>OX465295.1:45343534-47743534 GCA_949987735.1 Leucophora obtusa
AAAAAGTGAAATAACATTGTCCGCCCCAGTCGGAAACAAGATTTTTCAAGCTGTCCTAATTATAAATCAAAAACAACATGGCTGCTGTAGTATGTAATTAACAAATATTGCATTTATCTGTTCAAAATTGGGTATCAAGTAATATATACCTAAACGGGGAAACAAAAAATTTACCCTTAAAAATATTCGAAAATTTTGAGTAATTCGATACGAAAAACCCGGTTTCTTGGAAACCTGGTTTGACAACTCAACATCAAAACGGCGATGAGGAAATTCAAAAGTTTCTCAACTCAAGTTGAAACTTGCAATTAAAAGTATTTTTATTTCTCAATAAAAATTTAGTTAATTTTTAACAAAACATTTTCATAAAACTGTTTTCTTTCGATTCGATTCATAATTTTTGGCACTCTAACGCAAAGAAAACCACAATGTTAGTAGCTGAAAGATTTGCCTGGCCAAATATGGCAAGTGATTGTCAACTAACGGCAAAAGCCTGTATCGCTTGTCAAAAAAGTAAAATCCATTGTCACAACAAAGCTCCGTTTTGTAAGTATTTTACTTATTCAGATGCACTCCGCCACAATAATATCGATATCGTTGGCCCAATACCACCATTCACAGGATATATCTATTGCTTAACTATGATTGATCCTTTCTCGCACTTGGCAGAGCTGTTCCCATTATGATTGATATTATCTCTTTTGCCTTCTATTTTACAATAGACCACGGACGTCAATTTAAATGCATTTTTTTTTAAGAACTGACAGAAATCCTAGGTCTTCACCTGTATCTTAGAAAACACATAAATAATAGTTTAGTGCTTATGCATAATACAATCGTATGAGTGCAAGGAGTTTAGTGATCTACTAATTGCATTCTAAGGATAAGGGACTTTAGTAAATCCCTTTTACAATTACATAAGCCCGTGTATTTATGAACTCATATCTGCTACGCACATTTGGTAATACTGAGCATTCATTTTATCATTATGTCAGGTAGCAAGGATTTATTCAAGGATTGCTACCTGTCAAGGATAGCCTAGTTTAGTTTTAAAATTTTCATGTTTAGTATTTAAGTGTTTTGTTTGTAAATTAAAATTCAGTTTCATACAAACACCTAGAGAGTTAATTAGAGAAACACGGCTCACTACAACGTTTTACCTTAAATCTTTAATTGAAAAGCACTTGCACACTTCATCATAATGAATACTAAACCAGTTCAGACACCCTGTCAAGGATCATTTCCAAAACGTCAAGACAAATATTTTACCATCGACGTCAACGGGAAAAAAGTTAAAATTAGTTTGAATCGACTAAAAGCCGCGTTTGTTGAAAATGCTAATTAATAAAGGGATGAACCAACACCATCATTAAATAATCTATTAACTCCAAAGCAAAAATTGGCAAACCACCAATGAAACCGTACAATATTTTTCTGGAATCATCTTAGGGACCTAAAGTGCGCTTTAAACCAAAAGAATTACTAGTGAAAAATTTCCTAAAGCATTCTTACTTGTGAAACGCACGCCTGCCAAATTTTCTTAAAATGTAATAATAAAATCAATAAACAATTTGTAAATACTATTTTTAATTTGTTAAATAAAAGTTAAATTTAAGCTGCTTAAAATTAATTAATACGTTTTTTATTTAAACTAAATACACGTCACAGTATTAATTTTAAAAAACAACTCAAATAAAGCCTTTTGCACAATAAGATTGGGATGTCAACAACAATGTTCGCATTAGAATATTGCATGAGTCCAAAATTATTACCAGATATCTATTCCTACATATGGTTGATATCAAAAAATGTAATAAAAACCGTGTAACCAGCTAATTTCCAATGAAGTTAAACACTAACTGTAAGAATTTTTATGAAGAGAAAAAGTAAAGTTTTTAATAAAAATTAATACATTTTACAAACTTTTTCGTATATCTATGCCATACATGGGCAAATGCGATCCATGAACCAATTTTGTGCAGCCCTTTATTAATTTAAAACAATCAAAACAATTTTTTTTAATTTTAAATTAATTCTTTAATTCTTTAAATTAAAAAAAATTTAATTAAATAAAAAAAAATTAAAATAAGAATTAAAAATATACATAATATAGAAAACAGCGATAACAAAATAAACGTCCAATGGAGCCTCAAAAAAATTACACCGATCTCTAAGAACTACTTTTGAGAATTGTCCTTCAAGTACTTAAATTTAGTAAAACAGACGAAATAAATATAAATAAACCTGTGAAAATAGCAAAACAATAAGTAGCTTTTTTGCTATTTTTACAGGTTTATTATTTAAAAGAAAAATTTTTACGGGTTTTTGCTAAATATTAGTAAGATATGAAGAGAAAAAAGTGACTGTTAAATATAATAATATAAGTCATCCTGCTAAAATCTTGAGAAATATATGATGAAAAATAGTAGACTGATGATTTCACAAAAACAGATTTTTATTCTCTTAAACCAAGTTCAAACAATTTAAAACTTTTTTGTGTTTTTCTACTAATATTTAGCAAAATTTGTTGCTAATTCTAGCAGAGAAAATTTTTATTTGAATAAACTAAAATTTAGCTCAAATACAACTAAAATTCTGTTGGTCTAATTCATAAACTGTTGTAAAGTCTTATTGCAGGATTTTAAGCTAATTTGTGAAAAACAGTATTCATATTTGCTTAATAAATACTCATTAACTTTAAACCTTTTATAAAGTTTGGAGTGAGGAAGCCACCATTTAATTGTTAATTATTTCATTTTCAGGCATAAAATGATTTATTAAAGCCATCCCATCCCTAGAATGTGTGGCATTCTGCATCCATCAAACTGAAAAAAGCTACAACAATTGCGTAGCCAATGACCTTTTTCGAAAAAATTTCCAAAAAAAAATGGAAAAATAAAATTAAAAAGAAAAACAAAACAAAAGTGATGTAAAGACTGTCAATACATTATTCGAAATTCGATTACTTTTGTATGCTTCGAATAATATGTTCTAAAAAATTACTTTTTTACACACATTTCCATTGATTTGCTTTTTAAATAAAAAAAAATATTTTTAATGTCTTTTTAATTTATCTTAGCACATCATTATTTTTCTAATTTAAGAAAATAGATTTTCACTTCCGATTACCGAGTCAATCGTTTGCTAAATTTGTACATCACTTAAGACTTATTTGGGAGAATAGAGAACATAAACAATAGTGTTGCCAGTAGCAAATCGAAAAATTAATTTATAGTTAAAATACGATTATGAATCAATAGCCGTTTTTTCTAATCACTTGGATTTAATAAATCCAAAAAGTATTTCTAAAAGTGCTCAACAGATGGGGTTAGATTTTTCTTATTTTAAAAAATTTTTCTGTCCGACACTTCTTTCACACTAATTTTTAATACCGAATTCGATGATGAAGGATTCTACTTTAACTTTTAATTTATAATTATATTTTACATAAAACAGCGATAAACAGTCTGCCTTTTCAGTTTTATCACTTCAATTTATATTTTTACACAATTGAAAAATTCCATTGCAATATTTAATATTCACTAATTGGATTTAATTAAATTACTTACTGTAGAGTGAAAACTTGCAATTTCTATTTGAGCTATTTCTCCATGTCCAAGATGAAAAATATGTATTTGGTGAGGTGTAGTTTTTTTTCTAAACATATTTCATACAAAAAAATTTGAGAAAAACCTTTTATTTGTTAGTTTTTAAATTTTTTTGTTTCTCTTTTAATTTTCATTCGTATTTTTTTCTGACATTAAATTAATAAGCTGTTTCATATATTTGTGCTTTTATAATCAAGATTTCTAATAACTCTTTATTAAACGAAATATGAACTTTAACTATAGCAAGCTCCAAATACGAAATAAATTTTTTTTTTATAAATTAGCACATGTATATTTAACAGCTTTAATTTTGCTATTTATATCTTACTAATATTTAGCAAAGAAAATCTACTTAATCAGCAGTATTTTATGCAAGGTAATTTTAACTAATTTTTAGCAGCTTTAACAAAAGTTTTTGCCTTTAATTTTTATCTCGCTTTTTAAGCAAACAATTCCGCCTTCATTTTTTAATATGATATTCAACTTTTGAATAAAGTTTTCATACTTTCTTTTTTATAGGTTCCCAGTCAACAAACGAGCCCAAAAATTAATCAGAAAAGTGCTCAAAATACATTAATAAACTTTCATTTTTTATGAAAATGGTGCATCCGAAAGAGCCTTTTGTTTTTATTCAGAAATGACTTAAAGAAATATTTTAAAAAATTCTTTGGGCTAAAAAATTAATCTTTTTTGAGTAATTTTTGAATTGTTCACAAAATATTCAAATTTATTTGCATTTGTTAGTCATTTCTGAATTATCTTTGGATTTAAAAATTTGCCTCAAATGTTTGTGCTTTTGATTCATTTTACTAAGGTGGTGTTTCTAGGTGACGTTTTGCTCCACATGAACGAAAATACAATAACAAAATACATGCAATACAAAAACAAAATACCTGTAGTCACTCATTCGTGTGACAAGGAAAGTCTTCTAGAAACCTCAATTTATCGTTAAGGGACAACTTCATGGCTGTTTTTGGATTTTTCGTTCACCGGAAGCAAAATTTAATTAATTGTTTTGTAGGTCTATCACTTTATTAAGAAAAAAAAACACATTTTAACTGGTTTTTATTTAAATTTAGTTTATTTTATTCAATTTTAATTTAAATTTTTTTTATTTTCCTTGTTGATGTTTTCTTTTGCTTCAAATCTGTCATTCAGTACCAATTGATATCAAACTTATCGTGTTTAACAATGTGTTTAAAAATTAAACATGATAATTTAGCGTATTTAAGGGCAGAAAAGTGTACTGTAAAACATATCACTTGAACAAGTTTAACGCTTAAACACGTAAAGTCGAGTTAAACACGTATAAGATTCATTTATCTATGACCCATCTAAATTTCAGCGAAATCGATTGGTGATTTACGTTCCTTGCTAGCTTACAACAGCGTTTAAACAAAAAAAAAAAAAAAAATGTACATTTTATGAAAATACGAATTTTTTTCCTTGGCAAATATGAACAACATTAATATGTATAAAATCTATAAAAGAAAGTATAATATTTTTTAGCACTAACCTCCCCCTCCTGCTGAGAATTTGATTTGTTTTGCATGTACAAAGTGTTATAATAGAAAAACGCACAGCACCATGTTGGTTTTGTTCTTAAATGTTACCACAAGAGACACTTGCTATTACCTTGACTAAAGCTAAAGTTTTTATACCCTACAATACTTTGTAGAAATTATAAAATAAGTCCATGCTGATGTTCACAACTACCAAAAATAATGGACATTTAGTCATTTCTAGGTATATCGATCGATTCAGTAACTTTCTCAAACGATTAAGCTTAACATTCTATAATTTAAATATTATTTTTTAGTAAAAAAGTTAACTTTAGCAAAGTAATTTATATTCATACTTTGTATATTTAATACAGCCCAGTGTAGAAAATCATTACCAGATATGTGGTTATGTAACTACATACTTAGTAATGGTAACTAGTTACTTTTGTTATTACATTTCTTATTACCTTTATATGGCGATGTCGCGAAAAATAATGAGTTGTCGTTATACACCAGCATACGAAAAATCAAAAAATATATCGTTACCTATGTGCTTACCAGTACTGACAAAAATAATGAGTCTAAAATTAGATTTTCTAAAAAATAAATTATATAAAAAAAATATTTTTTATTGTATTTTTTTTTTAAATAAAATTTACTGGTGCTGGAATCGAACCTGGGTCTACAGATTGCCAGTCAACAGCTCTACCATCTGAGCTATATCGACATGTAATATTTAATAGATAAAAACACAATTGACCTGCTGCACACAAGTAAGCTTACTCGCCAACATACAAAAAATCAAAAAATATGTGGTTACATATATCCTTACCAGTGTTTCAAAAATATTGAGTCTAAAAATAGATTTCAAAAAATTTTCAAAAAAGTCTAAAAAATAATTTTCTATTTGAAATAATGATAAAAATAAGTCATTATCAGTAACTCATTATTATATGTTTTAAAATAATACAGAAGGTAAGTGGGTGTCATTACTGGTAGTCCAAAAAATAATGATATGTCATTACCGTTTCTACACTGGGGTATTATATATATAGAAAACTTAATCACCTATTTTTTTTGTCTTCAAATTTAACTAATGAGGACTAAATATTTACTGTTGATATTTAATAAAATTTCAAATCATTTTAACTTTAAAGTATCGATGCATCACTCGGAAGTATAAGTTATGGTAGAGTAAAACACAGCGGAGGTTTTACTACCATACACGCAGAGAAAATATATGGTTGCAATACAAAACTATGTTCCCTACTATCATAGTTGGTTGTTGCAATCAAATTATTAATGTAGTAATTATACTCTACAAATGATATGTCAGCTTTAATCATTTTTTAGTTATAATCTCTAATACTTTTGTTATTCTCTCGTCTACCATCATATATTATGTTCCTCTGATTACAATCATATTATTATATGAATTGAGAGAGATCATGTCTTAAATCATTGGCATAGTTCCGCCAACTATAAGATGGTCAGTATTGTAATTAATGATAATAGTGAAATAGAAACGTATTGCTATTAATGATAATAGTGACATTATTTGTGGAAGAAGGAAGCCGGTCCACCCAAGAAGTTTCGGCAAAATGTGGATTGTCAAGCACACCCTTGCTGTTATGGTTTGCTGTGAATTAAGTAAAAAGTAATAAAAAAGTGTTTTTTTTTTGTACTCACGTGGAAAAAAATTGTTGAAGAGGGTCCATAATATGGAAAGTGACATATTTTAGTTTTGCACGAAAGCAAAATTGAAAAAAAATTTAAAAAATTTTAAAGAAAATTGTGAAATTTGGACGAAATAATCATAAACTGTTCCTAATGACAATAATATGATCCTAAGCGGTCACAACATTTTCTTACGTGACCATAATATGATCACTGGGAAAATATTATGATCATTAGGAAAAATTGTGATCATTAGAAACATATTATGATCATTTTTGATGTACTGTTGAATTGTATTAACAATATTTTTCTACATGCTGATATTACATGTTTCCATAAATTATTTTTATTTATATGTATATAAGTTATAACTTAAATTAATTTAATGACGAATTTATTTAAATATGTAGCTTAGTCCTTGAGTAAATATATGTACTATTTTGAATAAAATGAAACGTGCAAATCTTTTTAATCCAGCTTCAACTGAATGCTCGGAGAACACTACAGGTACCATAGTATGATATGTAGAAATATAATATGATAAAATTGGTATTATTTTGCAATCATATTGTTATAATTTCAGGACCATATTATGAAAAATAAAAGGTAAGAGTATCACAACTATTTCTTAATATGATGGTCGCAATCATAATCCCTAAAATATATAATGGTCTTAGAATATGGTCATCCCAACCATGTTTTTATCTTTGCGTGCGCACAACTACTTTTATTTCCAGTTCTTTCATTGCTTTGGTAAAGGCCCTAAGCAATGATATTTTAATTGTTGCAGAGTGCAATTAATGTTTTCTTTTATTTTAATTTAAACCGGACATATAGTGTGTGTATTTTTTTGACATACAAACAAAAAAATTTTAAAACATATTTTTTGCGGAACTTAAATTGAGGTTAAATCATAAAATTAAAAAAAAAAAACGTTGAAATTTAACTTGAAATAAGGTTAACTTTTTATTTGCGATTTAATGCTTTTTGGTTTATGCGATTTTTTTTGTATTTTTTATAAACCTTCATTTAAAATTATACGGTGGAAAAGTATGTATGTATATGATTTGTGGTTTTATGAGAACAATACTACAAAAAACAGAAAACAAATACATAAATATTTAAAGCTTTTTTTTATAAAAAAAAGAGATTTATATATATATATATTCAAAAGATAAAATTCGTAAAAAGCAACACACATTTAATGGTCATGTTAGCAATTTCTTTATTGGATGATACTGATGAGACTAGACGACTGAAAAGGTTTCATGGTTTATACTTGTCTAATAGGAAATAAATATATAAGAAATAATAAATGTTAATATTATAAATATACTTTTTTTTAAACAAAATATGAATAATATTGTCAAACAGAATTGTTAAGATAAGTCTACTAAAGTTGCTGAATTTATTGTAAATTAACTTTTATTTTTTAACAAAATATGAATAATCTTGTCAAACAGAATCATTAAGTCCACTAAACTTGCTGAATTTTAATAACATATGTTAAGAACCTTTGTGTCATCAAATTTAATGCAGTTTTTAGTAATATTTTATGAAAAATTTCATATTATTTATGAAAAATTTAATACATCCAATGAAAAAGTTTTATTAAAAATAGTTTCATAAACAAGTTTTGGATTCTGAGTATTTTTCGAAAGAAAAATGTTCAGATTGTGATGACTTTTTCCTGTAAAAAAGACCTTGAACTCGAGGACTTCATCCTTTAGAAAACTGCTTAGATTCATACAGAAAACTCTCTCTCTGATTCTGAACATAATCCTTCGGAAAACTTTCAGCTTTGCCAGTTCTTTTGAAGACTTTTTCTTATAAAAAAACTTTTTCCCAATTAAAAGCCTTTTGATTCCAACAACATTTTCTAAAGGAAAATTCTCAGAATGTGATGACTTCTTCCTGCGAAAACCATCTGACTCTAAGAATGTTTTATAATATAAAATCCCAGGATTATGGGACTTTTCTTATGGAAACTCCTCTTGGTTCCTATGAAAAAATTCACCGATTATAAAAACACTTTTCTATAGAAAAACCCTTCAATTCTAAAAACAATTCGAAAACTTGTTCTTTAGCCAGTAACTAAGATCTAAAGCCCAATTTTTGACGGAGCTGTATAATAGAAGGTTAAGCGCGTTTTTCTCACAATAATGGATTTAAAATCGGTTGCCACTGTACAGCCAAGTTAGGTTGATATATTTCGACACGGTTTTTGCATTCTGTAGGCAATTAATTTTGTGTGGCGATTAAAAAATATCGGATCATGAAAAAGGATTAGAAAATCTTCTTTTTTATATTCCTATAATTAGCTAAAGGTATACAGTGGCAGCTGATTTTGCATTTTTTAATAACAATAATGGAGTGGCAGTAATGGTGCTTGTGGATGACGATATAATAAATCATGTATTTTTCAAAACACTTAAATAACCTGTCCTTTATATAAAAAAAAAACTTATTTTAAAATACTGTTATTTGAGTTTTTGACAACCGTTCAAATATTCCCATTATAAAGCTGTTGTGACAGTATAAAACGCCCTTAATGTAAAAGCATAACTTAAGGCTCTTTAGTTAACAACAAAACTGTAGCATACTTTGATGTTAAACAAAATGTTCAAGTACATATCAAGGTAAACTAAACACAAGATGATTTCCTGAATACTTA
The DNA here is from genome assembly GCA_949987735.1 of Leucophora obtusa. Classification (NCBI taxonomy): domain Eukaryota; kingdom Metazoa; phylum Arthropoda; class Insecta; order Diptera; family Anthomyiidae; genus Leucophora; species Leucophora obtusa. Next base: position 45,352,996 of record OX465295.1, read on the forward strand.
AGAAAATTAAAAAAAAATTTAACAAAAATGCACCAAACGCAGAGGAGCCGACCAGCAGCTGCCTGCATAAAACTTTGTCTCTTATTATGTACAAAGTTTTATAGTAAAACAAAAAAATAATTTTAAAAGAAAAAGTGAATACGAAAAAAATCAAGAAAATAATCCTTTAACTATATTATTTATCTTAATAAAAATAATAAGAAAAAAAACTAAAAACAATCAAAATAGTATTAAGTTGTTATTACAGGACCAGCCTGCTTTCAACAGAACTCCTACTATTTATATAAGGTTAAAATGTTAACAATTACCTTTAACTAGACAAATAAAAGGAAAATAGTTTCATATATAAAAAAAACACCCACAGGTTTTTGTTAATAGCTCAAATTAATTCACCGAGAGTATTCTTCACAAAATTGAATACAATAATAAATAGCCTTAAGGTAGACAAAACATTTAATAAGAACTAGTAAATAAGATGAATTTAATCGTTTAACAATAACAGAACAAACCCAGGCAAGAAAACAAGCTATATTTGTAACTACTAAGATCATAAATATTCTTTAGAAGACAGATAATGAATAATGCTATTATTTACAATTAAATGTAATTTATCAAGTTGTTTTCAGAATCTGCCACACAGCAATATAAGTAGAATATTTGCAAAAACAAACTTTTTGTTATTAAGTTGATTTTGTGTGGTATGCTTTTAGGCTGTCTCAGTTAAGATTTGTATTTGGGTAAGTAAAATAAATTCTTCCCCTCTGAGATCTCGGTAGAAAAATTAACCAAAATGTAAATAAATTCGTATTTATTTTTGCGCAGCTTTCTTTACTTTTTGCTTTGACTTAAAGTCACTTAGGATTTATATTATGTACTCTACATAGTTTTTCCTAAAAGTATGTACAATGTACATATAATAACTACTGGGCTTTGTTGTGGTAAATTAAAGCAGAATCTCTGTTCATAAATTACCAAAAAGAATATTTTTCTGTTTCTTATTATTTTTTGTTACTCTAAATCGTGTTTCACGATATTATTGTTTGAAGAAAAAAAAAACATAAAATACTCAGAAAAGCGAATTGTTTAATAAAATATATATCAAACTGAAATAAAGCACAAATTAAAGTTCCCCGCCAAATTTCAGAAATTTCTGTTTTCTATTTTTAAAGCTCAAATTGTTTGGTTTATTGTCAAAACACGCATCCCGATGCTTAGAAAGACAAACTTGGCTTTTAGTTTTTGTTTTTACCACTTTTACTCATATATAGTATTGTGCAATTTCATTAATTTAAATTTTTAGGCTTAAATATAACTTTTTCTTAAAATTGTTGTGCTTAATAATTGAATTTCTTAGATTTTTTTACTCATAAAAACTGCTGCGAACTCAAACATTTTCTTACAGTTTTTTATTTTAGAATTTTTGCTTTTTTCCACAGTACATTCTTTATTTGATAACATTTGGTCAGTCGCGGAAAAAAGAGTTATTATATTGATGAAAGTGTTTCACAAATCGTTTATCATGAATTATTCTCCATGTCGATTACCAAATTTTTTTTAAAAGGGAGCTGATGCCAAAACATTTAGTTTAACCAATAATTCGTCTAACTCGCCAAGGATTTTAATGGACTTTAATGCACGCAAGACCCAATGTTTTATGTTGACCCATAGGGCTGCGGGGTCAACACTGCCATCTGTACATATGGGTGATATCGATATTGAGGAATCGGATACTCTTGATGTTCTGGGCATGAAAATTCAAATAAATAAGAATAAGCATGTTCCTCAGGTGTCCAAAGAAGCATTCAAGTGTCTAGGTTTTTTACGTCGGTGCAAAAATACTTCACTCATCCGATTTACTCACTATTTATACCATCTATATCCGACCGAAGATGGAATACAACTATTTTGAAGCTTCTAGACCGTGTGCAAAGGAGGACGTCGGCGCTTATCAATGACAGTAGGGTATCCAGCTCAATTGACTCATTGGATCATCGTAGGAATGAGGGTTGTGTGACCTTGTTCTATCGATATTATCATGGGAAGTGCTCTGCTGGGATAAGTGAACTTATCCCCAAAGCCCAAGTTTTTGTTCGTAATATTCGCTTATCAAGTAGAGCCCATTGTCCAGCGGATCGCACGACGCATTACAGAGAGAATTCGTTTATCAGTCGCACCAGCCGTATGTGCAATAAACTCCCCGCAGAAGTCTTCCCTGTTACTTACAATGTAGAGAAATTTAAATCAAATATTCACAAACACCACTCCCTTTCCTCCTCCTCATAACATATTTTCCTAATACCAATACAATGCACTGCGTTACTAGGGGCCCATCCCCTGAGTATTAGTCCACCATGCAAAAAAAAAAATATCCCAGTGTGGAAACATTAATGACATATCATTATGTTTTTTACTACCAGTAATTTTACCGGCTCACTTTCTGCATTTTTTAAAAAAATAATAATAATGTTACTTTTTCCACTATTTCAAAATAAAAAATAATGCGGTACCAATAATGAATTATTTTTATGTTTATTCCAAACATAAAGTAATGTAAAGTAAATTTTCACTGGAACTCGTCCATTGAAACTTTTCACAGAATCTATGAAACAGGTTTCATTAAAGTTACTGTTTATGAAAAGTTCATAAAATTATTGAAACTCTTCATAAAATAAATAGATCATTCCATCAATGAATGAATCATTAAGCCCATGAAGCGCTTCATAAAATCTATGAAGCAAATTCATTTATTATTACTTATTTCAGTTGGTTGTTGTCGCTACTAAGCTGGAGTGAAAAGTGGATAAATAAAAAGTATTTAGCAAATACAAAGCCTAATAAAGTTGTAGCATAGTTTACGGATATACAAAAAATATTTAATGAAAGAATTCGTTAAATAAAAAAGTTTCATAAAATTCTATAATAAGCTCCATTGAATTTATTAAACACCCTATTAATGTTTTGAAAAAATTAATATGAAATTCAGACAATGAAGTGCTACTATTTCATAGAAATCCGAAATTAAAAAAAAAAAAAAAAATCATATATGTAAGTAAATTACAGGCAATAAAAATTTAAAAAATTTCGATAAGGCCAGCAAGATAGAATGCGTATTTTCGGGTCCCGCTACAGAACCATCTTCAGTATCCATGCCCTTATGGGTTAATAATTGAAAATGATCTATTTATATTGACTGTGAAACAAATCTGAGCACAACTTAATTAGACTAACATCAACGAAATTCTAACAATGCTATTTTTATCTTCTGCAGCTGGTTCTATTCAACTCTGATCGTCAGCTTATGAATCGCAGATTTATTGAACCTCAACGAAATTTTAGAATTTCGTTAATGTTAGTTGTGTTGACATTTGTTTATTTGTTTCACAGTCAATATAAATAGATCATTATCAATTACTAACCCATAAAAGCATGGATACTGAAGATGGGTCTGTAGCGGGACCTGAAAATATGTATTCTATCCTGCTGGCCTTATCGAAATTTTTTCAATCTTCAACGAAAAGTTCAAATTGTATGAAAATTAATGAAATTACCAAATTTTATGAAGAAATAAAAATGTAAATACCATTAAAAACTTTCATACACATAAAGAACATTTTCATTAAATTTATGAAAAGGTAATTTGTGAAATTCAATGAATCTTTTTTAATGAAATTATAAAATTTTATGATAGAAAATTTATGCAAATTTTCATTATATTAATAAAATATTTAGTGTGTTTTTTAATCACCTGGATTTAGAATTTTTTATACAAAAAATGGATTTATTAAATCCAAAAAAAAGCTGGATTTAATAAATCCACAATAAAAGCACAAATATATGAAACAGCCTATTAATTTAATGTCAGAAAAAATACGAATGAAAATTAAAAGAGAAACAAAAAAATTGAAAAACTAACAAATAAAAGGTTTTTCTTAAATTTTTTTTTATGAAATATGTTAGAAAAAAAACTACACCTCACCAAATACATATTTTTCATCTTGGATATGGAGAAATAGCTCAAATAGAAATGGCAATTTTTCACTCTACAGTAAGTAATTTAATAAAATCCAATTGGTGAATATTAAATATTGCACTTCAATTTCTATTGTGTAAAAATATAAATTGAAGTGATAAAACTGAAAAGGCAGACTGTTTATCGCTGTTTTATGTAAAATAGAATTATAAATTAAAAGTTAAAGTAGAATCCTTCATCATCGAATTCGGTATTAAAAATTAGGGTGAAAGAAGTGTCGGACAGAAAATTTTTTTAAAATAGGAAGAATCTAACCCCATCTGTTGAGCACTTTTAGAAATACTTTTTGGATTTATTAAATCCAAGTGATTAGAAAAAACGGCTATTATATCATTGAAAAAAAAAAATTCTATGAAATTATATCATTAATACCATGAAAGATAATTCTTTCAGTGTACCTATTCAGAAATGATTTTATAAAAATTATGACGCTTCGCTAAAAAAGGTTGTAGTTGGAAGGTTCAGAGTTCAAGTCCGGTTGCAGGCAAATTTTTTTTTATTTTTTAATAAAATATTTTTTTTTATTTTATAAAATTTATTTCCTCTAAGACCAACTGTTTTTTTGTTTTCCCAAAATTTAGTCACAAAAAAATTTTTTTTAAATAAGTGTCAACAAATTCACAGTTAATGAGATATTTTAACGCATAGAAAATTTGTCAAACTCTTCAAATATTTTACATCCTTAATTTCAATATTGTAGGTTAAAAAAAAAAAAACATATTTATATAGCATTTTTTTTGTTTACAAAAGCAACAAGCAGAAGTTAAGTAAATAGAAAAAAGTTCTATAATAACACTAAAAAAGTACAGACTTACTAAACCACTGACAAAATTTATACACAAGTCACGCATGTAGACATATACGAGGGGTACTATTTATATTTCGGGAACTGGCAACACTAATGTCAATAGCTAAAATCTGGCAACACCATAATAAAATTTGACATTTTTTAGCATAAACGTACTCACAATGTTTTGATGTACAAGTGCTATTTGTTTTGTTTACAATGAGTTAAGAATTCAATTTGGCCAAAATATGGAAATTTTAAGAGAAGGTTTTCGTTGGATTATTTTTCACAACTTTCGACGCGGATTATCTCAAGAAGAATGTGCCGATGAACTCAGTTCTTTGTATGGCGATAAAGCAGCATCAAAAACGACAGTATATCGCTGGCATAGTCAATTCAATCGTGGTCGTAGTTCGGACGCCGACGAATTCCGTGAAGGTCGTCCAAAATCGGTTGTTGTGCCACAAAACATCGATGCAGCGCGTGAACTGATAATGCAAGATCGCCATGTGAGATAGAGGCATTCTTGCACATTAGCTCTACTTCAATACATTCGATTTTGCATGAACACTTAGTTGTTGAATACCCTCATATACATCCTCATGGATATACTCTCGTTGGATACCCCATAATTTATCAATCGCTCAATTTGCTCGCGTTGATTTGTGCAAGGGAATGATTAAAAAGTTCAAAAGACGTGTATAAAATCGTGACAGGTGACGAATCATGGATATATGCGTATGAGCCGGAAACAAAACAGCAATCGACCGTGTGGGTATTCCAAAACGAGCGGAATCCAACAAAAGTTGTTCGTGGAAGCAGCACAGCGAAGCAAATGGTCGCCTATTTCTTCGGCCGAATGGGTCATGTGGCCACTGTTCCGTTTGACCAACGTCGGACGGCCAATTCTGAGTGGTACACGACCATTTGTTTGCCGGAAGTCTTCGGAGAAATTCGTAAAACTAACCCCCAAAGACGAATGATTCTCCATCATGACAATGCGTGCTTTCACACATCTCGTCAAACAGGTGAATTTTTGATCAGTCAAAACATCGAATTGATAACTCATCCTCCGTACAATCCTGACTTGGCACCCAGACTTCTTATTGTTCCCGAATATCAAAGGTAAACTGCGTGGTCAACGATTTACGAGCGCCGAAGAAGCAGTTGAAGTGTTCAAAAACCATGTTTTGGAGGTGTCTCAAGAGGAATGGAAAAATTGCTATGACAAGTGGTTTGAACGAATGCAAAAGTATATTGATCATCAAGGGGAATATTTTGAAAAACAATAAAGCCATTTTTATTTGAAAATGTTTGTTATTATTTGCTATTCCCGAAATATAAATAGTACCCCTCGTAGAAATACAAAATCGCACTTGAAGTAGAAATGTAAACGATAGCCCAGTAAACATGGCAATATTTACGAAGATGATTCTCACATCGTATTGCCAGCCAGAAATATTTTATTGCGGCAAAAATCATGTTAGTATTGCGGAAGGTACTCATCTTGGCAGAAAATGTGTCCCCAAACCAATGTTGCCAAGCAATACGAAGGCATTTCTTCTAGAAGATAAATAAGCACACAGAGAAAACAGATGCATTGTGAGAGCCGAAGTTGTTGGTCAGTTAAATGGTTGGGTTGCAGAAATTTCTTTCTTACACTTGAGAAATGGATTGGTTTACCTGAAATTCTGTTGTAATAACTGAATTTCTGTCGCCAGAAACAAATATATCGGTGGCTTCAACAAAACCATTTACTTACCAATAAATTAGGTTGTGAGATTGATCTGTTTTCTCTACGCAACATACTTAATATTGCCTGCTAGTCATTTGGAACATCACTACACCCAGAAAACAGATTCGGTGCTGACAACGGCATTTGTAGCTTACATACCATATCACTGAAAATATTATTACAGTAACCGACTGTAGTTTATTTAAAAATTTTTCCATACATTTATTTTTAAATGATTATTCAGTTAAAATACAAAGAAATATATTTTATAACTGTTTCTGTCGTTTATTTAAAAAATAAATTACATATAAATACGGATTTTCTGTTACAGTTAATATTTTCATTTAAAATGTTTTGTTAAAAAAAATAAACCTTTTTAGATTTCTAGGTCAGTTCAAAAAATGAAATAAACTAAATATCATTTATTCTTACGGATTTTGTAGTTAATATTTTGAAATTTAAAAAAACGAAATAAATGAAAAATCATTACTTTTTTAAGGATTTTGTAGTTAATTTATTAACATTTAAAAATAAATGAAAATTTCTTTTGATTTAAATGAAAAGTTAGTAGACCGGTTTTCAGGTGATTTTCCATTTATTTTAAATTACATTTTCAGTTAATTTAAACTACAAACGATTTTGAGTGATTTGTTATGAAAGAAACTTTTAATGCAGGTACACACTCTTCGAACAGGTAGTCTTAAAAAGCACGCTATTTAAGACTGAAACAGATATTGGATTGACATTTTCTTTAGTTAATAGATGAAGTTGCAACAAATAATCTAAATTTTCTAGAAAAATTAGCCCTGATGTGGCTTTTCAGATGATATGATGACATATTGGTTCTGACAATATGAAATGTCATAGGAATCGAACCAGCCAGTAAGAAATGGCTAAATTATTTCCAAAATTATTTCAGTCTACCCCAACATGTGCAGGAGAGTTGGTCCAAAGGACCTCGTATGTGTATTTTATAATTTTTTATATATAAAATAAACATTCTTTGAAATAATATAAGAAAAAATTTTTAATTCTTTTTTGTGTAATTTCCTATGGTTTTGGATAATTTTTGATCTACAGCTGTGTAATTTTTTAATCTACTGGTGGCAGCACCGATTTGCAGCCAATTCAATGTTTCGGTTATAGGCCGAATTTTTTAGTTATGACAACAGAAAATCAATTGCAACGGGACTAATTTGAATGTCACAACGGAATATCTTTTGCATGAAGAATAATAATTCGGCAGTCGCAACCGAAAAATTCATTTGATGTAACTGAAGCATTCGATTGGCAAACAGCACCGAATCGTTTTCTGGGTGTAGAAGATATCGCCTCATAAACACTTAGAAAACAAAATAAGTTTTTAAATTTTTTTAAAATTTGTTATTAGAAACTAATTATATTGAAAATAATTTATTTCTTTTTAATATATCTTCCAGATGACAAAAATAATATATGTTCAAAATACTACTTTGTGTTTTTAATAAGAAATTGATGATATAGCCGCAATATCTTCTAGGTGAAATATATTCCAAATGTTTGTTGGGAGAGTTTATATTGTAAATGTGTTTGTGTGCCAGTAGTGTTGGTTCTGCTGTTGTTGTTTTAAGTGTTTGTATTCACTCAAGCATGAAACTTATTGCGCCAGAAATAAAGCATGTTGTTATACATACAATAATAATAAAAAAAAAAACAATCACTACAACGACAATAACTACAGCAACATTCACTCATACACTTAAAATAATACGTCAGTAGAAAAATTTGTCAAACCGGTTTCAAATCGATTTGACTAATTTTTAACAAATTTTTAGTTGATACACTGATTTAAGCAAAGATTTTAGTTATCTTCATTTAACACAATACTAAAAATCCTCACTACTTTAACTAATTTTGAGTGTTAATTTTCAAAATTATTAAAAACTAACCTATTCGCTAAATTTTACAAAATTTATTATTAAAATATAATATTTTTATGTTAATGTTATTACCCGGTAGATGGCGCCACCAATGTATCCGAAGTTTTAAAGATGGCGCTATTCTTTCGCTCCTGATTTTTTAAAATGGCCCATATCTCGAAAACTAAGATAGAGCAAAATTGATAAAAATTTCGATTACCCCTAACCATATAATGCCCCAGCGGAAGGGGTTATCTCTATCCAAAAATGGGTCTTGGTGGGGCCTTGGATCCTCGGAAATTTTTAATAAAAATTTTTTACTTCATAAAATGGCCCTTATCTCGAAAACTAAGCGAGATAGAGCAAAACGGACAAAATGTTTGCTCCGATAGAGTGCCCTTATATGCCCTCACATGATAAGGACTAGGCCCGGGGAGGGTCCTGAGACCCTAAATTTGAATAAATTCTACGACTTAGTATAATTACAGAAAAAACTGTAGTTTTACAATTTTTTTACTTAAAATTAGATTTGTTAAATTTAACAAAAAAAAGTTTTAAAATCAACAAATTTTATTTTAAGTCAAAAAACAGGAATAAATTTTGTTAAATTAACAAATTTTTCTGCTCAGCCAAAGTGTCCTAAATGAGTGTTCTGCCAGTCATTTATTTTTAGCACCGTGGTTACCCGGTGGTACACCAGTACTTGATTTTATGTACCACTGGCGATTTCTGACTGGGTAGTTCCTTTCTCACATTACAAAATAATGAGTTATGCGTACCATACATGGGAATTTTTCATTACCATTGGATTTTCATTACCATTAGTTCATACTAATGACAATGAAAAAAATTCCATTACCATTTAATGGTAATGAAATATTTTTCATTAGAAAAATCATTACTAATGGTAATGAAATTACACTAATGTATAAAAAAACTAATTACAATTGATTAAAAACCATTTGTTTACAAAAAATTCAGACAAATGAAAACGAACAACTGGTTTGACCAGGGAAGTTATAAAACATACTTTATTAAGGAGGATCCATTTAATTCCGTTAAACTTTATCTGGATACAAATAACAGCGGAATGGAAAGTAATATTTAATTTCAAATGAGCATGAGCCTTAATGAGCATATTCCATCTTCTATTTCAGCGAGTTTTACCCCATTTTTACGTTTTTCTGTCAATGGAAATTATTTAATTTAATTTATTTATTATCAATGGTAATGAAATTTAAAATCATTGTCATTAATCAATGAAATTAAATTTTAGAATCATTACCATTAATTAAAAAAATGGTAATGAAAATAATTTCATTACAATTGATATCAATGTAATGGTAATGAAATCATCAATTAATTAGTCCACTTAATTAATTAGTCCCATGTATGATGCGTACAGACCAAAATACGAAAAGCAAAAAATATGTCGTTACCTATATATGTATATGTTTACCAGTATTGAGAAAACTAATGAGTCTAGAAATAGATTTTTCAACAAAAAAAGTTTTTTTTTTGTTAAATTTTTAAAACTAAATTTGCTTGTGCCGGGAATTGAACTTGGACCTCAGTTTTCCAGTCGACAGCTCTACCATTTGCGCTATCTGGACATGTTATATTTGATAGATAAAAACTTAATTCACATGCTGCACACAAGTATGTTTATGCATACAAATATGTGGCTATATATCCCCAGCCAAAAACCAGGGTTTCAACTACTTACCAGCCTATTTACTAGCTTAATTACTTTTCTTCGCGATGTCCCAAAAGTAATGTGTAATAACTTTCGTCTTACTTACAAAAAAACAAAGTTTTGAGTACTCATTACCCTCTCACTTACAAACAAAACAAACAAAAAAAAACACGAAATAATGAGTACCCATTATTTTTGGGACATCGCGAACAAAAGTAATTAAATATGTTGGTAGGTAGGTGAGACTATGTTTTTGCTGGGTCCTTACCAGAGTTTCAAAAATAATGAGTCTAAAAATATATTTTCAAAATATTTACAAATGATATTTACAAAATGATATGTAATTTGCCATTTCAACACTGGGAAGTTACCGATATCAATTTCTCATTACAAAACTCATACCTGATAATAGAATGTTTTGCTTGGATACTAAAAAAAGGATATACCAGGTACATTAAAAAAAATCGTGTGACAAACAGCGAGTAGATTTTAACTTTGTTAATATTATTTAAGGTTATTTTTTTTTCCATTACCATCTTTATTAACATCTTTTTGTTCTCCTATTGTTCAATATTGCGTATATTGAATAATAAGGTGTTTAAAATGATTTACATTATGTTGCCAATAACAGCTACAGCTTACATTAGTACTTATTTCTCTTTGTAATATTTGTTTTTCATATAAATTTTTAGCAAATATTGTTTTAAAAAGCATGAAGTAATCGAAAATAAACAAAGCAACATTTAGAGTAGGGTGTATCGAAATTCACTAAATCACTCGGACCAACTTGTAATAGCGCATAAAAGTTTTCTATTGGCTAATGGAAACATAATTGTTGGAATTGAGGTATATCTTTAAATTTTCAACAAAAATCTAAATATATGGCAACCTTGGTAATGATAAAAATTCAGGTTTTGGTAATTTTGCGGACCAAAGTTCATTTGAGAACATCAAATTCGTAACCTCTGCCGCGAGTCTAAAACAAAAGATATAAAACGATTCCAAAATTTGTCTCTACAAAATGCTTTTATTAAGTGGAAGTTTCCAGCCCTTTTCGGAATATGGCATATCCGTTTGTGATGACAATCATCCATTTAGTCATTTATCGGGAAATTAGATGTTTAGTGGTCTCAAGATTATTAGCAATTTGGAATATTTTTCGAAAATCAGAAAATTAATTTCAAGAAGAGAAGATATAAACCGACAGAATAGGCAGATATAAGGTGGTAGAAAGATTTTATTGAATTTCGACCCGCCCTATTTAAGAGGCTTAACTTTTATGTTTAAAATGATGCTAAATTAGTTAAAAGAACAATTTTTCTAAAAAAGAAAATCAAAAAAATCAGGTAATAATGTTCCTGGCAATGTAATGTGTCAAAGCTGTCACTAAAAGCCATGCCGAGATACAGTATCTAAAAGCTGTTGTTTGTCAAAGATTTGTAATACGATTTTGTAACCAATCACAGCAAAATAAAAGAAGAACACAAACACACTTTTCAAGCTAATTTAAGAGGATATAATTTAAGAATAAAATGGCAAAAAGTAAATTTTTAATTATAAATATTTATTTGTTTGAAAAAAAATTAATATATTTCAGCTGTAAACTTGTTCAAAATTTATTCGAAGGTTAAATCAGAGATTATTTAAAGATATAAGACATCACAGCAATGCTCTACTTACGGGTAGAGGGCGGTAGCATATATTTTAACCTGGGCAACTATTGCTAGTAAAAGGGATTAATTCATAACTTTGTTTTTGTGATGCCATATTTTTTTCAGATGTAACAAGTAAAGTTTCCGTCCATATAAAGAGTGAGATCGAAAAAAAAACCGGCACACATTTTCCCCAATAACTTTGTTTATGCAAATTCAATTATTTTTTTTAATCACATTACCTTTTAAAAACATGTCAGATATTAAGAAAATTTTAATTTTAAATTTCTATTCGTTAATTCATCCACAATGGATAATCAAAAAAAGTGCGTGCTAAGTCTGCATTCACACCTAATTCTTAAACACGTGTTTAGCTAAAACATGTATTTTAGCTCTTTATTCTATTACAAAAGTTGTAGTAGAATAAAGGGCTAAAATACGTGTTTTAGCTAAACACGTGTTTAAGAATTAGGTGTGAATGCAGCCTAAAATAATAAAAACTTTTCAATAAAATCCAATTTGGTCTTTTAAAAAAATTGCAAAAAAGCATAATGTTCACCGTGATACTGTTTCCAAGACTATTAAACGATATCAAGAAGACCTAAATATTGACTGGGAGCATGTATCGGGAAGAAAAAAAGGTACGCAGGATATTAATAAGATTAAAAAGGTTGAGAACATCCTTAGAAGAAATCCGAATGTATCAGCAAGAAAAGCCGACCGATTAGCCCAATTTGTATAAAAAGTGAAAGTCAGTGCAAGATTGAAGACATTTAAAGTTCAAAAAGTTCGAGATAGAAATGCAATAAAGAATACTGAGGCAAAAACAAGGGCAAAAAGGTTAAATTCAAATTGTATAAAAAAAAATATAACTGCTGTGTAATGGACGATGAGACGTATGTAGTAGCCGACTTTTCGCAACTGCCAGGCCAAGATTTTTATGTTGCTGATGCCAGCGGAAATTTAGAAGAAGAATATAGAACAAACAAAAAAAAGCAAACCAAATTTCCAAAAAATTACTCGTTTGGCAAGCAATTTGCAGTTGCGGCAAAATAAGCAGGTCGTTTGTGACTTCTGGTTCCATTAACTCGGAAGTATATATTAGGGAGTGTCTTCAGAAAAGACTGCTGTCATTCTTGAAACAGCACAATGTCTCCACATACTTTTGGCCTGATTAGGCCTCATGCCATTATAGTAAAGCTACACTTGAATGGTATTCAATAAATAATCAAAGTGCCTGGAGCTCAGGCCTGTGGACAGATATTGGGCTCTATTAAAAAGAAGTATGAAGGCCACTAAGAAGGTATCCAAAAACATTTTAGATTTTAAACGTCAGTGGTGTACCTGCTCCAAAAAAGTCATAGAAGGAACAACAAAATCCTTAATGGCTGGTATTGCCGAAAAAGTGAATAAATTAATTAACGGCGATTGATTTTCAAAAAATGATTATATACAACAATTTTACATAAAATTCTAATGAATAATAAAAAAATTATAAATTTCTGCCTTAAGTGGTTTAAATTTTATTCAACTTTATGTGTGTCGGTTTTTTTCGATCTCACTCCTTAATAATGGCCAGATCCCTTCTTGAAATTTGGTCCGCTTCACAGAATATTGCCCAAATCGTACTGTGGTGTTTTTTAATTATTTAAATTTAAATGGTCATATATAGGAACTTATCAAATAAGATATAATTACATAAGACATCATATTAATATTTTTACCGGGGTATTCAACAAAAATTTAAATTACCTTTTATAAATTTTCCTTCATTCCTTTTATCTTTCCGTCAAAAGGAATAGACACTTAAAAACAACAAGAGTTTAAACCATATTTTTTTCGCTAACTACTAATTAAAAACAAAAGAAAAGCTAACGAGTGACTGCCTATTTTGTAATGTTACCCCATTAACTAAAATCAGACCCGCGGGTATTTTTAGTAACATGAAAAACGGTTAAACCATAATACAAACACTTTAAAAGCTTTCAATTTGTCGTGTTGTGTTTTGTTTTAGGAGTGAAAAATACACAAAGAACGAAAACAAAAAATGTTTTGAAAAAAAGAAAACAAACATTGATATAAGATGAAACATAATGGAAATGATGCCATCATCGGAAAACAACGGAGGACATTTAACCCATGAAAGTATAACTAAATGATGAAAGGGATATATTTACAATATTGAGAATTTTCTGACATTACATAAATATAAATGTGTTAGAGGAATACCAATAGTACTTTCAATCTGGCTTACCGCTATACCGTTTAATTTTCGTTTCGATGCAAAAATTATTGATCTACATAAAAAAACAGTAGGCACCAACAATGGGAATTTGTAAAACCAATCACATTTTCTTGAAATTTTAAATTGAAATTTTATTCCCAACAGTTTTTTGTTTGAAATATTTGTAACTCGTTTGTAAATTGTTATCTTTCATATAAAAATTGTTTAAAAATAACAATTCAAAGTCATAAAAAAAAATATTTTTTTGATTTAAAAATTTCTTTCTTTTATAAAGTTTTTTTTTGTATTTTACAATTTTGGCATGAGAAAGGTGTTTAAAAATTTAATTAGAATTTTGTAAATTCTTTCTGTGTAAGTGAAAATACCGTTTTAATAACTATCGCATTCTAATGTGTAAAATTTTCAGCTTTAGCCTAATCCTAAAAAGATATTTATAAAAATAAAAAACCAATGCTTTTAAAGGGTTAATAAACAATAAAGTAACAAATTATAAAAATAAACAGCATGTTTAAAAAAATGAGAGGGAATTAGCGATACTTTTTAAATATTATAAAAGTTTAATTAAATAAAAAAACACAAAAAAGTTTGCTCCCTTCAAAAAAAAAGTTTAAATCCTTTTAAGTGGAAAAAAGTGTTAAATTATTTTACAAAGACTTTTCATTTATTTATAACACTCTATCGAAAATTGGAAAATAAAACAATGACAGCTGTCAATAGCATAACTTTTAACGTTGATATTTAATTACCAGTATTGAAGTTTTCGTCGTTTTTCCTTTTTTTTTTTTGTTATAAAGCAGCAGGATTAACAAAAAATAAAAATATATTTTTGTAATTAAATTGTAAAATCCATTAAGTCGTTATGTGAAATGCAAAAGCTCTTAACTAACATTTGTTTTTTTTTTTTTTTACAAGTGAAACAACAAATGTCGGTAGACATTTTAACAAATTCTTTTACAAAACTATAATAGTTTTATTTAAAGAAGGACAACATTTTGTGAAAAAATCGGTTGTGCTTCATAATCAAGCAATTAATTAATTAAATTTTTACAGAGCAACCAAAAAACAAATCAAGAAACTATGTCGGGTATGCTATATGAACCTCAGCAAAATTTTTTAGAATCCATTACCCCAGAATCTATTGGGGGCGGAGTATATACAAATTCGGAATGGGAATTATATTTAACGATGAGATTAATATAGTGAAATATTTATATAATCGTAAGTGGAATAAAATTGCTTGTTTTCTTTTTTTTATTGTCTACAGATAAACTGCGAAATTTTCAGTTTTATGTGTCTGATTTCTTCAGCGATCCTTGTTGGACCGCATACACAAGACTATATGTGCGAATATTTATATCCTCCACCACTCTGTGAAATAGGGCATATTGAGGATGGGCTTGTGTTTGTAACTAATAAAAACAATGGGTGTGGACCCACCTTTTAGTATACCGATCGACACTACCACTTTCTGAATCGATAAAGCGATGACCGTCCGACTGTCCTTTTGTCATTGTCTTCTTGTGGTCAAACTTCAGGTAGAAACTAAAAAAAAAAGTGAACGAAATTTGGTACATAAGTTTGTATTGCTCCAAGAATGAACGCTATTGCAAATGTTTTAAACTATCACCATTTATATCACCTATATCCGGCCGAAGATGGAATACAACTCCCATATATGGGCAGGGGCTTCAAAGTCTATTTTGGAGCTTTTGGACCGTGTACAAAGGAGGGCGTCGGCGCTCATTAATGACAGTAGGGTATCCAGCTCTATTGACTCATTGGAGCATCGTCGGAATGTGGGTTGTGTAAAACTGTTCTATCGTTACTACCATGGGAAGTGTTCTGCTGAGATAAGTGTACTTATCCCGGGGTCACGTGTTTTTGGTAAAAAAAAAAAAATCTGTCCTTTTGTCATTGTCTTCTTGTGGTCAAACTTCAGGTAGAAACTAAAAAAAGAAGTGAACGAAATTTGGTACATAAGAGGTTCCATTAATTGGTATTATCATACCGAAGCGTTTTCAACGATTTCTCTATTCATGAATCAGATAGTGGTAATTACAGGCAAAATAATACGAGTCCAACATTGGTTCAGTTCATCCAGTTTTTTTATAGAACTTGGAGGTCGGAATGTTAGAAAAATTACGAAAATTTCATTGTTCCTTCAAAGTTTTTTCATTCTTCGGTATAAAGTTATTGAATGAATCTTACAATTTGGAAAGCAGAACTTTAGAGCTAACTGATAGACCTATGTTACGTTGGATCTGGCTACAAAAAAAAAAAAAAAAAAAAAATTTAAGTATAAAATTTCAATAAAAAAAAATAAATCGAAAAACCACGAAAAATTTAAATACTACCAAGCAGATATTTCAGCAGAGTGCTAATTCACAACCTAGATAGCCTACAACCCGGAACCCTGGTCCATTTCAATACCGAGTTATTACACGGGATCTATATAATTATACCCTACGCTATAAATGATATAGGTTATAACTTGATTGCGCTTGACCTACCACCCATAGCAAGGGTCGTTTCAGTCCTTTATTCTATTACCATGTGTGGTAGTAGATTAAAGATCTGAAACGAGAAGTTGTACAATAATATTGCAAGTGTATGGTCTGCTTTAAACACAGTAAACGATGGACGTCAAATTAAGGTTCGATTTGTGAATGAAATATAGACGCATAAATCAGGACTCCAAACTACTTACAAGGAAGGTCTGCGGAGTGGTTCAGTCCGTTTTTGTTGAAATTTGGATATGTTGTAGAGGAGACAATATTTATGTCTGCAATTTATCGAATTCTAAATTATTTGCATTTAGCTTTAAAGATCTCTTTAAAAAAATTGCTAGATGTACATCAGAGAACTGCAAAATCAAATTTTTTCTTGATTTAATCATACTCAATGTTGAATAAAATCACTATCATGCAGCTGAACGCGTAGTTCGGATCAGTTTGCGTCATCTGTCGAACATGTTTTATTCACATTTAATCGCTCAAAAAACCTCAATGTTGAATAAAATCACACTGTTGAATAAAATCACACTGTTGAATAAAATCACACTGTTGAATAAAATCACACTGGTTAAACATTTGAACTCACATGAATAAATCAAAATATTAGTTGTTTTATAAAGTAAAAAGAAAAAAAAATCTTATTGTTTTATAATGGGAATGTACACTAGAGCGCACCACCTTACAGGCAAAAAAAAAAGTGCGCCGTACACCCTCCAATATGAAATATTTTTGCAAGGAGGTTTAAAAAAAAATTATTTTTTTTGCCGAACGTAGGGGTCGTCATTTTACATTTTTCGTTATATCTTCGGCATTTACTGTCGGATCTTAAAGTATGATACATCGATGTTTTTTTCTCGAGGAGACCAATGTTTTGCTCTAAGGGCCATTGCCCTCAACCATCCCGTTCTAGTAGTTACCTACCAGATCTCAGTTGCTACCACTCTAATGTACGACCCTAATGTCAGAAAATTAAAGCTAGCAAAAAATCATTAAACTTTTGCTATGGAAGTTTTTCGATAAACCCAGTAGAATTTTTTTTTATATATTGGTTGCCGAACGTAGGGGTTGCCTTTTTAAATTTTTTCATTAGATTTTTCCTTTATAGCAAAACACTGGTCTCCTCGAGGCAAAAAATCGATATATCACACTTTAAAATCCGATTTTAAATGCCGAAGCTATAACGAAAAATTGAAAAAGGCGACCCCTCCGTTCGGCAAAAAAAAAAATTTTTTTTGAAATTACCTTGCAAAAATACTTCATATGGAGAGTGTACGGCGAACTTTTTTTTGAGGTACGGTCTAATGTACACTGTACCATTTATTAAATGTGTTTCTACAAAAAATAGTAGTTGCTGACACTGTAAACCCCCTCTTTATTGTTATGAAATTATTTTTCTTTAATTTGGTTGCAATCATGAATAAACTCATACGCGTTCATTTTAGTTTTTTCTGAATTTATTCTACATCAAAATAATCATCGTTGATCCGAACGATTAAATCAACGATGCAAAAAGAAATCACTTGGTTTGATTGATTGATTCAAAATCACCAACGAATATGTGTATTTGAGTATGTTCGGCGCTTGAAGAAAAACGAATGTTTATTTGGGTGTTGATTACGTATGATGTGGACAGAGTATATTGAGTCTGTGCTGATGTTGGTAACACAAAAAATACTATTTGTTTTCATATTACATACAAAAAGTGATTTTTTGTTGATAGTGTTATTAATTAAATACAATTTAATTCAGTTTTTAAACTTTGAACAATCAAACTTTGTTAGACGAAAAATTAATAAAAGATAAGTTAATTTTGGTTATAGCTTTAAACAATTTTAAAAATAAAAAAACCTAACCCATTAAAAAAATTTTATTGCCATAAAGTACATATTTTGTTTTAGTGAGCAAAATGACTATTAACTAGTCAATAAATGGACTTTTAGAATTTTGTTAGTTAGATGGTTTTGCATTTAACCTATTGAAGTGTGGCTGCAATGTAAGTGAAGTCAAAATAGGCACTTAGTGACGATAGCAAATGCTAAATTTTTTATAATAGATTTAAATTCCTTTTAAAATACGTACATATATATACTTGTTTAAGTTTAGATTAGTATCTTATTTTAGTCTGCATATATTTTGTTTGTAAATACTAATTTATTCTTTTTCATATTACACTCATATATCATTTGCACAAATTTAATTGAAGTTTACAATCAATATTTGTCACCATCCTTAACTACTCTATTTTCATGTTATGTTTAATTTAATCTTTCTATCTTCTATCCATATTTGTATAAATGACTATAAAACTAATAGTTTATCTTACTGTGTCACTGAAAAAAAATTTTTAGTTTTAATTTTTTTTTCTGCGAAAGTAGAACGAAAATAAAAAAAAAACTAAAACAAATCGATTTATCTTGTGATGATGTTACTGATTGAACTGATACAGTAGAATAAAGTTTTATAAACACAATTTGTTTTTGTAAAGGAAACTTTCAACGAAAATTTTTGTTTCAATTAAGAACATAATAAATATCTACTGTAGAACAAGTTTAATTGATATGTTATAACTAAATACGAATATTAACCCAAAAAGTTATAAAAACTATTGCTTCATTTTAAACGAAAACAATTAGTAAAATTTAATGTATATGGGTGAAATAAAAAAATGTGATAAGTTTTTGGGTCAAATTTGTGAGAAGCAAAAAGTGTTAATATTTCGGTTTTTTCTTAATGAAATCAGTAAGTTTAGTCATTATAAACCTAATTACAAAAAATCCCTTCTACAAGTTGTCGCAATAACTTTTTTTGCACAATTTTAATTTTTTTTGTGGTAACGGAGTTTACATTTCTGCAAGCAAAAGGTATAACAAAAACAATTGCGTACGAATTTTCTTCAATTTATTAGTTTTTTGTACTTGGGTTTTCAACACGCTTTCCAATGATATATAATTTGTGTTTATCAAATTGGCGGTTTCGCGAATAAAAATACAATTCATTCCGCGAAAAATTTTTTATTTTTTTTTTAATTTTGCATTTTTGGTCCTTTTAAATGCTTTTCAAAAATATAAAATTTTTTGCGGTTGCGGAGTTACAAAATAATATATTAAAAACATAACATTTCGCGATCAAAAAATTCTTAAATTGTCTGAAACAAGTTTAATTTGTCAAACTACTGTCAGTAATGGCTCGAAATATCGATTCCAAACCAAAGAAATGCAAAATCAATCGTTTTTCGCTCCAGCAGTTTAGGGTAAAAACTGATAACTTTTCTTTATTTGACGCAAAATTATCGGTTGGATCATCTTTTGACGCATAAATAATAGTTGAATCACCTCTGTTTATGGTAGGGTTATATAGTTGCAACAAAAAGTCGACTTTTTTCAAATTTTGAAAAGTCGACTTTTCGACTTTCCGACTTTTTATAGGTAAAAGTCGATTAATCGACTTTTTGACTTTTTTCAAATTTTGAAAAGTCGACTTTTCGACTTTCCGACTTTTTATAGGTAAAAGTCGATTAATCGGCTTTTTATATGAAAATTTCTAAATAGCAAAAAATCATATTTTTTTAGCTTATTTGAGGGCCAGTTAACTAGATTCGAAACGTAGAATTGCACCTTGTTGATAATGAGCATAAATTCGACTTTTATGCATATGAAATAAAATTTTTCCTTGTTTTTTATCTTCGCACAGTGGTTTTAAACATAAAATGTAGCACAAAACTTATATACATTAAGGCTTATTTAACTACCTAATTTCGTAACACACTTGGGTGAAGTGAAGGAAACTTTCAATGAAAATTGTTTTTGTAACAAAAACAATTTCTATAGAAATAACGCAACACTTCACCGAAGTGTTTTAGAAAATTACCCCCTTATTCTTATACATTTAAATGCATGGTGTAGCCATATGGCAACATACCAGTTTTTTTTTTAATAAAAACCCCCACTCGATGCATAAAACTGCATTTTTGGGCTTTGGAGCCCCTTCTATAGACATTGTTCTTTTATTTTTTTGAGCATCACCTCGGTATTTTAAGCTGGCAGAGTTAAACTTTTAACTGTCCAGTTCATTTTTTAACTGACAAAAAAAGCATGTTTAAACGATGTAGGTTAAAAGGTTGGATTAATTGTAATCAAGTATTTACAATAATTTCTCTGTCTAAAAAAATTGGGGAGCTATATTTTACGCAGCTGTGAAAACTTAAAATTAAGTTCAAAAATTTTCTCGCTTTCAACAAATGATGAGCGTAGATTGCATACACCTTCGTAGGTAGACCATTTTTCTAGGGGGGCTATAGCCTTTTAAATTTTTGGTTCCACTGTTTTCATTATGATCATGAGTGCTATCGGCTGATACCTATTCTGACAAGTTCTGCTTTAACCGCTACAAAAATTTAAGTGAAATCAAAGTCAAGGCTTACATTTTGTTTAAATTTCACTTTGATTTTATGACTTACTCCAGTAATACTAATACACTGATAGAAATAAATCTGTGCAAATAGTAGATAATATGGATAAAAATGGCCCTGCAGAAAATAACTGCCGAATCTGTTTAGTAAATTTTAGTTAGATAAAACTACCCTTCTCATATTAGCAAAACAATTATCTCAATAGTAGACAAAACACAATGAAAAAACTGTTATTTCTAGAAATTTTTTGTTAAAAGTTAAACTTAGTTAAATGCCAATAATATTCTATCCTGCTGAAATTAACGAAAAGTTTTGTTGAAAAATTGTTATTAAGACCTGCTAACTTATCCCAAAATAAACTGAGTTTAGTGCTTAACCATAGTTTTGAATATCAAATTTATATGAAAATATCTGGGGTTAACGTTTAACCATGGTTACATTGGAAAAACGTTACTTGCCCTAAGTATAATTCAAAAAGTCTAAATTCATTGAAATCGACCGACAATTTAAGAAGCCAAGGGTTCCGAAAGCTTGTTATCACTCGAGGTGGTCTACTTTGCACGCTGGTGCTAAATAAATGCCCTATTAATAAAACAGGTTGACCAAAAGCCTTATTCCTACTCTCCTATATTCTATAAACTTTGTCCAAATCGGACGATTAGTTTAGAAGTTGTGTATGTATTACCACTTCTCGCAGTTTAAAACCACTGTGTGTCGTAGACATTTTAGAGTTTTTTTTTGTCATATTTCACTGTTTTGTTTTCCAATAGATTAGCAACACTTGCTTAATTTTTTCTATTGTGTTATATCAGCGAAAACAAAATTTACTTCTTAGCCATATGGTAATAAGTAAAAAAGTCGAAAAGTCGAAAGCAAAAGTCGACTTTTCGACTTTTGCATCACAACAAAGTCGACTTTCAAAAAGTCGAAAATTTTCGCAAAAAGTCGATTAATCGATTACTCGAAAGTCGACTTATAGAACCCTAGTTTATGGTTATTTTAAAATATTTTAAATATTTACCTACATTTTTTTTAATGCAATCTGATGCAAACAATTTAGGTTACGGAGTTTACAGTTACGGAGTTTACATTTGGATCCTTTTTTCGTTTTCTTTCAGAAACGCTTTGTCAGAATTTTCTTTCCGAAACAAAATCGTATGATGTCTACAAGGTGAATCCAAATATGACATTGTTTTTCTTACTCGTTAAATAGTTTGGTCTAAAAATTAGAAACGGAGTTTACAACATTTTTTCAAATCTTATTAAAGACATCTTTTTTTATCTCGAGAATGTTGCATGCTGCCGAAAAGCTTCAAGTCTGTTGTACTAGATGATTACCTACAGTCCAACGATCAGTTGAGTATAAATAACATTATACTTTTCGCAATATAAATAATAGATAACTCCAAAATTCTGGTGTATGCATTTTTATCAAAAATTATGACGAAAAATCGTTACAGAGTTGAAGTTGTGGTAGCTAAGATATACGAAAAAGTTTGTAAAATCTATTAATTTTTATTAAAAACGGCACTTTTCCTCTTCATAAAAATTCTTACAGTTAGTGTTTAGCTTTATTGGTTATTAAAATATAAGCCAATAAAGTGAAAAAAAACCTTATTAGTTACTGGTTACGGAGTTTATATTTAGCCTATAAAATTGGTCACAAATTTTATGTATTAACCAAAAATTGGTCAGATTGTTAAAAATTTTGTAGAACAGGTGACAATGCCTTGATATATATCGAAATATAGAACTCAAATGTAATCCATGCATTAGAAATTAGGTGGTTACACGGTTATCACATTTTTTGATATCACCCATATACTTACAACGATAGCTACTTTGGTATTGCTATTATTATAATGACTTTCATATTAATTTTTTTATAATTGTGTTTTAACCCATTAAGGTGATAACATTTGATTTTGTGTTTAATTGAATAATTTATTATGAAAACCAATTTTAGATAGTTTCTGTAGGATGTGCTAGTGAAACATGCTCAAGTGAATGCTGATTTAAAAATAAATCATATTTACTTCTTTAGCAAAACAAAATATTAGTTATGTATTTGTATATGTACGTATGGTTAATATTTTTTATTTAATATTTCCATATTACTCATACGTAAATTATATTAAAAAATTATGTTAATAAAAATCAAAACTCAATTGAATTATTATTCTTAAGATCTTTTTTATAATTACCAACTTTTACAGTTTTTGTTTTTTGAAAACTTTTTTAATTTTCAAGGATTAAAAATATTCATTTTATTTTTCTTTATTAAAAACTCATTGATGGTGTTAAAAATATCATACATGAGTAAAAATAAAGAGGATTGAATATGCTTTTTTTTTGCTGTCTTCAATATCCGCTGAATTTTAATTGTTATTTTTGCAATACGATGTGTTTATCGAGTTTATAATGAATTTTAATTAAAAATTAATTTTATTTTTTTTTAACTACGGTCACATCACACATCATATAATACTGTGTTTTAAACGCGAAATACTTTAAACAATAGTGTATGGAAATTTTTCCTTAACAAGGGAAATAATTGCAAAAATATATAATTCGTAGTTATAAGTTGGAAATGAAATTAAAAAAAAAACTTTGAAACCTTAAGGAATTTTAAGAAGAAAAAAAAATCAATATTCCAAAATTATCATGTTGCCAAAAAATTCACTTTAGTTATTTAATTTTATAATTTTGGCTACAGAAGTTGTTATAACAGTAAATACATTTCAGTCACATTCTTTTTCTTAACACTTTCGGATAATGCTAGCCTTATCTATAAACTATTGTGCATTTTATAAAGTATTTAATAGCATATTTTTCGTAAGGATTTTGTTATATATGTATATGTTGTTTTAAATTCATATCATAATATTAAGAGAACTTTGTTGTTAAACCACTTCTACTGAAAGTTTTGTTAGTTCAGTTATTCACAACGTAACGATATTTAGCTTGGGTTATAAATATGAAAAGTAGCAACAAAGTTTGCTTCATAATAAAATCCTTAAAATATGTAAAATAATTTACCTACAAGTTTTTTCAATAGTAAGTATATACATATGTACATACGCAATTTTCACACAAAATCAATGAATTTGAAATAAAAGAAACTAAGCAGGAAGGTATTCTAATCTAAACTATCAGGTTTATATAAAATTTAAATATGTTATAGAAAAAAGAATTCTAATAAAAAGAGTGTTTTTCTGGGTTCTTGCAGATTTGGATTAAATTTGGATATTTGGATGCAGAGGGGACAAAATGAAATAACCCTATACACTGATAGAATTTTGTGCATTGTAATAATGAATTTGTTCATTAATCCAATGATTTTTTTCATTTAAAAGTCCCCAAAGAACGCGTTCATTAAATCAATGAAACGTATTCATTAAATGAAAACTAATTGAAAAAAATATATTTTTATGCGTTACTTTTTTAATTTATTATTTATTTTTATTTTATTAATTTTTATTTGTACATATATTTCTTTTTTGTTTTTATAACGTTTTTGACATCTCCCTGAACTCGACTTGAACCCGCAATAGCCAAAACAAAATGATGTCATTATTTGGACTTTTATATTTAATTAATTTCAGTTTGCAACCCTAGCGTTCATTACTGGAACATATATCTATTTTAGTAATTAGCAAATTCAAAACCCATATAAAAATTATAGCATACCTTACGGGTTAGTTGAAAATATATAAGGAAAGAATTCATTAAATCAATGAATTTTTCATTAATTCAATGAAAGTTTTTCATTAAATCAATGAATTCAGATTAATGAAATCGATTCATTAATAGTATGAACGACAATTCTATCAGTGTAGGTTATCAACCTATCGGTGGTATTTAGATGGTATATATGAGTTGCAAAGTTTTTCAACACTTTTTTTTGAAAACTTTTTTATATTTTTAGTACACCATTTCTTAGATCTTGAAATTTTTTTTAATTACATGTATTTCCTTGAAACAAACATGAAAAATAAAAAAAATACAAAAACGTGAAACAGGGTAATTTTTACCGTTTGCCCTAGAATCAGTTATGGAACTAGTTCTAGAAACATGGACCGGTGTTAACCAAAATCAATTGGCTTCGTCCTTGGGCCGACATAGTTCGGTGTACCAAATTTCATCAAAATATCTTAATATTTGGGACCTGCAGCGTATAAACAATCTTTTATATGGGCACTAGGTCTTAACATGGACCGGTGTTAAACAAAATCAATAGGCTTCGTCCTTGGGCCGACATAAGTCGGTGTACCAAGTTTCATCAAAATATCTTAATATTTGCGACCTGTAGAGTGCGCACAAGAATGCATGGACAGACAGACAGACGGACAGACAGACGGACGGACGGACAGACGGACATCGTTAAATCGAAATAAAAAAAAATTCTGAGCCGATCGGTATACTATAATGTGGGTCTAGGACCAATATTTTTTGGTGTTACAAACATCAGCACAAACTTATAATACCCTGACCACATAGTGGTGTAGGGTATAATGATACAAGAAGAGAAAATCGAAAATATAGCCCATATGGGCGATAGGTCTAAATATGGACCGACCCTATCTAGAATCAATAGGCCCTTGGGACCGTGTGAGTCAGTGAACCATTCATTGAAATATCTTCGTATTTGCGACATGCAGCGTTTAATCAAGCGAATTTTGGGTGGGACCCTTATGTCGGCACTAGGTCTAAGCATGTACCGATTTTAACCAAAATCAACAGGCTTCGTCCTTGGGCCAACTATATAATACCCTACACCAGTCTGACTTAAAGCCAACTAATGTTTGGATCCGAAATTTGAATGGGAAAAGTCCATATTTGGATCTATCGCCCATATGGGCTATATTTTCGATTTTCTCTTCTTTTATGATTTTATAGAAAATTTTGACACAAGTCCGTTTTAACCCATTCAAATTGCGGATCCAAACATTAGTTGGCCTTAAGTCAGACTGGTGTAGGGTATTATATAGTTGGCCCAAGGACTAAGCCTATTGATTTTGGTTAAAATCGGTACATGCTTAGACCTAGGCCCACATAAGGGTCCCACCTAAAATTGGCAAAATTGGTTCAAAGCGAAATATCTCAAATACTGGAATTCGATCCACGCTAATGGTTATGTCGAGTATTTCAGTCTCAGTGTATTGTAATGATTTTGTGTTTTACATTTCAAACTTTTTGTTGAAAACTTAAATTAGTATACCAAATCATCTCTTGAACAAAAACTTTAAAAATACCCAAAAAATAATATCTATGCAAATTTCAAATCTCATTTAAAGAAACAATTAAATCCCTAAAGAAATTTCAGTAGAAAATATAAAATACGATACACCTACACAGAGAAAACAGATTCATTGTGATAATCGAATTTCTTACCAACTATATAATTTTTAGTGTCGGACCGAGTATTCGACTACGGAATTAGGCCAAAAAG
Organism: Leucophora obtusa; assembly: GCA_949987735.1. NCBI lineage: Eukaryota > Metazoa > Arthropoda > Insecta > Diptera > Anthomyiidae > Leucophora > Leucophora obtusa. Next base: position 45,379,412 of record OX465295.1, read on the forward strand.
TGGTGTTCGGTCAAGTTCGGTGTTCGGCAAAATTTTGACCAAACACCGAACATTTATATAAACCAACATTTTGCAACATTTAGCTCTTTAATTTTGCGTAGAATCATATAAACATACACATTTTTAACTTAATGTTTATTCTACGACCGAAAAATACAAATTTTTTATGTTTTTGTTGTTTGATTGTGGACCATATCATATTGATTCCAGATACAAATAAAATATATTATTTTAACCCAAATTCTGTTGGCTTAATCAAATCTCTCTTCCCAAAAAACAAATAGTATATCGGTGACTTCAACAAAACCATTCGTTTGGAAAATAATTTGATTGCCACAATTAATCTGTTTTCTCTGTGTAGATAGAAAAACAATAGCAAGTAATTGCAAACCCTGTAGACATATTAATTAAATACTCTAACAGAAATAGTTTTTTATTTTTGCAATGTACTATGGCATATAGTGGTAATAATAAGATACGAAACACTTGTAAGTGGACAAAGAGTAGAACAAAGTTAAGTAGTATCATGAAATTGAAAGAGGAACAGGAAGAAATAAAGTTAGTAGTGTAATCTTCAAAGCATATCAAGTGGTGCAGACGACTTTACATTTAATACGAGTATCTACTCCTATGGTCTCCTTCAGTCATTCTGTATAAGATGCCTGAAGGAGCAAATTTGTATAAGCAAGACGATGAAAATGCAATAGAGATATAGTTATAGAGTAAATTTTACTTCTTTAGAAAACATTTTTGGTGGTTTTAACGAAAGAACGAATAATGAAATCTTGTAAAGACATAGATAGATTCTTTTTTATCAAGTTGTTTTAAGCAAGCAAAGACAAAAAACGTAGTTTTTTATAGTTTAAAGAACTGCAGCATTTGGAAAGTTTAAAAGCATGAAAAAAAAACACTAGAAAATTACAAGAAATTTATGAATATTTAAAAAAAAAGTTCCTTTCACAAGATTATGACTATAAATAAGAAAAGTCAACTAAAAAGCTCTCCGATGTTTTTAATGAAAAACTTTTGTTGTTTAAAAAGAAAAACAAGGCTGTTTTAAGGGGTCCGCCTGAATTATTTTGTTTTCCTAAACAAAAATATCATACAGAATTTTAATAATAGTTCCAAATTAAAACTTCAGTAGAAACGTATGCGTTTTTAAAACATAAGTTGATGTATCCGCAAATATTTCTTTGCGAAAATTAGATCTTTTAAAAATAAATTTAAAATTAGAATTAGATTAGACTGCAATTCCCCAATAATTTCGAAACAAAACTTGTAATTTCGTTCCAAAGTTTTAGTGTGATATTTATTTCAAAAGAAAAAAAAAAAAAAACAAAACAAAATTAAAGTCTCTAATTTAGGCGGTCCCCTTAAATATTTTCCCATTAGCCGTTTTCCACTGTTATAGTTACGGCTTTAAAAATTGAACCATAAAAATTAAGCCATAACTTTTCAGTTCAATTATTTACTTCTTTAACAGAGTTATAATATTATCAACAAAGTTATATTGTTATCATTGTAAATCCTTGCTATAAAAGCTAACAAAAATTTAATCTGACCACATAAAGTTTTTGTATTGTGTATTTATATATTTTGATCAATTGTAATAAACCAAAATCACATTATAATGCTACACCCTCTTAATTTTGATTTTATACACGCAAATATAATAAAACCAGGAGCGTAGTATTATTTCTTTGCCATAACACTAAAATAGAAAACACTGCCCTGTTAGAAAAATACACTGAGCAAACGAGACATGTAATACTTGCTGGCTAAAAACATATATTAATAACAGCTGGACTACACTGCACAAAAATGTTAGCAAAATTTTTTTTGAACTAATATGTTGGGGGGAAAAAAAATTGTTGGTCTTAAAGGAGCTTTCCCTCAAATGAAAAAGTTGATTTTATAAAACAAAACATTTTTTAAGTTAAAAAAAAAAAAGATTTGCCTCCAACCGGATTTGAACTCGGAACCTCCTAACTACAAACCTTTGTTAATGAAGCGTCATCATTTTTATAAAATCATTGCTCTACCAGTGGAATGATTTTTGACTAGGTAGTACTAGATAACCACTGGAATAGCACTCTAAGACCATTCTTTGCCAGTGTGTTTTTTTTTTTTTATAAACCACACATTTTTATGGCAATCAATATTTTTTCAACTCTGGTAAGGATATATGTTACCACATATTTTTTATTTTTTGTAAGCTGGCTTGTAAGTATACTTGTGTGCAGCACGTCAATTATGGTTTTATCTAATGTTTTTTTAAAACAAATTTAGCAACAAAAAAATAAAACATATGGGTGATATCAAAAAATGTGATAAAAACCATGTAACCACCTAATTTCTAATGCATGGATTACATTTGAGTTATATATTTCGATATATATCAGCGCATTGTCACCTGTTTTACAAAATTTATAACAATCTGACCAAATTTTGGTTAATACATAAAATTTGTGACCAATTTTATAGGCCAAATGTAAACTCCGTAACCAGTAACACATAAGGTTTTTTAACTTTAATAGCTTATATTTTAATAACCAATAAAGCTAAACTGGTTATTATATTACACTAACTGTAAGAATTTTTATGAAGAGGAAAAGTGCCGTTTTTAATAAAAATTAATAGATTTTACAAACTTTTTGGTATATCTTAGCTACCACGACTTCAACTCTGTAACGATTTTTCGTCATAATTTTTGATAAAAATGCATACACCAGAATTTTGGAGTTATCTATTATTTATATTGCGAAAAGTATAATGTTATTTATACTCAAATCATCGTTGGACTGTAGGTAATCATCTAGTATAACAGACTTGAAGCTTTTCTGCAGCATGTAACATTCTCGAGATGAAAAAGATGTCTTTAATAAGATTTGAAAAAATGTTGCAAACTCCGTTCCTAACTTTTACACCAAACTATTTAACGAGTAAGAAAAATAATGTCATATTTGGATTCACATTGTAGACATCATACGATTTTGTTTCGGAAAGAAAATTCTGACAAAGCGTTTCTGAAAGAAAACGAAAAAAGTATCCAAATGTAAACTCCGTAACCTGAATTGTTTGCATCAGATTGCATTCAAAAAAATGTAGGTAAATGTTTAAAATATTTTAAAATAACCATAAACAGAGGTGAATCAACTATTATTTATGCGTCAAAAGATGATTCAACCGATAATTTTGCGTCAAATCAAGAAAAGTTATGAGTTTTTTGCCCTAAACTGCTGAAGCGAAAAACGATTGATTTTGCATTTCTTTGGTTTGGAATCGATATTTCGAGCCATTACTGACATTAGTTTGACAAATTAAATTTGTTTCACACAATTTAAGAATTTTTTGATCGCGAAATGTTATGTTTTTAATATATTATTTTGAAACTGCGCAACCGCTGTTGGGATTTTAAAAAATTTTATTTTTTTGAAAAGCAATTAAAAGGACCAAAAATACAAAATTAAAAGAAAAATAAAAAATTTTTTTGCGGAATGAATTGTATTTTTATTTGCGAAACCGCCAATTTGCTAAACACAAATTATATATTATTGGAAAGCATGTTGAAAACCCAAATACGAAAAACTAATAAATTGAAGAAAATTCGTACGCAATTTTTTTTTGTTATATCTTTTGCTTGCAGAAATGTAAACTCCGTTACCACAAAAAAAAATTAAAATTGTGCAAAAAAAGTTATTGCGACAACTTGTAGAAGGGATTTTTTGTAATTAGGTTTATAATGACTAAACTTACTGATTCCATTAAGAAAAAACCGAAATATTAACACTTTTTGCTTCTCACAAATTTGGCCCAACAACTTATCACATTTTTTGATTTCACCCACATATTTTCTTTAAATCTATTTTAAAAGCCATATTTTTCAATTCTAGTAAGGATCTGTACCAAAATCGACTCAAATCGATTATTTTTGTAATTGATCCTTTTGATAAGAGAATTTAGTACACAGAAAAAAAGAGATTCATGCTGATAACCGAATTTATTGCAAATTGTATAGTTCGGTTGTGTTAACCGAATTTTTCGGTTGTGACAATTAAAAATCAGCTGTAATAATAGTAATTTGACTACGGCAACAGTATTTCGATTGCTTCAACAATAATTCGGTAGTACAACTGAAAAATTCGTTTAACACAATCGACCCATTCTATTGGCAATAAATTCGATTGTCAGTATTAGTTCTTTTTGGTAAATAGAATTCTAAAATATATGAAATTAATTTTCCCCAACCACTTCCATACACTACACCTCTGTATTTCACGTCCCAACGCATTATTGAAACCATTAAAAGATACAAAAAAAAGCACACACAAAGCTGCTCCTCCTAATCGGTTTATAGGTTTAAGGGTTATAAATGCAACATGTGTGTATGTGTGTGAGGTAATAAAAATAAAATGATGTATTAATACATGAATATGTGTGTGTGTGTGTGTCTATACATCGTGTGTCCCAAGTATGCCAAGGCTACCTACTATAACTTTACTAATTATAGAAATTAATTTTTAAGTATAAGATTGAATCGAATCCGCGCAGAATATATAAATTTCGAAAACTAAATAAACAATAAATCTTCAGCATGTTTAAAGATGTTTTTATGTATTCTAACCTGCTAAGTCTACAAATCGTATTAAAAAATTTGTTTGTGTGTCAGTTTTCGACTATATCTCCACCCAAAAACAACCAATCTGTTTATAGTTGATTTGGTATCAATAAATATAAGGATAAGCAAATAGGAAAAAAATTTTAAACGGTTTAGTAAGAAGTGCGCCATTAAAAAGTCTAGCAGACATCTTTCTTACCGACAACAAAATAAATGAAATAGCGTTAACCTGTTAAAATACTGTTACCGAAATGATCTGAAATAGCGTTGCCTCAATGATAACAGCATTCGATTCGGTTATCATCCATGTTAATTATTTCACAAAGGAAACAAAAACAAGTGCACAAAAAAATTACTGAAACTATTCAAAATAATCCATTGTGGACTTATAAAAGAACTGCAACAGAAGAAGGCGTGTCCAGGTCATATTTTTCCTAAGTAGTCTAAAAGCTCAACAATGACCTACACAGAGAAAACAGATTCATTGCGACAACCGAATTTCTTGCCAACTGAATAGTTTTGTTGCAACAACCGAATTATTTGGTTGTGACAATCAAATGTATTCCCGATACAACTTAAATATATTGTTTCAACCGAAATTCTGTTGTCTTTACCGAATTTCTGTTAGCAGAAACAAATATATCAGTGGTTCCAACCAAACCATTCGGTTGGCAAAAAATTCGGTTGTCACAATGAATCTGTTTTCTCTGTGTAATAATTGAAAGAAAGCCTGGAACGGGTAATGCAAAAATACATTTCTGGCCGTAAGGTGGAACGGCGCGTGTAATATTCGGAAACATTTGTCCACAGAGTTAAAGCTAACGTTTGGCTTAAAACTACTTTGGTGCATCACGAATTTGGTCACGGATTTTCTTTAATGCTTTTCAGAGTTTACAAATTTTGACCACAGTTTTTAGCCCTTAAATATGAGAAAAAAATACGTGTTTATTATTTTTTTCTAATCTATCACATGTCCGAAACACATTGCAATAGAAGAGAACCCATTAGGATACCTTCCTTGTAAGTCACAGACTTTTCGTAGGAATAGACAAGTATATCGCTAATGCCCCGTTTAGATTATCACACAAGTGTGTTACACATGTCAGAAATGTGTTGTATAACGAAAATGTATAATAGTGTGAACACTGTTCGTTACACACATGTCAAAATGGGTGCACACATTTTAAAATACGGTCACACTTTTTTGACAAGATTAATTTTTTGAAATATTTCATAAAGTTACCACTTGTCTCAACACAAGTGTTGTGTTATTCACAAGTAAATGTTAAACAAAGATTAAAAACAACTAGTAGTGAAAAAAAGTAATAATAGAAGAAAAAATAACTGTTTTAATTTATTTGCTGTGTGTGTCGGTAACAGTCTGAACACTGAAAAGATTTTCTTTTATACTTTTTTGACAACCAGACAATTTCAGCATACTTTTTGTCATACTTGTGTGAAGAAAAGTATAAGCACTTGTGTGATAATGTGAACGGGGCTTAAGTTTTTTTTTATTTATTTAGTTTTAATAACATAAAACTTCATTCTTAATGTTAAAAACTGCTAAGCCTATGGCTTGACAGCAGTAATACTTTTTTCTTATTTTTTCTCATCTACCGCATTTCTAAATTGCATTAAGATCGGCGAAAAACCATTGTAAAATCTTCCTTGATAATTACGTGTTTAACATAATTTGCCATTTCGAAATTAATACATTAATTTTTTAAAATACTTTATGAGCATTTTTTTTTTGAATATTTTCTATAAAAAACGTTTTTCTAATAACCGTTTTTTTATTTTAATGTATTATTAAATTTGGTACAGCCAGTATATGAGTAAATCCTTTTTCCCTTATTCTTAAAAAAAATTTCAATATAGCCAGGAGAAAAACAAAGTGAACAACAGTATTCCACTTTGGCTTAAACGAGTGGATAATAAAAGTTGTTCATTGTTTTAACAGTATAATAAAAACTAACTTTTTTCAATAAAAATTTTGGTTCATTTTGTTTATTTAACTCTTCTTAATAATACGGTAAGGGAAAGTCGTGTACATGAAACATTTGTAATTGAAACGACTTTAACTCCATCTAAAGGAGCAATGAATTTTGCAAGGCAAGACATAGAAAATTGTTGATATCAGCAATCCAACTACTGATAAGTTGTTTACAAGGTCTTGTATACAATAATGCATTATAATTAATTCTTTTGATAGTTCTATGTTTGTGTATCACTAAATAAGATATTCATTTAAAAGTCCTTTCCTTATGTTTTGCTAAATAAAGTATTATAAAAATACTTTTTGTGAAAAAATGCCGGAAATATGCAAAAAATCTAATATTTAAAGGTACACCATTTTCCCCTAATATTATTTTAAAATAAATAAAAATCATGAACAAACAGAACACTGCGAGTTTAACGAGTCGTAAATTATACAAACGTTTGGCTTTTATAGACTTATAGAAAATGTAAATATATCGAGGGCTTATATTCAATAGAGAGCATCTGCAGTTTTGTGAAATATGACTTCTTGATACAATAGCAAACACTTCAAGTGTACATATTTAATCTATGATATTAATTTTGGACTGATATAATAATTTTACTCCCACTTTTTCTCATTTTACGTAATTTGCTATCTACTAAAAATTTTTTTTTAATGTTATATGGGCTATCTACTCAAATTTCATTTCATGTCTTATTTATTTATTTTATTTATTTATTTATTTTCCATTTCCTGTACAACAAGAGTGAATCTTATAATTATAGTACAGGAATCCAATATTCTTAAAGGACAGTTTACGAAATTATTAAGTACATACTAATACAAACATTGAGTTTAATGAAAAATAAAAGTTAACATATTTAAACGAAATAATATGTGTACGTTTAGGCAAAAAATGCAAATAGGAATTTTTTAAAACTATTTGCGTTGCTATTGAGTTGTTGGGTATGTGGAAGTAAATTCCAAAGACGTACTGCATATACAAAGAAATTCCATTCAGATACAAGATAGTGGTGTAAAGGGACAATAATTTTCCTTCCTCTTCGTGATCTGGCAAATCTTATTTTGTCGTAAAGATATTGTGGTATTTCAGTATATATTATTTTATGTAGACATACAAGTACTCGTATCTTAAGGAGATTTTCAAAAGATACACCATATAAGTTATTGGCAACTTCAGAAATATGATCAAACTTTCGCAATCCATAAACGTATCGAAGAACATTATTGTATAAAACATTTAACTTACGTTTGCTAGTATTATCACAACTTGCAAATACTTCACATCCGTATATTAACCCAGGAATCAGGTATGACTTGGCAAGGAGTATTTTAATCTTCAGCGGAGTAAAGTATTGAGTTGCCCAAAGCGACCTTAACTTGATATAAGTTTGACCGACGAGTGAGTTTATATGATCATTCCATGTTAGATAGTTATTAAAAATCAACCCGAGATTTTTGGCAGCATTAACAAGCTCTATTTTTTCTCCATTTATTACAATGTCATCTTCAATGACAGGCACAATTGTTTTTTTATGGATGACCATGCACTTTGACTTCAAGGGATTTAGACATAAGCCATTTGCAGTTGCCCAGAGAAATATCCTATTTAAGTCGTCATTAAGTTTAGCTATATTTTCAGCAACAGATCTAGCAGGGCTACTTAAGTACAATTGAACATCGTCTGCATACATATGAATTTTGCAATGTACTAGTTGGTTCGGCAAATCATTAGCATAAATTGAAAAAAGCAATGGCCCAAGGACTCAAGAAAATAAAATAAATCTGCAATATATATTTTCGACAACGCTTTGCAGGTTGGCGTGGATTTCAACTCACTGAAATCGATTTTTTCAAAATTTTGACATGATAAAAATATTTTTGAGAAAATCACGCTTGAAATTCATGTTTTTATCGTTTTTGAAAGTCCGTGCACTAAATAAATAGATTTAACTTTTTTATTTTTGGTAAAAAAAAAATTGTGAAATTGTTCTACCCGCTTATATAAAAATAGCATTTTAAATTACACGTGTCTTAAAAATTCGAAAATTAATTAGAAATTAATCTAAATTCTTCGAATTACCGAATTTTAAAACACAATAGTACAAAAAATATATGCGAAAACGCCAAATACTCAACCATTTGTTTTCGTTAAAATCGGAGAACTTTTAATTCATTGGGAACCCGAGTTAAGACCCAACCATTTTACTATCTATTAAATATTACATGTCGATATAGCTCAAATGGCAGAGCTATTGACTGGCAATCTGTAGACCCAGGTTCGATTCCCGCACCAGGAAATTTTATTTAAAAAAAAAATACAATAAAAAATATTTTTTTTTATATAATTTTTTTTTTTTGAAAATCTATTTTTAGACTTTTAGGGTAAGCGTGACAACTTGTAAAAACGACCACGCCAAACAAAAATAATGAGTTTAGACGCCAAAAAATAAGTTGTGCGGAGCTACGAATTTCTATTATATAACCACTTATTTGGTAATGAAAAATTTTGCTGGGGTAATATTTAATAGATAAAAACATAATTGACCTGCTGCACACAAGTAAGCTTACTCGCCAACATACAAAAAATCAAAAAGATATGTGGTTACATATATCCTTACCAGTGTTTAAAAAATATTGAGTCTAAAAATAAATTTAAAAAAATTTTCAAAAAAATCTACAAAATTATTTTCTATTTGAAATAATGATAAAAATAAGGCATTATCAGTAACTCATTATTATATGTTTTAAAATAATGCAGAAGGTAAGTGGGTGTCTTTACTGGTAGTCCATAAAATAATGATATGCCATTACCGTTTCTACACTGAGCAGTGGTTTACGTTGTGGATGTAAATAAATAGCCAAAAATCTTATTTGTTTTTTTTGCAAAAATTTTAACATTTTTTTAATTTTCTTGCAAATAAAAAACAACAGGGCTTCTATATGTATCCCAATAATACGAAAATGTTGAATAACGCTTATAATATTCAGATTTTAATAACATCTTAAAGAAAATTTACCAATCATATAAGGGTTATCTACAAATTTGTATATCAATATAGAACATATTTGAAGGCAATTCGGGCTATCTACAATAAAATCGCGACAAACGTGAAACTTTAACAAACAAATGTGTGAGAATTAGTAGATATTTTTAAAAACTTTTTTTGGAAGTCTAATTAAGAAAAATGTTCTTAATATGTGAATTAAACGGTCTTTTAGCTTTCCTGAACAATTACACTATCCGACAGTCAAAATCGGGATGGGATGAAACCAACGGGAAATGTTATATCGGTCAAAAACAAGTTATACGTGTCCCGGCGTTTCGCTGAGTCACCCCTAGGAATCGAGATATATCTTTTTTTGACATAACTCGAGAACCACTAGTCCGATTTTGCTCAAACAATTTTAAAAAAATTAAAAATCACAATTTCTTTAATCTGTTCAACAGTTTTGCCGGTAAAAATAAATGTTTGTTACCGCTACCATAAAAATCAATAACCTTTTGTTTATTACTTTTTTTTAATATTTTAGGCAAAAAATATTTTTTTCTTCATACATTTATTTTTACCGGCAAAACTGTTGAGTATATAGAAAAACGTTATATGAACAGATTAGAGGAATTGTAATTTTTAATTTTTTTTTTAAATTGTTTGAGCAAAATCGGACTAGTGGTTCTCGAGTTATGTCAAAAAAAAGACCACCAAAGGTCAAATCGATATATCTCGATTCCTAGAGGTGACCCAGCGAAACGCCGGGACACGTATAACTTCTTTTTTACCGATATAACTTTCCCAGGTAGTTTGAACCCTTCCCGATCACTGACCCCTACCATTTGTCTCACAGTGTTATGTATTTGCATGTAGCCCTTGTTGAATATAAGCCTCGATATACATATTTAAAAATACATGTTTGTATTGAGTTTTTTATTTAGATATATTTGTTAAAAAACAACACTTTTTTCTAATGATCAAAATGGTCTACAACTGAGTCTTTTTTGACCCGAGGAAGTTTAAATTATGGGACTTTAGTTTCCTAATTTAGCCCTTAAAATTTTTAAATAATTCTGTTAAGTGTAATCACTTTTTTTTTTGCTATCTTACAGAGTTATAAAAATACGATTTACAACGCTGTTCTAAAAACTAAAAAAACCATAAATTTGCATAAATTTTACTAAAAACTACGTTTTTTAATTTTATCGAAGAACGAATAATTTCATATGGATTCGTTTTTAAGAACACTCGAGTCAATTGTTGGTACTATGCACAAAACAAAAAACAGACCAACATCATCATCATTAAGATAAAGTAATTATTGTTATAAATTTATCTAAACTCTTAAAAATTTTATTTGATTGTTATTTATTTTTAATTCGTATATAAACTATAGTGAATTTAATTGTATATATGTTGTTTTAAAACTTTATGAGTGGTAAATGTGGTTTATAAATGTTGTTAATTTAAGGTAGTTGCTGTTAGGTTGATTTCATTCAGTATTTTGGGTTTTACGTTAGTTAATTTTGATGGCCTTTAAATATTTTGCAATAATATAAGATTACACAGAATAATAAAATTCCAGTAAAATGTCATTTTGTCCACTTTTCCAATTATTTCGTAAAAATTAAATTTTTACGTATATACCTCATTTTTTGTAGTTTTTGGTAAAAAATTCTATATATTTTAAACTCCAATTTTTATATATAATTTTATAAAAATGAATTTAAAATAATGAATACGATTAGCTGAACGATTTAACTTATTTTAAATATCTTAAAGATTCAAAATAAATATATATAAAAATTAACTATAATTTACTTGTGCAACTTTAAATTTAATTGAAAGAAAAAATCAATTTATCTAGAAGAATATGAGATAAGGCAAAACAGAGAAAAAACTACTAACTACACCTTTATAAAGTTTTATCCTAATTTAATATGACCACATACATGATAATATAATACAGGTATGGGCACATAAATAGCTTGAAGGGCCAAATTTAGGATTTCACAAACTTACGAACAGCCGCACCAATTTACACATTAAGCACCGTAAGTTGTTTCAATTTCAGGTGAAAAAACTGTTATACTCCATATAAAAAAAAATATTTTTCACGAAAACGAGTTTCACGTGAAAATTGAAAGCTTTTAAAATAAAGTCCTTAGAAGTATAGTTAATGCACCTTGGTATGTTCGTAATGCTGATATCCATCATGATCTGGGCATAGAACAAGTACGGGATGTGATTCGCAAATTCGCTGGAAAACATTATACCAGGCTCAGACAACACGAGAACCGTGAAGCTTTAGCCCTAACCCATATAGATGGCCAATCCCGAAGACTTAGACGTAGAATACCAGCTGACTTGGTTAGACTTTCGCCAACATTTTAACATAAAAATATTAAGAAATTGTTTCTTGTTTAATAGTAATCTATTGTAAAAAAATTGCTTGTTAGTTATAGTTAACTAGTTGTAAAAAAAAAAAAAAAAAAAAACGTGAAAATTGTGTAGAGTTTGTTTTCACGCAAATTTAATGTACAATCCTATTATTTTTCTTGGGAAAAAGTGACATTTTGTATTTATTGTAATTGTGTCTTTGTTATAAAATTAAAAAATTGTTAATTTGTATAAATTAAATTGCAATTTTAGGCCTTTAAAGTTAGAGTGAAATTTTTCCACGTGAAAAACAACTTTCGATGCTTTACTCGACAAAAATAAATTTTTGTGTACAGCCTTTTTGTGAAACTTTTTTCTTTGAGTATTTTATATTCCTAAGCCCGAATCTAAAGTCAAGGAAAGTCCATTGAATAGACTTCAAGTTGTGGGTCTTTCTTTTTTTATCCTCTCACCCAGGGGAATACTTTATGATTTTTTATATTTTTGATCTAAATATATTTAAAAATATAGGCATAATCTTAAGTAATAAATGTTTTTAAAATATTTTACCCTGCTTAATAGGAATCTGAAGTAAAAAAACTTTGTCAAATTAATATTCGAAATTATAGTTTTCGTTATTTCAAAGAAATTGGTTTAAGGTTTTCACCCATTTTTGAAATATTTTTAAATTTACTTAATGGATTTTGATCCCTTGTTTTATTTATTGAAATGTGTAACAAGAATTTCGGGACGAACGGAATTTTTGATATAAAACATGGAAAAATATAATTTTTATAGAAAATGAAAATTAAAACTCTAGGTTTACAACATTTTCGTATCAAAAATGTATAACAAATATCAAACCTCTCAGGCTCTGATTACATTAAATTAATTCTTAATTTAAATCCAAATATGATTCAGAAACGACTCAGAAATGTAAATAAATTTTAACTTTTTGTGAACAATTCAGAAATGACTCAAAAAAATATATTTTATCTAGGCTAAAGAATTTGTTAATTTTCGTAGACTTATACAGTGCTGTATTTTTATAAAGTCCAGCGAGTTTTCTATCCCGTGTAGATGTGCCTTAAAAAAAATTAAATTATGAACACTTTATTGAAAAGTTGAATATCACGTTAAAAAAACTGGGATAAGGCTGAATTGTGTGCTTCAGAAGCCGGATAAAAATTTAAGGTGGCACAAGCTTTTAAAAAGCGGAATAATCACGTCAAAATCGGGGTGGCTGGTCAGAAATACGCCCGTAAAAAGTTTTGCTAAAGCTGCTAAAAATTTTTCAAAATTACCTTACATAAAAAACTGCTGAAATAAGCACATTTTCTTTGCTAAATATTAGTAAGATAAGAATAGCAAAAATAAAGCTGTTAAACAGAATTTTGATTATATTTGCGATAAATTTTATTTAATTTAAATAAAAATTTACTCTGCTAAAATCAGCAACAATCTTTGCTGAATATTAGTAAAACAAAAAAAACCCAACAAACAAAAATCTATTTTTGTGAAATCAGCAGTCTACTATTTTTCATCATATATTTCTGTTGATTTAGCAGGATGACTTATATTATATTTAACAGTTTATTTGTGCTCTTCTAATCTTACTAATATTTAGCAAAAAATTTTCTGCAAAGTCACCTTTAAATAATAAATGTTTAAAATTTAAGAAAAATCTACTAATTGTTTTGCAATTTTTACAGGTTTATTTCTATGAGTGTGTGAATAAAATTTTATTGTGTCTAACTGTTTTACCAAATTTAAGTGTTTCAAGGACAATTCTCAAAAGTAGATTTTAGAGATCATTACGAGGTCCGTAGAATAGCCCCAAACAGTTTCTAAAATAAAAGGTAATTTTTTTGAATTCAAATTCATAAAAAACAAGAGACACCTAAGTACTTCTATGTCATATTGAGCCATAGAGTATTTTTCCTAGGCTGAAGGTTTAAATAAAGAAGAAGGGATTTTTCACTTAATATTCGTATGTAGGAGGCGAAAATGCTTTAGAAAGTTTGTGCAATAAATTCGATATTTGTTGATCGGTGTAATTTTTTTGAGGCTCCATTGAATGCTTATTTTGTTATCGCTGTTTTCTATATTATGTATATTTTTAAATTCTGATTTTAATTTTTTTTTTAAACAATTTAATTTTTTAATTTTGCTTTAAATTTTAAAAATTGTTTTTGATTGTTTTTAAAATTAATGAAGGGCCGCACGAAATTGGTTGACGGGCCGCATTTGCCCATGTATGATATAATATTTCTTCCGAAAATTTATAAATTGTATCAAATCATGTCTAATTTGATCATATTAAATTTATTTTGATACAATTAGCATTGATTTTGTACAGTTTTATCCTCATCCATTATATTTTTAATAATGTTTCACTTCACTCCAGCTTGTGTGCTTTAAAAAATCACCAAACATTGCACGTAACAAACAAATAAGGAACATCTTTAACTTTCAAAATTACAAATCTGTCAAATATTGGAGCTTATATCTACTTTCGAAGTGGTCATAACCCCCATAATGGGATTTATATCAACAATTGCTATGGTTACAGTACTCTATAATGGGGATTATGACTATTTTGAGGGATGTCACAATCCCCATTATTTCTGGGAATAATGTCCACTTTTTTCTGGGTATTATGTCCGATAACTTTTCGACTACAATCCTCCCACTGTTACGGGATTATGTCCGAAAATGTTTCGTTCGTGTTTTGCTAAAAAATAATTGAATTCGGTGCAGCGGTTCAAAAGTTGGGAGTGAAAATGTGAGGAGGCTCAATCACAACTTTTGAACCGCCAGACCGATTATGATTATTTCGAGCACAGTGTTGTCTACGTTGAAAATTAACACAGCACTATTAATTTAATATAAATAAATTATTTATAATTAATAAAAAAATTCGCAACAAATGTTCACACAACAAAACAAACTAAATAACAAACATTTATATATATATGGCTTTCCATGCCAACTGCCCCCCTACACAGAAAGAATTTACAAAATTTTAATCATACCAATTTTATGCAAATATCTTAAGGTCTTAAAACGACTAATTTTGATTTAAATTAAATACGGATATTATTATTAATAAAATACGTACTAAAATTAATTTGTTGTTGTATTAAAAAAAAAAAAAAAATGTTTTTGGGTGGTTTAACTTTAAGCACAGCTGTGGTAAATATACGCATTTTTTGTGGATTTTTACGCATTTTATGTGTAAATTTACGAGTAAACTATGATTTTTTCCGCACAAAGTTAGTAAATTAACACACTAACTTGAAAATTTCATTAGATTTTTAAGCACTTTCAATGTAAAATTACACATTATTTGTTCACTATCTTAAACATAATGATCGTATTTTTTTTCAATGTCACACATATAGTAAATTTACTCAATTTATAGTAGGAGCACAGTTTTCTACTATAAGCTGGGTAAAATTCAACAGAATTTAATTAAAGTGTAGTCTGTCCTGATCTGAGCCATAAATGTGGACTTAACAGCCAAAAATAAAACAAAATTCCATTTTTGAAAATTTTGAATTTTATTTCGGGCCTTGCAGTATTTCCAATATAAAATCTAGATTTTTTTTTCGAATTTGAAAACTGAAAATTACTATAAAAAATTATTTCCAAATATATATTAGGGTTTTTCAAATTTTATACAGTTTTATAATTAACTTAATTTTAGCTCGTTATAAACTATAATTGTCATTTAAAAATTTTCCAAAGAATCGGTTTCAGAATAACTTTTTTCACTTGTAACTCCTTCTGCGGTTCTAACACCAATAAAGCTGTCTCAAAAGCAACCTCTTCTACAGCTCGAAAGTAGAACCGGTTTACCTAGAATCAGTTTGGAATTAGTCCCGGAACTAATTCTTTGCCAGTTATATGGAGAAACAGAATCCGTGGAACGGTTTCCTTAACTTGTTCCATGAAATCGTTTCCAGTGGAAACTGTTGCAGCATTTGTGTGGTTGGCAACTGGTTGTAAAACATTTTCATGGGTATTTTCTTAGCTGGACAGTTTATACGGAATGCCTCACATATAAATAATTTTATCTCTCTGAAGTTAGTTTTTTTCCTGTTTTGTTGTATAAATATGAAAGCACAATTTACATGTTATAAAAATATTATTTTTCAATTTATTTACAAATTAAATTTACATGTGAGTTCAAGTTTACTAAACTATGCATAAAAAGTTGAGGGATTTAAAATCATTAAAACAAGCCAATTTTAAATAATTTTTTTTAGAATTAACGAAGAAAATCTAAAACCTTTAAATAACAAATTATTGCTGGTTTGTTTTCGAATAAGAAAATATTCCATACGCTAAATAATTTTTGACCACAGTGTTTGTAAAGGGAACATCCATCAATATATGACATAACAGAAAGTCAATATGAATGGTTTGCAGAAGAATAGGTCCTTTTACCACAATGCACATGTAAACAAACTCAATACACACAAAATTGTAAAAAAATATTGTGTACTCGTAAAGATAAATGCATATATGTACATACGTGCTTATACTCGTATCTTTTAACAACAAATATACATAAAATTGTACCTCTATGGGGTACAACATTTTTATTTAACAGACCTTCTTAATCTTTAAATGCCATTCACAACAGAACAAAATAAATACAAACATATGAGGTGATTCGGTTCAAGAAAAACTTGTATATTTCAGAGTTTTCACTTTGGACTTAAGAAAAATTTATGGAAAATTTATGGCTTTACATTTTTTTTGTAGCATTTGGATAGAAGTAAACCAGTATTTAAAATTCAACATCTTTTCTTTCGAAATAAAACTTCCCATATGTGTGTACCAATGTGTAATGTAAATATAATTTTTTGCATTATTTTTTAACATTGTATATACAAATTATATGAAAACTTGTCAATTTATTTGATTTGGTAAACATGAAATTTGTTTTCTTTTATTTATTGAAGCCTTAAAACGAAATACACAAACAAAAAATTGTTCATTTCATTTTACTGTGTTTTATATTGGAAGATTTAAAGCACCATTTAAATGCTTTATAACAAAAAAGGTTTTGGTAAAGCCGATTTATTGCAAATACCATTATTTATTTACATAAAAAAAATACGCAGTGATTGAATGCACCCAGAAAACAGACTCGAGCTGGCAACCGAATTTGTTGCCAATTGAATTGTTCAGTTCCAATAAAACAATTTTTCAATTAGCACTAAAAAATCTTGGTTCATATAGCCAAAATATTATACCTATGCAAATGTTATTATATTTTTGCTGTCAAAATTGATTTTCTGTTGTCATAACGAAAAAATTGGAATGTGTTTTCTCTGTGTAGGGAATTATTAAAAAATATTGTTTTGGTACCATAGGGTTTTACTATTGTGTATACGAAAAATATATGTACCTACAATTTTTAAATGAATGCTTCACTTGCCAAATCGATTAACTCCATTTTAAGAATTTTATAAAACTTTAAATTCAAAACACTTTATTGACTCCTAACTGTAAAATATTCAAAACAAATTTTTCTGATAATAAATATCAACATGACAAAATTAATCATTTTACAAGAATTAAAAAAAAACAGTATTTACTATTTTCTCAGTTTTCTCACTGAGACTCATTCATTTTTCTTCATGGAGTTAATCGATTTGGCAACTGAAGCATTCAAATATCCTGCATCAAGTTTTGACCTTGTTTTTTTTTGTATTTTTGAAAGTTGCAAAAAATATTTGCTTCTATCCACCTAGTAAACAATTTAATGTTTTTTCTTCTGATTTGATTTTACTCTTTTAATATTGACCAGCATTTGGTTTAAAAAACATTTATAGCTTTACGGCTTTATGACCCTTTGGAAATATTAAAAAAAAAAATGAGGACTTAAATTTTTTGATTGATATGGTGCAGTTGCTGCATATTTGTTTTGTGGAAATGTGAAATTTAACTAAAATACTTTACATTAGGGTGGGCCGATTTGTAAGGACAAAAATTTGTCGATATTGTGCCATCGATTTTTCGATAGCTTTTGGCATGAGGAAAAAAAGTTACACTACGACATATCAAAAAAATCATTTTCGAGGCGCCCAAATTTCGACAAAAACTCGTGTAAAAATCGGCGAATTTTTTTTTTTTTAAATACCTAATAAAAAAACCTTAAAAATTAATGCGTAAAAAAGATCGATTTTTCGACAAAAACTCGTCCATCGTTTTTAGCGTACAATTTCACCTTGGAAAGGTAATGTTTAAAAACAAATTAAATCAGCCGATTTTTTTATTATTATTTTTATTAAAAAACCTTAAAAATAAAAGTTGAGAAAAAGTCAAAAGTTGGGCGCCTCGAAAATGATTTTTTTGATATGTCATAGTGGAACTTTTTTTTCCTCATGCGAAAGGCTATCGAAAAATCGATGGCACAATATCGATTGCTAAATCGACCCACCCTATTATACCATGGATGGTAACCGAAACGATGCGGTTATCGGCAAGGGTAACGCTATTTTAGATTATTTCGGTAACGATATTTTACGGGTAATGCTATTTCATTTATTTCGGTATCGGTATTTTAAGGATAACGGTTTTTCGGTTATTTCGGTAACGGTATTTTAAGGATAACGGTTTTTTGATTATTTCGGTAACGGTATTTCATTTGTTTCGGTAATGGTATTTTAAGGATAACGGTAGTCAGTTATTTCGGTTCATGTCGCAATTTTTTTTACAAAAAACAATCGAGATTAAAAACAGAAACAATTTACCAACTTAATGGACGAAAAAACTGAATAACCACGTGCAATTACCAAAAACAGAAAATTAAAAATAACGGTAACGGTATTTTAGGGGTATCGATATTTCATTTATTTCGGTAACGGTATTTTAGGGGTATCGATATTTCATTTATTTCGGTATCGTTATTTTATTGATAACGGTATTTCAGTTACTTCGGTAACGGTATTTTAAGGATGACGGTATTTCAGTTATTTTGGTAACGGTATTTTAGTGGTAACGGTAGTCAGTTGAAAGGGTTTTGAATCTATAACGGTATTTTAGCGGTATTGCCTGCCAACCCTGTATTATACATATTAAAGTGCTTGCTAAGCTAGTATTTTTGTTACTGCATACGTATGAGTGATATTAATATGAAGTAAAATAACAATCATACGTACTGGGGGAACAAGACTCAATTAAAGAGCAATTTTACCAGAAAAATCGATACACTCGGAAACGACAACCATCTTTGCATTAAATATAACTTTTAGTCGCAAAAACCAATTACTTGTGTACAGCTTCACTGCGCAATAGATGCCACTGTATTTTGTTATGAATATACCCTTTGAAATCGAAAATACCATTAGAAGTTTTTTTATGGAGTAGGTAGGCTTTGGATATTTTTTATATTTTGACTATATTGGAATTTTGGGTTAATTTAATGTATGTAAGGACTGATTTTTATAACCTTGAACAAGACAAATAACAATACTGACCTTTTCAAATATCAAAGGAAGTCGGCAAAACTGACTTAAATTTTCTTTATATGTTTTTAGTCACTCGAAAGCGTTTATTCTTCTAAAAACACTTCGAATAAGCAGCTTTTATTCTCAAATTAAAATATTGTTTAAAGATTTTTAATTTGAATAGAAATTGTAAAGATATTTCGATCTTGATTCAAAGCAATATATTGTTGTGTAAATTCAAGTTCAAAATGCCAAAAAAAGTTTTCGTATTTTCTTTTGAAAATTCGTAAATACTGCTGATATTTTTCAAAAAAGCAGAAATGGCGAGAAAATGCTTTGCGAGTATAATTCCTTAGTAATTCTGCCATGCCCTGCATCACTACGTGAACGGACATATAAGACTCGAAACTAACATTTTTAGAGTTTTCGCAAATCTTTGAAATTTCAGCTTTAAAAGTAAATATAATTTGAAATTCTGAACTTGTTCAAAACTTAAGTCGGAAGAAAAATAAAAATAAATTGCTGTGTGGAATTTTGTTTTTTTTTTAACACAAGCAACACTCAGGAAATGCTTCCTATTAATTAACGTTTTGCTTCTTTTGGAAAGGTGATAGTGGAGAAGTGAAAGGTGCACTCAAAAAAATAAGTTAGTAGAAAAATTAGTAAAACGTCTTGTATATCAAGTGTACAATTTTTCACCACTTGTTGACCGCATTTATAGCGTGGACCACAACCAAATAGATGTAGATGTTGTAGATTGTCTGGATGTAGAACCGACAACGAAAATGATAATTAAAAAAAACTAAATTTCTATATTTAAATTTCCAGCAAATAAATTAACCAAAGTAAAATTTCTCTACAAATTTTTTGAGTTTTTTTCAGTATACTAATATTTAGCAAAAATTTTTGTGATTTTAGCAAGGATTTTTTTCATTTGCAATCGATTAAGTGTTAGCAAAACTTTTGCTGAGATTACTATTTTTTTTTTTTTTTTGGTAAAAATCAGCTTGCTGATTTTCAGCAAACACCTTTTGCTGAAATTACCAACTTTTTTGCAAATACGTTCCTCACTAAAAAATTTGCTTACACAGCAACATTTTTTGCTGACTTTACTGACCTTTTTTTTTGAGTGTGGTCAAAGATGAAGGGCAACACTGTAATTGCGCGAGATATTAAATTTTAGAACAGTTGCTGTGCGCCAACTGAACTTTGGCGAACTTTGTTGAAGCTCTTTTTTTTTAGTTCATAGCCCTGTTATATTGTTTTACTTCGGTGGGGTTAAGTGCTATGGGAACACCGAAGGAGGACGCTGCGCTATGTATGATGGATTGAAAAAACTCATACATATTATTTTTTCTCATAAATTGATGTTGCCTTGGATGGGGATCGAACCCGCAACCTTATGTGCAACAGCACAAATATGACCGATTTTTATATTTCCCATGGGTTTGGAGAAAGTGTCCATATTTGAGTTCAGAACAGTCGAGTTATTAAAACAGCAGTCGCCTTTTATTTGTTCCTCCTTCGGCAAAAATCGCCACTTTTTCGACACCATTCTTTGGTACACTAATTAACATGAGCCCAAGGACATAGCCTGTTGATTTTAGTTAGGATCCGTCCATGTTTAGACAGAGTTGGATCCTCTTAAAGATTACAAGGCTTAGCCCATAGTCGGGATGTAATCAGCCTTGCGTATTTAATAGGACTAACAGTAAAAATATTTTGTGTTGGTTATTAAATAAATTTAAGTTCTAGTACAAAGTTCTCGCACTTGTCAAGCAACACGGTACTTATCATTACTTGCTGCTTCCAAGTATACATGGCATGTTCGAATTTTTTCTATGAATTTGCAGCTGTTTAAAATTTAATTCTACTAAAAATTTCTACCGATTGAAATACGAAAGTTGAGAGAATTTTTTTTTAATTTTAATTAGAAAAATTCGTCTTGCTGTAGACAGGGCATTTTTATTTTTTATGGTAAAGTGAAATACAATTAATATTAAGGGTTTTCACACAGGGTGTACTATTTGTTGTATCGTTGTATCGTCCTAACAAAAAAACAGAGTTGTTAAAAATTAAATTGAAAAAATACAACATTTGAGAATAGCACGATACAACATTTTTACGTATGTTTAGCGTCCTATATTTGAGTTTGCTAACCGATAGAAAACTGAATAGAAAATCGTTGTTAAACACAAATAAAAATTTTAACAACTCTGTTTTTTGTTAGGACGATACAACGATACAACAGATAGCACACCCTTATGAACAACCTAATTGTCATTAATATGTATTTTTATTAATTCCAATTTAGCAGGTTTGAGGTTAAGAAGAAGAATAAACCTTCCTCAAAAGTTATAAACACATTAAATTTGCAAATCAGACTAGATCTAGTTTCTGCCTTTTTATTGACAGGCTTCATCAGTGATCTTCCATTAAATTGTATTATTGTTTATATTTTTAATGTCAGATTGTCTCTATATGAATAATTTCAGAAGTGATCAAACAGACATATACAAACATTCTACTTCAGATTTTCTCTGTTCATCCTCTTATCTCCTCCGTGTCACCTTTTCACAAATATTGCCACATTGACGTATGGTTTATACGTACAAGTGCATAATATGTATGTACCAATTTCTACCTGTGGTTCCAAAAATTTTTTCTGTCAAAAGGCCAAGAATCCAAAATATTTTCTATAGGAAGTTGTGCTCAGAACCTAAAAACTTTTCTATAGAGAAAAGTACTCAAAGTGTGAGGCTTTTTTAATAAGAAGAAGTGTTCAGAAATTAACGAATTCTCTTTGGGCTTTCGAAGCAAATCATCAGAAATACTATAGGAAAACTCAAAACTTCTAAGAACTTTTTCTAAAAAAACCCCAAATTACAACGGCATTTTACTACAAAGAAACCCTCAGATTTTGAGGAGAGTTTTGTATAGAAAAAAAAAAAAAAATTGATAGTCTAACCAAATTTAAGTGATATTTTTCCAAAAAGTATGTAAAATTTAATGAAAACATTACAATCTTGTTAAATTTTTTGACAAAAGAAGCAATTTGTATGAAGGTATGTATAGTTGATATTTTAATTGGTAAATTAATGTTTTTTGTTTGATTTGATATTATACAAATAAACTACAGACAAGAAAAAATTGAAAAAATTCTATAAGGCCAGCAGGATAAAATACGTATTTTCGGGTCCCACTACAGACCCATTCTCAGTATTCTATGCCTTTATGGGTTAATATTTGATGATGATCTATTTATACTGAATTTAAGCAAATAAACGCATGTTAACTCAATTAGACTAACATCAACATAATTTTAACAATGCTATTTTTATCGTCTGTTATCTTTGCTTTAAACTTGATTTTTTTGATTTTTTGAACGACAGCGAACTGTTAATTTTAAATTCATATTCTTATTATTTTTAACCTACAACATCAATAAATGTTGATAGTAAACAATATTAAATTATATTTTCAATGTATCTTGTGTGTTGAGAAACCTCTCGGATTCTGAACACATTCCGATGGAAAACTGTCAGATTTTGTGAATTTTCGTCCCACAGGTTTTAAAGAAACTGTTAGATTATAAGGACTTCCTTTTAAAGAAAATTCTTCAGATTCTAACAACTTTTTCTAAAATATTTCTCAAATTCTCATTAATTTTTCCTGTAAAAGCCATCCGATTTTGTGGATGGTTCTCCCTCTGATGACTTTTTCCTAAAGAAAAACCCTCAAGTGCTGAGCTCTTTCTCCTTTAGAAAAACCTCCAGACTTGAAAGACTCCACCCAGATTTCCAAACTTTTTTCTACATAAAACCTTCCGACTTCAAGGACTTCCCCCCATATAAAAGTCCTTAGCTTCTGAGGACTTATTTTTAAAGAAAAAAGTTTGCTAACTGTGAGCTATTTCGATAGAAGAAAGTCCTCTAAGATCTAAGATTTTTTCTGTATTTTCCTGAATCTATTGTTTTTCTATAAGAAATTTAACATTTAAACTAAGACTTTTCCTATGGAAAATAGATTTATTTATAGTAAAACCCTTATAATCGAATGTTGTTTTCGTTTAGGAAAAAGTGCCTAGAATCTAGAGCTTTTACTTTACGAAAACGTACTCAGAAACGCAGGTTTTCCAATACGAAAACCTCCACATAATCTGAGGCTTGTACAAAGGTTAAACGGTATTGTAAGATTTTGTTAATCAGAGTGTAGGCAGTACGTTTTTAATTTTTGATCAGCAGTATGGTCATATGAAATCAAAAAAGCCGTAAGTTACCAAAAAATCAAAATCAACTTTTTGATGGATTATGATGCACCATATCAAAGTACACAGTCCTGCAAAATTTTACACACCTACGACAAAAAGCCCTAAGTGCAAGCGCAGAAAAACTAAGGAAAAAAGGAAAAAACGAGGAAAAAAGTAAGAACATTAATATGGAATTAGCAAGTCAAAAGCTATTTAATATATCTATCAACGTTCAAACCGCAATGCCTTTTCCTCATTTTATTGGGGTGTAAATAGTTATACAACCCCTTTTTCTATTTAAAAACAAATTGCTACTTATAAACAATCCAAATGTGTGAATAAATAACACTTTAGTTTAAACACAAAAATACAAACACACAGATAAAAAGTACTTGATGTGTGTTTGTTTGCTTTGCACTGTAGGTGACACCAAGTCATACAGTTAAATAAATATACGCATACAAATTTAATGCGTG
This sequence comes from Leucophora obtusa, assembly GCA_949987735.1. Lineage (NCBI taxonomy): Eukaryota > Metazoa > Arthropoda > Insecta > Diptera > Anthomyiidae > Leucophora > Leucophora obtusa. The sequence goes on from OX465295.1 coordinate 45,403,595, forward strand.
TGTGTTAGTTTGCTTTTCTGAAGTATTACAATAAACAAAAGAATTTGTTTGTGTACACTAGAGCGTACCACCTTACAGGCAAAAAAAAATAGTGCGCCGTACACCCTCCAATATGAAATATTTTTGCATGGAGGTTTAAAAAAAATTTTTTTTTGTCGAACGTAGGGGTCGCCATTTTACATTTTTCGTTATATCTTTGGCATTTACAGTCGGATCTTAAAGTATGATACATCGATGTTTTTCTCTCGAGGACTTTAAATGCCGAATCTCTAACGAAAAATTGAAAAAGGCATTTGCCCCTACGTTGGCAAAAAAAATTTTTTTTTAAATTGCCTTGCAAAAATGCTTCATATTGGAGGGTATACAGCGAATTTTTTTTTTCGCCGTACACCCTCAATATGATGTATTTTTGGAAGGCGATTTCAAGAAAAAAATTTTTTTTTGCCGACCGTAGGGGTCGCCTTTTTTAATTTTTTGTTATAGCTTTGTCATTTAAAATCGGATTTTAAAGTGTGATATATGGATTTTTTTGCCTCGAGGAGACCAGTGTTTTGCTATATAGTAAAAATCCAATTAAAAAAAATTTAAAAAGGCGACCCCTACGTTCGGCAACCAATATATAAAAAAAATTTCTACTGGGTTTAGCGAAAAACTTCCTTAGCAAAAGTTTAATGAATTTTTTCGAGCTTTAATTTTCTGACATTAGGGTGGTAGCAACTGAGATCTGGTGGGTAACTACTAGAACGGGATACTTGAGGTCAATGTACCTTAGAGCAAAACACTGGTCTCCTCGAGAGAAAAACATCGATGTATCATACTTTAAGATCCGACTGTAAATGCCAAAGATATAACGAAAAATGTAAAATGGCGACCCCTACGTTCGACAAAATCTTTTTTTTTTAAACCTCCTTGCAAAAATACTTCATATTGGAGGGTGTACGGCGCACTTTTTTTTTGCCTGTAAGGTGGTACGGTCTAGTGTACACACTGTCATTTACTCATATGTCTGTGTTCATACGAGTACAACTACTTAATTCTATACCATCATTTAAACAGTCTAATTAAGTTAATGTTTACAAAAGGATTTTATTTAAATAATGAGATTTGTTTTAGCTTCGTTTTTCGTTACTCTTTATCCTTATTATTCTTTCATCCTTCTCTTTAGATTTATTATGGCTTTTTAAGTATAGAATTAAAACTAGACTAAAACAAATGTTAAGCTTTTTATGGTTTAATTGTTGTTGCTGTTGAGTAAAGTTAACCATTATTATATTCTTATGCGTTTCATATGGTAAATACATGTCATTTCGGTGTGAGTTCAATTTCTTGTAAATTATAAATGCCAAAAGCAAAGTACATATTGGATAAAAAATAATTAATGGTTTAATCTTATGAGTATTATAAGTTATTTGTATTTTTTTTATTTTTTCTTTAATAAAATTAGTATCACGACAAAAATAATTTCAGATATATTTTATGAAATTGTTACTAATTAATTAAAGTTGTCTTTATTAATTTTATTGTTTTTTCTTCGTTATATTATTCCATAAAATATAAATCATACAATTAATAATATGTCCCGTTGATTTTCAAACAAATCAATGGCTGTTACCTTTTTATTAACAAATTAATATTGTATTATATACACGAATATATATAATTCATTATTGCTTGGAATATAAGTCGATATTTTCATGATTATAATAAATGATTTTTTGTTTTATGATCAAACAATTGTGATAAATAATGTTTGATTTTTTTTTTTTTTTTGTCTAACAAAGTCATAAATAACTTTTAACAGCAAGGCCATTATAATTAACTTGTTTCTCTGTCTCAATTTCGTTGCTTGAACAACAAACAATTTTTCTTTGCTTTGTAAATATATATTATGAATTCAACTAATTTTATATTTAATTTATGTCTACGTAGTAAAGTTCACTCCTTTTTGCTGAATTTCATTTTACAAAATGTTAGTCTGGCTGTCAGTGTATCTCGTAGTTTGGCGGGCTGTTTAAATATTAAAACTAAAGTAATTGCATCAATACGTTAGAAGTTGTACATTCATTATTTAACTTAAAATTTGGCAAAAGGTACAACCATTAGGTGGCAATTAACAAAGATTTTGTTAAGTTATTTCCAACACTTGCACCACAGTAGTGAGCATAAAAATACAAGTCAAACTAAATTTTATTCTAAATTCAACTTAACCACAAAGCAAACTTTTAAGTCGATTTTATTTTTCCATAAAATTGCCTAAAAACAAACTAATTCATCACAATACTTAAAAAAACAATGAACACGAATACGAATTTCCTTTCCCGCTTGATTCCATTTCGTTACCTGCCGCACATGTTCCAACTTCACTCGTTGCCCAATCAATTATCGGAGTGTGTTTATGTATAATTAGGTTAATTGTCAAAAACAAAAATTAAAACTGTCACCATGTGTATGTTGCAGAAAAATGTATCCCTCGGGAGCTCTTTTGAACCTGGCTTATTTGTATTATAGGAGTCGTTAGTACTCCGGAACAAAAATTTTGTACGTTTTGCGTTGGCAATTTTTTAAAATGGCCATTTGCAAGCTCGGCAATGATTACGAAATCTGTAAAGTGACGTTTACTAATGCCAATTCTTTCTTATAATTGAGGCATTCGTAATCGTAATGAATTTACTATACAATTCGCATTAGTAATTAAATCGATGTATTTCAAAGCATTAGCATTAGTCGAAATAATGATAATGCCAAAACTTTCTTTAGCATTATTTTCAGTTTAATGCTAATGAAATCGTCAATTAATTTGTTCTTCTGTATGATGTAACCCTACGAATTTTACCGCATTTAAATCTGTTTGAAACTAAGAAATACTTTCCGAATTTATAATAAAATCTGCAATATCAAAAAAAATTTTTTTTTAACCATCCTCTTTCATACGAGCTACATAGTTTCTATACCTGAGCTACTGAAAAAATGGACTTTTGGCCGCTTTCTCTAAATATGTTCTTCAGTGCGGCAATAATTTGGTGATAAAAATGTCTTAAATTATTGCAAATTTGTCTTCCCGGGGAATTTTTTTCGTATTGAATGGAAGTATTGCTTTTTCTATAGAGAAAAGTACTCAAAATGTGAGGCATTTTTAATAAGAAAAATATATCAGAAACTGCCGAATTATCTTTGGGCTTTAGAAACAGATCATCAGAAATTTTATAGGAAAATTCAGACATTCTAAGAACTTTTTCTAAAGAATAACCCCAAATTACAACGTCTTTTTACTGCAAAGAAACCCTCAGATTTTGAGGAAATTAAAAAAAAAAAAAATCGACGCCTAAAGAAAAGTATTGCGCACTGACAATATATTTTCCATTTGAAAAGTGATAGGTAAAGTTTGTTTTCAATTACAAAATCGATTAAAACACATGGAAACATATTGCTTAACTTTTTGTATAAGTCAATAAAAAACAAACTACACCAAAATACGTATCGTCTGGAGTTGATATTTTCAGTCAAATGTTCTATTTTTAGAAAAAATAATTTAAATAATTTCGTTGTTTTCCGTTTTAAAACAAAAAATTCAAATATTTTCGGTTTTCTTTTTCGTTAAAATAGTTTGTTTATATACAAAATTATTTCAATTCAAATTACAAGAAATTTGTTACTCATATACATGTGTGTAGTGTTTTGAAAATACAAACAAAAAAAAAACTTTCAAATATGAAAAAACAAACTATATAATCGATTTTATCTAACGTTCTGTCAGTTAAAAATTGAAGATTGTTTTAACAAACTTTTTATTTATTTTTATTTCTTTTAAAGATTGTTTAAACAATGTCTGAAAATAAATAGCAAAATGGTTTGAATATAATGAAAAATCAGTAGTCCTTTTTTTAATTGTGTTTTCAATTAATTTAATATGTATTTTAGGTTGTTATACCCTACACCACTATGTGGTCAGGGTATTATAAGTTTGTGCTGATGTTTGTAACACCAAAAAATATTGGTCGTAGACCCACCTTATAGTATACCGATCGGTTCAGAATTTTTTTTATTTCGATTTAACGATGTCCGTCTGTCCGTCCGTCCGTCTGTCTGTCTGTCCATGCAATCTTGTGCGCACTCTACAGGTCGCACCTATTAAGATATTTTGATGAAATTTGGTACACAGACCTATGTTGGCCCAAGGACGAACAAGTTTGATTTTGGTGAACATCGGTCCATGTTTAGACCTAGTGCCCATATAAGGGTCCTACCAAAATTATATTGTTTATACGCTGCAGGTCGTAAATATTAAGATATTTTGACGAAATTTGGTACACAGACCTATGTTAGCCCAATAACGCAGCCTATTGATTTTGGTGAACATCGGTCCATGTTTAGACCTAGTGCCCATATAAGGGTCCTACCAAAATTATACTGTTTATACGCTGCAGGTCGTAAATATTAAGATATTTTGATGAAATTTTGTACACAGACCTATATTGGCCCAATAATGCAGCCTCTTGATTTTGGTGAACATCGGTCCATGTTTAGACCTAGCGCCCATATAAGGGTCTTACCAAAATTATACTGTTTATACGCTGCAGGTCGTAAATATTAAGATATTTTGATGAAATTTGGTACACAGACCTATGTTAGCCCAATAACGCAGCCTATTGATTTTGGTGAACATCGGTCCATGTTTAGACCTAGTGCCCATATAAGGGTCCTACCAAAATTATATTGTTTATACGCTGCAGGTCGTAAATATTAAGATATTTTGATGAAATTTGGTACACTGACCTATATTGGCCCAATAACGCAGCCTATTGATTTTGGTGAACATCGGTCTATGTTTAGACCTAGTGCCCATATAAGGGTCCTACCAAAATTATACTGTTTATACGCTGCAGGTCGCAAATATTAAGATATTTTGATGAAATTTGGTACATAGACTTATGTTGGCCCAAGGACGAAGCCTATTGATTTTGGTGAACATCGGTCCATGTTTAGAACTAGTGCCCATATAAGGGTCCTCCCAAATTATATTGTTTATACGCTGCAGGTCGCAAATATTAAGATATTTTGATGAAATTTGATACATAGACCTATGTTGGCCCAAGGACGAAGCCTATTGATTTTGGTGAACATCGGTCCATGTTTAGAACTAGTGCCCATATAAGGGGCCCCCCAAAATTGGCTTGGTTACAAACTGCAGGTCGCAAATATTAAGATATTTTAATGAAATTTGGTGCACTGACTGACATTATAGAAAATTTTGACACAAGCCCCATTTTAACCCATTCGAATTTCGGATCCAAACAATACACCAGACTGGTGTGGGGTATTGTATAGTCGGCATGCCCGACTTTAACCTTTTTACTCGTTTTTAATGATAAAATATTGTGAGTCCGGATTTGTCTTCCTGGAGAATTGCTTTCGTATTGAATCGAAGTATTGCTTTTGGGTAAAGTTGTTCCTGATGGAGGAAATTGTCATTGCCGGCAAAAAATGCTTTCCTTCACGCGATAGGATCGTGGAATCTTTTTTGTATTCTCATGCTTGTTGGAGGGAATATCACAATCAAAATTATATATTAAAAACAGACTATTTTATTTGTTTTTAATATTCTAATCTTTCTGATTAACAGCTAACCCAATTTTAAATTTGGGTAATATTTCTAAACGACTCTGTATTCATACTGCTAATTGTATGAAACGCTGTTTTTTTTGTAATAATGACGGTTGGCAGCAGTGAAAAATACACACACTAAAGTCAGACAAAAATTAATGTTAAGACGCTCCCGCGAAAATAATTTGGCTCTTTCGACAAATGTGTTGCTAACGCCTCCATTTTACATCTTCATGATGTGCTGGATCGTTATCGGCGCCACCTTGGCATTTTAAACTGACAGAAGTAAACTTATCTGTCAAAAAATGCATGTATAACGATGAAGATTAAAAAGTTAGAGCAACTTTAATCAAGTAGATTAACCTCTCTGTCTAAACGCTCTATAAAGTACGCTCTATAAAAATCAGAAACTGCGGAAATATTCAAGGAAAAATATTTAATTATTAACATAGCTTTTTTCAAATTACTGCTAAATTCTAACCTCATCTGTTTTTGTTAGCTTTTATCTAAAGTATGTAAATTAAAATGTCAATCAACACACCAAAATAGAGAGAGAGAGTTTAATTAACATTTAACAAAATATTTGTTTTAAATTCTAAAAGGAAAACACACCACCCGCGCAGAAGAATTTGTTAGCATTAGTTAGTATTACTTAAAAGCATATTAACATAAATAGGATTTTAAAATATCCTCAAGATTCTATAGGCTTAAATATTTGAAAATTAATTAAATTTTAGAAAAAAGATGATACAATAAATTCTTTCAATATTGTATGATATTTACGATTTATTTACATATATATTTCCGCCGGAATTTAAATTCAATTCAAGTTTAATTTCAGCATTGCGTTTTAAATTTTAATCAATTTTACTTCAGTAAAGTTAACCCGCAAATTGGCCCAAAAAATTGAAGTAAAAACAATACATGTATGACAAATGGCTAGAACTTAACTTTAAGGGCCAGTTTAATAGTCAGAGCTAAGCAAGATTTTTGTTTTAAATACTTTTTATGTTAGAAATTTTGTTTTGAAATTTCTGACTTAAAAAAAATTTAAGAAAAAATTCGTTTTTAGTTCTGAATGTAAAATTGGCCCTAAAGTTATGTGCCTACTTTAGGGGCATTGCCTACAGGCAATGACAAAATGAATGTGAAAATCAGGGGTATGGCATCACCAAAAAAATAAGTTATAAAAATATCTTTATCACTAGATGGCACTTTGTTAAAAAAATTCACAATTTTCTTTTTTTATGGAAATTTAAATAATAACAAACAACAAAACACAAACACAAACGGATATATAAAATTTTATTATTTGAATATATTCCGCGCTTGCTTTTTTCTTATTTTAAGCAGTTTTAGTTGCTCAGGTATTACTAAGTTTCAACGCCCTCTACCGGTGAGTAGTGTAAGTTTTGATTTCCTATCTCTATAATTAATAGTCTCTGTTGAAAATGAATGTGGAAACGAAATTATCATAAAGAGTTACGAGTATTTAGATATGAACAGTAGAGTGTCCCTTAAAAATAGATTTGTCATTACACCCCCCAATTTTATTGGAAGTGGTCCCAAATGGAAGAAATCGATTTTTTTTTCGAAAACGTTAACCCTTGCCGAAAGTTGGACGAAAATGGACCATTGTGAAAAAAAGTGGATTACTATTAAAAATTCCCAAAATATTTGCCATTTGACGACCCTGCCGTTCCGGACGAACCGATTTTTATTATTATTTTATTTTCGTGCTCTAGAACTAAATTATGGATATGTTACAAAAAATTTACCTCATAGAACACTTGCTTGCCCTTAATTTCGCTTGTCAAAGTTTGTGCTTTTTACCCCTTAAATGCAGAATTCTAATAACCAACTTCGAGGGCTCGCAAGGGGAAAGCGGGACTAGGTAGGGATTTGCTGCCTACTACATTTTTGTTCCCCCATTTCTCCTTTACAAATCACTTTTGGAAATATTTACTCTATCTTTTGTCTGGGCAATTATAAATGCGAAAAACCCTTCGGCAAGTATACTTGCCTATGGTCGTCAAAGGGTTAATATAGTCAAAATGATTCAGACATGGCATTTTGACTTCATCGGATATCATTAACCCACTTTAGCCTGGAATCCAAAATGACCCACGAAATTGATAAAAATGCAAAAATGTGTTTTTCTTAAATTAATTTTAAAGATTTTTTAAAACTATAATTATCTTTACATTTGTTTAAAAAATTTTTAACCCTTAGTGGCCTGGGGTCAGAAAAGACCCATGAAACTTTATATTAATTATGACTACAAGATTGTAAAGCCATTACATTGATAAAAAAAAATCTCAACTGGATAAAAATAATTATTTTATGTAACGTGATCCATATGGGGTTAATTTTTATACTTTTGGCCAAAAACGCCCCACTACGAAATTTACAGAATACCACCTTTCATAATTTTCGGAAAAATATCACTTCAAATGAATAAAACAAAATTTTTTTTCCACTTGATAAAAATTATTATTTTGAGTAACTTGATCCATATAGGGTTAATGTTCTCACTTTTCACAAAAAATACCCACTAGGAAATTTACAGAATAACATTTATCAGATTTTTATTAAATTGGGATATGCGATATAGGGTACAAAACTAACGAACAAGCGCAATTCGCTATAGCCCCAATCTTATTTTTAAGGGTTAAAAAGGTGGGATCGAAAGTGTCCGTATGTTAATAGCAATTTTAGTTGTGCAATCGTATTAGATTTTAATTAAAAGCTTTGTTTATTATGCATTTATTGTTTTCTATTTGGAAAGACGTTTTTGTGTAAATTTCCAAGTGGGTATTTTTTGCCGAAAAGTGAAAACATTAACCCTACATGGATCCAGTTACACAAAATAATAATTTTTATCAAATGGAAAATATATTTTTTTGATCCATTTGAAGTGATCCATTTGAAGTGATATATCCGAAAATTATGAAACATGTTATTCTGTAAATTTCGTAGTGGGGCGTTTTTAGCCAAAAGTATAAAAATTAATCCCATCTGGATCACGTTAGATAAAATAATTATTTTTTCCAGTTGAGATTTTTCTTTATCAATTTAATGGCTTTAAAATCTCGTAGTCATAATTAATATTAAGTTTCATTGGTCTTTTCTGACCCCAGGTCACCAAGGGTTAAATACTTTTTAAACAAATGTAAAGATAATTATAGTCTAACCAAATTTAAGTGATGTTTTTTATGAAAACTGTGTACAATTTGATGAAAACATTAAAATTTTGTTTAATTTTTGACAAAATGAGCAATTTTTGTAAAATGTCCTGGAAAGCAGTCGCTCCAAATACCAACTATTATGTGATACAAATAGCAATCGACATCTCCAAATTAGGCATTTTAAAAAATCTTTAAAATTAATTTAAAAAAAAACACGTTTTTGCATTTTTATCAAATTCGTGGGTCATTTTGGATTCCAGGCTAAAGTGGGTTAATGATATCCGATGAAGTCAAAATTGCATGTCTAAATCATTTTGACTATATTAAATGAATAAATGGAATAAAAAATAATTTTTTTTCGAAATTTCGAATTTTGGGAATTTTTAATAGTACCCGACTAAAAAAGATGTTATATAATCATATATCACCATATATAAACGCATATATATGTTCATATCTAATTTGATCCGAATATTGGAATATATAATTATATCAAACGAGATAAGCATGATATCTAACCTGATACAATTTGATTCGAAAAATGGGTATATCTAATTGCATTAAATTATATGTACAGTTTTTTTTATAATTTTATTGTTGTTGCCTTTATTTTTAAAGATCAAAATAGTGGCTAAATTCACCACGAAAGGCAAGGAGATGGTTCAGAAAATTGTACAGAATTTTTTCATTTTGTCACTTGTTTTAAGTGGGCGTGGCTTTTAACGAAAAATTAGCGATATAAACCTCTTATCAAATTACATATTAAAATTTAGGCAGTACTGATCGGTTCTGTACAAACTGTATATTTTTGGAAATCCTATAAAATTTCCTTAAGGAGACCAAATCGCATATGATTATATATAACGTCATATCAAACATATTTATAAAATCAAAGTGTAATGAACGAAAATCGACAAATCGCTATTTTAAAGGACAGTCTAAGGAACAGGTTAAAGAAAATTCCCGATGCCCCTAAATTTGAATAATCTGAATAAATTTAATAAGTTTTTAAAAGTAGAAATAAAACTGTAGTTACACTTTTTTGTTCCTTAATAAATTTTTTTTTGTTAAATTTAATAAATTTTTCTGTTGAGGATGTGGATCAAAATGCAAATCAAAAATACCCTAAACTTAATAGAAACCTTCTGTTTTTTCCCCTGTTACAATCAATAGTATACAAATGACGCATTTTATATCAGCACCCTGTGGGATAGATAATTAATAAATTTTAAATTCTGTAAAATAAAAGTTTTGCATTATCTCCCACCAAAAGTATAATTCCTTTACATTCGAGATAATTTTATATGTGAGCCAAAAATTTTTAAAAGAAATAGGTATTTTTTCAATTGTAAATCACATATAATTAATTGTAAATCACATTAATGTTTGCCATTTCTGGCTGGAATATTGAGGTTTTTGCACATTAAAACTATTTTTTTTTTTCAAAAAGAACCGCATTAGTTTATAATACAAAAATGGATTAAATAAAAAATAATTTAATGCTGTTTTTAGTTAAGTTGTGTGATTGAATTCTCAGCATGAATTTTCCATTTTAAATAAATCGGCTTTAATGTTGAGTACAATAATGTGGTAAAACCATGATAAAAATATCAATTATATTTGGAAGGCTTAAAAAAATTGTAATCAACTATTGGAAATATATACAAAGATTTTAATTAAATAAAAATAATATCTCTTTAGGAAATTGTGTAAGTTAATACAATGTAATCAATTTCGTGTACTTCAATGTGTGTATACAATTGTTAAAAAATTTAAAATAAAAAAAAAAAAATTTCTAACTTACATGCCTTTATACTTGTGTGTACTTTCGAAGTATTTTGGCTTACAATTCGGCTGTGGCCCTACGAAACAACGCCCAGACGAAGAAGTGAAATAAAGCACAAAAAAAAGAAATAAGTACCAAGAGAAAAAAATCAAATAATACCCAAAAAATAATGAAATTATCTCCAAAAGGGAACATTAAATAATCTCCAAAGTTTGGGGGATATTGAAATAACTACTAAAGTAAAAAATTAAATAAACCCAAGAAATCTCCAAAAAAAAAAATGAAATAAGTCCCAAAAATTTATTTTCCTTTAGAAAAACGTGTAAGGCCACACAATGTAATCGATTTGGTGTACTTCATTTTGTGCGTACTTACGATATGAGATACCTGTGTTAACAATTGTATATGAAACACAAAATTTTTGAAAATTTTCAAAAATTTTGTCTAACTTACATGCCACTATACTTGTGTGTACTTACGAAGTATATTGGCTTGTGGGCCATTACAATGCGGCCATACCCTGGGTAAAGTAAGCCAGCTTGTGTGTAGAGTTTGAAAGCACTCGGGGATTCTAGTAAGTACACACAAGTATCTCCGAGTACTTTCAAATCCTACACACAAGCTGGCTTACTTTACCCAGGGTATGGCTGCATTGTACTTACTTCGTAAGTGCACACAAGTATAGTGGCATGTAAGTTAGACAAAATTTTTGAAAAATTTCAAATATTATTAGTTTCATATACAATTGTTATACACAAGTATCCCATATCGTAAGTACGCACAATGTGAAGTATACGAAATCGATTACATTGTGTGGACTTACACGTTTTTCTAAACGGTTATATATATTTAGTTAGAATATTGTTCTAGCTCAAGTCCAAATTCTAATATTGTCATTTTAGATTTTATTTGTTGTTTTAAAAAGGTTGATAATTTTCATGATAGACAATACAATTATTTCATGGGCATTAAGCTCAACTCTTCAGTTGTCCGCAATAAGAAAATGATACACAAACCGAGACATTACATAAGGTACAAAAATTCAACAGGACTAGAATTTTGTACTTTTTTATATGAACTGTCTGATTTGGTAAAACCAGCCATAAATCAACTCTTTTTGAAAGCAACAATTACATAAAAGTACCTTTGGGGTTTGATATTATATTTATGTTTGTGTGTTCGTTGTCAAAAACATTTGTAAAAACAACGAAATTAATTTATCCCACAACAAAACAAATATTTTGAATGAGACTTAGCCGTGGTATGTTTTTGTTACACAATTATTTTAATTTTTGCATTAAAAAATATAAAAATTAATTTTTCGGACTTTCTATATTTTCTTAGAATTAGTTAGAACATTGTTCCACCTCAAGTCCAAATTCTAATATGGTATTGTCATTTTAGATTTTATATACTTTGTTTATGCTAATTCCTTAGTTTTTTTTGTTGTAATTTGCCGAAGTGCTGCCTGATAAATATGAAACTAACATCCCAACAATTTTGACGTCGGAAGTTGGTTTTTAATCGCATTTGCAGAGCAATTTTAGAATCTGAAATGAAAATTGCTCTGTTCAAATCCATAATACTTATTCTTTAATATAAAGATAAAAGCACACCTGTTTAAATTAAATTATTTTATCAAGCAATTTTATTAATTTTTAAAATTTATAATCCAGTTGCAAAAACGCCACTAGTGATAATTTAATTTAGTCGAGCGATTTTTGAAACCAAAACAAATTTTCGCTGTGCCACCTTTTTGAAACAGTTTCTTACGAACCTAAAATCACTGAATTATACATTTGAAAAAATAAAATCGATTTAAATTTTTTTCACTATAGAACTTTTGAAATTGAATTAATTTTAAAAATTTAGATACTAGTTCAAAGAAACTTTAGATACTTTTTTCATCTACTTTTTTTTACGTATATATTTAAATCACTCAAATATTAAAAAACCTAAGCGGTTAAATACGGACACAACCACAAACGAAAAAATTAAAATTATTTACACAAATTGCCTGCTCTTGAACGTAAAAACCATACGTCAGTGTGGCAACATTTGTGAAAAAAGGGTACACGGAGGAGATTAGAAGATAAACAAAAAAATCTTAAGTAGAATGTTTGTATGTGTCTGTTTGATCACTTTTGGGTTAGATGACTAAGCTGTCGAACTCTAGTATAGTTACGTGAGTAATGTAGGAGTGGGTTCGATTCCTACATCCGACGGGTTGTTGAAAAATTATCACATAGAGACAATCTGACAATAAAATATATACAATAATACAATTTAGTGGAAAATCACTGATGAAGCCTGTCCATAGAAAAAGGCAGAAACTAGATCTAGTCTGATTTGCAAATTAATGTGTTTATAACTTTTAGAAAAAAAATTTATTCTTCTTCTTAACCTCAAACCTACTAAATTAAAATTAATAAAACCTATTTTAATTGTGACAAATTGTGAAAATTTAAATTTTAACAAAATGAAATAATCATAAAAAATTAAATAACTCCCAAAAAGAAATGAAAATAATAAAATAAATAATTTATTACATTGTGTTTTTTTTTTCATAATGAAATAATCTCCAAATTTTTAGATGAAATAACCCTCAAAGAAAAAAAAAATTAAATAATACCCAAACATTTTTCCGTAATTTGTTTGGGGGTTATTTCATTGGGTGTTATTTCGTAATGCCTGCGGCCATGAGCTGGATTAAGTAAGCTGGGTTGTATGCAGGATTTGTAAGTGCTCGAGAATACTTGTGTGTATTTAATAAATAATCCCCATTTATTTTAAAACATTACAGACAAGCTGACCAACTTTAAAATTATTACAAGAACTAAATATTATTTTTAAAACTGTTTTATTGCCACCACCGGGTATTGAACTTGCGACCCCAAGATTGCTGTCTATCCCCTTTACCGCTCAGCTATTTTTTGATATGAAAAACGACTGGCAAAAAACACAACTTTGTCATCGCGAGATATTGTGTATTATTCAATATTGTGCACTACAATTCAATAATTTTTCAGCACTTTTTCACAAGGGCATGAAATACATTTCTTTTTTTTATAATTTTTATTCTAAAATTAAAAATGATTGAATTTTAACACATTAATTAAATACTACAAAAAAAAAAAAACTTGTTCCGCCAGAATGTGAACAAGCGATCATCTTATTGAAAATAAACCGTATCCAAATTACTTTTTAGGATCACTTTTACAGCAATAATGCTTTAGAAGCAATATTTAAGATATTTTTTTGGATGTTGTTCAGAATTACTTCTAAAAGAGCTTTAAAAATATACTAACAGATAATATGGAAACAATGAGAGAAGTGATTGTTTTGCATTTGTGCAGAATTACTTTAGAAAATCAGTAAAAAAAGACATGTGTTGCTAAACTTAGTAAAAAAATTCCTCAGGGCTCAAGCAATTATGCATCATTTTTATTTTATTTTTTTAGAAATTGAAAAATTTTAAAAATCTTGAATTTAAACACATTAGTTATAAAGCACTGTAAGTTGTTTTTCACGTGGAAAAATTTCACTCAAAATTTAAAGGCCTCAAATTGAAATTTAATTTAAAAAAATTAAAAATTTTTTAATGTTTTAAAGACGCAATCACAATAAACACAAAATGTCACGTATTAAATTTGGGTGAATACGAACTCTACTACACTATTTTCATGTGAAACTAATTACACGGTGCTACAAAATAGAAAAAAAATTAATATACTTGTAAAATGACCTAGCGTAGGTTGTGGGCCTGGTTGAGTAAATCACTTTTCAATTTTCAGAATTTTGAATATACCCTCAAAATCTGAAGTTATCGCACAAAAAACGCTTTTTTCAAAACTTCACTGTCCAAAATATTTTTAACTAAATCACTTTTCAACCGATTTTCAATTTTCGAACTGTTTCAGAAAGATGAATAATTAGCCTTTCCAAATATATATACATGTTTATACTTTTAACAAACCCATGTGAAATTATTATCCAAAACATTTCAAATTAAAATTTTTTTTTTAATTTTTTCAACTTTGGCGCCTTTATTTTCTAATACTTTATTTGAAAACATATTTTTTTCTTATTTTTATTTGAAAGCACGTTTACTAATGAGTAAATCCAGTCCTTGTTTGTTAGAATCGGTTGAAAATTGTTCAGGTTGCGTTTTTTTCTTTTAAATAAAATTTTAATTTTCCCATACATACCTACTACTTTAGACGCAAACAATTTTACCGTTATTTTGTATGTATATTTCCCACATACTGGGAAAAATTAAAATTTTATCTTAAAAAAAATTGTAACTAACAATTTTCAACCGACTTGTTTTACTCAATAATAAACGCACTTTCTAATAAAAATAATAAAAAAATATGTTTTCAAACAAAGTATTAGAAAATAAAGTTGAAAAAATTAAAAAGAATTTTAAATTTGAAATGTTTTGGATAATACTTTCACATGGGTTTGTTAAAAGTATAAACATGTATATATATTTGGAAAGGCTAACTATTCATCTTTCTGAAACGGTTCTAAAATTGAAAATCAGTTCAAAAGTGATTTAGTTAAAAATATTTTAGTCCGTGAAGTTTTGAAAAAAAGTTTTTTGCCGATAACTTCAGATTTTGAGGGTATATTCAAAATTCTGAAAATTGAAAAGTGATTTACTCAACCAGGCCTACAACTTACACTAGGTCATTTTACAAGAATATTTTTTTTACTGTAGCACCTTGTTATAGTAAAAGTCATTTTTTTATATGGAGTATAGTAGTTTTTTCACGTGAAATCAAAGCAACTTACGGTGATTAAATAAGAAAAAAAAAAATAAAAATATTAATCCTGACAGGATTTGGACCCGTCAGGATTTCTTTGGAAACAAACTGTAGCCAAAGCACTTCTTAGGATCACTTTTAGAGCAATAATGCTGTACAAGCAATAATTAACAGATTTTGTTGTTCAGAATTATTTTTAAAAAATCTATAAAAATATACTGAAGGATACTTTGGAAGCAAGAAAGGAGTAATTTTTTTTCTTGTTGAGAATTACCTCTGAAAGAGCAGATACATTAGTGCATACTTTGGAAGCAACGAAAGAAGTGAATTCCAATATTTTTTTCTAGGATTGTGTGGAGAAATTTTCCTAAAAACTATAAAATTTTATTTGTAAATTTCTTAAAAAACTGCATTGTTGGAAAAGTTATGAAATTTGATGATAACTTTTAAAAACTTTTTGTATTTTTTCAAAAAAAAAAATTATAATATTTTGATGGAAATTTGAGTTTTTTTAAAATTTAATTTTGTTATTTCTTTCCTAATTTGAGTGTAAAATTAGCATTTCTAATGGTTTTGATTTATGTACAAACTTAATAAATATTTTCTTCAGTATATGACTTTCTAGTTATCACAATTAAATTTAATTGTAATTTTTTTATGCAACTATCTTAACTTAAAATTGATTTTGGTTTTTGTCACGAATATTGCTATTAATTTCTTAATTTATTAGTCGTATGTTAAAAAAACTAAAAACGCAATTTTATTCTTTTGAGTAATTAGGAACACAAAATTGAAAATTTAGTTTAGGAATTGTTAAATAAAATCAAAAGTGAAAAAAGAAAATAAATTAGGAATTATTTTTAAAAATGCGTAAATTCTATGCAAGGATATGGTTTTTGAATACTTTTGCGTTTGTGGTTTTTTTTGTCTTGGCTAAGCAATTTGTTTAAAAATTAATTTTCTTTAACTACTTACAAATAAGGAAATGATTTGTTTAACGCTCACCCTGTAATCCTGTTGCTCAAATATGTATGTATGAAAGGTGTTTGTAGTATGCGTATCTGTGGTAGTACGATAGTAGTGGTAGTTGTAGAAAATGTTGTCGGTGTTCATTTTTCGAGTTGAGTTTGTTGATTATTTGCTATTGTTGTTTGTTTATTATCTAAACTAATACTGTTTCCATTTGCTTATTATCTCCTGTCCTGCTAGTATCCAGTGTTTCCACTACTATGGTAGTGGAAGCCACTGTCACCGAATCTCAAGGACCATACGGTGTTATTGTTAATGAAGTCGCATCTGCTGAACCGGAAACACAACACACCAATGATGTTGTATAATCACTTGTACGTTTTGTTGGTCATATTGCAGACACTTGTTCTAAATCAGCCGACGAACGTCCTGAATTCATGGCCACCACATGTTTTGATGCATAGTCTGTAACAAAACGATCACTATTGCGTGGATGTATATTGCCTACGTCTTGATTACAACACCAGGGATTACGTGTTGTCAAAATGCGCTTGAAGGCATCACGAAATTCCTTGTTGAAAATGGAATATATAATCGGATTGAATGCTGAATTTGAATAACCCAGCCATGAGAGGATTTTAAATGTTTGTCCGCCTATACAAGTTTTACAAAAGGCAGCCACTATGTTGACACAAAAGAATGGCACCCAACAGATGAGAAATACACCCATTATAACACCCACCGTTACGGCTGCCTTGTGATCTGACACATGGTAGGGTGAACTATGATGCAGGTTACGTACTTTGAACTTTTTCTTTTCTTGGGGTTTGGGTCGTCGTATACTTTTATAGCGTTGTTTTTCCGCCACTTCACCTGGCCGTGTTACGGCCTTTATGGATTTCACGTGTTTCTGTGCATAGCAGTAAAGTCTGCAACGAATTGTAAAGGAAAAAAAAAAGAAAAGTAGAAAACAAAATGTCAAACATACATACATATCTATCTACCGTTGTAAAATAAAGTAGAAATGAATTTTAAATGAAAATTATTTATGACAACTTCTTTAGAAAAGTGTACATTATTTTAAATAAGAATATTTTTGCTCAATTTTTTGCATGTTGTCATAAGAGTGAACCGCAAATTTTAGAATTGTTGAGTATTGGCTTGAAAACGAGGTGGGCCGAAATCACTACCATTACTTTTTCATTTCCATTACCTAAAGAGATAACACACTCATACAAATAAATCTACAGCAAAAGCAGAAAAAGCTACTAAAAATTAGTTAAAAATGACATTGCAGAAAAAACTACTGAAGTTAGCAAATTTTTTGCTAAATACTAGTAAAATAAAAACAACAAAAATGAAACTGTTAAATTTACCGAATTTTAGTTATATTTTTATTAACTTTCAGTTAATTTAAAATGTCAAATTATACTGCTAATTATGCAGAAAATTTTGCTAAATATTAGTAGACTGAGAAAAGCAAAAACAAACTGTTATAATTACAAAATTTTTGTTATTTTTAATCTAAATTTAGTTGAATGCAAATAGCAGTCTATCCTGTTAAATTAACAGAAATATTTGCTAAAAAAATTGTACCTAAACTGCATTTAAAAAAAATCTAAAAAATTTTGAAAATTTTAAATTTTTTGGTGATTTTTTATGATTTTAGCAGGTTAATTTGTTATTATCTATTTACAAAAATTTAGACTCAAATATAACTAAAATTCTGTGTATTTAACAGTTTTATTTTTGGTGTTCCTGTCTTACTAATATATAGCAAAAATAATCCGCCAATTTTGCAGTTTTTTTCTGCAGCATCATTCTCAACTAATTTTTAGTAGTTTTAACTAAATGTTTTACAGACTAAAATATTAAAAAACACAAAAAATATATATTATTCTATATAAAATTTTGTGCAATTAAGTGATTAACTTTAAAATTTTATTCGATTAACCGGTTAAGACAAAAAGTCGATTAATTGAAAACCCTAATATTTATATAACCACTACTTTGGTATTCCGCTTACCCTTTTTAGGATACTTCCGTTGCTCAAGATGTCTACAAATGTTTTAAGGTAAAGTTTTTTATACTATAAAAAAAGGATATGGATATGAAAATGAAGGCTTTCAACCATTCTTGTTTTGTCGTCATTATTATCATCATCATCATCTATCCATAATATTTCAATGAAAAATTGGTGGTTCGTGTCAGAAAATATATTTAAAGAAAAATTTAAATGACTAGCATTCAGTAGAATAACACAAGATGATGATAAAAAAATAAAGGAATAACTTTTTTTAAAACTTAAAAAATTTATAAAATTTAACTGATTGAGGTTAAACTATTTTGTTTAAATTAGAGTATAAATTAATTTACTCGTACAGAATATTTTCCCCCATTTACTCTAATTCATATGAAGTAATAAATTTTATTAACATGAGCAAAAAACCAAAAATAAATAAAGAAATTATATCAAGCATATCGCCGACCGGCCTGCAAAATGTCACATGTGTTTTTAATAGATTTTCAGGAGAGCGAAAAAACTGTTACAAAATCTACTTTTAAGATATGATTCACGACCTCATTTAGTAAAATCATCATTAAGGCATATGATGCCAATAAAATATCTTAAAAGTAGATTTTGTAACAGTTTTTTCGCTCTCCTGAAAATCTATTAAAAAACACATGTGACATTTTGCAGGCAGGTCGACGTTATGTAGTATCTACAAGAGGCCAGTATGAATGTTTTGCGAGTCATTCACAAAACATTTTCTTATACAACAACAAAATATTTTTTCTTTTGTTTTCTGTTTTATTTATTGTTTTTTGTAATGATCTAAATTCTAATATCTTGTAAATAACTACAAATAAGTAAAATGGTCAATTTTTGTTATATTTAGTACTAAAAATCGTCAAATCTCTCATCAGCGCATGCAAGAGAATGTTTTGTAAAACATTCATTCAGCCCTCTAGTATCTACTTTCTTAAACAATAATAACATCCTAGTGCAAGTAAAAATCTTATTAACATTTAAAATGTACATGTTTGTACTTTTTTGTATGGTTATTTAAGTTTTTTATTTTTTTTTTTTTATTTAAAAGTTCATTATTTCCTTTCCGTGTTATAAATTAGGGAAAAGCTTTGAAAAGGGCTTAATTTGAATGGATAATAATTGCACCATCAGATATTAGAAAAACTTTAGAAAATAGGAAAAAAGCACTTTTTCCACAAGTTTTTATGTGGCAGCCCACCATAAATTTACGAAGTAATTATTTTTCTTTCAATAACCGTACACCCAGAAAACAGATTCAGTTCTGATAACCCCATTTGTAGTCAGTCAATCGCATGGTTCGGTTGTGGTAGCCGAATTTTTCAGTTGTGGCAACAGAAGACCAATTGAGCCAAGACTAATTTGACTATGACAACAGAATTTCAGTTGTATTAAGAATAATTCGGCAGCCGCAAACGAAAAATTCATTTGATGCAACTGAACCATTCGATTGGCAACAAATGGGGTTGTCAGCACCGAATCTGTTTTCTGGGTGTATAGTACTCTGAAAAATATGAAGTTTGATACTTACCATATTGGGGTCTAGGGTTGCCACATAATGTAAAATATAGGGTTTCGGGAAAAACGCAATAAAACTCAAAATAGCTGGATAATCGAAAAATACATACATAAAAATAAAATACGGGCCCGCTTAAACATAAATGATACTATTTTTTTTAGTTGTTTCTAAAGTTTTTCCGTTCAGTTATTTTTAAAAGTAATAACAGTTATTCGTAGAAGAAAAATAATTTTTAACTTGTTTCACAAGTTATTTAAAAATTTAACTAAATAAAAATATAGACAATCTGACAATAAAATATAAACAATAAACTGGATCTAGTCTGATTTGCAAACTAATGTGTTGATAACTTTTAGAAAAAATGTTTATTATTCTTCTTAACCTCAAACCTACTAAATAAGAATTAATAAAAATGCATATTAACTGCAGTTGATCTATATGACGAGTTTGAAGAAACCGCATTGTACTAGAAAACATAAAAATGTCCTGTTGGCACCTGCACTTGAACGTAAAAACCATACGTCAGTGTGGCAAAATTTGCGAAAAAGGTGACACGGAGGAGATTAGAAACAAAAAATCTGAAGTAGAATGTTTGCATGTGTCTGTTTGACCACTTCTGAAAGTAAAAAACAATAACAGAAATCAGCACCCCGTTTCTGTATTTCTCGCATCGAAAAAGTTTGCGGAAAAAACATGTGAAATGCAACCCTGCTCTGCTTTATAGAGAGTGAGTCGCAGACAATAAAATATATATGAAACCAAATCAGCTAGTAATACGTTGCATAGTAGGTTATTTCTAATTAAATTAGATGTTTTACAAAACAACATGTGTCAACAGTTCTTAAAGTTACATTATCTGAACGAATTACAACAAAAACTGCAGTCCATTTTATCACGTCTTTAATCAGCCTGTATAATGCAGGGTGACCATGCATTTCTCGATGCGAAAACTTCTCGCATTAGATACAGAAACGGGGTACTGAATAGGGAAAGAAAAACTGTGAATTAGCTACGCTTACGTGGGTTATATGGCTAAGCTGTCGAACTCTAGTATATTTACGCTTGTAATGTAGGAGTGCATGGGTTTGAGTCCTACAGCCGACGGATTGTTGAGAAGTTATCATATATAGATAATCTGAGAATAAAATAAAAAGACTAATAAAATTTAATGGAAAATCACTGATGAAGCCAGCCTGTCCATAGAAAAAGACAGAAACTGGATCTCGTCTGATTTGCAAATTAATGTGTTTAAATCTTTTAGGAAAAATGTTTATTCTTCTTCTTAACATCAAACCCACTAAAAACGGATATTTCGTAACAGTCAAATTTTCTAGTCAATTTTTTTTTGTTTTAAAATAAAACTACACAGAACCAAATTTGTTCATAAATAGTATGAATTGCTTTCATTAATTTCAGTTCATAATATGTATGAATAAATTTATACAATTTATGAATTTTCCTTTAATATTTAATTTAAAAAATATTTATAAAAACAAGTTAGTTTCAAATAGAAAAACATGTCAGAAAAAAATTCAATTTTGTTTTGAAATAATAAATTTTGGAAATCATTAGATTTTATTTGCCGTGGAATACTAAAATGTTGGTGCAATTCTGTTAATTTACATTATAAATCCGTATTTATTACCCAATAATATTTTTAACTATTTTAGATACATGGAAATTTAATCCGTTCAGGGAAAACAAAAAATTACGTTTTGGATTACGAAAACTCTCGCTATAATGGCCATGGAGTTGCTAAAATATACAGTACATTATTCGCTAATCAACCTGGTCATTGAATCTGCCTGCACAATATTTCTGTAAATAATTCATGTTAAGAACTTTAGGTTTTTATAATGCAAAAAAATAACGAATAAAAAATATGTATATTAAAATTCCGTGCTTTATAGAATTAAATGATCTTCTTTTTCTTAAAATAGCAAACATTTCCGCACGAAATTGATTTATAGTTCTTTAGTATCAAATATAAGCCATAAATTAAAAAATAAATCATCATGTACTTTTTCATAATATGTATGAACACATTCCTACTCCGAATGAAAAAGTTTTGGGAAAAAAAATTAATGTTCGATTCATACAGTTTATGGAAAAATTCATTCCATGTATGAATTATTTTTTTCTGTGTACATTAAAAAATTTTTTTTACTTAAATTTAGATTTATTAGATTCAACAAAAAATGTGTTAAAATCAATACATTTTATTTTAAGCCAAAAAACAGGAATACATTTTGTTAAAGTAACAAATTTTTCTGTTTGAGTGAATTAAAATTATTCAATAACGAAAAACATTCGTTCACAGAACCAAAATTGTTCATAAATAGTATGAATTGCTTTCATTGATTTCAATTCATAATATGTATGAACATATTCCTACTATGTATGATTTTCTTTTTTATTTTTTTAAATTTGAAAATCTAGATATCTGGAAGAAAATTGTTTAAAATATTTTATTAGTTTTGTTGCGTAAAATAAAATAAAATTAAATTATTGGTTTAAAACGCGAATTCGGTGGTTATATATTCCTTTAAGTGGTTTTCGAAAATAAGGAGCGGTATTAAGCGGTAAATAAATCATTTTTAAATTAAAAAAAATAGTGTTTTATGTGTTGTTTTCTAAAATAAAAAAAAAAATTATTTTAATTTGCAAATCTGCACAACTTTTGCTGAAAAAAGAAGTGGTTATTTTAAAATTCCTAAAGGATTAAAATATGAAGTGTTTTAAGTGCAGACAAATTTGTACAACTGTTAACCATTTAATTGCACACTTAAAAAACAAACATAATGTAAAAACTACTGGTGAGTTTTTTTGCATAAACATAACATGTGGTCAAGTTTTTAACAATTTACATCGATATAAAAAACATTTAAATCTTCATGTTCGGAAGCATGCTGAAGATCTAAGCCGTACAGAAAAACAAGTAAATACTCATTCACAGTTTATGGAAGTAGCAGAAGATCTTAATACTGTTACCAATATCGATGACCCATCTGGAAATATCGATGAGATAACTGGGAATACCAAGGATACATTTTTAAATTCTGAACGACTAAGTTTGCAAAATGATTTAGAAACATTGGAAGAGAACGCTCTTAATATGTTACTAGAATTCCATAACAAAAATAACCTTTCTAGGCAAAATGTTTTGGAAATAAAAGACACCATCAAAACGTTGTTGCTTAAACCACTTAATGACTTATATCAAAAAGTTTTAGGTGATTGCTTTGATGGAAAGCTAAGTAACAAAGAGGACGTATTGGGTCAATTGAAAAAAGTTGTTGGTTTATTTGATAATTTTGATACGGAGTACAAATTCAGAAAAAATTTAAGTGCAAGGAACCTTGCAGATAATTTGACCGTTTGTGATTTTAACAATGAAAACGCTTCCAATTTAGAGTGTGAAAAAAATCCGCTGGAATTTTACTGCCCATTAAACATCAAATAAAATCTTTATTTGAAAAACACAATTTTTTAATGGACTCTATAAATTTTATGCAAAATATCGAAAATTCAGTTGTTGACAATTTTGTCAAAGGCAATTTATGGCAACAAAAGAAACAAATGTATCCTGACAAGATACTGATACCATATTTTCTTTACGCGGATGATTTTAGTGTAAATAACGATTTGGGATCAAAAAACATCAATCAAAGTTTATGTAATGTTTACTATAGTTTCCCTACACTCAATAATAAATCATCACAATTGGACTACGTATTTTTGGCATACGTTTTAAAATCAAGTGATTTAAAAAAAGTTAGTCCTAATGAATGTTTTGATGAACTAATTAATGTAATGTATGATTTGGAGGTACATGGTTTAAATATAAAAACGAATCAAGGTGTGAAAAATGTCAACTTTATTTTAGCTATTGTACTTGGAGACAATTTGGCATTAAACTCAGTGCTAAGCTTTTCAAAATCATTTTCGTCCAACATTTATTGTAGATTTTGCAAAGTATGCAAAGCAGATTGCAGGCAATTATGTTATGAACTTCCTCATACCTTAAGAAAAACTGAAAATTACTTATCTGATGTTTAAATTGGAAATGTATCGCAGACAGGAATTCACGAATCCTCCAACTTCAATAATATACCTTCGTTTCACGTAACACAAAATTTTTGCGTTGACGTGATGCACGACTTCTTTGAAGGAGTGTGTCATTATGATTTTGCTGAAGCTTTGTTTTATTTCATTAAAAAAATGAAGTATTTTGATTTAACGTTATTAAATCACCGTTTAAAAACCTTTAACTATGGTAAAATTGAAGAAATGTACAAACCAAATGAAATAAAAATAAATCATATTACTAGACAAAAATTTAAGTTCTCGGCCAGACAAATGATGACATTTTGTTACATTTTTCCCTTACTTATTGGAGATATGGTTCCTAATGATGATCCCGTTTGGAATTTTATTCTACTTTTATTAAATATTGTAGATTCATTATTGTGCTTTAACATTACCGAAACACTTATAAATGCAATTCGAATTAAAATACAGAGCCATAACTCCATGTATATTGCACTATTTAACAAAACGCTAAAGCCTAAATTTCATTTCCTTACTCATTATCCAACAGTTATGCAAATGTCTGGTCCCTTAAGACTTTTGTGGAATTTTAAATTTGAAGCGAAGCATAAAGATTTTAAAACATACTGCCATGCCATTACGTCAAGAAAAAATACACCTGTTTCAGTGGCAATAAAGTATCAACTGAAATATTCGAATTTTATTTTGAATGTCCAACAACCCGATGAACAAATATTTAATAATTGTATAAATGACAACAGTGTAAAATTGTTAATTTCGAATTATATTTCTACAGCATCAACTTCAAGAAATATTTTATCTAGTTTTGAAGTATATAAAGAAGTCTTGGTATATGGATATCTTTACAAGAGAGGAATGTATGTAGGCATTTTTGATGATATTTTAAAATTGTATAAAATTTTGTACATTGTACAAACAAATTTGAATAAAACAGTTTTATTTTGCGAAAGAATTGCAAATATTCAATATAGCCCCCATTTTTTATCCTACGAAATTGAATTAGATTTACACATATCTAACGAATATAATATTCTTAGCATAAATAACTTGGTTGGACCTCCCACCAATTCAATTAAAACTGCTTTTGGAAAACAATTTGTTCGATTAAAAGAATACTTCAAAATTTTCTAATTCCTTCTTACTATTATAAAAATGGATGTTAACTGCCCTTATATCAATCACGAGAATGCTTCAGATGCTGAAGATCTGTTAAATCTTTTGTCATTATGGAACTTGGAATGTTTGTATCAAACACTGAAAGGCAAGACATGATCTTATAGATTGCTAGTAAATTATTTTTAAACTACCTTTTTTTTATTTTAGATCAAGAAGTTTTTATACCTGTTTTAAAAGTCGTTAAATTGCAACAAATTCAAACCATTTTAAAGAATGTGCCTGCTGGTAAAGTAATTCTATTTGAAAACTGTTTAGAAAAATGGAGAAATAGCCAAAACCTTCCATTTGTTACTGAACTTTTTCCCGATAATAATCCTAAGTTAAACGATTGTCCATCTTGTTCTCAGAAAAGTCCAGAAATTGAAATTAATAAAACTGTAGAGTTACATACAATTCTTGCAAATACCAAAAATGGTAAATTGTTAATGGACTTTTATAATAAAAATCAGTTTTTTAAAGAAGAACAACGAAATCTCCTTATAAACCTTATCGGAATTTACATATATGAAAACAACTTGACTTTTACCTTACAACAAAGTTATGATATGGAAAATGAAATCGTACAAAAATTTCCTTCGGAAAAAATTGTAAGGCCATAATAAATTTACTAATTACAACGATTTACAGTTGGGCATTATAGTTCACAAATAATTTCGTTTCATTTTGAAAAAGTTTTTTTTTTCTAGTTTACTCGTTTATTTGGCAATGTCTTAAATTTTTCTTAAGATTATATCGGACAATAATAATGAGAATTCTGAATAAAATACACAAAAATCTGAAAATATCAGTTCAAATTTAAATAGTTGGCGAGCTAAATGAACTATAATGTCCAAACTTAAAGCAATTTAATACAACGAACACGTAAGAAATAATTAAATATTAAATGAATTTCAATGTGTTTTTCGTATTAAGCATTTGCACTTGCAAGGGCGACACTTTTTGACGAGAATGCCCTTTTTATAAGTTTGTATAATCTTTGAAAAATTAACAGTTCAATTAAATTTTTCTTAGGAATTTTATAGAACAATGAAAAGGGGTCGTTTGTATACTAAACTTTCAAATTTGAAATATGCTCTAAAAAGGCATGGAATGTTTAAAGTTCCTGTAAGTGCTGACCTAAGTGAAGAATTATCAGTGAGTTACGGTAAGTATTAGATAAAGCTATTTCTTAGAAATTAATAATGGAAAGTTTCTAGTTCCAGAACCATCGGCAGAATCTGTACGGCAGGTATTAAAATATGACAAATTAAATGTAGAAGAATTTGAAAGCTATTGGGGTAAATGTAGCCAGCTAAGATTTAAAGAAATATCCGAAAAAAGGAACATGTCCGAAATACTGAAGATGTGGCCAGACTACAAAAAACCGTCAGGATTTAGATTGGTAATAATTTGAATAAATAATTGCCCAATTCACAGTTTGTACTATGAGAGTACTAATTTAGCATTTCTAAAATTTTAAAAATTAAAAAGTACAAAATTGTACAAATATATGCAAAATGTTAACTTAGTAGGAGTTTGCATATAAACTCGTAAATTCCTTTTAAAAACCTTGTATAAATACCATACTTTTTATGTATGGAGTTTAACATTAAACTCGTAAAGATACCAGGCTTACAACGTTTATGAGTAGAATACGAGTTTATATGAAACCCCCTAGTATTTTACGAAATGCTACTTGAAAATATACTTTTTAAAACATAAAATTCTTTTTTAGATTGAAATTGATTTTAATTTAAAATATGTAGCAGAAGATTTTTTTTCAAAATGGGCAATATCATCCACTAAAATAGAACACGTTCTAAAAAAGAAACTACCAAAGCAATCCAATTCATTTAATATATATAATAGTATTGATAAAAATACTTCTGAAGGTAATTCGTAGTATGGTACTTTTATTAATACAAATAATAAATTACAATTTCCAGAATCAAAAAGTTTAATCTTGTTGTGGTGTTTACACAACATTTTGAAGCCTAGTTCAGTACAAGTTTTACTTGAAAATGGCAAAAACGGCGTCAAAATTTTACTGTGCTCGATTCTCAAAATTCATTTGTTATTATTTCGGAAAACCATAATGAAGTGGAAGACAAAATCAAGTTTTTTAAATCAAAATCGTTGAATATACCGTGCATTTTAGTAATTGGCAGTATGAACAATATTAAAGAAATATTTGTTTTTTTTAATTATATAAGATATCCTATGTCCAATATTATAAGGGCAGTTGACATTTCCTTTAAAATTTTTTTTACTTTTGATATAAATTATCCACAGGAATCAACATATTTCTGGATCTTCATTGAAAAATTCTTTTATATGCTTCAACGTTCAAGTATTAATCCTAAAATAGCTGTTCTTTGTAACGAAATAGAAAATATGTAATTTGTAGTTTTATTTTAATTATTTATTATTTACTTTATTCCAATATTTTTCATTTCAATTAATATATAATTCTTAATTAATTTATTAAAATTGCTCCGTTCTTATAACATAACAATATAATAAAACTGCATTTATTACATAAAAACCAAAAAATTGTTGTATTTTCTTATATTAGAGCAAAATATAGAAACATTTACATGTATGAATATTTCATACTATGTATGAACAAATTCATAATCCGAATAAAAAAGTTTTTTTAAAATAACTCATGTTCGATTTCCTTATATGTATGAACAAGTTCATACTCCGAATGAAAAAGTTTTGGGAAAAAAAATCATGTTCAATTCATACAGTTAAGGAAAAAAATCATTCCATATATGAATTATTTTTTTCTGTGTTGGTTCCGATATAATTCCAACCAATTTTTATTTTGTGTCTAGTAAAATATCGCATTAGGAGTTTGTTTAACATAATGTAACTTTTTTATTTCACTGAACTTTTCATCCAAATTTTTACAGAAGATACACTCAAAATAATATGTCTGTTGGCTCAACAGAAAAATCTGTTGATTTAAAAAAATGTATTCCTATTTTTTAGCTTGAAAAAAAAATTTGTTGCTTATAAAAATTTTTTTGTTAAATTTAACAAATCTTAATTTTAGTAAAAAATTATTAAAACCACAATTTTGTTTTGTAATTATATAAAAATTATTTAAATTATAGGGTCCCAGGACTCCCGCCGGCCAGGTCCATATCATCTAAGGCTATGTAAGGCTACTCAAAAGAAGCAAACCTTTTGTCCTTTTTTTATTACAAATTTCCGAGGATCCAAGGCCTCAACAATGTGTTAATTTTTGTATAGGGATAAACTTTTTTGTATAGGGATAAACTTTAAACGGGAGTGTTCTATAGTTAGGGGTAGTCTAAGTTTTTGTCAATTTTGATCTATCTGTCTTAGTTTTCTAGACATGGGCCATTAAAAAAAAACGTAAGGGTAAGACAGCGACCTCTTTAAAACGTCGGACACACTGGTGGCGTCATCTTCCTGATAATAGCGGAAATATGAAAAATTCTATTTTAACAATAAATTGTGTAAAATTTAACAAATAGTTTTTAAAAATTAGTTATAAATAATTTTGAAAATTAACATACAATACTAGTTAAAGTACTGAGGATTTTTAGTATTGTGTTAAATGAGGTTAACTAAAATCTTTGTTTAAATCAGTGTTCAGAGTAAAAATTTTTTAAAAATTAATTGAAACTTTATTGAAACCTAACCGATTTGAAACTTAAAAAAAAAATCTAAAGAGAGTAAACCCCTTAATGAAA
Organism: Leucophora obtusa; assembly: GCA_949987735.1. NCBI lineage: Eukaryota > Metazoa > Arthropoda > Insecta > Diptera > Anthomyiidae > Leucophora > Leucophora obtusa. The sequence continues at coordinate 45,432,431 of OX465295.1, forward strand.
CTTATCACAATTTTGTAGCATAAATAAATGTTTTAACACGCTTTAGATATATTGAAACCTTATGATGGCAATAGCTTGGATACATAAAACAAAGGCTTAATGATTTACTTACTAGGCTTATTGGAAAAATTATTAAAAGTGTGAGAAAAAAAAACTTTATTTCAAAGAAAACTTTCATACACAAGTGAATGTATGAAATATTTTTTTCAATTCTCTAAGGAAGAAAAGTTTTTATAATTTTCAATAGCATTAAATACAAAAACTTTTGACCAACATAGTCATCATGAACACATTAATAAAGAACAAGTTATAATGATAAGGAACATTATAATTTCAATGATTATATTTAACATCATTCTTCATAAATTCCCTCGTTTATAAAACTTCCAACTGACATACATATAAAAAAACTCTTATAAATACTTATAATTATATTTGTTGGCTATTTACTTTGGTCATATAATATACCTGTCTATCATCGTTAAATTTCATATCTTTATAAAATGTATTTATTTAGTTATAGTAGTTATGATGAAGAAATTTAATAATAACAAAAAAAAAAAATACCATAGAACATGGTCCCTAACCACTAATCTATCGTCATGTTTTAATGTTATGACACACTCATCCACAGTAACTTGTCATTGCCTTTAACTCATCATATCGTCTTATAATAAAGTTTTGTCCAACATATGCTGGTCGGTCGGTATTCTGCTACATATTTAAACACTTATACACATTTAATATACTGACATACAATTCGTATGTTATTAGGATTAAAAGTAGACTTATTATTACAGATTATTTCCTGCTCATGCTCTGGTAGTCTTATTTTTCTACTTATCTTTGTATAGATACATCTACATCCACAACTGGTCCCCAATGTATCATACGAATAAATATTTAGGTCATTTTTAGTTACCAACAATATATTGTTGGTATTGAACTCTGCCAACATACATAACATCCATTCTTAATAACATACTTTATAGACCAATACTTGCTCTTTCTACTCGCAATAATTGTATTTGTCATTCTGTGTAAATATGTCAAGGTGATTACAGGCAAACTCTTACATGTATGAAAGTGTATTGTGTTTACAGAATTTGTGGTAATTTTTTAATGAAAAATTTCAGAGGACTTTTAAAGCTTCATATGTGAGAAAATATGACAAAAGCAGTAATTTTGAATGTGGTTTATGGTTAAAAATAGGTTGAATGTTTGTAAGACTTTAACTGTAAATGAATGTAAAGGACTTTATATGTAAGTGTTGCAAACTTTCAGGGGATATGAAGTGTAAAAAATGTGTACGGACGAACACATGAGACTGCATTATAAGAAATTGAGTGCACTGATAGATGATTTCATTAGCAGTGCGATGATATCAATTGTTATAAAATTATTTTCACTACACAGAAAAAAGAGTCAGAAAATTTTACGTACCCGGCTAAAAATAGTCGTATTTAGATTCATACATATTTGAATGATTCAAATCGATTAAATCCACTTTCTGAATTTTATAAAACTTTAATTTCAAAACATTTTATTGGCTCATAACTTTATGATATTCAAAACAAATTACTCTGATAGTAAAAAACAGTGTATACGCACTAAAAACAGATTCGTAGTTCCAACCGAATTTTTCGCCAACCGAATTTTTGTATATCCAGGTACAATTACTTTAATTTATTTCTAATTCCATTGTAATTATCGAAATTTATTTACAATTAGTGAATTTTTGCTGTATTGATATAGTGCTTTAATGTTTATGAATTATAAATTATATAAATAGAATAACACGTTCCACAAAATTTATTTAAAAATTAAAAATAATTTTTGTCGCGAATTGGGATAGAACCGGAGAGCTTCCGCTAGCCAGCCGATTGCTTTTCCTCTAGGCTAAACTCGATTTTAATTTTTTTAGACGAATTTGAAATTTTAATTTCTTCAGGTTGGAAATTTGAATATATTGCTTATAAATTTCAGAATGTGGATGTAATCGATTTGCATCAGGGACGTAACAGTTATAACTTTTATTCAAAAAACTCATTGTTTTACAATTATTTCTTGTTTGAATATTTTTAATTTTCTGTTTATTTGCTCTGTTTGATTTTTATTTTTAATTCAAACAAAAACAATCCAAATACGATTTTTATTTTTTCAAAAATAATAAAAGTTATTTAGTGATTTTTTTTCTTTATCAAAAAATAACAATTAAGAATATAAATCAAAAGCCAAAGAACCAATGACTTCAACAATTATAAATCCTGATGATGTCAACTAGTGTTAATAAAATATTGAACAGTGATTTAAAGTGAGTAAATATGTATATTCCAGCAACTTCCGGCATTCAATTTAGGTCAATTTTTAATTTTTATTTTATTATCAAATAAAAAAGTTATTGTTTAATTTTTTCAAAAAAATCATTCTGTAACTTTTATAAAAAGTTTTAAAATAAAAATCAAAAAACAACAGAAAATTATAGAGTAAAATATAAAAATTTAAAAAATTAAAATCTTTGCCAAACTTTGTAATTTTTTTGTGCAATATGATTTATAAAATATAGTGCATTATTGTAATATTATAATTAAATAAATTTGGGTGGTGACTTTTTAAGAAATATAACAGTTATTTTGGGTCTCTGATTTGAATCATTCAAATATGTATGTATCTAAATACGACCATTTTTAGTCGGGTACTTAAAATTTTCAACAACAGAAAATTAATTGTGTTTTTTAATTTGAATCAATAAAAAAGTTATTAAAAAAATTTTATGTTGCGAATTGGGATAGAACCGGGACCTCCGTTTGTCAGTCCATTACCTTTCCTCTAGGCCAAAAATTTTTATTATCAAATTTAAATAAAATCAATCAGCCAATTGCTTTTTCTCTATGCTATTATATTAAAAACTAGTAATTTTTTTAGACGAATTTCAAATTTAAATTTTGTTTTTGAATAAAATTATATTTACAGAAAATCAATTTTGTCTTTTAATTTGAATCAATAAAAAAGTTATTTATAAAAAAAATGTAATGTCTTGGCTGAGGTTTGAACTCACATCGCTAAGTCTATCAGGCTGTGTCTCTACCTCCTGCTACAGATACTTACATTTAGTTGTTGTCTAACTTTGAATTTAGATATGCGAAAAAATATTATATATTCCGAAATTTTATTATGATAAATAAAACTTCTGTTTCTACTTAGTCTCAATATACAATATTATTATAATTCGTTAAATAATGGAAATTAGTGGTTAATGGCACTAAAGTTGACAAAAAAAATTAAAATTTATTGGAAAAACTAATACTTTGGATAGAGTGATAGATTTTATTGAAACACAACTGATACTAGATTTTTGTTGCCGATATTTTATTCAAATGAATAAATCTGCGACAAATGATGGTTGTTGGTATTAACGGTAGTGTAGAAGTTAGTATTTTTTCAATATTAAAAAGCCAATATTTTGGATAATGTTCACAAATAAATTTAACTTTTCTGATGATGAATTTTAAGTAATTGCAATTAAAATTATTGATTAACGAAAAAATTTCGATAAAATTCCAATCAATTTATTTTCTGTGTGTACTATTTTTTTCATTTTTCTCATTGGGTCTCAATCATTTTTCTTTATGGAGTTAATCGATTTGGTAACTGAAGCATTCATTTAGTGCTCATAAACATACAAACATTCTAATAAATTTTTGTTGAAATCTATTCTATTAAAAGGAGGTACTACCTACTATAAATTGGGGAAAAATAGCCATTCGATTTAGGAACACTATCATTTGGTTTAAATTTAAATTTTATGTTCCTGAACAAGCTCTTTTAAATACCTAAACTTATATTTAAGATGTTTAGAAATGCTCTTAGTAATATGTATATACATATTAGAGGCCTGTATTAATATTTTGCAAAACATTCCCCAAATATTTTGTTATACAACACGAACTTTTTTTTTTTGTTTTATTTTTTTTTTTTTTTTAATGATCTAAATTTTAATATCTTGTAAATTAGTACAAATAAGCAAAATTGTCAATTTTTGTTATAATTAGGGTGCGTGCGAAATATGGCTAAATAAAATCTAAACTAAATTCAGGTTTCCAAATTTCTATGAAATTTAAAAAAGTTTTCAAAAATTGTTTAAAGAAATTTTAAACCTTTTTGTCAATTTGTATTTAGTTTAGCATTTATTTAGCCACTTCGCACAGGGCCTTAGTATTAAAAATCGTCAAATATGACATCAGCGCATGCAAGAGAATGTTTTGTAAAACATTCATTCAGCCCTTTAATACATATTTATATATTCATACAAAAAATAAAAACAGTATTTTTAAGGAAATAAGTATTTTATTAAAGCATGAATATGATGAGTACGGCAACCAAAAAAAGCCTTAAAATCAATGTTTTAAGCTCTTAAAAAAAGCTCGGAAAACATTAAAATAAGCAGTTAAAATGCAAAAATAACCCCCTAAACTTCATTATTTCTTCATTAAAAACCTCATAAAATTCTAATTTTTTATTTAATACAATGCTACATTTCTTGGAACTTCAGAAATCAGACAAAGTTGTGACATACTTAAATTTATTTTCATCGGGAAATACATTAATTGCGTTAAAGATTTAAATGTGATAAACTTTAACAAATTGTGAAAAATATTCTGTTGAAGGCATGTCACATTTGTACTATTAGAATTCAGGTTGGAAAAATAAAAAGTTTATTCTAACAAAAGAGATTTTTGAATTTCAAATAAATTTGAAAAAAAAATAATTTTAAATAAAAAAATTTATGTAGACCTAAAATAAAGTTTAAAATTACTGAAAAAAAAGCAAAAATGAGCTCCATTTACGCATTAAAAAGGTAAAATAAACTTTTTTTAAAGCAAAAATAAGCGAATATTTACAAAATAAGCAAAAACAAGCAAAATTAGATAAAATAAGTAAAAAAAAGCTCTAACAAATATAGCTTAAAATCCTTGTATTTTTAAGATCAGAACTTGTATTTAATCTAAATATTAGTTCTAACTTTTCAAACAAAAACCATGCTCTGGCTTCTTTTTGGTTGGCCTAATGATGAAATAAGCAAATCATAACAATTAATTACAATTATATAAGGGTTTTGCAATAGGTACTTGACAACTTTGAATTTAATTTGTGAACGCACTATTTCACTGATCATCTAACTGTTCCTTTTTTCAGTAAACTCAACATTTTCATCACGGTAAAGTACACGAACGAACAACAATTATAAAAATGTAAAATTCGGAGTCGGTGACCGCAACTTTAATAGCGTTAACTACAATTTTCGGTCGTTATTCTCGACCTAGTAGACAAGCAATAACAAGTTTAGTGCAAAAATTTGAGTCTACATATTGATTGTGTAAGACAACGTAGCAAACGATCCAAATCAGTCGACTCCGCGGTGTTCTCAAGAACTGGGCATCGCCAAGACCACACCAAGATTTTGCGTAAAGCTCTTGGTTTACACCCATACAAGATCAAGCTGACTCAAGAATTGAAGCCGATGGACCATTTGACGTGATGCGTTTTATTTTAAAAAAAAGTTGTCAAGTCCTTATTGGAAACCCTATATAACAACAAAGAAAAATTAACATAGAAATTTTCCCAATCTAAAGAAAAGTTTTAAAATCTATTCATTCGCCTACAGCAGAATTAGAGGGAATTTCTCTAAGAAAACTTCCTCAAAATCCAAAGATTTTTCTGTAAGCACACTGAGAGAATGAATTCAGGAATGAATTTCTTTATAGTTTCAATGAAAATTGTCACTGGAACTCATCCATTGAAACTTTTCATAGAATCTATGAAACAGGTTTCATTAAAGTCAATGTTTATGAAAAGTTCATAAAATTAATGAATAGCCCATTCCTCCAAAGAATAAATCATTCAGCCAATGATTTATTAAGCAATTTCATTTATTATTATTTATTATAGTTCGTTGTTATCGTTGCTAAGCTGGAGTGGATAAATATAAAGTATTTAGCAAATTTTAAGGATGTACAAAATAGATCTAATGAAAGAATTTATAAAATTAAAAAGTTTCATAGAATTTTATAATAAGCTTAACTTAATTAATGAAATTCCTTATCAATGTTTCGAAAAAATTAATATAATTTATAAACAAACTTCATATTCCAAAATTAATAATAAAAAAATTAATAAATAATACATAAAAATTATAAGATAATTCTCTCAGTATGAAAATTAATGCATATCACTAAAACTCGGCCTTATGGTTATATAAAACTATTGTATTTGAGAATTAAATGTTTAATATAAAATTCTAATCGTATGAAAATTTTTAAAAATTAATGGAATGACGATATTTTATAAAAAAATTAAAAAAAGTAAATACTATTTAACAATTTCGTAAACATTTTTATTAACTTTAGGAAGATCTAATTTATGAAATTCAATGAATTTTTGAAATGAAATTATGAAATTTTATGAAAGAAAAGTTATGAAAAATTTCATAATATTAATTAAATATTATAAACATAATGAAATTCTTCATTGATTCTACGAAAAAATTCTATGAAATTATATGATTAATATCAGGAAGGATAATTCTTTCAGTGCAAGGCTTCTTAGGATCTGAGGGTTTTTCTATGAAAAGAATTCTCAGAATCTGAGAGCATTTCTCTAGTAAAGTCTTACAAACATGATGGCTTTTTTGTAGAAAAAACCTTAGAATCTGAGGTTTTTTTTTTAAAAAAAATTCTCCGAATCTGAACGTTTTTCTATAGGAAAATGTTCCCACGAACCAAGAGTTGTTCTATAGAAAAAGTCCTCAAAATCTGAGGGTTTGTCAATAGTAAGAATTCTTCAGAAACTGATGACCCTCACTCTCAGAACAATTCCGTTGTGACAACGGAATTTTTTGCCAACCGAATTGATTAGGTTGCTGCAACCTCGTAATTCAGTTGGGGCAACCGAATTCAATTTCAATTCGGTTGCGGCAACCGAATTATCGGTTGCCTCAACTGAATTAGGTTGGGGCAACCGAATTACGAGGTTGCAGCAACCGACCCAAATCGGTTGGAAAAAATTCGGTTATCACAACGGAATTGTTTTGAGAGTGCTGCTACTGGATTTTTCTCTAGATATAAATTTATGGAATCTGAGGATATTTATGTGAAATAAAGTACTTATTTGGTAAATGAATGTTTTTTAGTTTGATTTTAGATAATAAATTAATATCACTTTCTGTTTAAATTATTTTTCAAATTAAAGAAAGATGATACAATTTTCACAAGTAAATGACAAAGAATAAAAAGTTTTAAAGAATTCGATAAGGCCAGCAAGACAGAATACGTATTTCCGGCTTTCGCTACAAAGCCATCATTAGTGTCATTTGCCTTGACGGGTTAAACATTGATAATCGTCTACTTGTGTGAAAGTTGAAAGCAAATCTTATGATATATATAAATTGAAGATCTTCATATAGCAATAATTTTTTCCTATAGTCCTTTAAACTATTTTTTTTTGTAATTTTCTTAAGAGAAATCCTCAGGGTCTAAAGGTTTTCAATAAGAAACCGTTCTCAGAATATTGCTATCTTTTTTTGAAAATAGCCCATAAATTCTGAAAGGTTTCCCATAGGAAGCAGTCTTTTGACTATGAGGGTTTTTCTATAGGAAAATGTCCTCAGAATCTGCGGATTTTTCTATAAAACCTCCTCAGATTGCTATAGTTTTTTGTAAATATGATCCTCGGAATATGAGGGTTTACCATAGGAAGAGGTCCATCGATTTTGTGCATTTTTTTTTCCAAAGTCCGAGTCCCCACACTCTCAGAACAATTCCGTTGTGTCAACGGAATTTTTTGCCAACCGAGTTGCTGCAACTGAATTACGAGATTGCAGCAACCGAATTCGATTTCAATTCCAATTATCGGTTGCCACAATTGAATTCGGTTGGGGCAACCGAGCCAATTCGGTTGGAAAAAATTCGGTTGTCACAACGGAATTGTTTTGAGAGTGAAGAGTCCGAGACTTTTTCTGAAAAATAAGGTCTTTGGAAACTGAAGGTTTATATTACAAAGCTCGCAGAATCCGAGGGTTTTACTATAGAAAAAATATCCCAAATTCCAAAGGTGTTTTGTAACAAAGACTACTAAGGATCTGAAGGGTTTTCTATGTGAAAAATCACTCAAGAAGAATGACTCTCTCTCCTGTAGAAGAATGACTTCTGAATCGGAAGGATTTTCTATAGAAAAGTATACAGAATCTTAGTTCTTTTTTATATGAAGAATCTCCCAGAATTTGTGGGTTTGCCATAAAAAAGTTTCCAGAGTTAAAGGTTTATAACAAGACTAAAGACTAGTGTCCGACCGAGTATTCGGCTTCGGCTTCGGAGTTCGGCCAAAAAGTGATGTTCGGCCAAGTTCGGTGTTCGGCAAAATTTTGGCCGAATACCGAACTTTTCTATAAATCAATATTTTGCACCATTTAGCTCTTTAATTTTGTATAGTAACTTATAAATATGCACATTTTTAACTTAATTTTTACTTAAAGGGCGAAAAATACAACTTTTTTATGTTGCAATTTAAAAATATTTAGAAATTGGTTTCCGCGTTTTTGAATTTGAAAAATTTGCATAAAATTGTGTTTTTATTCAAACACAAAAGTATTCGGCTTCGGCTTCGGTTTCGGCCGAACTTAGTAATTTTGGCCGAAGTTCGGCTTCGGATTCGGTTCGGCCTTAAAAAAGTGAGTTCGGTCGGACACTACTAAAGACTCAGTTTTTCAAAATTTCTGGAGCTGGTATGAAAATTGGTGGCGATTGGATGAAGAAAAATCGAAAACGGTTATACCAAATTTTTCGTTGTTTTTACCGATTTTAAAATAAAGTTAACAACACTGAAATTAAAACAGGGAATGTTTTATACTATAACGTAAAAAAAAGGCCTGACTGATTTGTTATATTGCGATAAGTATAAAATAAGCCCATTCACTTCAAAGTTTCAGTGTTATTAACTTTATTCTAAAATCGATAAAAAAAAACAATGAAAAATCTGGTCATGTTTAAGGCACTGCCATTTTAAGTCTGGCGACCATTTGTAGAAGAAAATAATGCAAGACTTAAGGAAATTTTAGAGGAATTCCAAAAATATACAGTTTTTTCAGAACTGATCAGTACTCGCAAAATGTTACTATGTAATTTGATAGAAGTTCGATATCGCTTATTTTTCATTAAAAGCCACGCCTACTTAAAACAAGTAACAAAATAAAAAAACAGAAGTCACGTTAAAATTCTACATACTTTTCAGAACTATCTCCTCGCATTTTTGGGCGAATCTATCCACTATTTTGACCTTTAAAAATAAAGGCAACGAGAATAAAATTAAAAAAAATTTGAATGGCTCTATTTCATTGCACATCACTGTATATATTTGGATGGCAAAACGTGCGGTTGCCACAATTAATCTATTTTATGTGTGCGTGTGTTTGAACACCAAAAGATGCCACCCTAGAGTACAAATTTATTCAAAAATTGTTTATGTGTTTAAAATAAAAACGACAAATATTTATTTAGGTTAAAATAACTACAAGTACATCATCATCTAAAAACTGGGCATGTTTTTGTTATTCAATTAAAACCCAAAAGGTATACAGTCATTAATTAAATAAATACAACTTTTTTACAAACAAATTTCTTTTTTCAAGAGAGAAACTTTTCTAATGTTTTACAGATAAAATGTGAAAAATCTGAAGCCATTATAAATAAATTTTAAAACAATTTTAGTTCTTGTCAAATTTTACAATTATGCATCAACATTATAAAAGTTTTTTAAAGCGAATTAATTAAAAAAAAATTGTATCTTGATATTTTTCTTGCAAAAGGCACTCTCAAAAAGTTTAGTTAATAAATAACAAACCCTGAAAGTGAGTAATGTTTTTCGAATTATTTAAAATCCTAAAGGTAGACGTTATTACTTAAATGAAAACAAATTGTTTTAATTACTTTATTTTACATAAACAACCCTTTTAGCTAGAATTATGTTCTCCCCACATAAAAATTTTAAAGTTTATAAATTAATGCAATAACATGTATTTTAAACCCTTAATTTAAGTTATTAATTACATTTGTCTGCATACTTACCGACAATATATGCCAATCATCACAACGCATGGAAAATAAAAACTGATACAACTCGATACGACTGCATATGTGGGCGTTAAATCCAGTGCACATGTTGGATACTTTTTTCCATTATCCTCAACTATTAACGGCTTATCGGGACGATGCAATCCCAGTGAGATTGGTACAAACGAAACAAAAGCGGCTAATAGCCAAATGGCAGCAATAGTGACGACAGCTATACGTCTTGTTACCCATCTACCATATCTATAGAAAAAAAATCAAATAATGGAAAAGATAACAAATGAGAAAAAAAATTGAAATCCATATTGTAAATGACAATGATTGTACATACTCATATCTGTATGCAAATAACCATGAGTATGCTTTGGGTGTTATAGGAAAAGTGAAATTAAGACATGCACAGACAAGTGATGTTTGTACTACTGGTCATTGTCATGTGTCTAGCATAATAATGAATGACAAAAGGAAAATTTTAAAATAGGTAAGGTTTTATATTTCTGTAAAGTTTTTTTGGTTTTCTTCCGTTTTGTGGACAAATTACAAATTTATTTTTAACCCAACATTGATTTGGACATTAATAAAAATTATTTGTGTGAAAAAGATCAGATATCATTAGATCTGATTACATGTTGGCATACCTAGTGCATATTACCGATAAAACAACAACTTGAAATAAAATTAAATTATAAAATTAACTTACTACTCATATCGGATTAGAGCCGCCAAATAACGGATATTATTGTATAAAATAAAAACTAATTAATATGGGCCCATTTTTCGAATGCCATCATATACGGGTAACATGAAATTATATACGACCATGCAAAGCTCCGTATTATTTTTTTAATCGCGTAGTTAAAATTCAAATACGCGTGGATGTATGATGATTGGTGGCGTTACTGTTATGAATGACATTAAAAATAACACTGTAAATATACTAAACATTTTCCCTGTGCCAACACGTCTCAGTGCGTCAATTTGGCAGCACGGAGGAGATTTGAAAATAAACAAAATTCTAAAAATAGAATGTGTGTATCAGAGAACGGTTTGAGTGCCTTATTTTATGCTTTTGAGTGCAATCACAAAAAATGTGCATATTGTTGTCAATACACATCATTTCAGTAAAGCAATACAGACACAATTGAAAAAAGTGAGTATGACGAAAAACATGAATTGCACTGCATATCTTCTGTTAATCTTACCTACCACTCACAAAAGCAACGAATATAAAATGATTGGTATGAATACAAACCGATTGTTACGAATGGTCTCAATGTTGGTTGTATAAAAATTGAGAATTTTTTTCTGTCAAATATTTTAGTATATTTTTCGTGTTTATTTTTTTTTTTTAATTAAACATTAACAAAATGAGAAAATATATACATATTTCATATTTAAATAAAAAAAATGGAAATTTCTTCACACTGCATTTTTCAAAATACTGCAACAGGTCAACGAATACTAAATGAATGTTGTGATTGATTTTATTTTTTTAATACGTCATCTCTTCATTTCGTTGCCTGACATGTAGTGGCATTATAAAAATAATGCGTAAAAACCAATCATCAAAAACAATGAATATATATAATAGCAATAGCATTAGTTATTGTTGTTGCATGAATACATGGCAAAAGCAATGAATGGTATGACTGCACAATAAAAACGAATGTACTCAAACCGTTCTCTGGTGTGTATGTGTCCGTATTGATCACTTCTGCGTAAAAACATAAGAAATCTGAATAGGAAAAAAACAATGAATTAGTCACATTGCATTGATCGCCTTAATTGGGTGAGATCATTAAGCGTTCGCACCTTACTATAGTTAAGTTTGTGATGTAGGGATGGCGCATGTCCAAATCCCTTGAAGGGACAGGTATAGCTCAATCTGACAATAACACATAAACAATTGAAATAATTTAATGGAAAATCACTGCTGAAGCCTGTGCATAGAAAAGAGCAGAACCCAGATCTAGTCTGATTTGAAAATAGTGTCTATATTTTTTAGAGAAAAATTTTTATGAATGTTTTTTTGGTTTGATTTTAGATCATAAATTAATATCAAATTCTGTTTAATTTATTTTTCAAATTAAAGAAAGATGATAGAATTTTCACAAGTTAATTACAAACAATAAAAAATTTGAAAGAACTCGATAAGGCCAGCAAGACAGAATACGTATTTTCATATTTCGCTACAAAGCCATCATCAGTGTCATTTGCGTTGATGGGTTAAATATTGATAATCGACTACTTATGTGAAAGTTAAAAGCAAATCGAATATGTTAACAATTCAACTTAGACTAACATCAACGAAATCTAACAATGCTATTTTTATCCTTTGTTATTATTACTCTTTTTTGCTTTGAACTTTAATTCTTAAAGTACCTCAGCTGGTCCTATTCACCTCTGTGTATGATAAACACAAATTAGAAGCACAGAAAAAATTTTAAATCGAATTTACGCTTTTATTTTTTTGGTAATAGTTTGAAAAACAAATAAGGTAAGAAATGGCACACTCTTCCATTTATGTATACATGTGTGTGTGTGTGTGTGTGTGTGTGTGTGTATGTGCCATTTCTTATTTGTTTTCAAACTATTACCAAAAAAATAAAAGCGTAATTTCGATTTAAAAATTTTTCTAATGCCTTCAATTTGTTTTTTATTGCTCCAAATTTCAAATTGGATATTTGTTAAATATTAGGTTTGTTCCACGTAATTCTGGGTAAAGTCTGGTAAAATGAGAGTAAACAAATAATTATCTCAAAAAATGGTAAAATTGCACACAATACCGGGAACGCACAAAACCACAATTCAAGCCCAAAAATAAACGTCAAAAATATTCATATAAACAAAAGCTATTTTTAACAGTAAAATATCGAAGGGAATAAAGAGAAAGTGTTAGAACGCGGTATTTTTTAACGATATTAATTAATGTTTACAAGTTTTGTTAATATTTTAATTATTTTTACAAATTTAAAACAGCTGATTTATAAACAACAAGTGATTTGACAATTTTACCATTTTACCCGAAAAAAAGTACGGGTAACTTCTGGTAAAATGAGAAATAAATTATTTTCTCATCAACGCTCTCATTTACCCAATTTTTAACAATAGAAACGCTTTTTGGTAAGATTGGGTTCCCGCGGGCACCCGCGGTAACGTACGTGGAACAGAGCTATTATTGTATTAAGATTCAACTTAAAAAAAGAGAAGAAAAAAATTTAAAAATTCATATCTTTTTATTTAAAAAAAAACGTCCTCTTGAAAATTTCAGGATGTTTTAAGATCAGTTAGAAGTTTTATTTAAAAAAAAATTGAGCAAAAAAAAATAGGTTTTTGAGTTTTACGATTTTTACAATTGTAAAATTTCAAAATTGAAAATTTTTTTATTTTTATGACATTTTTTAAAATTTTAAATATTGCATAACTTTCGAAACACTTTCAGGCTGTTTTGAGTTACTAGGATATATTTTTACTTAAAAAAATATGGTTTTTTTCTGTACTTTACTTCGGTAGCCAAAAGCTTTTGCGTACTCAAAAGTGTGTGTATTAGACTGGCTCTCCGTTGTATGGGCGATTTTAAAGTTGCTCCGACACCCGATTCCGGAAAGCTTATTTTGTAGGGTTACTGGAAAAACCAATTTTAATATAACGAATTTCAACTCCAAAAATTTACAATCTTATATTCTAGTTTCATTTCCAAGATCAATAAATATTCAGATGTACATTTTTGTCTCTCTTGGATTATGCTAACCTAGTCCCATGAGATGCAAAATCAGTAGAAGAAGCGCGACAATTAATTAACGGAAACGCTAATGATTTTAACAATGATTTGCCATACACTAATAGAAAAAAGTATGTAAAACTTTTAATTATAACTACTAAAAAACTAGTTCAAAATGAACTTGCAAAAAAACTGCTCAAATTATTAGATTGTTTTTGCTAAATTATTCAGGAACAGCGAAAATGAAACTGTTAAATATAGAAAATTTTAGTTGCATTTGAGTTAAGTTTTAGTTAATAGAAATTAACAACTTAAGCTGCTAAAATCAGAAAAAAATTTTCCTTAATAACACCGCATGACAAAATCTTGACTTTTAAAAATTAATAGAGCTCTGACCATCAATTCTATATATTTCAGACATGCTGATTACAATGGCGTACTTTATTTTTCGATCAATGGTACAGATTTTTCGCTAAATATCTTTAAAGTTTGGCGGTTGTCCATTCAGTTTTTTTATAAAAAATTTCTCAAATTCAATTAATATGATTTTTTTTTTAAATGTAAGTACAGTACCTGTGGCCATATTTACGATATAAGTGCGATGTGCTAATCTTGATATTTAAACCACTACTTAGCGTTTTATATAGGTTTTTATGGTTTTTTGCTATTTCAGCGACTTTAGTCGCCTAACGTACAATCGATCTCAATAAATATAATGCCTTAGTAAGTAAGCAATTAAAAGCAAAACATTTCAATGAAAAAAATGTATTTATCTATAGCGGCCTATACGTTAAAATTTTATATGGCAGCATAGCTTCCCACGATGTCCCCAAAGTCCAATTTTTAGTATAATATGGGGTCACCTCTAAAAACTGTTCTGCTATTTGCGTTAATTTAACTTAAATATAACACAAATCTCGTAGATATAATAGTTCGTTTTTGCTATTTTTAGTCTACTATTTCACGGTCTAATTTGCCATTTTTAATTAACTTAAATTAAGAAAAATATAACTAAAATTCTGTGAATTTAACGGTTTTATTTTTGATTATTCCTTATGTTACTAGTATTTAGCAAAAACAAATCTGCTCATTTTTAGTAATATTTTCTACTCATTTTACAAGTTTATTTCTATGAATGTAGGAGGGGAGTACTCCCACTTCAAAATTTTTTCAGTACTTTTTGAACGAGTACAAAGGAAAAATCTATTTCATGAATTGAAAGTAAAAAAAAAATTCCCAAAACAAAATTATATTTTTTTTATTTTTCAAAAATTGCGACTTCAAGACAAAGGTTTAAAAGGCTTAATTCTTTCATTCACTTTTTAAAAATTAATGAAATTTGGGTTAAATTTCATTCCCTAATAGCATTCTTATGGAATTAATTCGATAGCTTAATTCCCTATAGCTTAAAATTATATGAATTCATTCTATTTTGATTGTATTCTAACTGAATGAAACCCAATTTACCTGAATTCATTTAATAAAAAAGAGAATGAAAAATTATTTGTTTTCATTCACTTAATCAAATGAAAAATTTTAATTTGTATGTAATTGCTGAAATACATATTAGCATAATACAATGAAAAACGTTTAAAATTCATCTAACAGAAATAAATAGTATCGTATGCTTTGTTACAGCTTGTATGCTTTGGTTTTGATTATATGTTAGTTTCAAACTACACTGCACTAAGTGAATGGTAACAAAATTTCTTCATTCAATTAGTAAAATGGTGAATGAACATGCGATTTGAATGATTCAAGTTAGGAATTCATTCAATTCATATTAAAGCTTTGGGAATGAAGCTCATGAATGAATTCTTTACGAATGGTTTAAGGGAATGGTACATGAATCTTTTTAAAATCTGAATTTAATTTTTAGTGAATTAAGCTTAAATTGAATTAAGTTTTTCGAAGCTCTGCTTCAAGATTGCTAATCTAGCCCTCTACCGCTGAGAGATTCTTTGTTGTGATTGTTGATTAGCATAAAAACATCACTTTGTCATTGCGAAATATGGTGTCTGATTCTCTGCAATAAAAGTACTTATTGAACAAGTTCAAAATGGGTACTGCTATTCAATATCTTTCTCAGTACTTTTTTCATTCAAGTACATAAAATCAATTTTTCATATTTTTTTTTATAAATTTTTTTTTAAATTAAACTAAAAAAAATAATGAATTTAAACAAATTTATTATAGATATTTAAAAAATATATATGTGTATTGGTTACGCCTGGATTGGAACCCATGGTCATCTGTTCACATACAAACTGTAGCCAAATCACTTCCTAGAAGCACTTCTAGAGTAGTTAAGCTTTGGCAGCAACAATTAAGTGATTTGTCGTTTGTTGTTCAGAATTACTTTTACAAGAACTGTAAAGATATACTAACGGATACTTTTAAACCTACACTTAGATAAAAAAGTTTGTAAAAAAATTTGTAAACAGTTTCCAATCGCACTATACTATTTTTATACGGATTATTAGTACAATTTTTATTTTTAGTAATCATTTTTGCTATTCTCTTATTACAAATTACGGATTTTTTTTACTAATTTTCGCTGCTGATTTCAAAAAAACATTTTACTAATTTTTCAAAAACGAGTGCTAAATTAAGCAGAAAAATATACTAAAATAGAAATATTTTTTTTTTATTTTTTACAATTCTTGTTTAGTTTATATTTTGTTACTATTGATATATTCTTAGTTTAGAAATAACACCCAGAAAATTTTATTGCATCTCCAATGCATAAAACGGCAATAACTGGAGAACCGTTTGCAATTTTGACTCCAAATTTCAAGTACGATGAAGTAATTATACGCTTGTTACAATCGAAAGAAAATTTTTTTTTTTTAGGTTTTACAGTTTTTTTATTTTTTAGTACAATTTTTTGCTAATTTCAACAGATTGATTTTAAATTACAGTTTACAGCAATTTACTAAAATTTAGTAGTAAAATTATGATATTTAGTAAGTTTTTTAACTGATTTTAGCAAATCGATTTTGAATTGCATGTTACATAAATTTTACTAAAATTTAGTAGCGACTACTAATTTTTTCTACTAATTTTATTGTACTACAGATCAGCAGACATGTGTTGCTAAAATTAGCAAAAATACCGCTGGCCTTAAAACAGTTAAATTTCCCGTAATAACAACAACATTTTCAGTAGCCATTACAGACTTTTTTGGTTGAGTGTATGAAAGAAGTGATTTTTTTGAACATGTTTAGTATTATTTCAAAAAAAGCCGTAAAAATTACACTAACTGATACTTTGGAAGCGATGAAAGGAGTAGTTTTTAAAACATGACTTCCAATTTTTTTTGCCGGAATATGGAATTATGTATTCAAAGTTTTTTTCACTCTGAACTTGAAGTCTCAAAACTTAAGCGGTAGCCACAATTAACTTACCTTCCGTTAATTCAGTGCAGAATGCCATCAAAGTTTTACTTAAGTTTGATTCTAATTGTAACCTGCCCATATTTAACTTAACAACAGAGTTTTGTTTATGTTTTAATTTGCAAATCTTTTGCATTTATTTTTAATTTTATTTTATTATTTTTTTGATGTTTATATTTGTAATTTTATTCCAATTTTTTATTTTGCTTTGAAACGTTTTTAATTTGTTTAAGTCAGGTACGATGAGTTTCGATAAAAAATTATTAAAAAAAATAGAGACTGAACCTTTGAAACCTTAACTTAAGTTAAATATCGGTACTTCAATACATTTGTATGGAAACGCTCTTTTACATAATTCGATTTCGATTAATATAATTGGGCTTTTAAGTTTTTTAAAAGATCTAATAAGCTGATATTATAAATTTGAAAAATCTTTTAAAAAATTAGGTCCCGCAAAGTTCTCCTTCGACAACACAACTTAAGACGATTTATTGTATATGCTCTTTTGTTAAAACTCTTCAAATATACATTTTTATTAACGTCCCCCAAAATAAACAAAAATATGTATATGTATATAAATTTAATAGTATTTCTATGACATAATTTATTGCCTCCTCAAAGGAATCGTGTTATTCAAATATTTAATAATAATATTATTTCATAAAATAAAATTATGATTTTATTAACCATATGAAATCACAAGTGTATCACCATGAAATCAACAAAGTGTTTCAATCATGAAAAAAAATCTAAACAGAATAAAAAGAAAAATCATACTAGAAGAAATATTATGATAAATACAAATATACATATCGCCATCTAAAATATAAAATGTCGTAACAATACTTTTCTTGAAAACCTTTTTTTTTTTGTTTTGAAGATTTGTCCATCAGGAATAATTAAAAATATCAAATATATTTTTGTTAACATAGAAAATTAACGAAATATATTGTTGTTCTCCTCGATATCGGTTTATTTTATTAACTTTTTTCCTATAACTATCAACAACTAAAATTTTATTCAGGAACTTATAATAATGAATTCCAAAGTTAATTGCTATTGTTACGATATTTGCATTTTATATGACGATATACAGGAAATCATTGCCATGTCAAGTCATAAAGTATATACCATACTAGAAGCAAGATAACAATAAAAAAAAATACCAAGAATAACAAGTCATAAAAGTCTTCCGTATACCTTCTATAAATACGCAAAGAAAAACATGTATTATGGTACATTAGCTCTGTTCCACGTACGTTACCGCGGGTGCCCGCGGGAACCCAATCTTACCAAAAATCGTTTCTATTGTTAAAAATTGGGTAAATGAGAGCGTTGATGAGAGAATAATTTGTTTCTCATTTTACCAGAAGTTACCCGCACTTTTTTTTCGGGTAAAATGGTAAAACTGTCAAATCACTTGTTGTTTATAAATCAGCTGTTTTAAATTTGTAAAAATAATTAAAATATTAACAAAAGTTGTAAACATTAATTAATATCGTTAACAAATACTACGTTCTAACACTTTCTCTTTATTCCCTTCGATATTTTATTGTTAAAAATAGCTTTTGTTTATATTAATAACTTTGACGTTTATTTTTGGGCTTGAAATGTGGTTTTGTGCGTTCCCGGTATTGTGAGCAATTTTACCATTTTTTGAGATAATTATTTGTTTACTCTCATTTTACCAGACTTTACCCAGAATTACGTGGAACAAACCTATTATATGCAATTGCGTTACAAATACAAAAGTATCAGATTGAATAGCAAAAAAGAAAGGAAACGGAAATGAAATGAAGTGGTCTTATGTTAAATTTTAAATGATTGACAGTTATGGTACGAGTAGTAAAGGAGTATAAGTGCGGGTATTTATAAGTTTGTTTGTTTATATGAGTGAAAATAAAAGAAGAGAAAGGGAAGAAAAATAAGAGAAAGAAGTATAAACATATGGTTATAATAATGTATGTATATTTAGAATACGAATGATATTTAAATTTTTGGTACAGCCATAGCAATAACCAACAAAAATTGCAGAACAAGTTACTAGAAATTAGTTAAAAATGATGCTGCAGAAAAAACTGCTGCAGATTTTTTGCTAAATACTAGTAAAATAACAACAGCATAATCAAAGCTGTTAAATTTACAGAATTTTGGTTATATTTAAGTTAACTTTTAGTTAATTGAAAATAACAAATTGTACTGTAAAATCTGTAGAAAATTTTGCTAAATATTAGTAGACTAAAAATATCAAAAATAAACTGTCATATTTATAAACTTTTTGCTATTTTTAACCATTTAATACATGGTGTAGCCATTTGGAATTATAGCAATTTTTTAATAAAAAACCCCACTTGATGCATTTTTGGGCATTAGCGGCGCCTTCTGTACATAGTGTCCCTATAGATTAGCGCAGATTTTTTAAACAGTTAGAGTAAAAATCTTGGTTTTGCTCTGTATATTTATGAAAAATCTAAAACATGCGTTTTTTTTACAAAAAGTGTATTATTCAAAAATATTTGTTTAAATATTTAAAGTGGTATTTTCGCAATAAAATTCATTTTGGCGACAATAAATGTATAAATTATAGTTTATAGATTTTGTTTTGTGTTTTTTTTTTTCATACACGTTAAAATAATCAGAATTTAGCTATTTGGCAAAAACCATATTTTTCAATAAAAATCACCTTTTTTTTCAAAATAAATTTTTTTGTTGGTATTTTTATTGAAATGTACACGCCTTTAGAAATCATATATAAAAAACTGGTTAAAATTGAAGAGATTTAAGGGTTAAGCTAAATTTAGCTGAATGCAATAGCAGTATATTCTGCTAAAATCAGCAGAAATAGTTGCTTAAAAAAATTGAAAACTGCTGTTTTCAAAAGGCTCAATTTTTATTTGCATTAAAAAAATCGAAACAAAATCTTGAGTTTTTCCATCTTTGGATGTAGTTTTTATCTTTTTATTCTGCCGTCTTATAAGATATAAGATTTCTAATAAGAACAAGTTAATACCATATTTGAAGCCCTTCATCTCTCACCACCTTTGACTCCTTCTCCATCCCTTTCCAAAGGAAGCAACACGTTAATTAATGGGCAGAATTTCCTGAGTGTGGCTTCTGGTGTTACATACAAATTTAACACATAGAATATTACTTTGAGACTGAAACATATTTTACAAAAAACATGTGGAAATTTAATTACTTCGAAATTTTTATTGAAATTTTCGGAGCAATTCGAAATTTAATATTTTTACACAAAATTATATATACGAAGGAACCTGATTATTTGTACCGGAAAATTAATATGTCCAAATCAAGTCGTACAAGCAATATTAATACGCCTGCTTATAATTAATTACACTGTGAGGCAAATGGTAGGGGTCAGTGATCGGGAAGGGTTCAAACTACCGGGGAAAGTTATATCGGTAAAAAAGAAGTTACACGTGTCCCGGCGTTTCGCTGGGTCAACCCTAGGAATCGAGATATATCGATTTGACCTTTGGTGGTCTTTTTTTTGACATAACTCGAGAACCACTAGTCCGATTTTGCTCAAACAATTTTAAAAAAAATTAAAAATTACAATTCCTTTAATCTGTTCATATAACGTTTTTCTATATACTCAACAGTTTTTACCGATATAACTACCCTACACCAGTCTGGTTAAAAGCCAACTAATGTTTGGATCCGAAATTCAAATGGGTTAAAATGGGACTTGTTTTTTTTTTTTTTTTTTTAACTTTATTTCTTTATTTATTGGATCTTTCTTATTTCAGAAAATAACAATAAGTATTAAAATCTTAAATCAACTAATAATTTCTGGGTCTATTGCCATTGCAATAGAAAATCCATTTTTCGTTGCGTAAAATTTTCATCTTTCATGTGGTTCCGCGAGGGCTAATGTGTCGACCCTCTTGAGGCGAATATGTCCATTATAACATAGTAGATCCTGTGCAAGAGGGTTTGGATGAGTTGCCAGTTTTCGTACATATTTAGAGCAGAAGGTTTTTATTTCGTCGCGAACAAATGGAATATTAAGGTACTTATGAATAATCACGTTATTAATATACCACGGGTCACCAGTAATTAGCCGCAATATTTTATTTTGTCGTCTTTGTAATTTTTCTATATTAGAAGCAGAAGCTGTTCCCCATAGTTGGATTCCATAGGTCCATATTGGCTTAATAATAGCTTTGTAGAGTAGAACCTTGTAGTTTAGGTTGAGAGCAGAATGGGGACAAAGGAGCCACTGAAGCTGTAAAGTTTTAAGTTTAAGTTGTGTGGATTTGGATTCAATATGTTGAGACCAGGTAAGGCGACGATCAAGGTGTATACCAAGATATTTTATGTGATTTTGCTCAGGGATATCGATGTTATTTATCTTCAGTTTGGGACAGTTTCCCTTTCTCAAGGTCAAAGTAACATGTGCGCACTTTGTTGGATTTACTTTTATTTTCCACTTGTGAAGCCATTTTTGGAGTTCCTTAATATGAGCCTGCAGACAACTAGAAGCAATTACTGGATTTTTCTGTACGCTTATAAACGCTGTATCGTCTGCAAAAGTTGACGTGTGTATCAGGTTATTAGTAGGCATATCTGAAGTAAAGAGTATATACATGAGAGGACCAAGTATACTGCCATGGGGAACTCCTGCTGTGATTTTTCTTGAGTCTGAGATGTGGTTTTGTACTTTACTACAAATGAACGATCCATTAAATAATTTCGCAGTAACTTGTGGGTATTTAGGGGTAACAAGGAGCTTATTTTATATAATAACCCATCATGCCAGACTTTGTCGAAGGCTTGAGAAATATCTATGAAGAATGCTGAGCAATAGAGTTTGTCCTCGAAAGCCTTTCTGATAAGAGTAACTATTCGATGGACCTGTTCTATGGTGCCATGATCCTTTCGGAATCCAAACTGATGAACGGGAATGATGTGGTGGTCGTTTAGGTATGGGGTCAACGCATTTAAAAATAATTTCTCAAAGAGCTTTGATAAAGTTGAAAGTAAGCTTATCGGGCGATAAGACGATACTTGGCTAGCGTCCTTACCTGGCTTAGGTATCATAATTATTTCTGATATTTTCCATGATTTAGGGTAGAAACCAGTTCGCAAGATAGAATTGAAAATGAATAAAACTAGTTTAATGGCAGATGTTGGTAGCTCACGAATCATTTTTCCTGAAATTTTGTCCACGCCAGGGGCTTTACTTGTTTTCAATTTTTTAACTGCTGAAGTTAACGACGAGAATCGAATTTTCATTGGGGAAACAACAAGGTCTTCAATATCTGGCAAAGTCATGTCTGAGCTAGAAATATTAGGCGTGAACACTCTTTCGAGGTGATCGGCAAAAACTTCTGCTTTCTCTTTATGGGACCTAGCCCAATTACCATCGCTATAACGAATAGCAGATTCGTATCTAGTTGGGTTTTTAAGTTTTTTGGTGACTTTCCAAAGACTATAATCCGTGGATTTAGTTGGATTTAGACCTTCTAAATATGCCTTTAGAGCTGACTGTTTATCCTCCAAAAGAGCACTGTGAAGGGTTTAGTTGACTTTTCAAAGTAGGAGAGCGATGTAGTTGCCATTGTCTTCTAAGATTTCTCTTTTCCTTTATAAGATTTTGAATAGTTGTTGAGTATTTATTATTTTTAGGGCCGTCGTAGCGTTTAAAAGGTGTAGCTACTTTAGCTGCAGTTGATAATGTTTCCGAGAACACGTTTATAGCATCTTGTATTTCATCATCGGATTTCAGTGAAATATTTTGAGATACGTGTGAGCTTACATACTTTCTATATTTGAGCCAGTTAGTATGTCTATTAGGGAAACAAAAAGGTTTTTCGATGGTGGGACTTGTGTCAAAATTTTCTATAATGTGAGTCAGCGAACCAAATTTCATTAAAATATCTTAATATTTGCGACCTGCAGTTTGTAACCAAGCCAATTTTGGGGGGACGCTTAAATGGGCACTAGGTCTAAACATGAAGCGGTGTTAACCCAAATCAATACGCTTCGTCCTTGGGCTGACATAGGTCGGTGTACCAAATTTCATCAAAATATCTTAATATTTGCGACCTGCAGCGTATAAACAATATCATTTTGGGGGGACCATTATATGGGCACTAGGTCTAAACATGGACCGATTTCAACCAAAATTAATAGGCGTCGTCCTTGCGCCGACATAAGTCGGTGTACCAAGTTCCATCAATAATATTTGCGACCTGTAGAGTGCGCACAAGAATGCATGGACAGACAGACAGACGGACGGACGGACGGACAGACGAACATCGTTAAATCGAAATAAAAAAAATTCTGAGCCGATCGGTATACTATAAGGTGGGTCTGGGACCAATATTTTTTGGTGTTACAAACATCAGCACAAACTTATAATACCCTGACCACCTAGTGGTGTAGGGTATAAATACATTAATACCCAAATGCATAGACATTTTGACGATTTTTACAACAGTCTTATAAATCAAATTAACATATAAAACAACAACAAATTTTTCTTATAAGACTGTTATAAGAACCAAAAAAATCTATATGAATTTGGCCATTAGCATTTAAAAAATTGCTAAAATTTTGCTAGTTATTAATATTCAACACGTTTATTTAAACTTTATATTCCTGACAAAACTATTTGACATCGTTATTTTCAAAGAATGTATGTATCTGAAAAATGTATTCAAGTTTCTAGACTAACTTTGATATTTTTTTTTAAATTTCCAAACAGCATTGTGTAGTTGGGTTAAGTATTTCTCAATATGAATAAATTACAAAAACTATTGTGTGGTTTAATTTCATAACAAAAATATTCCAAGATTTTGATATTGTTTGACAAACAATATCATTCAATTTTGCAAAAATTTAAATTGTGTTTAAACATCGTAACTACAAAGACACATTGTAGAACAGGAAATGTTTCTTGAATTAAATGGAATGAAGACATGTATGAAAATACTTGGACATTTAATTAAATTTCAACCGGAAGTTGTTAGAAAATAAATAGACATACATATACAGTCACTTACAGACAAATATTCGTACGACACACTCACATATATTCGTACTAAACTCATGCTTTGGATAAGAAAATGTAAAATTGCTTTAGTATATAGTGTAGGTAAAAAGAAGATTGATTAAAGAAGAGTACTATAGTGTTGGATAGTATTCTATATTGCAAATATTTATATATATAGCAACAATAAATTGTATGGATTTTTATAAAATAACCTTGAACGTATAAAGCATATTGGAAAGGCCCGGGACAAGAAGATAACAATACATACAAAACTAATTGTAAAGAAAGTTAAGTGCTTCCATGTTAAAGTACTCAAAAGAGTTGGTCTTTCGTTCTAGACTTTATTTTACAGTATTTTTCAAAGTAAATTGTTGTCTCAGCATACACTTAAAAAACACACACTTAGACATTTCCTAATTTACTCATACATTTATACACAGTAAGACGGAAGTCTGCAATTTTATTAATTATTTTCATTTGCAATAGAAACCATTACAAAAAAAAAAAACAAGTACCAAAATATAGTCGGTCAAGGCCGACCTATTCTGGTTCTAGATACATTTATAAGAAAATTGGTAATGTAGCCCCATGTAGACCAGTTTCAAAATATGAAACGATTTTTACTCAAATGGAGTTAATTTCAGGGCCAATGTGGGGCAGTTATCATAAGCCATCATAACGATCTGTCATGTACG
Source organism: Leucophora obtusa (assembly GCA_949987735.1). NCBI lineage: Eukaryota > Metazoa > Arthropoda > Insecta > Diptera > Anthomyiidae > Leucophora > Leucophora obtusa. Next base: position 45,457,384 of record OX465295.1, read on the forward strand.
AAGCATAAAATCCCATTTTAGAGGACATTTCTAGGGGTACTATGCCTATATATATATAAATATTCTTGGAGTAATATGAGTATTAGTGATCTGTAGATTGCAAACAAGACTACATGGACCGAGAAGCACGCCAGCTTATCCATGTGAGTGTGATCTACGACCGACAATTTTTGTTGTTACAAACTTATTATATCCTAACTATGTACTGTTGCATGGTATAAATAGAAGCAGAAGAAAAAGTAGAAATGTCATATATACCATGAGCTGTTTGGCTTTAACGGACACTCATACATTTTTCTTATAAAGGGTTCTTCAACAGGGACACTACAAAAGTAGAAAGACAGGGACAGCAAACGACGCCATATTTCTTGCTGTTCTTTTGACATTTCTCTTCAGTAAGGTTTACTCTAATTAATTTTTGTTTAAATTTACCCAACTTATAGTAGGAAACTGAACTCCAACCATAAATATCGTAAATTTACTATCAATGCGTAAATGGAAAAAATTACACACATAATGCGTAAGTTAATTGCACACAAATATATAAATTTACATTGAAAATGCGTAAAAAACATTCAGAAATTATGTGTAATATTACCATTATTGTGTGTAAGTTTACCCAATAAACTACGCTATACCGCCCAAAAATAAAATAACAAATTTATTTTTGAAATCTTTTATTAATAGAAAATTTTACAATTATATTCAAGCCTAATACATTCTTCAGATTTAGAGAAGATTTCTTCATAGAAAAACCTTAGATTCCGAGCATTTTTTCCTATCGAAATATTCTCAGTTCTTTTTTCTATAGTAAATACCTTATATTCCATCTTAGGAATCTAGAGGTTTCTATTGCAAATACTCATTAGAAATGGTTGCTTTTCATTGGAAAAAGTTATGTCTGCGACAAAAGTTCTCAGAATTATCAGTTTCCTCTAGGAATGTGTTTAGAATTATCTTCAGGAAAAAGTACTTATAATCTAAGAATTTTTTATAGCAAGAAGTCCTCACCATCTCAGGGTTTTTATGGGAAGGAGTCATAACAATCTTAGGCTTTTTCTTTATGAAATGTTCTCAGAGTCCAATAGTGTTCCACAGGAAAAACTTTTCAAAATTCACAAGATTTCATGATATTTCTTTCTAAATTAAGACTTCTCCAATTCAAAAAGCGTTAGATTTTAGGCTCCCCTTGCTACAGTAAAAGCCTCAGATTCTGAGCAAGTGTTCACAGAAAAAACAGTAGGCACCAACAATCGAAATTTGTAGAAGCAATCACATTTTCTTTTAAATTGAAATTTTATTTCCAACAAGTTTTTTGTTTGAAATATTTGTAACCCATTTGTAAATTTTTATCTTTCATATAAAAATTGTTTAAAAATAAAAATTCAAAGTTGCAAAAAACAAAAGAATTTACAAATTTCTTTGTTGGTGCCTTTTTAAAAAGTTTTTTTTTGTATTTACAAATTTGGTATGAGAAAGGTGTTTAAAAATTTAATTAGAATTTTGTAAATTCTTTCTGTGTTCCGTTAGGCAAATTTTTAGATTTTATACCTTTTCACAGAAGAAAGTTTTCAGAACCAGAAGCCTTTTTCAATAGGAAAAATGCAATAGGAAAATCGAAATATTACTGAAAATCTTTAGATTCTGCGCATATAAAAAACATTAGATTACGGACACATTTTATTCTTTAGAAACATCCTCAGAAAGAAGAGTTTTTATAACAGAAAAAGGGTTTTTGTATCATAAAATATCAATACATTCTCTTACTTTTATATTTAATTCTTTCGAAACTGATCGCATCAATAAATAGGTTTCAATTTGGCACCAATGCATTTATGTTGGATTCACCGAACTTAAATTCTACAAGCCTAGAAATAATAATATGAAACGAAATCTTTGAAAGACTAACAAAATTTATCATTACCTCTCAAGGCACCAACTAAAGATACCGCAGACAACATTATCACACATTTTAATAAAAAATTATAAAACAATTTATATTTAGAACCTTTTATTTTATATTTAAAAATTTATTGAATTTTTTTCAAATGTCAGTCTGTATTTATTTTGATTACTATTACAAGTTAGTAAATTTACAAAATTTGTGCGTAAAACATAAATTTATCAACAACATAAAAAAGTGTACGCACAACACGTTTAATTATAAACATATAATGCCTATAATTACAATATATGTGTACTATTGTATATGAAAGTGCGTACAAAATAATTTTACGCGTTTTGTGTTAATATTTACTCACTGTGCGTTATATTAAACAAAAATTTACTCATTTTATAGTAGTGAATTTACAAGCATTTTTTAGAGTGTTTGCCATTTCATGATGGAAAGATATAGGAGCCACCAACGAGTCGAAATTATTAAAATTTACTACCGACATTCGGAGTCAGTGGCCTCAACGTTAAGAGCGCTACGTCCAATTTATGGTCGTCATAATGAATGGCTTCGTCAATAAACGAAATATGCGTTATTGGTCAGACAGCAATCCACACGTACTCCATGAGTCATCATTGCATCCCGAAAAATTACGGTTTGGTGCGGTTTATGGGCCGGTGGCGTCATTGGGCCGTACTTCTTCCGTGATGATCAAGACCGTTCACGTTACTGTGAATGGGAATCGCTACCGTTCAATGATAACCGAATATTTTTGGCCCCAATTGGAGGACATGTGGTTCCAACAGGACGGCGCCACAAGCCACACAGCGAATGTCACAATCAATTTCCAAGTTTGGAGAAAGTGTTATCTCACGAAATGGTCCAGTCGATTGGCCGCCTCGGTCGTGCGAGTTGACGCCGTTGGACTATTTCCTGTGGGGCTACGTCAAATCTATGGTCTATGCCAACAAGCCAGCGACGATTGATGATCTTCGTACGAATATCGGCCGATTTACATATGCTTGAAAACTGTCGAAAATTGGGTTCAGCGTCTGGACTTCTGCAAGTGTGCCCGTGGTGGCCATGCAAAAGAGATCGATTTCCATACATAATGGCATCGAACGTACTTTCACAGGAATAAAGAATTTCATTAATATCCAAAACCGTTTTTGTTTTATGTAAAAAAACTTTTGTAGCGCTCTTATTGAAGAACCCTTTATTTACAGTGTGACAAAGATTAGTTCACACAAAAGCAAAGAGAGTTTCTTTATTACTAATCGCATTTAATATAAATCATACATTTGTCTAAACAATTGAGTGAAAAAATTAATAAATGATTTCATTGCCACTGCTTTGATATCAATTTTTATGAAATAAATTTCAATACCATTTTTTGATCATAATGTGTTAAGAATTTGATTTCATTGATAAATGACAATGGTTTTAAATAGAGATGTTCTCGTGAGCAGAATTGTTCGTGGTGTGCGTGAATCATGTGTGATTGAGACGTAATATACTCAAATTTCAATATAATTTAAAATTTTTTTTACGTGATTCACGCGTGGGCGTAAGTGAAAAGTTTGAAACTCTAGTGAACGTGAGTGAGCCTTAGCAGAACAAATTTTTCCGTGAGTCTAAGTAGAACAAATTTTTAGGTGAGTGGTTTAGAGTGAGTCGTTTTTTTTGCCGATTTTCAATTTTAGGTCTGTTAAAATTGCACATTCATAGTATTCTTTAATTTAACATTCATAATTTATCTTAATTTAAAAATTTTTATTATTCCGGTAAGATTTTTAAATGAATTAGTGTGATTCATGTAAATCACACAGAGATCACGCGTGAGTGTGAGTAAAATCCGAACTCGCCCACGTAAATGTAATTAAATGGTAATAAACACATCTTAATTTCTATTTTGTAGAAAAATTCCAGTAGAAAATGGTCGAACTAGTTCTAAAAAGTACTCATTTTTACTACACTCATAAAAAAAAGTTAGTACAAAAATCTGTTAAACGGGTTCTGATTAAGTTGAACTAATTTTTCTGTTATTTTCTCTAAAAAAGCCCGTACAAATAGGTAAAAATTCTGCTAAAATAACAGGAAATAGTACATGCATTTTGGCCTATTTGTACGGGATTTTTGTTTTTTTTATTAGTGTAGTTATTATAAAACTAGTTATCAAAAAAATCATTATTTGCAAAAAAACACTTAAATTTTATTTACTGTGAATTGACTTAGGGTGCAAATCAACTGGCGCAATACTGGTACCAAAGAGTCACTTCAGAACTAGTTTGGTGAATTTTTCATAAGTACCACTACAGCTTCCTGATTTTCTTCCTAAAACAATAATTTTTAACCATTTTTATACCTAACAGTTTCATTGAAACTATGAAGAAACTATTTCAAAAGATTAAATCAAGTCAGAGTTTTAAAATTCTAATTTTGTTTATATTTGTTTTTTAATAATACAGTCTGAGTTTGTAAATAAGCTAAAACGTAAGGAATTGAAATGTTTTATTTTTTTAAATTTCCATTATACTTAAATAATGGTAATAATAAAAATAGGTAATGCTAATTAAAAAGTAATTTATTACGCCCAACTCTGCTTTATATGGGGATTAAGCGCAAAAGCAATCCGATTTTCCTTAGATTTGGGGGCATGGTTTATAGTTCTATTGATAACATTCACAACCCAAATACCCACCAAATGTCTAGGATTTTGTGTGGCTTAATAACATTTACGCCCAATTAGGACAGGAACCTGAATATGGACAGATTATAACCAATTGCAATATACTTATGTGCTAAATTTCATCAAAATATAATTACATTTGCGACATATAATTTGATCTTCTCTTTTTTCGGTACTCGATACTTAAAACTGCTACTCGATGTTTTCAGAGTTGTATTTTGGACGGCAAGATAAAAATGTAACTCCGCTAAAATATTTGTCACAAAAATACAACCCTGTTAAAAGGAAAAAATTGAAAGGTAGATGTTAAAAACCGTGCAAATATATTAACTATTTAAGCACCGTAAGTTGTGGAAAATTTTCACTCGAACTTTAAAGGCTTCAAACTGGAATTTGTATTATAAAAATGAACATTTTTTTTAATTTTATAACAAAGACAAAATCACAATATACACAAAATGTCACTTTTTCACCAGAAAAATTATAGTCTTGTACATTAAAATAGGTGAAAACAAACTCTACATACTTTTCACGTGAAACTGATTATCGTGAAAAATATTTTCTTTTATATGGAGTATAACAGTGAAATCGACAAAACTTACGGTGCTTTAGCAAAATTGACATCAAATATGTCAATTTTGAAACATATTTGATTATTTATCAAATACAATTAATATTTTCTGAAATACAATTGATTATTTCTGAAAAGCAAATGAGAATTTCTGAAATACAATTGTTAAATCTGAAAAACAATTGATAAGATCTGAAAGTTTTGGAATCTTCTGAAATCATAGCTATATGACGGCGTTTTTCTTTCCCGATGAAGTGTCTTTCTGAGTATTTTTTTTTGACTCATAAGAGACTCCTAAATACGAAGATTATCGTAATTTTAAGAATTTCGGAACCATTTATGAATCATTTATTATTCAATTTTAAATCATTTTTGAGCACTGAAAAATTTCTAAAAATTTTCAATTATGCTCATATTTAAGGGTCTTTTATATATGTATCATTTATGACTAGGGTTTGGGATTTCCCGGACTTTTTTATTTCCCGGGAAACGGGAATGAAAAAATTTTATTCCCTTTGAACAAAATTGTTAATGAAAACCACCTATATAAGTAATTTTTGTTAAAAAAAAACACTATTTCAGTGCAAATTAGGGTTTTTCTTTTCCCGGACTTTTTCATTTCCCGGGACACCGGGATTTTTTTCAGAATTTCCCGAGATCCCGGGAATTCCCGCTCGTAAGAAAATATATAAATTCGACATATGTTGCACTTGAAAAACTCGATTACTGTTCAAACACCGTCCGACAAAGTTCATATTTTGGTTGTACCCATGAGAAAATGCACTTAATATATTCTGAAAGGATGGCTAAATATAAAATATCCATGTCTTCCGCTTTTTCTGGATCAATTCGTTTAACAATTTAAATCGTGAATTAATATTTAGGTAATATATTTATATGGAAGGCCGTCTTAATTTTAAAAAACTCTTAGAAATATATTAATTAAATATTAATTCGCCGTTTAAACGGTTAAACCAATTGATATAGAAAAAGTGAAAGACACTGGTATTTTATCTTCATCGCCTTTTTCAGAATATATTGGAATTGTTAATGGGTGCAAAATTGTGTCGGACCAGTTTTATAGTCAGAAATAAGATCCATTTGTTGCTAAAATATTTCTTAAATATGAAATCAAAAAATTTCTATTTCTAGATATTTTATATATACCTTTCTATGCAGATTTTCAAAAGTATCCGTCTAGAATTATTTTTATAAAAAAGTTTAAAAGTTAGTATTTTTCACATCAATTCTTAGGCAAATTCGCCTATATCGTTTTATAAAAAAAGACACTACAACATTATTAAATAGTTTCTTAGCTTTAATTGGTTTTCTTGAATAGACATTTTTTATGCCACAGCTACTTAAAAATAAATTATTCAATTTTCGTATTTAGTTGCATTTTAAATTAACATATAAAAAAATCCAAAATAAGCATCTGATGGATTATTTTGAAAACAAATAATATTTAAAAAATACAATCGAAATAAAGGAATAACAATTGAACTTAAAATTTAATTATTTTAAATAAAAGAAACTCAAAATACTTGTCAATTGAAAATATGAAAACATGACAAATTTTTTAATTTTAATATCTAGTTTTTTGGAGGTATTTGGAATGAAATAATGATGTTCGAATGTTGAATAAGGCTGGTTTACACTATAAGATTTTCGGTACGATTTTACTTTAGTACACATGCAAAACATATAGGCGAGGTTGCAGAATTTTTCCGAAAATATAGTGTAAACCAGCCTATACAAATATTTATTTATTTGAACAAAGTTCATTTTAAAGAAAAAAAAATTTCCGAAGTACATACAGAATTTTTGTTGGTAAACTTGGTAATGGCTGATAAAATTTTTTCGGTTTAACTAAACCAAATTCAACTGGCATCTAAAAACAATTTGGCCTAATTCAGGTTATTAAATTTTAAATCGTATTTTTTTAATTTTAAATAATTTTTGATCAAATTAATTTCAAAAAAACAATGCTTTAAATTTAAATAAAGCTTCCAAAATTGCAATAATATAAGCTAAAACTTCTGTAAAAGAATAAAAAAAAGTCCCGGGAAATCCCGCACAAAATTCCCGGGATTGCGGGATCCAAAAAAGGGCGGGATTCCCGGGAATTCCCGGGACATAAACCCTAGTGCAAATGCAGCCTGTGTAGTGAGAATTCAAAGTAAAAAATATCAGAATGTTGAACATTTGATTTCACATAAATTACTCGGAGCACTGACAAATGAATTGCATGATTCCAGTAGGCACCTACTACTGGACTGTCGGAAACAAACCGTTTCATCACACTTGGCCCTAGTGTTTCCAATTCGGTTAATCGATTAACCGATTCCTCGATTAATCGCCTCTATCGGTTAATGTCGAAACAAATAATTTAAAACTCAAATAATTATTCGACCCGAATAATCCGTTAAAATTGGTCGATTAACCGGTTACATTTTTAATATGGAATTTTTCCTTAATTTTTTCCCAAAACTTCACAATTTTCTTAATCTGGGCTACAAAATTACCAGAAAAGCTTAGAAAAAACAAATACTAACTAAAATATCATCAAATTCTTTAAAAATCTTGTGAAATAGGTCCTTAAATACCTTTTTCGAGCAACCGCAAACAAGTCGACATTGTACCATCAGACTCCCAATTTTTAATAAAATTTTGCGCAAATGTTTTAAAAAAAACATAGCAAGAGGCCAAAATGAAGGTGTTTTTTAAAACTTCACAAAACAAAAATAGACAATTTTGCATTACTGTTTCAATTCTTTTAAAAATTTAAACTAATATAAATTATATCTCCATGTCCTTTAAGACAAGGCTGCATTTGTTTTAAAACTGTTACACAATTAACATGTTAATTCTGCAAGAACTTTAACTTTTCTTATTTTTCCTAAGAAAGTGTACATACACATCGGTTCAAAACCACATCAATTCTAAAACATGCAACATTGAACCCGAACCCGTTTCAAGGAATATAAATTCCAATTAAAACAAATAACCTAAAGTTAAAAATTTTTAATTTATATAGAATTGGACTTCTGTAACTGCACACTCAGTGAATTGTCTATATGCTATTGATGAATTTATACACTGATTCAATTAAGTTTCACTGGAATTCGTCTATTGAAACTTTTAATTGAATTGATGCAATTTTTCATAAAATTTTATGAAGAATTTCATATTATTTAATAAAAATGTCATACACCCAAAAAAAGTTTTTTTTATAAAGAGATTCATAAAATTTGTGAAGCTTTTTCATAAAATTTAATAAATTTGGCTTTTACTTTTTGAAGAAAACTTCATTAGCTTATTGAAAATTTTGTTTACAGCTCGTCCGATAAATTTCTTTCAGAGTAAGTACGCTCAAACTTTAGGTTATTTTTTTACTGTTAATGGCCTTTAGAAACGAAAAAGATACTGAGAAACAAAGTAAATTGGTATTCTCAATTAACTGAAATTAATCTCAAAGAGAACTCAAATTTTTTTATTGACGACTTTAATGAAAATTTCGTAGCTGTAGGAAGAATCTTATTAAAATTTAAAAAACTTTAGGTATAGCATTTCTTTAACCCTTTCAGACCCAGCATACACGATTGTGAGATGTGATGTTTTCTTTTACAAATATTTTCAATACTAATAGGTTTATTTAGATAAAAAATTTCAGTTATACTTTTAGCTAAATTATATTTCATAAAATATGAATTGACACCAGGAAATTTTAATAGTTTTAGTACCATTTTACCTTAAAGCTATAAAATGAATACATTTTTCCAAGCTAGTTGGGTCTGAAAAAGTTAAATGCAATATTAAATTTTATAGTGTCAGTATTGATTAAAAATCACATTCAAAGAAATTTTGTATCTAAGCTTTTCAGATTTTTAAATTTTTTTCGAAATAAAAAATCTACGTTAAGTAATCGATATGTAACAGTATTAGGTTTGCTCTTCTTAACTTACTAATATTTTGTTAGTTTCAGCAGTTATTTCTGCCATCTTCAACAAAATTTTGGTAGATTTAGCAACATTTTTACAGATCTTTTTTTAAAAAAATCTCAGATCCCGAAACTTTTCAACATTCGAATATGAAAACTTTTTTATTAAATACATCGTATTCATATATGACGTTAATATTTAATGAAAAGAGTCAGCTTTTTGTGTTTTAATTAATGAAAAGTTAATGAAATACCTTAATTTAGCATTAAACGATTAATCGATTAACCGCCAATTTTCCCGAATAACCGACACGAATAACCGGTTAATCCATTTTAGTGATTTTTCGAATAATGCATTAACCGGTTAACCGCCTATGTCGAATAATTGGAAACACTACTTGGCCCATTAGATATGGTGGTCACAATGTTATTTTCCAAAGACAAATAAAACTCTTCTTACATTACATCTTCCTGATATATAAACCAACCCCAGGTTATAAAATGAATTATATCCGTTTGTACATATGTTCAAATATCTCTTTTGTGATATTCTTGTCCATTCATCTAAGATTATAGTAAATCTCCTCTTGTTAGAAATATTGCTCGATATTTCTTTTATCATGATATCTTTTACATGATTATAGTAATTTAATATAATGTTCTTTACATCGGTTTCATTTTTTTGCAATGCCAGGTTTTTATTATAAAAACTTTCTCGAATAAACGAAGATCTAGTTATGGTGCGGATTGACTGCAGCTAATTTGGATACCATTTCAGGAAATGTTTGCCCTACCATAAAACCTTTAATGCCTATTCAGCTTACACTTTTTTCTTCAGGTACTTTGCTAATTTTAGCTGAAAGGTTATTCTTGTTGTTTTCTTCAAGAGAAGTTGCATGACCATCAATTTTTTTTTTTTTTTTTTTTTGTGAACCAAATTTAGATGTCGGATAACCAAATTTAGATACCACCGTTAACCATTAGTCTTTTCTTTTCACATTTATTAATGAAAACGTTACTTATAAAATTATTGACCCTTAATATAAAGGCGTATTTTTAATTTAAAGCCGACTTTATTTTTAATCAAACTGTTTTGTTCATTTTGTGTATGAAAACCTTACAAAAATATTTATATTTTCAAATATTTTGATTGGTTAAAAATAAATTAACCAATCAGAATGCTCCAAAAATAAACCAAGCACCCCAATATTTTAACAAAGTCGAATTTAACTAAAATATACATTTGAAAAATTTAGATAGTAAGGGGGATTATTTGTAAGAAACAAGACTTTTTGTTCATATTTCTTTTAAACATTTTACAAAGTTTTTAGATTTTACTACTTAAATTTTGAATAAGTTATGCGAAAAATCTTTATTAGTTGAAATGCTCCTTATTACTTGGCAAAGATTTTATTTGTGTGTCAAATAAATGTATTCCCTTTTAAAAGATTTTCACAATGACATTTTTGTTTTGGTATTTAAAATGTTTTTTATGACTAAAATTAAAAAATCCTATTCGAAACAAAAACAATTTAAAAAATTTAATATTTTTAAAATTTCCCGTTTTCCCGGGAAAAATATATTATTTTCCCGGGAATTCCCGGCAAACTTTTCCCGGGATTTCCCGGGAATTCCCGCCCGGGATTTCCCGAACCCCAAACCCTATTTATGACTCTAAAATTTTAGCGCTCTTTTATGAGTCCTTATTTCTGAGCGCGAACGATTAATAACTTCTGAAATAAAATGATAATTTCCGAAAGATAATTGAAAATGGTAAGCACAGTAAGTTTTTTCGATTTCACGTGAAAAAACTGTTACACTCCATAAAAAAAAGTGATTTTTCACAATAACGTATTTCACCAACAAATTGTGTGGAGTTTGTTTTAATGCAAATTTAATGTACAACACTATTATTTTTCTGGTAAAATTTTCATTTTATATCTGTGGTAATTGTGCGTTTTTTTTTTTTTGAAAATAAGAAAATTGTTGATTTTCAAAAACTAAATTATGATTGGACCCCTTTAAAGTTTGAGTGAAATTCCTCCACATGAAAAACAACTTACGGTGTTTTATCCCCAAATTTAAAATCGGGAAAAAAGTATCCGTGGGGGTTATGACCTGTCTCCTATTAAATGTGTATGAAGTATACTTTGTCGCACTGTACGTATGTGTTTGTGTAAACGCATACGTCTTTACATGTGTACGTATGTATGTTTCTTCAAATGTTTGCTATACATGATAGTGCTGACACTTGACAAATTTGAAATTGTCACATGAAGTGAAGTATAATTTTAACTGCATATTTGATTATAAATGTGTATGCGTATAAGTCCTCAGTAAATGGGTTTAAATATTTAACTGGGTGGCATTTTTTTTTAATTTTAAGATTTAGTAATAATTCTTGTTTCTTTTAATCTAAACTTAAAATCAAAAATCTTTTGGGCTTAATCTTTTAACGGCCAATTGTAAATATACATCAGGGGAAACTGGACGTAGTCCAATTTTTGATCAAGGCCGGATCGTGGTGAATATAATAATGTAACACATTTCAGCGAAATCACTTTTAGAGGTACCTAAAAAGTGCAGGGGTTTCTAATCTTTTGTATGGATAAATAAAAAAAAAAGTTTAAATCCACTCTGTTATCACTTAAGATTATCTCCTTCAAGATTTCTATATAAATTTTGAATCACAATTTTATATACTTTAGAAATATGAAATAAAATATTATTACAAAATTTGATTGGTCTAGTTCTGGTATTTTAGAAGAAAAATGTGCCGAGAAACGGGATTTACTAAACCTGTCAATCTGGTAACTCTACATTTAAGTATACACCACAGTATGCTATAATGTGGTATAAAGTGTTATACTGCAAATTGGCTGGTGCCACGGCTATGAATAAAGTGGTTGGTGTCTCGGCTTTGAATACTCTGGTTGCCTGTAGAATCTTCTAGTTTGTTCTACAACCGCAGCTAATAATCTGGGTGCCTCTTGAATTTTCAAGCTCGTTCTACAGTCAGAGACATTATACTATAAAAGAGCTGCCGCTTAGGTTTGGAGATTTAGTCGCGCATTAACATTTGTGGAGTTAAGTTGTGCCAAGTTACACTATAGAGTCGCGCAGTAACGTGTATATTAGGGTCGACCGATGTGTAAGAACAAAAATTTGTCGATATTGTGCCATCGATTTTTCGATAACTTTTGGCATGAGGAAAAAAGGTTCCACTACTACATATCAAAAAAATCATTTTCGAGGCAACTAAATTTCGTCCGAAACTCGTCTATTTAAAAAGTTTGAAATCGGCCAATTTTTTTTTACAAACCAAATTTAAAGAACTTTAAAAATTAACGCGTAAAAAAGATCGATTTTTCGAAAAAAAACTCGTCCAAAAACTCAAGAAAAACTGCTATCGCCATTGTTTTTAGCGTACAATTTCACCTTGGAAAGGTAATATCTAAAAAAAATTAAATCAGTCGAATTTTTTTATTACCTACTAAAAAAACCTTAAAAACGAAAGTTTAGAAAAAGTCATAAAATTTAAATTTGGGCGCCTCGAAAATGATTTTTTGATATGTCGTAGTGGAATTTTTCTTTCCTCATGCCGAAAGCTATCGAAAAATCGATTGATAATCGACCCACCCTAGTGTGTACAGTTCAGTTGGGCTCTAGTAAATCATTGAAAAAATTTTTGTAAAGTAATAAAGTGTTAAATAAATAAGTCTATAGTAAACAAAAATTATGTCTGTGTGTGTTATTTTTAATAGCAAAGAGCACTACCTAGGTTGCTTTAAAGGAAATAAACCAAAGTTTTAAAAGGTAAAACTTTACAATTGGTGTCAGAATTGGGATTGATTATTTTGATTACAATAGAAAAGTCCCTGGTTTATCTAAAGGAGTTAAATCAATGTTTCTAAAAGGTAAAAATGTAACAATTTATATAATTCGGTCTGAAACATTAAAAACAAAGTGTCATCCTAAATATAAATGGAACACTTGTGTACATGCATTTTAAATCAACGTTTTTAGACAACACTTTTTCCTGTTTCTTTGTTTATGAGTTGTTATAACACATTTTATGACTCTTTCTTTTTTTTTTTTGTTAATTTATATGTATGAGTGAAAACTTAATGTATTTAAATATTATGGTACATTCCAGATAACAAAAGACAAGAAGAATCTGGTTGTGTATACTGAACGAATTTTTAAATTATAATTTTAACACTTCGTGTGACATTTACATTTAAAATGGACAATTAGTTCTGCAATGAAATTTAATTCGTTTTTAAAATTTTATTTTGTTGCCTACTTTATGTGATATGGGCTGAAAATGTTTTAGAGTGAATTAAGAAAACGCAAAAACTCGCATTTACTTCAGTAAATATTGTTCTTTTTCCGTTATTACTTAATACATCAGTCAAGTAGTGAAAATACAAAATTCCGAAGTAAAGTTTTTACGAAATGTCTCATATGGACAAACATTTAATACATATGAGTGCGGTTTATATAAAAAAATGACTTGTTATATTTATATTTATGTGTAAATTATGCACTTTAAGTGACGCAAAAATAGAATATAAATGAAGGATATAAAATGAACAAAACGAACTAAAAAAAAAAAAACACATCAAAGTGACATTAAATAGTCTCATGTGTGTTGTTTAACAAGAAAAGAGAAATACAAAAAAAAACACAAATGTCAAATTAAATTTTACCAAAAGTAATAGAATATTAAAGTGAGAATAGTTAGGTACATAAATATTTATATGGGGCATTTTGTGGGAATAAGATACCCCCAACTGAATAAAAGGGAGCTTAATGTGCACAGCTGTAGCATGGCCTAAAATTAGTTGAGTTTATCTTCGTTCAAAAGTCGAGTACCGCAATATGGAGGTAATGAGAGAATAAATATAAATTAAAAATTAATGTTTTTCGTTCGATTCGGATTATTTTTTTACATTTCATATCAGATTCGTATTTAGTGACCCTCGAAACTATAAAGTATTACCTTTAAAACAAATTGTGCATTATTTCAAAATTTAAAAAATCGAATGCCAGATTAAGTATAGCTACAAACCGATTCCGTCACTTTTAACTCGGCCGTCTATAGTAACATCACAATTACTAACACAATATTGCGCCATTCGACTTTTGAAAGTATTATTTTAAGCCATACATGCTACACCTTTGTATGTCAAGATCAATTTTGGACAGCAAGAGCTCTACCGTTAACAAAAAATGCCCCGTATATATAAAAATAAATGTAACTTTTGTAATTTAAAACAAAATTTGATTATATCATGTCACAAAACATTTGAATTTAATTTAAAATAATTGTGTAACGCACAATATACATATATTACAGCTTAAAATGTTAAAAAAAATATAGTCCCATTAATTTTTGCTAAAGCAATTAAAAAAGGATTCCTGTCCTTAATTTAATGCCCAACATAACAAAATAATTATTTCTTTGTGTGTCGAGAGCAAAGGACCAGTTAATGATAAGATTTTATAACTGTAGATTATTCATTTATTCTCTTTCTCCAACCATCGCTCGCTGGATTTTATGTAGTCGAACTGACTTTTAATTTAATTCATATCATTTTCCTTGTCATTTTGACTTTTGCTCAGGTAGAGCTGGAAATAAAATTATTTGTATTAAAACAAATTTCTATTTCAGTAGGCTATTAAATCATTTGAAACGCAAATAAATAAAATTTATCAAAGTCAAATGGCAACAACTCATAAAAAAAGGATGGTAAAAAAAATTTTAAAATAAATGAGAGTTGAATTTCTTCAGCTTTTAGCGTAATAAAATTAAAATTCTAGACAAGATTTGTTGTAGAGAAAAGAAAAAAAAAAATGGAAATTCAATTACATAGAATGTAGGTAGAAATTTATTTGATGTATAATATGCATAAAAAGTGTTTTAAACTTTTATAGAATTAAATATTAAAATAACACTATAAAACAGAAAAAAACATCAAATGATGTATAAAATTACATCATATCCAAATTATCATATCTTAAAACTAAGCAAAACGAGTAAAAAGGTTAAAGTCGGGCATGCCGATTATACAATACCCTACACCAGTCTGGTTAAAAGCCAACTAATGTTTGGATCCGAAATTCGAATGGGTTAAAATGGGACTTGTGTCAAAATTTTCTATAATGTGAGTCAGCGAACCAAATTTCATTAAAATATCTTAATATTTGAGACCTGCAGTTTGTAACCAATCCAATTTTGGGGGGACCCTTATATGGGCACTAGGTCTAAACATGGACCGGTGTTAACCAAAATCAATAGGCTTCGTCTTTGGGCTGATATAGGTCGGTATACCAAATTTCATCAAAATATCTTAATATTTGCGACCTGCAGCGTATAAACAATATAATTTTGGTAGGACCCTTATATGGGCACTAGGTCTAAACATGGACCGATGTTCACCAAAACCAATAGGCGTCGTCCTTGGGCCGACATTAGTCGGTGTACCAAGTTTCATCAAAATGTCTTAATATTTGCGACCTGTAGAGTGCGCCCAAGAATGCATGGACAGACAGACAGACAGACGGACGGACGGACGGACAGATGGACATCGTTAAATCGAAATAAAAAAAAATTCTGAGTCGATCGGTATACTATAAGGTGGGTCTGGGACCAATATTTTTTGGTGTTACAAGCATCAGCACAAACTTATAATCAGTGTTGCCATTTCAGTGCTTTTCGGGTATTTTTTGGTGCTTTTTTCCTTCCCGTACCCGGTGATTTTTTGAAAATACCCGTTTAAAAAAAGCCGGTATTTACGGTGCTTTTTCATATTTCAAGCAGCGCTTTTAGTGCTTTTGGTACAGTTTATATTTTTGGTATTCTCGTTTTTTTAAATTTTTCTTGAATTTTCTGTCAAAATTTAAAAAATAAAACAAACTACTATACAAGAAAAACATTATTGCACAATCTTTGTAGTGACAATTTTCAATAGTAACTTCGTTACATTTAAACTTCAAAATTTTGAAATTTGTTTGTTGCTTTTTTACCCCTTTTTTGGTTATTTTTTGAACCTTTTTTACACGATTTTTAAAATCAAAATTTGTATTTAAATTCTTGATTTAAATTTTTCAAAAAAATTGATATCGTGCTTTTTTACCCCATTTTCGGTAAATGTTTACCCTTTTAACCCATTTTCATAATGCTCACGGTGCTTTCCTGCCTTCAAGAGTTGGCAACACTGCTTATAATACCCTGACCACATAGTGGGTATAATTATTATTATTCGAAAACTTTACTATAAACTTTTTACCGCTAAAAGGATTATTAGGCAAAAAGTTTAAAAGTCTTCGGAGTTTTATCTCAGAATTGTTTGAAATATTACAAACACATTATCAAGAAAAATATTTTGGGTATTCGCACTTTTAAATTGGATGCTTGTATCGTCGCAAATTACCACTTCAATTTATAGTACAACTAGAGTTTGCTGTTCGGTTTTATTCGAAACCGAAACCGCGGTTTTTTAGACCTCAAAACCGAAACCGAAAACCGACAAAAATAAGTCGGTTTTCGGTTTCGGTTTTTAAGTTTTTCTTAAATATTTTAACAAATTAAAATAATTTAATAAATTGCAAAGATTCATAAAAGAGCTCTAACACCTTCTGATGCAGCCTCCGAATAATGAGAATTATTGGAAAGTTTATAATTTTCTGAGCAATTATGAGTTATTTACTATTAATTTTTCAATAATGAAAAAATTTTAATGCACTCATAAATACGAGTCCAATATGTTTTATTTATAAATCTAAAATTTGAGCACTCTGAAAAATTTTTAATGAACTCATAAATACGAGTCTAACATGCTTATTTGTAACTCCAAAATTTGAGTCTTCTACGAGTAAAAATTTCTGCGCGCTCAGTAAAATGTCGGCTGGGATATTATTGAATCTTGAATTTCAAAAAGGGCTCAGCTCCTATTTAACAAAATTTTGTATTTAATTTCTCCATTAAATATTACTTTAAAGAATTTTTTATTTTTGTTATTACGGATAACATAAACTGAGGCTTATAATTTTAGAAAAAAATTGCACCAAAAAATCAAGTGGTTTAAGAGATATTTAGTTTCACTTATTCAGTTAAAATTTTAACCCTGTATTTTTAAAAAAAGTCCTTTTTCGTAGTCCGCGGAATTTATGAAATTTTATATTTATATTGTTTTAAATAAACTGCTAAAATTTAAATTTATACTCTTGAAAATACTGATTTAGTTGCGGACAAAAGAATAAAAAAAAATTAATTCATAATAGTTTTCCGCGTTTTTTTTTCTCCCTCAAAGCCCTCGAAACGGCGTTATTGCATATATTTGAGTGAGAAATTCAATTGAATTTTAAGTAATAAGTATATTGTACGTTTTAAACTATTTACTTTTATACTTATTTAATTATTTAAAAAAAATTCTATTATTAGCACAAGAAAACCGAAAATTAACCGAAACCGCGGTTTTTATAATTTTGAAAAACCGAAACCGCGGTTTTTAGATTTTTCGGTTTTTAGCAAACTCTAAGTACAACAATTAAACCATAGATAGCCTGACTGATTAAAAAATTTAGCCTATTTTATGTAATTGTAGTGGTATTAAAAATCATGTGGACACATAAAATTAAAAACACTACTTAATTTTTTCAAATGACAGAAAAAGGATAAAGCTACTATATTATACTACGCGTCATTTTTACATAATTACTCACATAATTACAAGTTCACCTAACTATAATGTATTATTCATTTAACTAAAGGGTGAACACACCAAAAGTGCGACACTTAGAAACTAATACCAGAAAAAACTAGATGGCTTTGAAATAAATTTTTTTTTATTAGAATACTTTGAAGTTTAGAGGTAATAAAAATATTCAAATATTAGTTATTATTTGTTCCATATGCAACTGATCGGACTTTTCGTCGCACATGAGCCATCATCTTTTGCACGAGTGCATTATGACTTTTCGAGACGCCGACAACCACTTGGTTTTTAATTCTGCAATATCTTTTACCAGTTCACCTGTCTTCTTCAATATTCCCTTCACTATTGACCAATATTCCTCAATAGGGCGTAGCTCTGGGGTATTGGGTAGAGATGCAGTCGCGAGGTATAAAATCAATTTTATTTGCATTGTACCACTGCAATGTGTCCTTGGCATAGTGGCAGCTTGCCAGGTCCGGCAAGAACAGTGGTTTGGTGACATGACTCTTAATAAATGGCAGAAGACGCTTTTTGAGGCCCTCGTCCCGATGAATTGGAGCGTTCATTGTTCCAGATGTGATGAAAGGGCTGCTTTTACGATCACAGGAGCAAATGGCTTGCCAAACCATGTATTTTTTTGGAAACTTGGGCTTCATTTTCAATTTACAACTTTCAGGAGCATCTTTACGACTTGCAGCAGTATAAAAATCTCGGCCAGCAATATATTTGAAATTTTGAAAGCAGTAGGTTCCCTACGGGGAAAGGGACCGGTCCCAGATGACACGCAGGAGACCGGTCGTTGATCGGTCTTTTTGTTTGAAAGAGACATATCACTTTAACATGGCGTTGTCATTGGAAATGACCAATTGGCACAGTTTAGACATCTTGTGACAATAAGGTGGTGTGTCTAAAAATAGCTTTTCAAATAAACTAATAAAAAATTAAGAATTAAAAATAATCTACTTGGCGTCGAAGTAGGGCTCGATAACACAACCTCCTGCTTGTAAGGCAAACGCTCTACCGTCTGAGCTAATATTGCTTATGCGTGATGGCTGGCTGATGGTAAAGTTATTTTCCGTTTCTGTTCAAATAAAAAAGAAAAAACAAACACTACAAGCAAATAAAACAAATGGAAAAGAAAACAACACTAACACACACACAAATATAATGGAAGTGCCTTCAGTATGCCCCCGATTGACCGGTCACGGGATAGGTCCTTTAATGGCAGTTGACTCGTTTTTTGCGTTGGCCATAATTGAATTAAAAAATTAATTAAAAATTAGAAAATTACCTCAAAAACTTTGATAATATAAATAAAAATTTAAAAAATTGCCCTAAAGTTAAAAAGAAAATTTAATGAAATACCAATTGTTAAAACTAAAACACCTTTAACATTAAAAAACGTTGAAAATACAAAACTTAAAATTTTTTAGCAAAAAATTATAAAAATTTAAAATTAGAGCTAAAATAAGCAAATCGTAAAAAAATAAAGTTCAAAATAAATAAAAGATTAAAATAAATAAAAAAATATTTTAAAAAATATGCCGCGAATTTTATTTTTTATTTCGATATCGGTCAAGTTTTTTAAAATCAACAGTGAAAGTAACGAATCAGAAAATACTTAGAAAATTAATTCATTCTCTTTGGTTCATATTTGTACTAATTTAGTAATATGCCTTCGGTTGACCGGTCACGGGATAGATCCTTGGAGGGCAATTGACTCATCATTCCCCGTAGGGTTTCGTCGTCCATGACAATGCACTCATATTTCGTGATTTGGGATTCGTACAACTTGCGGCCGCGGGATTTCGCCGTAACATTCTGCGTTGCTTCTCGATCTGGTGCTGTTTGAGCTTTAAAACTTCTTAGTGAAGCTTGCCGCTTTACCTTTTGTACGAAAGATTGCGATTTACGTACAGATTTTGCAACAGAACGTGACTAATTCTTCGGATCTTGCAAAAATGCCCTGAGGAGATTCCGAGCACTATTTGTATCACTTTAGTCATGCTCACCTCCGCTATCAGGCTTTCTAGCAATTGTCAGACCTTCTCTGAAGCGATGTAAAACCCTGGAAACTGTCGCATGGAGAACTTTTACATTTTTCGCAATTTTACGCGCCCATGAACCGGATTTTTTATATATTCGTGCAAAATAATTTGCCTCGTTTCTAACTCGGTGGTCATTTTTGACGAAACTAAAAGTCAAATTCGAATGAAATTTCTCATACATGTAACTTAGATCATGGCCTACTCAGGGTATTTGAATTTCAAAATATATAAATTTTTTTGAGTAAGTTATAAGTACAGTTTTCCAAAGTGTTGCAATTTGGTGTGTTGACCCTTTATAATATTTACCTTCTGCCGGGCTTGCCATATATACTAATAGAAAAAAGTCCGTAAAAATTTCGTTTAATCTACTAAAAATTAGTTAAAAATGATGCTGCAGAAAAAAACTGCTAAATTAGCACATTATTTTTGCTATATATTAGTAATATAGGAACAGCAAAAATAAAACTGTTAAATATACAGAATTTTCGATATATTTGAGCTAAATTTTTGTAAATGGAGAATAGCAAATTAACCTGCTAGTAGCCTAAAAAATCACCAAAAAATTTAAAATTTTCGAAGTTTTTTTCGATTTTTTTTTTCAAATGTAATTAAAAATCGGGCCTTTTGAAAACAGCAGTTTACAAAAAATAGACTGCTATTTGCATTCAACTAAATTTAGCTTAAAAATAGCAAAAATTTTGTAGATATAACAGTTTATGTTTTCTATTTTTAGTCTACAAATATTTAGCAAAATTTTCTGCAGATTTTACAGTACAATTTGCTATTTTAATTAACTAAAAGTTAGCCCAAATATAACTAAAATTCTCTAAATTTAACAGTTTTAATTTTGCTGTTCTTATTTTACTAGTATTTAGTAAAAAATCTGCCAATTTCAGCAGTTTTTTCTGCAGCATCATTTTTAACAAATTTTTGGTAACTTTTTCTGCTATTTTTACAGATTTATTTCTATGAGTGTACTTTTATTGTTATCCTTAAAATATTTGATCAAATTAGGAATATCCGCATAGCCACTGTACAGTGAAATATGAAAATAGTACTAACAATACACTTAAAATAGTTGGTAAGTTAATACAACAGAAAATATCATTTAAAATACTTGAAAATCGGTCATTTATTTTTCATTTAAATCAAATCGATTTTCTTATTTGTTTTTAAATGTTATTTAAATAACTGAGAAATCAATAAAAACGAATGAATATTCAGTTACAAATAAACGCTTTTGTTATTTATTTGAAATTGTTTCAGTTTTTCGTATTTTTGTTTGTTTTTTATGTGTGTGTGTGTCAATTTCGTCAAGGCTTGTATTCTAAATTGAAATAAAGAATTTAAATAAAAAAAATAAATGAATTTTTGGATTATGTTTTTTAAAGCGGACAGAATTTTTTGTTTGTTTTTATAATAATAGTAATGGAAATCAGGACAGCGTTTGCAGCAAGTTTGAAGCATTTTTTTTTTTTTTTTTGGTATTTTAAAGACTAATTTTGCCTAATACATAAAAACTTTATAAAAAAACGAGTAAAAAGGTTAAAGTCGGGCATGCCGAATATACAATACCCTACACCAGTCTGGTTAAAAGCTAACTAATGTTTGGATCCGAAATTCGAATGGGTTAAAATGGGACTTGTGTCAAAATTTTCTATAATGTGAGTCAGCGCACCAAATTTCATTAAAATATCTTAATATTTGCGACCTGCAGTTTGTAACCAAGCCAATTTTGGGGGGATCCTTATATGGGCACTAGTTCTAAACATGGACCGATGTTCACCAAAATCAATAGGCTTCGTCCTTGGGCCAACATAGGTCTATGTACCAAATTTCATAAAAATATCTTAATATTTGCGACCTGCAGCGTATAAACAATATAATTTTTAGGGGACCCTAGGTCTAAACATGGACCGGTGTTAAGCAAACTCAATAGGCGTCGTCCTTGGGCCGACATAAGTCGGTGTACCAAGTTTCATCAAAATATCTCAATATTTGCGACCTGTAGAGTGCGCACAAGAATGCATGGACAGACAGACAGACGGACGGACGGACAGACGGACATCGTTAAAAAGAAATAAAAAAAAAATTTTAAGCCGATCGGTATACTATAAGGTGGGTCTAGGACCAATAGTTTTTGGTGTTACAAACATCAGCACAAACTTATAATACCCTGACCACACGGTGGTGTAGGGTATAAAAATTCATACGCATCGTAAAAATGTAGGTATATAATTTAAACCATAATGTTTAAAATTTTTAAACATACACTTCTGTATATAGTTTGTGTACTTTCTCCTTTTACCATCTATTATCTTCTATAAATAAATAATTTTTCGCTTTCCCTAGACTAGCATAATAAATTTTAAATAACAATGTAAAATCTAGTAAAATACTAGTAAAATACTCGGTGGTTTACCACCTGATGTGTATATAAATATATAAACAACGTCGTTATATATATCATTATAACATCGTAAAATTTTTGTTGATTAAAATACAAAAATAAAATTTATAAATAACGTACACTTAAAAAAAAGTCAGTAAAGTTAGCAAAAAATGTTGCTGTGGCAGCAAATTTTTGGTCAGGAGCGTGCTTGCAAAAAAGTTGGTAATTTCAGCAAAAGGTTTGCTGAAAATCAGCGAGCTGATTTTTACCAAAAAAATAGTAATCTTCAGCAAAAGTTTTGCTAACACTTAGTCGACTGCAAATGAAAAAAATCCTTGCTAAAATCAATAAACTTTTTGCTGAATATTAGTAGACTGAAAAAAACTCAAAAAACTTGTAGCGAAATTTTATTTTAGTTAATTTATTGCTGAAAATTTAAATATAGAATATGTGTAGAGTTGTTTTTCTTTTTTTGTCATTTCCGTTTCCAGACAAGCTGCGACATCTACATCTTGTTTATCTGGTTCTCGTCCACGCTATGAATGCGGTTATCAGCACAATTCTTGTAGCAAAATAAATTAGTAAAACATTAGTTCAAAATTAGTTTACTGTTAAAAAAATATAACTAAAATTTTTGCTGAAAACGGAATTTCATCAAGAAAAATTGCTGAAAACTAGTACACTTGATATACAAGATGTTTTACTAATTTTTCTACTAACTTATTTTTTTGAGTGTGTGTAGTAGCAAATATTATATTACAAAATATTCTATGCACCATGGATGTGTTTTCGTCAAACAAAACCGCTAAAATACTGTAACCGATACAAAGCCTTTTTAGGGAAGTACCGTTACGCTTTAAATACCGCAAAGTGATCTCAATCCAAAAAAATGTATGAATAAATAGGCATCTTGTATACTAATAGGCCGATGGGACAAAATAAATTGCTACTTATTAGAAATTGGAAAAACTTACATAATAGCACTCAAACAATGAGTTTAACAAGCTGGTTATGGAAAAAAAAATTTATATAAAAAGTAATAATAATTCGAGTTAGCCGCGTTTGAAGTTGGCTTTCGTAGTGTATTTTTTGAACTTCTTTTCTCGAATTTATGGAAAAAAATGTAGCTCAAATGTTTTGTAATACTGGGCATATTATGGGGAAAATATTTTAAAAAATTCTCTAGATTAATTTTGGTCCAACATAGTATAATTTAATTTCAAACAAGTATTTATTTTTTATTTTTAAACTCTCTGAGATCGAGATAAGCCAACTTAAATTATTGATGCCAATAGGACCTAAAAGCGACCTCCATATTATTTCACAAGACAACATTTTAAAACTTTTTGCAATTTGCTTTAATTTTTTAAAATTTTTTTTGTTTTAAATAATTATTCGATTAGTAAAATGTTATGTTGTTCAAATTATTGGAATTAGGATTATTTTGTCGCTTTTATAAACTAAACATCAAAAAATATTGGACCTAGACCACCTTTTGTATACCGATCGACATAGGATCATGTCTATGTACCCTGTGCAAATATTAGTTATGATGAACTTTGGTGCACCGACTTATATCGGTCGAACGACGAAGCTTATTGATTCTCGTTAGAATCGATTTACGTTTACACCTAGTGCCCATATAAAGGTCCCCCAACTAGTGCCACAACTGAATTCGGTTGGGGCAACTGAATCAATTCGGTAGTCTCAACGGAATTGTTTTGAGAGTGTACAATAGAGCACCCATATGTGCAAAAGTGTTATTTTTCCAGCTCCCCGCTCACTTTCGGATAGGTTGAGAGTAAAAAGTAAGATCTGTGCAAAAATTGGGTTTCTGCGATGTAAACCGGCCGGGCGGTTTGCATTTAAGCCCTCAAAATTATCCTAAATAAGGTTCATGGATTTATTCATATATAACTCTTAAACTAGAAGCTTCTTTATTCGAACTTTTAACCCTAGCGGTAAACATCCAAATTTGTGCTAACTTTGAATGTCTCTCATTAATTTTAGAGATCTGTAATTACGTATACTCTCCATCGTATAATAGGATATTTAGCGTAGATTAAAAGCTAAATAATTTTTTTTAATATTTCGTCCATTCCATGACAGAAAGCTCAAAAACTGATTCTGAGTTATAGATTTATTACATATGTGCACTGGGAAACCACGTGAATCTTCCATTTCGGGTATAGGATGTGTTCAGTGAACTTATGTAAAACACTAAGAGGTACAGTTTTGTGGAACTATTTAACCTTCTAACTCTTCAATTAAAGGGACTTTTTAGCCCCGTTTTAAATAGGGACGGAAAGAGTCGTAAGTTACATGAAGTGGAAGACTCAAGTAGTTTCCTCCTAAAATTCAGGTTTGTGGGACATTTAGAGCCAATTCTGTATAAGTACGAAATTAACCCTTAAATACATTTTAAGTTTCGACCTTTTAACGAAATTAAGTCTTAAACACATTTTAAGTTCTGATTTATTTCTGGAATTGTGGAACAGTTTAACCCTCTAACTACTCAATTAAAGGGACTTTTTGCCCCTTTCAAAAAAGGGTCATAAACAACCCGTAAGTGTTGGTTAAACACAAATTTGGCTTCAACCACTTAAATCACCATGACGCGTCATTGATACATCAAATTTGTGTATGAGAAAAATGCTAGCCACTTCATTGCCTGTAGTTATGCCCATGTAGTATTTTTCTGTAAAACCTTTACTTTAAGAGTTATAGCGCAAAGAAGCTTTGATTTTATTTTAGTCCATTTTTAGGGCTAAAAGTTGCGGGTGACTGGCCGCGGGGATATTACTTTTTACGCCCAATCTACCGCAAAAAACGTGTGGAGGTGAAAAAATAACACTTTTGTACATTCCATACACTTCCTAGGTGCCCTAATGAGCACAATATTGAATTTGTTGAAAAAGATTACATGTTGCCCCATCGAATGTATTGGGCCATATTAAAAAGTAAACTGCGAAAGGCACCCATAATAAAAAAAAAACATTATATCAAAAAGTGGAAAGCGCCTTCATACGCTGAAAAAATCGTCCATAAAATATGATTGTAAATACATGAACTTCCTAGCCCTATTTTTAACATACGAGTATAACATTCCTCTTTGGCTATTGCTAAAGATTAAGCTCAGGTCAAAATTTTGTAAATCGATCCATATTCGTAAGAAGTGTATGTTCTTAATGATTTTCTACTGCCGAGGTGGTCAACTGTGTTCTGTCAGGGTGCCTCTGAAATATATATTCTTAAAAATTTGTTTCTCATCTGTAATGATCTACTTCCCAGCTGGGAGATGTGTCTTAAAGACAATGTTAGCAGCGCCGTTTAAGTGACAAGTCAGCAGGCGAAAATATTTACCAAGGACGTCTTAGACATGTCTGCACTTTTTTACTTTTTCTTAAGTAACGCTAACAAACTCCACATTTGTCATCGTCACAATAATTGTTTCTTTATTCGCTGTGACTAACTGCCTATTTGTCAGTATCATGTCTTAATAAATCTATAAAAAAAAATAATAATAAAAAAAATATTTTTGAACCGCGTACCTCAAAACTAAAAACATATCGATTTAAAACTTTTATGTGCTTAATTTGAATTTAAAACAAAATTCAAATTTGAAAGTAACATTCAAATAAAATTAACATAATATGAATTTGCTTACAGGAAGATTCAAACAAAATTTAAGATTTGGATTTGAAAAATGGAATATAGCAAACTTTTTAAAAAAATTTGTGTTATCATGGTTTAGGTGAACGGGTAAGCCGGTGAGCTAACAAACAGAAGACTTCCGGTTCGAGGCTTGGTAAGTGTGATACCAAATGAAAAACTTTGAAATTTTTAATAGAAGAAAATTAACTACAAGGAAAAGAAAGACAGGAAAGAATGAGCATTGTGGAAAGTATGATAAAAAACCCAAAATTTTTTTAAGCTGTTTCTAAAAGTTTAGGTGGTGATGACAACTTACTGACCCGTGCTGAAAATATCAGTGACTACTCTCTAAAGATGTGTTATCATTTATTCATTACATTGACCCCCTGCTGACTTGTCGTGATGACATTCTACAGGTATTTTGTATGAGAGCGGATCAGCAAGTCATCAATGCCAGCGACATGTCGCTAAGCTGTCATGAAGACGTCTTCACGAAATTTCCTACGGGGTTGTTTAAGAAGTTGTATATTTATTACCCATCATTATTCCCTATACCGCACTGTGCATCGGTTATATTTTGACAACTTTGACATTTAATCACAAAGAAATTTAATTTCACGCCCTTTTTATATGAATGGTTTTTTCTTTTTTTTTATTCACAAATTCGTGTAAATGAACCTTTATTGATTTCACAACTCCATTGCTTATTGGCACATGCCATGAACTGGAATAGGAAACATTGTGTATGTTCATAGAAAAGTGTTTTATAACAAAAAGATAGGACTTTGTTAATGTAGATGTTGGATATAATAATATTATTTTAACATTTACTTTTTTTTTTGCAAACAGTATTGAAATAGAATCAAGAAAATGTTAATAAAAAAAATTTATAAATTTTAAAGGCGGGTTCTTAAGTTAATATTTGCAGAAAAGTGGGCATTTATATAACGGTTCAAATTTTTATTTATAAAAACAAGAGTTGTTGTGAAAACTGATTTGATTAGCAACAGAATCAGTTGAGACTACCGAACAGCACTCCGAGTGGCTAGTCGATGCACATAAAAACAAATAAATGTTTTTTTTTACTGGAAAGCAAATAATTATTTTGTTTTCTGAAGTCAAAATGATTTAAAAAAATTTGAGGTACTCGTATAAGTACCTGCCTAATTAAATTATTACATGCTTGGGATATTTTCATTGGCACTGAAATTTCATTACCATTAGTTGCAAATACTAATGCCAAAAAATTTCATTACCATTTAATGCTACTGAAATTTGCTGGCATTAGAATTTGCTCTACTAATGCAAATGAAATGGCACTAGTGCCTTAAAAATAAAATTACAATTGTGTGTGTTACATTGTTGTATTTATAGTAATACAGTGCTAAATAAAGAAGTGTATAAGCTCAAATGGAAGAGTGTTTTGTTATTTTAATAACAAACAGCACGAGCCCGGTTTATCTAAAAGAGATAGATGAACGTTTTCAAAGGTAAAGCGTAACATTTGTTGTCAGCGGTGGGATTGGTTATTTTGATTATTATTTTGATTGCAACAGAAAAGAACCCGGTTTATTTAAAGGAAATATACCAACGTTTTTAAAAGGTAAAAACGTAACAATACAAATATGGATTTCGTTCCCCGTTTCATTCCCTGCGGCAAATATTCCAATTTAACTCATTCCGCGTTCCAGTCCATGTCATTCCGATTTGTACCGATGTTCCAATCTATTATTGGAGTGGGTTAGTTTGTATTATCACGTAAATTGTTGGAAATAAAAAATAGATAATTCGGGAGCACTCCCGTACCTGATCCATTTGCATTATAGGAGTGTGTCAATATTCTTTCCGAGCAAAAATTTCGTCCGTGTTGCGCTATCTCCCTTAGTTTTCGAGATAATATTAGAGAAGACCACAAAATATATATTTGTGTCGGCGTTTTGAAGGATCACATCGGAATTTTATTTTAGAAGGAGGGGGGGGGGGGGATTAAGTTAAACCTTAATGGGCAATCTTGAACTGACTGGTTTTTGCTGTTTGGGCTTTGGTGTGTTCTCCCATATGTAGTGAAATTTTATGGCCAACATTTTTGTAGAATATTTTATCACCGTCCTCCCCCTTTTAGTGGTGTTTTTTTGCGATTTGTTAGAATAAAGCCAAAAATTAACGTTATGTGGGGGAGTTAGAGGTTTAATATGTTCCACAAAAATATTTACCTTAATATTTTCTACAAAGTTGCTGAACATACCCTACATTTGAGATGTAAAGAACTCATAGTTTCATATATCGATATGCTGCAGAGACAGGCCAAAGGGGGGAAACTTTAACCCCAGCTAAAATAAAATTCCGATGTAATCTTTCAAAAAATCGACACACGTGTATTTTTTTTTTTTTTTTGGTCTCCTCTACCAGAATCCATTGTCAGAACACCGTAAATTTTTTTCGTGTTGTACTGTGTTATCGGAGTGTGTAAATTTGTATTATCACGTAAATTGTCAAAAACTTAAAATTAAAACTGTCACCCTGTGACTGTTGTATAAAAATTTATCCATCGGGTGCTCTCCCGGATCTGGCATATTTGTATAAAAGGATTGTTATTATACTCCTACAGAACAGATATTTTGTCAGTTTTACGCTATTTCGATTAGTTTTACACATTTTCTTGGATCTCAAACTGAGCAAAATTGCGCAAATGGACCTAATATTTGGTCAGGCTCCTACACTAATAGAAAAAAGTCCGTAAAAAGTTTAGTTAAAACTACTAAAAATGATGCTGCAGAAAAAAACTGCTAAATTAGCAGATTATTTTTGCTATATATAAGTAATATAGGAACAGCAAAAATAAAACTGTTAAATATACAGAATTTTAGTTATATTTGAGCTAAATTTTGGTAAATGGAGAATTGCAAATTAACTTGCTGAAATCAGCAAAAAATTTTGCTAAATAATTAGTAGCCTAAAAAATCACAAAAAAATTTAAAATGTTCGAAATTTTTTTTTAGATTTTTTTTAAATGCAAATAAAAATCGAGCCTTTTGAAAACAGCAGTTTACAATTTTTTAGCAAATATTTCTGCTGATTTTGGCAGAATACACTGCTATTTGCATTCAACTAAATTAAGCTTAAAAATAGCAAAATTTTTGTAGATTTAACAGTTTATTTTTGCTATTTTTAGTCTACAAATATTTAGCAAAATTTTCTGCAGATTTCACAGTACAATTTGCTATTTTCAATTAACTAAAAGTAAGCCTAAATATAACTAAAATTCTGTAAATTTAACAGTTTTAATTTTGCTGTTCTCATTTTACTAGTATTTAGTAAAAAAATCTGCTAATTTCAGTTTTTCTTGTAGCATTATTTTTGACTAAATTTTAGTAACTTTTTCTGCTATTTTTACAGACTTATTTCCATGAGTGTATTATTCAGAAAAGGTAGGTCCGGGAGGTATCCATTTTATGAATCAACTACAGGGTGATTCAATTTTTTTTTTACTGATTTATGTGATTGCATAAATTAACACATTTCAGTAATACAAATTTCGAACCAATCCTCCGATCCCTGTGTTTAGTGTTCAAATTTCACTTGTACCCCGTTCCATTATACTTCGTTATAGTTTAACGGGCTACAAACCAGAATGGAAATGAATGTCTATAATTTGTATTTCGTTTTTTAAAATAAGCATGAGCCAGCATTTTCCACCCCTGAGTTCTACCAATTTTTTCCATTTTAACGCTTTTCAAAAAACTTATGCAATGGAATTTAAAACCATCGCAATTGATCAATGAAATCAGATCAGTTAAAATCGTTATCATTAATTAAAAAAATGGTAAAAAAAATCATTATAATTCAGATTAATTCAATGCTAATGAAACCATTATTTAATTAGTCCCATGTATGTTATATTAGACTTTAAATTTATATTAGCGTAAAAATAAAACACTGCATATTAGAGTGGGCCGATTTGTATGGACAAAAATTTTTTCATATTGTGCCATCGCGTTTTCGATAGCTTTTGGCATGAGGAAAAAAAAGTTCCACCACGACATAACAAAAAAATCATTTTCGGGGCGGAAAAATTTAAATTTTTTATAATTTTCTAATAAATGCTAGATTAGCGCCATCTTGCGGTGGCTTTTTGAAACAACTAACGAAGTTGTAAACAATATAACATTACAACCTTTCCAGAAAGGTATTACTTATTAAAATCGGATAAAAAGTAAAATAAGTAAAATTATTTTCTGCTTGTTTTAATCAACATCATCATCATCATTTCATCATCATTATCATCATTTCATCATCATTATCATCATTTCATCATCAAGCAGAAAATAATTTTACTTATATACTTTTACCTATAGTTGCCACATTTTTTATCCGATTTTCATAAGTATTACCTTTCTGCAAATGTTGTAATGTTATATTGATTACACCTTCGTTAGTTGTTTCAAAAAGCCACCGCAAGATGGCGCTAATCTAGCATTTATTAGAAACTTATAAAAAATTTAAATTTTGCCTCCTCGAAAATGATTTTTTTGATATGTCGTAGTGGAACTTTTTTCCCTCATGCCAAAAGCTGTCGAAAAATCGATGCCATAATATCGATAGCTAAATCGACCCACCCTACTGCATATATAATTTATAGTTCAAATAAACCTTCCAGCCATCAATTTCGGAGCGCACATAAATAAGATTTTTAAATGACTCATAAAAATGATTATTGATTTTTTGAAATTTTTTTTTTTTTTTTTTTTGGTAGAAAATAGTAGTAGTAGTATTCTTTATTTTCATAATTCATAGTAAAAAGAGAAAAATATTTATGTTTTTGGAGCTCATTTCTGAGTCATTAATGATCATCTTTGTTTGCAGGGGTTCTCTAGTTTGTGGAGACTTCCCCATAAATTATTCCTGTTTTATAACAAAAATCCTTACTAATTTGCTAACAATTTTCTGTAAATTTTATAATATATATAAAATATAATTTAAATAAAACTGCTTCAATAAACCTTTAATATAAAATAAATATTGTTATCAACATCACGTAAGTTCATATTTATGCTTTATAGATCCCCAAAAATATACTATACAAAATAAAGTTTTTATGTGAATGAGATTTATGTGTGTATGTGTGCAATATTTACTATATCTTATGTTGTATTGTATGTTTATTCATTTTTATATCTTTTCCTGCATGCACAACCAAACACCTGCCAATTTAGTTTCGTTGAAAGAAAATCTTTGAATTTGTGACGAAAATTGTCATATTAAAATCTTTAGGTTATAAATAATGTTTATTCAGGTGTAAATTAGGAATATTTTCTTGAAATCTCTTTATGTTCATGTTCTTTGCCCTTTTTGTTGTTGTTTATGGATTTGTGGAGCTCTAAATCAATTTTATGCTTAAAATCTAAAAATTGTTTTTTTTAGTTATTTGTAGTATTTTAAGCCATATTTCATTTTTAGTTATTTTTTTTTGCTTCTTTTCTTTTTCTTTCTTTTCATCACATTTGGATGTTATATGAGATTCGGTGAACTTTTTTTCTTGTATGTGTTTGTGAGGTTATCTAATGAAAATATTTATGTTTATGTCTGTTTTTATTTATATGGTATGTGTTAGCATGTGTTCTTTGTTAATAGAAGGCTTTCAAAAAAGCATCAAAAAGGATTTATTATACCTTTTACAATTTATGACACAATGCGGCAATGAGTTACTTCTTAATTTGTATAAGACACTGCACGAGAAAGTAAATAGACAAAATATTACCCCATTAATGATGTAACAGCGATTGCTGATGATAATTTTTTATATATTTTGTTTTAATATCTAATTTGTCTAAAAAATGGTAAATTCAATTTTTCCCAATATGGTATATGCTTCTTTGAAAAGTTAATAATTATGTTGAAAATTCTTTATCGTAATGTTTTTAAATCTTTATTCAGCGAAAAATCATTTGTTAAGAATCCAAACACTTGAAAAATAATCATCCGCCATATTGGGTCCGCCATTTTTAATTTAAAAATTTTTATATCAGATTCGTATTCAACGACCAAGACTTAGCAAAAAAATATTTGCCACGTATCCGATCACTTTTTAGAGAAAATCGTTTGCCGATTTGTATCCGCCATTTTGGACTTTTAAATTCCGATTTCAGATTCGTATTAAGCCGCACCCAATGCTTGCCCAAAAATTGCAAAATATTTTAAAATGGTCTGCCGTATTGGATCCGCCACTTTTAATTTAAAAATCTGATGCCATATTGGATGATGCTTTGAACCCTTCACTATCCTTTTAACCAAGGTCAAGTACCTCCCAACAGGTCTAAGGTCTGTGCCGTTAGAAAGATTTTTTTTGATAGTATTTAAGGTCAGGCCAGAAAAATGTGTAATATTGTGTTGTCTTATAAACGGCAGTAGTCGCTTCTGCAAGCACTGATTCATCCCAGCAAAAAAAGAGAGAAATTATGCTTTACGAACCACTTCTTTCATTGCTTCGATAGTATCCTTAATTATATTTTTACTAGTTTTATAGAAGTAATTCTGAAAAACTTCAAAAAAAAATCACTTAGGCATACCCACGAAAATTTTTTACAATCGGTTGCCAACCACACCAGTTCTAGAACCAGTTCCACTGCAACTGATTCCACTGAACTGATTCCAGAATCAGTCCCGAGATCTTATATCGAGAATAAGTTTTAGAACTAGTGCCAGAACTGATTCTAAGGTAACCGGCTCAATTTTGGTTGCTTTTGGGACAATTTCAAACAAAAATTATCGGTGTTAGAATTGAGAGTAGATGTGGTAAAAAACCAAAGGTAGCTATTCTGCAACCGATTCTTTAGAAATCTTTAGAAAATTTTCCTGGGTTGCTTCTAAAGCATTATTGCTCTAAGAGTGGTTTTTAGAAGTGATTTTGATACAATTTATTTTCAAACAGATGATCGCGGGTTCGATTTCTGATGGGACCAATTTTTTTTTACTTTTTTTATTTTTTAGGCTAGAGATCTAGACTAGCAATCTTCAATGCTTGAATTAAAGTTTATTTACACTGTTATATTCGACTGGAATACAAGTTTTCGTTTTGCTGGAGAATTCAAGTATAATTCAAGTATTAAAATTGGCATTAATAGCCGTTTTTTCTAATCACTTGGATTTAATAAATCCAAAAAGTATTTCTAAAAGTGCTCAACAGCTGGGGTTAGATTGTTCCTATTTTAAAAAAATTTTCTATCCGACACTTCTTTCATCCTAATTTTTAATACCGAATTCGATGATGAAGGATTTTACTTTAACTTTTAATTTATAATTGTATTTTAATAAAACAGCGATAAACAGTCTGCCTTTTCAGTTTTATCACTTCAATTTATATTTTTACACAATTGAAAAATTCCATTGCAATATTTAATATTCACTAATTGGATTTAATTAAATTACTTACTGTAGAGTGAAAAATTGCCATTTCTATTTCAGCTATTTTTCCATGTCCAAGATGAAAAATATGTATTTGGTGAGGTGTAGTTTTTTTTTCTAAACATATTTCATAAAAAAAAATTAATAAAAACCTTTTATTTGTAAATTTTTAAATTTTTTTGTTTCTCTTTTAATTTCCATTCGTATTTTTTTCTGACATTAAATTAATAGGCTGTTTTATATATTTGTGCTTTTATTGTGGATTTATTAAATCCAACTTTTTTTTGGATTTAATAAATCCATTTTTTGTAAGAAAAAATCTAAATCCAGGTGATTAAAAAACTGAAATTATCCTTAATTTCAACTTGAATTTCAGCAAAATTGCTTATTGGGAAGGAGTTAGATTTTTGATGGGACATGTTTGCTTTGATAACCAATTTTTCGATAGTTTTCTGAAACTATAAGAAATAACTTTTTTTACTTCACTTCTTAACGTGAGATTGATCTGCTAAAACAAAATATGTGTCTCTTAATTTTTGCACCTATATCACATATCGGAATTCTATTAGGAACGGAAGGAACCCATCGGAATAGTCTCCTTGTTAATGCTGACTATAATGATGACCCCAAGCCCATACATAAATATATAATTTGTCACCGATATGCACATATGAGTATTTATGGAACCATAAAATGATTATAACATCAATTTAAGAAACAACACATGGCCATCAGAAACTACAGATACGAGTATAGTTATAAATGTATGAATGACCACGTGGGAAACCTGAATATATTAATATAACAACAACTACATAACGTATTAAATAATATAATATAATATCAAATGAAAAACAGAACATAAAGTTTATGTCAGAAATATAATAAAACGAGTAAAAAAGTTAAAGTCGGGCATGCCGACTATACAACACCCTACACCAGTCTGGTTAAAAGCCAACTAATGTTTGGATCCGAAATTCGAATGGATTAAAATGGGGCTTGTGTCAAAATTTTCTATAATGTGAGTCAGCGCACCAAATTTCATTAAAATATCTTAATATTTGCGACCTGCAGTTTGTAACAAAGCCAATTTTGGGGGGACCCTTATATGGGCACTAAGTCTAAACATGGACCGATGTTCACCAAAATCAATAGGCTTCGTCCTTGGGCCAACATAGGTCTGTGTACCAAATTTCATCAAAATATCTTAATATTTGCGACCTGCAGCGTACAAACAATATAATTTTGTTGGGACCCTTATATGGGCACTAGGTCTAAACATGGACCGGTGTTAACCAAAATCAATAGGCTTCATCCTTGGGCTGACATAGGTCGGTGTACCAAATTT
Source organism: Leucophora obtusa (assembly GCA_949987735.1). NCBI lineage: Eukaryota > Metazoa > Arthropoda > Insecta > Diptera > Anthomyiidae > Leucophora > Leucophora obtusa. The sequence continues at coordinate 45,492,044 of OX465295.1, forward strand.
CATACAAATATCTTAATATTTGCGACCTGCAGCGTATAAACAGTATAATTTTGGTAGGACCCTTATATGGGCACTAGGTCTAAACATGGACCGATGTTCACCAAAAGTCATTGGGCCGACATAAGTCGGTGTACCAAGTTTCATCAAAATATCTTAATATTTGCGACCTGTAGAGTGCGCACAAGAATGCATGGACAGACAGACAGACGGACGGACGGACGGACAGACGGACATCGTTAAATCGAAATAAAAAAAAATTCTAAGCCGATCGGTATACTATAAGGTGGGTCTAGGACCAATATTTTTTGGTGTTACAAACATCAGCACAAACTTATAATACCCTGACCACATAGTGGTGTAGGATATAATGGCCACATAGTGGTGTAGGGTATAAATAGTAGGTAGAAGTAGTGCTGGCAATAAAGTGGGTAGGGCGTATCGAGTTTTTGTCTTTTTTTTGGGTAATTCCACTTTGGATAGAAGTAACTAAAATGCGGCTCCACTAAAGTATTAATCATAAAAATGCAACTCTGCTAGAAAAAAAAAATCAAAAGTGAAAAACTTAAGAGAAAAATTTTAGCGTTTTAAACCCTCTAATGCCCAAGACCGCCAAACAGCGTATAAACAGTTAATAAAACATTATTAACTACTTTTTTTGTTTTTAAACTTTTGTTGATTGGCAAATGTAAATTTTCGTAAATTTAAAAAACTTAACTATTAAAAACAGAAAAAATATTTAGAAAATTGTCAAAAATATATTCACGTATATATTAAGCGTTTTTTAATCACCTGGTTTTAGAATTTTTCATACAAAAAGTGGATTTATTAAATCCAAAAAAAAAGCTGGATTTATTTGTCTGGGTTTACATATAACAATAAAAGCACACATATGTGAAACACTCTGTTAATTTAATGGCAGAAAAAAATACGAATGAAAAATTAAAAGAGAAACAAAAAAATTGCAAAACTAACAAATAAAAGGTTTTTATTAAAATTTTTGGTATGAAATATGCTTAGAAAAAAAACTACACCTCAACAAATACCTATTTTCCATCTTGTATATGGAGAAATAGCTGAAATAGAAATGGCAATTTTTCACTCTACTGTAAGTAATTTAATTAAATCCAATTAGTGAATATTAAATATTACAGTAGAATATTTCAATTGTGTAAAAATATAAATTGAAGTGATAAAACTAAAAAGGTAGACTGTGTGGCTGTATTTAAAAACACCTGTGCTTAAAAAAAAATACACTTTAATTAGAAACACTTTTCAAAATATTATTTTGTAGATAATAAGTTACCTTTGAAATTTTTGTTTTGAAAAAATGATTGGAAAATAAAATTAAGTCAGTCGGTATTTGAATTTTACAAAATAAAGACAAATTGTTTATATAAAAATAAATAGTGTTTTGTTTATTCGATTTTTAATTGAAATCAATCCTACATTACCACAAATTGGTGACCCCGTGTTTAAAATCGTACCGATAAGAAAAAAAAACTAATAACGATGACGGAAACAGAGGAAGCATTCGCAGACGCGCAGCCAATGCAAATTGCACGTGTAGCTGTTAAGGCACCTCCATTCTGGCGTTCTGAGCCTCTTCTTTGGTTCAAACAAATGGAATCGCAGTTCATAATGGTGTAACTTTAGACTCTTGAAAATTTCACACCATCGTAGCATCGATTGAAAGCAACATTCTTGAAAAAGTACAGGATATCATCATAAATCCTCCGACAACAAATATGTATGAATCCTTGAAAGCAAAACTAATCAGAGCTTTCTCTGATTCGGAAGAAAAACGGCTCAAGAAGCTTTTAACAGACGTCGAACTTACAGAAAAAAAGCCATCGGAATTGTTACGCCAAATGCGTTCTTTAGCTCAAGGTAAGGTTTCCGAGGATATTTTAAAACAGCTGTGGATGCAACGATTACCATCTCAAATGAAGGCTATACTATCTGTCAGCGAAGACCGCTTAGAAAAACTCACTGCCATGGCTGACAAGATATGTGACTGCACCGATTCGGAAATAAATATGGTTTCCACATCATCAAATAGCCGTTCCAGCAGACTGGATAATATTGAACGTAAAATTGAAAGTCTCTGTACACAGATGGAAACTTTTGGAAGATCGAGAGGCCAAAGCCAATCACGAGGTAAGCGTAGTCATTCTAAATCATCATCGCAAAAACACAAGCCATTGTGTTGGTATCACTTCAAATTTGGAGAAAAAGCCAAGAAGTGTGTGTCTCCATGCAATTTTAATCATATAAGACAGGCAAACTAGAGGGCGCCCCGTCTTTGGTGACGGATGGGAGCAGCCGGGAGCTCTGTTACATTGAAAGTTCCCCTCACTTCACCCAAGTGTTTTACGAAATTAGGTACTAGGTAGTTATAAAAATGCTACCAAGTCTTAAAAATTCTTGTCTTTTCTCTTTCAAATGTAAACAAAAATATTTGTCATAAAAATATTTCATAAAATATTAAAACAACAATAGCTAGAAAATGAATTATGCGTTTGTTAGTAAATGTAGAGCAGGGCACACAAGATAATTGCTCTATTTCGCGTTTCGGCAAAGTCTGTGTAAGAAAACAGCTTTTGTACAAAGGCGACCCCAAATATTAAAGTTTTATCTGTTTACAAAAATAAAATAAAATTCAGGTAAGTACGGATAGTCTTTTTTTTTTTTAAATAGTTATAGATATAAAACTCGAAAAAATAAACCTTAGTTTACTTGTAAAATGAGTTGCTTTTTTTTGCTCCAAGATTGACAGGACACAGTCAAGACACGTTTTATTAAGCATGTGATACACTAAGGGTTAGTAGAAAACCAGACTAATTTATTATTGTTTAGTACCACTTTCGCAAAATTTCTTAAAAATAGCCAAAACTTCGAAAATTACGACACTGGATCAAAAGTTTGCAATTTAAAAGTAAAAACAAAACTCGGACTTTCCCGTTGTTTTTCATTGTGTGTTAGTTTTGTACAGGTGTGATTTCAGTTCTTGGTCAAAATAATAAATACATTGCTGAATTCTTATTATTTTGTCCAATTTTTTTTTGATTAATTACTTACTTTTTGAACAAGGCTGAATTTAATTTTTGTTATTGTTTTAGTATTTATTTTATTTCTAATGTTAACAACACAAAATAGTATTTGTTTTTTTTTTTCTTTTAGTTTAAATAGATTATCGGTTACGAGCCTTTAAAAAAAATATTCCAGGCTGTACTTATTATTTTGACCATATGTGTATACAGCTGCTGATAACTAATTTTAAACGCTCTTTTTCTATAAGTGCTTGATGAGCATTATTCAAAAATTTTAAAATTTGCCGTTATTCTTTATTTCAAAAAGAGTATTAGGGCACTAAATTTACCACCAGCTTTTATAAATAATTCAATCATATGCTTAAAAAAATGTATATGCGCCATATTGGATGTGCCATTTTAAACTTCCGAAATACTTTACATTTGAATTCAGAAATATATGAAATAAAAACAAGAAAAAGTTTTAGAAAGTGATTTGAATATATTCCCTGTAAAACTTTATTATAGACTCCTCAATATAAAACCTTTCTTAAGGTACAACTAAAATTTTTTAGACTTATTTCGCTTTATGACAAAAAAAATGCAAATTTCATTTAGCAATAATATTAAAGTTTTATCTACACTTATAGAAATAAATCTGTAAAAATAGCAGAAAAAGTTACTAAAAATTAGTTAAAAATGATGCTGCAGAAAAAAACTGCTAAAATTAGAAGATTTCTTTACTAAATACTAGTAAAATGAGAACAGCAAAGTTAAAATAGTTAAATTTACAGAATTTTAGTTATATTTAGGCTAACTTTTAGTTAATTGAAAATAGCAAATTGTACTGTAAAATCTGCAAAAAATTTTGCTAAATATTTGTAGACTAAAAACAGCAAACATAAAGTGTTATATCTACAAAATTTTTGCTATTTTTAAGCCAAATTTAGTTGAATGCAAACAGCAGTCTATTCTGCTAAAATCAGCAGAAATATTTGCTAAAATACTGTAAACTGCTGTTTCCAAAAGGCTCGATATTTATTTGCATTTAAAAAAATCGAAAAAAAACTTCGAAAATTTTTAGTTTTTTGGTGATTTTTTGGGCTACTAATTATTTAGCAACATTTTTTGTTGACTTTTGCAGGTTAATTTGCTATTAAAAAATTTAGCTCAAATATAACTAAAATTCTGTATATTTAACAGTTTTATTTTTACTATTCCCATATTACTAATATATAGCAAAAATAATCTGCTAATTTAGCAGTTTTTTTCTGCAGCATCATTTCTAACTAATTTTTAGTAGTTTTAACTAAATTTTTTACGGACTTTTTTCTATTAGTGTACCAGCCCCAAACGTCTTGGCGTTTTACTACGTAAGAGATTAATCATAACTCGGTCGCTGTTAAAATATAATAGGTTTTATTATGACGACAAATCGCCGGACTACATGCCGTTATTTTGTTTCCCATACAAAATATATGAAAAAAAAGAATGCCGCGGTCGTTGCCGATCCAGTTGTGATTAACATATTAATCGAGGACTTTCGTTAAGCGATGGAATTATCCATCTCAAAGACCATGACCTCAAATTTGTGTCATAATGCTATTAAGGCATCAGTATTTTAAAAGAACTCTTAAAAGAGTGGTCTAGCAGCTTGACTTACAAACATTCATTGGCTGAAGTGTTAGTTTATTGAACAAGTTTATAAATTTTCTTATACCAAATTGCACATAAGTGGTATTTACAACTAGTGCATTACATGGCAGTAAGCTAGTGTTATTGTAAATATGATATTCTTAGGACTATCATAATTAAAATTAATTTTCCCATGATAATTTTTTTTTTTTATACCAAACCCTATTTTTCTGAAAATTTTCTCATGCAGAAAATTTGCTAGATATATTTCGTAAAAAATGTTATTATTCTAAGGACTTCCTCTAGCAAATGATTTCTTCTTTTCTTGATTTCTTTTTTAACTTTGATTGGTTTCATAATAAGGAACTTATTTTGATTTTGAATACAAACAAAACAAAAAAAGTTTTAGTTTTTTTATTGGTAAATATGTATTTAAGAAAGTTAGAAATCTGTAAGGATTAAGGTAATCATTTAAGTAACCAAGATAAATGTAGTGGAAACAGGAAAGCCAAAAAGTAAGAAAAGAAGAATAAACTTTCTTCTAGTAAAGTTTTTCTACACAATATTACAATTGTGATTAGGGTTAGAGACGATGCTGCGTGATTGGCATATCAAACTATATACGGGCCTTATGTTGGGTTTCTCTAGATAATTTTAGATTAATACCAAAATAATACTTTTATATATAATAAATAAATAAACAAAGAAACAAAACAAATCAATAAATAAATTCTGTACTAAAAATAAAACCAAATCCCTATAAACAAAAATATAACAAGCGTTTTATAGAAAAAAACCCATCAAAATAACCACATACTTAAATGTTTAGACCAATCTATGTATAAGGCTTTCCTAGCCAACTGTCCAGCCAAATAAAGAAATCATATGAATGTTAAAAATTATAAAATTTTTTTTTATTTTTATTTTTATTTTTTACTTCTAAAAAAAAAGTTCGGATGTTTTTCTACGGACAGAAACTTTTAGATTAGAGTCGGCTTTACAAAGCAGCCAGATCTAATACCTTTAATAAAAATTCAATACAGATGTCTGTCTTTGTTGAAGTCGACTTGTTTTTTAAGTATTCTGATTGGCTAATTTATCTTCAACCAATCAAAATTTTTGAAAATATAAATATTTTTTTAGGGATTTCATACACAAAATGAAAAAACCCGTATGTTTTAAAATAAAATCGACTTTTTGATTAAAAATACTCTTTTAAAGCATTTGCTAATATTCTTTTGTAATATTTTTTTAGCTGGGCAGTAGATATGGAAAGTCTCATATATATTTTAGTGTATTACACTAGTTCGCTAAATAATTAATTTTGTGCGACTATTTTATACCCTAAACCATTCCGCGAAACAGGGCATATTGAATTTGTGCTGATGTTTGTAACCACCAAAATTGATTCGGATTCACTTTCTTAGTCGATTTAGCGTTGTGCGTCCCGTCTTCCATACATATGAATATATAACGCTGTATTCAAACTACACATCAGAGTTCCGAAGATAATTGGAGGAAATTTTGGAATATAAGTTTAAATTGGCTCAAGAACGAACACTACCGAAAATGGTTAAAATCGGTTGATATTTTTCCTATTTAGTAACCACATAAAAGTTCCTATCTGAGTTTGCATGGTACTACCAAACCAAATCGCTTTTAAATAGAAGATTTCTAACACGGGACCTATATAATTTTATTCATGAATCGGATAGTGCACATTTCGGTAAAAAAAAACTGCGTCTAACTTTGCCCAGTTCCTCTCGGTTATTGTTTTACGGCTGTTTAAAGCCAAAAGTTCGAAGAATTAGGAATATTGAAATGCTCTTTCGCGTTGCTTTATTCTTCGGTATAAAATTATTGAATTAATGAATCAGATGAATTCGAAAAATAGAACTCGTGCCCTAAATGAAAATAAAATTTCATTATCATTACTTCAATGTAATGCAAATGAAAAAGTATAATTACAACTAATAAAAATAAAAGCCATGAACTTGTTTTCACTATAATAACGGTTATATAACGGTAATGAAAAAACGTAATAATCATTACTAGGGCAAGGAATTTTCATAAAAATGGAAAATATGCGCCTAAAATATGCGGCAAAAAAGAAAAATATGCATTAAAAATATAAGAAATATGCACTAAAACCTATTATTTTTGCAAAAATAATACATTTTAAAGCTAAAAAATAAATTTAAGTTAGTTATTTTGCAAACAGATACAGAACTCGAAGATTGTTCATAGGTCAATAAGGTTTTTAAGAATGATTACACTGTGAGACAAATGGTAGGGGTCAGTGATCGGGAAGGGTTCAAACTACCGGGGAAAGTTATATCGGTAAAAAAGAAGTTATACATGTCCCAGCGTTTCGCTGGGTCACCCCTAGGAATCGAGATATATCGATTTGACCTTTGGTGGTCTTTTTTTAGACATAACTCGAGAACCACTAGTCCGATTTTGCTCAAACAATTTAAAAAAAATTAAAAATTACAATTCCTTTAATCTGTTCATATAACGTTTTTCTATATACTCAACAGTTTTGCCAGTACAAATAAATGTATGAAGAAAAAAATATTTTTTGCCTAAAATATTAAAAAAAAAGTAATAAACAAAAGGTTATTGATTTTTATGGTAGCGGTAACAAACATTTATTTTTACCGGCAAAACTGTTGAGTATATAGAAAAACGTTATATGAACAGATTAAAGGAATTGTAAATTTTAATTTTTTTAAAATTGTTTGAGCAAAATCGGACTAGTGGTTCTCGAGTTATGTCAAAAAAAGATATATCTCGATTCCTAGGGGTGACCCAGCGAAACGCCGGGACACGTATAACTTGTTTTTGGCCGATATAACATTTCCCGTTGGTTTCATCCCATCCCGATTTTGACTGTCGCATAGTGTTATTTTGATTGAATCAAAATATGAAAACCTATCAATTTTTGATATTTTTTTACAAAAGAAAAGTGATCCTAAGATTGAAAATATGCACAAATATGCATTAAAAACCACAAAATATGCATTAAAAAGGCACCAAATATGCATTTAAAGTCAAAATATGCATTTTTGGCAAAATATGCAAAAATATGCAACTACAAATCGATGCCATTTTGTTCTAAATTAGATGATTCGGATAAATATTTAGTCCATATTAGTTTTGGACTATCGAGAAAAAACATGCATTTGCATGAAATTCCTTGCCCTAATCATTACAAAGAAATAATTACTGCCAAGTCTGGGTATTTCCCAGTAAAAAATCCAAAGAACTAGTTACCGAATACCTTATGATGCATGAGGGTAGGTTCTTTGTATGGAGTTTGATTTATTAGACTAATAGAAAAAAGTGTATAAAAAATTTAGTTAAAAACATTAAAAATTAGTTCAAAATTATGCTGTAGAAAAAAATTGCTAAATTAGCACATTATTTTTGCTATACATTAGTAAGATAGGAACAGCAAAAATAAAACTGCTAAATATACAGAATTTTAGTTATAAATACTTGAGTTAAATTCTTGTTAATAGAAAATAACAAATTAACCTGCTCAAATCAGTAAAAAAGTTTGCTAAATAATTAGGTACCCTAAAAATCACAAAAAAATTAGAAATTTTCGAAACAATTTTGAAAACAACAATTTTCCATTTTTTTAGCAAATATTTCTGCTGATTTTAGCAGGATAGACTGATATTTATTTCAGATAGAAAATATTCTGCAGATTTTACAGTACAATTCGTCGTTTTCAATTAACTAAAATTTAACTTAAATTATAACTAAAATTCTGTAAATTTAATAGTTTTATTATTGCTGTTTTTATTTTACCAGTACTTAGCTACAAAAATCTGCTAATTTCAGCAGTTTTTTCTGCAATGTCATTTTTATTTAATTTTTAGTTCCTTTCTCTGCTATTTTTACAGCTGTTTCTCTATGAGTGTAGTTTTTGGGAATATTTGAATTTGGGTTAGGTTTCTTTTACGCTTACAGACATAATTATACTCAAATAAGAGCTCGTTTTGTTCTTTTTAGAATAAAGAAAAAATGGCATTTTCAGCAAAATCAAGTCACAATAGCTGTTTTTTCTAATCACTTGGATTTAATAAATCCAAAAAGTATTTCTAAATGTGCTAAACAGATGGGGTTAGATTCACCCTATTTTAAAAAGAATTTTCTGTCCGACACTTCTTTCACCCTAATTTTTAATACCGAATTCGATGATGAAGGATTTTACTTTAACTTTTAATTATAATTATATTTTATATAAAACAGCTATAAACAGTCTGCTTTTTCAGTTTTATCACTTCAATTTATATTTTTACACAATTTAAAAATTCCATTGCAATATTTAATATTCACTAATTGGATTTAATTAAATTACTTACTGTAGAGAGAAAAATTGCCAATTCTATTTCAGCTATTTCTCCATGTCCAAGATTAAAAATATGTATTTGGTGGGGTGTAGTTTTTTTTTATAAACATATTTCATAAGAAAAAATTAATAAAAACCTTTTATTTGTTAGTTTTTCATTTTTTTTGTTTCTCTTTTAATCTTCATTCGTATTTTTTTCTGTCATTAAATTAATAGGCTGTTTCATATATTTGTGCTTTTATTATGGATTTATTAAATCCAGCTTTTTTTGGATTTAATAAATCCACTTTTTGTATGAAAAATTTTAAATCCAGGTGATTAAAAAAAAAAAACGCTAAATATCTCGAAATCCATTAGAGTGATTTAAAAAATGTTAAAGTATTCGAGTTCAGCATGTTAAAATTAGTTATAAGTTATAAGTTACAATTTTGTCATGAGAAATTTAAAAAATTTTCAGAAATCGGAAAATTTGCTGGCAGGTCGCTAATTCTTACGCTTTCCTATTTTCGTCCAGTTCTCACCACATAAGTTTAACACCTAGTGCTACAATAATCCAAACAATAACACTGTACAAAACAAAGAAAAATAACAAGGATGTGACATAGGGCGGGTCGATTTAATAATCGCCCATGGCTCAGTGAAAATCGTATTCTAGGGATCAAAATAAGAAACTTTGCCTAAGGAACCATACCTAAAACGAATTCTACTACCCCCCAACTGTTGACTTTTGTCCCGTAGGGTCAAGTTTTGAAAAATCCCACTTTGACCCATTTAGAGTGCCCCAATCGAGTCCAAATGTATGACCGACCCCCACTAACTTTGGAGGGCCGATCCACCCATGCCAGTGGCACACCCCCTGGAACTCCCCTGGGGGGTTCCCCATACAAACATTTTAAAAAATCACCATTTTTGGCACTTTATTTTTATTTTAGAAGTTTACAATGAATCCACCATCCTCTACACCGCAAGATGAAGGAATAACAACATCAACAACTATCGAAAACCCAATGAGTCATATACCCAGGCATGATGTTACTGTTTTTGGTGTGTCTACTGATTTGACTGATCTTAATTTACCAACCCATCTGGATATCTTGAGATATTATTTTTACTTGAGCGAACAAAAAAAGTTGTCCTATAAAGCATTCACTATTCAAGTACAAGATAAGTTGATTGGAATTTGGGAAAAACTTGGTATGGAAATAATGCTGAAAAAAAGTGTATGTAATAAATTGAATAGATTGCTTGACAAATATCAAGAGCAAATCAAGAGAAGAAACAAACCCCAACAATTTACAGAGTATGTAAAATCTCTGGAAACAATTTTTTTCATTGGAACATGTAAATGCGATTTGAAGGCAGCTCCATGTGCATGCGGTTTGGTTCCCGAACGCCTCAAAGAGTTTATGCACGATCAACATAATCAGAGAAGTCTAACAATGGATGGATTTGCGATGGAAATTGAAGAGCAAGGAGCAACGTCTATGTCATCAATGCCAACATACCAAGATCCCGATGATTCAACATACGCACCGCCACCGGTTCAAGAAGATTTGGATATAAGCACAAGTTCACAATACACACAGAGATACGATTGGTTTAACTTTGCCTTGGTATGTGACAGATTTGGCGTGCCTGATAGAGTAGCATCAGTAATGGGAACAGCTCTTTTCCAAGATTTTAAAATGAAAGATATCCATGGCAAACCTCTCATCATGGATAAATCGAAAGTTCGCCGAGAAAAAGAGAAATGCAGACAAGAAGTGCTTCGCAAACGGTTAGATGATACCAATTTGTTAGCATTTTCATTCGATGGCAGAAAAGATGATACTTTAACGAGAGATACAATTGATGAGAAGTATCATACTAGAATGGTAAAAGAACCTCATCTTGTTATTTTGAGAGAACCGAATTCTGAATTGATTGGTTACGTAAGAGTGGAACATGAAACCGCTGAATACAAAACAACCAAATTAAATGATTTTTTCAACGATAAAAATATATCACTGGATGCATTAATTGGCATATGCACTGACGGTGAGCCAACAAACACTGGCCCAAACGGTGGAATTATACGACGATTCGAATTGCTGTTAAAAAGACCATTGCATTGGTTCGTTTGCCTTCTACACTTCAACGAACTTCCGTTTCGGCATTTGTTTGAAGCTTTGGATAAATCAACCAGCACTGGACCAAGATCGGCAACCGGAAAATTGAGCCGTCAAATCGAAACTTGTGAAATTCTTCCGGTAAGTTATTGCTATCACTCATTTATTATAATTGTCAACCGTTTTTAATTGTTTTATTTTTATATATTTTCAGGTGGTGGACGGCTTTCAGAAAATTGAGTTGAAAAATATGCCCCCTGCTCCAGAAAAAATTGAATTTTCCACCGATTCCAAGTACTTATACGACATGGCCCATGCAATTTCTAGCGGCGTGGTTTCAGTGGATCTGTCAAACATCAAACCAGGGAAAATTGTACATTCTCGGTGGCTCACCAAGGCCGCTAGACTATTACGATTATATGTGACAACGGAAAATCCAGATGCAAATTTAAGAATACTGGTTGAATTTATAATTACATGTTATGTGCCAATGTACTTCAATATCAAGTATTACAGCTCTGTCGTGTACGGTAGTAGATTATTTTTCAAATTCATTAGTTGGTCAAGATTTCTAGAACCTCGTTTACGCAAAATTGTCAATAAAGTAATTACACATAATTCATATTATGCGCATTCGGAAAATATCTTGTTATCAATGTTGTTTGATGATAGCAAAGAAAAGCGCGACTGTGCTATCAAGATAATTCTACGCTATCGAACCGATGTTGACGACCCAACGGGACTTAGAGCTTATAAAAAACCAGATATAAACTTTTATTGCACAAGTTACACGGAAATGATCAATATGAATGACATAAATGACGTATTTGAACCACCATTCACGCGAAGCATTCCATACGATACTTTGAAAGAATATTTAAATCAAGATGATCCACCGTTTAATGATCCAAAAATTCCATCACACATACACGAAACAGAACGACACGTTCAATTGCTAGCTAGCGTTTCCAAACGAGCTATACCGGAAAATGTAGAGGCTGTTATGGCGACGACATTAGAGAGCCGTGAGAAATTGCCCAGACTTGAAAGCAAAAAAGACTTCAAACAGTAATTTTTTATTTTTTCTTTTCTATTACTAAGTTAAATTAATTTTTTCATTTACATATGTTCTGACTAAATAAATTTCTAACCCGAGTAAAACGGGTCATACATTATTTTATATTTTTTAATACAATTATGTCTCGTTAGATATTGCTTTGTATGGCACTCTATATAATAAGACATAATTTTCGTCTTTCGAACAAATTTTATATGACCCAATATCTGAATATATCTTTTTACATATGTTGTCATATTTAATCAGATCTCGCCCCTGAAATTTAAATTGTAAGACCAAATATAGCCCATTTTCATGTTTGATTTAAATTTAGTTTAATATTTTATCGAAATCAATTACAATCCATTTTTAATACGAAAATATTTTTTAAAAAAATAAATTTTGATAGAGTTCAAGTGATTTAAAAAAAATTTACATGAAAACGAAAAACCGGCAAAATATATTTGTATTGAATCAGAGTGAGATTATCTGACAGTTACCCATACATTATCGACGTTGAAAATATTATGTTAAAAGAGTTAATTCTTAACATACGCAGTCAGACTTTGTATGGGATTTCGTACCACATATGTATATCTAACAACAAAACAAGCCTATTGATTTAAAAAAGAAACTTTTTCCCTATATAATCTATGGTATATTCTTGTTTCAAATGAACTCCTAATATCTTAGTAAATTTAAATTGAAATTCATTTTCATTTAAAATATTATAAATTTACAACGCAACAGATATTCATATTAATAAAAGTTAGCCCATTCTCCGAAGTAATTATTTTGGTTTAGGAATAACGTAGCACCAAATTTATCCATAGGCTTGAAGGATACCGTAAAATATAAATGAAAATATAAACAAAAATAATTGTCTACCCGTAAGCAGACTAAAATTGTGTAATAATAACTTAAAAACCTAATAAATAATTCCCCCTATTAGTGAAATCTAGTTTTTTATTCATACGATACATTATTTACAAATTTAAAACATTTTTAAACTATTATTTCATGACATTTAATTTTATTAAAAACTGTTTCATGTCAAATTTTTTATCATAATTTTAATGTATTTTTCTCGTTTTTAATGAATAGCCCAAAAGTTAAAGCTTCATTTAAAGTTTTCTCACTTTCAAATTGAAAATCTCACCTTTAGTGAAAAATCCAGTAATGATTTACGCAGAATTATTCGAAGTATTATTTTATTTAGAATTTTTTATTTTATGGATTATTCTTGAACTATACTATAGCTCGCATAAGTACTGATTAATGTGTAGATACTTTTTATGTATGCAGTTTCACATAAAGTTTCGCAAACTTACTAGATTTGCTTAGTTTACACGAAACCTTACGTGAATCCCACATTGTTTTTCAGTACAACCCGAGTAAAACGGGTTATACATTATTTTATATTATTTAATACAATTATGTCTCGTTATATATTGCTTAGTATGGCAGTATATATAATAAGACGTAATTTTCGTCTTTATAAAAAATTTTATATGACCCAATATCTAAATATATCTTTTTACATAAGTTTTCATATTTAATCAGATCTCGACCATGGAATTTAAATTGTAAGACCAAATATAGCCCAGTTTCATGTTCAATTTAAATTTCATTTAAGATTTTATCGAAATCAATTACAATCCATTTGTAATTGAAAAATATTATTTTACAAAAACAAATTTTGATATAAAGTTCAAGGGATTTAAAAAATAATAACATGAAAACGAAAAACCGGTATTGAATAGAATCTGAGTGATATTATCTGACAGATGACCCATACATTATCGATGTTGAAAATATGTTAAAAGAGTTAATACTTAACATACGCAGTCAGACTATGTATAGGATTTCGTACCAGATATGTATAGCAACAAAATAAGCCTATTGATTTAAAAAAGAAACATTTATTTTCCCTATATAATCTATGGTATATTCTTGTTTTAAATGAACTCTTAATATCTTAGTAAATCCAAATTGAAATTCGTTTTCATTTAAAATGTCATAAATTTACATCGAAACAACAGATTATATGATATATATCAGATATTTTGAAATTGAATATTGGGCCATATTAATAAAAGTTAGCCAATTCTTCGGAGTAATTATTTTGGTTTAGGAATAACGTAGCACCAAATTTTTTAATAGGCTTGAAGGATATCATGAAATACAAATGAAAATTAAAACAAGAAATTTTTAAACAATTATTTCAAGACATTTAATTTTATTAAAAACTCAAGTCAAATTTGTTATCACAATTTTAATGTATTTTTCTCATTTTAAAATGAGTAGCCCAAAAATTAAAGCTTCATTTGAACTTTTCTCACTTTCAAAATAAGAATCTCACCTTCAGTGAAAAATCCAGTAATGTTTTATGGAAAATTATTTGAAATTTCATTTTTTTTAGAATATTTTTATTTTATGGATTATTCTTGAACTATACTATAGCTGTGTTTTAGACTTAACTATATCCGTTAACTCATAAAAACCCTCAAAGTGCATAAAAACGCTTTTAAGACAAAAACTAACACATTACTTTTCGTATGCACGTTAACTTTCAACACGGATAATTATCAACGTTGAAAACTCAACGTTTATACATTTTCACATCTAACGTAACTTATTCGCGTTACTTCCTAGGAACTTTTGCTGACGTAGGTTCGATTATTCGGGGTGTTCTGAAAAACGAAACCACATAAAATTATTCGGTTTCACATAAAATGATATGTTGTTGTTGTACAAAAACGAATAATTTTATGTGGTTTCGTTTTTCAGAGCACTCCCGTATAACGGAAAATTTATAAACATAACCTGTTTAAAAAATTTTTATACTACAATCGGTTTAACGTAGATTTGCTTTGAAGATTTAATGTTGATAGGCATGAGACAAAATTCAGCTTATAGCTCCTATAAGTACTCATTAATAAGTAGATACATATTATGTATGCAGTTTCACATAAAGACTCTAAAAGTTACTAGATTTGCTTAGTTTACACGATACACGAAACCTTACGTGAATCCCCCATTGTTTTTCAGTGCAATATTTAATAAAAACAAAAATTCCAAAATTTTGATCAAATTGGACCTAATTGCATCAAATTTGAACTATTAAGATATTATTTAATACAATAATGTCTGGTCAAAATTCGGATTAAATTGTATATAATTTAAAGTAATTAAATCCAATTTGATCCACGTAGATACAATTGTATTCACCATTTTTCGGATTAAATTGTATCTGATTCGTTATTGTATTTCATCAAATTAGATATGTCACCATATCATCTTTTTTAATCGGGAAGGAGAAAAAATAAATAAAATAATAAAAATAAATAAAATAAATAAAAAATAATAAAATAAAGTGCCAAAAATGGTGATTTTTTAAAATGTTTGTATGGGGAACCCCCCAGGGGAGTTCCAGGGGGTGTGCCACTGGCATGGGTGGATCAGCCCTCCAAAGTTAGTGGGGGTCGGTCATACATTTGGACTCGATTGGGGCACTCTAAATGGGTCAAAGTGTGATTTTTCAAAACTTGACCCTACGGGACAAAAGTCAACAGTTGGGGGGTAGAATTCGTTTTAGAGGTATGGTTCCTTCGGCAAAGTTTCTTATTTTGATCCCTAGAATACGATTTTCCCTGAGCCATGGGCGATTTTTTTGCCTCCCCACAAATCGACCCGGCCTAATGTGACAACTGATTCTGGCAGAGGAGACGAAAAAAATAATATACGTGTTTTGGCGTTTTGCCTTTATAGATTCATCAAAGAAAAGTCTAAAAGCTGTACTCCTTTATTTCGGTAATTCTAAGAATCATATTCCAATTGCGTATGGAATGAAATGACGTCAAGTTCTGATTCAATTAAATTTATATTAAATGCAGTAAAATATGAAGAGCACGGGATGCTCTTACGAAAGTTCAAGGGCATCATGTTATGATTGAATTGCATAATGATCATAATATGATGCTAAGTGATGATAAAATTGTCTTCAGCGATCATAATATCGTCAATAAGAATCATGTTTATGATCATAAGGATCATACTATTATTATTTCATACCCCCAGTCAGGTTCAAGGATATTTTTCCTCTGCGTGTGCTATGTCAATTTGTAATAGGGATTTTAAAAATATAATTTTGTAAAATTTACATACACTCACAATATATTTTCCATAACCGATTGAGGTTTATTTGAAAAGTAATAGGTAAAGTTTGTTTTCAATTGAAGAATCAATTAAAATATATGGAAACATATTGTTTAATCTACGCAAAAATACGTATCGTCTGTAGGAGTTGATATTTTCAGTCAAATGTTCTATTTTTTGTTTCCTATTTAAAAAAAAAATAATTTAAATAATTTCGTTGTTTTCTGTTTTAAAACAAAAAATTAAAATATTTTCGGTTTTCTTTTTTGTTAAACTAGTTTGTTTATATACAAAATTATTTCAATTCAAATTACAAGAAATTCTTTACTCTTCCACACAAACATAGCCAATAAAAATATGAACGTGTGTGTAGTGTTTTGAAAATTCAACCAAAAAAAAAACTTTCAAATATGAAAAAACAAACCACAAAATCGTTTTTTTCTAAGGTTTTGTCAGTTAAAAATTGAAGATTGTTATAACAAACTTTTCAATTATTTTTATGGATTGTTTAAACAATGTTTGAAAATAGATAGCAAAATGGTTTGAATATAATGAAAAGCCAGTAGTCCTTTTTTTAAATAGTGTTTTCAATTAATTTAATATGTGTATTAGATTATTTTTAACGATAAAATATTGTGAGTGTAAGCTTGACTTTACATCCTTCTCGCTTGAAAATCGCTTATTATACAAAAAAGGTAGTAAATTATGTCATAAAATTTCTTTAATAAAAAATGTTAGTTAGCTAAAAACTACTCGACATGGGAAGATCGCGATTTGGCGGCATTAGGCTAAGTGGATTAATATATCCTTATACTTAAAACTACTACGTATACCGATTAAAGAACCATTTTAACAGGGTTTTTTTTTATTGTTTGATTGTCTTTACATTGATACTACTACCTACACAGAGAGAATTTTGCTGGATGATTTTTAATGAATTTTTTCAGTAAACTCATGAAGTTTTTTTCACAAAGTAAACGAAAAATTTCTTAAAATTGATGAAAAAGTTTTATATATTTTATGAATCTAGTTTTAATGACATTTTTTCGTTGAGTGTATGAATTTTTTAATAAAATAAAATGAAATATTTCACGTTTTATGAAAAATTCCATTAATTCAATGAAAAGTTTCAATGGACGAGTTCCAGTGCAACTTCAATTGTTTAATGCAAAAATTCGTTAATATCATGCAGATATTTCTCTCAGTGTATGAATTAATTGATTATTATTAGGCCGAGATATAGTCGAAATTGTTAAACTGCCTCCAAATAAAATATAAAAAATTTCTAAAAATTAAAAAAAAGAAACAAAAAAAAACAGTTATACTAAAAAACACGTAGTTGCATTCGGTGTGCAAAGTGGCTGTAAACTAGTGTTGGTTTTGTCACTATTTTAGAATTTATGATTATGAGAACAATATTATTTATTAAAAATAAAATAAAATATATGTATTAGGGCGGGTCGATTTAATAATCGCCCATGGCTCAGTGAAAATCGTATTCTAGGGATCAAAATAAGAAACTTTGCCGAAGGAACCATACCTCTAAAACGAATTCTACTACCCCCAACTGTTGACATTTGTCCCGTAGGGTCAAGTTTTGAAAAATCCCACTTTGACCCATTTAGAGTGCCCCAATCGAGTCCAAATGTATGACCGACCCCCACTAACTTTGGAGGGCCGATCCACCCATGCCAGTGGCACACCCCCTGGAACTCCCCTGGGGGGTTCCCCATACAAACATTTTAAAAAATCACCATTTTTGGCACTTTATTTTATTATTTTTTATTTATTTTATTTATTTTTATTATTTTATTTATTTTTTCTCTTTAGAAATTTATTTAGTCAGAACATATGTAAATGAAAAAATTAATTTAACTTAGTAATAGAAAAGAAAATAAAAAAAATTACTGTTTGAAGTCTTTTTTGCTTTCAAGTCTGGGCATTTTTTCTTTTCTATTACTAAGTTAAATTAATTTTTTCATTTACATATGTTCTGACTAAATAAATTTCTAAGGAGAAAAAATAAATAAAATAATAAAAATAAATAAAATAAATAAAAAATAATAAAATAAAGTGCCAAAAATGATGATTTTTTAAAATGTTTGTATGGGGAACCCCCCAGGGGAGTTCCAGGGGGTGTACCACTGGCATGGGTGGATCGGCCCTCCAAAGTTAGTGGGGGTCGGTCATACATTTGGACTCGATTGGGGCACTCTAAATGGGTCAAAGTGGGATTTTTCAAAACTTGACCCTACGGGACAAAAGTCAACAGTTAGGGGTAGTAGAATTCGTTTTAGAGGTATGGTTCCTTCGGCAAAGTTTCTTATTTTGATCCCTAGAATACGATTTTCCCTGAGCGATGGGCGATTTTTTTGCCTCCCCACAAATCGACCCAGCCTAATATGTATGTACATAATACTTATATTAAAATTGAAACGTTCGCTCTATATAATCTGTATCCATTTTACCAGCTTTATTGAGTTTTAGATACTTGTGAATGTGTATAATAAGGATTTGAAGCCACCGACAGCCATTGCCACTGACTGACTAATAGCCATCATATGCAGATGACAAAATTTTGTATTAATATACATACATATATATATAGAAAATAGGAAACCTTAAAAAACCTTCAGTGAATGACCAGAGTATTTTATCCACCATCATCATCATCATTATTTGAAGCATTTTGTTAATGTTTAAATTTTATGTGGTATAATGATTTTGTTCTTCCCCAACATTATTTATATTCAATAGACCAGACTTACCTTAGTGGATCCTTTATGTGTATATATCGGTCTAAGGATATTGCACATAAATTTAATATGGACGCTGTTGAGCACATTACATCAAAGGCAACCCATGTATCACAAAATTGTGCACCAAATATCCAATAACCTACAAAAAAAAAAAAATATATATATAAAGACAAAAGTATTTAGATGGTTTTAAAAATTTCGATAAGAAGAAAGTAATTAAAAACGAGTAAAAAGGTTAAAGTCGGGCATGCCGACTATAGAATACCCTACACCAGTCTGGGTAAAAGCCAACTAATGTCACCAAAATCAATAGGCTGCGTTATTGGGCCAATATAGGTCTGTGTACCAAATTTCATCAAAATATCTTAATATTTATGACCTGCAGCGTATAAACAGTATAATTTTGGTAGGACCCTTATATGGGCACTAGGTCTAAACATGGACCGATGTTCATCAAAATCAATAGGCTTCGTCCGTGGGCCAAAATAGGTCTGTGTACCAAATTTCGTCAAAATATCTTAATATTTACGACGTGCATCGTATAAACATTATAATTTTGGGGGGACCCTTATATGGGCACTAGGTCTAAACATAGACCGATGTTCACCAAAATCAATAGGCTTCGTCCTTCGGCTGCCATAAGTCGGTGTACCAAATTTCATCAAAATATCTTAATATTTGCGACCTGCAGCGTATAAACAATATAATTTTGGTAGGACCCTTATATGGGCACTAGGTCTAAACATGGACCGATGTTCACCAAAATCAATAGGCTTTGTCCTTGGGCCAACGTAGGTCTGTGTACCAAATTTTATCAAAATATCTTAATATTTGCGACCTGCAGCGTATAAACCATATAATTTTAGTAGGACCCTTATATGGGCACTAGGTCTAAACATGGACCGATGTTCACCAAAATCAATAGGCTGCGTTACTGGGCCAATGTAGGTCCGTATACCAAATTTTATCAAAATATCTTAATATTTACGACCTGCAGCGTATAAACAGTATAATTTTGGTAGGACCCTTATATGGGCACTAGGTCTAAACATGGACCGATGTTCACCAAAATCAATAGGCTGCGTTATTGGGCCAATATAGGTCTGTGTACCAAATTTCATCAAAATATCTTAATATTTACGACCTGCAGCGTATAAACAGTATAATTTTGGTAGGACCCTTATATGGGCACTAGGTCTAAACATGGACCGATGTTCACCAAAATCAATAGGCTGCGTTATTGGGCCAATATAGGTCTGTGTACCAAATTTCATCAAAATATCTTAATATTTACGACCTGCAGCGTATAAACAATATAATTTTGGTAGGACCCTTATATGGGCACTAGGTCTAAACATGGACCGATGTTCAAAAAAATCAAACTTGTTCGTCCTTGGGCCAACATAGGTCTATGTACCAAATTTCATCGAAATATCTTAATAGGTGCGACCTGTAGAGTGCGTACAAGATTGCATGGACAGACAGACAGACGGACGGACGGACGGACGGACGGACAGACGGACATCGTTAAATCGAAATAAAAAAAAAATCTGAACCGATCGGTATACTATAAGGTGGGTCTACGACCAATATTTTTTGGTGTTACAAACATCAGCACAAACTTATAATACCCTGACCACATAGTGGTGTAGGGTATAACAAAGTTTATTTTTCATGTATTATATTTAGAGATTTTGGCAAAGGATTAAAAACTCACATAAGAGATTTAATATATGACAGCTATGATTGAAATGAAGAAAAGCTGTCATAACTAGAGGATGAATAGTAATTATAAAGCTTAAATAACAAAAACAAATATTTTAAATAAAATTTAATTAAATTCTTGTATGACCTCAATAAATTTAATTAGGATCAAATAAATTAAAATTGAATTCAAATAGAAACTAACCACGTAGTAGGTATCTGTTTAAAATAACCATTTAAATTTCGTAAATATTTTTTGTTGTTAAGTGCATAATAAATGTTACATTTTATTCTATACTTAAAGATTACCAATATTTCAAAATGTATTCATACTAAATGTCAAATTGTCATAACAAATATACAATATTAAAATACGAGCATATGACAGACACTACTTCCATTTATATCAGCCATAGACTTTTCCCAATGTATTTAGGGTGGGTAACTTTAAAAAAAAAAAAAAAATAATACTAACCAGAGCCTAACACTAACCATTGTTAACTCCATACAAATTTAATATTCACAACAATTCTTAAGCACTAAGCTTTGGTTGTTTTGAGACAAGTTAACAGGCATTTTTGTTATAAGAAAAAAATATTGAAAGAAGTAAAACTTATTTAAAATTCAATTGAAAGTGATGTTGAAGATAAATAACTAAAGTTTTCTTCTTTCTTTTTATTGCATCGTCTTCAAATACAATAGATTTCCGGATAAGAAAAAACATTTCATTGTTACAGATAATATAATATTGAACAGAGTTTTCAATATAAGAAAACCTGTTGATGGCTAAAGTATCGTATCTCCACACAAATACACGCAAAGAAAAAAACATGGTTGCAATGACCATATTCGAAGAGCATCATATATTTTTGGGTTTATGATTGCGACAATCATATTATTTTTTTTTATAATATGATCCTTTAATTATCAGGTTGTGATTCCAAAATGATATTAATATATTGTACTCCAGCATATCATAATATGGACCTTATAGTATTTTCTTATAGCATTATCTTGAAGCTGAGTGAAAAAGCTATGCACGTTTTGTTTTATTCAAAACAGTACATCTACCCAGCAAAAATTGGAAGTAATGCGTTACAAACTACTTCTTTCACTACTTCACAAGTATCCGTTAGTATATTTTTAAAGCTTTTTTATAATTAATTTTGAACAGCATCCAAAAAATCACTTCAGTTTTACTTCTAAAGCATAATTGCTCTAAAAGTGATTGTAAAAAGTGGCTTTGGTATCATTTGGCATTTCCAAACAAGGACCAATATTTTTTTATTTTATTTTTTTTATTCTATTAGTTTTTTTTTAATATTTATAATTAATTTGTTTAATATTTCTTTAATTATTAAAAATATTTATTGTATATATAAAAAAAATGATGAGAAATTGCTTTTTATGGCCCTGTAAAAATAGTACTGTAAGTAATATTGAATTGGAATGCACCTTTTACACTTGTTTAGTAAGTACTTTTATTGAAGAGAATAAGAAACAATATCTCGTAGTAACAAAGTGGCGTTTTTATGCCAGCCAACTTTCATATCAAAGAATCCCAAGTTCGATATCCGGAGGCGGCAATAAAAAACTTTTTGTAAAATAAAAAATATAATTTTTTTTGTGAAGATTTTTTTTAAATTTTAATTGGTGAAAAAGAGCTTCCGTTGCACTCGTTCAATAAGTACTGAAAAAATGTTGCAGTGTGAGTACTCCTCTCCTATGACAACTCAATGTTAAAATCATTAGTGTTTGTGGTAAAAAAGAAGTCATCTACACCTTTTGCAATTGTAATTCAGAAAATATCAATTGAAATTCAGAAAATATCAATTGAAATTCAGAATTTCCATTTGAAATTCAGAAAACAGCAATTGAAATTCAGAATTTCCATTTGAAATTCAGAAAACATCAATTGAAATTCAGATTTTCCATTTGAAATTCAGAAAACATCAATTGAATTTCAGATTTTCCATTTGAAATTCAGAAAATATCAATTGAAATTCAGAAAATATCATTTGAAATTCAGAAAATATCAATTGAAATTCAGAAAATATCATTTGAAATTCAGAAAATATCATTTGAAATTCAGAAAATATCATTTGAAATTCAGAAAATATCAATTATTATTCAGAAAACTTCAATTGAAATTCAGAAAATATGAATTGAAATTCAGAAATCGTCATTTGAAATTCAGAAAATATCAATACAAATGCAGAAACCGTCATTTGAAATTCAATAAATATCAATTGAAATTCAGAAAATATCATTTGAAATTCAGAAAATATCAATTGAAATTCGGAAAATATCATTTGAAATTCAGAAAATATCATTTGAAATTCAGAAAATATCATTTGAAATTCAGAAAATATCAATTGAAATTCAGAAAAATGTAAACAGAATTTTTTAAAGAATCCGGCCAGGTAGATAATGTTATACCCCTATAAAAAATTTATATATTGATTTTATCAAAATACTTTTGATTAATAAGTGGGAGTAAAATTCATTTTATTTACGCGGGTGAGGAATATTTAAAATTTGTGTCTCTAAATGATTTTATGTAGACTAATTTCTTTCTTGTTACGAATTATGGCTCCAAAATGTAAGGATGAAATTTAAGTTACGTTTTAGTGTCTAATGGAGCCATAATTCGTTACAAAAAAGAAATTAGTCTACATAAAATCATTGAGGCACACAAATTTTAAATATTTTTCACTCGTGTGAGTACAATGAATTTTACTTATTTTGATAAAACTCATATATAAAATTTTTATAGGGGATAACATTATCTACCTGGACAGATTCTTTTAAAAAATGTGTTTACATTTTCTGAATTTCAAATGATATTTTCTGAATTTCAATTGATATTTTCTGAATTTCAAATGACGATTTCTGAATTTCAATTGATATTTTCTGAACTTCAATTGATATTTTCTGAATTTCAATTGATATTTTCTGAATTTCAAATGATATTTTCTGAATTTCAAATGATATTTTTTGAATTTCAAATGGAAATTCTGAATTTCAATTGATCTTTTCATAATTTCAAATGGAAATTCTGAATTTCAATTGATATTTTCTGAATTTCAAATGGAAATTCTGAATTTCAATTGATATTTTCTGAATTACAGTTGCAAAAGGTGTAGATCATCAATTGTATTGCTTTTTCTACTGCTTCGGCAGCTCTTTTTTTGCTGGGATAGTTTTGTATATATAATCATATTACAGCAATATTTTTTTTCTGCGTGTACACACTCTCATATCATTATGTAGCATATAAGCATACACGCATGAAAGCATAATGTATATCGGCAACAAAACTTAACGGAAATAAGGTTTATTGACAATAACAAAAAGAAAATGGAGATAAGGAAGAATTTTAAAACTATACTCAAACCACATAACAATTTACACTTTCTTATACATAGCGCACACATAATACGTGTTATATGTACATTCGTAAGTACTATTGTAAGGTTAGCAGAAGTAGTTAAAGGTATATCATAAGTGTGTGTTCAATTTCCGTTGATAATGCTAAGAAACATGTATTACATTTATGTTTGTGTGATAAATGTAGTGTGAATCTTTATACTGCATATACTCAACATATGAGGAATTTCGGTCGAACTGTTCTGCTTTAAAAAAGGTATTTCTGATTTATTATTTTATTTTTTTAAAGTAAACCATAAAAAACGTGATTAAATGTGACAAAATTTAAGTATTTCTGCCAAAAATTTGTCCATATAAAAATTCACGGAAAACACCAGAAGTTGGATTTAAATACGAATTGTGAGAGTTTTAAATTACACTCAAAAAAATTGGTCAGTAGAATCTACTGAAAATGACAGCTGAAACAGCTAAAAACTGACAAAAGCATTTACATTTAAATAAATAAATTGAAGTTATTTTTAATTGTTAAAAAAATAACTAGCAAATACATTAAAAATAAATTTTAACCCCCCAAGTAAACAAGTTTTGATATAGATTTATATGACTTTATAAAATTGCTTGTGGTAATATATTGCAAAATATGTATTAATACAAAATTATATTACATTGTATAACATAACGTTGTATATTAAATATATAAATATATCTTCCTTCATATTACGCTTTATATAGTGCAATGTATGATAATATCCAATTATATATCTATCTATATGTCACTACATATGCCACATATAATTACATATTTTTATATGCAAGTGTATCTAATTGGATGCATTTGTATTACATTATTTATAATTTGATACATTTGAGTGGGGACAAAATTCGGATCAAATTGTATAAAACTTTATCTTAATCAATCAAAGTATATATAATTGTATCAAATAATTATCTAATTGTATAAATTTAGATCTTATTAAACCAATTTAGATATAACATGATATACAGTAAGATGTTCTCATTTTTCGGATAAAATCATGTATAAAACGTAAGTCACAAAATACTTTTTTTGCATGGGCCGTGTAAAAGAGATCAGATCTGAGCAGATCTCAGTACATCTCATCAGATCTGGAGCACCATATACAGTAGTGTTTAAAACATTTACAAATGAGATCGCATTTGAGCTTTAATTGATTTATTTTCTTTAAATGGCTCTTCGTTACAAGCTATTTATTTTTTTCTTAACATCATTTATTGTTTTTGTTAAATAAATAAGAAAAAACAGATTTCATTAAATTACAACAACAACAAAAATTTATATTTATAGAGATTTAAGTATTCAAAACATTTGCAATTGTCATTTCTCCCAATCCTAACAAAGTAATTAACAATAGAAAATGTTTTGCATCCTTTTTAATTAATTTTATTCTTGTCCTTGCAGTAGAAAAATATTTTTCGGAAGGAAATTTAACGTCAGAAGATGGAAGAGCCAGTGTTCGACGACCTCAAGGCAAAGAGTTTAATTCCCATTTATACAAGTATGGCACGGTGGTGGAAACATCGTATGGAGATATTTGGTCCGGAAATGGAATTGGTCCAATTCAACGTATTACCGATACGATGGCTGCCCCATTCTACACATATCTTCTTGGCTCAGTTATGCTTCCGTAACTGAATGGGAGTGGGAAACGAAACTTTGTTTTTTAATCTCGTTGAGAATTGCAAATGTTTTGAACATTTGAATTTCGACAAATTTTGTTAAAAGTAATTTTTTTGCCGTTGTAAGTTAAGGGATATTTTTTTTGTGTTTTTGTAAGATACTATCCAATAATTGACCTTAATAAAACAAAATAAAAAACGTATGTCTTTTGATGATAAAAACTTATTACTTACCATTTAAAATTCAAAAAAACATTGATCGCAATTCAGTATTTTCATTTGAAATTCAAAATTTCAATTGATGTTTTCTGTATTTGAAATTGCAATTCTGAATTTCAATTGATATTTTCTGAATTTCAAAGGGAAATTTTGAATTTCAATATTTCAAATTACAATTGTAACAGGTGTAGTTCTGAATGAATTATTTAAATTTTAATAATTTTTTTTTCAAATTGCCCATATAAAATTCTTTTGTCAAAGAACATTTCCAGGGTTCTAAAATTTTACTAAATAATACATTAACCAAGGTTACTTCACCCAATTTTTAGAAAAACTAAAAAATTGTTACATGTTTTATACGTATCATATAGGACACTACATGCAGTCAGTTTGACAGTGATACCATATACTTTTCTTTCTAAGACGGATAGTTGGTATGGAAGGCTTCATATATGTATGTATTGTATATTCAAAAATGGTTAAGGGGGATTTATACGAGTAAATAACACATATTCATGAAGAATGTATTGCAAATTTGATTCTGTGCTTCTACATCTGCTTTTACAATTATTTCGTTTTTTTTATCATAAAAACGCCAAACTTTGTTTAGAAAAGAAAGTTTGTGCCTTCCAATTTATAACTAATATGAACCACTTATTTTGAAAGTGATTTAAAAAAAAGTTTATATTGGAGTTTCATTGTGCTCATTTGCTTCTATGCACTACATTTCTTTTTTTTTTTTTTTTTGTTAAAACTTTGAGATGGTTGATTTTGTAAGTTATTTTGAATAAAAATTTTCTGTCAAAATGAAACAAAATCAATTATAAATTTTTTTTATAGAATTATTAATTAATTCTAAACTAAAAGCTACCAAGATAGAAATTGTCACGGTACAAAAAAAAAAACAATACTGGCAGAACACTGATTTTATAAAAATTACTACGATTTGTTAAAAAAAAGGTTTAAAGTCAGAAGGTCCCGAGTTCAATTCCGATTATGAACATACAATTTTTTGTTTTTTTTTTTAATTTTTTTTTTATTTTTTTTTTTATAATTTTTTTTATAAAATTAATTTGTTTTTATTAAATTTAATTGTTTTTTGTATCATAATTTAAAAAAAAAAAAATATTTTACCATCTATATTTTGGTTTTTATGACGTTATGCCAACGTTGATATTTTGTATTACATGCCTCGTTAGCTTAGTGTGCAATTGTCTGGCAATCAGACGGCCCGGGCTCGAATCACAGCCCTACCATGTTTTATTTAAAAAATTGTAATTAGCATTTTTTCTAAATAAATTTCTTTTGGAAAAAAAATTTTTCATATGTTTTTGTTGGTATATGTTGGCCGCTTAGTGTCAGCCAAACTTTTGCCGACGCTTGTAAGTTAGCCGCCAACTGCTTGTCATTGACAACTTTTTAGCTATCAAATCTCTACGGGAAATTTTAACAAATTTTAACGCCAGATTGTCGCCCGAGAACTCTACACAATAAGAATTGTAAGATCCCTACGGTAAATTTTAACAACCTGTCACCGAACTGGCCCCTTTATATGATATAGAGTGGTCACTTTTATATGGCGGTGTCATAGGAGGGGGAAATTGACCCCTTGTGACATGTCACAAGACAAATCCCAGGACAGGTCCCTGAACTTTGTATTTTTATGAGAGTTCAGTAACCTGTCCTAGGATTTGTCTTGTGACATGTCTCAAGGGGTCAATTTCCCCCTCCTATGACAACGCCATGTAAAAGTGACCACCCTATTTCATATAAAGGGGCCAGTTCGGTGAGAGTTTGTTAAAATTTCCCGTAGGGATCTTACAATTCTTATTGTGTAGAGTTCTCGGCTGACAATCTGGCGGCCTGGGTTCGATTCTTATCAGAAGCATGTTTAAAAAAAATACTAAAAACAACGTTTTCTTAATTTTTCTTCAAAAAAATATTCTGAGAATCTATTTTTAGACCACCCTTTTTTGATTCTGACAACGATGTGGAAACGTTGGCAAGTTAGAGTCAACCAACTGTTGGCCGGGTAACAGGATAATAATGTCTAGATTGTTAATTCCATGTTCTGCCAAAGCATAACCCGACCGCCTCCAATGGTTTGCCAACATTGTGCCGGCAGTATTTTTCTACCTGGGTTGTTATTTCCAACAAATTGTATTCTATGCCAAAAATGAGAACATTTTTGATTAATTAAAAACATATAATTTTGAGTGTTTGCATGGACGCCATTCTTGGAAAAGTTATAACTTGTTTAAAGTTCAAAACTTGACAAAAGAAATTATATTTTAACAAAAACTTTATTATTTCTACACCGTATTGCTAAAGTTTGAACAATGCAAGTCGCAAGTCAAATCAACTTGAATGATTGGCTTCAATTATGTAAGTAAAGAGTATAATTCATATGGTAAACGTACGTTGTTTAAGTTAAAACAAAATTTATATATGAGGATTTCTATACCAACTGCCCTGCTACAAAAAAAAGTATGCCGGATAAGTGTAAATCTTACAGTGTTAATTTTCCTATACACTTAATTAAGTGCTTATGTATAATAATGTGAAAACCTTATAAAACCTTATAAAATTAATTTTGAAAATTTTGTTTTATAAGCCATTTATAAATTTTACAAGTGATTATGCATATGGCCCTTAGAATGTTAGGTATGTAAATACCTAATATGCGAATATATCACAGTACAACACGAAAAATATTAAGGTGTTCTGACAAGGGATTCTGGTAGGGGAGGGGACACAAAAAAAAAATACACGTTTATCGGCGTTTTGAAACATCACATCGGAATTTTATTTTGGGGGGGGGGGGGGTGTTAAAAAGTTCCCCCTTTTTCAAATGTTTATTGCGAATCGGCATAGGAAATGATGTGAATCTTCCATTTTAAGTATAGGATCTGTTCAACGAATTTATGTAAAATACTATGGGTCTTTTTTGTGCCTTTTTAAAAAGGGGCCAATAAAGTCCCTTTAATTGAAGTGTTAGAGGGGTAAAATGTTTTACGCAAATGTTCCTTGTAGTGTTTTGCATACGTTCGCTGAACACTTCATATACCTGAAATGGAAGATTCACATGGTTTCCCCCTAAAATCCAGGTTTGTTGGAATTTGAGCGCCAATTCTGAATAAGTACGAGATTAACCCTTAAACACCTTTCAAGTTTTGACTAATTCCTGGCACTGAAGTTAAATTTATTTTTTTGTCTTCAGAGACTTATGGCAGAATTTTAAGACAAATATTTTTGCGGAACATTGACCCTCTTACTTTTCAATTAAAGGGACTTTTTTAGCAATTTTTGGAAAGAGACAAAAACGTTCAGTAAGTCGAAGAGTTACAGGGTTAAAATGTTCCGCATTTATCGCCAGTAATAATTCGATGTAAAAATTACTTCTTTTTATGGCCTTCAAGCAGACTTCCGGACATGCAAAATCTTCTTTCAACGTCCCTCGGCTTCAATTCGTGTAGTATCTGATTTTCTTGCTTTTGATGAATCCTGCTACTTGTAATCGTTTTGAAATTGCTGCTTCAGTGACTGCCAATTATTTTGCAAGTTCTTCTGGAGTTTGACAACAATAGTCATCGAGCCTCCAATTCATCATCTTCGAACTTTTTTGGCTGATCTGGGAGGTCTTTGTCTTCCATGTCAAAATCAACCCCTAGGAATCGATGGAATATATTCAGGATAAGCTTCGATGAGCAACTGATGTGCTTCAGCTGCACTTTTTTATTCACATTCAAGAAGTAAAGCAAAAATTTCCGCAAATGATGCTTTTTTGGCACAAAATTCGGCATCTTCGAAGCAAAAAAAATGTTGTTGTGAGGATAAATGATAGATAATTACCCTCCAAAATGCCATATAAGTTATTGAAGACACAAACCATGTGTAAAAGATACGCCATCTATTGTGAATACCGCATTTTTTCGGGACACACTATTCAATAACCAATAAAATTAGTTTGCATGAGTTCATAAGTATACCACTATGGTTAAATATCTAATAAGTATAAAAGTTGTTATTTTTTGCCGTTGATATTTATGGTTGACACAAATACATAAACCACCCAGCAAAATATTTATATGAAAACTTAAATAACCAACGACACATAAATAAGGGTGTCCCAAACTTTTTTTCTCCTCCAAGTTTCGCGATGGCAAAGCAATCAAAAGCTACATATTGAATAGGTGATTTTGGAAAAAATAACGAAAGAACACTTAAAGTTGGCCAAATTATTTAGCTGCCCAGTAGAAACGGTAATGATATATCACTATTTTTTGGACTGCCATACTAATAGAAAAAATGGCTAAACTGCAGTTTATGGGGTTTCGTAAAAAAAATATAAAAAAATATGACCCCCTCTGGAATTAGAAAGAAAAAAACCGAAATTAATTTTGGGAGGGGCTCGGCCCCGGGAGGCCCGTGGGGTGCAAAAAACGGGGGAACATAGTAACATGTAAGTGTGGGTACTCAAATTAAAGGAAATTGTCTCACGATTTCAAAAATTTTACTTTTTTTTAATCCATAAAACGTAGCCCTAACTAGAGCCATTACTTACCATTACCAGATATGTATATATACATAAGCAAACATCTGATAATGATTTTCTACACTGGGTTTGGTCAACAATTTTATGCTTAAAAGTTTATATAGTATACACTATATTAAAACTACTTACATAAGATTGAGAAAACGGATTGGAACACCCTAATATTCGTTTGCAGTTTGTTATATTTAAATTTATTATTGCATTCATATGAATGTTGCATTTTATACATGTGTTATTATTTATAATACTCCTCCACAAATTGGTTGTCAAGCCTTGTCTGTGGTAAACGACAGCTGCAAACTGACATAAACTGTTGGATCTTTGGCTATTTCGTTTGCTCACTGGCTCCCATTCATAAATTCACAGACACACACACTCATGCATTTATAGTTGAATGCGTATTGTACTTTCTGGTTTTATTAGTGTTTGTTTATACTGTACTTTACATACATAACCAGAACCGCACATATACACATGTATTGTAAATAAATTGTAAATGGAATACTAAAAGCACAATAAATGATCTATCTGGGTTAATAGTTGAATATGTTCAGAGCAGGGACGTAACAGTTATAACTTTTATTCAAAAAAGTGATTGTTTTACAATTATTTCCTGTTTGAGTATTTTTAATTTTCTGTTTATTTGCTCTGTTTGATTTTTATTTTTAATTCAAACAAAAACAATCCAAATACGATTTTTATTTTTTCAAAAATAATAAAAGTAATTTTGTGATTTTTTTTCTTTATCAAAAAATAACAATTAAGAATATAAATCAAAAGCCAAAGAACCAATGCTTCAACAATTATAATATCCTGATGATGTCAACTAGTGTTAATAAAATATTGAACAGTGATTTAAAGTGAGTAAATATGTATATTCCAGCAACTTTCGGCATTCAATTTAGGTCAATTTTTAATTTTTATTTTATTATCAAATAAAAAAGTTAGTGCTTAATTTTTTCAAAAAAATCATTCTGTAACTTTTATAAAAAGTTTTAAAATAAAAATCAAAAAACAACAGAAATTTATAGAGTAAAATATAAAAATTGAAAAAATTAAAATCTTTGCCAAACTTTGTGATTTTTTTGTGCAATATGATTTATAAAATATAGTGCATTATTGAAATATTATAATTAAATAAATTTGGGTGGTGACTTTTTTAGAAATATAACAGTTATTTTGGGTCTCTGGTTCAGAGTAATTTTTTGTATAAACTCAACTGAAGTAAAATTTATGTGTTTCATAATTGAACAGAATGTCAAGTTTTACTTTAGTGACCATAATGAGATATTAAATCACTTAAATGTATTTGAATTTAAAGAATATTTTTTTTAACAAAATTTATAACTAAAGATGTCGGCAGTAGTTTCAAAAAAAAATGACTTTGGTGAATAGTGGCAACCTTATAAAACATATATTTTAAGTTTGTTTATTATTTTTTTGGAGCCATCAATATTAAACGATCTCAGAGAATTTGTAAACAAGGAAAATATTGGTCCGTGTTATGTAATTAAATTTGAAAGGTCTCAGTCCAACCAATATTAAAGAGGAGCTAGATTTTATTCTGAACAAGCCTGCTGCTTCGGTTGCGACTACAAAATACTGGGTGGCAGAATTTAAACAAGGATGAACAACATAGCGGTCGACCAATTGAGGTGGTATTGCCAGAAAGGGTTAAGAAAATCCACAAAATGGTAATGGATGATCATCGGCTGAAGGTGCGTGAGCTACCAGAAATGATAGGTATTTCGAAAAAAAGCTTTACATCACATCCTGACCGAATAATTGAAGATGAGAAAGCTGTGCGCAAAATGAGTACCGTGTTTGCTCACAATAGAACAAAAACTGCGTCGTGAAGATGTTTCAATAGAAGCCATGTTTCACCGGAATAAGCCGAGTTTTTGCGTCGATTCGTAACCACGGATGAACACGAGTTCACCACTTCACATCTGAGACAAGGGAACAGTCAAAACAGTGCACTGAGATGGGAGAAGAAGGCGATACTGTCTTCGCTTTCTTTGGACACTACTGCGGGCAAGGTTTTGCCCCGAGTGTAATGCGAACTTATTGCAGTGATAAAACTAAGGAAAAAAGCCCACACATTTGGCGAAAAAGAAAGTTTCATCAATACAATGCACCAATACAATCTACTATTGCGATAGCCAAAATCAATGAATTTAAGTTCGAATTAAATTTGATTCGCCAGATTTGCTTACAATAAAGTCTGCAGTTGATGGCTATTTTGAGGAGCTAGACAGTTCCTACTATACATAGGGTATCGAAGCTATTGAAAATCGCTGGGGAAAGTGTATCGAGCTAAAAGGAGATTATGTTGAGAAATAAAGAAATTTTTTCCAAATTTGTTGTGCTCTCTTGTGAGGACCCAAATATTTGGGTGAAAATTTGTGCCCACAAATGAGTAAGATAACCGAATCAAGTTTAAAGTCAAATGGGTTATTCAGGAGGGATGAATTTCCTCATTTCACATTGGGGACGCATTTCCATCAATCACATTTGGGACGGATTTCCTTCCATCACACTTGGGGATGGATTTTCATCCATCACATTCGGAAGGCATTTCCATCCATCACACTTGGGATGGATTTTCATCCATCACATTGGGGACGGATTTCCATCCGTCACACAGAACCGTCAAGGAGAACCACTGAGGGAGAACTACAAAGATAGAATCCACAGAGAGTGAAATTACATAGAGAGAAGCCACAAGGAGAGAAACTACAAATAGAGAATCCAAAGAGGGAAAAACTCAGTGTTGCCATTTCAGTGCTTTTCGTGTATCTTTTGGTGCTTTTTTCCTTCCCATACCCGGTGATTTTTTACAAATACCCGTTTAAAAAAAGCGGGTATTTACAGTGCTTTTTCAGATTTCCGGCAGTGCTTTTAGTGCTTTTTATACAGTTTATATTTTTGGTATTTGTTCTCGTTTTTTTCAATTTTTATTAAATTTTCTGTCAAAGTTGAAAAAATTATACGAACTATACAAAATATACATTTTTTCACAATGTTTGTAGCAACTTCGTTATATTTAAACTTGAAAATTTTGAAATATTAATTTGGTGCACCCCTTTTTGGTTATTTTTTGAACCCTTTTTACACAATTTTACAAACTGAAAATGTGTTTTTAAATTCTTGACTTAAATTTTTCAAAAAATTAATATCGTGCTTTTTTACCCCATTTTTGGTAAATTTTTACCTTTTTTACCCGTTTTCACAATGCTCACGGTGCTTTCCTGCCTTCAAGAGTTGGCAACACTGGAAAAACTACAAAGAGAGAATCAACAGAAGGAGAAACTACAAAAAGAGAATCAACAGAAACAGAAACTACAAAGAGAGAATCCACACAACAAGGTGAATTCAAATTTTTGGAAAATTTCGTATTTTTTATTTAAAAAAAATCCATAATAATCGTAATTTTTAATTGTTGTGATAATGAAGAAGTTGCGTTCATAGAGAGTTATGTGAATTGGTCGAATAAATCAAATTCACTTTCAAACGAAGTTGGATACTTCTTTCAGGGACTTCATTCAAATAAAAATCTGAATCAAAAGTTAGCACAAAATTATGATATTCCATACCACAGAGTTCTTGGTATAATTCTATAGAAACGTGTTTAACAAGTTCATGTAATGATTTTTCCGATAGTGGAACGAATCGGAGTTCCGGCCTTATGCTATTTTTCGGGTTTTTTGTTGGTTTTTTTACTTTACACATTGATTTTCTAGACGGGTCATACACCTAGATACTAGTCTAATAGTTAAGCCTAGGTAGCTGATAAATAGCAAAGAATAAAAAACCACGAAAAAGCTATTAAATATTCATAACTTTTCGAACATTTCGGATTATAAAACGCTGTAAAAAAGAGCCGGGAAGAACTAAGCTAAGTTTGAGCCTGCTTCTTTGTCGGGAATGATCACTACCTCATTAACGAATGAAATTATATAGGTCCCGTGAAATAAATCATCTAAAATCGCTTTGATTTGCTTATACCTTCTCATGATTACTCGGTGAAAATATTGACCGACTTTAATCATTTTCAATAGCGTTAGTCCTTGTTGCAATACACACGTATGTACTAAATTTAGTCGAATTAACTTTTAAGGTGCGACTTATAATTTGATTAAAAGGATCGTTAATTTTATATAGACAGACGAACCGACATCTTAAGCTCCAAGGAGACTGTCTAGTCGAGCTGCCCATATGAGAAGTAATAAGTTAAATCAAGCGTAAAACTAGAGAAAGAGCTAAACAAACACCGAGTGTGAAACGAAATAAAAAACAATTTGTTTTCCTTCATTGAGCAAATAAATTGAATGTTAGGACCCTGGACTAGCTGAGCTATCCCAGTTTCAAACCCGGAGCAACCAGAGGTTCTATACATTCTTTGTTAGCTCGGGTAGTTCTGGGACCGTCCTCGTACCTTTTAGGAGTGTTAAAAGTTGATTAAAAATAATTCGTTATTCAGTAGGGAAAATAACCATTTTTGACAAGCGAAATGAGGGTAAAAAGGGGGTCCAATTGGTTAATATTAAGTTGACGATGACGAAAATAAAAAGAATTATATAGGAAATCCCTTCAGCCGAAACTATATGGTCATCAAATGGCAGTTATTTTTGCCAAGCAAAATGGTGGGTAAAAGGGAGCTGGGGAACCAATTTTGTTTTTATATAACTACACGCAAAGAAAAATTAGTTTGGAATGACCATATTCGAAGAGTTATCACATATGTTTTGATTTATGATTGCGACAATCATATTAAGTATTAAATATTTATGACAATCATACTCTTACCTTGTGTTACCCTAATATGATCTGTAAATTATCACATTATGATACCAAAATGATCGGAATATTATCATATTATAGTCCTACATATCATACTATGATCCCTGTAGTATTATGCATGTTTTTTTATTCAAAATAGTAACATCAGACTTGGGGAATTTCAGTTACATTGTGTACTTAATCCGTATTCACCTGAATTAAGAAATTATGCGAAGTTTTTAACACACAACAATACACAATACAATTCAACCAAAATTTAACTCATACTCATAGAGTCACAAGGCAAGCGATGGATCTAAATGTAGTAAGATGTCGTCTTGAACTAACTAAACAAAAAGTCACATTTGCTGGTGCTAATGAGTATAACCAGTTGCCAAATAATTTAAAAAGTATTTCTGTCTTATCCACATTTAAGACCAATTTAAAGCAATATTTGCTAAATAACGTTGAACTGCTTCTTACATCATAATGATAAATATATAATTATGTGTATAATTCCCATTTTTATTTATTATTATTATTATTTTTTTCTCTCATTTTATTTTTAACTATAAAACTTTAGTTAAATTGCTAAATATTAATTGTTGTCAACTTTATTAGCCTCTTTAAAGCCATCAAATTTTGTTAAATGAAAACATTGAAATATAGAATAACCACACGGGGAATGAGGAGTCAATTGCCCTCCAAGGACCTATCCCGTGACTGGTCAATCGGGGGCATACTGAAGGCACTTCCACTATATTTGTGTGTGTGTGTTAGTGTTGTTTTCTTTTCTTTTATATTTTTTTCTTTTCAATTTTTTTTATTTGCTTGTAGTGTTTGTTTTTTCTTTTTCTTTATTTGAACAGAAACGAAAAATATATAACTTTACCATCAGCCAGCCATCACGCATAAGCAACATTAGCTCAGACGGTAGAGCGCTTGCCTTACAAGCAGGAGGTTGTGTTATCGAGCCCTACTTCGACGCCAAGCAGATTAGTTTTACTTCTTAATTTTTTATTAGTTTATTTGAAAAGCTATTTTTAGACACACCACCTTACTGTCACAAGGTGTCTAAACTGTGGCAATTGGTCATTTCCAATGCCAACGCCATGTTAAAGTGATATGTCTCTTTCAAACAAAAATACCGATCAACGACCGGTATCCGCCCCCTTGGGACCTATCCTGCGTGTCATCTGGGACCGGTCCCTTTCCCCGTAGGGAAATTAATAAAAAAAAAAAAATTGGTATGGCCCAAGACCTGTACCCAAATTAGATTTTTCTGATTTTTTTATTATTGTACCACGCCTTCAAGCGAATATATTTGCAACTAAATTTGAAGAGTTTACCCGCTGACATTCTTCAATGGAAGGATACTGATTTTTTAGAGCCTAAACTCATTCTTATAAATATGCACAAGGCTCTTGTTTGCATTAATACCAAAAATATTAAAAACTTCCCAACCATTCAGAAGATATGCTCAAAAAAATTTTAGATGTACCTTATACGTTTTGTTCCTTAACGTGTTACGAAATCCCATACCAATATTGACATTGAGCATGTTATGTGTTAACTCTTTAAATTTTTTCAACGTCGATAATGTGCTGGCAACTGTCAGATTGTATACAAAAATATATTGTGGTTTTTTTTTGTATTCATGGTGTGAGCAACAAAACAAGGCTAAAGCCGAAACCACATAGTGAAAGTGCCAGTGGACAGTGGCAGTGCTGTCAAACTTTGTTCTTAAATTTCGCAAAAACGATTTTGTATTTTTAAAAAATTCTTATTGCGTTTCGTTTAACAACAGCTCTTGTTTATTTAGAAACTTTTCTAATTTCTGGGCAGTGACAGAGAAGATAGAAAAAACTGTTTTATCGACAAAACGTCTCACTGTTGTCGACACTGCTTTTATCTGGTTTAGGCTTAATATTTACATGATGATATAAGCCCAAACCACGTAGTGAAAGTGCCAGTGGACAGTGGCAGTGCTGTCAAACTTTGTTCTTGAATTTCGCGAAAACGATTTTGAATTTTTAAAAAATTCTTATTGCGTTTTGTTTAAAAACAGCTCTTGTTTATTTAGAAACTTTTCTAATTTCTCGGCAGTGACAAATAGAGGAGATACAAAAACATGCTTTATCGACATAACGTCGCACTGAGGTCGACACGGCGCTTATGTGGCATAGGCTTTAGACTTTTGAATTTGAAAATAAATTTGTTTCTTTAAAGAAGCGGTAAAGAATGAATATTTTGCTTCCAAATTGTTATCGATAATGACTTTGACATCAAAAACTCATTTTGGTCAAAATTGACAGTGAATACTTTTGAATATAGACTCTCAATATATTGAAATATGATATCCTGTAATAATTTTTCATATAAACTTAAACCAACAACCTTTGAAAAATCTAAAAATTTTCATTATTATTTGATGCCAACAATTTGTCACTAACCTCAACAAACCCTAACAAAAAAATTCTAAATTTGAAATTTGATTGAAAATATATTTAACACCGTTTTGTTGACAAACATGTCTACTTCGTTTGTCATACTTCACAATAAACCATCAACACAAACATCAGCATTACCACAACACCCCTAAAAATTGATAACCTTCAATTTTATTAGTTTGAAAGATGAGTATATTGAAAAGAAAGAAGAAGTAGAAGGAAAAAAAACCAATTGTAAACTTACCTAACAAATCGTTAACGCCAGCAAATGTCATCACCAGCGAAGCCACAAATAAATCCGCAATTGCTAATGATGCTAGAAATAAATTCCCAATACGACGCAAACTGCGTTCTGTATAAATGGCAAGGCAGACGAGTATATTTCCGGCAATTGACAAGAATATTAGTACAGATAGGAAAATGCCTGGAAAAGAATATTGATTATAAAAAGGGAATACATATTTATGATTCAAATAAAATGAATGGCACGGCATGAGTGAAATGTATGAATGAATAAGTGGAATGGCACATGAATGATAAATGCATAACAATTTATAAACGTATAAAGAAAAAATTATCGACACTCAATCATACATCAATGTAGAGAATTTAAAAATATTAATATGATTATGTATACGAAATCATGCAAAATAAAAAATGCTTAGGATTTTGAAATCATGCATTTTAAAATGTATTTTACGCCTGAATTTGTCTTCTTGTTTTTAAACTTTAGTTTTGTTAATATTTTTGTTCATTTTGTTTCTTTTAAAAAGATACAGGACATTCTCAACGACATTTACTTTACCAACAACAACTAATGATACAAGTGACTCCACTACTGGATCCTCACCCACTATCGTATCAGTTTTTGAGGGATGCATCCATGATGTTTCATTAAAATAGCTAGTTATCTAAAATGAAATTAAAAATAAAATTTGAAATTAATACAAAGTCATGAGTACTATTTCAAAGTTGTTTCATTTTTAAACGTATACTTAAAATTTATGTTACAATATTAATCATACATTTAGATGTTGTTTCTAATAAAAATTATTTCTAAATTAATAGTTTGTTTAATTAACGATTTTTTCTACAAGTTTGTAATTTATGACATGGACTTTTTATAGCATTTAAACTTTCTAATTAAAGCTTATGTGCTTTTGAATTTTGTTGCTAAACCTTACAATCACTTTAAAACCACTCCTAGAATTCAACAACTTTTGACTCATTCTGCCATTTATAGTTTTTTTTTTCGCTGTAATAGTATTAGACCTTTTCAAACTAGCAGTTACAAAACTTTTTAAAAATGTACGTTTACTTTTTTCAGATAAAAAAAAATATATATATGTATATACCTAAATATGTACGTACACTTAAAATAATACGTCAGTAGAAAAATCTGTCAAAACGGTTTCAAATCGATTTGACTAATTTTAAAAATTTTTTAGTTGAAACACTGATTTAAGCAAAGATTTTAGTTATCTTCATTTAACACAGTGCTAAAAATCCTCAGTGCTTTAACTAATTGTGAGTGTTAATTTTCGAAATTATTTAAAATTAATTTTTACAAAATTTATTGTTAAAATATAATATTTTCATGTTACTGTTATTAGCCGGTAGATGGCGTCACCAAAGTATCCGAAGTTTTAAAGATGGCGCTATTTCTTTCCTTCCCGATTTTTTAAAATGGCCCATATCTCGAAAACTAAGAGAGATAGAGCAAAATTTATGAAAATTTCGACTACCCCTAACCATCTAACCTCAGTGAAAGGGGTTATCTCTATACAAAAATGGAGCTTGGTGGAGCCTTGGACCCTCGGAAATTTTTAATAAAAATTTTCCACTTCATAAAATGGCCCATATCTCGAAAACTAAGCAAGATAGAGCAAAACGGACAAAATATTTGCTCCGTGGGAGTAACCTTACATGCCCTAAGATAATATGGACTAGAACTGGAGAGGGTCCCGAGACCCTAAATTTGAACAAACTTTACGACTCAGTATAATTACAAATAAAACTGCAGTTTTACTAATTTCTTACTTAAATTTAGATTTGCTAAATTTAACAAAAGAATTTGTTGAAATCAGCAAATTTTATTTTAAGCCAAAAAACAGGAATAAATTTTGTTAAAGTAACAAATTTTTCTTGTCAACCAACAGTCTTATTATTTTGAGTGTAGAGAAATAAAGCACACACAAAATTCAGTCATAAAATTTAAAGTTAGATAGAAAACGACTATTAAAACTACTAACAAGGATAGTCTAAGTGTGTAGTTCCACTAGACTTCAATAAAATTTGGATATGTGATAGAAAAGACAGCAAGAATAAGCATGTGTACTAGGGTTATGGCTTTTTGATTTTTTTTTTGCAAATATCAAATTTTACATGCCCTAGCCAAAAAAGCCATAAAAAATATTAAGGCAATCTTACTTTTTCGCTGCTGGCTGTCAAAAAAGTTCCCGTACCAAAAGGGTTGAAATTTGGTCTATATTTTTTTAGTTTAATTAAAATATTTCTCCGAAGTTTTAAACAAATGATACTCAAACGATGCTTCTTGAGAGCTATTTACTGTAACAATTACGAAACTTTTTGGAGGGAATTTTGGATACATTTTTTGTTGTTTACAATAATATTTGTAATAATTAGTTATGTAAATTAAACAAAATCCCCGAGCAAAAATTATTTTTAGAAATTGCATTTGGTGCGGAGGTTTTTTTTTTTTGCAAACACGACTTTTATTATTAATTTAGTATTGCCTATCACGTGATGATAGGTAAAATTTTTGTTAAAAATGAGTCATAACCCTAATGTGCACCTTTTCAGCCCAATCTCATATTTAAAGGTTAAAAAAAGTGGTTTGCATTTTTTTCATGCTTGGTCCAAGGATATGCATATGCCTTGGGTATCAAATAGAGTTCTGAATTATTCGGATTTTTATTTTTATCAATTAAACAATAAAAAAAAACTTTATTCGAACGATTAAGCGATTGATTTTTGATTTTTTTAAATTATTCGATTAATCGAACAAATAAAAATAAGTTTAAAAAATTCATAAATAATTAAAGTGTATTCGCTATTGTCTCTGAATTTTATGTATTTTGGCACCGTTTTTAATTTACAAAATTACCAGTTCTCAAATGCAATTATTTTCAAACAGAACATCAAGCGACTTAATCATAAATCATTTATCATATTTATCTCATTATCTAAATTATAGTTAAAAGTTGCAAATTTTATTATCAATACATGAAATTTAAAAATTGTAAAAAAAAGTTTAATATATTGACGATATTCTAAATATATTGTGCTATTAAACTCTCATTTCAGTTAAATTGCCCAATTATTTGTTCGTAGTTTTTTTTTTTTTTTATAAAGAGAAGCAACCCTTAGGAAATTCTTCCTATTAATTAACGTGTTGCTTCCT
Organism: Leucophora obtusa; assembly: GCA_949987735.1. Taxonomy (NCBI): domain Eukaryota; kingdom Metazoa; phylum Arthropoda; class Insecta; order Diptera; family Anthomyiidae; genus Leucophora; species Leucophora obtusa. Next base: position 45,533,333 of record OX465295.1, read on the forward strand.
TTGGAAAGGGGATAGTGAAGGAGTGAAAGGTGGTGAAAGATGAAGGGCTTCAAATATGGCGACACTGTAATTGCGAAAAAAAACCGTCAAATTCCATATAAAAAAAAGATAATTTTCTACTAACGTGTTCGCAAAGAAAGATATGGTTGCAATATGATCACGGCTACAAAACTGTATTGCCTACTGCTGCACATGGTTGTTGTAATGAAATTATTAATTTATTAATCATACTTTACATTTTATAGTTACATCTCTCTTTTTTTTTTGTTATCATATTATTCTTTCGTCTACATTCATTTATTCTCTGGACAATCATATACGTCTCTGCAATTGTCAGAGGGTTAATTTTATGAAATTAAACTAAGAATATTATTTTCAGACCCAGAAAAATAATATCAAGAAATTCTATCAATATCCGCTCAGGTATATCTGGGTTCTTCAACAAGGACGCTACAAAAGTAGAAAGACAAGGACAGCAAACGACGCCATAGTTCTTGCCGCTCTTTCGACATTTCTCTTCAGTAAGGTTTGCCATTTCATGATGGAAAGATATATGAGCCAACAACGAGTCGAAATTATTAAAATTTACTACCGAAATTCGGAGTCAGTGGCCTCAACGTTAAGAGCGCTACGTCCAATTTATGGTCGTCATAATGAATGGCTTCGTCAATAAACGAAATATGCGTTATTGGTCAGACAGCAATCCACACGTACTCCATGAGTCATCATTGCATCCCGAAAAAATTACGGTTTGGTGCGGTTTATGGGCCGGCGACGTCATTGGGCCGTACTTCTTCCGTGATGATCAAGACCGGCACGTTACTGTGAATGGGAATCGCTACCGTTTAATGATAACCGAATATTTTTGGCCCCAATTGGATGATATGGACTTGGAGGACATGTGGTTCCAACAGGACGGCACCACAAGCCACACAGCGAATGTCACAATCAATTTGTTGCAAACCAAGTTTGGAGAACGTGTTATCTCACGAAATGGTCCAGTCGATTGGCCGCCTCGGTCGTGCGATTTGACGCCGTTGGACTATTTCCTATGGGGCTACGTCAAATCTATGGTCTATGCCAACAAGCCAGCGACGATTGATGAACTTCGTACGAATATCGGCCGATTTAAAACCGTCGAAAATTGGGTTCAGCGTCTGGACTTCTGCAAGCGTGCCCGTGGTGGCCATACAAAAGAGATCGGTTTCCATACATAATGGCATCGAACGTACTTTCACAGGAATAAAAAATTTCATTGATATCCAAAACCGTTTTTGTTTTATTTAAAAAAACTTTTGTAGCGCTCTTATTGAAGAACCCTTTATTAATATGTTTAAAAAAAATTTAAAATCTTCTAAAATGTGACCTCTGACCTTACACAGGGGCAATTTAATGTAATTATATATGCCATAATTTTCAGGATTGAATTATTTAATCTTGTGTTGTTATATTCTGGGCAAAACCATGTGAAATTAAAAGAACAGAAAAGAAGAACTTTTCTAAAACTAAATAAATGACAAAAATCACTGTTTTCTCGAAATCCGTTGAAATAAGATCTCTGCTCCAGCTAAATGAAAAAAGGATTTCCTACAATATTTGTAATTTTTAATCTCTAATATGTTCTTAATCCCTATAGTACAATCATTGATTTTTTAAAATTTCTTTAAAAAAATTTTAAAAAATTTACAATTGTAGATTTGAAAACAGTGTTTACGAATTCAGACCTTTTTGGTACTAATTCAAAATGATTTAGCAAAAGACAATAGGAAAAATACTTCTTATCTGAGTTTCTTGGAACTTATAGATTAAAAAAATATTTCTGTAGTAGGTAGAGTATTTTAATAAATTTTAAAATTTGGACCCGAATTTATTGATTAAGTGGTCTGCGACACATCAGTTGCGTGGGGAAATTGTAATAACTCGGCAGTTTTTTACCCGATTTAAGCTTTTATTCCTTTATTACAAAGAGCATTCACTCCAAACTACGATTCTTTAATGTTTTTATTTCGAATTGGTTTTAAAATATTAATGTTTTCGAGAAAATGCACAAAAAGTTATATTTTCCCTTGTAATCCGTATCTCAAACTTCAGGTCCGATGCGGCACATCTTCCCGATATCCGATTATCTTAATTAATATTTCCAGGGGGTAGCCCGGTCAAAAACTCAAAATTTATTTTCCTCCATACAAGCTTGGATCACCCTATTGTCCATACGCGCTGCATTAAAATATGCACAAAATTTGTGCACCTGCTTACGTACATGTCCATATATGCTCACATATGATTCATGAATGCTCAGATATGATCATATATAGTCATATACCTCCATATACCCTCAAATTTCGGATCCAAAGATATATGGAAATATATGAGATGATGTATGGTCATACATTGAATTATGTATGAACGTATATGATCATGTATGCCCATGCATGATCATATACAAGTCAATGTATGATCATTTATGTTCATATATATTTCGATTTTCACATGGGCAGTTAAAAAATAAGTGATTACAAGTTATTAAATAAGGCTTACTCATATACTTATTATTTGTTAAAAAATATGTAGTTACCAATATGACATTATTTTTGTAACTAAATAAGTAGTCACGCGTAAGCTAGACTGCTTATAAAACCGACTTCGTCTAACAAACATAACAAGTACTGAAGCCGAATTATAAGCAGTAAACATTTTTAGTTCCATTATATAACCACTTGTTTGGTAATGAAAGATTTTGCTGGTATTAAATGTAGATCTTTCAAATGACATATTAAAATTATTAAAAAGTTTTCAAACAAAAAAGTTTCATACAACTTTAAAATTAATTTTACCCCCTAAATATAAATGTGGACCGATATGTTTAGAACCGGGTGTTATATAATTTTGTCTTGTCTATCACATATCCAAACATCACTAAAATCTGCAGGAACCCAGAGATTCTCCTTGTAAGACAATTTTAAATCATGCTTTTTGGAAAGTTCCAAAGCTGCCTTAAATTTAGTAATATCAAAATAAAACTGTTAAATATATAGAATTTTAGTTATATTTGAGTTAAACTTAAGTTAATAGAAAATAACAATTTAACCTGCTAAAATCAGCAAAAAATTTTGCTAAATAACTACACCTTTTGCAATTGTAATTCAGAAAATATCAATTGAAATTCAGAAAATATCAATTGAAATTCAGAATTTCCATTTGAAATTCAGAAAACATCAATTGAAATTCAGAATTTCCATTTGAAATTCAGAAAACATCAATTGAAATTCAGATTTTCCATTTGAAATTCAGAAAATATCAATTGAAATTCAGAAAATATCATTTGAAATTCAGAAAATATCAATTGAAATTCAGAAAATATCAATTGAAATTCAGAAAATATCATTTGAAATTCAGAAAATATCAATTATTATTCAGAAAACATCAATTGAAATTCAGAAAATATCAATTGAAATTCAGAAAATATCAATTGAAATTCAGAAATCGTCACTTGAAATTCAGAAAATATCAATTGAAATTCAGAAACCGTCATTTGAAATTCAGAAAATATCATTTTCTGAATTTCAAATGATATTTTCTGAATTTCAATTGATATTTTCTGAATTTCAAATGACGGTTTCTGAATTTCAATTGATATTTTCTGATTTTCAAATGACGATTTCTGAATTTCAATTGATATTTTCTGAATTTCAATTGATATTTTCTGAATTTCAATTGATGTTTTCTGAATAATAATTGATATTTTCTGAATTTCAAATGATATTTTCTGAATTTCAAATGATATTTTCTGAATTTCAATTGATATTTTCTGAATTTCAAATGATATTTTCTGAATTTCAATTGATATTTTCTGAATTTCAAATGGAAAATCTGAATTTCAATTGATGTTTTCTGAATTTCAAATGGAAATTCTGAATTTCAATTGATGTTTTCTGAATTTCAAATGGAAATTCTGAATTTCAATTGATATTTTCTGAATTTCAAATGGAAATTCTGAATTTCAATTGATATTTTCTGAATTACAGTTGCAAAAGGTGTAGTGGACTAAAAAATAACAAAAAATTTTAAATTTTTAAAGTTTTTTTTTCATTTTTTGACTACAAATAAAAATTTATCTTTCTGAAATCCGTAGCTTAATATTTTTTAGAAAATAGTTCTGCTGATTTTAGCATGATAGACTGCTATTTGCTTTCAACTAAATTTAATTTAAAAGTAAAAAAAAAAAAATGTTGTAGGTATAACAACTAAATAATGCTTCTTTTGATACTACTACTATTTAGCATATTTTCTGCAGGTTTTACAGTATAATTTATAATTTTAAATTAACTAAAAGTTAACTAAATATAATTAAAATCTGCTAATTTTAGCTTTGTTTTCTGCAAGGTAATTTTTAACTAATTTTGATGATTTTATAATTGGAAGGCTTATTTTCATTTATTGTGTATAGCAGATTTGGGAGTTCACATACACAAAACGGCAGTCAGCTGGTTCAGTTGCGTTGCATTTAGGGTTTAGAGAGCCCACTACATGTTTGATTTCAGCATGGTTTAAGAGCCAGTTTTATATACAAAACTAAGACGAAATTTCTTCTAAAATTTTACTCAAGTATGAAAGTTTCGAAAGAAATTTTATAAGACTGTTATTTGCTATTTCCGCTTCCTATAGCAACGACATGTAACAACTGCGGGCCCTTTCATATAAAGGTACCAATTCAGTGGCAGTTCAACTTTAACGCTGAACTGATCATACGTTCTTATTGCTGTACAACAAAATAATGAAAAAAAAAAACTTTTTCAAGTGTCGAGTAGATGTTAAACAAACAAAAAAGTAACTTTACTAATGTGTTACGCTAAACTGAACTAATGAATTTCAATGCTAAAAGGGATCATAATAAAAAATATAAAGAACATACCTACACCTATATATGTACATGTAAAAATAAAAATATATAACAAGTTATAAAAGGTAAACACAGCTCATATTCCAAAACAATATATGATGACGGTGAAGAGCAGGGTTGAAAAAGCTACGACTAAAGTAGCAGTAGTAACTAAAAATGACGATTATTGTAGTAAAAAAAACAACAAAACTAAAAGTCATCACATCGCTACTACTACCACTATGCAAACTTTTCTATAGCTCAGCAGTAGCACATAGCTTTGTTTTGAAATTGAAAACCACCACATCATCAATCGATGTGTCTGCTACTAAATTCAACAAGTAGCAGTAGCAGCCAAATAGACAAGACTCCCAAATTACTACTCAGCTACTACTACCTCTACACAAACATTTTATTAGCTAAGCAGTAGCACACATCTTTGTTTTGAAATTGAAAACTACCGCAGCACCAATCGTCTACTTACAAATTAAGCAAGGGCAGTAGCAGCCAAACATACATGACTCCCAAATTACTACTCAGCAGAGTAGTCATAGAAATATTTTTGGTTGTTTAAAAATGAATTATTGGTTTGGTTTTTCCAGTACTGTGTGTGTGTGTATGTATTTTATATTGTTTTTGTTAAACAGAACAGAGCATGAAGATGCTAATTTGCCGTTTTGGAATATTCGATTGATTTTATGATTTATATTTTGTATTTTAAATTTTTTATTTTATACAATATTATATATTTTTTAACTCACCCCTAATTATGAATAATTTGCAATTTCTTTTCATTACGTAGGCCCTGTGCGAGGTGGCTAAATTTTTTCTGAACTAAATGCAAATATAGAAAAGGGTTTAAAATTTCTTTAAAAATTGTTTTAAAAAATTTTCTACATTCAAAGAAACTCTTAAACCTGAATTTAGTTTGGAATTAGTTTAGCCAGCCGCACCCACCCGTTAACAGTTGTAAGACACATAATAATAGAATTAGGTTACATAAATTTACGTCACAATTTGACAGCACTGTTTCAACGGTAAATTGTTAACAAGTGGTGGGCGAGAACAAAATAAGGATACACACAAAATTCATACGTAGATCAGTATTTGTTGTTAGGGTTGTCGCAAAATAAGGATAAACACAAAATACATACGTAGATCAGTATTTGTTGTTAGGGTTGTCAGATATAGCGCTTTCTTGCCAAACGTGGCGATTTACAAACACATTTGGAGATTTTATTCTTGAAATGGCGACGGACGGTTTTTACGCTGATTTAGGAAGTGGTTGCATATTTTTATGGATTTTTTTTACACTCAGTATCTAATCTCACAGATTATGATTTTAACCTTTTTTATAATCCCTATCTTTGATTGAAAAGATAATATTTTTATAATTATTTGGTGCTAATGAAAACAATTTAGTCACTTCAGATTTAGCGTTTTTTATTTTTCACATTGAAGATTATCCCATAATTAGCCAGATTATTAAATATACTTTTTATAAAGTTTCGACAAAAATCGTTAACCGAAGTCCTAAAATAAAATACTGTTGACAGTGCGGCTTAAGAACGCTAAAACTGAGTTAAATTTAAAGGCAAAATAACGGAAAAATTAGTTTAATTGAATCAGAACGGGTTTAAATTTTGCACTAACTTTTTTATATGAGTGTACTAAAAACTACAGTTGGGCATCGATTATCCGGAATGGTCGGGATCGGACGCATTCTGGATAATCGATTTTTCCGGTTAACTGATGTAAAATTTTTTACGCTTTTTAATATAAATGTTTGTTTTATTTAATCAATATACACACTTACAAAATATAATGTTAATAAGTTTTTAATTGCTACATATGTAATTACTTAAAAAAATTAATTTATTGTGGTTTGTTTCTTTTCCTTAACTTTCATATTTTCCGCTAAAAGCTTCGCTTAGATACGGTAGACTTGTATTTTATCTTGTTCTCTAATATTCTATAATATTAATCTTTCTATAATATGTCCTTTGAATTTTTATGGCTATCTAAGAAATGTTCATAATGGCAACTAAAACTGCTTTCAGGGAAACACTTCCAAAAAAGGCTTGTTTCCTCTCCATTGTAGATTTTCTTATTTATAAGATTTTCCTTTGATGTGTATTCTTCCAACTGATTTACAAAAATTGTGGCAGATACATATTCGGCAGATGCTTTGTGAATTCCATGTTGTTTTTTAAAGTTCTGTAACTAGCCTCGAGAATATTCACATGCTAAGCTTATATTTAATTTTTAATGGAAGAACTTAGCCGTTTCCATTATCATTAAACTGGAAATTGGGATCCCTTTAAAACGTTTTTGTCGGAACCATTCGTATTTCGCTCTAATGCACTTTTTAAAGTTTTTGATTTTGGAAGCGAGAAACTAAATCACTTTCTGCACAATATTTTAATATTTTATCTTTATTTTTTATTCAGTCATAAACTGTTTGTTTGTCCACTCCATAATTGTGTGATAGTGTTTGAACAGAAACATGTTTTTTTAAATAGTCGTTGACTATATCAAATTTTTCTTGAATAGTTAATACTTTTCTTTGCTTTTTACTCGATTCTAAAATTACACATCAACACTCCTTACTACGTAAATTTCAATTGCAACTAAACACCAGAGGAAAAACATGCAAACAAGGGAATAACCTTATTTCATTTTAGACACATATTAATTTTAGTGTTGCTAGCATGTTGAAACCAAATTTCGTCAAAATAAATAGTAGATGTTTTTCAATCCCGGATAATTGATGTAATCACGGTTAATTGATTGAAATAAAAAAATCTTCCTTTCCTTATCGATCCCGGATAATTGATGTTCCCGGTTAATTGAATCACGGATAATCGATGCCCATCTGTACTTTAAAATGACCTTGTAGAAAATACTACTGACAGTAGCAGATTATTTTTGTTATATATCCGTAAGATAGGAACATCAAACATAAAACTGAATTTTTACTTGTTTTTAATCAACAAACATATTCGTCGCTGCTCCTAAGAAAATAGCTATTTGTCGATAAACTTTTTTGTGAGGAGACATACAAATCTGCTTTATTTCAGCGTTTTTCGGAACTTTTTGAAAATTATTTTTTTACACAGATATAAACCAAACTTCAAGCTTTTCATTTATAAAAGAATTACTTCCAAAAAAAATGGCCAAGACACACAACACAGACCTAATTTAGGTGTTCCACAAATAATTTTTGAAAACAAATAGCTATTTTCTTAGGCGCAGCAACGATATGCTGATTTCAACTGAATAATTTAATTTTTATTAAACAACGTTTCTTTTAAATTATTGTATTTTTATAAATTTATCAGGCCGTGATGCTCAACTTCATCGAAAATACGAGTATATTTTAGTAGAATTTTAAACTATTTGTACGGGCTTTTTTTGTGAGTGTACTGGTGCTGATTATAATCATATTGCATACAAAGGGTCAAACATATTCAAATATGAACTCATAAACCTTTATTAATTTATAAGCCGCTTTTTTAATTAAAACATTTCAAGTTTATTATGTAATTTTGTATGGGCCCAATACACATCAGATAAACCAAAATCATTTATTCTTTCGCTAAAAAAAACTACTCAGCATGAAAGGAGTCATATTTCGTTTTTCTATGTTTTACTACTTTGGTTTTTCGTTTTCTGCTCTTGCTGTTTTTTTTTTTTTGTAGCAGCAGTATTTGTAGCAGTAGCAGTAGCAGTAGTAGTTGTTCATTTCGTTTTTCTGCTCTTACTGTTTACAAATGCTCCGTGTTTTGTTTGTAGTGGTAGCAGTAGCACAAGAACAAAAATAGAGTTGATCAAAAACAATGACTGCCTACTTTATATAAACTAAATAGCAGGCAGATGCTTTTACTAAAGCTACATGAATTGTTTGTAGTAGTAGCAGTAGTAAAAAGCAAAAATATTTTTTGAATCGTAGTTTTTTAAACCCTGGTGAAGAGTACTGTCTCTCATATAGACATTATAAAACAAATACTATAGAAAAAAAAGAACAAAAAACGCAAACAGATACAAAACAAAAAAGAATACTAAGTATAATGTTGGGGATTTATGAAAAATGAGATTGTGTGTATTACTTTTGCACAAAAATATGTTTCCAACATTTTATTTAAAATTTTAAACCTAAAATGCAAAATATTTTTGTTTCTATTAAAGAACCAAATCTACGACAAATTTTTAAATCGATAGAAATAAAAAACTTAAAGGAATTAAATATGCTAAAATCCCAAACTTATTTAACAAATTGTGAAAAATAATCCGTTATATTTCATTCTTGCCTAAGGAAATCGTCAACAGACTACGTTTTTAGAATTTCTGGAAATATTTGTTAAGTTAAATTACAAACTCAATGAGAATTTCCAGTTCTCGTTTAGGAGCGTTATTAAACATTTAAAATATCAAAGAAAAAACAACAAAAAATTCTCCACAATTTGCTTAGTTATCTTCCAAAGTACTACTCTGTTATTTTGACAGATCTAGCAATGTAGTGAAATCCGGATAGGGACATGCCTATAACGGATTATTTTTCACAATTTGTTAAATACGTTTGGGATTTTAGCATATTTAATTGCTTTAACGCAGTTAATGTTTATCCCGATAAAATGAAATAAAAAACTTCATTCTTAAAAATAAGCTTACCCAGTCAGAAAAATACAAACGGGAAAGTGGTGGCAAAGCACTTTAACAGGTGGTACAAGTATTGGCAAAAAGTGCTTTCCCATTCCCAAAATGATAACATCATTAGACAAAAGGACCGGCTGTTCAAAAAGCGCCGGAAAAGCACTGGAGGAACAAAATTTTTAAACGTTGGCAAAACGCTGGCAAAACCAATAAATAGGTGGTTTGGAAATATATTTTCCAAAACAAAATTAAAAAAAAGTTCATATGTATTTTTTTGACCCTGCCGTGATTTGAACCCAGGCCGTCAGATTGGCAGACGATTACTGACGATTACCCACTGAGCTAACGAGACATATAATATTTAATGGCTAAACACATAAATGAGTGATAATAGCTGGACAACTACTGGCTGTGATAAAATGCTAGTACTGGCAAACAATTTTTAGTAACTAGTAGTCTTTGGAGGGCAAAAAAAAGTTGGTCGTGAAGGAGCTTTCCCACAAACAAAAAAATTGATTTTATAAAACAAAAAAAATTTTAAATTAAAAAAAATCCCAAAAAATTTTTTTGATTGAAACCAGATTTGAACTCGGAACCTTCCGACTACAAACATTTTTTAACGAAGCGTCAGCATTTTTATAAAATCATTGGTTTTCCAGTGAATTGATTTTTGTACGCCTGGTAGCATTGGCTAGGTAGCACTGGATAACCACTGGTTGCAAACCTTGGCATATCACTCTAAGCCAATTCTTTGCCAGTGGTTTTTTTTATAAACCACCGAAATTTTTGTAAAAAAAATACTGGTAAAACGTTTTTCGCAAACGCTGGCAAAGCGTCCCAAATGAGTGTTCTGCCAATCATTTATTTTAAATACCATGGTTACCCAGTGGTATGCCAGTGCTTGATTTTTTGTACCACTGGCGATTTCTGACTGGGTAGGTACCTGCAAATTTTATAAAACAAATTCCCGCAAAATTTTCTAAAAAAATTTTGAGACTATTCTAAAATAGGTTCTTTTACCACCGATTCTATAGCACAGGTTCTATACTGTGCCTGAACCAGTGCTATAACTGGTTCAAGAGCCGGTTCTAGTTTGGAGGAAAAGAACCTGTTGCTAAAAATAACCATACAGAAAGAACCGGTAGTAGAACATAAATGAGAACCTATGACTTCTTTACTGAGGTATAATGTAAAATGTTTCTAATCTTTAATTTGATGTTTTTCTTAAATCTTTTTTGTGGCTTAAGGCAATAATGAAAACAATTTTCATATCAAGGTCTTATATTTAGTTAGGGCTATCTACAAATAAACATTTTTGTTCAGGAAAGCGAAAAAACCTTTTAATTTACGTATTATGAATAGTTTGTTAATTTTCTAAAATATCTGTGAATATCACATTCTTACGTATATGGGTGAAATCAAAAAATGTGATAAATTTTTGGGCCAAATTTGTGAGAAGCAAAAAGTGGTAATATTTCGGTTTTTTCTTAATGGAATCAGTAAGTCTAGTCATTATAAACCTAATTGCAAAAAATCTCTTCTACAAGTTGTCGCAATAACTTTTTTTGCACAATTTTAATTCTTTTTGTTGTAACGGAGTTTACATTTCCGCAAGTAAAAGATATAACAAAAAAAATTGCGTACGAATTTTCTTCAATTTATTAGTTTTTCGTATTTGGGTTTTCAACTTGCTTTCCAATGATATATAATTTGTGTTTATCAAATTGGGGGTTTGGCGAATAAAAATACAATTCATTCCGCGAAAAAAATTTTTATTTTTTTTTTCATTTTGTATTTTTGGTCTTTTTAAATTCTTTTCAAAAATATAAAATTTTTTAAAATCCAAACAGCGGTTGCGCAGTTACAAAATAATATATTAAAAACTTAACATTTCGCGATCAAAAAATTCTTTAATTGTGTGAAACAAATTTAATTTGTCAAACTAATGTCAGTAATGACTCGAAATATCGATTCGAAACCAATGAAATGCAAAATAAATCGTTTTTCGCTCCAGCAGCTTAGGGTAAAAAACTGATAACTTTTTTTGATTCGACGCAAAATTATTAGTTGAATCGTCTTTTGACGCATAAATATTAGTTGAATCACCTCTGTTTATGGTTATTTTAAAACATTTTAAACATTTATCTACATTTATTTGAATAAAATCTGATGCAAACAATTGTGGTTACGGAGTTTACAGTTACGGAGTTTACATTTGGTTACTTTTTTCCTTCAGAAACGCTTTGTCAGAATTTTTTTTCCGAAACAAAATCGCATGATGCCTATAAGGTGAATCCAAATATGACATTGTTTTTCTTACTCGTTAAATAGTTTGGTGTAAAAATTAGGAACGGAGTTTACAACATTTTTTCAAATCTTATTAAAGACATCCTTTTTCATCTCGAGAATGCTACATGCTTTAAGTTTGTTATACTAGGTGATTATTTACAGTCCAAAGATCATTTGAGTATGAATAACATTATACTTTTCGCATTATATTCAATAGAAAACTCAAAAATTCTGGTGTATGCATTTTTATCAAAAATTATGACGAAAAATCGTTACAAAGTTGAAGTCTTGTTAGCATAGATATACAAAAAAAGTTTGTAAAATGTATTAATTTTTGTTAAAAACGTTACTTTTGCTCTTCATAAAAATTCTTACTGTTAGTGTTTAGCTTCATTGGTTATTAAAATATAAGCTATTAAAGTTAAAAAACCTTATGAGTTACTGGTTACGGAGTTTACATTTGACCTATAAAATTAGCCACAAATTTTATGTATTAACCAAAAATTGGTCAGATTGTTATAAATTTTGTAAAACAGGTGACAGTGCGCTGATATATATCGAAATATATAACTCAAATGTAATCCATGCATTAGAAATTAACTGGTTACATGGTTTTTATCACATTTTTTGATACCACCCATATATACATATTTTTGTTAAAGTTTTATACTTTTAACGATTTTATAGTAGATAGCCCTTATTGCATTCGGATGTTTTTTTACCCTGTCAAAAAAATCACTTTCAACTGCGATCAATTTCTTTGGTTAATACAGGAAAAGATAGAGCAAATATTTTAGTCTACTAATTATTTATCAAAATTTTTGCTGATTTTGGGAGGTTAAGTTGTTATTTTCTATTAACTAAAATTTACCACAAATATAACTAAAATTCTGTATTCTGGTAATTTATAACTAATTTTAAGTAATTTAACTAAAATTTTTACAGTTAGTGTGGCAACCTTGTGGTCGTTAATTTGATACCCGGTAGCAGCAATAAAAATTAAGATAAAAAACTATGATTTTTTGTAAGTTGAAATCCTCAACCCATATTTAAAATTATCACTTTACAGAGCCACTTCATTTGAATTTAAGAAATTAAATTAACAATAAATGCTTGGTAGATAGTAAATTTATTAAAATGAAAAAAAGTGGGTCTAGGATAATTTTTTCAATCTAATGTCATAGATAATAACTATACAACTTATTTGCCATCAAAATCTCATTTCCTTCAAAACCACAGATGGCCCCTATTGAATACATGCCCTTGATATGCTTAAATATATAGAAAATATTTTTAATTTCCTTTCGTTTTTTAAACAAAAAAACTTTTGAAATCATATACATATTTATTTTTCAGTTATTTTTTTAATAAAACTTTTTTTGGCATCATTTAGAATATGAATAAGAGTGTATGTCAAGAAAAACTAATGTTAACAAATAAAATAAATATGTTTTAATTTTGTTTTAGACATCTTGGTTTCTTTTTCCTCATATATGGTTTTTGTGGGTTTTTTAATTTAATTCCATTGTTTTTTGCCCTTTATTTCCAAATCTGACTTTTTTAAAACCAATTTTAATATTTTGTGTGTTTAGAAGAAACCACCAGCCATGCTTGAATAAATTTAATTAGTTTTTTAAAACCGCATCAGAAAACAAATTATTTAAATTGAACTTTAATGTACATTTTCATTTAGTATACAATTAAATTGAATATGTAAAGTAAGTTCTATTAAATTTTAATAAATTTTATAATTTAACCTTTTCATTAGTTTTACAAAAACAAAGAAAATTTTTAAGGGGATAAATTCCTTTATTCAACCCTTTGATAAGCCCTGCCGCAAAGCTATAAACTCTAGCGTCCGGTCAAAACTCAAAATTTTTTTCTCTATACAAGGAATTATTAAATATTAAGGCGGGTAATTTTTTCATCCTTTTTTATTTCAAAATGCTACCAGGCACAAAAGTTTGCGCATAATTCTAGATTTAGCACATAGGCTCAAAAATCCGTAGGATGACACATAGGTGGCGCCACTAATGAAAAATCGATATGATTTTTTGCAACTACCGACCTTCAGATGATACCTGTCAAAAATTAATGACAATTCGTTCATTAGTTCCACTTAAGGCGGGTAATTTTTAGTGACGCTACTTTTGCGATTTTGAAAACAATGCATTAAAAGCAATTTCGTGTGTTGATTTATCATTGCTTTTTAATGGAAAAATATATCAAAGCTTGATAAGTGTTATTCGGACTCTGTTCCATCGAGACGAATGGTAGAAAAGTGCTGACTTTGAACGTGGTCGTACAAATACCGATGACGCTGAATTCTCTGGTCGCCCAAAAGTGGTGGTGATACCGGAAAACATCAAAAGAGTTCACAAAATCGTTTTGTCAGATCGTAAAGTCAAGTTGCAGGAGATAGCTGAAAACTTAAAGATATCGAAAGAACGTGTCGGCTTTATTTTGCATGAACATTTGTCCATGAGAAAGCTGTTTTCGAAATGGATGTCGCGTTTGCTCACAGCGTATCAAAAACAACAACGTGCAGATGATTCTGAGAGTTGTTTGAAGCTGTTTTGGCGAGATAAAAAGGGCTTTTTGCATCGGTATGTAACAATGAACGAAACTTGGATCTGCCACTTCATCCCACAGTCGGATCGGCAGTCAGCTGAGTGGACAGTAGACCGTACCTCAAACAAAAAGTTCGCCGTACACCCTTCAATATGAAGTATTTTTGCAAGGAAATTTCAAAAAAAAATTTTTATTTTTGCCGAACGTAGGGGTGGCTTTTTTCAATTTTTCGTTATATCTTCGGCATTTGAAGTCGGATTTTAAAGTGTGATATATCGATTTTTTTGCCTCGAGAAGACCAGTGTTTTGCTAGAAAGGAAAAATCCAATGAAAAAAAATTTAAAAAGGCGACCCCTACGTTCGGCAACCAATAAATAAAAAAAATTTCTACTGGGTTTATCGAAAAACTTCCTTAGCAAAAGTTTAATGATTTTTTGCGAGCTTTAATTTTCTGACATTAGGGTGGTACATTAGGGTGGTAGCAACTGAGATCTGGTGGGTAACTAATAGAACGGGATACTTGAGGTCAATGGCCCTTAGAGAAAAACACGGGTCTCCTCGATAGAAAAACATCGCTATATTATACTTTAAGATCCAACTGTAAATGCCAAAGATATAAGAAAAATGTAAAATGGCGACCGCTACGTTCGGCAAAAAAAAATTTTTTTTCAAACCTCCTTGCAGAAATATTTCATAATGGAAGGTGTACGGCGCACTTTGTTTTTTTTTTTTTTTGCCTGTAAGGTGGTACGCTCTAGTGGACAGCAACTGGCGAACCTCGTCCGAAGAAGCCAAAGACGCAACAGGCAGCTGCCCAGTGTAGAAAATCATTACTAGATATGTGGTTATGTAACTACATACTTGGTAATGGTAACTAGTTACTTTTGTTATTACACTTCTTATTAAATTTATATGGCGATGTCGCGAAAAATAATGAGTTGTCGTTACACACCAGCATACGAAAAATCAAAAAATATATCGTTACCTAAGTGCTTACCAGTACTGACAAAAATAATGAGTCTAAAAATAGATTTTCTAAAAAATAAATTCTATAAAAAAAATATTTTTTAATGTATTTTTTTTTTTTAATAAAATTTGCTGGTGCGGGAATCGAACCTGGGTCTACAGATTGCCAGTCAACAGCACTACCATCTGAGCTATATCGACATGTAATATTTAATAGATAAAAACACAATTGACCTGCTGCACACAAGTAAGCTTACTCGCCAACATACAAAAAATCAAAAAATATGTGGTTACATATATCAGTGTTTAAAAAATATTGAGTCTAAAAATAGATTTCAAAAAATTTTCAAAAAAATCTAAAAAATTATTTTCTATTTGAAATAATGATAAAAATAAGTAATTATCAGTAACTCATTATTATAGTTTTAAAATAATACAGAAGGTAAGTGGGTGTCATTACTGGTAGTCCAAAAAATAATGATATGTCATTACCGTTTCTACACTGGGTTGTAAAGTTATGGCATCAGTATTTTGGGATGCGGCTGGAACTTTGTACATTTATTACCTTGAAAAAGGCCAGTCCACCAAAAGCGATTGCTACATGGCCCAAATGGTGCGTTTGAAGGAGGAAATCGCAAAAAAAACGGCCCGATAAAAAGTGCTCTTTCACTAAGACAATGCGCCGTGTCACAAGTCGTTGGCTACCATGGCCAGATTACACAAATTACACTTTCAATTGCTTCCGCAACCACCGTATTCGCCAGATTTGTCTCCCCTGTTTTCACAGCTGAAAGAAATGCTCGCTGGAAAGAGATTTGTTTCGAATGAAGAGGTGATTACCGAAACAGAGGCCTATTTTTAATTCTAAAAAAAGGTATCGAAATGTTAACTAGAATGGCGTGGGAGTGATTGTATCGCTTTTGAAGGAGACTTTGTTGATGAATAAAGTCGAATTTTGAATAACTAGGTTATCTGTAACGGAACATTAGAAACTGATTTCTTAATGTCACAGCTGAAAGATTCGTTTACTAAAGCAAACCTCTCGAGTGGCAACAAATTCAATTATATCCAATTATACTAAGTATGATTATCATGTACCCGTATTATAGATTACAAACACCATCAACACATCTCTTAGTTATCCTTAAAATAATTACTAAACTCATATTCATTATACTGAAAAAACACTCCAAGAAACCTACATATTATAGAAAGCCATAAAAAATATTACACTTCATTTTCCAGTAATATTAAATATCACATATTTTTTTACGGATTTTTACAATTTTCGTTTGTTTTTCTATTCTTTTGCTTTTTTTTTGTAATAAAAAAAATAAAAATAAAACAATTCTGGTTGCCATATAACATTAAGTGAAGCAAAGTATACTCAGCATAAGTATTAGTCTCTGTCTTCGAACCAAAATAATAGGCAAAAGGCAAAAAAAAAAAAAAGAATCGTGCAAATTAGCATTAAAATTATGCTAATAATGATGCGCGTTGATTACCCAAACGAACAAGTAAATAAATACGTTATTTTATAATTGAGATGATGGAGAAGACAATTTTCAAGATGAAAAGCTTTTAAGAGGTTTATATGTACTTATTTATAACAAACATATACATTATTACAAAAATTTTCTTTTTTCTGTTGCTGAAACATAACACAACAGCTATTAGTATAATAAACAATAAATTAATTTTTTTTTTTTTTTTAATATTAAAAAATTACAGTAATAGCTTATCAATTAAATTTTAAGTATTAGCTAATGTCATTACTAGGGCAAGGAATTTCATGGAAAATGTGCCCCTCAAAAAAGTGGGTTAAAAAAGAAAAATATGCATTCAAAATATAAGAAATAAGCACTAAAAACTATTATTTTTGCAAAAATAATGCAATTTAAAACTTAAAAATATATTTAATTAAATAAATTTAATTAAAGAGACCCCGTTTTAAAAAGGGCCAAAAAGACCCGCAAGTTGAAGAGTTAGGGGGTTAAAATGTTCCACAAAAATGTCCCCCGTAGTGTATTACACAAGTTCGCTGAACATATCCCATACCAAAAATGGAAGATTCACATGTCTTTCCCCCTAAAACCCAGGGTTGTTGGACATTTGAGCACCAATGCTTAATAAGTACGAGTTTAACCCTTAAACACATTTTAAGTTTTGACTTATTTCTGGCATTGAAGTTAAATTTTCAACTTTGATGTCTTCAGAGACTAATATTAGAATTACATGACAAATATTTTTGCGGAACATTTTAATCCTTTCTAAAAAGGGGTCAAAAAAGTCCCTTTATTTGAAGAATAAAAGGGTTTAAATGTTTGGCAAAAATGTTTGTCATGAAATTCTACTATAAGTCTCTTAAGACATCAAAGTTGCAAATTCAACTTTAATGCCAGAAATAAGTCAAAACATAAAATGTGTTTAAGGGTTAATCTCGTACTATTTGCATTTGAAAAATCTTTTTTCTTTTTTTGTGTGCCTTGCATGTTGGTCTGAATACTTTTGAAAAATATTTTTTTATTTTCAAACAGATTTCGTGTTAAATATTTAAAAAAAAATTAATGCAAAATTTTATTGCAGTCAAAAATGGAACCAGTTCATAGTTCAAATTAGAAAAAAAAACAATTTTATTTATGCTTTTTTTTTTGCAAAAGGTACCTCTAGCCATAGTATAATATAGTAACTTTACTCATTTTCTGTCATTTGAAAAAATGAAGTAGTGTTTGTAATTTTACTTGTACATATGGTTCTTAATACCACTACAACTACATGAGATAGGGACAAGCTCTCAATTTTTTAATGAGTGGGGCTACAGTATACTATGCCTCTAGCCTCCAGAAGAAAAAAAAATTCTTTCAGAACATGAAAAGTGTTGGTGGTATTATTCTGAAAGGGAACTTGATAGGGATGGGTTTTGTGTAAAAAATTTCTCGGATTTATTTATGCCGTCTCTCCAGAAGACGATCAATTTTCGAAAAATATTTGCACAGTTACCAACATCTGTGCAAAGTTGACTTTAAAATGTAAAAGACGATTTATATAATTTAATATATGTACAGTAGTGGACTAAAGTGGATACATATTTGAATAATTTTAAATCTGTATTAATAACTTTTGTTCAATTTGTGATTTCCAAGCGTAGTTTTTCCAGTTTTTGAGGTGGCCAGGTCAGAGCCCCGATTTAAATCCCATCGATAAGTGGTGGGCAATTGTCAAAAGAAGACTCTCCCAATGCGAACGAGCACCGACCAACTTAGATGATCTTTGGTCAGGAGTTTCAGCGGAATGGGCTAATATTCCACCTCAAACTATTAAAAATCTCGTGGAAAGCATTCCTTCTCGCATAAAATCTGTTTTAAAGAACAAAGGACTTTCGAAAAAATATTAAAGAAAGGACTTGCCGAAAATTTCAAATATGAACAATACTGGATAAAAGCGGTCACAATTTGCAATTATTTTTTCATTAACTTCTTAATGATATAGCCTACTGTATTTAGGTTTTTATTGAAGAAGAATGTTTCAGTTTTATGCTTTAAAAAATCATTTAAGTTTCTATAATAAAATAAAAATTATAACAAATTTCGAAAAATCTTGAATTAATGTATCCACTTTAGTCCACTACTGTATATCCAATCGATCGTATAAGTCTACCCGGATCCCAGTGATTAATGTATAGAAAGGACTTTGTTTCGCCAATAGTTTTATAATAAACTTCATTTTGGCTCGTAAAATACTACAGGTAATTTCCTTTCTGACGATACCAAACACTTCTTTATGTGGCCTTTATCTAGATAACAGGTAATATAGGAGTAGCTGAGATGCAAAACTCGTTCGTTACAAAAATTAAAAAAAAACAAAATGACCATTGATTCTGACAGTTCTTAGGGATTTGTGAAAATATTTCAGATTTTTCAACTATTGAATTTTTAATCAAGAATGGCATAACATTTAAGAATAAAAAGCATTCAACTAATTTTGTTAATTTAATTAGCAGCAACAAGTTTTTTGCTTCTTCCCAAAATTTAGTTAATGTGAAATGAACGACCCTACGTGAAATTTTAACAAACTGTCACCGAACTGGCCCCTTTATATGAAATAGACTGGTCACTTTTATATGACGTTGTCATAGGAGGGGGAAATCCTAGGACAGGTTACTGAACTCTCATAAAAAACAAAGTTCAGGGACCTGTCCTGGGATTTGTCTTGTGACATATGTCACAAGGGGTCAATTTCCCCCTCCTATGACAACGTCATGTAAAAGTGACCAGTCTATTTCATATAAAGGGGCCAGTTCGGTGACAGTTTGTTAAAATTTCCCGTAGAGGAGTTTTGCATATCAGCTACTCATATCAAAGTTAACCCTTGTTCAAAAAATTTTTATTATGCAAATTCTTTGTCACATGTTACACTCTAATTAAATTCTGTTGAAATTTATCCAACTTATAGTAGGAAACTGTATTCCTACTATAAATTGGGTAAATTTAGTCTATGTGTGTAATTGAAAAAATATGCACATTTTGTTTAAATCAACCGATGTGTAAATTTTTTATATTGAAAGTGCATAAAAATTAAATGAAATTTTTAATTATTGTGTTATTTTAGTAAATTGGTGTAAAAATGAGTAAAAATCCACAGAAAAATTCACCAAAAACATTTTTTTTAATAAAACTAGAAACAAATTTTTAGTACGTATTTTATTTATAATAATATCCATGTCATACTCGCATAATCGTTTACGTCGAAATATCGACATTATTATACAAGTTAATAATGTCGATTTTTTTGCTTGAAAAATGCATTTATTATAATAACAAAATGAATTGATACATTATTAAAAGTATTGTCCATCGTTAGCCACTACTTTTTCCCATCTTTTTGGTAGCATATGGATTCCACCCAAAAGAACTGCTCCGGTTTTGAGGTAAAGAATCAAGCCAATTTCTGATTCCCTGTTCTTAAGTGAAGCGTATTCCAGTAAGGGCGTTTTGCATCGATCGACACAAATGGTAGTCGGAAGGGGCAAGTTCTGGGCTATAAGGCGGGTGAGCCAAAACTGCTCACCCACTGTTGTTCAAGCAGTATTTCCGACATGCAAAATCGCCTTTCAAAGTCTCTCGGCTTCAGTTCATATGGGATCCAATTTCCTTGCTTTTGAATGAATCCCAATGATTTTAAGCGTAGGGAAATGGTTTGTTGTGTGACTCCCAATGATAATGCAAGTTCTTCTTGCGTTTAGCAACAATCTTCGTGGAGTAATGCTTCCAATTCCTCATCTTCAAATTTTTCGGTTGACCAGGCCTCTCCTTGTCTTCTGTGTCGAAATCACCACTTTTCAATCGCACAAATCATTGTTCACAAGTTTGTTCAGTTAGTGCACGTCGACCGTAAGCTTCTACCAACAATCGATAACTTTCAGCAGCCGTTGTCTTCAAATGAAAGAAGGTTATCAGACTTCCCCGCAAAACATCTTTTTTAGGCACAAACTTCGACATTATTATAGCGATTGAAAAAATGTGTCTTTACACTCTGACGTCTATCGAATACTGAATTATAATGACAGATGTTTACCCACCAAAATACGATATTTGTTATTATTCACACAAACATTATTAACTTGTATGCCCAATATAATAAAAATTTGTTATAACTAGGGGAACCAGAAAGAAGCCAGAGCATGTTTTTTATTTGAAAAGATAGAACAGTTTAGATTAAATACAAGTTCTGATCAAGAATTTGAAGCTAAATTTGTTACGAGCTTTTTTTTTTGCTTATTTTATCTAATTTAGCTTGATTTTGCTTATTTTATAAATATTGGCTTATTTTTGCTATTTTCTTTAAAAAGTAAGCTTATTTTAGCTTTTTTATGCGAAAATAGAGCATATTTTTGCTTATTTTCCATAAAATCAGTGATTTTAGACACTATTTTAAGTCGACATAAATTGTTTTCTTTAAAATTTGTTTTTTAAAATTTATTTTAAATGAAAAATCTCTTTTGTTAAAATAAACTTTTTATTTTTTCAACCTGAATTCTAATAGAACAAATATAACAATGACGATTTCCTTAGGCAAGAATGAAATCCGGATAGGGCCATGCCTTCAACAGAGTATTTTACACAATTTCTTAAAGTTTTAGGATTTTAGCACATTTAATTTTTTAATGCAATTAATGTAATTCCCGATGAAAATAAATTTAAGAATGTCAAAACTTTGTCTGATTCCTGAAGTTCTAAGGAATGTAGCATTGTATTAAATAAAAAATTTAAATTTGATGAGGATTTTAATGAAGAAATAATGAAGTTTAAGGGCTTATTTTTGCATTTTCATTGCTTATTTTACTGTTTTTCCAAGCATTTTTTAAGAGATTAAAGCATTGCAGTTAGGAATTTTTTTTTTTGGTTGCCCTAGTTATAACTATTGTACTAAAATTAATTTTTGAAAAGGTGTTTAGACTACCACATGCATCAACAATAATTACCAAAAACAATTTTATTTTTATGTTGCTATTTCCAGATAAAAATGTATTTGTAGAAATGTAGTAATTCACAAAGAATAATCCGTTTTAGGTTTTTTTTTTTATAATTAAAAACTTATTATAACGAATTTTCGTAAAATTAAACAAAACTTTACCCATTTTATGTAGTAAATTTACAAACATTTATTAAAGTGTATGTCTTAAAAATCTCTAGTCCTTAACCGGGCCTTTTTTTTGAATTTTAGTCAAATAAATTTTATATCCCCAAGCAAAAGGATTTTTTCTTGCCTTTTTGGAATTTTTAAGGGGGTTAAATACTGTAACAACAGAATTTTATGGGGCATATTTAAACGGTTGTCAAAAATTCAAATAACAATATTTTTACTATATTATTTTTTTATTTAAAATATATATTATTGAAGTATTTTCAAAAAATATTAGTTTTAAATTTCTCTAACCAAAATCGCCTGGGTTGCCACTTCATTATTAGCCTTTTTTAAAAACGGAAAAATCGGCTGCCACTGTACAGCCTTTATTAATTATTGGAAAATAAAAATGTAAAGCGATTCTTAATACCAGATAAATTCTCTAGTCCTTATCGTGGCCCGATATTTATTTTTTAATTTTTTTTTTAACAAAGTTGTCACACAAACTTGAAATTTCCAAAAAAGGCAAGAAAAAACAATTTTACTTGGGAATATAAAATTTATTTGACTGAAATTCAAAAAAGGGCCACGATAAGGACTACAGTTTCTTGTTGACTACGAAAGATAAAAAGCCCGATCGAAATCGGTTAACCCACCTTGGCTGTACAGTGGCAGCCGATTTTGGACTCATGGTTGCGAGAAAAACGCGTTTGAAGTCTAAAGTTAATTTTAAGCTAAGAAAACAGCAAACTTTCAAAAAATTGTGAATTAAAAGAAGTTATATCTCCTAGCTTACTACATGTCCACCAAATTTGGGACGAATCGGTTAGTGGGTATTTGATATATTGAACCTAATAGTCTTAAAAACGATGGTAAATATATAATTATACATAATGCTACCATATTTTACAAAAAAAACACGAGAAAATTTAATTTCTTCGAATTTTTTATTGAAATTTTCGGAGCTTATAGAGAAAAGTATGCTCCATCTAAATAAAATATAAAAAAAATTCGATAACAAAAATTTTCCTAGAGTCGATAACCCCCTTAAGTTTCTTTGGCACTTTTGTTAAAAAAATTAAAAAATAAAAAGCGGGCCACGATAACTACTAGATAATTTATCTGGCATTGATAACAATGTGAGACAAATGGTAGGGGTCAGTGATCGGGAAGGGTTCAAACTACCGGGGAAAGTTATATGGGTAAAAAAAGAAGTTATACGTGTCCCGGCGTTTCGCTGGTTCACCCCTAGGAATCGAGATATATCGATTTGACCTTTGGTGGTCTTTTTTTTAAAAATAAATGCATGAAGAAAAAAATATTTTTTGCCTAAAATATTAAAAAAAAGTAATAAACAAAAGGTTATTGATTTTTATGGTAGCGGCAAAAAACATTTATTTTTACCGACAAAACTGTTGAGTATATAGAAAAACGTTATATGAACAGATTAAAGGAATTGTAATTTTTAATTTTTTTAAAATTGTTTGAGCAAAATCGGACTAGTGGTTCTCGAGTTATGTCAAAAAAAAGATATATCTCGATTCCTAGGGATGACCCAGCGAAACGCCGGGACACGTATAACTTGTTTTTGACCGATATAACATTTCCCGTTGGTTTCATCCCATCCCGATTTTGACTGTCGCATAGTGTAATCACTTTACATTTTTATTTTTCGATAATTAATGAAGACTGTGCGCCGATTTTGCCTTTTTTAAAAAAGGCCAATAGTGAAGTGGCAAACCTGTCGATTTTGGCTGGCAGAATTTGAAATTAAAAATTTTTTAAAACACTGCAATAGTATGTTTTTTATATCAAAAAAAATAAAATTATTAAAATATTGTTACGTAAATTTTTGATGCCGTTCAAATATGCTCTTGAAAATGCTGCGGCTACAGTATGTACCACCTTAACATAAAAATAACAAAAATTTTGTTGAAATAAAAATTTGTTTTTGCTAATTTTAATCTACTAATATTCTGCAGATTTTACAGTATTATTTGCCATTTTAAATTAATTAAAATATAATCAAAATTCTGTAATTTTAACAGTTTTAGTTTTACCGTGTTTAGCACAAAATTGCCAATTTTAGCAGTTTTTTCTGCAAGGTAATTTTTAACAAAATTTTAGTAGGTTTTTCTGCTATTTTTACATGTTTATTTTTATGAGTGCAGGACACGTAAAAAATTTTGTAGAAGAACTGATTGTTTAGTTTGGTATAAATTTTAGTGCAGAAAATCGTAGGCCGGTTTGAGGGTTAAGCTTTGTGTATCGGTAATACACGAATTAAACATTTCTTGCCCATAAATAAGATTTATAAATAATATTCGTTTCAGATCAAATCAAAGCTAACGTCAATTAAGCTAATTATGTTTCAGCCTTAATTGCGCTATTTTGAGTCATTAAAATAAATATTTTTTTTCATCTCTGTGCTTGTGCAATATGTTTTATACAATATTAAAAAAACAGAAATAGCCTAGAGATTTGCAAAAAAAAAAAACACATGCTTGTGTGATTCATTTTATTGTTTATTGTCATTTATGAAAAATTTTAATAACACAGTGCAACAGACATTTTACTGCCAAACCAAATGGAAATAATTCTATTTACTGGCATATGGTATACTTATAGAAAACTACTAAAAATTTGATAAAAATGACTTTGGAAAAAAAACTGCGGAAATTAGCATATTATTTTTGCTATATATTAGTAGAATAGGAAGAGCAAAAATAAAACTGTTAAATATACAGAATGGTAGTTATATTTGAGTTAAATTTTTGTTATTGGAAAATAACAACTTACCCAGGAAAAAAACTGAGGAAAAAGAAGTAGTAAAAACATAACAACAGTTGAATAGGAAGTTGTGAAAATTTGTGGTTTTCACTGATGAATTTAACATTGGCTTGTCATAGGAGGGAAGTTTTTCTTTTTTGAAACAAATTATGTATATTTGAACCAATGAAAAGGAAGTTCTTTTTCACTTGTTTTATTTTAATTTAATTAAAAAAAAAAAAAATGCATGCATTGTGTGGGGTTTGAATCCACACTCGTTGGCATTTTAAGCAGACGCTCTACCCCCTATGCTATGGCTTGTTATAACTGATAGTTGACTTTTAGCAGTCTTGTTTAGTAAATTGTTATCTTTATTTCTTTCTATTTTTATTAACAAAAATATATCACATATTGGAAAATATATAAAGTTGTTTTTTTTAAGTGTTTTTTTTTTATAAAAATAATACACTCATAGAAAGAAATAAAGCTGTAAAAATAGGAGAAAAAGCTACTAAAAATTATGTAATTAAAAATTACCTTGCAAAAACACTGCTGATATTAGCAGATTGTTTTTTGCTAAATACTAGTAAGATAAGACGGAAAAATAAAACTGTTAAATTTACAAAATTTTGGTTACATTTAAGTTAACTTTTAATAATAACTTTTAATTACCTTGATAAAATCCGGAAAAAATTTTGCAGCGTATTCGTAGATAAAAAATAGTTTTTTCTGCAAGGTAATTTTTAACTTATTTTTACTAGTTTTAACTAAAATTTTTACAGGTTTTTCTTTTTCTGTTATATTTAGTTTCTAAATATATTTAATAATATTAATAATATTTTCGTATTTTAACAAAAAATATTTGAAGAATTACATATTTATTTAGAACTTCATTAAAAATTAATAGAAAATTAAAAAAAAAATTAAATCGTTTCCAAAATTAATTTTTAAGTGTACACTCAAAAAAATAAGTTAGTAGAAAAATTAGTAAAACGTCTTGTATCTCAAGTGTACTAGTTTTCAGCAATTTTTTTTTGCTGAAATTCCGTTTTCAGCAAAAATTTTAGTTATATATTTTTAGCACTAAACTAATTTTGAACTAATGTTTTACTAATTTATTTTGCTGCAAAAGTTGTGCTCAGAACCGCATGCATAGCGTGGACGACAACCAGATAGACAAGATGTAGATGTCGCAGCTTGTCTGGAAACGGAAATGACAAAAAAAGAAAAACAACTCTACACCTATTCTATATTTAAATTTTCAGCAAATAAATTTACTAAAGTAAAATTTCGCTACAAGTTTTTTGAGTTTTTTTCAGTCTACTAATATTCAGCAAAAAATTTAGTGATTTTAGCAAGGATTTTTTTCATTTGCAGTCGACTAAGTGTTAGCAAAACTTTTGCTGAAGATTACTATTTTTTGGTAAAAATCAGCTCGCTGATTTTCAGCAAACCTTTTGCTGAAATTACCAGCTTTTTTGCAAGCACGCTCCTGACTAAAAATTTGCTGACACAGCAACATTTTTTGCTGACTTTACTGACTTTTTTTTTTGAGTGTACGAAAATAGAGAAAATAAAAATTTTACAGTGAAAACTATAAAAAATTATTAATTGTGTAAAAAAGTTCCAAAAAATTTTTTCCGACCTGGTGGGATTTGAACCCGTAACCTTCTGATTTCTGTGCCAGCACGTTCCTATGCAACCCCCATACAAAATATTAGCTTCTTATCACTCATGAAAAAGAACTTCTGACTAGCATATGGGTGATATCTAGGGTTTTTCTTTTCCCGGACTTTTTCATTTCCCGGGACAGCGGGATTTTTTTCAGAATTTCCCGGGATCCCGGGAATTCCCGCTCGTTAGAAAATATATAAATTCGATATATGTTGCACTTGAAAAACTCGATTAGTGTTCAAACACCGTCCGACAAAGTTCATCTTTTGGTTGTACCCATGAGAAAATGCACTTAATATATTCTGAAAGGATGGCTAAATATAAAATATACATGTCTTCCACTTTTTCTGGATCAATTCGTTTAACAATTTAAATCGTGAATTAATATTTAGGTAATATATTCATATGGAAGGCCGTCTTAATTTTAAAAACTCTTAGAAATATATTAATTAAATATTAATTCGCCGTTTAAACGGTTAAACCAATTGATATAGAAAAAGTGAAAGACACGGGTATTTTATCTTCATCCCCTTTTTCAGAATATATTGGAATTGTTAATGGGTGCAAAATTGTGTCGGACCAGTTTTATAGTCAGAAATAAGATCGATTTGTTGCTAAAATATTTCTTAAATATGAAATCACAAAATTTCTATTTCTAAATATTTTATATATACCTTTCTGTGCAGATTTTCAAAAGTATCCGTCTAGAATTATTTTTATAAAAAAGTTTAATAGTGAGTATTTTTCACACAAATTTTTAGGCGAATTCGCCTAAATCGCTTTATAAAAAAAGACACTACAACATTATTAAATAGTTTCTTAACTTTAATTGGTTTTCTTGAATAGACATTTTTTATGCCACAGCTACTTAAAAATAAATTATTTAATTTTCGTATTTAGTTGCATTTTAAATTAACATATAAAAAATCCAAAATAATTTTAAAAAGCATCTGATGGATTAATTTGAAAACAAATAATATTTAAAAAATACAATTGAAATAGAGGAATAACAATTGAACTTAAAATTAAATTATTTTAAATAAAAGAAACTCAAAATACTTGTCAATTGAAAATATGAAAACATCACAAATTTTTTAATTTTAATGTCTAGTTTTTTGGAGGTATTTGGAACTGAAATAATGATGTTGGAATGTTGAATAAGGCTGGTTTACACTATAAGATTTTCGGTACGATTTTACTTTAGTACACATGCAAAACATATAGGCAAGGTTGCAGAATTTTTACGAAAATATAGTGTAAACCAGCCTATACAAATATTTCTTTATTTGAACAAAGATCATTTTAAAAAAAAAAAATTTCCGAAGTACACACAAGAATTTTTGTTGGTAAACTTGGTAATGGCTGATAAAATTTTTTCGGTTTAACTTAACCAAATTCAACTGGCATCTAAAAACAATTTGGCCTAATTCAGTTTATTAAAATTTAAATCGTATTTTTTTAATTTTAAATATTTTTTGATCAAATTAATTTCAAAAAACAATGCTTTAAATTTAAATAAAGCTTCCAAAATTGCAATAATATAAGCTAAAACTTCTGTAAAAGAATAAAAAAAATCCCGGGAAATCCCGCACAAAATTCCCGGGATTGCGGGATCCGAAAAAGGGCGGGATTCCCGGGAATCCCGTCCCGGGAATTCCCGGGACATACACCCTAGTGATATCAAAAAATGTGATAAAAACCGTGTAACCACCGAATTTCTAATGCATGGATTACATTTGAGTTACATATTTCGATATATATCAGCGCATTGTCACCTGTTTTACAAAATTTATAACAATCTGACCAATCTGATTAATACATAAAATTTGTGACCAATTTTATAGGCCAAATGTAAACTCCGTAACAAGTAACTCATAAGGTTTTTTAACTTTAATAGCTTATATTTTAATAACCAATAAAGCTAAACACTAACTGCAAGAATTTTTATGAAGAGGAAAAGTGCCGTTTTAATAAAAATTAATACATTTTACAAACTTTTTCGTATATCTTAGCTATCACGACTTCAAGTCTGTAACGATTTTTCGTCATAATTTTTGATAAAAATGCATATACCAGAATTTTTGAGTTATCTATTATTTATATTGCGAAAAGGATAATGTTATTTATCGTTGGACTGTAGGTAATCATCTAGTATAACAGACTTGAAGCTTTTCTGCAGCATGTAACATTCTAGAGATGAAAAAAGATGTCTTTAATAAGATTTGAAAAAATGTTGTAAACTCCGTTCCTAATTTTTACACCAAACTATTTAACGAGTAAGAAAAACAATGTAATATTTGGATTAACCTTGTAGGCATCATGCGATTTTGTTTCGGAAAAAAAATTCTGACAAAGCGTTTCTGAAAGAAAACGAAAAAAGTAACCAAATGTAAACTCCGTAACTGTAAACTCCGTAACCACAATTGTTTGCATCAGGTTTCATTCAAATAAATGTAGATAAATGTTTAAAATATTTTAAAATAACCATAAACAGAGGTGATTCAACTAATATTTATGCGTCAAAAGACGATTCAACTAATAATTTTGCGTCAAATCAAACAAAGTTATCAGTTTTTTACCCTAAGCTGCTGGAGCGAAAAACGATTGATTTTGCATTTCATTGGTTTCGAATCGATATTTCGAGTCATTACTGACATTAGTCTGACAAATTAAATTTGTTTCACACAATTTAAGAATTTTTTGATCACAAAATGTTATGTTTTTAATATATTATTTTGTAACTGCGCAACCGCTGTTTGGATTTTATAAAATTTTATATTTTTGAAAAGCATTTAAAAGGACCAAAAATACAAAATTAAAAAAAAAATTAAAATTTTTTTCGCGGAATGAATTGTATTTTTATTCGCGAAACCGCCAATTTGATAAACACAAATTATATATCATTGGAAAGCAAGTTGAAAACCCAAATACGAAAAACTAATAAATTGAAGAAAATTCGTACACAATTTTTTTTTTGTTATATGTTTTGCTTGCAGAAATGTAAACTCCGTTACAACAAAAAAAAAATTAAAATTGTGCAAAAAAAGTTATTGCGACAACTTGTAGAACAGATATTTTGCAATTAGGTTTATAATGACTAAACTTACTGATTCCATTAAGAAAAAACCGAAATATTAACACTTTTTGCTTCTCACAAATTTGGCCCAAAAATTTATCACATTTTTTGATTTCATCCATATATTTATTGCAGCATTAGATGTTCCCATTCCTAAGGGAGTAATTCTTTGTGATGTAATGAAGGAAGTGATTCATTTAGAAGTCATTCCATTTAGTTTTGCTGGGTAGCCTGCTGAAATCAGCAAAAAATTTTGCAAAATAATTAATAGACTAAAAAATCACTAAACCTTTTAAAATTTTCAAAGTTTTTTTTAGCAGTTTTCTTTTTTTTTTTGCAAAAATTTATGTTGATTTTTGGTATCAATATCTTAATAATAACATTTGTAAATATAGTCGCTCAATGTCAAAATTTAAAAATTTTTTAAGATTTTTTTTAAAAAAAATTTTAAACATAAGACGAAGTGCGATTTTGGAAAGAAAAAAGTCTAAAATTTAATTACAAAAGGCTCTAAAAGTGTATATAATTTGTTTATACAATATGACATATGGAATTTTTCTTTCTAAATTGGCTTTGATATTCAAAATCGGACTTCGTCTTATATTAAAATTTCGTTTTTGTTATAAAACATATTTAAAAATTTTTAAATTTTAACTCTGAGCGACTATATTTACAAAAGTTATTGAGATATTGACACACACTTAAATTTTAAAAATAGGTCATGGAATTAAGCTTAAACTTTGTAAAGGGTTTTATTTTTGGGTCTATAGTTAATAAATTATACATTTTTTATTGAAATAATTTGTTCAAAAATGGGAAAAAGTAAAATCGCAAGTTGTGCAAAATTTAGAGCGAATTTAAATAAACTGGTTATCGATTCGAAATCAGCACCCCCAGTTATCCTAAATCCACTGCAAAGTTTTGTGACTTATAAATATTGTCTTATTTTGTAGAACTGTGTGATTAATAAGGACTATAGCTTTGCTGCTGATAGTTGATAAATTTTCCAGAAACTTTTTACAAATAATCATCAATCCAGCACTGGGAAGTATTTGATTGAATAAAAACTAATAGCGATGATGTATGTAGAGCAAAACTCAGTGGCGGGCTTTCTAACATAGAGAAGTACTTTTAAATTTATTTGCTTAGCTTGCGGCCCTAAGCAATAATTGTTGCAGAGTGTAATAAAAGCATTATATTATATGATAACAAATTATAGTGAAAGGGTTTATTTAATAGAATTAATAAGTGTTAAAATTAAATATTTAATGTGTTAATTATACAAATTTCATTAAAATATATTAATAATAAAAAGTAAGGGTTTTCATTTAAAGTTATATCTTGCTTTTAAAATGTAAATGTCAAAAATAGTTTACAAGGCCTGGTAAATTTATCCACCTATTTTTCTATGTAAACTTTTTCATAATTCTATTCACATTTGGAAATTGTCAAATATGAAATCTATTTATTTAATTAATTTTGTTTTAAAACTGAAAGAAAATAATTAATTTTAAGATATTTATGCGTAATATTTGGTAAACGCGGAAAAGTGTTTCATATATGATTGAAAATATAAAAAATTGTACAAAGTGCGTTCATTAAAATTATCGCGTAAACTTATGAATTTAACATTTGCGTAAAGAAGTACGAGTAAATGAATACCACTATTACGAGCATATAAAATTAAATTGAAGTAAATGGTGCATAAATATATATTTATAGTAGATTCAATGCCCGATATTTCGTTACCGGTATTTTGATATTACATTATATTTCTTTTATAAGATTCGTGTACTTAAAAACTACACAGAGGGAATTTTTCTGCACGAGTTTTAATTAAAATTTTCAGTAAACTAATGAAATTTTCTTCACAAACCAAATGAAAATTTTTTTAAATTTGATGAAAAAGCTTCATATATTTTATGAATCTAGTTTTAATGAAACTTTTTCATTAAGTGTATGGAAGTTTTAATAAATAAAATGAAATTTTTTACAAAATTTTATGAAAAACTTCATTAATTCAATGAAAAGTTTCAATGGACGAGTTCAAGTGAAACTTCATTGACTTTGTGCAAAAAATTAATTAATATCATGCAGATAATTCTCTCAGTGTACAAAAGTGGGCACCCAATTTTTTCGGATATTAGAAGAAAAACTGTCAATCTTTATAATACACTAAGAGAATTATCATCACTTCAATAATGAATTTCTTCATAGTTTCAATGAAAATTGTCACTGGAACTCGTCCATTAAAACTTTTCATAGAATCTATGAAACAGGTTTCATTAAAGTCAATGTTTATGAAAAGTTCATAAAATTAATGAAACTCTTCATAAAATTAATAGGCCACTCGTCCAATGAATAAATCATTCAGCCAATGAAGAGCTTCATAAAATCTATGAAGCAATTTCATTTACTATTATTTATTATAGTTGGTTGTTGTCGTTGGTAAGCTGGAGTGGATAATTTTAAAAGTACTTAGCAAATTCAAAAGGCGTAATTAAATCGTAGCATATTTTACGGATGTACAAAATATATCTAAAGAAAGAATTCATTAAATAAAAAAGGGTCATAAAAAAAAATTCGAAAAAATTAATATGATTTATAAAAAAATTTCATAGTCCAAAATTAATAATAAAAAATTTATTTAAAAAAAAAAAATAAAAATTATAAAAAATTATTCTTTCAGGAAATGACGATATTTTATAAAAAAAAAATTAAATACTATTGAACAATTTCATATATATAAAGAACATTTTTCATTAAATTTATGGAGATCTAATTTATGAAATTCAATGAATTTTTTTAATGAAATTATGAAATTTTATGAAAGAAATGTTATGAAAAATTTCATAATATTACTTAAATATTATATACATAATGAAATTATTCATTGGTTCTACGAAAAAAATTATATGAAATTATATCATTAATATCATGAAGGATAATTCTCTCAGTGTAGGCTGGATTAAAAAAAATAAGAAAAAATAGGTTTTTGAGATATATTCATTTATATTTACCCTCAAATTTCAAAGTCAAAAATTATGCTTTTAAAACAACCGATGTGAAAAATAATCGATTTTTTAAAGCTTATCAATCGAATCCAAACGGACAAAAGTAAAATGTTTTCTATGCCTTCATATAGCTTATTTCATCAGCTCAGCAATATTTTAATTAATTAAGATAAACTGTATTAAATACACTATAAAAACTGTGTTATAATACACTTTTTATATTCGTGTACTTTGTTGTACTTAAATTTAAACTTCAAATAAGTCCTTACATTGATGTTTTCTTTCCTTTTACTTTAATATTGTGTTATTCTAAGAAAACAATAACGAAAAACGTCCGGACTTAATTTAATTGGCAATAAAAACAAAATAAAAATAAAGCCAAAATTCGAACAGCAAATGTTAATAGTAACAATAAGATGCGATTGTTAAAATAAATAAACAAAAAAAAAAACCTAGGAAAATAAATATAAAAAAAATAAAAATCCTCGAAAATTCTTAAATAAACCAAAGTTGAGGTGAAAAAAATCCTAGAAATTACCAACACAATGCTATTGAAACAAAATAAGAAAACAACAATATTGGGATTACCAAAAAGTTAATTACAGATTAAAAAGAAATAAGAAATAATGAAAAAATACTTGTAGCAGACAAGAAAGAAACTAAAAATAAATGTTTGTTATTTAAAAATAAAGAGGGGATGGAGGTATTTTAAAGAAAAGGTACCCCATGTTATATATGGGCAGTGTTGCTAGAACTTGGTATTTTGCGCGACACCGCCATACAAAAGTAATAAGAAATGTAACAAGAAAAGTAACTAGTTACCATTAGCAGGTATGTATGTACCCAGCAAAAATAAATGGAATGACTTCTAAATGAATCACTTTCTACATTACATCACAAAGAATTACTCACTTAGAAATGCGTTTTAAACAACATCTAATGCTACAATAAATATATGCTAGTCAGAAGTTCTATTTTATGGGTGATAAGAAGTTAATATTTTGTATATGGGTTGCATAGGAAAGTGCTGGCACAAAGGGTTGCGGGTTCGAATCCTACCAGGTCGGAAAGAAATTTTGGGACTTTTTTTACACAATTAATAATTTTTATTTTTTTTCTATTCTTGTACACTCAAAAATTAATTTTCGAAACGATTTAAAATTTTTTTTTTTAATTTACTATTAATTTTTAACGAAGTCTTATGAAAATATAAAAGTTCTAAATAAATATGTAAGTCTTCAAATATTTTTTTTTTTAAATACGAAAAACGTAAATATTGCAATTTTGTTTGTATTTAAAAAATCCAATTTGATCAAATATTTACTAAATATATTTAGAAACTAAATATAACAGAAAAAGAAAAATCCTGTAAACATTTTAGGTAGAACTAGTAAAAATAAGTTAAAAATTAACTTGCAGAAAAACCTATTTTTTATCTACTAAAAAAATTTTTTCCGCATTTTATCAAGGTTGTTATTAATTAACTAAAAGTAAACTTAAATGCAACCAAAATTTTGTAAATTTAACAGTTTTATTTTTCCTTCTTATCTTACTAGTATTTAGCAAAAAACAATCTGCTAATATCAGCAGTTTTTTCCAAGGTCATTTTTATTTACAGAATTTTTAGTAGCTTTTTCTCCTATTTTTACAGCTTTATTTCTTTCTATGAGTGTATTATTTTTTTATAAAAAAAAACAACTTTATATATTTTTCCAATATGTTATATATTTTTGTTAAAAAAAATTAAAGTAATGGAGATAACAACAATTTACTGAACAAGACTGCTAAAAGTCAGCTATCAGTTATAACAAGCGATAGCATAGGGGGTAGAGCGTCTGCTTTAAATGCCAACGAGTGTGGGTTCAAATCCCACACGATGCATGATGATTTTTTTTTTATTAAATTAAAATAAAAAGAAGTGAAAAACAACTTCCTTTTCATTGGTTCGAATATACACAATTTGTTTTAAAAAAGAACAACTTCCTTCCTATGACAAGCCAATATTAAATTCATCGGTGAAAAACCCGAAAAAGAACAACTCCCTATTAAACAGTTGTAGTGCTTTAACTACTTCTTTTTTCCCTACTCTTTTTCTTGGGTAGTTACATAACCACATGTCTGCTAACGATTTTCTGCACTGGGAATGTTATGATTATTTACTTGTCCATAAAACCCACATTATTTTCAAATTATATCAATTTCTAAGTGAAATTTTAGGTTTTTTCAGCAAATCGAATCCACATAATTAGCGTTTTTTTTTTTAATCACTTGATTTATTTTTGGATTTATTTTATTTTGTTAAAAAATCCACATTTTGTTTTACAATTTTTAAATTTTTTTATTTTTATCCAGATCTAACACTTATTTCCTTATATAATGTGAAAGAAAAAAATAAAATTTTGCGAAAATGGAATTTCTGTAATAAAATTAAGCTAAATCCAAAACGGATTTATTTATTTTTTAAATCCATTTTGGATTTAGCTTATTTCAATTCCTGTGTTCACATTTTTACAAAATTTAATGATTTTCCTGCACATTATATTGGCGAATAAGTATAAGAATTTAATAAAAATTTAATAAAAAAAAAATAAATAAATAAATAAATAAATAAAATAATAGGCCTAATGTCAATCATTTTCATATAAAATAACGTGTTGTTGTTAAAAATCGCGTGATTTTATGTGAGTTCTTTCTCTAGAACACACTCCTTTGAAATTTATTTCAGCATTTCTAACTGATTGGTCAGTTTACTCTGAAATCTAAATTTTAATATGGACACTTATTATACATTTAATTTTGTAGGGTAGTTTGAACAAAACATATCCAATTCTGTTAAAATTTCGCGATAAAAACTATATTTTGTAGTAAAACGAAAAATGGCTAAATCTAAATTTATCCGGATAAACGAGTTAAAAATATTGGTTAAATCTAGCCATAAAATGGCTAAATTGGCAACATTTCACTTAGGTAGCGGGTAAAATCCCAAGCTAACCTACACGAATAGAAATAAATCTGTAAAAATAGTAGAAAAAGTTACTAAAAATTAGTTCAAAATGAGGCTGCAAAAAAAAACTGCTGAAAATAGCAGACTTTTTTGCTAAATACTAGTAAAATAAGAGCAGCAAAATTAAAACTGTTAAATTTACAGAATTTTAGTTATATTTAGGCTAACTTTTAGTTAATTGAAAATAGCAAATTGTACTGTCAAAAAAAAAAAAAATCTGCAGAAAATTTTGCTGAATATTTTTATACTAAAAATAGCGAAAACAAACTTGTATATCTACAAAAGTTTTGTTACTTTTAAGCTTAATTTAGTTGAGTGCAAATAGGAGTCTATCCTGCTAAAACTAGCAGAAATATTTGCTAAAAAACTGTAACTGTTTTCAAAAGGCTCAATTGTTATTTGTATTTAAAAAAAAATCCAAAAAAAAACTTCGAAAATTTTAAATTTTTTTTTGGATTTTTTGGGCTACAAATTATTTAGCAAAATTTTTTGCTGCTTTTAGCAGGTTAATTTGTTATTTTCCATTAACAAAAATTTAACTCAAATATAACCAAATTCTGTATATTTAACAGTTTTATTTTTCTCTGGACTATTTAGCTTTTAAAAACTGTAATTTGTTTAGTATTATTTAGTTTATTTAGTAGTATTAATAGTTTACATGTACAGTAGAGCGTTACCACCTTACAGGCAAAAAAAAAAATAAAGTGCGCCGTACACAGTCCAATATAAAGTATTTTTGCAAGGAGATTTCAAGAATAAAAATTAATTTTTTTGCCGAACGTAGGGGTCGCCATTTTACATTTTTCGTTATATCTTTGGCATTTACAGTCGGATCTTAAAGTATGATACATCGATGTTTTTCTCTCGAGGAGACCAGTAAGGGCCATTGACCTCAAGTATCCCGTTCTAGTAGTTACCCACCAGATCTCAGTTGCTGCAACCCTAATGTACAACCCTAATGCCAGAAAATTAAAGCTCGCAAAAAATCATTACACTTTTGCTAAGGAAGTTTTTCGATAAACCCAGTAGAAATTTTTTTATATATATGGTTGCCGAACGTAGGGGTCACCTTTTTAAATTTTTTTTATTGGATTTTTGCTTTAAAACACTGGTCTCCTCGAGGCAAAAAAATCGATATATCACACTTTAAAATCCAACTTTAAATGCCGAAGCTATAACGAAAAATTGAAAAAGACGACCCCTACGTTCGGCAAAATTTTTTTTTTTTTTTTAAATTGCCTTGCAAAATACTTCATATTGGAGGGTGTACGGCGAACTTTTATATTGTGCCCTAATTTTCAGGATTGAAGTATTTAGTCTGTGTTCTTATATCCTGGCCAAAATTATTTGGAATTAAAAGAAGCTAAATACCCAACGAAAACATGGTAATGACAGGTCATTACCATACGGATTACCAAGTAATGATAGGTCATTACCTTTTGCATTATTTTAAAATACAAAATAATGACTTACCGATAATACGTTATAGAAGTACTTATATATTCGTGCAAATTAATCACTTACTGGTAACTGATTTAATAAGTACTGATTAAGTCTTTTTTATATTAATATTTTATTTATAAATTTGTTTTGAACTAAATAGGAAATTTTCCAAAGTAAAAAGTTTTTTTTGCCAACTAACAATGTGGGGTAACCACTTATTTCCTAACTTCTGAGTAACCACTTATTCTATCTTTGTGAGTAACTACTTATTCCTTCACTATAGGTAACTCGTTATTCGCACTTTTTTTGTAAGCGAGAGAGTAATGACCACCCATGAATTTTTGGACGTCGCGAACAAAAGTAATGTTGCTAGTAAATAGCCTTGTAACCCTTTGTGTGCTACTTACTCGCTTAATTACTCGGTAATGTCTGTTTTTGCTGGGATAAATGCCAAAAATCGCTGTTTTCTCGAAATCCGCTGAAATAAAATTTTTTACCTATTCAATTTATTTATTGTTAAGATATACAATTAAAGAGTTCAGTCAATTTGACTTTTCAACTTTAATATATAAATATGTATGAAGTAACATGATTATATTTAATAATAATTTTTATATATAAAGGAAAAATTTACAAAAACCCTTAACATAATAAAAAAAAAAAAAAAAAAAAGTTTTAATAAAATCGGGAGATGTGAGTTAATAAAAGTAAACTTGTTAAGGACATAAATATTTAATATGCTCGTAAGAGGAATTTGAACATTTAGCAAAAAAATTTTCAGTAATAATATTTAATTTTTCCTTAACTTGTTTGGATACCAGATAGTGAGTGAAGCGCTGAAATAAAATAGTTTTTTATCTCCAATATATTCTTAATAAAACCCTATACAATCATTGATTTTTTTAAATTTCTTTAAAAAAATTTTAAAAATTTTAAAATAGTGGATTTGAAAACAGTGTTTAAGAATTCTGACCTTTTTGACACTAGTTTAAAGCGAGTTAGCAAAACACTTGTAAAATAAATAAATGTTTCAGTAATAGATTATTTCAATAAATTTTAAAATTTGGCCTAAAATTTCTTGATTAAATGGTCTGCGACACATCACTTGCCTGGGGAAATTTTAATAACTCGGCTGTTTTTTTTAACCGATTTAAGTTTTTATTGCTTTATTACAAAGAGAATTCACTCCAAATTACGATTCTTTAATGTTTCTAATTCGAATTAGTTTTGAAATATCAATGTGTTCGAGAAAATGCAAAAAAAGTCATATTTTCCCCTTGTAAGCCGAGTTCCAAAGTTCAGGGCCGATTCGGCACGCCTTCCCGATGTCAGATTTTGCTAATTTTTTGCGGAACGTAGTTTTACACCCAAATAAATATTTCCAGGAGGTAGCCCGGTTAAAAACTAAAAAAAAAAATTTTTGGAGCACCCTTATGAGAGAATTATATTTACGACAGTAATTACTTTAGGCATAAAGTTAAAGACGTTTGGTTGAAACTCAGTCAATGAAATTTTATATTTAGATAAGGGAATATTTTTTATATAACTATGAACACCTTCATTTATAAAAAGTTTCATACACATGGAAAGAAAAAACATGGATGGGATGACCATATTCGAAGAGCATCATCATGTATTTTTGTGTTTATGTTTGCCACAATCATATTATTACATATTTGTGACACTCTTACTCTTACATTATTTTTATCATAATATCATCAATGCTCCCAATATTGTCATATTGCAGTCCTATATATTTAGTTGTCTAAACCAAACCAATAATTGTGAACATGATCTCTCCCATTTTAGATAATAATATGATTAAAATTCGAAGAGAGGAATATTTTTGCCCAGATAATATATGATTGTAGGTGAGCGAAAAATATGATAGCCGAAAGAAGAGGAAGATGTTAAATATAAAATGATATTAGGCGATCGCATCATTTGCAAAGTATGATTAATACATTAATAATATGTCTGCAACAAACATGTATATCAATACGGAACATAGTTTTGTAGCTGGGATTATATTGCAACCATATCTTTTCTCTAAGTGCACTTAATTAAAAAGTTTGATAAAAAAATATGTATCTGATTCATTATTAATTTTAAGATATATTTCATTCACTTTGTTATGAAAAGTCTCATTTGTTTAATGAAAACTTTCGGTAATATTAATGGCCAAAAATTATTTCTGTTCATGAACTCAAGTTTTTATTTATTGTACAAAATTTTAATTTCATATTCTGTGTTACCTACAATAAGTCTTGTTTTCCTTGCCTTATGTTACTTTAAATAATTGTTATTTATAACAACAAAAAAAAAGAGTTTTTATTACAATACATATTCTTTTTCTCATAAGTTTGAAAATGTAATTTATCAAAAGAAAAAACAAATAATATAAACCTATTATTTATATCTGTTTTTGTTTTTTTTTAATACAGATGTAACTCGCTTAAAGCAACCACTAGAAGTTACAGTATATTCAAGCACAGTGGTTGCAATACCAAGTTAAAAATTTCATTAAGATGAAACTTAATTTATTTACGGATATTTCAATTTACGGATATTTTTGACGTATATTTTACAAGTTATATCCACATTTGGTTTAGGAATAAGCTTTTAAACAATAATCATATTTTGATTAACCCACTTTTTACCGACGGGTCTTTAAATACACGTCTACTTTTAAGGCGATATATAATGCAGTAATACTCTGTGGCCTTGACTATAAATGCAATTGACAAAATTATAAAAATTGTAATTCCATGGTTGCCATATAGTAATTTGAAAAAACAAACTATTTTTGGGTTTTTTCAAAGCTCTTTAAGTATAAGTACCAAGTACTTGTATTTTACTAGTACTGAAGTACTGATGTACTGAATACTTCCCGAATATGCTTGAACCACCACTAGAAGACACGACTAAGCTATAAAAATTAGAAATTCCTCTAGAAAGTTTTGTTAAAAACTCAAATATCGAAACTTTTCCTTGTTGCAATAACCGAGGAGTTATGTCTATAGAGGGTTGCAATACGCTAGGTAGCACTGTACAATTACTTAACAAAAGCAGATTTTAGGCAGTACATGATAAGACTTTGTTTCTAGTTAACAAAATTTTTGTAGAATAATAAAAGAGTTTAATTAGAAATAAATATCTTTTCAACACCCTACAGTCCAAAAAATGCATGTAAATTTACTAAACTAACAGAAAAACGTCTGTGTTAAAATTTAGTTAAAACTACTAAAAATTAGTTAAGAATTGCCTAGCAACAAAAAAAAACTGCTGAAATTACCATATTAAGTATATTTGCTATATATTAGCAAGTTAGGAGCAGCGAAAATAAAACTATTATTATACCAGCGAAAAAAGAGATGTCGAAGCAGTAGAAAAAGCACTACAATTGATGATCTAGATGTACTTCTTTTTTAACATTAACACTAATGATTTTAACATTGAGTTGTCATAGGAGAGGAGTACCCCCACTTTAACATTTTTTCAGTACTTTTTGAACGAGTGCAAAGGAAACTCTTTTTCACCAATTAAAAGTTAAAAAAAATTCTTCACAAAAAAAAATTATATTTTTTTTATTTTACAAAAGTTTTTTTATTGCCTCCACCGGGTATCGAACTTGCTAGTGGATGAGCTCTACCGCTGAGCTATTCTTTGATATGCAAGTTGACTGGCATAAAAACACCACTTTGTTAATGCGAGATATTGTTCCTTATTCTCTTCAATAAAAGTACTTGTTAAACAAGTGTAAAAGGTGCACTCCAATTCAATATTGTTTTCAGTACTATTTTTACAGGTACATAAAATTAAATTTCTCATCATTTTTTTTTATAAATATGTTCATATTTTTAAAAATTTTAAAATTAAAAAAATATTAAATTTAAAGAAATTAATTATAAATATTAAAAAAAAATTAATAGATTAAAAAAAAATAAAAAAAATATTGGTCCCGCCGGGAATCGAACCCGGGACCCTCTGTTTGAAAATGCCAAATGATACCAAAATCGCTTTTTACGATCACTTTTAGAGCAATTACACTATAGAAGCAATACTTAAGTGATTTTTTGGATGTGGTTCAGAAGTAATTCTAAAAAAACTGTAAAAATGTAATAACGGATACTTGGGAAGCAATGAAAAAAGTTGTTCAGAATACCTTCTAAAAAAGCAGTAAAAATACACTAACGGATACTTGTGAAGCATTAAAAGAAGTAGTTTGTAAAGCACTACTTGCAATTTTTTTTGCTGGGTATAGTTATAGTTATATTGGAGTTAAATTTTTGTTATCTATTGTTTTTAAGAAATTTTTGTAAAAA
Organism: Leucophora obtusa; assembly: GCA_949987735.1. Taxonomy (NCBI): domain Eukaryota; kingdom Metazoa; phylum Arthropoda; class Insecta; order Diptera; family Anthomyiidae; genus Leucophora; species Leucophora obtusa. The sequence continues at coordinate 45,574,620 of OX465295.1, forward strand.
AGGGTTTAAAATTATGATGACTTTTTCATATAAAAAACAGTCAGATAATAAAGATTTCTTACTATAGAAAAATTTCGATATTCTCAGGACTTTTTCTTAGTAAACCCCTCAGATGGTGAACACTTTCCTACAGAAAACTGTGAGATACTAAAAAGTTTTGTTCCAGAGATTTTGACGAAGTTTTGCTTTAAAAAACTTGTTAGATTTTAATAACTTTTACCGAAACAAAAATCCTCAGATTCCGACAACTTTTCAACACAACAATACAAACCACTTAGATTCCTCGGACAGGAATAGGGAAAGGTCCTCATAACCTGATGTTTTCTTATTAAGTAGTAACAAGGATTTAAGGTAAAGTTACTGAGGTATTTTCTATAAGAAACAGTGCTAAATAGCTCTGAGATTTATCCACGGAGAAATATCCTCATATTCTGAGGCTTGTATAAGGCTTATTAATTACACTGTGAGACAAATGGTAGGGGTCAGTGAACGGGGAGGGTTCAATCGGGAAAGTTATATCGGTAAAAAAGAAGTTATACGTGTCCCGGCGTTTCGCTGGGTCACCCCTAGGAATCGAGATATATCGATTTGACCTTTGGTGGTCTTTTTTTTGACATAACTCGAGAACCACTAGTCCGATTTTGCTCAAACAATTTTAAAAAAATTCAAAATTACAATTCCTTTAATCTGTTCATATAACGTTTTTCTATATACTCAATAGTTTTGCCGGTAAAAATAAATGTATGAAGAAAAAAATATTTTTTGCCTAAAATATTAAAAAAAAGTAATAAACAAAAGGTTATTGATTTTTATGGTAGCGGTAACAAACATTTATTTTTACCGGCAAAACTGTTGAGTATATAGAAAAACGTTATATGAACAGATTAAAGGAATTGTAATTTTTAATTTTTTTAAAATTGTTTGAGCAAAATCGGACTAGTGGTTCTCGAGTTATGTCAAAAAAAAGATATATCTCGATTCCTAATGGTGACCCAGCGAAACGCCGGGACATGTATAACTTGTTTTTGACCGATATAACATTTCCCGTTGGTTTCATCCCATCCCGATTTTGACTGTCGCATAGTGTTATATGATGGTGGATATATAAGTCCGTAACTTGTTGAATGTAACACAGATTTTTTTTAGCAAAAAAAAATTTTTATTTTTCAACAACGTCTCTTTTTAGCTCAATAGACTAAGTCAAACGATTCTCCAATTTTGTATTCTTTCCAAAAATAGGATTTCTCGAGGTCCTCAAAATAGGCATTTGTTTGAATAATAATTTCATCATTGGAGCTAAATCTATTTCCACAGAGCCATTACTTTAGGTTTGGAAATAGAAAGTAGTCACTGGGGATAAATCAGTACATGCGTGCGCTAAATCCGCTTATCCGCATTGCGGATGAGCCACGGCAAACACTTTTTTGAAGTTGGTCAATTGTGAGCAAACTCGGCACCCATCTTGCGGACAGCTTTTTAAAACCCAACTGATCATTTAAAATCGCAACCACAATGCGATATGAAAAGCCTATTGCATGAAAACTCTCACGCATTTTCCCTCTCCGTTTGGCTAATACCATACCGTGAATTTGTTCGAAATTTTCGGGAGTATTGACCTCAATAGGCCGCCCAGAATGTTCGAATGTAGATCTTGTGCGACCATAGCGAAACTCAGTAAACCACTTTTTTTTATCATTGAAGTTGATGGTGACTCTTCACCCTAGTACTCATCAAGCTTTTCCTTGGTTTGAGTGACGGTTTTTTTTTCGCAAAAACTAATGTTTGATGACCACTCGAAATTAATTTTTTTCCATTTTTACCAAAATCCACGAGCTTGTATACTTTGAATACCTGTTAAACGCATAGTTGACCAGAGCAGTGCTTGACCGGAGCAGTGTTGCATTTCAACTGTGAGGAAAGTTCGAAAAGTTACTAACTTATTGATCCGCCATTGTAACATTTTTTATTAATAAAATATTTTAAAAATGTTTTTGTTCCTTTAGTTTTGGGTGGTATAACGTATTTTATTTGGTAAATTTGTGCAAAAAAATGGTAAAACTACACATTTTTTAAAATCTTTTTTACGCAATTGCAATTAAATTTACAAATTTTGTGTGTAATTAACTTACGCAACATGTGTGTAATTTGTAAATTTACACTGAAAATATGTAAAAAAAAATTTCAGAAATTATGCGTAATTTTACTGTCAAAAATAAAAAGAACAAAATAATTTATTAAATATTTCACTAATAATACTAATAATATATTTATACCCTACACCACTACGTGGTCAGTGTATTATAAGTTTGTGCTGATGTTTGTAACACCAAAAACTATTGGTCCTAGACCCACCTTATAGTATACCGATCGGCTCAGAATTTAAATATTTCGATTTAACGATGTCCGTCCGTCTGTCCGTCCGTACGTCCCTCCGTCCGTCCGTCTGTCTGCCATGCGCACTTTACAGATCGCAAATATTAAGATATTTTGATGAAACTTGGTACACCGACTTATGTCGGCCCAAGGACGAAGCCTATTGATTTTGGTTAAAATCGGTCCATGTTTAGACCTAGTACCAATATAAGGGTCCCCCCAAAATTATATTGTTTATACGCTGCAGGTCGCAAATATTAAGATATTTTGATGAAATTTGGTACACCGACCTATATCAGCCCAAGGACGAAGCCTATTGATTTTGGTTAACAGCGGTCCTAGTGCCCATATAAGGGTCCCCCAAAATTATGTTGTTTATACGCTGCAGGTCGCAAATATTAAGATATTTTGATGAAATTTGATACACAGGCCTATGTTGGCCCAAGGACGAAGCCTATTGATTTCGGTTAACACCGGCCCATGTTTACACCTAGTGCCCATATAAGGGTCCCCCCTAAATTGGCTTGGTTACAAACTGCAGGTCGCAAATATTAAGATATTTTAATGAAATTTGGTTCGCTGACTCACATTATAGAAAATTTTGACACAAGTCCCATTTTAACCCATTCGAATTTGGATCGAAACATTAGTTGGCTTTTAACCAGACTGGTGTAGGGTATTGTATAGTCGGCATGCCCGACTTTAACCTTTTTAATCGTTAATAATATATTTTTGTCGAAATGATAACACCAATATAACCTTGGAAGTAGTTATTTGCAAATGTTGGCACTGAGCTGGTATTTAGTAGATTGCCGGTACTTGCAATAAAATTATTCAGTATTTAGCCAGTGCTTCGAAAATTCGGCTTTTTAAAAAGGTATGGAAAATGCCTTATTTTTAAATTCCGCCTACTTTTTAACTAATAATAAAATTTTCCCAAGTCATAACTCATATGAAAGCTTAGATATTCAAACTTTAATATTTTTATGTAGTCTTGTTTAACATTTCATTGTGGAAAGACAAATCCTATAATAAAATTTTCTTAAGTCATAACTCATATGACATCTTAGATATTCAAACTTTAATATTTTTATGCAGTCTTGTTTAATATTTCATTGTCGAAAGACAAAGCCTGTCTACAAATTACTTAGCTGTATTACAAAAATCGGTGTTTCACGATATCGGAAGATTTTCTGCCCGAAATTGAAGACCCTGATCGCCAGACTTAAATATTTGTACAGTACGAGTACAAAAACAATGTGGATGGTATAAAAAATTGTTAAACCCGAATTCAATGATTTTAATTGTTCGTTGTTTGTTTTTGTTATAGGTTTTGTTTAATACAAGAGTTTTACATAAATTTAATTTTAAGTTTTTTACTCAATTTATTTTGTCTTAATTTAACTAATGTTAAAATAACTGCTATCTATTTCTGGTAACTTTGTCTTTAATTTCGAACAAAAAGAAAAAAGTTTTTGCTTTAGATTTTATTTTAAGTTACAAATTGAAATTAATGCATGAAAAGGATTTTCTTTTGCAAGAAAATTTTTTAAATTCTAATAATGCATCAGAATTCCAGTAAAAAAACTTTTAGAAATAATATGTAGGAAACTTAATTTTATACTGTGATGCACAAATTTTCTAAAGTTACAAAATTTGAGAAAAACATTTCTTTTATAATCTTATTTTATATTATAAACTTTTTAATATTTTGTAAAAAATCGTAAGGAAAAATTTAAAAACTTTAAATTTTTTCAAGCTAATTTTTAAAGATTTAAAAACAATTTACACTTTGTTTAATAATAATATGTACTCTTATTGAAGAGAATAAGGCACAATATCGTGTAATCAGTGTGCCATTTCAGTGCTTTTCGGGTATTTTTTGGTGCTTTTTTCATTCTTGTACCCGGTGATTTTTTACAAATACCCGTTTAAAAAAAGCGGGTATTTACAGTGCTTTTTCATATTTCTGGCAGTGCTTTAGTGCTTTTTATAAAGTTCATATTTTTGGTATTTCTTCTCGTTTTTTAATATTTTTCTTCAATTTTCTGTCGAAGTTGAAAAAATAATATGAACTGAACAAAAAATACATTTTTTCACAATATTTGTAGTACAATTTTAAATAGCAACTTCGATATATTTAAACTTAAAAATTTTTAGATATTAGTTTGGTGCTTTTTTACCCCTTTTTCGGTTATTTTTGAACTTTTTTTACACGATTTTACAAAGCTAAAATGTGTTTTTAAATTCTTGACTTAAATTTTTCAAAAAATTAATATCGTGCTTTTTTACCCCATTTTTGGTAAATGTTTACCCTTTTTACCCGTTTTCACAATGCTCACGGAGCTTTCTTGCCTCCAAAAGTTGGCAACACTGCGTGTAATGACAAAGTGGTGTTTTTATGCCAGTCAATATTCATAGCAAAGAATATCTCAACAGAAGAGAGTTAAGGCTTCGTTACTCGGGCGTAAACGTAACGCGGCGAATCAGCTGATTCGATCTAAGAAAATTAATTAAAAAGAATAAGCTGTCAGTTATACTTTTTTAACTTCCCATGTGAAAATCGAAATATATATGAATATACATGATCATACATTCACTAGTATATGATCATGCATGGGCATACATGATCATATTCGTCCATACGTAGTTCAATGTATGACCTTACATCATCCCATATATTTCCATATATCTTCGGATCCGAAATTTGGGCGTATATGACCGTACATGTTCATATATTACCATATATGCTCACATATGATTCATGTATGTTCATATGTGATCATATATGGCCATATACCTCTATATACCCTCAAATTTCGGATCCGAAGATATATGGAAATATATGAGATGATGTATGATCATACATTGAACTATATATGGATGTGTATGGTCATGTATACCCATGCATGATCATATACTAGTGAATGTATGATCACGTATGTTCATTAGAGTGTTCCTTAAAAATAGATTTGTCATTACACCTCCAGTTTTACTGGAAATGGCCCCAAATTGAAGAAATCAATTTTTTTTTTGGAAAACGTTAACCCATGCCGAAAGTTCGACGAAAATGGCCCATTTTGGAAAAAAGTGTTTTACTATTAAAAATTCCCAAAATTCGAAATTTCGTAAAAAATTATTTTTTATTTCATTTATTCATTTAATATAGTCAAAATGATTCAGACATGTAATTTTGACTTCATCGGATATCACTAACCCACTTTAGCCTGCAATTCAAAATGAACCAATTATTTGATAAAAAATACAAAAGCGTATTTTTTTTAAAAATAATTTTCAAGATTTTTTAAAATGCCTAATTTGGAGATGTCGATTGCTATATAGTTGATATTAAAGAAAAAAAAATAATAAATTGGAAAAATGATAATTGGAGTTTGTGTTTGGAGCGACTGCTTTCCAGGACATTTTCCAAAAATTGCCCATTTTGTCAAAAATTAAAAAAAATTTAAAGTTTTCATCAAATTTTACACAGTTTTCGGAAAAGACATCACTTAAATTTGGTTAGACTATAATTATCTTCACATTTGTTTAAAAAAATCTTTAACCCTTAGTGGCCTGCAGTCAAGCTTAATAATTATTACGACTACGACATTGTAATCCCATTAAATTGATAAAAAAAAATCTGAACTAGATAAAAGTAATTATTTTATGTAACGTGATCCATATGGGGTTAATTTTTATACTTTTGGCCAAAAACGCGCCACTAGGAAATTTACAGAATAACACCTTTTATAATTTTCGGCAAAATATCACTTTGAATGAATAAAAAAAAGTTTTTTTCCACTTGATAAAAATTATTATTATCCACATAGGGTTAATGTTTTCACTTTTCACAAAAAAAAAACCCACTAGGAAATTTACAGAATAACATTTATCAGATTTTTATTAAAATCGACAAATCGTTAAATTAAGGGACATCCCAATCTAGGGAGCTGAATTAATGATTTAAATAAGAAAAGAAGATGTGTTGTGTTTTTCTATTTCATTCTCATGTATTCAACATATAGAAAATGTAAATAGATTTTTTAATTGTTTCGCTTTTTGGGAAATGACAAAGCAAATTATATGAATTTTTGTGGTTGTTTTTATTTATTATTTGATGTTTTAAGTTTAATAATGATTGTAGACGAAAAAAATGTTATGTAACCTAATAAATACACTATGCGACAGTCAAAATCGGGATGGGATGAAACCAACTGGAAATGTTATATCGGTCAAAAACAAGTTATACGCGTTTCGCTAAGTTACCATTAGGAATCGAGATATATTTTTTTTTGACATAACTCGAGAACCACTAGTCCGATTTTGCTCAAACAATTTAAAAAAAATTAAAAATTAGAATTCCTTTAATCTGTTCATATAACGTTTTTCTATATACTCAACAGTTTTGCCGGTAAAAATAAATGTTTGTTACCGCTACCATAAAAATCAATAACCTTTTGTTTATTACTTTTTTTTTAATATTTTAGGCAAAAAATATTTTTTTCTTCATACATTTATTTTTACAGGCAAAACTGTTGAGTATATAGAAAAACGTTATATGAACAGATTAAAGGAATTGTAATTTTTAATTTTTTTAAAATTGTTTGAGCAAAATCGGACTAGTGGTTCTCGAGTTATGTCAAAAAAAAGACCACCAAAGGTCAAATCGATATATCTCGTTTCCAAGGTTGACCCAGCGAAACGCCGGGACACGTATAACTTCTTTTTACCGATATAACTTTCCCCGGTAGTTTGAACCCTTCCCGATCACTGACCCCTACCATTTATCTCACAGTGAAATTAATCAAGATAGTTGTGGTAACTGCCAGAATTTATTTGGCAACATATTTTATTACACCAAAAAAATAAAAACTAATTTCAATCATGAAAACCGCCTATTCAATAAATTTTATCGTTGAAATTCCTCCAATCACGAAAATTGGTCATTCAATTAAAAATTTGTAGCTCTTTAATTGAATAAAATTTCAATAAAATAGTGATACATTTGATTAGGATTTTTATTGGTTTTTTATATGAGTTTGATTAAAAATTAATTCATTGGATTAAAAAGTGATCAATATTGTATAACTTCTAAAAAAGACTATCAGTTGGATAAAGTGGTAGTTACCATGCCAACTATAAAAAATATACTTCTTTATTTTTTAGCTTGAATTTCATTAAAATAAAACCTGCATGCAATTTTCATTCAGTTGATAGATTTATTTATACTTATGTGAAAAGTTCTCTCGTATAAATTAGTTTTCTTCTTTTTTCTGAAGCATAAGGCTCTGTTAAAATTTTTTTGAAAACTAAATAAAATATATTTGTTAAAATAATTTTTAATTTATTTTTATGCGACTTTTTGTTTAAAAAAAATTTAAAATTTTTTAAACAAAATTTCAAAAATTTCAAATTTTAATAGTAATGTTCTAGAATAAATAAATATTCAGATTTAACATGGCAAAATTAAAATATTTAACTAAATAAAATAATAAACTCAACGAGAATTTATAAAATTTTATACAAAATAATTTAAAATATTAGTTACTAATAACCGATGATAAATCGGATTTTAAAAATAGTACCAACCTGCTTAAAACATAGTACTTTTTCGACCCGCATATTACTTTTTTTAAAATTTTTTATTATAAATTAACAAAAAAAGGTTAAAGGTAAAGGTTCTTTTGTACATTAAAACAAGGTTCAAAATATAATATAGATCCACTCTACTCTGTATAGTGTATTTTGTTCTTTCTTCTTCGCAGTTACCTTTTTTATATTATTCTATCGCTTTTGTTGTTCCGCGTTGACTATTATTAGCGTCCCAGTCTCATCTTTAATATTTAAAAAGCGGGGTCAAAAATTATAAAATTTTAATCTTTTTTTTAAATTTATTTCTTATAATTAAAAAAACTGTATATGGATTGGGTATTAAAACAAACAACATGCCCGAACATGTCCAATTTACTAAAATTGTAGTTACCGCACAATTTAAATTAACTAAAATCAATTGAGAAAACTAAATCAAATAAAACTAAACAGAAAACAACAACTTAAAGAGTTTCTCTTAAATTCAAATAAATGTTTAATATTTTTTGCAAAATTTTAAAAACCTTTTCTTTGAATTACGTTTCTTACGATTTTTTACTATTTATTTTGAATAATTTAAAATGGTATCAAATAATGCTAAAGAGTACCATAGTACTTTTGAGGTTCTAATAGTACCATAAAAAGTATTATAGTACCAACTTTATCATCCCTGTTACTAATACATTAACATTTATAAAAACAACTACATAAATAAAACAAACGAAAAACAACAACAATATGCTGATGTTTTTCTCTTGTTTTATGAAATGCTTTTGAGTGGTAGAATAAAAAAATATGTCAAGCAAATTGCAGTTTTGAGCAATTATTTAATCTATTGGATTAATTTTTAATTGACACCTTTTGAAATAATTTAACAAATCGGTTTAATTGAAAAAAGTTGAACAATATTTTTTTGTGTGTTACCACAGCGCAGACTTTTTTTCTAGGTGTAGTTAACGATGATAATGTCTCTTTTTATTAGTGTTGTTAAAAAAGTCTCTAATTTTTTTAAACAATAATAAAAAGTGTCATTTGTATTGTTTTTGTCATATTTTATTTAAAAAGCTGTCATAATCACTTGAAAATAATGATACAAATAAAAAGCATAAGAAAAAATATAAAAGAAGAAATAAAGTATTACTTGAATAGCTGCAGAAAAATTCAACTCGTAACATGAAAAAATGCGTTCAACATGAAAAAATGCAATAAATTAAATTAAAATAAAAATAATATAGAAGTATTCGAATAAAATACTTTCTATAGAAAAATATAGTAAATTTATAAATGAAAATACATGCTTATTTAAAGACTATTTCGTTGAAAGGAATGAAAAGCCATATCTACGAGTATATTAAGGTATCATATGAGCGAATTAGGACAAATAGAATTTACTAAGGACGGAAACCTGTAGTGCTTTTTGAAAAAAGCTCACAGAAGTATACAAAAGATTTCAAAAGAAAAAAAAAATGTATAAGTGCGAAGAACAAACAATCAAAATTCAATTTTTAGTGAAGAGTACTTCAGTTTTGTTACTGTTACTTTATGAGAAGAGTGTAAAAAAAATATGTTTTCCCTTAGTACCTTTTTCAAATACTCATATTTTTTTAAAGAATTTAAAAAATATATTTATGTGAAATATTTAATAGGTGCAGAAAACAAATTTACTTTATGAATTTGTGTGGATGTTTCTTTCAAAAGCATAAATTGACATTATAAAATGTTGAAAAGTAAACATTTGCTAATGTATGAGCATAAAGTGTAAATCGTTGGAGGAATAGGCACTCCCAATGGATGAAGGTATATTTAATCTCAAAATTTATTAAATTTTAAAACTAAAGAAATCATAAACCAACTTAACGAATTGCCCCGCACTTTGTATTATGATAAATTCTTTGCAACCGTATTTCTTCGCTATTGCGAGGTTTCACTGTAAGTATTAAATTCCAAGAAACAATTTTAAAAAATTGAATACACGTAAAAAAACTAATTTTAATATTCGATAAAAAAATTTTTAAATTGGTAAAACTAGGGCATAGCACTTGGACATTTTTAATTCGACGTCTTTATAAAATTCCCATCGGAATTGGATTTTGTAAACAGGTTTATCAAAATATAAAAGGTAAAACGCTTTCTTAAAAAAAATTCCAAATATGGTTATCAGCACAATTTTGGTAGCAAACGAAATTAATAAAACATTAGTTCAAAATTAGTTTACTGCTGAAAAAAAAATATAAATTTTGCAGAAAACACAATATCCAAAAAAAAAGACGTTTCACTAAATTTTCTACTAAATTATTTTTTGGTGTACATTTCATTAGCATTGTTGCAAGCAAAAAATTCATTGGCATTGTATTGGAATGAAAATTTTTGGCATTGTCATCAAGTAATGCCAATGAAAAAATCCCAGGTATGGCCCTTAAAATATTTGCTACATATCATTCAGCAAATGAGTTTTATTTCACTCAATACTGATTAAAAAACTTGAAATGGGCTTAAAATTAGAAAATCTGCTGACGTTGTAGTGTCTTGCACCCAGAAAACAGATTCAGTTCTGATAACCGCATTTGTAGCCAATCGCATGGATCAGTTGTGGTAGCAGAATTTTTCACTTGTGGCAACAGAAAACCAATTAAGACAGGAATAATTTGACTGTGGCAACGGAATCTCAGTTGCATCAAGAATAATTCGGTAGCCGCAACTAAAAAATTCATTTGATGCAACTGAACCATTCGATTGGCAACAAAAGGGGTTGTCAGAACTGAATATGTTTTCTGGGTGTGTTAAATTCAGTTCATTTCTAGCTTACGAAAAAACAAAGGGAAAAGTTGTTTGAATGCAAATGTAAAATGGAAATTTTATAATAAAGTAGGGAATTTTTAAGATTCTTCTTCTGACATAATTGCCCATAGTGTATGTAAAACATAAAAGGGACATCAACGCGTATGAGTAATATTAATATTTTCCAATGTAACATATATCAATCATACGCCATGGATACCCTTGTCAATGGGGTTTTTAATAGAGTTGTAAAAGTCGATACTTTTTGTTGAACCGTGTTCAACCTTATGGTTTTGTATATATATTTATTTATATTTTTTCTCTTAAAAAACCAGTATTTGTTTTTTATCTCACTTATTGATCTTAATACTCATTTACGTTCTCCTTGAACTAAATTTAAACCGCTACTTGAATAGCGCCTTTTTTTGTAAATACTTTTTGTAAATAATAAAGTTAAGTTAGTCTAAGAATACTCATCAATAAAGCAAGAAGCTTTAATTTTTATTAGAAAAAAAACTTGGAGTTTTTTTTATCAACATTTGCTTGGAAAGGGAGTCACCCTGCCCAACATATTGGTCCTTCGAAGAAGTCCTAGAATAGGCTAGGACAGGAAGAATTAGTGACTTGGAGTCTACTAATTAAAAAAAATTGGCAGTTGTCCCCCCTAGTGGCAACTTCAACATTCAACATCGTGCATTCCGGCAGAAGGAAGTCATAAAATCAAGTGACACATCATTGGACATCCCGTTCTTGTGAAGCTGTCAGCATCATCAAAAGGTATAAGTGCATACATCTACAACAACAAAAGTCTACAAGGCAAAAGAGTTGGCAAAATAAAATAAATCAGAAAAGGTATGTATGTACTGTGTTTTTAGTGATTTTGTGCGACATTTTTTTTTCTCGACAAAAAGAACGAAGAGGCTTAAATTTAAAAGCTACAAACAGAAAACAATTTGCAAAAAAAAATTAAATGAAGCAACCATTTTAAATAGAAAAGATTCTAACCTCAAAACAACTAAGAAGAAAAAAGGTTCATCTCAAATAAAATCCCACTAAATTTGTATTTGAAAAGAATACCCATCACTAACAAAAGAACAAAACAAAACATTCACCACTGATAAAAAACTACAAACAAGAGTGCAAGAGTTAAAATACAAATTAATTTGTGCCGCTGCATAAAGGAAAAGTGCTAAAGAAAAAAGAAATTAAATTAAATAATCGTGTGACTTTAAAGGAAAACAATAACAATAAATATTTCCAAAATATTTTAAAAGGTGAGAGAAAATAAAAACACTAAAATAAAATCAGAAACTATAAAAGACAAGTTTAAAATACAAACAACAAGAAAGTGATAAATACTCAGCCAATGCAATAACAAATTTGTGTACAAAGAGGAGAGAAAAAACGTCATCAAACAAAACATTAGTTATTTAGTGCAATCCTTTCAACAACAAATAAAAAGAGTGGAAGAAAATCAGTGTGTTTTTTTTAAATATTATTGAAAATATTTGCCAAATCAATCATACTCCATGTATTAGAAATACGTGAAAAAAGAGACAACAAGGAAAAAAAAACCAATCAGTAAAACAAGTGTTTTAGTTTAGCAAAGAACAAAAAAAAAAACGGTGACGTCACTTTCAACACAAAGAACAGAATAAATAAGTGTGGAAGGGTTGCCCAAATTTCAAACCTCAAAGTTACCGGGGAAAATTGTGTACTAAAGGTGAGTCAGAAAATAAATGGAAATTTAATATAATAATATTTTTATGGCATTGGTGGACAATTAAGAGGGTATTAGAACCGGAAAATTTTGGAAAACTTTGTTGGAAAAAATAAAATTAGGGCGGCTCGAAATCTACAATTACCCTAAAAATTTTTTCTTGGAGAAAATTTTCAAGGAGGAACAATTATCGGAGGAAATTTTTTTTGGATAAAATTTTTGCAAATTAGGGTGGTGCGGTTTTTTGAATTATAAACAATTTTTATATTGAGGATAAAATTTTACTGTTATTAATTTTTCGTGGGGAAATTTCTTGGAACAAAATCTTTGGGTGAGATTTTTTGAACAATAGGGTGGAACGATTTAACGATTTACAAGATAATTTCTTGGAGAAAGTTATTCCAGTTAAATCATTTGGTTATTCTTCACGAAACCAATAAGGGATTGCGATAAGGGGACAATTCACATAAAATACCTCAAGTTTGATTTTAGTCAACAGGGTTGCTTTCGGTCAAAATAGTGAAAATGACAGCGTCAAAAAGAAGATGTAGGTTCGATCTGACACAATTAGCTGCGTTCTGCACTAACTTCGAAAGAACCTGTCCCGAAGATTGCACGTTAGCGTTTCTTGATGTCAAAAGGCAAGAATTAGAAAGAAGATGGGCAAAATTAGTAGCGTCGTACGAAGAATATATAATAGAAGATAAAGGGGCACAAGAGGATCAAAAAGATGAAATCTCTTTAGCATATGAGGAGTCTAGTGATTTATATCAGTCTTTGAAAATTAAAATATTTGAAAAAGCCAAATCGGTTACTGTTCGAACAGATCAACCCATTATTAACAGATCTTCATTAAAATTGCCAGCTTGCGAAATACAAACTTTTGACGACGGTTACTCCAAGTGGCCAGCCTTTAGAGATATGTTTCAGGCGGTCATTGGAAGAGATCCATCAGTGGCTCCAGCCCAAAAATTATATTATTTGCGTAGCAAAGTGAGGGGGGAGGCCTACCAAGCTATAAAGGATTTTGACTTGGTAGATGATAATTTTGAACTGGCCTGGGAAAAGTTGAAAAATAGATTCGAAAATAAAAGGCTTTTGGTGCAGGATCAGATGAAAAAAATTCATGCGGTCACTCCAGCTCAAAACGAAAACGTCAAATCTCTTAGATTGATTCAAAATGCGGTTAATGATTGTTTGGCAATTTTGAAAAATCACAAAATCGAATTGCCTGATTATGATCCATTCATGATTCATGTAGTTGTTTCAAAACTTTCTGATGAAACCATGAAAGAATGGGAAATGTCTTTAAAAAATCATCGTGAGCTGCCCACATGGACACAATTAAATGAATTTCTCTCGGAGAGAATTGAAATTTTAGAAACGATGACTGATAGGAAAAAGCCTCCGCTTAAAGAAAGCCAGTCTTCAAGAACCCAAGCATTTCACGCCCGGGCTGAGCAAAATTATAGCTGCAAAAAATGTAAACAGAATCACCCTTTAAGAGTTTGCAAATCCTTCAAGGCCATGTCGCCAAACGAACGTCAGAAATTTGTTTTTGCGAATAAGTATTGTTTTAACTGTCTCTCGCCTACACATTTCAAATCAAAATGTCTGAGTACCGGTTCGTGTATTAAATGTCACAAAAAACATCACACAATGTTGCATATTGAAAACCCTGAAAATTCAAAAAGGGATAGTGTGCCAAAGGGGCATTCACAGTCAAATCCCCAAGATAACGAAAGGGCTTCAACATCAGGTACTCAAAACGAAACCCACACTTTCAATACTCAAGTCGAAAATTTATCTACTTCCGTAAATGTACCAGAAGATAATATTCAGGCTTATTTTGTTCGACGAGAAGGAACTACAGTGTTACCGACAGCGCTGATTCATATAGAAAATTCTGGAGAATTATTTACTATTCGGGCTCTGTTAGAAGCAGCAGCAGAAAGAAGTTTTATTACAACACGTATTCAGCAAAAGCTTGCAATACCCCTCGAGAAACATTGTCATCAAATATCAGGTTTTGGTGGAATGGTAGTGGGTAGTTCTAAAGGTAAATGTTATGTTACTGTAAAATCGAGAATTTCTGACTTTAGAATAAAAATCTTAGCCGTTGTCGCACCCAAAATAGCTAATGTTTTGCCCTCCCGTCCCATTAAACTTCGAAATTATGCGGAAATTAAAAATTTAACATTAGCCGACCCACATTTCTATCAACCTGCCGCTATTGATATGATAATAGGAAGCGATTTTTTACCTTTTATCAACCTTAAGGGAGTGCGACAAAATATATCAGAAAACTTGGAGGCCAGAGAGTCACATTTTGGTTGGTACTTGTCAGGCCCAGATGATATAAGTGAAATAAATGCGTTTTCTACTACCGTATCTACTTCGGATGATCTTCTTCATGATCAAATCAAAAAGTTCTGGGAACTTGAAGAGGTCGAAAAAGACCGTGCCACAACTGAAGCTGATAACTTTTGCGAAAATCGTTTCACAACATCTACTATTAGGCAGTCGGATGGGCGTTATGTGGTACGTTTACCTTTTAAAGAAGAGTATCCAAGTGAAATATTTTTGGGTCAATCAAAAAATAGCGCTCTGGGTCAATATTTTCGAATGGAAAAAACTCTCGAAAGGACTCCAGATTTAAAAGAATTATATCGGCAAGTTCTTCAAGAATACATCGACCTGGATCAAATGGAACCAGTGACTCACCATGAAAATAATGCTGAAAAACAATTTTCGTTTTTTCTACCACACCACGCGGTTATTCGACCCGAAAGTAAATCGACGAAAGTTAGGGTGGTCTTCAATGCCTCTAAGAAAACGAATAGTGGATTTTCATTGAACGACGTTCTTCATCAAGGCCCAACTCTTCAGACCGATTTAATGCAAATAGTGCTTAGTTGGCGCTATTATAAATACGTCTTCACGGGCGACATTGAAAAAATGTTTCGCCAAATAATAATTCACGAAGCTGATCGGCCATATCAGCAAATTTTGTTCCGTAATGAAACAGATAGTTTTGTAAAATCTTTCCAAATGAAAACAGTCACATTAGGGGTGAACTGTGCGCCTTTTTTGGCTATACGAACTCTACTGCAGTTAAGTGATGACTGCAAATATTTATATCCAAAGGCATCCACGATTTTGAAAAGCGAAATTTATGTGGATGACATTTTGTCTGGGGGACATACTCTTGAAGAGGCAAAAATGAAACAAAGTCAAATAACTCAGGCTTTAAATTCTGCAGGCTTCCCCATGAAGAAAATGACAGCCAATGACAGTTTTTTACTGAAACACTTGGCGCGGGAGGATCTTCTTGACGAAGATTTTTTGAAGTTTGACGATTCCAGCACCATCAAAACCTTGGGGATTCGCTGGAATGCGAAATCAGACTTTTTTTATTATGTTGTAGAACCGAAACAAATTTCGCCCTCCTCTACAAAAAGGCAGATTTTATCGGTTATAGCGAAATTATTTGACCCTCTAGGCTGGCTGGGACCAGTTGTGGTAATAGCAAAACTTTTGATGCAAGAGTTATGGGAACTTAAGGCGGACTGGGATGAGGGTATCCCACCGCATATACTCCAAAATTGGAACACATTTTTAGAAAATTTACCACAAATTTCATCGTTAAAAATTCCTAGATGGGTACATTTTACACCGACTCATCAAATACAAATTCACGGTTTCTGCGATTCATCGGAAAAGGCCTATTGTGGTGCAGTCTACATGCGAACTTCTACGTCTGATGGAGAAATCAACTGCAATTTGCTAGTGGCAAAAACCAAGGTTGCACCGATAAAAAAGATTACAATCCCGAAACTTGAATTGTGTGGAGCGGTTTTACTCTCAAAATTAGTAAAAGGTTTGATGGAAAATGCAAAGTTCTCCTACGAACTATATTTGTGGACGGACTCTTCTATAGTCCTTGGTTGGCTACAAAAACCACCACAAACTTTGAAAACCTTTGTTGCAAATCGTGTAACAAAAATTAT
The DNA here is from genome assembly GCA_949987735.1 of Leucophora obtusa. Taxonomy (NCBI): domain Eukaryota; kingdom Metazoa; phylum Arthropoda; class Insecta; order Diptera; family Anthomyiidae; genus Leucophora; species Leucophora obtusa. The sequence goes on from OX465295.1 coordinate 45,591,090, forward strand.
TAGTATTGCCAGTAATAATCACTGGAAACATGTGAAAACGGACGACAACCCAGCGGATTTAGGTACCCGTGGTTGTACTCCTCAGGAACTCATAGAGAGTAAATTGTGGTGGCATGGACCCACCTGGCTAACCCAGCCTACTGAAAGTTGGCCGAAACCACGAACTTTCGATCCAACAGATTTAGAAACCAAAAAGATATCAACTTTTCATCTAAAAACTACCCCAGTAGACACAACCAGCAAAAATACACATTTTCAGGCAGGTGACATTTGCGACATATTGGAAAACTTTTCATCTTTCGCTCGAGCTCTAAGGGTCGTAAGTTATTGTTTTCGTTTCATTAATAGCATTCGAAAACGTCCATTTAAAACTGAGAAATTTATAACTACGGAAGAAATTCGATTCACCAAAAATCGCCTAATTTCGATTGCTCAGAAAAACCACTTCTACAAGGAGTATAAATGCCTGCAAGAAAAACGCCATATAAGCAAAAAGAGCAGACTTCTTACTTTGAGTCCTTTTCTCGACGAAAGTAATCTATTACGTGTTGGAGGTCGACTTAATAACTCTGGATTAAGTTTTGAAGAACGCCATCCCATAATAATTCCTGAAAAATCCCGCATTGCTACTCTTTTCGTCGAATACACTCATACAATTCTGCTTCATGCTGAACATCACATCATGCTACGGGCTATAAGACAAGGGTTTTATATCCCTCGACTTAAAAATCTAGTACGAAAATGTATTCGAAATTGTAAAACGTGCACTATTTACAAGCATAAAGTTCAAAATCAAATAATGGCCGCACTCCCCCCTGAAAGAGTAACTTTTTCGCTGCCCTTTACATACACCGGTATTGATTTCGCTGGCCCGTTCAACATAAAATCATCAAATTTAAGAAACGCAAAATTGATTAAAGGTTATGCAGCCGTATTTGTATGCTTCTCCACAAGAGCAGTTCATTTGGAAGCCTGCTCAGATCTTTCTACGGACGCATTTCTAGCTTGCTTTGACAGATTTACCGGGCGTAGGGGTTTCCCAAAAACTATGTTTTCTGATAATGGTCGAAACTTTCTTGGAGCTAGTCTCGCCTTACTTAAAACTCATAATGAATTTTTGAAAACAACGGAGAGGGCCTTAGTAGAAAAATATAGTGCCCACGGATTCACATGGTCGTTTATCCCACCTTATGCACCCCACATGGGCGGCCTCTGGGAGGCTGCTGTAAAAAGCATGAAATCTCATCTGAAAAAGGTAGCTGGTAATCTCAACTTTACGTTTGAAGAATTTTCAACAATGTTAATCAGAATTGAAGCTGTATTGAATTCCCGTCCCATGTCCTCATTGACTGAAAACCCATCTGAACTACTTCCTTTGACTCCAGGTCATCTCTTAAGAGGTGCACCACTTATCGCTCCGCCTGAAGCCCCTGAAGAACCCCCATTAGAAAATTTAAGTTTCATTAAACGCTGGAACCGTCTGAAGGCTCTTCAACATATCTTTGGCCGTCGTTGGAAAAACGAATACATTACAGAACTTCAACGAAGAGTCAAATGGAAAATTGAACAACACAACATAAAACCAAACGACTTCGTCATCGTGAAAGATGATTTACTACCACCCACCGAGTGGCGTCTGGGACGCATTACCAAAGTAATATATGGAAAAGACAGCAAAGTACGAGTAGCAGAGATCAAAACACAAAATGGAACTATAATGCGCTCGATTGCCAAACTGTGTCTTTTGTCTAATACCACCCCCGAGAAACCTCACGAAAATCTCCAAATTAATCCACCAGATTAAAAATTGAAAGCCATGTTAAAACAAGAGAAAAAGTCGCTAAACAAAATTTCTAATAACACAGTATATATATATTTTCTTTTCATCCTCTCTAGCCATCACCATACCTCGATGCGAATTGTGCATTTATTTATTATCAGGGTGAAGAAATCTAAGTCGCCCCCACGTGTGAGCAGCACCGCTACTATGGCGACTTCCATTGCGGGATGACGCAATCACAGTCCCACCACCTATCAAAAATGCAATTAGTTCAACATTTTGAAACGATGCTGCCCCACGCACATCCTGGCATTGCCACTTGCCGTACAATCGATGTAGTAGTCTGACGCTTGCTTCTCTTATTAAGAATTCGATGATTCATCCCAAGGAAACCCTCCCGAAGATGCAACGATCAATTTTGAATGGGTCCTATCTAGAGTTTGAAACGTCTACTGTTGTCACCAACATCTTCGCGCGGGAGGATGTTGAACCGTGTTCAACCTTATGGTTTTGTATATATATTTATTTATATTTTTTCTCTTAAAAAACCAGTATTTGTTTTTTATCTCACTTATTGATCTTAATACTCATTTACGTTCTCCTTGAACTAAATTTAAACCGCTACTTGAATAGCGCCTTTTTTTGTAAATACTTTTTGTAAATAATAAAGTTAAGTTAGTCTAAGAATACTCATCAATAAAGCAAGAAGCTTTAATTTTTATTAGAAAAAAAACTTGGAGTTTTTTTTATCAACATTTGCTTGGAAAGGGAGTCACCCTGCCCAACACTTTTGAATAGTCGTTACTATTCAATACTTTTCAAGAATTGACTCAATACTACTCAATAATTTTCATATTCATACCAAAAATCAGGGTTGTATCTTCATTCCAAAAAACAGAGGTGCATTTTTATGTTTGTTTTTCATGGCATAATTATAAGGTTACATCATCCTAACAAAAAAAACCGAGTTGTTAAAATTTAAATTGAAAAAAATACAACATTTGAGAATAGTACGATACAATATTTTTACGTTTGTTTAGTGCGTATTGTATTATTTGTATTATTGGGCTGTGTTAATACTCAAAAATTTCGTCCGTTTTGCTCTATCTCACTTAGTTTTCGAGATACGGGCCATTTTAAAAAATCGCCATTTTACAAAATGGCCTCTATCTCGAAAACTAAGCGAGATAGAGCAAAGCGGACAAAATTTTTGCAAATTTTGGATCAAAGCACACGCTTCTATCATTGACATGAGGTAGGTCCGAGAGCGATTCCCAGGAATCAATTTTTATGAACAGTCACGGTGACCCACGTGATTGTGATTTTTTTAAATTTTTCCAATTTTTGACGATTTTTCAAATTTTGACGTTTCTTTTCCAATTTTGTTAATTTTTTTTCTAATTTGGAAACTGTTTCAAATTTTTTTTACAAACTTTTTTATCTGAGTGTACATTTATACATTTGCGTTTTATAAAACCCTTCACTACGAAATTACTACTACATCCCAGTGTAGAAAATCATTACCAGATATGTGGTTATGTAACTACATACTTGGTAATGGTAACTAGTTACTTTTGTTGTTACATTTCTTATGTCGCGATGTCGCGAAAAATAATGAGTTGTCGTTACACACCAGCATACGAAAAATCAAAAAATATATCGTTACCTATGTGCTTACCAGTACTGACAAAAATAATGAGTCTAAAAATAGATTTTCAAAAAAATAAATTATATAAAAAATATATTTTTTATTCTATTTTTTTTAAATAAAATTTGCTGGTGCGGGAATCGAACCTGGGTCTACAGATTACCAGTCAACAGCTCTACCATCTGAGCTATATCGACATGTAATATTTAATAGATAAAAACATAATTGACCTGCTGCACACAAGTAAGCTTACTCGCCAACATACAAAAAATCAAAAAATATGTGGTTATATATATCCTTACCAGTGTTTAAAAAATATTGAGTCTAAAAATAGATTTCAAAAAATTTTCAAAAAAATCTAAAAAATTATTTTCTATTTGAAATAATGATAAAAATAACTCATTATTATATGTTTTAAAATAATGCAGAAGGTAAGTGGGTGTCATTACTGGTACTCCAAAAAATAATGATATGTCATTACCGTTTATATACTGGGATATTATAACACAATACAGCATGCTTAACATAGTGTTCATTGCAATACTTCATACACTAGTTAAATGAAGCCATGAACACTAAAAAAAAGTAGTAATTGCCATGTTATGGTACCGAACGATCGTTGTTAACAACAATCACTTATTGATTTTTTTTTTTTTTTGTTATGTGGAATACTTAAGCTTGCTTACGTTTTGATTTGTTGTCAAGTCTTAACAGTGTGGTTTGAATCGTACTGCACACACACTTGAAGCATGTGATTTAATGACTACAACAAAACGTATATACTCATGCGGGCCTTTAATACATACATATATTTAGAGAAATATTTAGTCTTTCGTCAACATTGCCCAGACCTTTATCGATTTTCATTGTAATGAAAAACTATTTGTAATTTAGCTACAGACTTTAAAAAAAATTAATGCAAGGATAGTTATGCTGGTACTAGCGTTGCCAGATACCAAAAGTCAAATAACTGGACAATGGATAAAATTCACCTGGATTTTAGAAACATAACTGGACAATTTAAAAAAGCACTTATTACTTACTACTTTGCTTTAGTTGTAAGCAAAAATGTTTTAAACTTTTTTGCAAATATCTTCAAAATTTATTCTACTTAAAATTTCAGCCTTTATTAGATTGAAGGGCATTTTATTACTTTCTTGTGTGTATAAGTTAACTTAAAATGCTAAAATTGCTTTCACAAAAAGCAAAAGGTATGGAAAAAACAATTTTGTGCATTATTTTTATCGCATATTTTTTATGGACCATATCTTATCAATAGGAATATATTTCACAAATTATCAAATTGACAACATGTCGCTGTCAATTAAATTTGATATTTCTAAAACTTTTGGAAGCTCTGATAAGGTATCCCACGATAAAAGAGATTGTTTTCGATCTAAAACAGAAAATTTGTTGTAAAGTAATTTGTCTGCGAAATCATATCATTGCCCCAAGTAACAGCATTTATTAAAAACTGATTGGCTTCTCAAAGTTATTGTTTCTTGATAGAAATTTTTTTAAATAGTTGCAAATTTGCTGCTTTAAAATTAATCTTTCAACCGACTTTTAAGGAAATCCAAAAGATTACTCATTAGACTATGCAGTTCTATAATAGTACAGGAATCACTTTCTAGGGCTAATATTGCTGAATATTAATTTTATAAATAAAAAAAAAAAAAAAAAAAAACACAGTACAACTCTAAAAATGCATTGGGCATGCGACGTATCCATTCTGATAGATTTTAGGATGAATATCATGAATGCGAACACCAAATTTCAAAATTAGCTCTACTTTTTGAAATATTCGCAAATTTAACTTTTACCAAAAAGACAATTTTATCTTTAAAATTCCTTATTTATTCATGTACCTGATTAAACCAAGGACAATTTTTAATGTGGTTTGAAAGTATAGACTTTGGCATTTTAGAAACATATCAACTTATTTTGATGTGGTAAAGAATCTAGGATATAATTGCAATTAAAGTGAAAACTTCACTTATTTTACTATTTTGCAAATCTAGTAAAATCACTTAAACCGATTTGCAAAATCTTAACACATGATGTTTATTAGTATTCTACTAAATTCAGTTTATCAAAAGAATTACACCTTTTGCATCAACATTTGCAAAAATCCCAGTCCGAAATACAAATTTTATATCTTTTTCATTTCAAATTAATTTTATATGTATTTACTATGGCAAAAGAAAATAAAGTACATTTTTGAACATGCATATTTTAAAATCGCTATTTTTTAGGAAGTTGAGATTCAATTATCTGAAGCTTCATTAAAATTAATTATAAAATATATGTTTTGCATTTTCTAACTCCTTAATTTTTAGGTATCGAAAAAGTCAATCTCTTCCAGCTTTTGTCAGCTATAACTTAAAATTAAAACAGAAAATTGCAAATTTTTTTGATAAATTAAGTAACATGAGATGTTTACTAAAGGTACAAATTCCAATATTGGATATTCGTTTTATCGCAGATTATTTATTAACGAAACCGTGCAAAAATAGAAATTCATGTATAGGAAATATTATCGCAGCTGTCAAAATGTGCGATATAGCAAATTAAAGAAAAAATCATCATTTAAAAATGTTGCAAAAAATAGCGTTATTACTTTCAACTTTGCATTTTTTGCAAAAAGTTTATTAAAAAATTTAATTTTCCTACAAAATCGTTTTTGCAAATGTTTCTTGAACTATAGCTAACTTTAAAATTCTAAAGCCATATTCGTGATCTGCGTCCCAAAGTCTATTAGAAATGATGTGGCGCAATCGCGATGAATCAAATTTTACTTATTTTGTTGTACTGTGTAATTAATAAAATAATTTTTTTTCAAAATTAAATAAATTCTTTAACTGGACAAATTTTATTCTAGCCATTCCAGGCCGTCTGGTAACCCTAGCTGGTACAGTGTTGCCATAACAACGATTTTCTCGTCAGATCTTTAGAGTTTATTTCGCCCTTAGCGTGAAAAATGGTCTTGTATCTGTAGCTACAGGAATAAAAAATCTATCGTTTTGGAAATTTTCCAGGTCCCCTTCATCAGTTTTCTTTAGAAAATGGTGGCAGTAGTGCAATGCAATTTGAAGCATCAAAATCTCATATTAAATGTAGTCTGCTACATTAACAAAATGGGAATGGAACAAACAATTAAAAATGTTTTCGAAGTCTTTTGCAAAGCATAGCTAACAATAGAATTATAATGAAAGTTTTTTGTTTTTGTATTTCATACCATCGGTATAAGTAAATACAAATTTTATTTTTACCTTTCTTTTTTAATTTTTATTTAAAAAATAAAAATTGTTTTTTCGACCTTTTTAATTGATTAATTAGAAATTTATTAATTCAGTTCGATGCCAATTTCCTTATTATGAATTAACATAATAAGGAAACTGGAAATCCTTTAAGTACCATCTTTCAACAATCTAGCGATAATATCGCTAAATTTCTACACTGTTTATAAATCTAGTGATTTTCTAGCGATTTTTGGGTCTGATCTAGCCATTTATTTTAAAAATTTGTTGGCAACACTGCTGGTGATATGTTGGAATATAATAAAAAAATAAAAACCTGATCAAATTTTGATGCAGCACACCAAAGCTTTTTTAGAAAGGTATATTGTAATTGCAGGAAGGAGGTTTTTAGTGTATTGAACTAAAAACACTTTTGTATAGTGGCAAGTCGTTTGTTATTCTTAATTCAAGTATAATTTTAGGTATAGGTTTTTATTTTTTGTTTTAGATAAACCCAAAGTGAACCACACAAATGTGATATAAATTGTAGTTTTTTTATAGCAGATAAAACACCCTAATCATTTAATGTATTTTTCATGCAATTTTAAAAATTCATTTGTTTTCAACACTTGGGGCTCAACTAGATTAAAAAATATATATAAATATAACCTTTTTTTTATTAGCCCAGCTATAGTCAATAACATTTAAGGTAATTTTTTTTTATATCCTCCCTTTTTTATTTTTATGTTACCTTAAACATTTTTATATAAATTATTAAAAATAAAATATTACTTGCAGGTTGTTGCTTAAGCATGGACTGACTATAGAGCTGGCCGAATTAAAAACAAATTCAAATTTTAAAATCGAAATTAAAGGAACCATAGCTAAGGCAAAGTGCTATATGTTTTACAGATCATGACTTTCAGCGCGATCTGGATGTTAAAAACGTAAAGAACGTTATTAAACAATCTCGTGTTCATTACATTAAAACTCCGAATTAATACAACTGCCAGAGAATAAGACTGTGGTGCTAAAACACTAAAGCGTTTTATTCCTACGGGACTACCTCCTCGCTACTTTTGATGTAAAATTGAGTTTTAAATAAAACTAATATTAAATATAAGTATTACCTTACGTACTGACTGAATATAGTTTAGCATCCACTAATTGCAAGACCAAAATTACTTATTACAGGTGCAGTAGAAATGGGAAATAAAAAAGGAATAAAATACAAACATTACCAAAAATTTGAGAATGATCAAGATGAAATGAAATTAATTCTCAAAATTTATAGTAGTTTACTTGTAAGTAGTTCTTTTTTTAATTTCAGCTTTTTTTAACCATCTCCTATTTAAATAAATGTTTTCACAATATTTCCTGCATATGCACGAATTTTTCTCATAGCAAAATTTTAAGATTAAACATGGTTTTTTTTGTCATTTTCGGCTTACTCTTATGGGCATGTCATATATGTTCACTGTGAATATTACGATGTATGTTAAGAATTTTTGGCATTTATGTTTGCATGTGTGCTAACAGTGAGTACCCAGGAAATGTCGAAACTTTATTTGGTGAACACACCTTTAGTGTGATTATCCTTTTAAAGCTCTAAGGAATTGAAAGTTATTCGTGTTGGTAGACATGTAAATATTATTGTAAGTAAAATCTAATTAAGTTAAGTGTTAGAATAAAATTTAGTTTCTTCTCCAAAAGAGCATTAAATTCAAACAATTTGTTTTGCAGAACACACACGATTAGACACTATATAATAAATCAAATTTAAAAGTTTTCTTTAGACCGATGAGTGTTAATACATTTAAATTGATTGCCAATCTTATGCAGTGGTAATTTGGTTCACAAAATATCGACACAGAACAGAAAAAAATAAAATAAAGCAGAAAATACACTGGATTAAATAGAAACAGCTTTGAAATCAAATTAAAGAGTAGGCTAACTCCGTCCTACGGGAAATTTTAACAAACTGTCACCGAACTGGCCCCTTTATATGAAATAGAGTGGTCACTTTTACATGGCGTTGTCATAAGAGGGGAAAATTTTGCTAAAGTTTGGATATGTGATAGAGGAAATAAAATTAATAAATATGTATTTTTTAACCGGCGCAATCCGAGGGCTAAAAGGGAAGGGTAAAATTGTACATTTGATGTATGGGAACAAGTCTTAAATTTAATTAGTGAAACGTATTTTTTTGTATAAAGTATATTGGTTTTCAGCAGTTCTCGTCATATTTTTTCAGCACTTAACTGATTTTGAACTAATGTTTTACTAATTTTTTTTCACACCAAAATTGTACTGCGTCTTAAGCATACATGGGAATTTTTCATTACCATTGAAATTTCATTACCATTAGTTCATACTAATAATAATGTGATTTCATTACCATTAGTAATGATTTTTCCAATGAAAAATATTTCATTACCATTATTATTATTATATTTCATTACCATTATTTCATTACCATTATTTCATTACCATTAAATGGTAATGAAATTTTTTTCATTGGAAAAATCATTACTAATGGTAATGAAATCACACTAATGTAAAAAAAAACCAATTCCAATTGATTAAAAAACCATTTGTTTACAAAAATCTTAATATATAACATAAGCTACAAACAGGGATGGAAAAGCCCTCAAGCGAGCCAAAAATATAAACATTTTTCTAAATAGCTAAAAAGCGGAACGCACATGCACATGTACGCTCACATGCATGTAAAAAATCGCTGAAATTAAAAAAAGTTTCAAATATCAGAAAAAATCGCAAAAAAATGCAAAACTTAGAAAAAATCGCCAAAATTTTAAAAAATGCCAAAATTGAAAAATTTTATAAAAATTTTGAAAAAATCGTCATAACTTGAAAAAATCGTCAATATTTGAAAAAAAATGCCCAAATAGTCAAAATTTAAAAAAAATCGTCAAAAATTTGACAAAATCGCAAAAATTGCAAAATATCGTAAATATTTTGAAAAACTCGTCTTGAAAAAATTTTCAATACAGTAGACGCTCGCAAATTAGAGCTTTCAGTAATTCGAACGTCCAGAAATTAGAATCAATGTTTGCAATACATTAAACGCTCTGAAATTCGAATTTAAAATTCTAATTTCTGAGTGTTTTTTTTTTTTTTTGGTTATTTGAATACACAGGAAATCCCCAATTTATTTTTATTCTGTTTGAATAAAGTAAAACTAAAAAGGGGAATCACCAAATTATATATGTTTTTCCCTATTTGTTTTTTTTTTTGTCGCATTTATGTACATTTTTGGCTAGTTTATTTGTGAAATTTGATACGCGTGTACATATTATTTGGCAGTCTCTATTAAATAGTGAAAGTGTATCATTTAAAATGTTAAATAAATGTAAAAAAAAAAAACACTTTATCATTTGAAACGAAACGAAAAAAAACGTCCAGAAATTAGAATAATTCAGAAATTAGAATTGCCTCAAAAACAAAGCGGTTCTAATTTGCGAGCGTCTACTGTATTTGAAAAAATTACCAAAATCGTCAAAATTTCAAAAAGCCGTCAAAAATTGGAAAAAATCTGAAAAATGCCAAAATTGAAAAATTTTGTAAAAATTTTGAAAAAAATCGTCATAACTTGAAAAAATCGTCAATATTTGAAAAAAAAAATCGTCAAAAATTAGACTAAATTGCCAAACTTGCGAAATATCGTAAAAATTTTGAAAAAATTGTCAACATTTGAAAAAAATTACCAAAATCGTCAAAATTTCAAAAAGTCGTCAAAAATTGGAAAAAATTGCCAGAATTGAGAAACTTGTAAAAATTTGTGAAAATCGACAAAAATTAGAAAAAATCGCCAAAATTTAAAAAATAGTCCAGGTTTAAAAAACGAAATTTCCAAAATTTATTTCTCGCATTTATTTTTCCTTGTTCCGTTTTCATCTAACTCATTTAGTTTTCGAGATACGGGGAATATTCCAAATAAAAGCCGTTTTCTCTCTACGAGGCTTAGTTTTCGAGAAAAACGCGATTTTAAAATCTAGCAATGCAAGTCAAAATCTAGTTTCACTATCGGGGTATTGGTAGTGACTTTTGACCTTTCGTGCAGTCATTTTTCCTCTCGATCTTCTAGTTTTCGAGATATGGACGATTAAAATTTTATTTAAGCGATTTTCGCACTTATTTTTTCACAAATGACTCAGTATGACTTCCCTGTACCAAAACCGTTGTCCGTTTTCATTTAACTCATTTAGTTTTCGAGATATGGGGGACATTCCAAATAAAAGCCCTTTTCTCTCTACGAGGCTTAGTTTCCGAGAAAATCGCGATTTTAAAATCTAGCAATGCAAGTCAAAATTTAGTTTCGGTATCGGGGTATTGGTGGTGGGTTTTGACCTTTGGTGCAGTCATTTTTCCTCTAGCTCTTCTAGTTTTCGAGATATGGACGATAAAAATTTTATTTAAGCGATTTTCGCATTTATTTTTCCGCAGATGACTCACTATGACTTCCTTGTTCCAAAACCGTTGTCCGTTTTCATTTAACTCATTTAGTTTTCGAAATACGGGGGATATTCCATATAAAAGCCCTTTTCTCTCTACGAGGCTTAGTATTCGAGAAAAACGCGATTTTAAAATCTAGCAACGCAAGTCAAAATTTAGTTTCGGTATCGGGGTATTGGTGGTGGGTTTTGACCTTTGGTGCAGTCATTTTTCCTCTAGCTCTTCTAGTTTTCGAGATATGGACGATTAAAATTTTATTTAAGCGATTTTTGCACTTATTTTTTCACAAATGACTCAGTATGACTTCCCTGTACCAAAACCGTTGTCCGTTTTCATTTAACTCATTTAGTTTTCGAGATATGGGGGACATTCCAATTAAAGCCCTTTTCTCTCTACGAGGCTTAGTTTGCGAGAAAAACGCGATTTTAAAATCTAGCAATGCAAGTTTCGCTATCGGGGTATTGGTAGTGAGTTTTGACCTTTGGTGCAGTAATTTGTTTTCTAGCTCTTATAGTTTTCGAGATATGGAAAATTAAAATTTTATTTAAGCGATTTTCAATTTTGCGAGAAATGAATTTTGGCGATTTTTTCAATTTTGTAAAACCGAAATTTTGGGGATTTTTTCTAAATGTTGACGATTTTTCAAACTTTGACGATTTTTAAAATTTTGACGATTTTTTTTCCAATTTTTATGATTTTTTTCAATTTTGTAAATTTTGACAATTTTTTCAATTTTGGCGATTTTTAAAATTTTGAACGATTTTTTGACGATTTTTCAAATTTTGACGATTTTTCAAATTTTGACGATTTTTTTCAATTTTGGCGATTTTTTTTCGAATTTTTGACGATTTTTCAAATTTTGAAGATTTTTCCAATATTTTCCAATTTTTGTGATTTTTTTTCAATTTTGGAAATTTTTTTCAAATTTTGACAATTTCCAACCCTGATTTCAGTGAATTTTCTGCATTTTTGCCTTCCTCGGAAAGCTTATCTGTCAATGGTAATTATTTTTTTTAATTGATACATTATCAATGGTAATGAAATTAAAAACCATTGTCATTATTCAATGAAATCAAATTCCAAAATCATTAACATTAATTTGAAACAATGGTAACGAAAATAATTTCATTACCATTTATATCTATCAATGTTAATAAAATCGTCAATTAATTAGTCCACCTAATTCATTAGTCCCATCTATGGTCTTAAGTAATTGAGATACAATTTTATTTATACTCGATGGAATAAAATGGTTTGTGTCTTTAATAATTTATATGACATTTTGGACGGTAAACATCTGTCATTTATTCTCTCTTAGTCATTGAACGATATAGTGTAAACAGTTTTTTGTTTTGCCAACAAAGCAGCATTTGCGGAAGTTTTGCTTTATCCTGAATATGCTCCATCGATTTCAACGTGCGAGAGATGGTTTGTGCGGGTCAGAAGTGACGTTTTTGACACGGAAGACAAAAACTGCCCTGGTCAGCCAAAAAAGTTCAAAGATGATAATTTGGAGGCATTACTCGACGAAGATTGTGGTCAAACTCAAGAAGAACTTGCTAAATAATTGGGATTCACTCAAGCAGCGATACCAAAATGTTTGCAGGTTTCATCCAAAAGCAATGAAATTGGGTGCCACACGAGTTGAAGCTGAGAGACATTGAAAGGCGATTTTGCATATTCGAAATGCTGCTTGAACGCCATAAAAAAGTCGTTTTTATATCGAATCATTAATGGCGATGAAAAATGGATCCACTACGATAACCCGAAGCTCAAGAAGTCGTATGTGAAGCCCGGCCAACCAGGCAAAACAACACCAAAGCCGAATATCCATGAAGCCAAGTTACTGATCTGTATTTGGTGCGACCAAAAGGGTTTTATCTATTATGAGCTGCTGAAATCGAGGCAAACGATAACAGGGGGCCTGTACCGAACATAATTGAGTCGTTTAAGGCGAGCATTGGCCCAAAAAACGCCCGGAATATGCGACCAGACATGAAGCCGTAATATTCCATTATGACATTGTTCGGCCACATGTTGCAAGACCGGTTAAAAACTATTTAGAAAATAGTGGTTGGGAAGTTCTGCCTCAGTGGAATACGCTTCACTTCAGAACAGGGTATCCGAAATTGGCTTGATTCGCTCCTGGCCTCAAAAAATTACCAGATTTTTTGGCGCGGAATCCATATGTTGCCAGAAAGATGTAAAAAAGGTCATAGCTAACGATGGCCAACACTTTGAGTAAAAGTTCATTCCGTCGCGCCGTGACGCATTTGTTAAATCTTTGACAATATATGGTTAGAATATAATATTTTTAGGTCTCTGCTATTACCCGGTAGATGGCTTCTTCACCAGAATATCCGAAGTTGTATAGAAGGTGCTATTTCTTCCCCTCTCCATTTTTTTAGAATGGCCCACATCTTTAAAACTAACAAGGAAAGCCTTCTGACTCGGACTAGCAGATCTTAATGAGCTTCTGATATGTTTTAAAGGAGAAAAATGTAAAGGACACGTATTTTTTTTTTTTTTAGCAGACGAATCTCATATTTAAGTGTTAAAAATGGGTAGCGACGTGTTTTCACGCTAGGCTGGTGTAAGCTCAGACGTGTCCAGGGTTCGTCACAAAAATTTATTTTTCGCAGCGGTTATAAAAGAAAACACAAGTTCAATACATTTTTTCCATATAACGTTTTAAACCGTATGTCTTTATTTAAAATTTCTCTTAAATATTTATACGACGATTACACGAACAAATAATAACAATAATAACAACTTATGCACCGGCATATTGACGCGACAATTTTATGAATACAATTAACTAAAGATGGAGATATGACAAATATTTAATCAACTATGCCCACCGGCATTTGCTCCTGCCACCGCAGGTATCAACTAAATAAATGTTATTATTAGTCACAGGCCACCGCATGGACTAAAAATATTTCTAAAGTAAACCCACTGGTTTATTACAGCGTGTTAGTTTGGCTACCGCAAAGCTAAAGCCCAAATTACTTGAATGTAAATGTAACGCGACGAATCAGCTGATTCAACCTGCTTAATGAGAAACACATAGTGCTGAGTACTAGACGTAAACGAGTCGTAACGTGCCGTTCATTTCTGTTAAAAACAGAATTTTTTCTCCGTTTTTACGTGAGAGAGCAAAACAGCTGTTTTTAGTTGCATACAAGTGATGGAATTTGTGGCACAATTGTACAATGTTTGGCACAATCAAAGTTTGATTAGTACACTGGCACATTTTTGTTATTTCCAAATATTCTATAGAAATCCAGTTTATTTAAAAAAGAAATTATTTGGCAAAAACAATAAAAAATTTTTTTACTTTTCATTTAAAAACTTTTGTTTAAAACGAACACTTAAAATAATATATTTGAAAAGTAAACAAATTAAGTAAATAAAAACTAATTTAATGATTGAATGAATCAAATAAGCTAAATCGACTACAAATTATTTTCTATTTAAAATGAAATTGAATCCGATTTTCAGGGATAAAATATAATCCACAATGAATTTTTATGAAAATGCTTGTTATTTTATAAAAAAGTGCAAGTTTTGGTACTATTTTTAAACTGGTTGGTACTATTCTGAAAATCAAATTTATCAATCCTTAATAGCACGTTACATATTTTGAGTAACTTAGCAAAAATAAAATACCACGTTACGACTCGTTCTCGTTACATTTACGATCTAGTAACGAGACCTTAAGACTGCCATTTCTTCTATTTTCCTTCTCCTTTTATACTTTTCTACGACTTGTAGTAGATACACATTCCTACATACACAAATTAATAATCAATTGTTTACAAATGTCAATGTTGCCAGACCATAGTCAACATCAACAACTGATATAAATACAGGGTTGGAAAACAAAAATGTTTTAGATTTTCAATTAACGGGCAAACGACTATTTAAACAAGACAGGTTATTTAAATAAACTGCGGGATACATTTAGAACAGATAAAATAATAATTGAAGCCAAAACCAGCATAGCAATTTTGGTTCTCACAAATGGTGCTATTTGTAAAAAATAGCATGATTTTATATTGTACTAAATCCACAGTTTATTAGGTGAAATTCTATAAGCTTTCAAGTGATATAGTATGTATAATAGTAAAAATATGTGGCCTCATAAAAATCTGATAAAAGTGCTTGGTTGCACTTGAAAATGCATTAATTGTCAACCATTGGTTCTAGGAAAGTTTTTCTCATAAGTTTTTTCTCTATTTGTTGTAAAATAAATTGTTAATTCTATTTGAAATTTGTCATATTTGATCTAAAAACCGAACAAAAATAACACACATTGTAATTTCCAAATTTTTCAAAAATTTCAAATATTGCAAAAAGCTTCAAAAATGTAGCTAAATCTTTTACTTAACTACATATTTCATATATTTTATAATATTTGTGTTTCAGCCTTGAGAAATCAATAATTGTTTACTGACTTTAAATTATTTTAAATAAATAAAAAAATATTAATATTTCAAAACCCAAGTACAAATATTTTTTTTTTACTTACTATCACTTATTTTAGTAAATAAAATAATATTTCTACTTGAAATTTCCAAATATTAATAAGTGGATGTTAAAAAAAAAGTCGGAAGATGACAAAGCAAATTGTGATAAATTTTTTGTTGTTGTTTTTGGTTTTTATTTGATATTTTAAATGTTTAATAACTCTCCTAGACAAGAACAAAAAATGCTTATATATTTTCGTAATTTAAAAAATATTTCTAGGATTTCTAATAGTCGTCCCCTGACTATTTCCTTTGGCTAGAATGAAATCCGGATAGGGACATGCCTTCAATAGATTATTTTGCACAATTTGTTAAATAAGTTTTGGGACTTTAGCACATTTAATTCCTTTAATGCAATTAATGTATAGCCCGATAAAAATAAATTTAAGAAAAAAAAAATATATCAAATAAATTTTTATAAAGGGTTTTTCAAACAAAAAAACGGGTTTGGATATCAATGAAATTCTTTATTCCTGTGAAAGTACGTTCTATGCCATTATGTATGGAAATCGATCTCTTTTGCGTGGCCACCACGGGCACGCTTGCAGAAGTCCAGACGCTGAACCCAATTTTCGACGGTTTTCAAGCATGTTGGCATAGACCATAGATTTGACGTAGCCCCACGCTCAATTATTGATCCGCTAGGATGATTATGACGACCATAAATTGGACGTAGCGCTCTTAACGTTGAGGCCACTGACTCCGAATTTCGATAGTAAATTTTAATAATTTCGACTCGTTGTTGGCTCGTATGTCTTTCAATCATGAAATGGCAAACCTTACTGAAGAGAAATGTCAAAAGAGCGGCAAGAAATATGGCGTCGTTTGCTGTCCCTGTCTTTCTACTTTTGTAGCGTCCCTGTTGAACAACCCTTTATATGTATGTCGGTTTTGCACGTATTTTTGGGTGGATCGCAACTAATTTTGTGTCAAAATAAATCGGCAAAGTCTTTATGTTTATAATTAAACAAAAACTTGTCGATTTTCAAAACTACTTGTATTTAAGTACTTGTCAAATTCCATATGAATTTTAAATCAAAGACTACCTTAATATTTTTACAAAAAAAAACTATTTTCACTCGGGATATGCAAAACTTTCTTGATTTATAAGAACACTAATTAAAATTCTAATTTTAATTTTTACATAGTACCTATATAGTTAAAATAACAACAAAAAACAAGAAGTCTGTTCGTTTACTTACTACAGTTTAATAATTTTACAGCTGGAAAATTTCAATACAAAAAGTAAACTAAACTTTCAAATTGTATTAAAAGTGAGAATTCGGAGTAAGGGAACACACTGAATAAGTAATGATTAGAATTGTTTAACAATCAAGGTTTTATATTCAACAACATCTGGCAAATACAAAACAGAAAATAATTTCAACTGCAATTGTACAAAATTGCTACAAACCATATAAACAGTGACACTGACATAAACAGTGATTGTATTTTTCAACGCGCAAACACATACACACAAACAAAAGTACTTAACTGTTATAATGCAACTTAAAGAGCAACCAGAAGTACAAATAATGAAAAGATGAAAAAGTCGAAGAAGAAGATGAAGAGGAAGTAAAAAAATTAACATACATAAAATACCAGAATGCAAGAAAATTACGTGCTTTTTATGTGTAATTATAAAAAGCAATAAGAAAGAAACAAGTTGCAAACAGTAGAAGAAGATGTTGAAGAAGAAAACTAATAACAGCTGCAGGCATATTAATGAAGGTGATGCCATTACCAGCTAAAGTCATGTTAAATCTTGAAAACAATAACAATAATAGTAATAACACCGATGTTTTTGTATTACGCACAATGGTGAAGATTGTAATGATGATGATGATGATGATGATGCTAAAAACGAAAATCTTAAGGGGAAGTTAACAGGTAAATATGATTAAATGGTAAAAACAAAAGTAACAACAAAGACAATCAGTTGTCTTTTATAGAAATGACTTACACTGAGAGAATTATCTGCATGATATTAATGAATTTTTGCATAAAACCAATGAAGTTTCACTGGAACTCGTCCATTGAAAATTTTCATTGAATTAATGGAATTTTTCATAGAAAGTTGCTAAAAATTTCATTTTATTTATTAAAAGTTTCATACACTCAATGAAAAAGTTTCATTAAAACTGGATTCATAAAATATATGAAGCTTTTTCATCAAATTTAAGAAATTTTTTATTTACTTTTTGAAGAAAACTTCATTAGTTCACTGAAAATTTTCATTAAAACTCGTCCAGCAAAATTCCCTCTGTGTAGGAAGTGAATTGCGAACAGAGTTTACAACAAGATTAAAAAATACACTCTCTTAAGATGTCATTAATATGTATGAGCATTACTAGTTTATTTTAGAATAAACAAGAGAATGCTGCAATTAATTAATGTTTTAAAAATAACTTTTCTGCATGCCGTGAAAAAATGAAAATGTTATTGTACTTAAAGGAAACCTTAAATAAGAAGAAAAATAAGTTAATCTTATTTAATGATTACTGCCGAGAATACAAAACGATTTGAAATACTAAAAAGTCGTTATTAAAATAGTTATATAGAGAGTAGGGTTTATGTCCCAGGAATTCCCGGGACGGGATTCCCGGGAATCCCGCCCTTTTTTGAATCCCGCAATCCCGGGAATTTTATGCGGGATTTCCCGGGATTTTTTTTTAGTCTTTTACAGTAGTTTTAGCTAGTTTTATTGCAATTTTAGAAGCTTTATTTAAATTTAAAGCATTGATTTTTTTAAATTAATTTAAATAAAGAATATTTAAAATTAAAAAATACGGTTTAAAATTTAATAAACTGAATTAATCAAAATTGTTTTTGGATGCCAATTGAATTTGGTTTAGTTAAACCAAAAATATTATATTAGCAATTACCAAATTTACAAACTAAAATACTTGTCCTTCGAGAATTTTTTTCTTCTTTAAGATGCTGATATTTGTTCAAATAAAGCAATATTTATATAGGCTGTTTTAAACTATAAGACTCTCGGAAAGATTTTGCAACCTTGACTATATGTTTTGCACGTGTACTGAAGTAAAAACGTACCGAAAAACTTATAGTGTAAACCAGCCTTATAAAACATTTCAACATCATTATTTCAGTTCCAAATTACTCCAATAAACTAGGGATTAAAGTTAAACAATAGTAATTCAATTTCATTTAAAGTTCAATTGCTATTCCTTTATTTTAAATATAGTTTTTAAATATTATTAATTTTTAAAATAATAAATACATCAGATGCTTTTTCAAATTATTTTGAATTTTTTATATGCTAATTTAAAATGCAAATAATATGAATATTAAATAATTTCTTTTTAAGGAGTTGTGGCATAAAAAATTTCTATTCAAGAAAACTAATTAAAGTTATGAAACTATTTAATATTTTACGGTGGGTCTCATACTGCAGGTTTAAACTTTAGTTAATAGTTAACCCAAAAATTTGTTGTTGTTTTGTGTACACTTTTTTGACATTTGCTTTTGTTTATAGTTAAGTTATTATTTATTATTTATTTGCCACATTAATGCACAGAGTCTAAACAATAAGCTGGATGAGTTTCGTTTTGTATTTGAAAAGTCTGGTATAGATGTCATATGTGTATCTGAAACGTGGTTTCAACCTGATACAGGTGATAGATTATGTATCCTTAATGGGTATCGGCTGTTTCGCTCCGATAGAATAGCCCGATCTAACATAACAGGTCTTCCTGATAGAACAGGGCGTGCTGGTTGGGTTGCCATATTTCTTAGAAATAATATAAGTGGAAAGGTTATTGTTAGATCTGAAGTCGAAGATGATATGGAATACCTATTTCTGGATGTAACGTGTCATGGTAGTAAATTATTTCTTGGATGTGTTTATAGACCAAATAAGGACATTAAAATGGACACTCTAATTAAAAAACTTCAAACACTAACTGTGAGATATACCGATATTGTTATTGCTGGTGACTTTAATAGCAACATAATTGTTGAAGTCGAACTTACTGATCTAATGGGATCTATTGGTATGATATCGGTAAATACTATTACACCAACACACTTCACAAGTACCAGCAGCACACTACTGGATATTTTTCTTGTTAATGCCAAACAGAAGATAATGCATTATGACCAGTTATCCGCTCCAATGTTTTCTAAACATGATCTTATATTCTTAAATTACAATGTTCAGCCAAATATTATAAACCATACGTTTACATATCGTGATTTTAAGAATATAAACTTTGACCTTCTTCTATGTGATTTACAAACGATTGACTGGGAACAAATTTATTATATTCCAGATGTTGACGAACAGTTGCAATTACTGGAAAATAACATTCTTATTTTATATGATAAACATGTTCCAATAAGGACCAAAACAGTTCATCGCAAGGATAAAGCATGGTTTTCTAATGAAACTAAACGCTTAATAGAAGAACGTGATTATGCCTATGATAGATGGAAAAGGTTTAAGACTGATGAACTACACGAGGTTTATCGCAGACGAAGGAGGGCTGTTGTATCTAAAATTAGACTGGATAAGTCTTCTTATTACGAAGACAAATTCAATTCTGTTGTTGGAGGTAATAAAACTTGGAAGGAAATAAAAAAGATTGGACTTGTTAAACAAATGGATCGTGAATATCGTGACTTAAATACTGAGGAACTGAATGGAAAATTTGTTAATATAGAAATGCCTGATGTCAATTTTTCATTTTATAATAATCATATGATCGCTGAAATGAACGACAATCAATTCCATTTTCAGCGTTTTAATCAAGCTGACGTTTTACAATGTTTTTTGTCTATTAAATCGAATTCTGTTGGATATGATGATATACATCCAAAGTTTCTGAAAATTTTACTGCCCCATCTAATTGGTTATATTACACATTTATTTAATTCCATTTTAACAACAAGTAATTTTCCTTCTCTTTGGAAATATGCAAAAATTATACCGGTTCCAAAAGCTGGTAATGATTATCGTCCGATTGCTATTTTGCCATATATCTAAAAAGTATTTGAGAAACTTATTCATAAACAAATCCAGCAATATGTTCTTGATAAAGGGTTATTAACAAGTCGTCAGTCTGGCTTTAGACCAAAGCATAGTTGCTTAACTGCTCTTGCAGATGTAGTTGAGGATATTAGAAGCAAAATTGATGGTGATCAAATCACGTTTTTAGTACTGTTAGATCATTCAAAAGCCTTTGATACAGTTCATCATGCCACATTGTGTAAGAAGCTTAAACTTTTCTTCAATTTCTCATCAACTTCCACCAAGCTTATTTCAACATACTTAAGTGACAGATATCAAGCTGTATTTGATGGTACCAGACACTCATCTTGGTTGGGTGTGACAAGGGGGGTTCCACAAGGATCAATTCTTGGGCCACTTCTATATTCGATGTACTCAAATGATTTACCAAAACAATTGAAATTTATGAATGTACAAATGTATGCCGATGATGTACAGCTGTTTATAGGATGCAAGCTCTCTACAGTCAATGATTGCATCATTAAGGTTAATTCAGACCTGTTAAAGATATATGAGTGGGCGATTGCAAATGGATTACGTTTAAACTCCACTAAGTCTAAGTGCATCCAGATTTCGAGAACTGCCATGGAACCTCTAAACAATATTAATGTGCTTCTTGGATCGTCTAAAATAGATATGGTGCCAACAGCCAAGAATCTAGGCGTCATTTTCAATACAACTCTCTCATGGTCTAACCAAATTAAAATAGCAACTGGTAAAACGTATGGGATGCTAAGAACTTTGTGGGCACATCAATATTTTACTCCCATTAAGATAAGAATGTTATTGGCAAAAACGTATTTGGTTCCTACGCTCCTATATGGTTGTGAGCTATTTGCCGGTTGTAACTCAACTGATAAACGGAAACTAAGGACAACGTATAATAATATCGCTAGATATATCTTTGGGTTAAAGAGCAGTGATAGAGTTTCTAATTTCTCGAAGAGGATATTTGGTGTGTCGTTTGACAATCTTTTAAAATGCAGAAGTCTTATTTTCTTGCAGAAAATAGTGTATACGGAACAACCCCCTTATTTGTTTGAAAAGTTACATTTTGCCAGATCAAATAGAGGCAAAATAATAACTCCGATTATGCGCCGATATCAATCATCTGATTGCCAATTTTTTATCTCTACTATAACTCTCTGGAACAAACTTCCCCATAATATTCAAAATTTAAGCAACGCAATACAGTTTAGGAAAGCAATTTTTAGCTATTTTGAAAATAAATAATTTTACATGTATTTTTTACTTTATTTTTAATTTATTTTATTATTAATAATTTTTTTTTTTTTTTTTTTTTTATACTTTGATTATTGGATTTTAAAAGTCATTTAGTGTTGTTATATAATAATTTTTTTCTTAATTTTACTATAATATATTAATATGTATAACAATTTTGGTGTGCCACTATATGTTTACAGTGCTAAATTTAAAAGATAATTATATCTTACTGCACTGGTGTACAATTTAAATAAAAATAAAAAATAAATAAAAAAAAAAATAAAGTTAAACCTACAGTATGAGACCCACCATTAGTGTCTACTTTTATAAAGCAATTTAGGCGAATTTGCCTAAAAATTTATGTGAAAAATGCTCACTTTTAAACTTTTTTATAAAACTAATTCTAGACGGATACTTCTGAAAATCTGCATAGAAAAAAACAAAATATCTAGAAATAGAAATTTTTGGATTTCATGTATAAGAAATATTTAAGCAAAAAATTCATTTTTAAAATTAAACACAGATTATATACTTAGAGGTAGTAATAAGCAGAACTAATTTCGTCAAAATTTATTGATGTTTAGTGCCAAATTCGCCAAATTTCGTAATTTTCAAAAAGCGAAAATCGCCATAACTTTTGAAATAACAACAATTGATCAACAATTTTCGGTACGTAATTTTATTTTATTGATAGTATTATTTACAGCAAAAACCGAAATTATTTGACCACTGGGTTTCAAGATAAGTCGTCAACCTTTGTTGTGCAATATCGCCTAAATAAAGCGATAAATTAAAATTTTAATATCTGTTTCATCGTACATTTTCAACGCCAAATATATGGTTTGAATATTATTGTAATCAGAATTATTGTAATATATTACTCAGACTTTTTTTTTAATTAGGACGGCCTTCCATATAAATATATTACATAAATACTAATTCACGATTTAAATTGTTAAACGAATTGACCTGGAAAAAGTGGAAGACATTTTCTCATGGATACAACCAAAAGATAAACTTTGTCGAACGGTGTTTAACCAAAAAGTCAAATTGATATATTTTTCAACGAGCGGGAATTCCCGGGATCCCGGGAAATTCCGAAAAAAATCCCGCTGTCCCGGGAAAGGAAAAAGTCCGGGAAAAGAAAAACCCTAATAGAGAGAGAATTTTGCTAGATGAGTTTTAATGAAATTTTTCAGTAAACTATTAAAGTTTACTTCACAAAATACATGAAAAATTAAATAAATTTGATGAAAAAGCTTCATATATTTTACGAAACTAGTTAAATGAAACTTTTTCATTTAGTGTATGAAACTTTTAATAAATAAAATTAAATTTTATCGTAATTTTAGATGATCTGAAGGTTTTTACAATGAGTGTTATTTTTGTTCGGTTTTAAGATCAATTTATTTTACAACAAATAGAGAAAAAACTTATGAAAAAAGCCTTCCTCGAACCAGTGGTTGACAATTAATGCATTTTCAAGTGCAACCAAGCACTTTCATCAGATTGTCGTTATGGGGTTCGCTCTAGGTCAGGGGTGGCAAGACTTTTTTCGATGCGTGCCAGAAACGGACAATTTTTTTGGTAAAAATTTCACGCGTGCCACCTTATATTTAGTTGTCATTTAAAAGCCCTTTTTTAAAAATTTTTAAAATTTGGAAAATTTCTCTTTAAAATGTCATCGCATATGTACATATTTATCAGGGAAAAATTAAATAACATCCAAGAAATGACATAAAAATTTTGACGGTTATTTAATTTTTGGGGGTTTATTTAATCTTTAAATATTGAGATTATTTCATTATGAAAAATCCCCAATGATATAAAATTAAAACAGTTTGAACATTATTGCCTTTTCATTTTTATTGCCTTTTAATTTTTTTGCTAAAAAAAGGTAATTATTGGGCGCCATCTATTATTTAAATACGTATGAAACTAGTTGAAAAAAGTGCTTCGGGCAAAAATTTGATTTTGTTAAAATAAATCGCGCGATTTTTATCATAATAATGAATAAAAAGAGAATATTATTGATTTGAACAGAGAAATTTCTATTTCAGATGAAATGGCTCTGGGTTATTTCATTATGAAACTTATTTTCAGCCTTTATTTCATTGAGGGTTATTTCGTAGCACCTATTTTCCCTTAAAAAATTATTTTTTAGATCCAATTTTATTACAAGTTTTTTGTGCAATTTTCTGGTACTTTTTATTTATGAGGCATTTTCTCATCGAAACATTTAAACTTCTTTCAATCTAGAATTTTATAAATTTTCCCAGAATTTTCTGATAATCGAAATAACGAGTTCCGTATTGACCATATTTCTTTAAACTGAAAGTGGTGGCAATACAGAGTTTTATTCATTTTAAAAGACGATTTACAAGCTCTATGAAAAATTTCACTATTATGGAGTTAAATAACACATTTTTGTAGCGAAATTTAACATCCCTACGGGAAATTTTAACAAACTGTCACCGAACTGGCCCCTTTATATGAAATAGACTGGTCACTTTTACATGGCGTTGTCATAGGAGGGGGAAATTGACCCCTTGTGACATGTCACAAGACAAATCCTGGGACAGGTCCCTGAACTTTGTTTTTTATGAGAGTTCAGTAACTTGTCCTAGGATTTGTCTTGTGACATGTCACAAGGGGTCAATTTCCCCCTCCTATGACAACGCCATGTAAAAGTGACCAGTCTATTTCATATAAAGGGGATGTAACTGAATTTTTTGCTGGTATTCTATTAGTTTAAATTTTGTGAAAATATCCAACGAAACGTCGCGTGCCACCTAAAATCCACTCGCGTGCCACTACTGACACGCGTGTCTTAGTTTTGCCAGCCCTGCTCTAGGTTATAATGCAGATTTTAGTTTTTGTATATACAGTGCTGTGCATTATAATAGGCACATTCAAATTGTTTCTAATTTTAATCTCGTTGCCTTTATTTGTAAAGATCAAAATAGTGGATAAATTTACCCCAAAATGCGAGGAGATTGTTCCGAAAATGGTGCAGAATTTTAACGTGACGTCTGTTTTTTTTTTATTTTGTCACTTGTTTTAAGTAGGCGTAGCTTTTAATGAAAAATAAACAATATCGACCATCTATCAAATTACATAATAAAATTTAGCGAGTACTGATCAGTTCTGTAAAATTTGAAATTTTGAAATTCCTATCATATTTCCTTAAGTCTTACATTATTTTTTCTACATATGGTCGCCAGACTTAAAATGACAGTGCCTTAAACATTATTAAATTTTTCTTTGTTTTTAGCGATTTTAAAATAAAGTTAACAACACTGAAATTTAAACACGGAATGCTCTATATTATAACGTAAAAAAAAGCTTGTTATATCGCGTTAAGTATAGAATTTAAAGTTTCAGTGTTGTTAACTCTATTTTAAAATCGTTACAAACAAAGAAAAATCTGGTCAGACATTACGTTAAAATTCTGCACCATTTTGCGTACAATCTCCTCACATTTTGGGGTGAATTTATCCACTATTTTAAACTTTAAAAATAAAGGCAACGAGTATAAAATTCGAAAAAATTTTAATGTGTCTATTATATTGCACAGCACTGTATGTTAACTTTCAAAGTGAAAAACATTTAGAGAAGTAAACTCAATAATTTATACTTATTTATTTCATATTCCAACGAAAATCACATGCTTTTAATAAAGCTACTATTTTTCTCTATGTTATAGTTGTTGCTTTGACTGAAGCTCCTTCAATAGTAAAGCAATGTATGTTGTGCTTTTTTAACATTCAAGCTTTTAATTCTATTAATAGTGATTAGAACGAAAGCAAAGCACTTTAACAACTTCAAGATAAATTTTATTCATGAGTCATTCCGAAAAAAAAATAAACATCTCCAACTTTGGCTCGCAAAAAAAACAGAGTTCAAAATGACCCATTTTTTGTTTTTTTTCCATTTATTTGTCATTTGATCCAAGGAAACTATATACAAATGATATATTTTCGGATAGGAATTTCTAAGCGCCATTTTTTGGTACGTCTTTGTTGTTTTGTAGTTGTTATTGTAAGAAATATGTTAATTTTAGAGTACTTTATATGGGCATTTGAGCGTACCACCTTACAGGGGAAAAAAGTGCGCCGTACACGCTCCAATATGAAGTATTTTTGCAAGGGGGTTTCAAAAAAAATTTTTTTGTTTGCCGAAAAGAGAACAAAAATTTTAATTTATAACGGTTTCAGCATTTTCCCCCCGGCAGTGGCTTTATTGCCTTCATTCGAGTGAGAAATTCAATCGAATTTTAATAAATATCTTGAATGTATTAAAATATTTAATTTTTAAAATTGTTTAACCATTTCTATTTTCTATTATTTAGTCAAAAGTCTAAAAGTTAACCTTAACTTCTTTCATATCAAATAATCCAAACAAGATGTAGTTCATATAGAAAAAGGCTTATTATGTTACTTTTTGCTCTTTTTTTGTTGTTCTTCTTCTATTCTTAAGCTCTTTTGACCTTCTAACATTTAATATGCACTTTGCACTATCTCCTATTTTTTTAAACATTTTTTTTAATATGAATGTATTTCCATAAAAAAAATATGATACTTTTTTCTTGTGCATGTGTTACCAAGAAAATCAATAATATGCGGATGCATACCAGAATGATGCAAATTTAACTTGTATTTTGCTACATTAAAAATATACATGATATATGGATGTATGTGTTTCCTCTGTCTACGTATGTGTGTTATGTTTACAAGTATATGTGTTATTTATAACTGTAGAGACCTCATAAAGTACTTTTACTTTAAGATCATATAATGTTGTTTGCAGTTCATACGACTAATGTGGATTATTTATAAGAAAATACGAGTTGTGTTTATTTACATGATATTTTTCACTAGCTTGGCAATGATACTAGTATTATTTGAAAATCCGTTCTAGAAAAAAAAAAAAATAGAAACTAGTAAAAAATTTAAGGGGAAATAACATTTTTTTTTTTTGTTTGTTCAACAAATGATAAAATAAAACAAATTTTTATGCGAAAGTTCACAAAATTAATTGAATTCTAAAAATCTATTTCAAGCTTGCACTTCGCTTGTGATTTTTGAGGTTTTTGTAAAAAATTTTGTTTGTTTACTATTTTTTTTTTAATTTTTCCTTTTAAGCATTTCTTCTTGACTTTTGACAACTTTCTCAATTTCTTGTTTACTTGTTTTAAGTAAGTATTTGTGTTTGTAAGTATTTTGTAAAATATGATGAAAAAAATGTATTTATTATAGCTCGTTTAGTCAACAAAATTAATCTACTGGATTAAATTTAATCCATCTTTCAGTTTAAAATACCAAGGTGAAGCCAATAGTTATCCGGCAAATTGTAAATATGGAGAGTGTCGGCATTAGCAATATATTTGTCGACAGCCCGAAAATATTTTTGCGGCAGCTTCTTAAGAGGTTAATCACAACTGTGTCGATTGTCGACCGACGACAGCAAAAGTCGTCGCGAATAATTTAAATTCAGCAACAATCGATTGTCGACATTTTTTGACATTTAGAAAAAAATTAAAACAAAACAAGAATATGGTTGTATTTTTTTCGCCACAATTCTTCACCAATTCAATTGGTTTTCCATTAATTCTTGTTGTTTTACATTTTTTTGTATTTAATTTTGCTTTTTTGCGGTAAATTATGCATTTTTATTTCCAATTATATTTCTTCTGTCAAAAAAATAATTTTTTTGTAAACAAAGTACGAATTTTTGCAACTCTAATACGAATTTCTGCAACTCTGTTCCATAAATTAGTTAAAAATATGGCGACTATTTGACAAATATTTTGAGAGTGTATTAGTGTGTCGTCACGAAAATAGAATAGATTCTATTACGACGACAAATCGCCGGACGACATGGCGACATTTTGCTTCCCATACAAAATATATGAAAAAGCACATGTCGTTGTCGTTGTCGTTGTCGACCCAGTTCTGATTAATCTCTAACCTTAATTTTTATCTGAATTTTTGTGTGTTTTTCAGTGATTCCAACCGTCATTATAACAAAAAACAGCGTTGCACACAATAAGTAGTATAAATACAGAGTTGTTTAAATATAGTAATTTATTTTTCTTTTTTTATGAAAGGCAACACTCAGAAAATTATTCCTATCAATTAACGATTTTCTTTCTTTGGAAACGGGATAGCGTAGAGATAAATGGTAGTGAAAGATGAAGGGCTTCAAATATGGCAACACTGTAATTGCGCGAGGTGTTGAATATTAGAACATTTGTTGCGCATCCGTCATCTGATGGCGAGTTGGCGAACTTTGTTAAAGCTGTTTAGTTCATAGCCCTGTTATATTACACTGTGGAACAAATTCAGGTTAGCAAAAGTTAGATCGATTCTGAGAGTGAGGGGTGAAAATAGAGGCTAAATTAGAAGAGCCGTATCGCGGCGATTGCTTATGTTAGTTCGAATTTTTTCATATTGTTTATATGGTTTTTTGGTTATAATTCGGCGACTAATTAATATTTTTTAAATCTGTAAAAGCCAAATTATTGCTAGAGACCTGTGCAACAATTAAAATTTAAAAAAAAAAATTGATTTGATTGATTTTTTTTTTGTTTTTTTTTTTTAATTGTTGTTCAGGACTCTAGCTATAATTTGGCTTTTAAAGATTTAAAAAATATCAATTAGTCGACGAGTTATAGCCAAAAAAACCATATAAACAATATGAAAAAATTCGAACTAACATAAGCAAACGCCGCGATACGGGTCTTCTAATTTAACCTCTATTTTCACCCCTCACTCTCAGAATCGACCTAACTTTTGCTAACCTGAATTTGTTCCACAGTGTTATTTTACTTCGGTGGAGTTGAGTGCTATGGGAACACCGAAGATGGACGCTGCGATATGTATGAGGGATAGAAAAATCACACATATTATTTTTCAAATTGATGTTGCGGTCGCTGGGGATCGAACCTGTAACCTTATATGTAACAGTCCAACGAGCTAACCATTACACCACAACACCCACTAACAACAACATTTGAACAACACCCAGATCGAAAAAAATTTTTTTGTATTGATTGAGAAAATGAATTTGGAGGGTCAAGTTTTTTTTGCAAAATGGCCCAAAATAATATTTTTCATTAATTTTTAACTCTACTATTTTCTTGAGCTTAAGGTTTGGTTATTTATAAAAAGTTTTTTATTTTCGATATTTCGCTACTCCAATGTGTAGCATCTTCAGGAAATAACAATTAATTGAAAAAATTATAAACAATTTCAAAGCTTGAAAAAATTTGAAAAGTATTTGTCAAATATAAATTGTATGTATACATTTATACCAGCAAACAAAGTTTTTGGTATAAAAGTATAACAAACAAAAATAACAATAATTAACAATAAAAAATGTATTAATATAATGTGTTATAAATTAATGTAATGTGTGTTATTTCTTTTGTATTAAATATCTATAATTTTGAGCTACATTTTCAATATCTGCTTTAAAGTTAATTCTATTTGTTGTTGGTGTATTAATTATCTGTAACATTTCTAATATATACCGACGTTTATAATTATGTTCTGTATTTAAAACTGATACATTTTCAAAGTCAGGATAGTGACTGAAATTTGAACAATGAGAAGATAATGCTGTTTTTTGTGAATTAATATGTCTATATTTCTGATCTGATTTATGTCCAGCTATTCTAGTTCTCAATTTATTCTTTGTTGTACCTATATATACCTTATCACAATTCTCTCCGTCATTTCCATTACATGGTATTTTATATACTATATTTGACATGTCCAATTTCTGTATCCTATCCTTTGTCTTACTATATAATTTATTTATTGTATTGTATGATTTAAAAGCTATTCTATATCTATTATTATCTATTATCTTTGATTTTTCTAAACGTTCTGATATTCCCGGTATATAGACCATCTATATACCGGGAATATCAGAACGTTTAGAAAAATCAAAGATAATAGATAATAATAGATATAGAATAGCTTTTAAATCATACAATACAATAAATAAATTATATAGTAAGACAAAGGATAGGATACAGAAATTGGACATGTCAAATATAGTATATAAAATACCATGTAATGGAAATGACGGAGAGAATTGTGATAAGGTATATATAGGTACAACAAAGAATAAATTGAGAACTAGAATAGCTGGACATAAATCAGATCAGAAATATAGACATATTAATTCACAAAAAACAGCATTATCTTCTCATTGTTCAAATTTCAGTCACTATCCTGACTTTGAAAATGTATCAGTTTTAAATACAGAACATAATTATAAACGTCGGTATATATTAGAAATGTTACAGATAATTAATACACCAACAACAAATAGAATTAACTTTAAAGCAGATATTGAAAATGTAGCTCAAAATTATAGATATTTAATACAAAAGAAATAACACACATTACATTAATTTATAACACATTATATTAATACATTTTTTATTGTTAATTATTGTTATTTTTGTTTGTTATACTTTTATACCAAAAACTTTGTTTGCTGGTATAAATGTATACATACAATTTATATTTGACAAATACTTTTCAAATTTTTTCAAGCTTTGAAATTGTTTATAATTTTTTCAATTAATTGTTATTTCCTGAAGATGCTACACATTGGAGTAGCGAAATATCGAAAATAAAAAACTTTTTATAAATAAAAACCAAACCTTAAGCTCAAGAAAATAGTAGAGTTAAAAATTAAAAAAGAAGGTTAAATAAACGAAAAGAATTTTTCATTAATAACACTATGAGACAAATGGTAGGGGTCAGTGATCGGGAAGGGTTCAAACTACCGGGTAAAGTTATATCGGTAAAAAAGAATTTATACGTGTCCCGGCGTTTCGCTGGGTCACCTCTAGGAATCGAGATATATCGATTTGACCTTTGGTGGTCTTTTTTTTTGACATAACTCGAGAAACACTAGTCCGATTTTGCTCAAACAATTTTAAAAAAATTAAAAATTACAATTCCTTTAATCTGTTCATATAACGTTTTTCTATATACTCAACAGTTTTGCCGGTAAAAATAAATGTATGAAGAAAAAAATATTTTTTGCCTAAAATATTAAAAAAAAGTAATAAACAAAAGGTTATTGATTTTTATGGTAGCGGTAACAAACATTTATTTTTACCGGCAAAACTGTTGAGTATATAGAAAAACGTTATATGAACAGATTAAAGGAATTGTAATTTTTATGTCAAAAAAAGATATATCTCGATTCCTAGGGTTGACCCAGCGAAACGCCGGGACACGTATAAATTGTTTTTGACCGATATGACATTTCCCATTGGTTTCATCCCATCCCGATTTTGACTGTCGCATAGTGTAATACAACATTTCCCACCTCGTGGTACTATGCAAAAAATTAGTTTATAGCCCTAATCAACACTGTACGTGACATGGTAGGCCCATGAGGTATTCCCATAGGGTATTCAATTGATTAATCGTTATTCGATTAATCAAACAATTTTGTTCAAAAAATTTTCGACTAATTTAAAATGTCCAAATTCCGAATAACGAATAATTCGAATAATTTAATGGCTAAAAATTACAAAAATGTTAAAAAAAACATTTATTTTTTATTAAAGTAAATATGCTTTAGCATACACTCTAAAAAATGTTTGTAAATTTACTACTATAAAATGGGTAAAATTTTGTTTAATTTTACGAAAATTTGGTAAATCTAAACAAAAAATGCGTAAACTTTTTTCATACACACTTCCATATACAATAATACACACACAAAGTATTTTTAGACATTATGTGTTTATAAATAAACACATTGTGCCTAAAATTACTATTGTTTTGTTAAATAAAATTTTTACGCACAAAGTTGGTAAATATACTATCCTGTAATAGTAATAAATACTCTGACATTTCAAATTGGAAAAAATTGAAAAAAAATTATAATAATAAAAAGAAAAAGCTAAAACGGATTATTTTTGTGAATTACAACATTTCCACAAACACATTAGAGTCTGGAAATAGCAACATAAGCATGAAATTGTTTTTGGTAATTATTGTTAACGCATGTGGTAACCTAAACCTCATTTCAAAATTGAAAACGCCGTAAGAGAGATACGGCCTATGCAGGAACAACTGGGTGCAATGACTTCTGCTCAATAAAATGCCTTCTTTGCAAAGGAAGCAGTTAACCAACAACCGTCAACAATAACGGGAGAAAACGCCGTAAGAGAGATACGGCCTACGCAAAACAACTGGATGCAATGACTCCTGCTCAACAAAGGCAGTATTGATTGAGTACTGCCTAACTTGCAAAGAAAGCATTTTGTTGAGCAGGTATCATTGCACCCAGTTGTTCCTGCGTAGGCCATATCTCTTTTAAGGCGTTTTCTCCCGTTATTGTTGACGGTTACTGCCTCCCTTTCAAAGAAGGCATTTTGTGGAGTCATTGCACCCATTCAATAGTTATAACAAATTTTTATATGAATTTTATACAAATGCCTTAAGATCCCACAACGACTAATTTGGACATAAACGATTACGCGAGAATGACTCGGATATTACTGTTAATAAAATACTAACTAAAAATGAATTTGTTATTTTATTTAAAAAATAGAACAACTATTGTAAATGTACGCATTTTATGGGATTTTTACGCATATTCTGTGGATTTTTGCGCGTTTTTTGTGGATTTTTACTCATTTTATGCGTACATTTACACGTAAAATGTGCTTTTTTACACACAAATTTAGTAAATTAACACACTAATTTAAAAATTTCATTTAATTTTTACGCACTTTCAATGTAAAATTACAAATTATTTGTGCACCAACTTAAACACAATGTGCGTATTTTTTTTCAATTACGCACATAGAGTAAATTTACCCAATTTATAGTAGGAGTTCAGTTTCCTACTATAAGTTGGGTAAATTTCAACAGAATTTAATTAGAGTGTATCTCAAAACTTATTTAACCAATTGTTAAAAATAATTTCCTGTAGGCTTGTACCTGGCCTAAGGAAAATATCAGGGAGATGACTTTTTAGAATTTCTTGAAATATTTGTTAGTTAAAGCTCAATGAGAATTTATTGTTTTCAACTAGAAGCGTTAATAAGCATCTTAAGTATCAAAGAAATAACAAAAACAACAAAAAATTATCACAAACTACTTTGTCATCTTCCAAAATATTACTCTGTCGTTTTGACAAATCTAGCAGTGTAGTGATATCTATTTATTTCGTTGGTGAATGTATTCTTTAATTTAATGCTCAATGCTTTGGTCAAAGAATTCATTCGCTAAATTTACATTCTTTTGAATTCATTCACAACAATTAATTCCATTTGTTTTCTTGTTGAAGAATTCAGTTCTTGAATTAAAAAACTGAATTAAATTTTAAGGAAATCATTTCAAAAGGAGTTAATTTTTTAAAGCTCTGTCCTTCGTACAAATACTTCAATCGTCCTAATTTGCCATTCAGTTAAAGTTTTTACTTTGATCTTAAAAAAATTAAAAAGGTTTTTTCTTCATCTATAATACATAACTTCTTTTTTTTTTGAACAGTAAGCAATTTGAACATCAAAGTATTAACGGTATTATATGAACAAAAACTTCTCCAATTTTTTTCTTTTTTTCTTTTTTGCATTTTAAACGTTACAATGGTTTCCTATGGATGTCCACTAAAATATTCTTGAGAAAAAAAAAATAATAATAGAAAAAATACACAGCTGGCTACTTCTCAAATGTTACTAACAAAAATTGTATATCGACGCTGCTCCAGCCAGACTCGGCATGTGCCTTTGAGAACTCTTTTAAAAACATCGTTATTTTGGTATTTAGCGAAGTTGTTTTTTAAGTTTTTTTTTTTAACGGAAAATTTTATATTTTGATAATATATTTGTTGTTAAAAAATTTAATAGCTAAAAGTTAAAAGAAATCTGTTTTTTAAAGTTTCTAAAAACACATGCCGTGTCTGGCAGGAGCAGCGTCGACATACGTATGATTTTTTTATAGAATATGTGGTCGTAAAGCCAAACAAATGTGCCATTCAACCGTGTATAATTGTCTGTAGTACATATTGGTAACCACTGTTTTGGTTAAGTAAAATTTGTAAAGTGAATTAAAAAAAAATAACCTGTTGATATCTAAGGGATTTAAAAAGAACTTAATATATTTTAAAGGTATTTACTGGAATGACAATTTTAAAAGAAAATGAGTTAAAAAAGTTTTCAATTCATAAAAATTTAACTAAATGTCTCTTTCAAATAAGGGAGTAAGACAACTTTTTTGAAAATATGGAGTTTTGCCTAACGCAATATTTCAGCTACAAATACGCATCAAAAAAGAATTGGAAATAACAATCTACTCCTTCCACTGCTTCACAAGTATCCGTTAGTGTATTTTAACTGCTTTATTAGAAGTAATTCCGAACAACTAAAAAAAATCACTTCTTTCATTGCTTCCAGTTTTCGTTAGTACATTTTTAAAGCTTTTCTATAATTACTTATGAACAACATCCAAAAATTCACTTAATTATTGCATCTAAAGCATAACTGCTGTAAAAGGGATCCTAAAAAGTGATTTAGGTATCATTTGGTATTTCTAAACAGATGGTCGCGGGTTCGATTCTTGGAGGGACTAATATATTTTTATTTTTTTTTAATTTTTCAGTTTTTAAAAATATATAAAATAAAAATTAATAAAAATAGCTTTTTATGCGCTTCTGCAAGTGATAGTGCGAACAATTTGCAGAATTGCAGTGCACGTTTTGCTCTCGTTTAAAAAATACTTTTATTGAAGAGATGTGTGACAAGTCGATTTTCATATGAAAGAATAGCTCATCGGTAGCAATCATGAGGTCGCAAGTTCGATACCCGGTGGCGGAAATAAAAAGCTTGCAAAATTAAAAAAATATAATTTTTTAGCAAAGAATTTTTTGTAACTTTTTATTGGTGAAAAAGAGCTTCCTTTGCACTCGTTCAAAAAGTACTGAAAAAAATGTTCAAGTGGAACTACTCCTCTCCTATGACAACTCCATGCTAAAATAATTAGTGTTTATTTTAAAAAAGAAGCATATCTAGATCACCAATTGTAGTGCTTTTTCTACTGCACCGGTATCTCTTTTTTCGCTGGGTACATACTGTTTGTTAAAATTTCGTTCTGCGTTTTGATCGTGAATTTTGAAAAAAAAATGCATTTCCACTGCACGCGAAGGTTATAAAAATTTAAACTACACAGCTCTTGAAATAGTTAATATTTATTTCTAATATTAAGTATAACTAAGTTTAAAAAATGGAACAATTGGTTTAGTTTTTCACCTTTAAAGTCAAAATTTTGAATATTGTCGATTAGATTTATGTATGAGTCTTTTTATAATGTATTTCTCCACTCCTGTAAAGTTAATAAAATAGATTTAATGCCCGTACACTCACAATAACTTTACCGTAAAAGTTCAACAGTTGTTTAAAAAGTAAATCGGTAAAGTTGTTTCAATTGAATAAGTAGTTAAATTGCAAAGAAATATATTTTTTAACTTTTTCTATCAGTCATTCAATAAACAAAATACACAAAATACGGACTTTCGGTAGAAGTTAAAATATTCAATAAAAATTTTCTGTTAAAAACAATCAGTTGCTATAATACGATCAATTTTAAAATAAACGAGAAATCTATTATTTTTACCGACTCTGCCAGTTCATAAATTAACAATTAAAAATAAACGACAAAATACAATTGTTTTGAACGAAAAGTGGGTAGCCCTTTTTTAACTTATTTTCAATTGTTGATTTTAAGGAAAAAATATTGTGAGTGTATTTGAACGAGAGATTCAACTGTCTCATGATTGTTGTTTAAAGAAAATCTCACAGAATCTGAGAACACTGTTTGGCAGGTATAACACATACTCTGTTAAAATTTAATTAGAGAACCCAAGTAAAAAAGTTTTGATATAGATTTATATGACTTTATAAAATTGCTTGCAGTAATATATTGCAAAATCTGTATTCCTACAAAATTATATTACATTGTATAACACTGTATAACGTTGTATATAAAATATACAAACCCGTGTAAAAAATTGGGGACAAATTTGAGTTCTAATTAGATCTGATCAGATCTAGGCATATCTGGCCAGATCTTAGTAGATCTTACCAGATCTTATTAGATCTCAAATTTGGGGACAAATTTGAGATCTAATTAGATCTGATGAGATCTAGGCATAACTGGCGCAATTGTCCAGATCACTTTAGATTTGAACAGATTTGGCACTAGATCTGATCAGATCTTGCCATAAGGTATTATCACATATGCCATATCTGATCATATTTAATGAGATCTGGCACAGGATCTAATTAGATTCAATCATATCTATTTAGATCCAAAAATATCTGATCGGATCTAAATTTTTTTACACGGAAATATATCTTTCTTCATATTACACTTCATATAGTGTAATATATAATAATATCCAATTATATATCTATACGTCACTACATATGCCACATATAATTATATATTTTTATATACGAGTGTATCTAATTGGATATATTTGTATTACATTATATATAATTTGATACATATGACTTTGTACAAAATTTGGATCAAATTGTATGAAACTATATCTTAATGAATCAAATTATATCTCATTGTATCAAATAATTACCTAATTGTATCAACTTAGATCTTATTAAAACAATTTAGATATAATATGATACAGTAAGATGTTCTCATTTTTCGGATAAAATTATGTATAATACGATAAGTCACAAAATACTTTTTTTGCATGGGAAGATAACCGAAATTAGGAACTCTTTTTTTGCATTTTTTCCAGATAATAAAATTACATGGCATAGCAGTCTAGGCCTTGGAGATATACACATAAAGAAATATTTTGTACTTTTCTGTCTGGGATACTTTTATTATTTTTAAACTGGTTTGTTATTAACTTCTAGATGAAAAATATACAATTATATATTGTCGTAGATATGATTCCATATTACCTTATATCTAATGTTATCTTAAAATGGCATATATAAACTTATCTCATAGTTACCATGGGATCTGATTTGATTTAATTTGATCCGAAAAATGGGTTCATCAAATTTGATCAGATTATATATAATTTCCCAGTCATAAATCGCCAGTGGTACAAAAAATCAAGCACTGGCATACCACTGGGTAACCACGGTGTTAAAAATAAATGACTGGCAGAACACTCATTTGGGACGCTTTGCCAGCGTTTGAAAAAAGCGTTTAACCAGTTTTTGTTTTACAAAAATTTCGGTGGTTTATAAAAAAATCACTGGCAAAGAATTGGCTTAGAGTGATATGCCAAGGTTTGCAACCAGTGGTTATCCAGTGCTACCTAGCCAATGCTGCCAGGCGTACAAAAATCAATTCACTGGTAGACCAATGATTTTATAAAAATGCTGACGCTTCGTTAAAAAATGTTTGTAGTCAGAAGGTTCCGAGTTCAAATCCGGTTGCATGCAAAATTTTTTTTTTGGATTTTTTTAAATTTAAAATTTTTTTTGTTTTATAAAATCAATTTTTTTGTTTGTGGGAAAGCTCCTTTAAGACCAACTTTTATTTTACCCTCCCAACACTGGCATACTAGTTACAAAAATTTCTTTGCCAGTACTAGCATTTTGGCACAGCCAGTAGTTGTCCAGCTATTATCACTCATTTATGTGTTTAGCCGTCAAATATTATATGTCTCGTTAGCTTACTGGGTAGAGCAATCGTCTGCCAATCTGATGGCCTGGGTTCAAATCACGGCAGGACCAAAAAAAATACATATGAACTTTTTTTTAATTTTATTTTGGAATATATATTTCCAGACCACCTATTTATTGGTTTTGCCAGCGTTTTGCCAACGTTTAAAAATTTTGTTCCTCAAGTGTTTTCCGGCGCTTTTTGAGCAGCCGGTCCTTTTGTCTAATGATGTTATCATTTTGGGAATGGGAAAGCACTTTTTGCCAGTACTTGTACCACCTGTTAAAGTGCTTTGCCACCGCTTTCCCGTTTGTATTTTTCTGACTGGGTTTGTTTCCAAGTGGTGTCAAATCGTTCTAAATGAAAGAAATAGAAAGTCGCCCAAAAATGGCCCATTTTTTCAAAAAAGCGTATTACTATTAAAAATTCGAAATTTCGAGAAAATTTATTTTTTATTAAAATTTTTCGGATAAAGAATTCTGACATCATCGGATGTCATTAACCCACTTTACAATGGAATCCAAATGATTATTTTGACAAAAATTGAACAAAATTTTAATGTTTTCATCAAAGTTAGCATAATTTTCGGAAAAATGTCACTTAAATTTGATCAGACTACTGCACTTTATCCTTAAAAACAACCTAAAATACATATTAAATTAGTTGAAAACACAATTAAAAAAAGAATACTGATTTTTCGTTATATTCAAACCATTTTCTTATCTATTTTTAAACATTGTTTAAAGAATCCACTAAAGAAATAAAAATAATTGAAGAGTCTATTAAAATAATCTTCAATTTTTAACAGACAAAAAGTTAGAAAAAAACTATTATGTAGTCTGTTTTTTCATATTTGAAAGTTTTTTTTTTTTTTTGAATTTTCAAAACATATTTTGATTGGCTATGTTTGTGTCTATGAGTAAAGGATTTCTTGTAATTTGAATTAAAACAATTTTGTATATAAACAAACTATTTTAGCAAAAAAAAAAAAAGAAACCCGAAATTATTTGAATTTTTTGTTTTAAAACAGAAAACAACGAAATTATTTAAATTATTTTTTATAAAAATAGAAAACTAAAAATAGAACATTTGGCAGAAGAAATCAACACCTACAGCCGATACGTATTTTTTTGTAGTTTGTTTTTCATTGACTTCTACAAAAAGTTAAACAATATGTTGCCATTGATTCTTCAATTGAAAACAAACTTTACCTATTACTTTTCAAATAAACCTCAATCGGTTATGGAAAATATATTGTGAAAATATATTCTTTTATTGTACTTAAAAAATCTTTAACCCTTATTGGCCTGCGACAAAAAAGACCCATAAAACTTAATTTTAATTATGATTATAATATTTTAGAGCTTTTAAAACTTATTTTTTTGTAAAATCAATTTTCAGACTCATTATTTTTGTCAATACTGGCATGCAATTATGTAAGGACATATTTTTTGATTTTTAGTATGCTGGTATGTAAGCATAACTCATTATTTTGTAAGCATAACACATCACTAGATCAAATCAGACTACATATTTGTTATACATTCCATGCACTGAACCAAAAGTCGTAAGTGAAATCAACATAAAAATTTTATTACTTTTTGATGAAACGAATTGTTAAAACAATATCTTTTTTATTCAAACTGATATGTGTTTTTTTTAACTCAACCATTGTGTTTTTAAATGTACATACTTATTGTCGTTAAAAATCCTCTAGGAAGTAATTGTTGTTTTGATGAATTTTTGTTAATTTATTAACAAAATTTAATTTGTTAACTCTAAAAAATTTTGTTAAATTTTTCATCAGTTTGAATACTTTTTATTAAATCTGTAGAAAAGGTTTAGTGTGGTTAGTTTTGTGGCGTCATTCCTAGTGCTAGCATGTGACAGCCATTTGTGATAGTTAGAAATATTAATTAAAGACATTAAGTGTTTTTTTTTTTTTTTCAAAGTATTGATAATTAACAAATTCAGTGACTTGTTAAGGGAATATGTATTAATTTTAATTTAAATAAATTTATGTAATTTTAAGCGTTTTCAACTTCAATTTCTGTCATTAATTTTTATATTATTTATGTGAAGTATATAAAATGTATTTGAATTATTAATTTAAATAAATTAATTTATATGTTTTTATCCATAAAATATTTCATGTGTTTTAAATAAAGAGTGTTGAGTATTTGTTATATTATAATTTAAATTTTTTTTTTTTTTTATTTATTCACCATTTTGTAATTTGAAAGCCTAGTGGCCAATTAATAAATTACAATATTCCACTCACTTAAATTTTATACTCGTATTTCATTATTTTTTATATTTTATCGACTTCATTATAACAAAGACGTATATTTATAATTTGAAATTGGTAAAATATAAATAATAATGAAATGTAAGTCTAAAAATTAATAATGAATCCATAAAATATGAATTAAGTAAATAATATGCATTGTTGAATTGAATAAACTGCATTGGTAAAACAGCAAAATAATTATTCTATTTGATTAAATATAATTGTTAATATAACTAATTTTTGCTAATACATTTGACGATATTTTGTCAAGCAAACATCACATAAAATAGTTAAACGTCAAAATAGAAATGTATTAAATAATGTGTTAAATTGACGGACAGGTTTTGTGAGTTGTATAGTGATCACCCATTCATCAATTTAATGTGGATTTTAGTTGATTTCACCGATGTTTTTGGTTCAGTGTGTGTGTTTTAGGATATGTGTATTAATTTGGCCAACCCCTTTAATTATTCCTGCCACATTTATACGAAACACAAAAAATTAACTTCAACTTTCAGCTATTTACAAGAGAAATTAAGAAGTAGTGTATTTTTGATAACATTTTATAACTGTGCACTGGGACAAATACAAATCGGTTTGTCAAAAACCGAAATTTGGGTCTGAAAACGGGTTTTCGCTGAACTGGTTAACCAACTGGGAAACACTAGTTAAAAATGTGCGACAAATGTCAATAAAACACTTTATCTTGTTTCTTTTTTTCTTCTTTGGTTTTTGTTCTCGTTTCCAAATAGCAAAAGTGCAAAATCATGTTTTTATTAAAGTCTTTAAAGCTTAAGGTTGTAACCTGTAAATTTGCATGCATTGCAATGACGTACAATGTGTCGTAAGTTGAATAGATGACATTGTTATTTTCTGTCATCAGTTTTTTCTATCTCTTCTTTGTTAAAATATTTATTCGTGGTTTACAACACAAGTTTCCTAGGTAGAAGTACTAATCGGAATATATAATTGTGAATACATTAAAATTTATAAATTTAAGTTCATTTCAAATGCACGCAATTAAAAGAAATTTATATAAACTATAACGAGCGGAGAAAAAGGAATAAGAGATAAATAGTTTCAGTATATGAGGCTTTCCATACCAATTGCCATACTACAGCAAAAAGTATGTTGGATATTTTTAGGTCACATTTACAATGTTTATATTTTTAAAATTTTCCAAAAAGTGAGCGAAGTAGTCATGATTATATATTGACAAATGTTGCATCTGTCTACTATACATATAAAAGAGTAAAGTGCTACACTCAGTAACTGACCAGCTGACTGACCGAGCAGCTGAATAACTGACTCAAAACGTACAACTTAAACTCCTGGAGCTAGGAAGTTAAAATTTGGTATACAGGTTCTCATCTGGCGTAGATGTCTAATAAGTGGGGATTTTTGTAAATTTTTGCGGGGAGAGGCACTAAAGGGAAAAGCCTCCTCCTTGAATGGCCTGCCGAAACCGCTTTAGCTAGAACTATGAAATTTAAATTTTGCGTACCATGGAGTATGATCCTAGCTAAAACCTACTATTACCCGATAATGAGTTTTGTAAGAAGAAACAAAGGTAACCTCTAACTTTTATATTACAACACCTAGTATATTAAAAAGGGCATGTCCATCAAGGAAACTTTCTGCCTAGTGCTATTTTTAACTTACCGGTAAGGAGTTTTTAAAAACATTTTAATTTAATTTAAATAAAATTTTTAAAATTTTATAGAAATACGAATTGATATATGTACGAATAAAATATCCAAACGTCCGAATTTGGTATCCGAAGTAATGCAAGAGTAGGGCGTAAGAACCCAAAGTGATGCAAGAGTAAGAGGTTTGATATATTACCAGGTAATATGCATAGTAATACTGACATATTAGTATTGGGTACCTAACAGCAAAACCTTGGTAATTATGAGGTGAAATTAACTGCAATTGCAGTTAAAAAAAGTGTACACTGCAATTGCATTTTAAATTACATGAAATTGCAGTTATTTAACCTACAATTGTAATGCAAAATAACTGCAATTGTATTTAATTTAAATGCAATTGAAATTTTCGCCAGGAATATGATAAAAATCTGAGTAAAAATGGGAAAAAACTGTCCTTCTGCTCAAACAGCTTGGTCTAGAAACTAGAGATGAGCGATCCGGTGATTTTTGAATAACGCTGCTACCAGTGATCGTGATTTTCAAATCACCGTTCTTTTAAACAGTGACCGTGATCACGGGTTTGTAATAGAGATGGGCGATCTGGCGCTTTTTCAGTAACATTGTTCTCAGTGAATGTGATTTGCAAATCGTTGTTCTTTTAGGTTGTGTTTACACTTGCATCGAAATCCCGAGATTTCGCTATTCACCACTCTGAAAAAACAATGAAGAAAAGCATATAAATATACAAATTTTAAAAAAGAACACATAGTTAGCTCTAGTAAATACATTTTATAATAAAAATTTAACGTTTATATGCTTTCCTTTATTGTTTTTCGAGAGTGGTGAATAGCGAAATCTCGGGATTTCGATGCAAGTGTAAACGCAACCTTAAACTGTGATCGTGATCACGGTTTTTCTATGGAAAAGACTGCGAT
The DNA here is from genome assembly GCA_949987735.1 of Leucophora obtusa. Classification (NCBI taxonomy): domain Eukaryota; kingdom Metazoa; phylum Arthropoda; class Insecta; order Diptera; family Anthomyiidae; genus Leucophora; species Leucophora obtusa. The sequence goes on from OX465295.1 coordinate 45,633,581, forward strand.
TTTTTGATAAATAAACGAAATAATATTAATGGCGAGTTTTTAAGATGTCAGTTAAAATTGGTTTAGTTAAACCGAAAACGAATTTTGTCAGCCATTTCAAAGTTTATTAACAAAAATTTGCCGGAAAATCTTTTTCTCGAGTATAATTTACTTCTTTATTGAAATAAAACAAAAACAGAATTCCAGTTACAAACTGCGGTAAACTAAGTTTAAAGATAATCCACTTCCTAAAAACTGGGCCTTAAAAGAAGAATAGTTGCGACCGGTAACAAAGACATGATAGAAGGAGACATTTTATGCAGAAGGGTGTGAAAGCAAGTCACAATTAGTAAAAAAAAAAACATGTATTACTGTGCACAATGAAGTTTGCAAGAAAGAATAGTACAAAAATATTAAAAGAACGACATTCCGAGTAACTGCGACTTGAAATATTTGATCACTACCGTTACCAGTGATTTATCAATAACTGTGATTAAATCACCGGTATGAAAATATCGCTCATCTCTACTAGAAACCTGAAATTTAAAGAACGAGTGGAACTGGAATACTAAAGATGCCAAACTAAATGCAATGAAATAAGAAACGAGCGGAATTGAAATACTGAAATGAAATAGGCGAAGAGAGGAATAAAAACACTAGACGAGTGAAACGAAATGAAATTAAATGTGTAAAGATTGATATTGGAATACTAGACAATCGCGTAATGGAATGAAAGTGGAATTGAAACACTAAATTTGGGAACGGAATGGAATGAAACAGAAAACCAGTGGAACTGAAACACTAGACAAAATGAACGAAATGGAACGATGAACGCGTGGAATCGAAACACTAGACACTGGAAACGAAATGAAATGGAACGGGGAATGAGTGGAAATGAAACACTGGACAAGTGCAACGAAATGGAATGGAGCGGCCTAAATTTTGGTGATATTTTACGATATCAACATGTTTTTTTTCCATATAAGAAATTTTAAACTATTTTTATTGATCAATGATTACAAATCGTTAAATAAAGTAAAAAATGACAAATTAACAATTAAAAATACTTTGATGAATTGACACATACCCTAACTATAGACGAATATTTAGGTGAGACGAAACTGCGGCAGTCTGGTGATTACCTTGTGTCTATTAAATTTTTCAATAAAAATGATTTCTTCTTCTTCTTGTAAAATAACTTTAGATTATTGAAATAATTTCATTACAATTGAGGGCTTCCTGGTGTAATGTAATGGTTGTCGCGTTGGACTATTACGTAGACGGTTGTGGGTTCGATCCACAGCGATGGTAACATCAGTTAAGAAAAAATAATATAAAAATTTTCGACAATTATGGGACATAAAATGTAATACCCAGCAAACAAAGATGATCATTAATGACTCAAAAATGAGCTTCAAAAACATAAACATTTTTCCACTTTTTCCTATGAAAGTGGTCCGTCCAAAAGAGCCCCCTTTGTACTCGGAAATGACTCAGAAAAAACAGCTTATAAATTCGAAATTTTCCTCATAAATTTAAATAATTTTGGAATCTTCTTTGAGTCCGAAAAATTAACCCTCATTTTGAGACAGCTTTTTAGATTGTAGACAATTTTTTGGTTCATATTTTCTACCAAAAAAAAGAGTGTTTCCAAAAAAACAATAATCATTTCTATGAGCCATTTAAGAATCTTATTTATGAGCGCTCCTAAATTTTTTAGTAATCATTTTTGCTATTCTCTTATTACAAATTACGGTTTTTTTTTTACTAATTTTCGCTGCTGATTTCAGAAAAATATATTACAAGTTTTGCAAAACCGAGTGCTAAACTAAGCAGAAAAATATACTAATTTAACAAAATTTTATTTACAAGAATTCGTTGATTTTTACAATTCTTGTTTAGTTTATATTTGTTACTATTGATATATTCTTAGTTTGGAAATAACACTCAGAAAGTTTTATTGTATCTCCAATGCATAAAAAGGTAATAACTGGAGAGCGTTTGCAATTTGACTCCAAATTTCAAGTACGATGAAGTAGAAGAATTGTACATTTTTTACAGAATTGTTAAATTTTTTTTAGATTTTACAGTTTTTTTTTTAATTTTTTAGTACACTTTTTTGCTAATTTCAGCAGATTGATTTTAAATTGCAGTTTACAACAATTTACTGAAATTTAGTAGGGGGAACTAATTATTTATACTAATTTCATTGCACTAAAATTATTGATATTTAGTAAATTTTATAGCTGACTTTAGCAAATCAATTTTAAATTGCAGTTTACAATATTTTTGCTAAAATTTAGTAGCGGCTTCTAATTTGGTTGTACTACAGATCAGCAGATATGTGCTTATAAAATTAGCAAAAAATACCGTAATGACAGCAAAATTTTCAGTAGCCATTACAGACTTTTTTGGTTGAGTGCAAGTAGACTCATAGAAATAAATCTGTTAAAAAGCTGATAAATTTGGCAGATTTTTTTACTAAATACTAGTAAAATGAGAACAGCAAAATTAAAATTGTTAAATTTGCAGAATTTTAGTTATATTTAAGCTAACTTTTAGTTAATTGAAAATAACAAATTGTACTGTAAAATCTGCAGAAAATTTTGCTAAATATTTGTAGACTAAAAATAGCAAAAATAAACTGTTACTGTTTCTAAAGAAAACTGAAGAAGGCGACTTGGAAAATCCCCGAAACGATCGTCTTTTCATTCCTGAAAGTGTAGAGGTTTTTGAAAGCAAAAACTCTGTGAAGTATTTGTTAGGAGAATATCCTGATGAAGAAAAATAGTAGTTTTTGGAAAAAAAGTACTTACTATGTTAATTCATAATAAGGAAATTGGCCTCGAACTGAATTAATAAATTTCTAATTAATCAATTAAAAAAGGTCGAAAAAACAATTTTTATTTTTCAAATAAAAATTTAAAAACCAACACATTAAACTGTTATATCTACAAAATTTTTGATATTCGTAAGCTATATTTAGTTGAATGCAAATAGCAGTCTATTCTGCTAAAATCAGCAGAAATATTAGGTAAAAAAATTGTAAACTGCTGTTTTCAAAAGGCTCGATTTTTATTTGCATTTAAAAAAAATCAAAAAAAAAAAACTTTAAAAATTTTAAATTTTTTGGTGGTCTTTTAGATTAATAATTATTTAACAAAATTTTTTGTTGATTTTAACAGGTTATTTTGCTATTCTCCATTTACAAAAATTTTGCTCAAATATAGCTAAATTTCTGTATATTTAACAGTTTTATTTTTTTTGTTCCTATATTACTAATATATAGCAAAAACAATCTGCTAATTTATCAGCTTTTTTTTCAGCATCATTTTTAACTAATTTTTAGTAGTTTTAACTAAATTTACGGACTTTTTTCTATTAGTGTATAAAAAAGTGAATTTCTCTAAATTTTAGGCATCAGGAAAAACATCTGTGGGTAATTACACTATGCGACAGTCAAAATCGGGATGGGATGAAACCAACGGGAAATGTTATATCGGTCAAAAACAAGTTATACGTGTCCCGGCGTTTCGCTGTGTCACCCCTAGGAATCGAGATATATCTTTTTTTTTTGACGTAACTCGAGAACCACTAGTCCGATTTTGCTCAAACAATTTTAAAAAAATTAAAAATTACAATTCCTTTAATCTGTTCATATAACGTTTTTCTATATACTCAACAGTTTTGCCGGTAAAAATAAATGTTTGTTACCGCTACCATAAAAATCAATAACCTTTTGTTTATTACTTTTTTTTAATATTTTAGGAAAAAAATATTTTTTTCTTCATACATTTATTTTTACCGGCAAAACTGTTGAGTATATAGAAAAACGTTATATGAACAGATTAAAGGAATTGTAATTTTTAATTTTTTTAAAATTGTTTGAGCAAAATCGGACTAGTGGTTCTCGAGTTATGTCAAAAAAAAAACCACCAAAGGTCAAATCGATATATCTCGATTCCTAGGGGTGACTCAGTGAAACGCCGGGACACGTACAACTTCTTTTTTACCGATATAACTTTTCCCGGTAGTTTGAACCCTTCCCGATCACTGACCCCTACCATTTGTCTCACAGTGTTATTATTCCACGTACGGCCGATTCGACCAATGAATTAATTTTCTCTACGTTGTGCGTCTAGCGGGGATAATCGACCACAAACGGATGAGATCTACTGGACAAGCATGTGTAGCGAACAGCAATACAGGGCCTAGGGATAAGATTACTTATCTCAGTAGAATACTTCCCATAGTAGTACCGATAGAAAGTATTACACAACCCACATTCCGGCGATGCTCCAAGGAGACAATAGAGCTGGATACTGAGCGCCTTGTACAGGGCCTAGGGATAAGATTAAGATTTGAAGCCTCTGCCCATATATGGGAGTTGTATTCCATCTTCTGCCGGATATTGGTGGTATATATAGTGAGGGGCTCAGGGGAAGCGAAGTAATTCTTACACCGATTAAGAAAGCCAAGACACTCGAATTCCTCTTTTCACACTTCATCAACATCAACTGCTTCAAATTCCTCAATATTAATACCACCCATGTATACAAATGACACTGACAACTCCACGGTCCTACACCCAGAAAACAGATTCAGTTCTGATAACCCCATTTGTAGTCAATCGCATGGTTCGGTTGTGGTAGACGAATTTTTCAGATGTGGCAACACAAAATCAATTCGGACTAGACTAATTTTGATGGAGTTTCAGTTGTATCAAGAATACTTCGGTAGCCGCAAACGAAAAATTCATTTGATGCAACTGAAACATTCGATTGCCAACAAATTGGGTTGTCAGCATTGAATCTGTTTTCTGGGTGTACATTTAAAGTTTTGCATTAGTTTAAATATTAATATACTTTAGAAAATAAAACCAGTTAATTAACGGTCGCCGCAGCGTTCGTTTCTAAATTATACACTACTACTACTACTTATGGCTAAGCATAATTTAATTTGTATTATAAGTGTATATCTAATTAGTAATTTGTTTTACATTTCTATACACAAAACTGTTTAACAATTAATCGGCAACCACAACGATTCAACGATATTTTATCATAATTGCGAAAATGCTACTTAAATTATACGACACATCTGTAATTTTAATCTTTTTTCTGTGAAAAACACCTTTTTTTGTTTGTGAAATAAAGTGGGTTTAGTGTGAGTGTGTTTGTGTTAGTTAAGTGCCATTATACAGATTAAATCACACACACACTTAAATACTTGTGTGAATTGTACCATTTACCACAAAATGTTCACTTGAATATGTACGTTTATCATCATTTGTATGAATGAATGTCTGCATGTGAGTGTTGTCTCCCTTAGTTGGCTTTGTACTTCTTAGTTTTTGTTTTGTGTCATAAAACGTATTTATATGGAGAACAAAGAACAACATAAAACCACGTATGCATATAAATATATATGTACCTACACACACACATACACACACACACACACATATGTATTTTAAGATAATAAAGATGTTGATATAGGTTGGTGTAGGTATTCAGATGTTACTTTGTAACGCACAATCCTTTGGTTTTGCCTTTTGTTATAAACAATAACTATAATAAAATCACAAATATAGTGTTTGCTTTATATTTCGTTTCCATATGATACAGCAATTTGTTGTGGAAGACCACAGTTATTTTTCGATAAGATAACTTTGAGTTTTCTTTATGGAATTTGGAAGAATAAATTATGTATTTAAAAGGTGTTTTTAATATCCTTTTCTGGATTGATATTGAAATAAGAGAAACATGTTATTAAGTTTTAATACAACTTTAGTTTATTGTCAATTTAATTAAAATTGAGAGCTAATGCTGAAGAAAGTGAAAAGTTAATAACTTTTGGTTTTATATTTCTGTAAACAAATAATCTTAAGTTACTAATTTAAATATATCACTACTAGAATTTATTTCTTCTTAGCCATAACAATATAAAAAATAACTTAAAATTAGGGATAACCCTCTGTTGGATAAGCGAGTATCACTTATAAAAATATTTAAAAAAATATATATAAATTCACGAAAAATTTCGTCTTTAAAAACAGGGATTTTTGCAAGGAATGTAGTAAACTTGAGAGTTTCAACTCAAACCACTGGAGCTAGGAACTTGAAATTTGGCATCCAGGTTCCTCCTAAAAACAGGATCTAACTTATTTTTTATTTAGTTTTTTTTTATTTTAGTTTAGTTTTAATTTATCATGTTCGCACTCGCCCTAAATTTTTAGATTTTCAAAATATAAATTTGCCTTTATATTCGCTTTACTTCCCATCCAAATTTTTTTGAACTGGTTACCTCTGAATCTGTTCTAGAACAGGTGGTCTTACCACCGGTTCCCTGGAACAGGTTCTAGAACTGACTCCTGGAAGTCAAAATAGAAGGTTTCACTGTCGCAGAACCAGTTCTATAACTGGTTCTAAAACCGGTTCCAAAGCAACCTGTTCCAGTTTGAAGGAAAAGAACCAGTTGCTTTTGGGACAAACTCAAACAAAAACCACCGATGATAGAACATAAATTAGAACAGGTTGCATGCAAGTACAAGTTGTTCTACAACCGGTTCTTTGCATCCGACAATTTCGCTGGGTTAGCCAGCCAGTCAGTTAGTGAGTTATGTTAAACTTTTTTATATGAAGCATATTTGGGACCAGTCAATTGAATGGACCAATTAATTGACGATTTCTTTGACATTACAATTGAGCAATGCCAATGAAATTTTTTTTAATTGGCATTGTACAATGCCTAAAACAACCAATAATAATTGATGAAAAAAGCATTTGTTTTCAAAAATATTTTGTTTTAATTAAAGAACAAATTAAAAAATTAAAAATTTGCGTACTTCTCATCTACGAGGACAGTGCGAAATGTTCTTAGCCTGACAGAAAAACGCTTTGTATAATGGAAACTTCCATCCGTCGTATGAACACATTTTAAATTTCATTTCGATCTGTCAACTCATTCGTATAGCAACAGGTGTTCAAAAAAGGCGCTTCAGTCATTTTTTTTATAAGGGAAAAATTAGAAATTCGTGGTGTGATTAAATATTTACATAAGAAAGGTTTATCGGGACAAGAAATTCATAATGATATAGTGAATGTGTTAGATGAAAGTGTTCCTTCATATGCAACAGTAAAAAATTGGGTTGCTGAATTTAAACGTGGTCGTACAAGCATTGAAGATGAACCACGAAGTGGACGTCGATGAACTGCAACAAATGCCAGAAATCATAGCTAAAGTCCATGATATAGTGTTAGGCGAACGACGAGTGAAAGTGCGTAAAATATGTACCCAGCAAAAACAGACATTACCGAGTAATTAAGCGAGTAAGTAGCACACAAAGGGTTTCACTACTTACCAGGCTATTTACTCGCAACATTATTTTTGTTCGCGATGTCCAAAAATTCATGGGTGGTCATTACCCTCTAGCTTACAAAAAAAGTGCAAATAACGAGTTACCCATAGTGAAAGAATAAGTAGTTACTCACAAAGACAGAATAAGTGGTTACTCAGAAGTTAGCAAATAAGTGGTTACCCTACATTGTAAAATAGTTGGTCATATTGGGAAAAAAAAAATGTTTACCTTGGAAAATTTCCTATTTAGTTCAAAACAAATTTGTAAATAAAATATTAATATAAAAAAGACTTAATCACTACTTATTCAATCAATTACCAGTAAGTGATTACTTTGCACGAAGATATAAGTACTTCTATAACTTATTATCGGTAAGTCATTATTTTGTATTTTAAAGTAATGCAAAAGGTAATGACCTATCATTACTTGGTAATCCGTATGGTAATGACCTGTTATTACTATGTTTTTGCTGGGTAATGCCATAAGCATCTCAAATGATCGAGTGCATTTTAATTTGCATCAAGAATTACAAATGAAAAAGCTTTCTGCAAGATGGGTGTCGCATTTGTTAACAGTTGACCAAAAACGCATTCGAATAAAAATTCCAAAATTCAACGAATAGCATGACGACCCACCTTATTTTCCTGATTTAGCTCCTTCTTTGCTGGCAAACGTTTTACCTCGAATGAAGATGCAATTACAGCTATAAACGATTATTTTGAGGAGCTTCATGAAAATTAGTTTCATCAAGGGATATAATTGCTGGAAAAACGTTGGACTAAGTGTATTGAAGTTTCAGGAGATTATATTGAAAAATTAAATAATTTTGAAAATCTAGCTCTTGTTTTCCTTTGTCAGGCTAAGAAATGTTCCCCGCAACGTTTTACATAAGTTCGCTGAACACATACTATACCTAAAATGGAAGTTTCACATAGTTTCCTCCTAAAATACAGGTTTGTGGGACATTTGAGCGCCAATTCTGAATAAGTACGAAATTAACCCTTAAACACCTTTTAAGTTTTGACTTATTTCTGGTATCGAACTTAAATTTGTATCTTTGATGTCTTCAGTGACTTATATTTTTCTGAATTTCATGACAAATATTTTTCTGAAACATTTTAACCCTCTAGCTCTTCAATTAACTCTTTCAATACCAAATTTTTGTTTGCGGATGTATCGTTATTTTGTTAAGAGTCCTCAAATTAGAAAAAAATATGTGACATATTTTGCCCCCTACCCCTCCTACCCACCAAAAATGACGTTCGAAATCGATTTTTTCAAACTTCTGAGCCCCGTTTTACCCCTTAAACCGCCGAGTAGCCTTTGGTTGGTTTTCTTCTCGTCGTAAAACGATGCTATATGCCAAATTTCAATTATCTATCTTCATTAGTTTAGGAGATACACCAAAACGCCCTTTTCACGGAGAGTATTATATATTTAAAAAATTAGACTTCATTAACAAATATCGCGACCATATTTCCATGATGAACTGCTTATAGATACATTGATTTTTATTTGAAGTCCAAGATCCTAATAAACTTATTTGTAAAAAGTATAAAGTTTTTTTTGCACTATTAAATTTTATATGTATATTCTTTTAAAGATGTGTACACTGTAGTGTACAAGGGTAGTGAAAGAGTTAAAGGGACTTTTTGGCCCCTTTTTAAACAGAGACATAAACGACTCGTAAGTTGAAGAGTTAGAGGGATAAAATTTTCAACAAAAATATTTGTCATGAAATTCTACCATAAGCCTTTGCAGACATCAAAGTTTAAAACTTAGATTCAATGCCAGAAATCAGTCAAAACTTAAAATGTGTTTAAGAGTTAATGTCGTGCTTATTCAAATTTGGCGCCAATAGAGCACCCGTATGTGAAACAGTTTTATTTTTTCACCTCCCCACGCACTTTAGATTGGTAGATTGGGCGTCAAAAATAATATCCCCGCGAAAATGTACCCTCTCGCCTTAAAACAGGCCTGTCACCCTCGTATTTTAGCCTTAAAAATGGACCAAAATTAGTTCAAAGCTTCTTTGCGCTATAACTCTTAAAGTAAAAGTTTTACAAAAAAATACTGAATGGGCATATCTACAGCTAGTAATGTGGCTAGCATTTTTCTTATACACATTTTTGACGTGTCAGGGATGCGTCATGATTACTTAAGTGGTTAAACACAAATTTTGACTTTAACCACTTAAATCATCATGACGCTTCATTGATACATCAAAAGTGTGTATGAGCAAAATGCTAACCAAATTATTGCCTGTAGATATGCCCATCTAGTATTTTTCTGTGAATCCTTTACTTTAGGAGTTATAGCGCAATGAAGCCTTGAACTAATTTTAGTCCATTTTTAAGGCTAAAAGCCGCTTCTTCAAGGTTTTATTAAGAACATATTTGAAATTAAAAACTACAAAAATTGTAGGAATTCGTTGTTTCATTTGGCTGCGGCAGAGATATTCTTTGAGCGGATTTCGAGAAAACAGCGATTTTTTGGCATTTATTTAGATTTTAGGCAAGTTTATATTTTTTGTTCTTTTAGTTCCACATGATTTTGGCCAGAATATAAAACATAAGATTAAATACTTTAATCTTGAAACTAGGGCAAAATATAACTATCCAGTGTAGAAACGGTAATGATGTATCATTATTTTTTGGACTACCAGTAATGACACCCACTTACCTTCTGCATTATTTTAAAACATATAATAATGAGTTACTGATAATGAATTATTTTTATCATTATTTCAAATAGAAAATAATTTTCTAGATTTTTTTGAAAATTTTTTGAAATCTATTTTTAGACTCAATATTTTTTAAACACTGGTAAGGATATATGTAACCACATATTTTTTGCTTTTTTGTATGTTGGCGAGTAAGCTTACTTGTGTGCAGCAGGTCAATTATGTTTTTATCTACTAAATATTACATGTCGATATAGCTCAGATGGTAGAGCTATTGACTGGCAATCTGTAGACCCAGGTTCGATTCCCGCACCAGCAAATTTTATTAAAAAAAAAAAAAAAATACAATAAAAAATATTTTTTTAATACAATTTATATTTTTGAAAATCTATTTTTAGACTCATTATTTTTGTCAGTACTGGTAAGGACATAGGTAACGATATATTTTTTGATTTTTGGTATGATGGTGTGTAACCATAACTCATTATTTTTCACGACATCGCCATATAAAGGTAATAAGAAATGCAATAACAAAAGTAACTAGTTACCATTACCAAGTATGTAGTTACATAACGACATATCTGAAAATGATTTTCTACACTGGGTACATTAAATTGCCACTGTGTAAGGTCAGAAGTTAAGTTTGAGGAGATATTAATTTTTTTAAATATATTAATATAACAGATATTCCTGAGCTAATATTAATTAAACTTCTTGATATTATTTTTCTAAATCTAAAAGTAATATTCTTAATTTAATTTCAGAAAATTAACCATTAAATCGGCTAAGAAGTGTGGCCTGTAATTTTATCAAAAAAAGTACTTTTCAAAATACTGTGCGTCGTGGGATATTATGCCAAAATTAGTAAATTTTTCTATGTTTGACACCACCTACCATGCCCATTTTTTACAAAAATAGAAAATGTTGTTCCCCAAAAAAAAATTTAATTAGGTATTTAGGACAACATTTATGGTTAGTTTAAGATTTTTTTATTCTGTATATGAGGCAAAATTACCTCATACACAGAATAAAAAAGAAGTTCTTACAACTTTTTTCTGTTGTATCATAAATAAACAAATAAATATACATAAGTCCTTTAATTTTGTAGATGTTACGTAAGAAAACAGGAAACTTTTTCAAGAAAGGGCAGCGCGTTGGAACCGCAGATTTTTTTTTTTAAGAGAAGCAATACTGAGGAAATTTTTCATATTGATTAACTTTATGCTTTCCTTGCAAAAGGGAGAGAGAAGTGAAGAAAGTTAAAGATTAAAGTAATTACGCAAGGTGTTGAATTTTAGAAAAGTTGTTGAGCGCCATCTAATGGAAAGCTGGCGAACTCTGTTGAAGCATTTTGGTTCATAGCTTTGTTATAATATTTTACTTCGTAGAGGTTAAGGGATATTGGAACAAAGGAAGACGATAGAAGATCAATGGCCTTAATATGAGATTTGGCCGCTAAAAAAGTTATATAATTGATTTTTCTATCTAAATTTCAAACAACTCCGGGGGTTACCCCAGGAATACCTTCCTTGTAAGCTGCCCAGGGCAATATACATATATAAAAAGTTTTGCCTTGCTATAAATAATAAATAAAAAAAAATCTAATAAGAATTTCCAAGAGATAAAACAAAGCAAAAAGATACAATATAGCGAAAAACATACAAATTCCTGGAATTATGATTTCTTAATTGTTAAAAAAAATAAATAAAAAACAACAAGCAAAAAAATATTCACTACAAATATGTTGCAGATACACTTTTGATAATAATTAATATTTACATATTTAAAACAAAAAAAATGCACTAATTGAGTGTTTTAATAAAAATATTTCTGAAAATATATTAAAATTTCAATTTTACAATGAACATTTATATTTAGAATTAATCACTAATAAAATAATATATGGATGGAATTTAATAAATAGTTTTTTGTTCAAATCATAAATTCCCTGTAAATGCATATAATTTTCGGTATTTATTATAATTATGTACAGTACATAACACTAGTTTACAGCCATTTGGCATATATGTTTTTCATGTGTGCCAGCCTGTAAAATATGAAAATCGCATTCTAATTGCGTTTTATGGATTAGTTTTATTTAAAAAAAAAAAAATTTTTTTCAGGGGCAGTTTTTTATCTTATCTTGGTCAGAGAGCAAGTTTTTTATAAATATATATTTGCGGAACATTTTAACCCTCTAACTCTACAACTTACGGGGTTTTTTTGTCCCTTTTTAAAAAGGGGCCAAAAAGTCCCTTTCACTGAAGAGTTCGCTATGTAAAATACTACAAGAGAAAATTTTCCACAAAAAGATTCTTCGTAGTATTTTACATAAGTTCGCTGAACACAACCTATATCTAAAATGGAAGATTCGCATCGGTTCCTATGCCGATTCACAATAAACATTTGCTAAAGGGGCGAAACTTTAACCCCCCAAAAAACATAGGGGTAGATGTGAAATTTTAAAACGTCGATACACATGTATTTTTTTGTTTAGTACAGTATTATTGTATTAACCCTTTGAGGACCATACATTTTCTGCCGAAGCAATTTTGAAAATTTAGCTATTTTCATAAAATCTGACTTAATAATAGTTCTGTGAAGAAAAATTGGCTACGTAGAACCCCTCACTTTGCTTGTGAAAAATATTTGCCATTTGACGACCCTGCAGTTCCGGACGAAGCAATTTTTATTATTATTTTATTTTCGTGATCTGGAACTAAATTATGGATATGTTAAAAAAAATTGACCTCATAGACCCCTTGCTTGCCCTTCGTTTCGCTTGTCAAAGTTTGTGCTTTTTATCCCTTAAATGAAGAATTCTAAATAACCAACTTCGAAGGCCCGCAAGGGGAAAGCGGGACTAGGTAGGGATTTGGTGCCTACTACATTTTTGTTCCCCCATTTCTCCTTAACAATTCAGCTTTGGAAATATTTACTCTATCTTGAGTCTGGGCAATTATAAATGCGAAAAACCCTTGGGCAAGCATACTTGCCTATGGTCGTCAAAGGGTTAAGATTGAAATTATACTACATTTATATATTCAGCGCTTGAACGCAAACGAATGTTAGTTCGGGTGTTGATTACGTGTAATGGTTTTGTAGTCAGCAGTTGCAGTTCTCTGATTCGGATATAACTATATAAGTTAGTATACATTTGTATTTATTTGGATCTAAACTGATACCATTAGATATAAACCGATAAAATTGTTTCAGGTCAAATATCATATGAAATTTCATTTGATCAATATATAATTTAATCAGTTAAGATCTAAACTGATACAATTAGATAAAAACTGATAAACAATTGATGCAATGGCCATTTTTCGGATGAAATGGTGTATTGATCACACTAAGTTGTATATTATCATAGAAAGCTCCATATTAATTATTTTTAATAGCGGTGATACACTTTTTGGCCACATCTTCGGTATTCGGAAAAGTTTATGATTTTCATGCCCAGATATGGGCAGATTTGGTTATATAGGATCATATCCGTTGCTAGGTATATTCATATCTGAAAATATATACCAAATTTGGTTATCTTTTCAAGAATATGTTGTAAGCATAAGTAGATCTGATTATGTATAGTGCTCCATATTTGCCTAGGTCTGATCAAATTGGCCCTAATTTGAGCTTTAAGTAGATTCAGTACGACTAGACTTAAGAAGATCTGCTCATATGTAATCTTTTTTACACCGGTGAACTTAACTTCGAAATTTATCCACTGAATTTCTTAGTTGGAATATGGGCGCAATACTAAACATAAAATTATTATTATTATTATTATTTTGATTTTAAAATCGCCGTTTTGCTAAATTTAGATATGTTTTTAATATGTATTTGCCTATTGAACTTAAACTACTGAATCTTACTTTGAAAATAATGTGCTAAAAGGTTCTAATTTTGTCTTTATTATATTATCATCTATAAACTGAATGGTTGTTCTTGGACTAAGATGTATTCTAATTTAGTCAAACTGTCTGCGACGAAAATTTCAAAAGTAGAAAATTTAGAAAGAAATTGGTCCATTAAAATATTCAAAATGTCTGTAAAATATATACAAAAAAAATTAATAATAGTACGGAGTGTGCAAAAAATCGTCCTTATTATGTAAACAAGTGTTATTTATTATGAGTCTTTAAGAGTAGTTTACATTATAGGATTGAGTGCTAGGATCTGTCGAAAAAACCATGTGCTTAAGATTTTTTTGGCAGTCATACGATTATTTTGGTAGTCATACGATTATTTTGGCAGTCATACGATTATTTTGGCAGTCATACGATTATTTTGGCAGTCATACGATTATTTTGGCAGTCATAAGATTTCTTATCGGATTTCTCATTTTTAGACTTTTTTCAAAAAATCATTCTCTCTTATAAGATTTGCACACACAAAGTCATCTCTGTTAAGTTAGCTCTCTCACATTTAAAGTCTTGAAGATTTTAATTTGGATTATATTTCCAGTGTTATGATTTCTTTTACTTAAAATCGTATGACTCAATCCTATAATGTAAACGGCTCTTAATCAATATTTATTATAAAATTATATATCTATTTGTTAGGTAAATTTACAAATATACTTTATTGACATAATATATAATATAATGGGATTTTCTATGGAAATAAATTCACTTAAACAGGGGTTCTCTGTAGAAAATCTTCAGAATCTAAGGGGATTTGTATTGGAAAAAGCGCTTAGAATTAGAGAATTTTTGTATAAGAAAAAGTCTTCTGCATTATTTTATGCAACGCATTATTCTATGTTTTTAAGTATTATAGAAGATGGGGCAACATTTTTTGTCTTTTAAAATAATGCATAAGGCAAGAAGTTATCACTATTCGTAGTCCAAAAATAATGATAGTCCATTACCATTTCTACAGTGGATAGTTTTGGATTTTATATGTACACATGTGTATCTGTATTTATGTGAGAATATTAAAAATAAATGTACGAAATATTGTTTATACGTTTAAGTTTAAAAATAATGTAGATAACGAGTTTAAAATAGACACCAACAAATGGTTCGTATAATCAGTAAATATTACGAAAACAAAAATTGTTATATAAATTTGTGGATAATGATGAAAAAATATACATACATGTATTTTTTTTTTTTTTTTTTTTTTTTTTTGTAAAATAACCAGAAACAAAAAAAAAAGGATTTTATTTTGATGATGAAAAACTATGTACATATATGTATGAACTTAATATGATTATAATAGATAAAGAGTGCGCCACTAAAGAATGTAACACGGAGAAGTTTTGCTTGTTTTTTGCCATCAACGTTCTTCTAAGCATTCCTGTTCGGAACTTTCTGAACTTTAAATATTCTAAGCCCAATGCTAGCTTTAACTCTGCGCACAAAAGTTTCCGAACATTGCACGCACCATAACACTTCGCGGCCATAAATGTTTGGAATCGCCCTCAATAGCTTATCTACCTTTTTGGCTTTGGTCTCGTTTTTGGGCCCTTTAGCTTTATCCATACCAGGCTTTCTTTCAAATATTAGGTGCTTGTTGAACTTGGCTACTCTGGAAACACATTGTCTGGTAACGCGTACTTCTGTAGCATATTCTTTTATAACTCAACAATGGATTATTTTGAATGGTTATAATAATTTTTTTTGTCAACTTGTCCTTCATTCTCCATTAAAAAATAATAAACCGCTCGAGTTTGACAAACCGATCCATTTTAAAATGTGTTATATTCCTCAACGATATTTTGATCAAGAAAAATTATTTTAATTAAATGTGGAAAAAGTTATTAAGAAAAATGTGTGATACTCTTTTTAATGGGGCACTTCTTACACTCAAAAAAAAAGTCAGTGAAGTTAGCACAAAATGTTGCTGTGTCAGCAAATTTTTAGTCAGGAGCGTGCTTGCAAAAAAGTTGGTAATTTCAGCAAAAGGTTTGCTGAAAATCAGCGAGCTGATTATTACCAAAAAAATAGTAAATCTTCAGCAAAAGTTTTGCTAACACTTAGTCGGCTGCAAATGAAAAAAATCCCTGCTAAAATCACTAAACTTTTTGCTGAATATTAGCAGACTGAAAAAAACTCAAAAAACTTGTAGCGAAATTTTACTTTAGTTAATTTATTTGCTGAAAATTTAAATATAGAAATTGTGTAGAGTTGTTTTTCTTTTTTATTATTTCCGTTGTCTGTACTACATACATACAAGCTGCGACATTTTCATCTTGTCTATCTGGTTGTCATCCACGCTATAAATGCGGTTATCAGCACAATTTTTGTAGCAAAATAAATTAGTAAAACATTAGATCAAAATTAGTTTAGTGCTAAAAAAATATAACTAAAACTTTTGCTGAAAACGGAATTTCAGCAAAAAAAATTGCTGAAAACTAGTTCACTTGATATAAAATACGTTTTACTAACTTTTCTACTAACTTATTTTTTTGAGTGTACTTTGGGTAAGAGTGTCTAAGATTTTACATATTTATGTTATAAACAACAATTTTTTAGAATACCTTCATCATTATAACTATACTACAATAAAAAAAAGTTTATTTTACAAGCTAAAAAATACAAAAGTTTTTGAAAAAATTTCCAATTTTTTATGATTGATATAAACAATGTTTATATACTCGTACAGTCAAGATAACCATAAAATCCCCTACATAATCAGATACCCCACAGTTTCATTAAAAGCACGCACATTTGGTTTTCCCAAATTTCGAAAATTTGCGAATTTCTTGATCTATGCATATGATTAACAAGCTGATTATGAGAAAAATACCAAAAAAAAAAAATCGAGGGTTCTTATAGTTCACTACCCGCGTTTAAAATTGGCTTTCGTAGTGCATTTTTTTCTTTATTTTTTCTTGAACCTTTTGACATAATATGGCTCAAAATTCCGTAGGGTAATATTGATACTAAAGAAATTTCTTGTCGCAAATTTGCATCTGTTATGGATCTTCTTATACAAAGGGTTTAGTCCACAAAAGACCATCATTATCTTTTTTCTTAATACAAATTTTTCAACAAATATATTTTTTTTTTGAAAATGCCTCTAATCAAGAAATAAAGCATTTGTAAAAAAACTACAAAATATTATAATCTATAACAAAACGAGTAAAAAGGTTAAAGTCGGGCATGCCGACTATACAATACCCTACACCAGTCTGGTGTATTGTTTGGATTCGAAATTCGAATGGGTTAAAATGGGGCTTATGTCAAAATTTTCTATAATGTGAGTCAGCGCACCAAATTTCATTAAAATATCTTAATATTTGCGACCTGCAGTTTGTAACCAAGCCAATTTTGGGGGGACCCTTATATGGGCACTAGTTCTAAACATGGACCGATGTTCACCAAAATCAAACTTGTTCGTCCTTGGGCCAACATACGTCTGCGTACCAAATTTCATCAAAATATCTTAATAGTTGCGACCTGTAGAGTGCGCACAAGATTGCATGGACAGACAGACAGACGGACGGACGGAAATAAAAAAAAATTCTGAACCGATCGGTATACTATAAGGTGGGTCTACGACCAATATTTTTTGGTGTTACAAACATCAGCACAAACTTATAATACCCTGACCACATAGTGGTGTAGGGTATAAACACCGATGTAAGCATCACTGAAACTATATTTATTTCGGTCTAAATGAGGAAAAGAATTACAAAAATACAAAGAATTTTTACATGCGTGAAATAGTAGCGCATAACTAGAATAGTTCCGACCAGCAATTACCTCTACTACCCTATGGAGGAAAAAAATTTTAAATATGTCAACTGTTACAGAAGTTACCAGCAATTTCCTAATTGAAGCTATCATTATTTCGCTCACTGTATTTATAGTTAGAACGAAAGCAAATTATTTATGTATGACTGACTGACTTTTACAACGATTACTTGTTATTCTTGTACTATACCCTAACCCTTCATGCCATATTAATGACTAATATGTTGCAATTAAGGAATATTACTTAACAATTTGGACCGCACCTCGTCTGTGAATTATTTGATCGTAGATTTTTAGTTAATCTAAAGATTGTTACAACGAGTGTTATTTTGTTCGGTTTTGACATCAATTAAAATCGAACAAAATTATTGGAATTTGTGATAATTGATCTTAAACCGAAAGAATTGTCATGTTTACTTTCAGTTAAATAAAATAAAATCAAACATAAAGAAAGAATAAGGGTACTTATTTTTTCACCATATGTGTAAGTACCCTACGGGAAATTTTAACAAACTGTCACCGAACTGGCCCCTTTATATGAAATAGACTGGTCACTTTTACATGGCGTTGTCATAGGAGGGGGAAAATGACCCCTTGTGACATGTCACAACACAAATCCCAGGACAGGTTACTGAACTCTCATAAAAAACAAAGTTCAGGGACCTGTCCTGGGATTTGTCTTGTGACATGTCACAAGGGGTCAATTTCCCCCTCCTATGACAACGCCATGTAAAAGTGACCAGTCTATTTCATATAAAGGGGCCAGTTCGGTGACAGTTTGTTAAAATTTCCCGTAGGGTAGTTACATGATTCACAACGACTAAAATTCGGGCACACCAGGTTTAACTATTAGCTTGCCAAGCAATAGCTGTTATTTATTGTCAGGGTGTAGGGTATCTTACCTACTAAGTGTGTGTTAGAATTTTGCCGGTGTTTGCTAAACAACAAGATTTATGAATTGTTAATGTTAAAGTTTTGTAACAAAATTTATTTTTGCCCTTTAGCATATGCTTTATGTTAATATGATTAAAAAATAAAGTTTTTAAACAAACATTTTTTACAATATTTCACAAAAACTTTGCTAAATCAGCCACTTTTTTGTAATAAAACTAAAAACTATATAAAATAAGTTTACATGCAAATTTCAATATTTTCTTTCATAGTTTTGTGTTTTATGTTTTACTCTAAAAAAATACAAAAATTTAATAAACATAAAAAATTTTAGAATATTTTGTTTAAAATTTAAACAAAAATGAAACAAAAACACAACATAAAAATTAAATAAAAAAAAATCAATAAAAAATTTTGTGCTTAACTGGATCTGAATTTTATTTGTATTTTACTATGATAAACGTTTTTCTGTATTATTTATACGCTTTACTGAGTTTCAGTTAAGTTTTCAATCATTCCACTTGAATGCCACAAAACGAACGATGATGGTGGCGACAACGATTTGCTGCTACTACAGCTACTACAACCGCCTTTGCTCTGTTTGTTACTTTTTCCGTTTATGAGTAAAAACACAACCAACCTACTTTGGGAATGAAGGAATATCTATCTGTATTGATGTTAGTATATGTGTGTGTGTATTTATGTATATGCATACATATATTAATAGTGATAGAGTATGTGTGTATATTTGCCTGTTATATTGTGCCTTTGCATGTGTTACAATTTATTTTTATGTTACTTGAGCCTTTGAGCATCCTTTAACAAGCTTTTTCATACATATACTTAACATATATACATATGTATGTATATGTACCCAGCGAAAAAAGAGATGCCGAAGCAGTAGAAAAAGCACTACAATTGATGATCTAGATGTACTTCTTTTTTAACATAAACACTAATGATTTTAACATTGAGTTGTCATAGGAGAGGAGTGCTCCGACTTTAACATTTTCTCAGTACTTTTTGAACGAGTGCAAAGGAAGCTCTTTTTCACCAATTAAAAGTTGAAAAAAATTCTTCACAAAAAAACTTATATTTTTTTTATTTTACAAAAGTTTTTTATTGCCGCCACCGTGTAGCGAACTTGCGACCTCACGATTGCTAGTCGCTGAGCTCTACCGCTGAGCTATTCTTTGATATGAAAGTTGACTGGCATAAAAACACCACTTTGTTAATGCTAGATATTGTTCCTTATTCTCTTCAATAAAAGTAATTATTAAACAAGTGTAAAATTTGCACTCCAATTCAATATTGGTTTCAGTACTATTTTTACAGGTAAATAAAAATCAATTTCTTACCATTTTTTTATATATACATATTTTTAAAAATTAAAAAAGATATTGAATTTAAACAAATTAATTATAAATATTTAAAAAAAAAATTAATAGAATCAAAAAAAAATTTAAAAAAATAAATAAAAATATATTAGTCCGGCCGGGAATCGAACCCGGGAACCTCTGTTTGAAAATGCCAAATGATACCAAAATCACTTTTTACGATCACTTTTAGAGCATTTACTCTTTAGAAGCAATACTTAAGTGATTTTTTGGATATGGTTCAGAAGTAATTCTAAAAAAAGTTGTAAAAATGTAATAACGGATACTTAGGAAGCAATGAAAGAAGTGATTTTTTGAAGTTGTTCAGAATAACATCTAAAAAAGCAGTAAAAATACACTAACGGATACTTGTGAAGCATTAAAATAAATAGTTTGTAAAGCACTACTTGCTATTTTTTTGCTGGGTATGTGTGATTATGCCTGTCTATCTATTCATCCATCCATATGTTTGTTTGCTATAAAAACGAAATATAGAATAAGTTTCCCCGTTACATTTTTAAGCTTCTGCTTTTGTAAATGTTGGATTTTTTTCGCATTTTGTCATATAAAAATAACATTTGTTTGCTATTTAAACATACAATTTATTATGTAGTTTTAGTTAGTTACTCTCTAGCAAATAATATGCTTAAGCACACACACACAAAAACTCGTTTGTATATTTTAACATAAAAAAATCTATATATATGTTGAACTTACAGCAAATTAAATTCAATATTATTTGGTAACGGCAAAAGTATAGTTATTTCTTTAGTTTATTTTTAAATCGAAAAATTTACCTCAGAGAAAGCCTGAAATTTCAATGACTTGTGGTTAAACTAAAATAATTTACTTTTAAATGGTTAAAACCGAATTAATTTGGAAATCATTACCAAGTCATTACATTCATCCATAATAGAAAACGGACCTGAATCTAAGAAATATTTTTAAGGCAAATTGTTTCATGTATGTTTTTATTTTTTCGCTCCACAAAAAAAAACTAAAAACGGGTTTTAATTACAAAATTGATTGTATTAAAAAAAATCGTTTTTAATTGATTTTGCACCTATCACTCATATGACACTATTAATTACTAAGAATTGTAGACGATAAATTGAAAAAAAAAGTGATTAAAGTAGTAACCATATCAATTAAAACATCCCAGTGTGGAAACGGTAATAACATATCATTATTTTTGGACTACCAGTAACACCACCGACTTACTTTATGCATTATTTTGAAGCATATAATAATGAACTAGACTCGTAGAAATAAATCTATAAAAATAGCAAAAAAAGTTACTACAAATTAGTTAAAAACGAGTAAAAAGGTTAAAGTCGGGCATGCCGACTATACAATACCCTACACCAGTCTGGTGTATTGTTTGGATCCGAAATTCGAATGGGTTAAAATGGGGCTTATGTCAAAATTTTCTATAATGTGAGTCAGCGCACCAAATTTCATTAAAATATCTTAATATTTGCGACCTGCAGTTTGTAACCAAGCCAATTTTGGGGGGACCCTTATATGGGCACTAGTTCTAAACATGGAGCGATGTTCACCAAAATCAATAGGCTTCGTCCTTGGGCCAACATAGGTCTATGTACTAAAGTTCATCAAAATATCTTAATATTTGCGACCTGCAGCGTATAAACAGTATAATTTTGGTAGGACCCTTATATGGGCACTAGGTCTAAACATAGATCGATGTTCACCAAAATCAATAGGCTGAGTTATTGGGCCAATATAGGTCTGTGTACCAAATTTCGTCAAAATATCTTAATAGTTGCGACCTGTAGAGTGCGCACAAGATTGCATGGACAGACAGACAGACGGACGGACAGACGGACGGACGGACAGACGGACATCGTTAAATCGAAATAAAAAAAAATTCTGAACCGATCGGTATACTATAAGGTGGGTCTACGACCAATATTTTTTGGTGTTACAAACATCAGCACAAACTTATAATACCCTGACCACATAGTGGTGTAGGGTATAATGATACTGCAGAAAAAACTGCTAAAACTAGCAGATTTTTTTTGCTAAATATTAGTAATATAGGAACAGAAAAAATAAAACTTTTAAATACTCCGAATTTTAGTTATATTTTAGCTAAATTTTTGTTAATGGAAAATAGCAAATTAGCCTGCCTAAGTTGCCTAAAAAATCACCAGAAAATTTTGAATTTTCGATGTTTTTTTCGATTTTTTTTTAAATACAAATAAAAATCGAGCTTTTTGAAAACAGCAGTTTACAATTTTTAGCTATTTGCATTCAACAAAATTTAGCTTCTAAATATCAAAAAATTTTTTAGATATAACAGTTTATTTTTGCTATTTTTAGTCTACTAAAATTAAGCAAAATTTTCTGCAGATTTTACAGTACAATTTGCTATTTTCAATTACCTAAAAGTATATATTTAATATAACTAAAATTCTGTAAATTTAACAGTTTTAATTTTGCTTTTCTTATTTTACTAGTATTTAGGAAAACAATCTGCTAATTTTAGCAGTTTTATCTGCAGCATAATTTTTAACTAATTTTTAGTAACTTTTTCTGCTATTTTTACAGTGTGTGTCTATGAGTGCACTAGTAACTGGTTACATTTTCCATTATTTTAGAACAAGAAATAATGCGTTATTATTATAACGACTTTTTTTCATTTGATCATTACTTCAAACATAAAGTATTGTTCTAGATTTTTTTGTACATTTTTTTGAAATCTATTTTTAGACTCAATATTTTTTCAACACTGGTAAGGATATATGTAACCACATATTTTTTGATTTTTTGTATGTCGACGAGTAAGCTGAGTTGTGCACAGCAGGTAAATTATGTTTTTATCTATCAAATATTACATGTCGATATAGCTCAGATGGAAGAGCTAGTGACTGGCAATCTGGAGTCCCAGGTTCGACTAATGGCACCAGCAAATTTTATTTAAAAAAAAATTATTAATAAATAAAAAGAAATATTTTTTTTATAAACCTTATTTTTCTTTTAAATCTATTTTTAGACTCATAATTTTTTCAATACTGATAAGTATGTAGGTAACGATACACTCAAAATAATTTGCAGTTTAAATTAACTGAAAATGTAATTTAAAATAAATGAAAAATCACTTAAAAACCGGTCTACTAACTTTTCATTTAAATCGAAAGAACTTTTCATTTCTTTTTTAGTGGTAATAAATTAACTACAATATCCTTAAAAAAGTAATGATTTTTCATTTATTTTGTTTTTTAACTTTCAAAAAATTAACTACAAAATCCGTAAAAATAAATGATATTTAGTTTATTTCGGTTTTTTAACTGACTTAGAAATCTAGAAGGGCTTCGTTTTTAACAAAACATTTTAAATGAAAATATTAACTGTAACAGAAAATCCGTATTTATATGTAGATTCTTTCTTAAATAAAAGACAAAACCAGTTGAAAAATATATTTCTTTTCAATTTAACTGTATAATCATTTAAAAATAAATGTACGGATAACTTTTTAAATAAACTACAGTCAGTTACTGTAATAATATTTTCAGTGTGGAAGTGGTTACTATTTACCTTTCTTATTACTTTTGTATGGTAATTTCGCGCAAAGTAACGAGTTATGCTTATACGCTAGCATACGAAAAATTAAAAAATGTGCCAAAATCGAACCTGGGATTTCAAATTTCCAGTCGGTAGCTCTACCATATGAGCTAAAGACTGCGTTTTAAAAAATTATCCATCACATTTTTGCGTAGTAGGCTTAGAAGGTAAGAAAATTTCGAAGTGTTTACTCGATTAAAAATGGCGAGCGAATTGAAAGTGCGAAAAACATTGTGAAAACTTTTCAAAATCACCCTCAGTGGACAGCAGACCATACCATAAAAAAAGTTCGCCATGCACCGTCAAATCTAAATTATTTTTGCAAGGAGGTTTCAAAAGAAATTTTTTGTTTCCTGAACGTAGAAATATCGTTCGTCATATTTTTGACATTTATTGTCGGATCTTAAAGTATGACAAATCAATGTTTTTGTCTCGAGGAGGCCAATGTTTTTCTCTAAGTTCCATTGATCTCAAGTATCCCGTTCTAGTATTTACCCACCAGATCTCAATTCCTACAACCCTAATGTCCGAAATTTTTTAAAACGCAGTCTTTAGCTCATATGGTAGAGCTACCGACTGGAAATTTGAAATCCCAGGTTCGATTTTGGCACATTTTTTAATTTTTCGTATGCTAGCGTATAAGCATAACTCGTTACTCGTCTTCTGCTAAGGAAGATTTTCAATAATTCCAACAGCAATTTTTATCTAATTTTTTTTGTTGCCGAACGTAGGGGTCGTCTTTTAAAATTTTTTTCATTGGATTTTTTCCTTTATAGCAAAACACTGGCAAAAAAATTGATATATTACGTTTTAAAATCCGACTGTAGATGCCGAAGATAAAAAGAAAAATTAAAAAAGGCGACCCCTACGTTCAGAAAAACAATTTCGAACTTGCCTTCCAAAAATGCTTTATATTCGAAGGTTTATAGAGTTCTAAAGAAGTTAAAGGAGGACTTTAAGAGCACTGGAAAGGCAGGTTCTGGCAGAAAAAGGGCGCCTGTGACCAGAACAAAGCGACCAAAATCAGCGCCATGTTGAAGAAGAATCCAAATAAATTTTATGGATTTTTACACCATAAAATCTTATGTATGAGTATTAACTATCGAACGATTATTTTCAAGGAATAGAAAAACAATCTTAGTTCTTTGCGCAATTGTATAGGGTTCCATTTCTGAAATAGAACAAAAAAAAAATTAAATACCCGGTGAAAAATGTCCATATATGAACATTTATGGTTCAACCATATATGTATGGATCCGAAAAATGAGGTAACACCTAAGTATATGTTAATATAAGGACATATATGAACATATACATTTACTAAATATATGCGAATACATGCGGACGTTGCTGTCCTTTATTATAAGGTTGTACTATAGATATAAATTTATGTATCACATTCGAATTAGGCACTACATATGTTCCTTTTTTTATTGATGGCATTAAATATAATTCCATATTTATCCATATATGAGTTCCTTTTACACATATGGAAAAATGTATTCTTGCAAATATGTTCATATACAAGTCACTTTTGCATAAATTGAATATCATATACTTCCATATTTGTCCATATATGAGTGCCTTTTACATATATGAAATAGCAGATGCCTCCATATATGTCTGTATATGAAATCTTTTTCCATATATGGAATAACATATACTTCCATATATGTTCATATAAAATCCATATATGTTTATAAAAAATCCATATTTGTTCATATGTGTCCATACATAAACCATATATGAACATGTTTGAGCGTATATGAACATTTTTCATCGGGTATTCACAAGCAAAGGAGTTAAAATTTTTTTATCATATAAGTTCTTTTGCCGCACCCGTTATTTCAGGGAGAAAAGTCGCTCAAAAAGTGGATTGTTTGGATTTTTTGTACGCAGGGTCAAAAAGAACGCTGGCCTAAAAACTCTTAAAGTACAAAAAGTTCCAGACAGGAATGATGTCAAGAACACGGAAGCGAAATAGCGTGCCGAAAAATTAAAAAAATGTTTCCATTTTAGTTATAAAATGTGTTCAGCGAACTTATGTAAAACGCTACGAGGGACAATTTTGTGGCACATTTCAACCCTCTTTCTCTTCAATTAAAGAGACTTTTTCGGCTCCTTTTTAAAAAGGGACAAAAAAGACCCGTAAGTTGAAGAGTTAGAGGGTTAAAATGTTCCACAAATATGTTACTGGTAGTGTTTTACGTAAGTTCGCTGAACACATCCTATACATAAAATGGTTTCCCTGCTAAAATCCAGGTTTGTTAGATACTTGAGCGCCAATTCTGAATAAGTACGAGATAAATAAAGCCTTAAATACATTTTAAGTTTTAACTTATTTCTGGCATTGAACATAAATTTTAAACTTTAATATCTTCAGAGACTTATAGTAGAATTTTATAGCAAATATTTTTGTGGAACATTTTAACGCTCTAACTCTTCAACTTACGGGACTTTTTTTGTACATTTCTAAAAAGGGCTCAAAAAAAGTCACTTTAATTGAACAATTTTTCAAAAGCAGTCTTTATTTTGACATGTTATATTTTAATGATAAAAACATAATTGACCTGCTGCGCCAACTAGGGATGCCGAACGGGACTGGTTTTTACAAATCCCGGGATTCGGGATTTTGGAAATTGAAATCCCGGGATTCCGGGATTTTTCGGGATCCCGGGATTTTTCGGGATTTCGGGATTTTTCGGGGTTTCGGGATTTTTTTGTTTCATCATGTTTTTAATTTTAAAAATAAATAGCTAAAATAAATCCTACAAATTAAAATAATTCATTTAAGACGTACTTATTATTTCTTGTAGTATGAAGAAATAAACAAATTAAGCCGGATTCACAATGCTGGAGTACTCCACGCTGCAGAAGGCAGTGTGTAAAATAGAGATAAAAAATATGTAAGTGCAAAAAAGAAAGGAACAAAATCCACTCAGAGTGGAGTACTACAGCATTGTGAATCTGGCTTAAAACAGAAACTACACTCATAGAAATAAGTATGTGAAAATAGCAGAAAAAGCTACTAAAAATAAGCAAAAAAGTTCCGCGATTAAAACTATACGTATGAGTTAAATTTAAGCAAATTGCAAATTACAATTTACCTCTGAAGAAACTTTAAAACTAAAAGTTTTTACTAAAACACTGCAAATTTTTAGTTATATTTGGCTAAAATTAACTGAATGCAAATACAAACTACTCTGCTGAAATCATCAGAAATATTTAGTGACTATTAGTTTTTTTAAATCAACTAACATAAAATATTAAGCACATACCTCTGCTGATTTCAGAAAGGCAGATTGTTAGATTTTTCTAATTTTACAAGAATTTGCTGTTTTTAGTCGGCAAAATTATTTTGCATGAAGTTATGATTTTAGCAAATCATCAATAAAATAAATAAAAACATGTCCGTTAAGAGATTAAATAAACCTGAATTATGATTTTCAAAAGTTTCACAGCTGAATAAAAGTTTTTAAATTACTAATGTTTTTATTCAGATTTATTTAATCTGTAATCTATTATTTGAATGATCCAATTGCCAAATCGATTAACTCCATATAGAAAAATAAATAAGTATTAGTGAGAAAAATTAAAAAATATTATATACTGTTTTTTAAACTTCCAGTTAAATTATAGACTTTATAATTTACTAGTGTTAATATTTCTTATCAGGGAAATTTGTTTTGAATATTTCACAGTTAGTCAATAAAGGGGTTTGAAATTAAAATTTTATAAAGTTCAGAAAATGGAGTTAATCGATTTGGCAAGTGAAGCATTCATTTATGAATGGGAAAAATTAGTTCTTTAATAACATTTAATAAGATATTACATTTTTGTGATTTAGGTCGAATATAACAATAAAAAAAATACAAAAAGAGATAAAATATGGCAAATAATGAAATCGGAATTCCCGGGATTTTCGGGATCGGTATCCCTAGCGCCAACATACAAAAATTAAAAAGATATGCAGTTACATATGTATATCCTTACCAGTGTTGAAAATAGATTTCTAAAAAATCTAGAACATTATATTTGAAACAATGCTAAAAGTAAGTCATTTATTGGTAACGTATTTTTTTTTAATAATGGATAAAGTAACTAGTTATTAGAAACTCATTATTATTTGTTTTAAAATAATTCTCAATATAATTCGATGTCATTACTGCAGTAGTTACTTCTAAAAAAGCTGCAAAAATATACTATCGGACACTTCCGAAGCAATGAAAGAAGTGATTTTTTGAAGCTGTTCAGAACCACTTCTAAAAACAGTAAAAAAACACTAATGGATATTTTGGAAGCCGCAAAAACCAAAAAAGGTTCATTGTAAATTTTAAGTTTCTGGATCATATATGTAAATGTTAAGAAATAACTTTTTCCTTAGTCTAATATCGAAATACTCGTAACTATGTATGTATGTTATTTTATTTTTCTCCAACATTAGTTAATCCCTGCTTTTAATTTATTTCAAATGTTTGTTTGTGATACATAATGATACTTTATCTACATCTCAACTTTCCCCCACTACTTTCAATTTCATTTTTTTTTTCAAAGAGTATTTAGGAAAAACGTTTTTCTTTAAGATAACTCTATCACTTGATTTAATTGTTTTTTCCTTTGTACTATCCTAAATGGTCTGGTTGTTCTGTTTTTGTACGTTTCAGTGTCTTTTCTTTCAATTTCCTTTAAGGCTTTAGAGAGTATTAGAGCTCTTAACCAGTTTATACTATTATTATTCCACAAACATGTCAATTGAAATTGATATCAATTGCATGCAATTGCATCGTTTTTGCAACAAATAGAGGAAAAATACCATAAAATAAAATAAACTTGGTTCTATTACCTGTCTTTAAAAAAACAAATAACAATTATTTGTGGCAAAGATAGAAAAATATAAAAAAAAAATATCAAGAAAATAACAAGAAGAATATACAACCCAGCAAAATAAATTAGAAGTCATGCTTTGCAAATCACTTCTTTCATTGATTCCAAAGTATTGGTTAGTGTTTTTATACTGCTTTTTTAGAAGTTATTGGGAAAAACTTCAAACAAATTACTTTTTTCAATTCTTCCAAAGTTTGCGTTAGTAAATTTTTACAGCTTTTCTAGAAGTAATTCTAAATAACATGCAAAAATTTACTTAATTGTTATTCCTTTTGTTGCTGGGAATTTAAATTTAAATAAAAATTTACTAGTCAGCAAGAAATTGAAAACATCAAGAACAGATTTATAAATTTAGTTTTTTATGTGACCAATGATTTTTAACAAAACTTTTAAATGGATATTTTATAAAAAAATTTCATAAAATTTAATTTCAATGATATTTTTGCTTTTTTTTAAATTACAATAAACAGTTGTTAAAACAATTAATGGGGACTAAGAAAAGACCATTTATACCGGGTTTTAAACACATTTAACAAAAAAAAATTTAAATAAAATAATAAAAATCTTCTTAAAAGACCAATGATTTAAAAAAAAAAAAGCTTTTAAGCGGCTATTTTAAAGCACTTTTAAGTTTAAGAGTTTTTATTTCAATGACATATTTTTATTAGGGTATAATACGTGGACAGGGTATAATAAGTTTGTGCTGATGTTTGTAACACTAAAAAATATTAGACCCAGACTCACTTTTTAGTATACCGATCGACTCAGATTTAACGATCTTCATCTGTCCGTACGTCTGTCGATCCGTCCACCTGTCTACGTATTCTTGTGCGCCCGCTACACACACACATAAAATAACTACTGACGAGTCTTTGTTTCGAATCACCAGTTTCGTCTGTTAAATGTTTCAATAAAAATGTTTTCTTCTTCTTCTTATTAATCAGCTTTAGAAATAAAATATTAAAAAAAATTCTTTTGAATAAAAAAAGAGAAATTTAAATTTCAACAAGGGCCGCACAAAAATCAGCAAAGGCCCACCCACCGCACAGTGCTTTGATCCCATATAACGATTGGACAAAAATAGAAGGAGTGGAGACAGAGTTTTGCAATTTGGTACACTGACTTAGAACCCCCTAGTTAAGAAAAATTTTAATTTTTGGAAATATCGGGCCAAGGACTCGCCCACCTCCCATAGGTCCTGAAATTTAGAAATATTATATTAGCTACATAAATGGACGTAAAATTACAAAAATCATCCATTGAGATGCACATAAAACTGGAAACGTTTGTGTAAATTGTCGAAGCAAGGACTCTTAGTCCTGCCATATATTCTTTATTTTAAAATCTTTATAAAACCTGCAAAATTTATCCGATTGCGATGAAATTGATATAACGTGAATTAATATAAGGTCCAGCCATATTTGTGCCAAATTTGGGTAAAATCGATTCATTAATAAAAAAAAATGCCTTTCACAAAAAATGGGGTTTTAACGCTTAAAATGATTTTTCTAAAACAAAAAAAATAAATTAAATAGGATTAATATAGGAAACCATGTGAATCCTCCATTTTAGGTATACGGTATGTTCAGCGAACTTAAGTAAAACACTACGAGGAATATTTTTGTGGAACATTTTAACCTTCTATCTCTTCAATTAAAGGGACTTTTTTGGCCCCTTTTTCAAAAGGGACAAAAACGACCCGTAAGTTGAAGAGTTAGAGGGCTAAAATGTTCCACAAAAATATTTGCCATGAAATTCTACTATAAGTCTCTGAAGACATCAGCATTAAAAATTTAACTTAAGTGAGAGTAATAAGTAAAAACTTAAAATGTGTTTAAGGGTTAATTTCGTACTTATTCAGAATTGGCGCTCAAATGTCCCACAAATCTGGATTTTAGGGAGAAACCATGGGAATCTTCCATTTTAGGTATAGGATGTGTTCAGCGAACTTATGTAAAACACTACAAGGAATATTTTTGTGGAACATTTTAATCCTCTAACTCTTCATCTTACGGGTCTTTTTTGTCCCTTTTTAAAAAGGGCCCAAAAAATTCCCTTTTATTGAAGAGTTAGAGGGTTAGAATGTTCCACAAAAATGTTGCTCGTAGTGTTTTACAAAAGTCTGCTTAACACATCCTATACCTAAAATGGAAGGTTCACATAGTGTGAATAATAAACACTCTTAAATGCGTGAAATTTGTGTAAAAATCATAAATTTAGGCATTTCAAAAAACCCATTTTTTTTTTAATTTGTGGTAAAAAAAAATAATTAATTTTTTCATAATTTATTATATAACAGTATAAACTTACAAAAAAAAAAAAAAAGAAAAAATATCTAATTTTATATAATTTTTTTTATACTCCATCAAACTTAATTTTTGGATTTTCAACAAAAAAAAATATGTTTTTCGGAGCAATAAAAAATAATTGTTTTGTAAACATATACTAAAATCCATATTTTAATTTAACTACAAATATATTGATGTAATTAAAAAACAAATCTTCGAGTAAGTTTTTAAAAAAATGTATTTTTGAGAATTATTTTCGGTAATCAATTAAAACCCATTTTTCTGTTAAGTCATTTTTGCATAAAATTCTCTGAGTTTAGCGCCCTCTCTTGACGGCGAAAAAAGCAATCACACCAAATATTTTTTTTCACATTTGTTTGCGTTACTTTCTTATCTTTAAAAAATCCTTCTTTTATCACAATTTGAGACAAAATTTGTTTTTTTTTATTTTTGTTCATGGGACGAAGCATAGTGCACGGGTGCTATATATGGTAAATGCATAATTATTTAAACCCAGTAAAAATTTGGACCCAAACATTACTTAACTTTCAACCAGCACGGTGGAGGTTATCATATAGTCGGCATGCCCGACTTGAACTTTTTACTCGTTTTTATTTTTATTTTTTTTTTCATGTGTTTGAAATTTAATAAAGATTTGCCAAAAAAAAACGGAAACTTGTGGCTTATTTGTTTCCGTTACAGTTATTATAAATTTAAATTGTTGTTTGTTGTCTGTTAGAAAAAAATGTTTAAAAAAATCCTTTATTAATTTTTATTTAGATGATGGGTGTAAAGATGTGTTTATGGTGTGTGCAAATTAGAAAACAGAAAATCCAACAACACTGAAACAATTTGAAATAAATGTGAAAAATATTTATTTTTACCGAATCTGTAAATGAAATTTCAACATTTATTTCTATTTGAAAATTCCTTTGATTTTTCAGTTGTTTAAACAACATTTAGAAATGAATAAAAAACATTTATTTGATATTTATAAAAAGTAAGTAAGCCGGTTTTCAAATCACATTTCATTTCTTTTAAACAATATTTTCTTTGGTGTTAACTTACAAACTATTTCAAATGTAAATTAAAAGTTGTGTATATTCGAGTTCTCCCATTGTTAATAAAACCTCAGATATTTGAGTTTATTGTAAATGATCTCCTTATAAATTAATATTTCGATATTCTATGAATGCCATCCTCAGGATTATTTCATGCTGTGCAACGATGTATAAACAACTTTAGTCTTATTTTTTTATTTATTTAAAACTTTTTTTTTATAACAATAAAACAACAGCGCTTCTGCGCCCCTAAGGCATTACTGAGGTTAGCTGGCAATAATATCAAAATATATAAGTATTATAATTACCACTGCGTTTTATAAAAAAAAACTAATAATTTACAATTTTTATAGGAAACGTTTTTTAAATTATTTAAAATTACAAAAAAAAAAATTATAAAGAATTTCGTTCGAATCCCTATAAATAGAATTAAAACCTTGAATGTTAAAAACACAATATACAAATACTTGCTTTACTACTAAAGCAACTTTAGTTTATAGCAACAACTCTAACATAGAGAAAAATAATAGCTTTGTAAAAACATGTGATTTTCGTTGTAACGCAAATAACTAAGTAAAAATGTTTGAGTTTAATTCTTATAAAATTCTTTACTTTGAGTTAACGTAAATACAAAATCAACATTATAACCTAGAGAGAACTCCATAAAGAAAATCTGTTGAGAGTGCTTGGTAGCACCTGAAAATGCATTAATTGTCAACCATTGGTTCTAGGAAAGTTTTTTTTTATAAGTTTTTGCTCTGTTTGTTGTAAAATAAATTGTGAATTCTATTTGGAACTTGTCATATTTGATCTTAAAACGAAAAAAAATAACTCTCATTATAAAAAAAACTCACTAGGATAAACTTGCTCGACGTTTTAAGTACATTAAAACAGTATGCAACGGTGTTTTAATTCAATTTAATGTATTTTAAATGTGGTTTTTTCATAAACATTTACTGGAAGAATCCTGAGGATGATATTTAAAGCATATCGAAATATTGATTAAAAATGAGAATATTTATAATAGTCATATTATAAAACTCAATTATCTAAAGTTTTATTAACTACAATATTTCAAATGTATTTATGAAAGTTTCCATAAATATGATGTTTTTTCCTTTGAGTGTACATACTCCCGTGACAATAGTATTATATAAAATAAATTACATTTAAATTGTTTGCAGCAGCTACTTTTCAACAATTTTTTTACAAAGCTTTAACGAACTGTCATATTAAAACTATTTTATTTTTTAACTGTTGACATTGTTGCATATTCAGCTATTTTTCCCATAGCACCTTCCAAAAAATAAAAAAAAAACAAAAACTCAATTATAAAAATATTTTCTAGAATATATTTACTATGAAACACAAACACAGAAATGTATAGGTATACCTTAAATTATACGGTGCTTGTGTTTTAGAAAAATTCAACGTTAACTTGGCAATTTTGAAGATATGCAGGAAGAGTCGCGAATTATGCAATCTTTTTTTTAAATTTTTTTATTTTTTCTATTTAAGATCTGAAAAAAAAAATCCATTATAGCTGTATTAGTGAAGGGTAACTTGTGCATTAGGGGTATAACTTTTTCAGGCGAAAAAATTAAATTGCATAACGACATGGGCAATATCTAAAAAACCACATTGTTAACGATTTATTAAAATATTGTCACAATATTATTGAAGAAGTACAGACACGACTATACTCAAGTGAATGGTTAGTTTATAAGGACAATAAAACCATGTCCATAAAACAGATTCGGTGCTGTTTCAACCGAATGGTTCAATTTAGGGTATCCAATTAATCGATCTATTTCAATCGATTTATCATGCAAATAATTATTCGGGATTTTTAAGCGAATAGCCGAATAAAATTTAAAAATTAATCAATTAATCGAACAAAATTTTATGTGATTTTTATTTAATCCAGTACACTCAAAAAAAAAGTCAGTAAAGTCAGCAAAAAATGTTGCTGTGTCAGCAAATTTTTAGTCAGGAGCGTGCTTGCAAAAAAGTTGGTAATTTCTGCAAAAGGTTTGCTGAAAATCAGCGAGCTGATTTTTACCAAAAAAATAGTAATCTTCAGCAAAAGTTTTGCTAACACTTAGACGACTGCAAATGAAAAAAATCCTTGCTAAAATCACTAAACTTTTTGCTGAATATTAGTAGACTGTAAAAACCTCAAAAAACTTGTAGTTAATTTATTTGCTGAAAATTTAAATATAGAATATGTGTAGAGTTGTTTTTCTTTTTTTGTCATTTCCGTTTCCAGACAAGCTGCGACATCTATGTACATCTTGTATACATGGTTGTCGTCCACGCTATGACATATTAACAGCACAATTTTTGTAGCAAAATAAATTAGTAAAACATTAGTTTAAAATTAGTTTAGTGCTAAAAAAAATATAACTAAAATTTTTGCTGAAAACGGAATTTCAGCAAAAAAATTGCTGAAAACTCGTACACTTGATACACAAGACGTTTTACTAATTTTTCTACTAACTTATTTTTTTAAGTGTACGAAATAAACCCTTCAACACATTTTAAGTTTTGGCTTATTTCTGGCATTGAAGTTAAATTTTCAACTTCGATGTCTTCAGAGACTTATAGTAGAATTGCATGACAAATATTTTTGCGGAACATTTTAACCCTCTAACTGTTCAAATTATGGGTAATTTTTGTCCCTTTCTTAAAGGGGGCAAAAAGGTCCCTTTAATATTCCACGTAGTGTTTTACATAAGTTCGCTGAATTTCGAATAGCAAATAAAATGAAAGATTCACATGGTTTCCTATGCAGATTCACAATAAACATTTGCAAAAGGGGGGAAACCTTAATCCCCAAAAATATAGGGCCAGTCGTAAACTTTTAAAAAGCCGATACAGGTATATTTTTTTTGTCCCCTCTGCCAGACCCAATTATCAGAACCCTGTTATTTTTGTTTTTGTGTTGTAGTGTAATTGTAATTTAAAAAATCGTAAAACAATAGTTACAAATTGTGCACTACTCTCTTGCTTGATCTGTCAAAACAAGCGAGTAGTGCTTTGGAAGATGACAAAGGAAACTGTGATAATTTTTTGCTTTTTCTTTGATATTTAAATTTTCATTGAGTTTAAGCAAACAAATATTTCTAGAAATTCTCAAAAGTCGCCCCTTGGCGATTTCCTTAGGCCTACAAGCATACACTAATAGAAAAATGTCCGTAAAACTTGAGTTAAAATTACTAAAAATTAGTTAAAAATAATACTGCAGAAAAAAACTGCTAAATTAGCAGATTATTTTTGCTATATATTAGTAATATAGGAACAGCAAAAATAAAATTGTTAAATATACAGAATCTTAGTTATATCTGGCTAAATTTTTGTAAATGGAGAATAGCAAATTAACCTGCTAAAATCAGCAAAAAAATTTGCTAAATAATTAGTAGCCTAAAAAATTTTAAATTTTTTTTAAATGCAAATAAAAATCGAGCCTTTTGAAAACAGCAGTTTACAATTTTTTAGCAAATATTTCTGCTGATTTTAGCAGAATAAGCTGCTATTTGCACTCAACTAAATTTAGCTTTAAAATAGCAAAAATGTTGTAGATTTAACAGTTTATTTTTGCTATTTTTAGTCTACAAATATTTAGCAAAATTTTCTGCAGATTTTACAGTACAATTTGCTATTTTCAATTAACTAAAGTTAGCCTAAATATAGCTAAAATTCTGTAAATTTTACAGTTTTAATTTTGCTGTTCTCATTTTACTAGTATTTAGTAGCACCGTTTTCTGCAGCATCATTTTTAACTAATTTTTAGTAACTTTTTCTGCTATTTTTACAGATTTATTTCTATGATTGTAGAGAAAATTATTTTTCACAATTTGTTAAATAAGTTTTGGAGTTTTAGCATATTTATTTAATATTTTTTACACATTTTTGTGATTTTTTCACCAATTTCGATTAACCGATTAATCGTTTTAAATTATTCGAATTATTTGCTATTCGAAATTGGGATATTTTAAAATACACTGTGAGACAAATGGTAGGGGTCAGTGATCGGGAAGGGTTCAAACTACCGGGGAAAGTTATATCGGTAAAAAAGAAGTTGTACGTGTCCCGGCGTTTCGCTGGGTCAACCCTAGGAATCGAGATATATCGACAACAGTTTTGCCGGTAAAAATGTATGAAGAAAAAAATATTTTTTGCCTAAAATATTAAAAAAAAGTAATAAACAAAAGGTTATTGATTTTTATGGTAGCGGTAACAAACATTTATTTTTACCGGCAAAACTGTTGAGTATATAGAAAAACGTTATATGAACAGATTAAAGGAATTGTAATTTTTAATTTTTTTAAAATTGGTTGAGCAAAATTGGACTAGTGGTTCTCGAGTTATGTCAAAAAAAAGATATATCTCGATTCCTAGACTAGACCCAGCGAAACGCCGGGACACGTATAACTTGTTTTTGACCGATATAACATTTCCCGTTGGTTTCATCCCATCCCGATTTTGACTGTCGCATAGTGTTATTAAAACAATTTTTGTGTAAAATTGTTCGATTAATCAAATAACGACTAACTGATTGTATACCCTAATTCAGTTGCATCAAATGAATTTTTCGGTTACGACTACCGAATTGTTTTTGATACAACTGAAATTCCGTTGTCACGGTCAAATTAGTCATGTATGGATTAGCTTTCTGTTGTCACAACTGAGAAGCTCGGCTACTACAACCTAAACATTCAATTGGCTAAAAATGCAACGAATCTGTTTTCCGGGGGCATCCAAAAATTTTAAGATTAAAAAGTTCATTTTTGAGAAATTGATAAAAATAAAAATATGAATATTCAACAAAACATAAAAAAATTGCTGCAATTTAAAAACTAAGTATTCGATTTTGTTAGAATTTTTTACCACATTCGGTTTCAACATAATTCATGAGGAGTTATTGTAAAAAAAAATAAATACAAAGAGAAATCTGTATTCCAAACTTTAATAAATTTGCTGCGGGAATATTTTAACGATATTATAAAAAAAATGCAAAAGGTTATATCACTACTCTGCATGCATATAAAAAAATGTAAACGTGGTTCTACAAAAAAATGTATTTTAAATTTATTATAATTTTTTTTGTTATACATATTAAATATATTATTTTTTAAATGTGTTTTTTTAATTGATTTTAATTTGTCACCATTAAATAACAGAGATACATATATATATATATTTTTTTTTTTTTCAATATTTAATATTTCCTTTTGTTATTAATTTTTTAGCATTATATTATTTTTATTTATGTATTTTAAATAATAATAAAATTTACAAATAAAAATTGGCAATAAAATGTAATTAATACAATACAAATACTTATTCGGAAAATAACAATTGAAATTAAGTATTTGCAATTTGAAATTGAGAAAAATATCAATAGTAATTCAAAAAATATGAATTGAAATTAATTTATCAACAGCTGAAAATATAGATTGAAATTCAGAAAATATAAATTAAAATTCATAACATGGATTTAAGTAGATCTAATGGATATTAATCCATAATGCCAGATATGATACAATAAAGTATTTTTAATAGAGCAAAATCTACTTTTAATCATCAGAACCTAACCCAACTTGAGTACAAGTTAAATGCAAGATCGATGCATAAGAGATTTCTCGCCAAAAAATATTAAGTTAGATTAGTCCAGCAAAAACAAAAAAAAAAAAAAAGAGAGATGCAAAAGCTGTAGAAACATTGAGTTGTCACAGGAAGGAAATACTCCCATTTGTTCAGTATTTTTGGCATACACTCATACAAATAAATCTGTAAAAATAGCAGAAAAAGCTACTAAAAATTAGTTAAAAATATTGTTAGAGAAAAACTGTTAAATTAGCAGATTTTTTTTTTTTTTCTAAGTACTAGTGAAATAAGAATAGCAAAACTAAAACTGTTAAATTTACAGAATTTTAGTAATATTGGAGTTAACTTTCAGTTAATTGAAAATGATAAATTGTAGTGTAAAATCTGCAGAAAATTTTTATAAATATTAGTAGACTAAAAATAGCAAAAACAAACTGTTATATCTATAAAATTTTTGTTTTTGCTTTTTTTTTAATTTAGTTGAATGCAAACAGCAGTCTATCCTACTAAAATGAGCTGTAATATTTGGAAAAAAAAAGAAATTAAGCTGCTTTTTTCAAAAGTTCGATTCAAAAAAAAAAAAAATAGGAAAAAAAACTTCGAAATTTTTTTTTGTGTTTTTTAGACTAGTAATTATTTAGCAAAATTTTTTGCTGGTTTTAGCAGGTTAATTTGTTATTTTCTATTAACAAAACTTTAACTCAATTGTAAATAACAAATAAATAACCATACGTCAATGTGGCAATATTTGTGAAAAGGCGACACGGAGGAAATAAGAAGTTAAACAGAGAAAATCTGAAGTAGAATGCTTGTATATGTCTGTTTGATCACTTCTGAAATTATTCATATAGAGACAATCTGACAATAAAAATATAAACAATAATACAATTTAATGGAAGATCACTGATGAAGCCTGTCCATAAAAAGGCAGAAACTAGATCTAGTCTGATTTGCAAATTTAATGTGTTTATAACTTTTGAGGAAGGTTTATTCTTCTTCTTAACCTCAAACCTACTAAAATTCTGTATATTTAACAGTTTTATTTTTGCTGTTCTTATTTCACTAGTATTTAGCAACAAAAAAAAAAAAAAATCTCCTAATTTAACAGTTTTTTCTGCAACATTATTTTTAGTTGCTTTTTCTGCTGTTTTTACATATTTATTTCTATCAGTGTATGCAAAAAATACTGTTAGATAGGATATCACACAAGTAAATTACACAGAATAAAAATTGAAAAAATTCGATAAGACCAGCAGTATGAAATGGTTTTTGGGGACCGCTACAACCCCTTCCTCAGTATCCATGCCTTTATGGGTTAATAATTGATAATGATCTACTTATATTGATTGCGAAACAAATAGACAAATGTAAACAAAACTCAATTAGACTAACATCAACGAAATTTTATAAAACTGTTTCAGTTTTGTATTCGTATCATATAGGACAATATATACCTACTCTAAATTTGATATTGATCAGATATACCTATTTCTGTAGCAGGGAGGTTGGTTGGTATGGAAAGCCTCATATTTATTTAATAATTTTTAAATTACCCACATATGAGGACATGCAAGTGTAATTTTTATTATTAATTTTTAATAACTTCCCAGCAAATAAAGTGGAAGTTGTTCTTAAGGCATCAATTTTTCATTGATGCAGTTCTTTTTCACAACTTCCAAAAATGCGATTTTGAGTCTGGAGTCTTTTCAAAGCTATGTCCAGTTCAAAAAAACCTGGGTTAAATATTAACTACAGATATTTCCATATAAATTTGACATTTATAACTATGATAAAGCACTTAACTTTGGTTATTTTGAGACAAGTAATCAGGTCCAAGTGATTTACTTAAATTTTTTACGAATATAAATTAATTCCTTTTCACCAATTAAAAAGAACATCAAAAGACCTTCGCTGTCATTAAATCATAAGCACTGCTTTTGAAGCAATGAACAAGGATCATAAAAGAAAACTTCCACCCTATGACAAGCCTTTGGAAAATTCTTTTAGTTCCGATGGTTCTTTTGGCGAAATCCAAATCACTGCTTCTTTTTCTCTTCTTTTGATGATCTTTTTTTGGTGGGATAATATTAAGTATAAAATAAATTGTTGAACGTTAAAATGTATAAATGAAAAGTCACAATAAAATGTAATTATTATAATTATTTTTTTTAAGTAAATATTGCATTAAAACTATGATAGTATGACATGGGAAGAGGACTAAATAAATATAATTAATACATTTCTAATTAAATATAATTTTATTTTAAATATTAATACCCAAATGAATGAATATTTATTTTGTTATGGCTTTTATAACAGCCTTATAAATCATAATTGTTGTTGTTTTATATATTACTTCAATTTATATACCAATACACTCAAAATATATTTTCCATAAGCGATTGAGGTTTATTTGAAAAGTAATAGGTAAAGTTTGTTTTCAATTGAAGCATCAATTAAAATACATGGAAACATATTATTTAACTTTTTGTATAAGTCAATAAAAAACAAACTACACAAAAATACCTATCGTCTGTAGGAGTTGATATTTTCAGTCAAATGTTCTATTTTTAGTTTTCTATTTTTAGAAAAAATAATTTAAATAATTTCGTTGTTTTCTGTTTTAAAACAAAAAAATCAAATATTTTCGGTTTTCTTCTTTGTTAAAATAGTTTGTTTATATACAAAATTATTTCAATTCAAATTACAAGAAATTCTTTATTAATACTCACAAACATAACCAATAAAAATATGAACGTGTGTGTTGTGTGTGTGTAGTGTTTTGAAAATTCAAACCAAAAAAAAAAAAAATTTTAAATATTAAAAAACGAACCCCAAAATCATTTCTTAATGATTTCGTCAGTTAAAAATTGAAGGTTGTTTTAACAGCCTTTACAATTATTTTTATTTATTTTATGGATTGTTTAAACAATGGCTCATATGAATAAAAAAATAGATATTACTAATAGGGGGAAATACAGGGTTTTTTAAGCAGGTCCCTGCGGGAAATTTTAACAAACTGTCACCGAACTGGCCCCTTTATATTATATAGAGTGGTCACTTTTACATGGCGTTGTCATAGAAGGGCAAAATTGACCCCTTGTGACATGTCACAAGACAAATCCTAGGACAGGTCCCTGAACATTGTTTTTTATGAGAGTTCAGTAGCCTGTCCTAGGATTTGTCTTGTGACATGTCACAAGGGGTCAATTTCCCCCTCCTGTGACAACGCCATGTAAAAGTGACCAATCTATTTCATATAAAGGGGCCAGTTCGGTGACAGTTTGTTAAAATTTCCTGTAGGGTTATTTCACAAATCTAGTCTGCTTGCGAGTAGACTAGAAATTTAATTTTTTTAATTTTCGTTTACATTTGATGCTATTCTACCAGCCAATTGGTAAATTTGGAGTTAAAACCTATTCCTAAGCCCAAAGTAATTACTTCGAAGTAATTGCTAAGTTTTATTCATATGACCCAATGTTCGAAAATAGATAGCAAAATGGTTTGAATATAATGAAAAATCAGTAGTCCTTTTTTTAATTGTATTTTCCATTAATTTAATATGTATTTTAGGTTGTTTTTAACGATAAAATATTGTGAGTGTAGAATGTATTTAAACTACCCAGTCAGAAATCGCCAGTGGTACAAAAAATCAAGCACTGGCATACCACTGGGTAACCACGGTATTAAAAATAAATGACTGGCAGAACACTCATTTGGGACGCTTTGCCAGCGTTTGCGAAAGCGTTTTACCAGTATTTGTTTTACAAAAATTTCGGTGGTTTATAAAAAAAACCACTGGTAAAGAAATGGCTTAGAGTGATATGCCAAGGTTTGCAACCAGTGCTACTTAGCCAATGCTACCAGGCGTACAAAAATCAATTCACTGGAAAACCAATGATTTTATAAAAATGCTGACGCTTCGTTAAAAAAATGTTTGTAGTCGGAAGGTTCCGAGTTCAAATCCGGTTGCAAGCAAAAATTTTTTTTGGATTTTTTTTAATTTAAAATTTTTTTTGTTTTATAAAATCAATTTTTTTGTTTGTGGGAAAGCTCCTTCAAAACCAACTTTTTTTTTGCCCT
The DNA here is from genome assembly GCA_949987735.1 of Leucophora obtusa. Lineage (NCBI taxonomy): Eukaryota > Metazoa > Arthropoda > Insecta > Diptera > Anthomyiidae > Leucophora > Leucophora obtusa. Next base: position 45,675,087 of record OX465295.1, read on the forward strand.
CCCAACACTGGCACACTAGTTACAAAAAAATTGTTTGCCAGTACTAGCATTTTGGCACAGCCATTAGTTGTCCAGCTATTATCACTCATTTATGTGTTTAGCCATTAAATATTATATGTCTCGTTAGCTCAGTGGGTAGAGCAATCGTCTGCCAATCTGACGGGCTGGGTTCAAATCACGCCAGTTCAAAAAAAAATACATATGAACTTTTTTTTAATTTTATTTTGGAAAATATATTTCCAGACCACCTATTTATTGGTTTTGCCAGCGTTTTGCCAACGTTTAACAATTTTGTTCCTCCAGTGCTTTTCCGGCGCTTTTTGAACAGCCGGTCCTTTTGTCTAATGATGTTAGCTGTATTTTGTCTCATGCCTATCAACGTTAAGTATTTAAAGCAAATCTACGTTAAACCGTTTGTCGTATAAAAAAATTTTAAACAGGTTATCTTTATAATTTTTCCGTTAAAATCGAACGTACGTCAGCAAAAGTTTTTAGGAAGTAACGCGAATAAGTTATGTTAGATGTGAAAATGTATAAACGTTGAGTTTTCAACGTTGATAATTACCCGTGTTGAAAGTTAACGTGCATACGAAAAGTTATGTGTTAGTTTTTGTCTTAAACGCGTTTTTATGCATTTTGAGTTTTTTTATGAGTTAGCGGATATAGTTAAGTCGAAAACACAGCTGTTATCATTTTGAGAATGGGAAAGCACTTTTTGCGAGTACTTGTACCACCTGTTAAAGTGCTTTGCCACCGCTTTCCCGTTTGTATTTTTCTGACTAGGTAGTGTATTAAAAATTAGTCCAAAATGAACTTGCAAAACAACTGGCGAAATTAGTAGATTATTTTTACTAACTATTATTAAGATAGGCACAATAAAAAACAAAGCTGTTAAATATACAGAATTTTAGTTATATTTGAATTAAATTTTAGTTAATAGAAAATAACAATTTAATGTGCTAAAATCAGCAAAAAACTTTAGTAAATAATTAGTAGCCTAGAAAGTCACAAAAAAATTTAAAATTTTCGAAGTTTTTTTTTTATTTTTTTCTAATTCAAATAAAAATTTAGCTTTTTGGAATCAGCAGCTTACTATTTTTTTAGCAAATCTTTCTCTTGATATAAGCAGAATATACTGATATTAACATTCGACTAAATTTTACTGAAAAATAACAGCAAAATTTTTGTAGATATAGCAGTTGATTTTACATATTTATACCCTACACCACTATGTGGTCATTATATCCTACACCACTATGTGGTCAGGGTATTATTATACCCTACACCACTATGGTATTGGTATTATAAGTTTGTGCTGATGTTTGTAACACCAAAAAATATTGGTCGTGGACCCACCTTATAGTATACCGATCGGTTCAGAATTTTTTTTTATTTCGATTTAACGATGTCCGTCTGTCCGTCCGTCCGTCTGTCTGTCCATGCAATCTTGTGCGCACTCTACAGGTCGCAAACATTAAGATATTTTGATGAAATTTGGTACGCAGACCTATGTTGGCCCAAGGACGAAAAGTTTGATTTTGGTGAACATCGGTCCATGTTTAGACCTAGTGCCCATATAAGGGTCCTACCAAAATTATACTCTTTATACGCTGCAGGTCGCAAATATTAAGATATTTTGATGAAATTTGGTACATAGACCTATGTTGGCCCAAGGACGAAGCCTATTGATTTTGGTGAACATCGGTCCATGTTTAGAACTAGTGCCCATATAAGGGTCCCCCCAAAATTGGCTTGGTTACAAACTGCAGATCGCAAATATTAAGATATTTTAATGAAATTTGGTGCGCTGACTCACATTATAGAAAATTTTGACACGAGCCCCATTTTGACCCATTCGAATTTCGGATCCAAACATTAGTTGGCTTTTACCCAGACTGGTGTAGGGTATTGTATAGTATAGGCATGCCCGACTTTAACCTTTTTACTCGTTTTATTCTACTAATATTTAGCAAAATTTTCTGCCGCTTTTACAGTATAATTTGTCGTTTTTAAATGAATAAAATCAAGCTTAAATATAACTAAAATTCTAAAATATCTTCATATTTGCGATATCTGGCGTGCGAACTAGTTTAAGAGCCATTTTTTGAGGGGCCCTTATATGGGCGTTAAATCTATCCATTGACCAATATTAACCAAAATGAATAGACTTCGTCCATGGTATATCAAATTTTATGTATATATCTTAATAGTTGCGACTTCTAGACCGCACTCAAGAACCAGAAGGACACGGAAAGACATCGCTAAATTGAATTAAGGGGTTACATGACATTCGCGGCAGAGAAAACAGGTCTTTTTTTAAAAATTCATAACTCAGTCAAAAACAAACATTTTTTGTTGCGGCGCTGGGAGTCGCAAAAATTTTCCGATCTGGAAATAAAATGACTTTTTTAAATCTTAACAAAATTGGTTATCGTATGAATAACCAATCGAATAATAATACATTTTTTTTTCGATTTTTTATGAATTTTTAAAGTCAATATTTTTTTTAGAAAAAACACACTTTCAAATTTGGAACATTATTCGATTGGTTATTCATAAGATAACCAATTTTGTTAAGATTTAAAAAAGTAATTTTTTTTTTCCAGATCAGACAATTTTTGCGACTCCCAGCGCCGCAACCACGAGGCCCCGTTTTTTTCTCTGCCGCCAGTTTGGAGCTCTATAAAACCGTGTTGGAGTGAAAAATATATTTTTTTGAATTTCTTTTATTGTAATTTGTAATTTTTTGGAAAAAGTTTGTTGTTGTCTGAGTTATGAATTTTTAAAAAAAGGTCTGTTTTCTCTGCCGCGAATGTCATATAACCCCTTAAAAACTGATTCGGAGTCGATCGATATAGTAAAAGATGGATCTTGGCCCAATATTATTTGGTGTAACAAATATAAGCACAAACTTATTATAATCTTCTAACTTAGTGGTGCAGGGTATAAATATACTAAATTTAAAAAATTATATTCATATTTCAACATTTTTTTTTAACGCTCACGTATTTAGCTCATTTGTCTTAGATTTCAACATAACTACGACATGTATTACACTTTATTTATTCTTATATCTCTTCGTGCTGGATTGCATTAAATACGATACGTACTATATTTTTTTAAAACTCTTAATATTGTATTTCAAATACATTAACAATATATATGAAGTCTTTAATGCGATAAAGTCAAAAAAAAAAAAAAAAAAAAAAAGCGAGAAAAAATTGTTGCACTGTTGTTACTTTATCTCACATTTTCTTCAAGTCTTCCATATTTTGTTTTCCCTTAAGATTTTCCAAACACTTCCACTTGAAATTTGTTATTTTTATATATGATTTCTTTGTTCATTTCCTGTTTTCTGAAGAAACAGTATGGAAAGCGTGTGGGGCTTTCCATACCAACAGTCCAGATAAAGAGTAATAATATTATATTACTGTCAAACTTACAGTATTTATTGTTTTATATGCCGCATATTAAAATATAAATAACTTTTTAAATTCTTTTTTAAAGTGGGCAAAGTAGGTGTGGTAAAATATTGACCAACTCAGGGTTTATTTTAAGTACATTATTTATAATAATTTAAGAGATTTTGAAAAATCCTAGAAGTTTGAAAATATCAATAGAGTTTATTATGGATTATTTAAAATAATAATTGTTTTTTCCAAAATTCAGAACTAGATTTAATTAGCTAAAATCAAGTTAACTAAAAATTAACAACATTTTTTGTTTATGAAAAAACAGCTTAGATGTTTTTCTACCAGTATCGATTCAGAAAGTTTTAGTGTGCTACTCGGTTTCCTTTTGGAGGAAATATTCCTTGAATATTGTCCACCTAATATACTCAATAAAAATTCAAATATTTATTCATTAATCAGTTGGGACATCAGTATGTATAAAACATTTTTCAACTTTTGGTATTATCGGTATGAACATGAAAATAGAGATCATGTGTAGTAAATCATCATCTAAGATATCCTGTATAAAGCATTTCATAATATCAAAAAATGAATTAAGAGAGTCATATTTAACACAAAGGTTAAGCGAGGAAGGCCACTGATATAAGTCAATTAATACTGTAGGTTTCTCATTTGCACGTTGAACTTTTTCTTGTAGCTCGGCAGTTGGTATGAAAAGCCGCGTATGTACGTTAGTATGTTTGATGAAGTAATAAGGGAAATTTTATTACAAAACCAGCTTCCGACGTTACATTTTACTAAGCAGCTTAAACGTACAACAGTAAATTCATGTGTCACTAGTAAAAGTATGTAGATTTTAAAGAACTTGTGGGATTATGTTATGGTTTCGGGTTTTAAACTTTTTTTGTTTTTGTTAAATAGCTCTTATTTTAATTTAATTTTACATAAAAACGATGTAAAAGAATAGAACTTTTCAGTGTTTTAGTTCGGGGCGTATGAATAATGTTTGAAAACAAATATTACTCATAAGTAATTTTATTCATTTTTATCAAAATAAATACAAGTACTATTAACTCCACAATTTTCTTGAGCTTAAGGTTTGTTATTTTTTTTATACAAAAAGTTTTTTATTATTTTCGATATTTCGCACTCCATTGTGTAACATCTTCAGGAAATAACAAATTATAAACAATTTGAAAGTTTGAAAAAGTACATAATAATAAAATTATTGTCAAATTCACTAGATGTAGCTGTTTGTTTTGCCTTTAAATGTTGTTTAAACAGTTTCACATTCCTTAAAAATGAATATGCAGTAAAAAATATGACGCTCATAGAAATAAATCTGTAAAAATAGCAGAAAAAGTACCAAAAATTAGTTAAAAATGATGCTGCAGAAACAACTGCTAAAATTATCAATTTTTTTTCCTAAATGCTACACTCAAAAAAAAAAAAGTCAGCAAAAAATGTTGCTTGTCAGCAAATTTTTAGTCAGGAGCGTGCTTGCAAAAAAGTTGGTAATTTCAGCAAAAGGTTTGCTGAAAATCAGTGAGCTAATTTTTACCAAAAAAATAGTAATCTTCAGCAAAAGTTTTGCTGACATTTAGTCGACTGCAAATGAAAAAAATCCTTGCTAAAATCACTAAACTTTTTGCTGAATATTAGTAGACTGAAAAAAAAACTCAAAAAACTTGTAGCGAAATTTTACTTTAGTAAATTTATTTGCTGAAAATTTAAATATAGAATATGTGTAGAGTTGTTTTTCTTTTCTTGTCATTTCCGTTTCCACACAAGCTGCGACATCTATATCTTGTCTATCTGATTGTCGTTCACGCTATTCATGCGGTTATCAGCACAATTTTTGTAGCAAAATAAATTAGTAAAACACTAGTTCAAAATTAGTTTAGTGTTAAAAAAATATAACTAAAATTTTTGCTGAAAACGGAATTTCAGCAAAAAAATTGCTGAAAACTAGTACACTTGATATACAAGACGTTTTACTAATTTTTCTACTAACTTATTTTTTTGAGTGTAGCAAAATAAGAACAGCAAAATTAAAACTGTTTAATTTACAGAATTTTAGTTATATTTAAGTTAACTTGTAGTTAATTGAAAATAACAAATTGTACTGTAAAATCTGCAGAAAATTTTGCTAAATATCAGTAGACTAAAAATAGCAAAAAAAAAACTTCTTTACCCATGTGAAAATCGAAATATATATGAATATACATCATCATACATTGGCTCGTATGTGTTCATGCATGGGCATACATTGTCATATACGTCCATGCATAGTTTAATGTATGACCCTACATGATCTCATATATTTCCATATACCTTTGGATCCGAAATTTGAAGGTATATGGATGTATATGCCCATATATGATCATATATAATTATATGTGAATCATATATGAGCATATATGGTCACATATGAACATGTACGGTCATATACACTTAAATTTCGGATCCGAAGATATATGGAAATATATGATATCATGTGTGGTCATACATTGAACTAGACTTGGACGTATATGATTATGTATTCCCATGCATGATCATACACAAGTCAATGTATGATCATGTCTGTTCATATATATTTCGATTTTCACATGGGTATTTAAAAAATTTTTGCTATTTTTACGCTAAACTTATTTGAATGCAAATAGCAGCCTATTCTGCTAAAATCAGCAGAAATATTTGCTAAAAAAAATTCTAAACTGCTTTCAAAAGGCTCGATTTTTATTTGCATTTAAAAACAAAATCGAAAAAAAAACTTCGAAAATTTGAAATTTTTTTGTGATTTTTTAGTGAACTAATTATTTAGCAAAATTGTTTGCTGATTTAGGCAAATTAATCTGCTATTTTCCATTAACAAAAATTTAACTCAAATTTAACTAAAATTCTGTATATTTAACAGTTTTATTATTGCTGTTCCTATCTTACTAATATATAGCAATTTTATAGCAGCATCATAATTTTAAGTAGTTTTAACTAGATTTTTTACAGATTTTTTTCTATTAGTATATTTAATCTAAACAGCCTTTTTTATATTTAATCTAAACAGACTTTTTTTTTTGTCTCACCAAATCAGTGCTGGTCTAATTTAAAGCATACACTCAAAATTATATGTTTGCTGGCTGGACAGAAAAATTTGTTACTTTAACAAAATTTATTTCTGTTTTTTGGCTTAAAATAAAATTTATTGATTTTTAGTAAAACTACAGTTTTATTTGTAATTATACTGAGTCGTAAAATTTGTTAAAATTTAGGATCTCGGGAGCCTACCAGGGCCTAGTCAATATCATCTAAGGGCATGTAAGAACACTCCTAAGAAGCAAACATTTTGTCCGTTTTGCTCTATCTGGCTTAGTTTTCGAGATATGGGCAATTTTATGACTGGAAAATTTTTACTAAAAATTGCCAAGGTTCCAAGGCCCCACCAAGGTCCATTTTTCGACAGCGATAATCTTTTCACGGGGTGTTGCATAGTTAGGAGTAGTCGAAGCTTATCGACATTCTGCTCCATATCTCTTCGTTTTCGAAATATGGGTCATTTTAAAAAATAGGGAGGGTAAGAAAAACTTCGGACAAATTGGTGGCGCCATCTACCGGATAATAACAGAAACATGAAAATACATTTGCGAAAAAGAAGACACGGAGGAGATTAGAAGATAAACAAAAAAATCTAAAGTGGAATGTTTGTATGTGTCTGTTTGATAAATTCTAAAAATAAAAAACAATAACAGAAAGCTGAATAGGAAAGAAAACCATGAATTAGCTACACTACATTCAAGGCCTTACTTGGGTTAGAGGAGTGCACAGGTTCGATTCCTACAGTCGAAGGGTTGTTGAAAAATTATCATATAGAGAAAATCTAACAATAAAATATAAACAATAATACAATCTAATGGAAAATCACTGATGAAGCCTGTCCATAGAAAAAGGCAGAAACTAGATCTAATCTGATTTGCAAATTAATGTGTTTATAACTTTTAGAGAAAAAAGGTTTATTCTTCTTCTTCTTAACCTCAAACCAACTAAATGAAAATACTCTATTTTAACAATAAATTGTTTAAAATTTAACAAATGGGTTCTTTAAAATAAACTATAAAAAATTTAAAAAATTAATACACAAAAAAATACTGAAGTTTTTTAGTATTGTGTTAAATGAAGATAAATAGAATCTTTGCTTAAATCAGTGTTTTAATTCAAAATTTGTGAAAAATTAGTTACATCGATTTGAATTTTCTACTGCATATTTGTTTTTATAAAAATATCTAAAAAATTCAGTTATAGAAAAAGTCTGCCAAAAAATTTTTTTTTTGTTGACTGGTGTATTTAAATTTAATTTATAAGTAATTCAAACTTTATGTCTGAACTCATGGCAGTAATAAATTCTTTGACCTAAATTAATATAAAAGCAGCCAACAAACCATCAAGTGCTTTTGATTTGATAACAAAATAAAAGCTAATAAAAATTCACTCTTTATGTGATTTTGTTTTCTTCTTTTAATAAAATATTTTTGCAATATAAAGAAAAATATTAAAAAAAAAAAAACTAATGCATAAATTTTCCTCGATTTAATATTTTTCTTGCGTTAAACCCCTTCTAGAATATACAAACTCTGATGTTGAACTGAGATTTCTTAGTCCTTAACTTATGCAACAAGGAATAATAATCAAAAAAAAAACTATAGTTATATAAGAAATTGTTGTTATTTGGGTTTAGCATAATTGGGAATTTTTCATCGTCATTGAAATTTTATTTCCAACTAATACCTACAAATTGAAAAGAATTCAATACACAGCAAAAACTGTAGGCACCAACAATGGACTTTGTAAAAAAAAACACATTTTCTTTTAAATTAAAATTTGATTTTCAACAATTTTTTTGTTTGAAATGTTTGTAACACGTTTCTAAATTGTAATTTTTCATATAAAAATTCTTTAAAAATAAAAATTCAAAGTTACAAAAAAACAAAATTTTTTTTTAATTTACAAATTCTGTTATTTGTGCCTTTATAAAAAGTTTTTTTTTGTATTTACAAACACGGTGTGAGTAAGGTGTTTACAAATTTAATTAGAATTTTCTAAATACTTTATGTGTAGGTACCACTTAATAAAGGGTTCTTCAACAGGGACGCTACAAAAGTAGAAAGACAGGGACAGCAAACGACGCCATATTTCTTGCCGCTCTTTTGACATTTCTCTTCAGAAAGGTTTGCCATTTCATGATGGAGAGATATACGAGCCAACAACGAGTCGAAATTATTAAAATTTACTACCGAAATTCGGAGTCAGTGGCCTCAACGTTAAGAGCGCTACGTCCAATTTATGGTCGTCATAATGAATGGCTTCGTCAATAAACAAAATATGCGTTATTGGTCAGACAGCAATCCACACGTACTCCATGAGTCATCATTGCATCCCGAAAAAATTACGGTTTGGTGCGGTTTATGGGCCGGCGGCGTCATTGGGCCGTACTTCTTCCGTGATGATCAAGACCGGCACGTTACTGTGAATGGGAATCGCTACCGTTCAATGATAACCGAATATTTTTGGCCCCTATTGGATGATATGGACTTGGAGGACATGTGGTTCCAACAGGACGGCGTCACAAGCCACACAGCGAATGTCACAATCAATTTATTGCAAACCAAGTTTGGAGAACGTGTTATCTCACGAAATGGTCCAGTCGATTGGCCGCCTCGGTCGTGCGATTTGACACCGTTGGACTATTTCCTGTGGGGCTACGATGAACTTCGTACGAATATCGGCCGATTTATGTTTGAAAACCGTCGAAAATTGGGTTCAGCGTCTGGACTTCTGCAAGCGTGCCCGTGGTGGCCATGCAAAAGAGATCGATTTCCATACATAATAGCATCGAACGTACTTTCACAGGAATAAAAAATTTCATTGATATCCAAAACCGTTTTTGTTTTATTTATAAAAACTTTTGTAGCGCTCTTATTGAAGAACCCTTTAGTAAAAAAATATATGACATTAGGAACAATATCGATGGAATTCACAGTTTGTACTATTTTAAGCAGGAAAATTGTACTTTGACAATTTTCTAAGGGCGAAATTCTAAAATCATGCAACTTTACAGCTAAAGCACGTTAGCACTTAAACTGTGAATTACTGCATTTCAGAATATTGAATTAATGGACACTAGAGATATTCAGCAATGTATGGAGAATTTTCAAAATTAATTGCAACAGTAGTATTTTTCAATTGCAAGAGTAGTATTTTGGAAGATGACAGAGCAAATTGTGGTAAGTTTTTGTTATTGTTTTTCCTCTGATATTTGAAATGTTGAAAAACGTTGGACTAAGTGTATTGAAGTTTCAGGAGATTATATTGAAAAATAAAATAATTTTAAAAATCTAGCTCTTGTTTTTCATTTTTAGGCAAGGAACATTTCGAATTGCCCTCGTAGTTTAATGAAACTTGGTATACTGCTTCACATGTGAGCATGAAAAAGCCAATTGATTTCATGTATAATCGGCCCAGGTTTAGACCGAATACCCATATAAAAGTCCCCCAAAAATTGACATGTTCGCACGCTAGACGTCGCAAATATTAAGATATTTTGATGAAATTTAGCCTGCTTTCGGTTTAAATCTGTCCATGTTGAGACCTAGTGCCCATATAAAGTTCCCCCAAAATTGAATTTTCACCACGCCAAAAATAGGTATGTTAATGAAATTTGGTTCACCGATTCACAAGAGCCCATTGACAAAGCCTCTTGAGTTTGTTTAGCATCGATCAATGTTTAGACCCAGTGCCCGTATAAGGGTCCCCAAAAATGGAAATTTTTTCACGGTACGGGTCGCAAATAATAATATATTGTAATGAAATTTGATATACCGACTTACAGCGAGCCTATTTATTATGGTTAAAATCGGTCCATATTTTGACCTAGTGCCTACTTGAAAACTGCAACTACTGATTGCAAAACCATCATATGTAATCAACACCCGAATAAACATTCGTTTGCGTTCAAGCGCCGAATATACTCAAATACACATATTCGTTGCTGATTTTAAATCAATCAAACCAAGTGATTTTTGTTGCATCTTTGATTTAATCATTGGTCGTTTTCATACAATTAATTTTGATGTAGAATAAATCAGAAAAAACAAAAATGAACGCGTATGAGTTTTTTCATGATTAAAACCAAATAAAAGAAAAATAATTTCATAACTTTAAAGAAGGAATTTACAGTATCATCGGCAGTATCGGCAAAAAATAAAAAAAATTTTTTTGCCGACCGTAGGGGTCGCCTTTTTTAATTTTTTGTTATAGCTTTGGCATTTAAAATCGGATTTTAAAGTGTGATATATCGATTTTTTTGCCACGAGGAGACCAGTGTTTTGCTATATAGTAAAAATCCAATTAAAAAAAATTTAAAAACTACGTTCGGCAACCAATATATAAAAAAAAATTTCTACTGGGTTTAGCGAAAAACTTCCTTAGCAAAAGTTTAATGATTTTTTGCGAGCTTTAATTTTCTGACATTAGGGTGGTAGCAACTGAGATCTGGTGGGTAACTACTAGAACGGGATACTTGAGGTCAAAATGTCCTTAGAGCAAAACACTGGTCTCCTCGAGAGAAAAACATCGATGTATCATACTTTAAGATCCGACTTTAAATACCAAAGATATAACAAAAAATGTAAAATGGTAAAAATAAAAAAAAAATTTTTGAAACCTCCTTGCAAAAATACTTCATATTGGAGGGTGTACGGCGCACTTTTTTTTTTGCCTGTAAAGTGGTACCCTCTAGTGTAGGTACATTCCCATTATAAAACAATAAGATTTAATTTTTTTTTTTTTTATAAAACAATTAATACTTTGATTTATTCATGTGAGATCAAATGTTCGATCACTGTGATTTTATTCAACAGTGTGATTTTATTCAACAGTGAGTTTTTCTGAGTGATTAAATGTGAATAAAACATGTTCGACAGACCACTCAAACTGATCCGAACTACGCGTTCAGCAGCATAATTTGATTTTATTCAACATTAAGTATTGTGGTGTGATTAAATATGGATAAGAATTTTAGTGTATGATTAAATCAAGAAAAAAGTTGATTTTGCAGTTCTCTGCTTCCTATATATAATATTTATTAATTACAATAATTACCCTCGTTTAATATCAACATCAACAAAAATCGGAAAAAATAATTAAAAATTTTGTTATCTCAGCCTGCAAAATTTGGATACTTTTTTGAGGGTTCTTATTCTTTGAGTCAAATCTTACTCAAATAAATAAAAAAGTTTTTTTGAAATTTTACAATTTTTTGTCAAAAATTGCTCATATTTTGGACGAAAATTGCTCATATTTTGAGCCTTCTAAAAAGAATCATAAAAGACACAAAAATTTTAGCCAAATTATTAAATCCAAAAGATAGTTCTGAAATGACTCAGAAATGTAAATAAATTTGAATATTTTATGAACAATTCAAAAAAGGTTCAAAAAATTAAAAAAAAAAATGAGCCTTTTGAATTTTTTTAATCTTTTTTTTTTTTTTTTTTTGAGTCAGTTTTGAATCAAAAAAGAAGGCACTTTTGGATAAACCACTTCCATTCAAAATTTTGAATTTTTAATAATATTTTTTGAGTTTTTTTATTCATGTAAATAGAGAGCAGTATTTTAGAAGACGACAAAGCAAACTGTGATATTTTTTCTTCTCTTTTTTATTTAAGATGTTTATTAACGTCAACGATAAAAGTAAAAAATTCTCATTGAGTTTAAGCTAATAAATATTTCTAAAAATTATAGAAAGTCGTCCCCTGATCACTCAGGCCAGAATGAAATCCGGATAGGAACATGTCTACAGAAAATCATTTTTCACAATTTGTAATAACATTAAAATTATATAACAATTATTTTAATTTTTGCATTAAAAAATACAAAAATGGTTTTTTTCGGACTTTCTATATTTTCATATATTTAGTTAAAATATTAGTATAAGTACAAATTCTAATATGATATTGTCATATTATCGGTGCTGTTCTAAGTTCCGAAACCACATAAAAAAATTCTAAAGTGAAACATTCCGAATTTTTTTGCTGTTCTGTGATCCACATCCAAACTATTTTTTTCGTTTTAATAGAAAAAGCTTGGTGAAAGTAAAATGAATATATAGATTTTTTTCACCAATTAATATATAAAAATTTATCTAAAAATTTATTAAAAAATTATAAAATTTGCTCGAAACAGAAAATTTCCGTAAATTTTTAATTCCGTATGATTTTACAAATGCACTCTAATTAAGAAGTTTCGGAACTCAGAACAGGAGTGTCTAATTATATTTGTTGTTTCAAAAAGGTTGCTCATTTTCATGATAGACAATACAATTGTTTAGTGGACATCACCCCAACCCTTCAGTTGTCCGCAATAAGAAAATGATAACTTGAATACACAAACCGAGAGATTACATAAGGTATAAAAATTCAACGGGACGAGAATTTTGTACCTTCGTATATGAACTGCCTGATTTGGTAAAACCAGCCATAAATCAACTCCTTTTCAAAGCAACAATTACATAAAAGTATTACTAAAAATTATTTGTATATGTCTGTTGGATCACTTCTGAAAGTATTCATATAGAGACAATCTGACAATAAAAATATAAACAATAATACAATTTAATGGAAAATCACTGATGAAGCCTGTCCATAAAAAAGGCAGAAACTGGATCTAGTCTGATTTGCAAATTTAATGTGTTTATAACTTTTGAGGAAAAGATTTATTCTTCTTCTTAACCTCAAAACTACTAAAGTAAAGAAAAAATTAATTATTTTTTAAAATTTTTTTAACAATTTCGATTAAATGATTAATAGTTTTAAATTATTTGATTTATTCGTTACTCGAAATTTCGACATTTTAAATTATTTGAGCAATTTTTTAGCAAAGTTGTTCCAATAATCGAATAACGATTAATCGATTGAATATCCTAGTCAATAAAATCAAAATTTCTTACTATATTTTTTTTGTAATTTTAAATTTTGACACAAGCGCATTTTAATACATTCCAAACATTGGTTGGCTTATAACCAGACTGGTGTAAGGTATCATATAGTCGGTATGCCCTACTTTAACTTTTTTACACGTTTTATTTTACATTTATTGTTTGTAAGCAGTGAAAACGAAAAATTTCTTCATAAAACTTTTTGTTAGATAAATAGGAAATCACAATTATTGTGTATTTACCGTTGCCAAATTTTTCTACATGTGAATCTTCCATTTTAGGTATAGGATGTGTTCAGCGAACTTATGTATAACACTACGAGGAACATTTTTGTGGAACATCTTAACCTTCTAACTCTGCAACTAAAGCGACTTTTTGGGCCCTTTTTAAAAAGGGGAAAAAACGGCCCCTAAATTGCAGAGTAAAAGGGTTAAAATGTTCCGCAAAAATATTTGTCATAAAATTCTACTGTAAGTCTTTTAAGACATTAAATATGAAAGTTTAATTTCAGTGCCACAAATAAAGCAAACCTTAACACTTACCCCCTAAAACTCAGGTTTGTGGGGCAATTGGGCGCCAAATTTTAATTAGTATGAAATTAACGCGTAAATACATTTTAAGTTTTGACTTATTTCTGGCATACTAGTGTTTTTTTGTCTCTTTTTAAAAAGGAGCCGAAAAAGTCCCTTTAACTGCAGCGTTAGAGGGTTAAAATGTTTTACAAATAAGTTCCTCGTAATGTTTCACATAAGTTCGCTAAACACATTCTATACCTAAAATGGAAGATTCACCAGGTTTCCTGTGGGGGTTAGTTTTGACTTATTTCTGGCATTGAAGTTAAATTTTCCACTTTAATGTCTTCAGGGACTTATAGTAGAATTTCATGACAAATATTGTTGGGGAACATTTTAATCCTCTGACCCTTAAACTTACGGTCTTTTTAATGCCTTTTTAAAAAGGGATCAAAAAAACTCTCTTTAATTGAAGAATTAGAGGACTAAAATGTTCCTCGTAGTGTTTTGCAACTAAAACTAAAAAACTGTAACTAAAATTGAAAATGCACAATTCACACAATCCTATGTGGATTCACAATAATAGATTTTCAAAAGTGGTGAAACTTTAGCGCCCCAAAAAACATAGGACCAGACGTAAACTTTTAAAACGCCGATACACGCTGTTTTTTTTTTTTTTGTCCCCTCTAACAGAATAAGTTGTTAGAACCTTGTTATTTTTTGTTTGTTTTTTTTTTAATTTTTTTAGCAATAAAGAATACTTAGTTTTAAAGTTCTGAGTTTTTGTGTATAGTAGTATATTGTTTACTTTTATTTTGACTTACCGTACTTCCTTCATAGCCGCTGGTTAACAATTGTATATCGATTTCAATATCGAGATTTGCTTTAGAGGTGGTTGTCGAAGTAATTAATTGTGAAGGCAAATGGTCGACCATTAAACCATCTACTAGTGAATTGTTTGTATTGAAGGACGACGACAACGTTGATGACGACAATGCAGTGTTTATGCTGCTAAAATTGCTGCTTACATTATTGGCTGGTGTTAGAAGGGAAGTAGTTGAATTGCTATTGGTGTTATGGAATAATATTGTGTGATTTCCTATATAACTACTACCACTGTCGCCATAGGGATGATGATGATGATGATGTTGCTTCTGCTGTTGGTAATGGCTGTCAGCTATAAAAGTGCCAGATGCCGCACCTGTTGTTGTTGTTGCTGCCGCTGACATGGAACTATTTAAAGCAGCAACAACTTCAAGGGTCGAAGAGACCATTGCTGTTAAAGCTGCCAATGTAGAGCTCGATGTTAAATAAAAGTTTGAGGTGGTCATTTTTTATTTTTAAATTGTTTTCCCGTTTAGTACGTTTTATCTTTTTACACTTTTTTTTTTTTACTTTCCTTTCACTTGTTTATAACACAGCGGAAGTGATTTTATTTTTTTCAACACCGCGTTAGTTGTAGAATATTGTTGCAGGGGTTTCAAAGGAAACAAACAAAAAAAAAACACACACACCCAACTTGATAGGAATTTTAATTGCAATATAATTGTTTGAACTCTTTAATAAAAGAGAGTAGAAGAACAAAAGTTGTATAAAGAACACAAAACCAAGAAGAATTGGTTTGAAAATTGCAACAAAAAACACTTGCAATTGCACTTTTCTATTTCTTTTTTCCTTTTTAAAATTAATTGATTAATTTAATTTGTTTAGCAATTGTTTTATTATAAAATGTTTACTAAATTGTTAATGTCATTTTATAACAATTATTCACATTTACAAAATTTTCCATATTTATTTATATTTACTTTAATTTTTTTCATTATTTTTAAATTTATTTTTTAATTAAACGGAAATGAGTCACTTGAAATGTTTTGAATTTTAAAAGAAAAAACATAAACAAATTTTTCATATTTTTGTTTTGAATGTGTTTTGTTTTTTTTTTATCAAAACGGAAATTGCAATTTTTAACGGGTTTTCACAAACTCGTTAATTTTTAGATTTTTGTTTTTATATTTCAGCAGTTTTTGTTTGTTTTTTTTTATGAGATTTTGTTTACGTGTTAGTTTATATTTTTGTAGAGTTCAACCACTTCTCTGGTATTTGGTTGTTGTTATATTTGTCATGCTATATTTCATATTTTTCTCCACTTCATTTTATTCCTTCATGCTCAACTTCCTGTTGACCAGTGTTATTGAATGGGTGTGTTTGTTCAACATTCATTCAGTCATACTGCAATAAACAACGAAATGAAAAAACTAAATCAGAAAATATTTTATATGTAGTAGTAAGGGATTTATTTTTTATTTTTACTTTTGTTTCACACAAGTTCATTATTTAAATATTTATGTATGAGTATATATGTCAAAGTTCTGTTTTTAAATGTACAGTATTAATATTTCTACTTATTAAGACCAGTATAAATTATGCCACACCTGTAGTGGGATTTTCTAACTTTCTCTAACTGAAAAATTTATAAAGTACAGAAGTTCAAAGTGGAATGTTGAAATTCTAAAGCATCATTACGAAATTTCAGATTTCAAAAATTGAGATGCGAATACGCTTTTAGGAAAAATAGATTTTTGTCAATAAAAGTAAACTCACAATACAATTTCCGCAAAGGTTCAATAGTTAAATATTTAGAAAGTAAATCGCTAAAGTTGTTTCAATTCAATAAACCTTTAAATTACAATCTATGTTAGAGCAAGCCTATGTGCAAAAGTGTTATTTTTCCAGCTGCCCGCACATTTTCGGATATGTTGAGAGTAAAAAAAGATGTGTGCAAAAATTAGGTTTCTGCGGTGTAAACCAGCCAAGTCATTTACATTTATGTCCTCAAAATTACCCTAAAAAAGGTTCATGAATTTATCCATTTATAACTCTTAAACTAGAAGGTTCTGGTGATTAAGTTATATAGCTTTTGTCTACACAATGAAAAGTCAAATATTTCGTTTATACAAACTTTTAACCCTCCCATGACTGCTAGTGTTGTTTTAAAAATTTGTGTCAAAACTAAACTTTCAATGTCTCATTTAATTTTGAAGATCTGTAAATACGTATACTCTTCATCATATAATAGGAAATTTAGCGTAGATTAAAAGCAAACTATGCTTTTTAAAAATATTTCGTCCATTTCATGACAGAAAGCCCAAAAACTGATTCTGAGTTATAGATTTATTATATATATGCACTAGGAAACCATATTAATCTTCCATTTTAGGTGTAGGATGTGTTCAGCAAACTTATGTAAAATACCATGAGGTACATTTTTGTAGAACAAATTAACCCTCTAACTCTTCAATTAAGGGGCCTTTTTTTGGTCCCGTTTTAAAAAGGGACCAAAAAGACCCTTAAGTTGAAGAGTTAGAGGGTTAAAATGTTCCCCAAAAATGTTCCCCGTAGTGTTTTACATAAGTTCACTGAACACATCCTATACCTAAAATGGAAAATTCACATGATTTCCTCCTAAAATCCAGGGTTGTAGTACATTTGAGCACCAATTCTGAATAAGTACGAAATTAATCCTTAAACACATTTTAAGTTTTGACTTATTGCTGGCATTGAATTTAAATTTGCAACTTTCATGTCATAAGAGACTTATAGTAGAATTTTATGGCAAATATTTTTGTGAAACATTTTAACCTTCTTACTATTCAATTAAAGGTGCTGTTTGGCCCTTTTTAAAAAGGGACATAAACGACCCGTAAGTTGAAGAGTTAGAGGGCTAAAATCTTCCATAATAATATTTGTCATGGAATTCTACTACAAGTCTCTGAAGACATCAAAGTTTAAAATTGAGGTTTAATGCAAGAAATAAGTCAAAACTTAAAATGTGTTTAAGAGTTAATTCAGAATTGGCGCACAATAGAGCAGCCATATGTGCAAAAATGTTATTTTTTCACCTCCGCACGCACTTTCCGGTAGTTTGGGCATAAAATATAATATCTCCGTAAAAATTTATCCTCTCGGATTTTAGCCCTAAAAATGGACTAAAATTAGTTTAAAGCATCTTTGCGCTATAACTCTTAAAGGTTTTATAAAAAAATACTAGGTATATGACATATAATATTTTTCCAAATCCCTGGGAATCGAAACCGGAACCTTATGTGCAACAGTACAATGTGCCAAACCATTAAACCACAACGCCCTCTAAATGTTAATCACTAATGAAAATTGTATCCAATGTTGAAAATTGAACATTTCAAAAAACAAATACTTTCACAATAGTAAATATTAGGTTTATCAAAAATGTTGTTCCACCGGTAGTTTTATAATCAATTAAATTTTGGTTGGTAATAAACTATATACGTCCTTTCCGATAATACCAAACACTTATACAGGGTCCGCCAAATAACTTTTTTTTTTTTAAAATGCTATAAAAAAAAACTACTGAATATTTTCTCAAATTTCTTTTTTTATTTGAAAGTACAATCCTTCCGGTTAATAATGGAAAATAATTTCATTCATATGGCTGCCTCGGCTGGCCATGCAGTAGCCTACACGATCGGCCCAATTTTTAAGCACATTATCGATTGTGTGCAGCTGTATTTCACCAATGGCTTCACGAATATTGTCCTTTAAAGCGTCAATTGTCTCTGGCTTGTCGGCGTAACACTTATCTTTGACGACACCCCACAAATAATAGTCCAACGGTGTCAAATCGCAGCTCCGAGGTGGCCAAACGACATCAGCTCTGCGGCTGATAATGCGATCTTCAAAAACAGGGCGCAAAACATCGAGTGTAGCTTCGGCTGTGTGGCACGTAGCGCCGTCCTGTTGAAACCAAATGTTGCCAATATCCTCCTCTTCAATTTTTGTGAACAAAAATTCGTTCAACATGGCCCGATAACGGTCGCCATTGACTGTAACGGCCACTCCTTGCTTATTTTCGAAGAAAAATGGCCCAATTATGCCTCTGGACCAACCACACACAACCATATTCGTTCAGCGGAAGGATAAAACTAATTATCTGTCAAATCAGACATGAGCTAAGTGTTACCATTCACGAAATAAGCACTATTTGAAAAAAAAAAACGTTAGATGGCGGACCCTGTATATTTTGCCCCCAAATTCATAAACGCTTTGTAAAATTGTAGTAGGTTTATTGAACACATTTTCCATTGGCGTTGTCATAGGAAGGGGAAACTGACCCCTTGTGACATGTCACAAGACAAATCCCAGGACAGGTCCCTGCACTTTGTTTTTTATGAGAGTTCAGTAACCTGTCCTAGGATTTGTCTTGTGACATGTCACTAGGGGTCAATTTCCCCCTCCTATGACAACGCCATGTAAAAGTGACCAGTCTATTTCATATAAAGGGGCCAGTTCGGTGACAGTTTGTTAAAATTTCCCGTAGGGTAATAATTTATAAAATTACACTGTTTGTTTTATATTTTGTCATGAGAATTATTTTCCTTGTGCTGACATTTAAAAATCATATTTATATTTTGAGTAAAAATTTAAAACCATTTTGTTTATTTTTCATAAAGTTTAATAAAAATCTGTGCTGTTAATAAAAAAGAGAAAAAGGAATAACTGCATACCCTAAGGAGTTAAATAAAATAAAATATTTCAGCATACTTTAGGGATGAATATTAATGTATTAAAACATAATTTTTATAAGACAGAAAGAACGACTAAATATGACAATTGTGATAACAATAATTTAATAACAATAATTAATCGCAAACTCAATAACATAATGCAGGGAAAATCCCATTAAGTTAACTGGAGTTTAGTCGTAAAGTACAAACGTATAAAGTATAAAAATTTAATGATATATCGCTGTGGAATACAGGATGTCAGTTGAAATGTAAGCACCTGTCCCGAGAGTGGTGAAGACACTGCTCTGAAGGTACCTGTCCCATGACTGGTGAACACAGGACAGAACTAGGTTATATCAGTGATGTGGTACGAATATATTCGAGAAGAAGTCAGGTCAATTCAATTAACACTTTAATTTATTAAAATATAATTCTAAGGTCGTCTGCTAATTTAGAACTATACTAAACAAATTTTCCAAAAATACATAAGTGGTTTAAAAGTTTAGCAAAAATGTGTGCGGCAACCAATTTTGATATTCGATTTAGTTTAAATAGTTTAAATATTCCAAACAAAATTGTTTATACACAAATATTTCAAAAATGCATTTATTTTTTTTATTTTCAAAATATAAATTTCACTTTGACAGAATATTTAGTATTTGCTTTTAAATAATTTAGTTCAAAACGAATGTAATCTAAATTGAAATACCAACTGTTTTATAGAAAATATTTTAGGTCCAATTTAGAGAATAAGCACAATACAAATCGAAAAGGAATCTTAAATCGTGACGGAAAAAATTTGAACAAAATAGCAACGGAAACGGAATCTGACTTTTACAACACAGAACACATAGAAAGTCAAGTTGGTTATATTTTTTAATTTTTCTTCTTGCCACATTGCAACGTATTAATGTTGTTTGAGATTAGTTAAAATAAAAGGCTGTGAAATTGTTATTGTGTTATTGCAGTTTTTTATATATTTTTTTCAAAGTTAAATCCATTGATATTACTAATGGATGTGCATGACGAAATCAACCATGTAATAGTTACTATACTTGTACTGTGATTGAAATTGTGTGAAAATCTGGCAACATTAGTAAAATAATCTGAGAGTAAAAACAGGAGAATAAGAAATTCCGTTGAGAAAATAAAATATGTTTTATCTCTCATGGAAATCGTTGCACGATTTTAATTGTCAAATTGTATGGAAAAAAACGGGGACCTTTGCATTGTGCTTATACTCTTAGCCTGCTCAGTTAAATTATTTAGTTTAGTTAAATTATTTCATTATTGAAAAATAAAATTATTTTATTATTAAAAATTATATATTTTTTGGAAATTTTGTTTTTCTTTAGGAATTTCCTAATTAGGTTTTCAAAAACCTGATGCGAAAAAAATGTTATTTACAAATATATGTTAATTAAAATTTTTTAAATAAATTATAGTCTACCTGTGATTCGAATCCGGGAATAACAACAGTGGCTACACTCAGAGAAACAACCCTCTAAAAATAATAGAAATAGCTACTAAAAACTAGTTAAAAATGACCATACAGAAAAAAATGCTAAAATTAATAGATTTTTTTTTTTTTGCTAAATAGTAGCAAAATAACCACAGTAAATATGAAACAGTTAAATGAACAGAATTTTGGTTATATTTGAATAAACTTTTAGTTAATTGAAAATGACGAATTATGCCGCAAAATCTGCAGAAAATTTTGCTAAATATTAGTAGACTAAAAATAGCAAACAAAAAACGACGGTACATTTAAGTCTTTTATTTTTTCTAGGCCTATCTTACTAAAATTTAGCAAAACTAATCTGATAATTTCAGCAGTTTTTACTGCAAGGCCATTTTGAACTAAAACTAACCTTAGAGACTTTTTTCTATTAGTGTAGCTAACATGCAAACATTACTTGCCAACGTTGGCATAACGTCAGGAAAACCAAAATATAGATGGTCAAAAAAAAATTAAAAAAAAAATTATTTTGTAAATTTTTGTCGTTTATTTAACCTTCTTTTTCAATTTTTAATTTCACAATTTTCAGAGTTCATAAGATGGAGAATTAATAAAAGAACAAATTGGTCTCAATGGAAATTCCCCTTTATGAATTTTAGGTAGTCCATTAATTTATTAATTTAATTGTTATTTCCTGAAGATACTACACAATGGAGTAGCGAAATATCGAAAATAAAGAATTTTTTATATATAAAAAACAAACCTTACGCTCAAGAAAATTGTGAAATTAAAAATTGAAAAAGAAGGTTAAATAAACGACAAAAATTTACAAAATCAAGAGCATAAGATATCAAAATAAAAGATGAAATGGACTACCTAAAATTCATAAAGGGGAATTTCCATTGAGACCAATTTGTTCTTTTATTAATTCTCCATCTTATGAACTCTGTAAATACATTACTAACATTTTAAAGAAGATTACGGAACAATCTAAATACAATGTGAAGAACTCACTTGAATTTAGGAATAAATTATTCAACAAACAAATACGAAATGATGAAAAATTAGTTTCTTTTGATGTAGTTTCTTTATTCCCAAGTATTACTGTTGATTTGGCAATGAATATTATAAAGGAAAAATGGAAGGTTATTGAAGAATATACAGCTATTGAAAAAGGCTTGTTTTTACGTATTTTGAAATTTTGTATAGAGGATAATAGATACTTTCAATACAGTGAGAAGATATATTTACAACAGAAAGGGCTCCCAATGGGATCCCCTGCTTCTCCAATTGTGGCTGATATAGTTATGGAAGAACTATTGGACACTTGTATTAGAAAACTTGATGTTAGGCCAAAGATAATGACTAAATATGTGGATGATCTGTTTTGTGTCATTTCTGAAAATGCAATTGATAATATGTTGATAGCATTAAATGAATTCAGTTCAGATATTAAGTTTACCATGGAAAAGGAACGTGATTCTAAACTTCCTTATTTAGATACTTTGGTAATAAGAAGAGGTAATAATTTGATAATGGATTGGTATCAGAAACCAATAGCGTCAGGTAGAATTATTAATTTTTATTCAAAACATAATAGGAAAATCATTATTAACACTGCAAAAAATTTGATAGAAAAGGTATTTAATATTAGTGACAGAAAATTTAATAGAAACAATGAGGAAACAATTAAGGATTTATTAAGGGATAATGATTTTCCGATAGGATTAATTTGTTCATTAATAAATCAATATAAATTTCGAAAGAATAATAACACAGGAAATTTAATTGAACAGAAAATTTACAAGTCTATGGTCTATGTACTGGAAATATCAGAACGTTTGGAGAAATCAAAGATAATAGATACTAATAGACATAAAATAGCTTTTAAATCATACAATACAATAAATAAATTATACAGTAAGACAAAGGATAGGATACAGAAATTGGACATGTCAAATATAGTATATAAAATACCATGTAGTGGAAATGACGGAGAGAATTGTGATAAGGTATATATAGGTACAACGAAGAATAAATTGAGAACTAGAATAGCTGGACATAGATCAGATCAGAAATATAGACATATTAATTCACAAAAGACAGCATTATCTTCTCATTGTTCAAATTTGAATCACTATCCTGACTTTGAACATGTATCAGTTTTAAACACAGAACATAATTATAAACGTCGTTATATATTAGAAATGTTACAGATAATTAATACACCCACAACAAATAGAATTAACTTTAAGGCAGATACTGAAAATGTAGCATAGAATTATAGATATTTAACACAAAAGAAATAGCACACATTACATTAATTTATAACACATTATATTAATACATTTTTTATTGTTAATTATTAATATTTTTGTTTGTTATACTTTTATACCAAAGACTTTGTTTACTGGTATAAATGTATACATACAATTTATATTTGACAAATGTTTTTCAAATTTTTTCAAACTTTCAAATTGTTTATAATTTGTTAATTTATTAATTTAATTGTTATTTCCTGAAGATGCTACATAAGGGAGTAGCGAAATATCGAAAATAAAGAATTTTTTATATATAAAAAACAAACCTTACGCTCAAGAAAATTGTGAAACTATAAATTATTTTGTAAAAAACAATTAAATTTAATAAAAAAAATTTAATTTTATAAAACAAAAAAATTTAAGTCCGTGAACGGAATCCAAGACGAGACCTTCTGACTTTAAACCTTATTTTAACAAAGCGTATTAATTTTTATAACATCAGTGCTCTGCCAGTGGATTATTTTTGGTAAAGTTGGCAATTTCTCTATGGTTAGTCAAAAAATAATAAATTTTCACCAATAAAATAAAACACCGCTTTGTCATTCCGACATATTGTATCTTATACTCTCCAACAAAAGTACTTCTTAAACAAGCGCAAAAAGGTGCAATTCAATACTTTTTTCAGTACTTTTTTCAATGGCAATTTTACATGATTTTTATTATACCCTACACCACTATGTGGTCAGGGTATTATAAGTTTGTGCTGATGTTTGTAACACCAAAAAATATTGGTCCTAGACCCACCTTATAGTATACCGATCGGCTCAGAATTTTTTTTTATTTCGATTTAACGATGTCCGTCTGTCCGTCCGTCCGTCTGTCTGTCTGTCTGCCCATGCATTCTTGTGCGCACTCTACAGGTCGCAAATATTAAGATATTTTGATGAAACTTGGTACACCGACTTATATCGGCCCAAGGACGACGCCTATTGATTTTGGTTCAAATCGGTACATGTTTAGACCTAGTGCCCATATAAGGGTCCTACCAAAATTATATTGTTTATACGCTGCAGGTCGTAAATATTAAGATATTTTGATGAAGTTTGGTACACAGACCTATGTTAGCCCAATAACGCAGCCAATTGATTTTGGTGTACATCGGTCCATGTTTAGACCTAGTGCCCATATAAGGGTCCTACCAAAATTATACTGTTTATACGCTGCAGGTCGCAAATATTTTGATGAAATTTGGTACACCGACCTATGTCAGCCCAAGGACGAAGCCTATTGATTTTGGTAAACACCGGTCCATGTTTAGACCTAGTGCCCATATAAGGGTCCCCCCAAAATTATATTGTTTATACGCTGCAGGTCGCAAATATTAAGATATTTTGATGAAATTTGGTACACAGACCTATGTTGGCCCAAGGACGAAGCCTGTTGATTTTGGTGAACATCGGTCCATGTTTAGACCTAGTGCCCATATAAGGGTCCCCCCAAAATTATATTGTTTATACGCTGCAGGTCGCAAATATTAAGATATTTTAATGAAATTTGGTGCGCTGACTCACATTATAGAAAATTTTGACACAAGCCCCTTTTAACCCATTCGAATTTCGGATCCAAACATTAGTTGGCTTTTACCCAGACTGGTGTAGGGTATTGTATAGTCGGCATGCCCGACTTTAACCTTTTTACTCGTTTTTATATATTTTTGCAAATTAAAAAATTAAAAAAAAATTTTAGATTCTAAACAAATGTTTTTAAATATTAAAAAAAGAATTAAAAAAAAATTAAAAATATTGGTCCCTTCAGGATAAAAACTTGCGATAATCTGTTTGGATATAAACTGTATCCAAATCACTTCTTAGGATCACTTTTGAGCACTAATTAAATAATTTGTTGAGTAAGTTTTGGGATTTTAGCAGATCTAATTTAATGCAATTAATGTTTAAAATAAATGTGAAAAAAATGGAAATGCAAGTGCCTGGCTAAGTTTGAATGAAATTGGGACTTATAGAAACCATATGATTTTTTATTATTTGTTATATATAAATAGATGTCACCACATTGATAGATCTGTCAAAAGAACAGATTTTTATCGGGGAGGATGACAAAGCAAATTGTGGTAATTTTTTTGTGGTTTTTTCTTTCATATTTTAAAAGTTTAACAAATATTTCTAGAAATTTTAAAAAAAATTCTGGACTACCAGTAATGACGCCGCCTTACTTTCTGTATTATTTTAAAACACATAATAATGAGTTACTAATAACTAATTGCTTGCTCCATTACTTTAAAATAAAAAATAATGCCTTAACAATAACGAATTATTTTTATCATTATTTCAAACTTAAGTATTGTTCTAAATTTTTTGTAAATTTTTTTGAAATCAATTTTTAGACTCAATATTTTTTTAAAACTGGTAAGGATATATGTAAACACATATTTTTTGATTTTTTGTATGTTGACGAGTAAGCTTTCATTACATGTCGCGATAGCTCAGACGGTAGAGCTATTGACTAGCAACCTAGAATCCCAGGTTCGATTCCAACACTAAAAGATTTTATTTAAAAAAACACAAAATAAAAAAAGAAATAAATTATACCCAGCCAAAAAAATTGTAAGTAATTCTTTACAAACTACCTCTTTCACAGCTTCACAAGTATTCGTTAGTGCATTTTTACTACTATTTTAGAATTAATTCTGAACAACTTCAAAAAATCACTCCTTTCATTGCTTCAAAAGTATCAATTAGCATATTTTTACAGCTTTTTTAGAATTACTTCTGAACAACATCCAAAAAATCACTTAAGGGGGTTAAATACTGTAACAACAGAATTTTAAGGGGCATATTTAAACGGTTGTCAAAAATTCAAATAACAATATTTTTAATATATTATTTTTTTATTTTAAATATATATTATTGTAGTATTTTCAAAAAAAATATTAGTTTTAAATTTCTCCAACCAAAATCGCCAGGGTTGCCACTTCATTATTAGTATTTTTTAAAAAAGGCAAAATCGGCTGCCACTGTACAGCCTTCATTAATTATTGGAAAATAAAAATGTAAAGTGATTCTTAATAACAGATAAATTCTCTAGTCCTTATCGTGGCCCGATTTTTATTTAAAAAATTTTTTTTAATAAAGTTGCCACACAAACTTGAAAATTCCAAAAAAGGCAAGAAAAACAATTTTGCTTGGGAATATAAAATTTATTTGACTGAAGTTCAAAAAGAGGGCCTCGATAAGGACTACAGTTTTTTGTTGCCTACGAAAGAAAAAACCCCAGATCGAAATCGGCTAACCCGCCTTGGCTATACAGTGGCAGCCGATTTTGAACTCATAGTTGCGAAAAAAACACGTTTGAAGTCTAAAGTTAATTTTAAGCTAAGAAAACAGCAAAATTTCAAAAAAATTGTAAATGAGGAAAAGTTATATCTCCTAGCTTACTACATGTCCACCAAATTCGGGACGAATCGGTTAATGGGTATTTGATATATTAAACCTAATAGTCTTAAAAACGATGGTAAATATATAATTATACATTATGCTACTCATATTATTTTGTAAAAATGCTAACATTTTTTAATTTATTTCATATTTTGTTACCCATTTTTTTATATATTGATTACTTTTATAACTTATATTAAGCCATCAGCACCTGACCTATATGACGTGTCTTCATCATCCATCAAGTAATCGTCATTGGCTTTTCTTTGAAAACTGCGTGCAATGCTAACATCTTTTGATGTAGTTTTTATCTTTTTATTCTGCCCTGTTATAAGATATACAATTTCTAATAAAAACAAATTAATAAAAAAATGCAAACAAAAAGTGTTACACACAAATTTTCCACATAGGAGTATTACTTTGGGACTAAAATATATTTTACAAAAAAAAACATGTGAAAATTTAATTTCTTCGAATTTTTTATTGAAATTTGCGGACCATATAGAGAAAAGTATGCTCCATCCAAATAAAATATAAAAAAAAAATCGAAAACAAAAATTTTCCTAGAGTCGATAACCCCCTTAAGTATTTGCTTCGAAAAGGTGATTTTGGTATTTCTAAACAGATTATCGCGGGTTCGATTCCTGGGGAGACCTATATTTTTTAAATTTAGAAAAAAAGAATTTTTTTACTTTTTTTTTTGTTCGGTTTGAGATCAAATATGGAAATTCCAAATAGAGTTTACAATTTATTTTACAACAAGAGAATAAAGCACAATATCTCGCAATGACAAAGTGGTGTTTTTATGCCAGTCAATATTCATATCAAAGAATAGTTCAACAGTATAGAGCTAGACTAGCAATCATGAGGGCGGTAATACAAAAACTTTTGTAAAATAAATAAAGTATAATTTTTTTCCGAATAATATTTTTTTTTTACTTTTATTTGGTGAAAAAGAGCTTCCTTTGCCCTCGTTCAAAAAGTACTGAAAAAATTTACAAGTTGGAGTACTTCTCTCTTGTGACAACTCAATGTTAAAATCATTAGCGTTTATGTTAAAAAGAAGTACACCTAGATCAAGGGTGGCAAGACTTTTTTCGCTGCGTGCCAGAAACGGACAAATTTTTTTGTAAAAATTTCTCGCGTGCCACCTTATATTTAGTTGTCTTTTAAAAGTCCTTTTTTAAAAAATTTTAAAATTTCTCTTATGTACATATTTATATTTCGCAAATGTACATATTTATCAACGCTACGGATAACCCCCAAAGGAAAAAATTAAATAACATCCAAGAAATGACGTAAAAATGTTTGACGGTTATTTAATTTTTGGGGGTTTATTTAATCTTTAAATATTGAGATTATTTCATTATAAAAAAATCCCCCATGAAATAAAATTAAAACAGTTATTTTTTGGGTGGTTATTCCATTTTTGGTGGATATTTCATTTTGTCAAAAAAGTTAAATTATTGGGCGCCATCTAATATTTAAGTATGTAAGAAACTAGTTCAAAAATTTTCTTCGGGAAAAAATTTGATTTTGTTAAAATAAATCGCGCTGCTTTTATCATCACAATAATGAATAAAAAGCGAATATTGTGGATTTGAACAGAGAAATTTGCGACACACGATCAAAGCCCAATTTCAAATTCCAACAAAGAAGGTTATTTCATTATGAAACTTATTTTCAGCCTTTATTTTATTGAAGATTATTTCGTAGCACCTATTTTCCCATAAAAAAAAATTTTTTTAGATCCAATTTTCTTACAATTTGTTTTCCATTTTTGTGCAATTTTCTGGTATTTTTTATTTATGAGGCATTTTCTCATCGAAACATTTAAACTTTTTTCAATCTAGAATTTTTTTAAATTTTCCCAGAATTTTCTGATAATCGAATTTGCGAGTTCTGTATTAACTATATTTCTTTAAACAAAAAATGGTGGCAATCATGCGCGGTTCCAGCAATTAATATAAGGGGAAAAATCATACGCCACAGTAGACAAATACATTGAGTTGGCCACTGAGGCGTATGATTTTTCCCCTTATATTAATTGCTGGAACCGCGCATGGTGGCAATACATAGTTTTATTTATTTTAAAAGACGATTTACAAGCTCTATGGAAAATTTCACCATTATGGAGTTAAATCAAACATTTTTGTAGCGAAATTTATTATTTAACTGAATTTTTTGCTGGTCTTCTAATAGTTTAACTTTTTTGAAAATATCCAAAAAATCCACTCGCGTGCCACTACTGACACCCGTGTCATAATTTTGCCAGCCCTGACCTAGATCATCAATTGTAGTGCTTTTCTACTGCTTCGAAATCTCTTTTTTTTTTGCTTTGTTATTTATCAAATCAGTAGCATTTTTTTAATTGTTTTGCGAACTAATCAAAACTATTTAAATAACGGACGACAATATAATAAGGATTTTTTCACCACTTGAGAAAAATAACATTACGGAGTCATTAAAGGCACGTTTTTTTAGTGGTTACGATTGCGGTTAATTAGCGTGGTTAACCGAAATGCAAATTCTAATGTTATTGTTTTGTATATTTGAATTGCCTGTCTCTTAGTTAACTTAAAAACTTGATGAATAAATTACATTTTGTGTCGTTTTTCTTCTTTAGAAATATGTATATTTTTTTAGCTTCAGATAAACAATTCTAAAGACATTACAATTCTCGCATATATTGCTAAACACAGTCTAAAAATTGCTTTTGGCATTTTTATAAAAATGCGCTTTATTAAAAACTGTCTACTATGATCACTTTGTCAAAGAGAAAGAAAATTTTAGTAAATGTAAAAAAATGTTCACACCTTAAAATTAATGGATTTTTTTGAAAATCCATTAATTTTTTAGGTTTTGAAAATTATTACTTAAACATTAATTTACCAATTAATTTGCTGAAATTTTTGTTGTTTATTTTTTTTTTTTTTTTTTATAAATAATAGTTATTATCACTTTATCATGTTGTTTAAGTTAAGGGTGAAAAAAAACTGTTACAAAAAATATTTACCTTTTTAAGTCACAAAAATGTTGCATGTTTGTTATTTGATGTCGATGTAAAATGTTGAAATCTATGTAAAAATACAAAACACGCAAAATTTACACAAAATAGACCACAACAAAAAGGCAAAATGCAAAAAAAAAACTTTATAGAAATGAGAATTACATGGTGTTGACACGCAAATCTTCAAACCACAACATAACAGGAAATATACACTATTATGTAAATTATTTAGCTATATAAGTCTATGGTTGTAATTGTGGTTGTAGTAACACAAAATCTAACTAGAAATATGGTTTTTTTTTTCAACTATGTTTATAAGAAATTTAAATGATTTTTCTTAAAACAACAACAATTTTATGGGAAAACACTATTTGACACATAAACTCCGACGGCTATAAAAACTGTAGCATACTTTTAAGGGAAGTTATCTTGATTTAAAGTTAGAAAAGGAAACGCGTCATAGTTTAAACACTAATATTTATTTAGCTGGGTTTTTTATATTTTCAAGTATATTCCTTAAATTTTTAAACACATTTTTTTTTTTATTTTATTTCAAGTATTTAAATTTTATTTTTAGTAATTTTTTATCTTAAAACAATTATTTTTCTTTATAATTTTATATTTTTTTTAGTTTTTTTTATTTATTTTTTAAAATTTTAAATCATTTAATTTTTTTTTTTTAAAGTTTACAATTTCTCTCAAATCTTAGAATTTATAATTTTTAATTTTATTAAATCTTCCGTTTTAATTTTCCCCATTTTTCTTTGCTAGTTATTATTTTGAAAACCGTACAAGATGAAAGCTTAATGTTGACTAAACATGCAGCAGCTTGCCTACTATGCTTACCTTACATAAACACACAATAGACAAACACAATATTGACTACACACAGCACAAGCACACAGCACTCACACATTTAAATATTCAACTTCTAGCACGATGTATTATAGTGTAGTAGGTTCAAGCAACCAAGTTAGCGTACCAGGCAACATTTCAACGAAAAACAACAACAATAACAAGAAGTATTCTGCAAGAAGTAATATTTACCGTTTTCACACACACTCCCACATTTAAACTGTATCGATAAAAGCTGTTGCTTACTCTGTGTTAGTTGTTAAAAACATAAATCTTAACACTACACTGTAAGTTTTGATAGACAAGTTATTTTATATTGAACGCCATAATGTATGCAACAATTTTTGTTTTATAAATTCCTCAACACTATCTTGTTAGTGGTACAAAGTAAATTCATTCAACATGCTTAATATAAACTCGACGCATAAGAGACAGAATTGGTTTAAGCTTTTTTGAAAGCTTTTTCTCTTGTTATCTTCTGGTTTACTCTCAATAAACACCTGTTGCTCGTACATCCACCACCGGCTTCGTTTCAAAACAAAATATATGTTTTTGGTCGTATATAGTTTAGTAGCTTACTGGGTCTTTTACTTAAATCAATCCCGTGTATTTAAACTTTGTTCATAACAAAGTTATATAAATGTGTTTGTAAATCACAGTGGGTTATTTACAGAGTTTTCCTCATGAATAGACTTCCAAAATAGCAACTTCGGCTTTTAATTAAGGCCAATTTTTTTTTTTTTTTGTTGGGAGATATTTGTGAATTCCTAAGAAAATAAAATTTTTGTCTAAAATTAAATTATTCTCTATCAAAATAATATATGAGTATCAGTATTATACATAATTATATCCGAAAAATTACACCATCTACTTGTATCTTGCACTACCCAGCAAAAAACTTCATATTAAAAAAAAAAAAAAAAAAAAAAGAAATAAAATTAAATTAAATTTTACAAAGAAAAAAAAATAAGTAATGCTTTACAAACTACTTCCTTCACAGATTCACAAATATCCCTTAGTGTATTTTTACAGCTTTTTTAGATGTAATTCTGAACAACTCCAAAAACTCGCTTCTTTCTTTGCTTCCAAATTATCCGTTAGTATATTTTTACAGCTTTTTTAGAATCACTTGCTTCTAAAGAGTAATTGCTCTAAAAGTGATCCTAAAAAGTGATTTTGGAATCATTTGGTATTTCTAAACAGATGGGCGCGGGTTCGATTCCCGGACAAACCAACATTTTTTGTTAATTTTTTAAATATTTATAATTAATTTGTTTAAATTCAATATTTTTTACTTTTTCAGTTTTTAAAAATATATAAAATAAAAATGATGAAAAATTGCTTTTTTTTTAATAACACTGAAAACAATACTGAATTGCATTGCACCTTTTGCACTTATTTAAAAAGTACTTTTACTGAAGAGAATAAAGCACAAAATCTCGCAATGACAAAGTGGTATTTTTATGCCAGTCAACTTTTATATCGAAGAATGGCTCAGAGGTAGAGAGCTAGACTAGCAATAATGAGGTCGCAAGTTCGATATCCGCTGGCGCCAAAAAAACCTTTTGTAAAATAAAAAAATATTTTATAAGAATTAAGTGTGCTATAATCCCAAAACTTATTTAGTAAATTGTGAAAAAAGGTCTGCAAAAAGCACGCCCCTATCCGGATTTTATTCTTGCCTAAAGTTAACATCAGGGGACGACGTTTTCTGAATTTCTAGAAATATTTGTTAAGTTAAATTACAAACTCAATGAGAATTTCTTGTTCTCGTATAAGAGCATTATTAAACATTTTAGATATCAAAGAAAAAACAGAAACAACAACAAAAAATTTTTACCACAATTTTCTTTGTCATCTTCCAATATACTAGTCTGTTATTTTGATAGATCTAGCAAAGTAATGACATCCATTCATGTATAAACTATAATAGAAAATAATATGTTTTCTAAAGTGTCAGTAACATTTAAATTTGCATAAGCACTTGCATTTGGGTGGGTCGATTTAGCAATCGATATTGTGCCCTCGATTTTTCGATAGCTTTTGGCATGAGGAAAAAAAAGGTTCCACTACGACATATCAAAAAAATCATTTTCGAGGCGTCCAAATTTTAATTTTTTACAATTTTCTAATTAATGCTAGATTAGCGCCATCTTGCGGTGGCTTTTTGAAACAATTAATGAAGTTGTATACAATATAATATTACAACCTTTCCAGAAAGGTATTACTTATGAAAAGCGGATAAAAAATGTGGCAACTAGAGGTAAAAGTATATAAGTAAAATTATTTTCTGCTTGTTTTCATCAACATCATCATCATCATTTCATCATAAAGAAATGCTAAAGCAGTAGAAAAAGCACTACAATTGATGATCTAGATGTACTTCTTTTTTAACATAAACACTAATGATTTTAACATTGAGTCGTCATAGGAGAGGTGTACTCCCACTTCAACATTTTTTCAGTACTTTTTGAACGAGTGCAAGGGAAGCTCTTTTTCACCAAATAAAAATTTAAAAAAAAATTCTTCACAAAAAAAATTAAATTTTTTATATTTTACAAAAGTTTTTTTTTGCCGCCACCGGGTATCGAACTTGCGACCTCACGATTGCTAGTCTATCGCTCTACCGCTGAGCTATTCTTTGATATGAAAGTTGCCTGGCATACAAACACCACTTTGTTACTGTGAGATATTGTTCCTTATTCTCTTCAATAAAATTACTTATTAAACAAGTGTAAAAGGTGCACTCCAATTCAATATTGTTTTCAGTACTATTTTTACAGGTGCATAAAAAGCAATTTCTCATAATTTTTTTTATATATACAGTGGTGGAAAATTTAATAGGAACGATTCAAGTTTTTTTTAATTTTATTCTTGTTGCCTTTATTTTTAAAGATCAAAATATTGGCTAAATTCGCCTCGAAAGGCAAATATGTGGTCTATAATATTATGCAGAATTTTAACGCAATGTCTGTTTTTTTATTTTGCCACTTGTTTTGAGTAGGCGTGGCTTTCAATGAAAAATTTACGACATTATTTTTATCCAGAAATAGTCGCTAGACTTAAAATGAAAGTGTCTTAAACATGAAAAAAATTTTATTTGTTTTTAGCGATTTTAAAATAAAGTTAACAACACTGAAATTTTAAAGCGAATAGTTTTATGCTATACTTGCTACGATATAACAAATAAATCAAGTTTTTTTTTTATGTTAAGTATAAAGCATTTCCTATTAAAATTTCAGTGTGGTTAACTTTATTATAAAATCGCTAAAAACAAAGAAAATTTTTTTTATGTTTAAGGCACTGTCATTTCAAGTCTGGCGACCATTTCTAGATAAAAATAATGCAGAAGTTAAGGAAATTTTGTAGGATTTCCAAAAATATACAGTTTGTATAGATCGATATCGCTAATTTTTCATTGAAAGCCACGCCCACTTAAAACAAGTGACAAAATAAAAAAACAGACATTATGTTAAAATTCTCCACAATATTCTAGACCACATATTTGCCTCCCAGGGCGAATTATCTTAAAAATAAAGGCAACGAAAAAAAAATTAGAACAAACTTGAATCGTTCCTATTAAATTTGCCACCACTGTATATATTTTTAAAAATTAAAAAAAAAATTTTTTTTAAATAAAAAAAATCTTGGTCCCACCGGGAATCGAACCTGGGACCCTCCGTTTGGAAATGTCAAATGATACCAAAATTACTTTTTACGATCACTTTTAGAGCAATTACTCTTTAGAAGCAAAAATTCAGTGATTTTTTAGAAGTTGTTCAAAAGTAATTCTAAAAACGCTGAAAAAATATACTAACAGATACTATGGAAGCAACGAAAGAAGTGATTTTTTTGAAGTTGTGCAGAATTACTTCTAAAAAAGCTGTAAAAATACACTAACGGATACTTTTTAAGTAGTGAAAGAAGTAGTTTGTAAAGCATTACTTCCATTTTTTTTGCTGGGTAGTAGCCTAAAAATCAAAAATTGAATTTTAAATTCTCTAAATTTTTTTCGATTTTTTTTAAATGACAATAAAAATTGAGCCTTTTGAAAATAGCAGTTTATAATTTTTTAGCAAATATTTCTCTTGATTTTAGCACGATAGACTGCTATTTGCATATAAATGAATTAAGCTTAAAAATAACAAAAGCCATTTTAGTCCCTTAAGGGGGGACTGAAAATGATGAAATTTTTTTGTATGGTAAAATAATAGTCAAATGATAGAAAATGTCCCCCCACGACTTCAAAAACTATTTTTTTTTTTTCAATAATCGACAAACGCATTTAGACATTTACATTTTTAAATTTTTTCCCTGCAGCGCTAAAACATTATATCACTTCTGAAATTGCATTTTCCTCAAAAAGTTTCATTTTTATATCATCTGAAAAGTTTGGGTATACCTAGCATTAAAAAAAGGAAAATAAAATTTAAAATTTTTACAAAAAAAATTTCCCTGCGGCGCAATACAACTACATATATCAGTTCTCAAATTTTCAAAATAAACAACAAAAAATTGACATTTGCAGTGTTTTACCAAAACTAAAATAATGTGATTTTAGACTTTTTTAATTTTTTGAAGGTCTAAAATTTAACCAAATGCCTCTAATTCAATACACGTCCAACGGATTAGTAAAAAAACGACATTTTTGAAATTATGAGAAAATGTCCTTTCATTTGAGTACCATTTATGTACGTTCATATTAATATTTTACTTTTTTCGATATTTTACTATTGGTCAAAAAATTGCTCTAGTTAGGGCTACGTTTTATGGAATCGTGAGTCAATTTCCTTTAATGTTACTATGTCCCCCCGTTTTTTGCTCCCCACGGGCCTTCCGGAGCCGAGAACCATTCAAAATTAATTTCGGTTTTTTTCTTTTTTAATTCCAGAGGGGGTCATATTTTTTTTTTTTATGTCAAAACCCCATAAACTGCAGTTTTGCAAAATTTTGAAGATATAACAGTTTGAATTCAGTTTTTTAGGGCCGAACTGAAATCGCATACTCGGTCGGGCACAAACAGTTTATTTTTTCTATTTTTAGTCTGCTAATATTTAGCAAACTTTTATGCATATTTTGCAGTACAATTCGCTATTTTCAATATACTAAAAATTAACTTAAATATAACTAAAATTCTGTAAATCTAACAGTTTTAATTTTGCTATTGTTATTTTACTAGTATTTAAGAAAAAATCTGCTAATTCTAGCAGTTTTTTCTGCATCATTTTAAACTAATTTTTAGTAACTTTTTCTGCTATCTTTACAGAATTATTTCTATGAGTGTACAAATGTTAAAAAAAATTCTAAGATCGATCATGGGGATTTAGAGGATAAAAATGGGTTCTGACAATACATATTCTTAAACATAAGACTTAATCTCAGAATATATTTATGGATTTGCGAATTATTGCAATTAAGTTAACAGCAGTTTTACAGATTTTATTACAGACTTCCTATTGAATCTTCACTTTAAACGATTATAAATAATATCGATTCTCCACTACTCTACAAAGCGTTGTAAGAATTAAGGTGCGTTTACAATGATGAAGTACTCCAATCTGTAGCAAATTTAGTTGCTTTCTCTTTCTTACTAATACATTTTTGTATTTAGCTATCTTTTGTAATTCCACTCCAGAGTCAAACTTGTTCGACTCTGGAGTACGGATTTGCTGCACTCTAGAGTTAACATTGTTCTGTTAACTCTTTAACATGACAAATATACCTTAAAAAACACACCACTAATTTGTTCACATCTCTAATTGTCAATAAATTTGAAAAAAATATATTAAAAAACATAAAACCAATACAAAATATTTGTATTGGAAATTTTGTAATAAACTAAAAAATGATTCCAAAATTTATTCAGCTGCAACAAAGCCTGGAAATTCTCGAAACAAAATGTAAGTATTTAAGTGTCAAATATTTGCTGACGTAACTCTACTCTGCATTGTGAACAGCTAACATTTTAATCTGTGCTGCAGAGTAGAGTAACTCTACCATTGTGAAAGAACCTTTAGAACTAGTTTTTTTTATAAAAATGTATCTATCAAAAATGGCACAACAAATAATAGGTACAAAAAATTATTACAAATTCAAAAAATTCTGACAAATGGTATTAAATAATAAAGAAAATAATTCAGGAATTTATATTACAACTACAGCAATAAATTAAACTTTAATCACCTTAATGATGATCATCCAAACAACAATAAAATTAAATCTCCATTGTAAAAATCTAGACTGACAAATCAAAATAAAAAGCAATCAAATATTAAAAATAAAATAAAACTGCGAATGAAAAAAACCGCGTACCATAGAAAACAAGATCTTGATGATGATGACAATAAAAACAGACGTAACAACAACGATAACATAAGTAGCAACAGTTGTTGCCGCTGCTGTCACAGATGGTGTAAAATTCATTCAATTTTTGAACTAAATCAAATCAACAAATGTGCACAAACATGTAATAAGTAAAAAGAAAAACACTTAAAAACAAACACAAATTGCTCTTAAATAAATTTACAACAAAGAAAAGGTAATTTTATTGTCTTCGTTTTTTTTTTATCATTTGATTGTAAAATTTTAATTTAAAATGATAAATTATATTAAATTATTGTGCTAAAATAAATTTTAAGCTATTTTTGCCGAAAGAAAAAAAATATTATTTTAAATATACACGCAGAGAAAAGATTCGGCTGCAAAACGATCACAGCTACAAAAATAGTTTTCCTACTGCCCAGTTTGTTGTTGCAATAAAATTATTAATATAATCGTACTTTTGAAATGATATGGTTGCTTATAATCACTTTATTGGAAAAATCCCTATATTTTTCAGTTATCATATTATTCTCACGTCTACAATAATGTACATAGGTATTATCTGAACAATTATATCCCTCTCGCTGAATTACAATCATAGTATCGTCCGAATTGAGAGAGATTATATTAACAATTATTGTTTATTCCAAGAAATGCTCATAACATATTCCTAATGATCATAACATTACAAAATTTTCCGCATGGCCACAATATGATCACTAGAAAACTTTTGTTATGATCATTGGGAAAATATTTTAAAACAAATATTAGAAACATATTACGATCATTTCGGATGCATTGTGAAATTGTATTCTTAATAATATTTTTCTACGCGCTGATATCTCATATTTCCATAAATTATTTTTATTTATATAAAATTAATTAATTGATGAATTTATTTAAATATGTAAATTAGTCGTTGAATAAATATACATATACTCGTAGAAATAAATGTATATAAATTTACAGAATTTTAGTTATATTTAAGGACTTGCTATCTTAAGCAGATATTTAAAATTTTTTCGTGATAAGAGCAAAATCAAATTTAAAAGAATAATTTCTTTAAATTCCTATTAAAATTTTAATAAAATATTTAAAATCTCGTTAAACCATTAGAATTTTTGTTATCACAAAACAAAAAATACAAAATATAATAATTTTATTAATAAAGTGTTAAATACAACTTTATGTTGTTTAATTACTGTCAAAAAACTGGTTTCATTGTATTGTTTTTTTTTTTTTTTTTGTTGAATGTCTGAATGGACGCTTTTAAAATAAACAACAATAATAACACTGAGACCCGGTTTTTAGCACGCAGATTATTTTTAAACTTAGTTTAACACAGTCAGTAACTGAAATACTTCTTATAAAATCTAGTTTATTTTGTTCTAAGTATTTAAATAAAGAAAAAAAATTATAAACGAGGAAAAGTTTTTCAGCAAATTTTTGTTAACAAACTTGAAAATAGCTGAAAAAATTAATTTTTAACGGACATAGCAAAAACTCGGCCTAAATATATTTATTAGTTTAATAGAATATAAATTGAATAGATAATGAAATTAAAATCAGGTAATTTGTTTTAAATGGCTCTGTGTTTTATTGATTTTTATTTCTGTGTGTATTTCGATATTATACGCCCTATTAATAAAAATAAATAGTTTGCGATGATCGTGAAACAACGATTACACTGTGAGACAAATGGTAGGGGTCAGTGATTGGGAAGGGTTCAAACTACCGGGGAAAGTTATATCGGCGTTTCGCTGGGTCACCCCTAGGAATCGAGATATATCGTTTAGACCTTTGGTGGTCTTTTTTTTGACATAACTCGAGAACCACTAGTCCGATTTTGCTCAAACAATTTTAAAAAAATTAAAAATTTTAATCTGTTCATATAACGTTTTTCTATATACTCAACAGTTTTGCCGGTAAAAATAAATGTATGAAGAAAAAAATATTTTTTGCCTAAAATATTAAAAAAAAAGTAATAAACAAAAGGTTATTGATTTTTATGGTAGCGGTAACAAACATTTATTTTTACCGGCAAAACTGTTGAGTATATAGAAAAACGTTATATGAACATATTAAAGGAATTGTAATTTTTAATTTTTTTAAAATTGTTTGAGCAAAATCGGACTAGTGGTTCTCGAGTTATGTCAAAAAAAAGATATATCTCGATTCCTAGGGGTGACCCAGCGAAACGCCGGGACACGTATAACTTGTTTTTGACCGATATAACATTTCCCGTTGGTTTCATCCCATCACGATTTTGACTGTCGCATAGTGTTATAAAAGACAAATAACTTACACACTGTGCAACACTATTTATAGATTTTTTCTTACTACAGAAAGAAAACAAAAATACCAAATAGTAAAACTTATTTCATTTGGACTTGTTTTAACTACAAATATCATCTAAAATAACCTATAAAAACAGTAAAATTTGATTTTTGCAGTTTATAAGCATGCAAAAAATTTAAGTAAGCTCTGAACTGCCTCTAAAAATGGCAAAAAAATCACTAAAATTTCGGAAATTCTTATAAATGAAAAATAAAAATAGCTGCAATAGAAAAACAAATGCTGAAATTGAAAAAAACACTACATTTAAAAAAATCAGTAACATAAAAAAATCGCTAAAATTTAAGAAATCGCCAAACATATAAAAATAAAAAAAATATTTTGATTGAAAAAATTCAAAATTGTAAACAAATCACTATATGTGACAGCGCATAGAGAAAGGGACCTAAGGGTAAAAAATCAATTTTTTTTTTTTTTTTTGTGGACAACATCTGAGCATCGAGTGAGACCGATCCCATGCTCTCCTGACCTTAGGTCCCTTTCTATCCTTAGGTCCCTTTCTATTTTGCGCGTCACATATAGAAAAAAGTTGGCTAAAAATTAAAGAAATCGACTCAATTCAAAAAATTGTCAAAATTAAAAAAAATCATCAAAATTGAACAAAATTCTTCAAATAGACAAATCGAAATAATTAATAAAATTGAATAAAATCACAACGATTTTAAAATTCGCTAAAATTTTAAATTAAATAAATCGTGTAAACTAAATTAATCGTTAAAAAGAATTTAAAAATCAAAAATATTGTGAAAAATTTAAATTAAAAATTCGCCAAAATTGTAAAAATCACCCAAACTGTTTCACCAAAATTATAAACAAACAAAAAAAACTCCGTAATAAAATTTTAATTTCAACAGTGTTTAAAAATTAAAAAAAAAATTTTGATGTTTAAAAAAATATACTGAAATTAAATCCACATGATTTAAAAAAAAATTAATAAAATCAAAAAAATTTTAAAAAATCGCTAAAAGTTTAAAAATCTCAAAAATTAAAAAAAAAAAAAAAAAAATACGCGTAAATAAAATTTTAATCTAATCGATTTTTTAAATTTTGGCGACTTTTCAATTTAAATTTTTTTAAAATATTTTTGAAATTTAAAAAAAAAATTTTTTTTTGAAACAACAAACAACAAATAAAAATCTAATATAACAATATCGTATTAGAATTTGGACTTGAGGTGGAAGAATATTCTAACTAAATATATGAAAATATAGAAAGTCCGAAAAAAAAAGAAAAAAAAGAAAAAAAGAAAAAAAAAACAATTTTTGTATTTTTTAATGCAAAAATTAAAATAATTGTTGAAAATTTTTTCTAATTTTTAAAATTTTTTTTAAAGATTAGTTTGATTTTGCCGGTTTATTAAAATTTGGTAATTTTCAAAATTTTTGGCGATATTTTTTAGTTCTAGGGATTTTTTTATTTATGGCCTTTTTTATGATTTAATCTTTTTTTTTTTGATTTTAGCGATTTTTTATTGCTTTCAATTTTAGCGATTTTTTAGATATGACCTTTGTTAACCACTTTCAGTTTTCTGAAATTTTGAGGATTTTTTTTTTTTTTTTTTGTTTAAATATCAGTGTTTTATAGTTTTATTGAATTTTGTGTATTGCAGATTTTTTTTCTATATATTACTGATTTTTTTCTCTAATTTCA
The DNA here is from genome assembly GCA_949987735.1 of Leucophora obtusa. Classification (NCBI taxonomy): domain Eukaryota; kingdom Metazoa; phylum Arthropoda; class Insecta; order Diptera; family Anthomyiidae; genus Leucophora; species Leucophora obtusa. Next base: position 45,715,897 of record OX465295.1, read on the forward strand.
TAAAACTTTTGGAGTTTTGGCGATTTTTCAATTTTAGCGTTTTATCGATATTTTATCGTTTTGAATTTTAGCAATTTTTTAAAATATTGGCAATTTTTTTAATTATTTTAGCAATTTTTTTTTTTAATTTTAGTGAAATTTTTTAGATGTTTTGTACTTTGCCGATTTTTAATGATCTATTTATATTGATTGGGAGACAAATAAGTAACTGTTAACAAATCAATTATACTAACATCAATGAAATTATAACAATGCTATTTTATCCTTTTACTACTGTTTTTTGCTTTGAACTTTAATCGTTTATGTATCGTAGCTAGTTCTTTTCAACTCTGATCTCATGAAACACAGAATTTTGAATGACAATGAAGCGTTATTTTTTTTGTTTTGTAGTTTAAAAGCATATTCTAGTTATTTTTAACCTACAACATTAATCCATGTTGATAGTAGTGACTAGTGTGTTAAGATGAAAAAACATTCAATTACCAATTAAAAGATCAACTATACATTTTGGTCATTTTTTAAAATTTTGGAAATTTTTTTCAATTTTAAAATTTTTTTTAATTATAGCCCTTTTATGATTTTTGCGTTTTGTTTCTTTTAATTTTGCCAATTTTTTCATATTAACTTTTTTCACTTTCATTTTTCTGAAATTTTTAGCGATTTTTTTTTTAATATTAGTGTTTTTTTAGTTTTATTGTTTTCTTACTGATTTTTTTTTGATTTCATAAAAATTTTTAAGTTTTTTAAATTTTGGTGATGTTTTTAATTCTAGTGTTTTGCTGATTTTTTTTAAGTGCTTTTAGCGACTTTTAAATTATTTTGATTTTTTTTTTTTTGTTAAAGTTAGCAATTTTTTTAATTTTTTTCAGACTTTTTTAAATTATTTGAATATTTTATATCTATTTATTTTTATATTTTGCCGATTTTTATATATTGCCGTTTTTTTTTTAATTTCAACAAATTTTTTTAGTTTTGTCTTTTTTTTTTTTTTTTTGTTTTTAAATCTGGCAGTGTTTTTCAATTCTAGCGTTTTTTTTTTTGATTTTTTTAAATTTTGACACTTATTTCATAATTTTAGTGCTCTTTTAATTTTGGAGATTTATTTATTTTTTATTTTTTTTATTTTAAAGGTTTTTTCCATTATTTGGGATTTTTTCTAAATTTTGTTTGAATATAACTTTTAACCATTTTAGACATTTCTTATTTGGAATTTTGAAATTTACTAGAAAAACCTACCGAAACGATAGTAAAAACAGTAACTTTCACTGTTTGGTATCTACTTTTTTTATATTTCATGTAGTTAAAGCATATTAAAACTTTACACTCATAAAAATAAACCTGTAAAAAGAGCATAAAAATACACTAAAAATAAGTTAAAAATTACATTGCAGTAAGAACTGCTGAAATTAGCAGATTGTTAATAACTATCCAGTGTAAAAACGGTAATGACGTATAATTATTTTTTTGACCACCAGTAATGACACCGCCTTACTTTCTGCATTATTTTAAAACATATAATATTGAGTTACTAATAACTAGCTACTTGTTTCACTATTTCAAAATAAAAGAATAATGCATTAATCAACAAAGACATATTTTTATCATTATTTCAAACATAAAATATTGTTCTAAATTTGTATTTTTTTTAAATCTCTTTTTAGACTCAATATTTTTTTAGCACTGGTAAGGACAAATGTAACCACATATTTGTGGATTTTTTGTACGTTGGCGAGTAGGGTGACTTGTGCGCAGCAGGTCAACTGTGTTTTTATCTATCAAATATTACGTGTCGAGATAGCTGAGATGGCTCTGGAGTCCCAGGTTTGATTCCCGCGCGAGCAAATTTTCTTTAAAAGAAATTTATAATAAAAAAATATTTTTTGTTATAAAACTTATTTTTTTTTATCTATTTTTAGACTCATTATTTTTGACAATACTGATTAGCACATAGGTAACGATATATTTTTTGATTTTTCATCTGCTGGTATATAACCGTAACCCCATTTTGGATAGACTTATTTTAAAAAATAAAAATTATTTTTTTTCTTTTTTCGAGAAAAAAGTTCTTTTTATGTTATGGAAATTGGCCTCGAACTTAATAAATTTCTAATTAACAAATATATTTTTCTTTAAAAAAAAAGAACTTTTTTATAATGTTTTTCTAATACATCAAAGTTGTACCATCAGTTTTACGGTGATATGACATAACCCCAACGGACATTATAGTAAATTCCGAAACAGTTTCGGAAGACCGAAAAGACCCCAGAAGAAAATGGACATAAGGGCCAGAATAAGGGTCATATTCGCCATAATATTTTCGAATTCTGTATAATGTTTAACAATTTCTATGTTACACTCGGAAAGCAGTTTTGGTGCGGACAACCGCCAATTGAATGGTTCGGTTGTGGTAGCTAAATTTTTCAGAGAGAGGAGAGAGGACTAATTTGACTGTGACAACAGAATTTCAGTTGTGTCAAGAATAGTTCGCTAGTCGCAATCTAAAAATTCATTTGATGCAACTGAACCATTCGATTAGCAACAAATTGGGTTATGTAAATATGTTTTCGGGGTGGTGTATATAAAGTTATCGTGGGTGCCCAGCCTTCGGCCGGATTTAGGGAAGAATAACGAACTCTAGTATGAATAACGGACTGTGCTGGCCAGAAATCAAAATTGTTCTGATAATTTATGTATTTGAAAATGTCAAAGTCTTTTTCGAGTAGTAGTAAGGCGTTTCCACATCATAGCACATACCCAAATCTCATTAAGATCGATGAGAATTTATGCCATTGCCAGAAAAAATCTTTAAAATTAGAATAAAAAATTGAATGCGCCTTTCATGTTTAGCAGACCAGAATACATAAAAAATACGATACATAAAAAAAGAACATATTAGAACTTAATGCTCACAATGGCTGTAAACTACTGTTTCAGACGTATTATTTCGAATGTAGGATATTAAATGGTCAATTTATATTAATACACTCTCTTTTGTTTATTTAAACATTTAATATTGTTTTACAGTTGAAATATTCGCAATGTAAATAACTCGTTTCAATATTTTTTTGCAAACATACAAATATTTATAATATTATTTATTTGTTTGAGACAGGAAAAATAAAAAATTTCAATATTAACATCAGTCGGTAAACAATAACTGGTGAGAGCGGTAGTTTAAAACAAGAAGTTAAAAACGTTGAGAATTATTAAACAAAAATTAAATATTTTAAATCGGTTAATGTTTATTTGTGTTAAAAAAAAAATCCCCTTTAAAAAGAATAACCACCAATTAATATTAAACAAAAATTTATAGATCATATCATGAAATAAGTGATGAAAATAATTAATATACAAAAACCATAATAAGTAATTGGCAAGAAAAAAACCTAAATTCTTAGAAAATTTGTGTAAAATCCATTAAAAAAATGTTCAGAACTTATTCCACTTATATAGTTGTTTTATTAGTCATCTTCTGCAATACCACACAACAGCAATATGTTATTCCCCCCATTGCATGTCCCGATTATTTTCAATACTTTCACGATGGCTCACAGTATTTTGGACGTATAACAGTGCCAAATGTGTCCAACAACATTGAATTATTGGTTTACCTAAGTCAAAAACAACCTCTGCAAACGGTAAGATCAATTGTTCATAATTGCTTTTGTTCATATTTTTGTTTTGAATATCTTTCGCAAATGTTCGTAAATGTATGTCTTTTTATTTATAGAATCTTTCTTTTTTTTTTTTTGCTTTACATATTAACTGGTTTTATTAGGGTACACCCCCATTATTTTGTAGTTAATTGTTTGTGGTTTATTTGGAACATTATTCAGTGGAGGTACTCATAATTTCAATAGGAGATTCATTTCCTTTTTCAAATAATAATAATAGCCCTCAAGAAGAATTCTGCGGCTTCTGTATTCTATGGCTTCTGTAGTCTATACGGCTGAGAAGTGAAATTTTAGAGCATTGGACAAATCCTCCAACATTATCAGTTAATTTTGCCGTCCGATATTAATCAATAGGCAACGGAGTCTTCAAGAATAATCAAAGCTACAGTAACCGATATAAAATATTAAATTTTTAACCTGAAGCCTTCTGTTACAGAATTGAAGATTGGAATGAATTTTTTACGCTAGAATTAGGTGCATGAAGTTCATTTTGAAGCTAGATTATACAATTTCACGAGAGGGAGAAACTTTTGGTGAGAATACACCGCCAAAGAAAAAACAAAATATTCGAAAAAAGATTATACAAAATGAATTTTTCAAAAGCTTTGACTGAAAGGAGACGGAAATACGAATGATGGTAATTCGTGCAGGGCATTTTTTGAAAATGATGAAATGGAATTACTAGCGCGGATTGGACAGAATGAGGACATTATCAATATGTTGTTGGCCTCTTCAGATCCACTTATTTCATCACGAAGGCACGTAGGATCACGAAACGATTTGGAAAAAAGTCATAATTCTGAAATGTTAAGTTTGTTAGATATTGCTCCCAATAGTAACGACCAGGGCAGCGACTTTCATGCACTTAAGAATTTAAAATATGCGCTTTAAATATGCAATAAAAAATGCAAAATATGCACTTAAATATACACTCAAATGGAAATATGGACTAAAAACCAAAAAATATACACTAAAGATCCAAAAACAAAAAATTAACTTTAAATTTATCGATTTTTAAAAATCATATTTATTACTCGAGAGCATACATGGGAATTTTTCATTACCATTGAAAATATTTCATTATCATTTAATGATAATGAAATAGTTTGCATTAGAAAAAACATTACTAATGGTAATGAAATCACACTAATGTAAAAAAAACTAATTACAATTGATTAAAAAACCATTTGTTTACAAAAATCTTAATATATAACATAAGCTAAAATCAGGGATGGAAAAGCCTTCAGCGAGCCAAAAATATAAACATTTTTCACGACATGTATTTGTCATGTGACCTGTCACTTTTTACATTGTAAAATTTATACATGCCGTGTGAACCCTTTCAAACATTGCATGTGTAAAACCCATATGCAAAAGTCATATGACAATATTTTAAATAGAGCGTGTTCTATTTTGACGTGACAAACCAAATGTAATCAGCTGTTTTTGGTAAAACAAAAAAGAAACTGTCGGCAAAAAAAAAACCAAAGTAAAAACTGAAAAAATTTTATAAAAGCTGTTAAACTCAACAAATGTCAGGCGTAAATACACATATACGTTTGAACGCAAAAATTATAAACTTTATGTATTTGCTCATTTTGACAGACATACAGAATTACATATGGGTCCTTAAAGTGACAGGTCACATGACAAATACATGTCGTGTGAAACCAGCTTTAGTGATGTGCGAATACAAATTCGCACATGTGCAAGTGCAGACTGGTACTTGCACATTACACATCAAGATGTGTATGTTCAAAATCCGCACACATGTGCGCGCACATGGATGCAAAAAATCGCTGAAATTAAAAAAAGTTTCAAATTCCAGAAAAAATCGCAAAAAAAATGCAAAAATTAGAAAAAATAGCCAAAATTTTAAAAAATGCCAAAACTTAAAAATTTTGTAAAAATTTGGAAAAAAAATCGTCATAACTTGAAAAAATCGTTAATATTTGAAAAAATTACCCAAATAGTCAAAAGTTAAAAAAAAAATCGTCAAAAATTAGACAAAATCGCCAAAATTGCGAAATGCCGTAAAAATTTCGAAAAAATTGTCAATATTTGAAAAAAATTACCAAAATCGTCAAAATTTCAAAAAATTGGAAAAAATCGGAAAAATTTTAAATATGTATTGCCAAAATTTTGAAAAAATCGTCATAACTTGAAAAAATCGTCAATATTTTAAAAAATTGCCCAAATAGTCAAAATTTAAAAAAAAATCGTCAAAAATTAGACATAATCGCCAAAAATTAGAAAAAATCTGAAAATTTTTAAAAATTTTGCCTAAATAGTCAAAATTTAAAAAAATCGTCAAAAATTAGAAAAAATCGCCAAAATTGCAAAATATCGTAAAAATTTTGAAAAAATTGTCAATATTTGAAAAAATTCCCAAATCGTCAAAACTTCAAAAAGTCGTCAAAAATTGCCAAAATTGTAAAAATTTGTGAAAATCGACAAAAATTAGAAAAAATCGCCAAAATTTAAAAAATAGTCCAGGTATTAAAAAACGAAATTTCCAAAATTTATGTCTCGCATTTATTTTTCCTTGTTCCACAACCGTTGTCCGTTTTCATCTAACTCATTTAGTTTTCGAGATACGGGGGATATTCCAAATAAAAGCCGTTTTCTCTCTACGAGGCTTAGTTTTCGAGAAAAACGTGATTTTAAAATCTAGCAATGCAAGTCAAAATCTAGTTGCACTATCGGGGTATTGGTAGTGACTTTTGACCCCTGCTCCAGTCATTTTTCCTCTAGCTCTTCTAGTTTTCGAGATATGGACGATTAAAAATTTTATTTTAGCGGTTTTTGCATTTATTTTTCCGCAGATGACTCACTATGACTTCCCTGTTTCAAAACCGTTGTCCGTTTTCATTTAACTCATTTAGTTTTTGAGATATGGGGGACATTCCAAATAAAAGCCCTTTTCTCTCTACGAGGCTTAGTTTTCGAGAAAAACTCGATTTTAAAATGTAGCAATGCAAGTCAAAATCTAGTTTCGCTATCGGCGTATTGGTAATGAGTTTTGACCTTTGGTGCAGTCATTTTCCCTCTAGCTCTTCTAGTTTTCGAGATATGGACGATTAAAATTTTATTTAATCGGTTTTTGCTAAAAAATAGTCCAGGTATTAAAAAACGAAATTTCCAAAATTTATTTCTCGCACTTATTTTTCCTTGTTCCACAACCGTTGTCCGTTTTCATCTAACTCATTTAGTTTTCGAGATACGGGGGATATTCCAAATAAAAGCCGTTTTCTCTCTACGAGGCTTAGTTTTCGAGAAAAACGCGATTTTAAAATCTAGCAATGCAAGTCAAAATCTAGTTTCACTATCGGGGTATTGGTAGTGACTTTTGACCCCTGGTCCAGTCATTTTTCCTCTAGCTCTTCTAGTTTTCGAGATATGGACGATTAAAAATTTTATTTTAGCGGTTTTTGCATTTATTTTTCCGCAGATGACTCACTATGATTTCGCTGTTTCAAAACCGTTGTCCGTTTTCTTTTAACTCATTTAGTTCTCGAGATATGTGGGATATTCCAAATAAAAGCCCTTTTCTTTCTACGAGGTTTAGTTTTCGAGAAAAACGCGATTTTAAAATCTAGCAATGCAAGTCAAAATCTAGTTTCGCTATCGGGGTATTGGTACTGAGTTTTGACCTTTGGTGCTGTAATTTTTTCTCTAGCTCTTATAGTTTTCGAGATATGGACGATTAAAATTTTATTTAAGCGATTTTCAATTTTTGCGAGAAATGAATTTTGGCGATTTTTTTAAATTTTGTAAAACCGAAATTTTGGGGATTTTTTCTAATTTTTGAAATTTTGAATTTCCGATAGTTTTGACATTTATGCAATTTTTTTGTTTTTCTAAATTTCACTTTTTTCAAGTTTGCCGATTTTTTTTTAAATTTTTGACGACTTTTAAAATTTAGACGATTTTTCCAATTTTTGTGATTTTTTCCAATTTTGGAAATTTTTTCAAACTTCGACGATTTTGGCAAGATTTTGACGATTTTTTTTTAAATTTTTGACGATTTTTCAAATTTTTACGATTTTTTTTCAATTTTGACGATTTTTTCCAATTTTGGAAATTTCTTAAATTTTGACGATTTTTTTCAATTTTGGCGATTTTTTTCGAATTTTTGACGATTTTTCAAATTTTGACAATTTTTTCCAATTTTTATAATTTTTTTCAATTTTGGAAATATTTTCAAATTTGGACAATTTTTTCAATTTTGACGATTTTTCAAATTTTTGACGATTTTTTGAAATTTTTGACGATTTTTCAAATTTTTACGATTTTTTTTCAATTTTGACGATTTTTTCGAATTTTTGACGATTTTTCAAGTTTTGACGATTTTGTCCATATTTTCCAATTTTTGTGATTTTTTTCATTTTGGAAATTTTTTCAAATTTTGATAATTTCCAACCCTGATTTCAGTGAATTTTCTGCATTTTTACGTTCCTCGAAAAGCTTATCAATGGTAATTGACAGATAATTGATACATTATCAATGATAATGAAATTAAAAACCATTTTCATTATTCAATGAAATCAAATTCCAAAATCATTAACATTAATTTGAAACAATGGTAACGAAAATAATTTCATTACCATTTATATCAATCAATGTTAATGAAATCGTCAATTAATTAGTCCACCTAATTCATTAGTCCCAAGTAGGCTCGAGAGCGCTTGGTTAAAAATTAAATCCAATACAAATGTCTAAAGTTAAGTAGACGCTCGCAAATTAGAACCGCTTTGTTTTTGAGGCAATTCTAATTTCTGAATTATTCTAATTTCTTGACGTTTTTTTTCGTTTCGTTTCCAATGATAAAGTGTTTTTTTTTTTACGTTTATTTAACATTTTAAATAATACACTTTCACTATTTAATAGAGACTGCCAAATAATATGTACACGCGTATCAAATTTCACAAATAAACTAGCCAAAAATGTACATAAATGCGACAAAAAAAAACAAATAGGGAAAAACATATATAATTTGGTGATTCCCCTTTTTAGTTTTACTTTATTCAAACAGAATAAAAATAAATTGGGGTTTTCCTGTGTATTCAAATAACCAAAAAAAAAAAAAACGCTCAGAAATTAGAATTTTAAATTCGAATTTCAGAGCGTTTAATGTATTGAAAACATTGATTCTAATTTCTGGACGTTCGAATTACTGAAAGCTCTAATTTGCGAGCGTCTACGTACTGCGTTAAGGTTTGCAAATTCTCCTTTTTCTTTGTTTTTCATTAAATCTTATTTTTAATTTAAAAAAAATTTTTTCATACAAAATTTGTTCAATAAGCCTCCTATAATTTTACAAAGCGTTTATGAATTTAGGGTATAATATTTATACCCAAAATAATATTGAATTTTAACAGAAAAATTTGAATCCCCTTGTGAGTCTAGCATATTGCGTGACCACACATTTTGAAGCTTAAGGAGGTATCTTTTAAATGCTTTTTAAATTTTGAAAACGTATTCATTACTTCGAAAGTTATGATTTTTGCCACGAAAAAAGTCAAGAGGCCTCACTGTGCGCAGCTTATTTGTTGCTGGTTCTTTTCCCAATACCATAATTTTTGTCACTATCGTCGCCACATGTTTTTTTTAGCTGTTATTTCATCTGATTACAAGATTCCTTTCTTTCTTGTTAGTGACTTTTATTAGCGGATTTATAATCCTAACGTTGCATTGATCCGGTCTCTTTGTTTGTTTCTTTGTTTTTTGCTTTCATTAATACAGTGCACTTTACATTTTGTCACAACCACGGTTTATTCGAAACAGGCCTGGGGGATTTCAATTACACTTACATGTCCGGCAAAGGTTAAGTACACAGAGGATTAATTTTACTTCTTATTCATTCAATTGAAAACAACTTTACTGATTTATTTTTTAAATAACTACACAGAGAAAATAGATTCATTGTGATAATGGAATTTTTTTGTCAACTGAATAGTTTTGTTCACAATTATTTGGTTGTCACAATAAACTTCATCCTTGAAACAAGTGAAATATATTTTTCCAAAAGAAATTCTGTTGTCTCTACTAAATTTCTGTTGGCACAAACAAGTATATCGGTGGTTCCAAACTAAACCATTCAATTGGCGAAAAAATTCGGTTGTCACAATGAATGTGTTTTCTCTGTATAGTTATTTAAAAAGTAAATCAGTTAGAGCTGATTTATAGGAGGAAGAAGAAAAAAACATTTTTATTGAAAAATTTAACAGACACAAGGGAATCACCAGACTGCCGCAGTTTCGTCTCACCCAAAGATTCGTCAGTGGTTAGTTTATGTGTCAACTGATCAAAGTAATTTTTAATTGTTAATATGAAACACTTTTTCTGTATGGCCATGACCGGGCATTGAACCGACAGCCCTCTGCACAGCCTATGACTCGTAGCATCACCTCTTAACGAGATACACCACGGTGAGCATACGGCGAGTGTGGCTAATTAAAGTTTTTGGAATAAAAATAAAGTATTTTTAAATACATTTTGAATTTTCTCAAATACATTTGGAGAATTTTGAAATACAAATAGAATTATTTGACAAATTATTTTTGGACAATTTTGTAATACAGACTTAAAATTTTTAAATACAAGTGATTAATTTTGAAATACATTTTGAAAATTTTAAATACAAATGGAATTTTTTTAAATACAAACAAAATATTTTGAAATATATTTGTAGTAAATGAATGTTTTTTTAGTCTGACTCTAGATCATAAATTAATATCACTTTCTGTGTAAATTAGTTTCCAAATTAAACAAAGATGATGTAATTCAAAAATCTGTGTGTATCATACACAGAGTTGAATAAAACCAGCTGAGATACTTTAAGAAGGAAGGTTCAAAGCAAGAAAGAGTAATAATAACAAAGGATAAAAATAGCATTGTTAGATTTCGTTAATGTTAGTCTAAGTTGAGCTGTTAACATATTCGATTTGCTTTCAACTTTCACATAAGTAGACGATTATCAATTATTAACCCATCAAGGCAAATGACACTGATGATGGCTTTGTAGCGAAAGCCGAAAATACATATTCTGTCTTGCTGGCCTTATCGAATTCTCTCAAATTTTTTATTCTTTGTGTTATACTAATTTATGATCTAGTCAGACTAAATAAACATTAATTTACCAAATAAAAGATCAACTAAGCATACCCCTCATATATTTGTAATATTTTAAAATATATTTGTATAATTTTGAAATATATTTGTATAATTTTGAAATACATTTAAAAAAATTTAAAATACGTTTTGGACAATTTTGAAATGCAATTGGACAAATATGAAAAGTTTTTAGACAATTTTAAACAATATTTGGACAATTTTGAATGATTTTTGGACAATTTTAAAACATTTTTGAACAATTTTGAATAATTTTTGGAAAATTTTAAAACATTTTTGGAAAAATTTAAATTATTTTTGGATTATTTTGAAACATTTTGAAATCTTTTTAGATAATTTTGAATTATATTTGGAAAATTTTAAAACATTTTTGGACAATTTTAACACATTTTTGGATAATTTTAAAACATTTTTGGACAATTTTGAAATATATTTAGAATGTTCAGAAATAAATCAGTTAAGTTGTTTTCAGTTGAATAAGTAGTAAAATTACAAAAAAAAAAAATTTTTTTTTACGTTTTCTATTAGTCATTCCATAAACAAAATACACAAAATACGGACTTTCGATATTAGCTAAAATATTCAGTAAAAATTATCTGTTAAAAACAATCAGTTCTTATAATTAATTTTAAATTAAAAAATGTATTGTTTTTACCGATTTTTCCACTTAATTAGTTACACTTAACGACAAAATACAATTGTTTTAAACGATAATTATGGGAAACAGACCTGTGGCAGGACCAGTCATGTGACTGGTCCACTGAAAGGGACCGGTAATTTTAACATGGGCTTGCCACAGGAGGTGGTAAATTGCGCTATGTGACATGTCACAGAACTAACGCAAAAGACTGGATACAGAACTAAAGCAAAAGACTGTGTCACAGAGCTAACTAAATAACTAACGCAAAAGAACAGTTCACAGAACTAATGCATAAGAACAAGTGACAGAACTTTCGTTCGTTGTCGTTCACTAAATCTGTGATTCATAAGCTGACGAAAAGAGTTGAATAGAACCAGCTGCGATACTTTAAGAATTAAAGTTCCAAGCAAAAACAATAATAACAAAGGAGAAAATAGCATTGTTAAAATTTCGTTGATGTTAGTCTAATTGAGTTGTGTTTACATTTGTTTATTAGTTTCGCATTCAATATAAGAAGGTCATTATCAATTATTAACCCATAAAGGTCTGTAGCGGGACCCGACAATACCTATTCTATCCTGCTGGCCTTATCTATTTTTTCAATTTTGATTCTCTATAATTTACTTGTATAATCTCAAATCTAACAAAAAAATATTCATTTATTTACAATTTTATTTTATCTTTATTATGTTTGTAGGATGAGGGATGTTAATGGGAGTTGTGTGCTACTAAAAAGTTTTAATATATTTTTCTATTATTCTCTTCTTGTAACAGAACTACTACGGTCGAATAATTCTGGAAAGTAGGCAACCTATAACATATCGAGTGGAATTTCCTAATCCCAATGAAGTGCCAAAATTAACAAAAATTACACTCAACGGTCAAGATATATGCATATCAAATGAATGTAAGTTGCCAGCACATACATCTAACTAAAATACACTAAATCACACTAAGTATATAAAAAATTCTAGATACTCCACCAAGTACACGAATATATCTAAATCATAGATTACAAGTATCAAGTCAATCTTTAACCGTTAGTCAGCCACAGATTACATTTAATCAAGACTTGCCACAGCCACAACAACAGAACACAAATAATGCTCCAGATTTTATAACATTTTCGGGAACGTCACCAAATATATTTTCAAATATATTACAGACGCAGCCAACACAACCAGAAGCCCAGTTTACACAGAATCAACTCGGCTCCAGATTTGATACAATTGCAGCGGGAAGTTTTAATCGACCAGCCGCACAAAATGAACAGTGTGGCGAAGAAAATAATGTTGCAGCATTCGTATTTGGTGGCGAAGAAGTTATGCGTGGCCAATTTCCATGGCTAACAGCGATTTATGTAAAATCGGCTGGTTTACGTTTTCTCTGTGGCGGTTCTTTGGTTTCTACAAGAACTGTGATTTCAGCAGCACATTGCTTTAAACTCACAAGTTTATCAGCTGATCGTTTGGTAGTCAATTTGGGTCGCCATAATCTAGAAGATTATAGTGAACAGGGTTTTGTGACCAGAGAGATACAAAATCTAATTGTGCATCCAGAATATAGTTCAAATGTTTTCCCAGATGCTGATTTGGCGGTATTGCATTTACAAAAATCTGTACAGTAAGTGAATAACTGATCGTCTGTGAGTATAGCTGATCTAATCTACACTCATAGAAATAAATCTGTAAAAATAGCAGAAAAAGTTACTAAAAATTAGTTAAAAATAATGCTGCAGCAAAAACTGCTAAAATTAACTGGTTTTTTTTTTGCTAAATACTAGTAAAATAATTAAATTAGCATATTTAATTCCTTTAATGCTTTACAGAATTTTAGTTATATTTAAGCTAACTTTTAGTTAATTTAAAATAGCAAAATGCATTGTAAAATCTGCAGAAAATTTTGCTAAATATTAGTAGACTACAAATAGCAAAATAAACTGTTATATCTACAAAATTTTTGCTATTTTTAAGCTAAATTTAGTTGAATGCAAATAGCAGCCTATTCTGCTAAAATCAGCAGAAATATTTGCTAAAAAAATTGTACAAAAAAAATCGAAAAAAACTACGAAAATTTAAATTCTTTTTTTTGATTTTTTAGGCTACTAATTATTTAGCAAAATTTTTTTTGTTGTCTTTAGCAGGTTAATTTGCTATTTTCCAGTTACAAAAATTTAACTGAAATATAACTAAAATTCTGTATATTTAACAGTTTTATTTTTGCTATTCCTATTTTACTAATATATAGCAAAAATAATCTGCTAATTTTAGCAGTTTTTTCTGCAGCATAATTTTTAACTAATTTTTAGTAGTTTTAACTAAATTTTTTACGGACTTTTTTCTATTAGTGTAATAAATAAAAGTTTTTTCTAAATTTTTGAAATCGAAATAATTCACACATGATCCTACACTCAAAAAAAAAAAGTCAGTAAAGTCAGCAAAAAATGTTGCTGTGTCAGCAAATTTTTAGTCAGGAGCGTGCTTGCAAAAAAGTTAGTAATTTCAGCAAAAGGTTTGCTGAAAATCAGCGAGCTGATTTTTACCAAAAAAATAGTAATCTTCAGCAAAAGTTTTGCTAACACTTAGTCAACTGCAAATGAAAAAAATCCTTGCTAAAATCACTAAATTTTTTTCTGAATATTAGTAGACTGAAAAAAACTCAAAAAACTTGTAGCGAAATTTTACTTTAGTTAATTTATTTGCTAAAAATTTAAATATAGAATATGTGTATAGTTGTTTTTCTTTTTTTTTGTCATTTCCGTTTCCAGACCAGCTGCGACATCTGCATCTTGTCTATCTGGATGTCGTCCACGCTATGAATGCGGTTATCAGCACAATTTTTGTAGCAAACTAAATTAGTAAAACATTAGTTCAAAATTAGTTTAGTGCTAAAAAAATATAACTAAAATTTTTGCTGAAAACGGAATTTAAGCAAAAAAATTGCTGAAAACTAGTACAATTGATATACAAGACGTTTTACTAATTTTTCTACTAACTTATTTTTTTGAGTGTACGTGTGCACTTATAATCATATACGTTCATGCATAGTCCAATGTATGACCACAAATCACCTCATGTATTACCATATCTCTTCAGATCCAGAATTTGAGGGTATAAGACAGTGCATGATAATATATAATCATGTCTGAGCGTATGTGAATCATTTATGAGAACATTTTGGATCCGAAGATATATCAGATCATGTTTGATATATATATCATATGAATACAGTGCTGTGCAATATAATAGGCACATTCAAATTTTATCTAATTTTATTCTCGTTGCCTTTATTTTTAAAGATCAAAATCGTGGATAAATTGACCCTAAAATGCGAGGAGATTGTTCAGAAAATGGTGCAGAATTTTAACGTGACGTCTGTTTTTTTATTTTGTCACTTGTTTGAAGTAGGCGTGGCTTTTAATGAAAAATAAACGATATCGACCTTCTATCAAATTATATAATAAAAATTTAGCGAGTACTGATCAATTCTGTAAAAACTGTATATTTTTGGAAGTCCTATAATATTTCCTTAAGTCTTACATTATTTTTTTCTACAAATGGTCGCCAGACTTAAACTGGCAGTACCTTAAACATGACTAAATTTTTCTTTGTTTTTAGCGATTTCAAAATAAAGTTAATGAAAAAAAAATTAAACAAAATTTTAATGTTTTCATCAAATTTTACACAGTTTTCGGAAAAACAACACTTAAATTTGGTTAGACTATAATTATCTTTAATTGTGTTTAAAAAATATTAGTGGCCTGGGGTCAGAAAAGACCCATGAAACTTAATATTAATTCTGACTATGAGATTGTAAAACCATTAAATTGATAAAAAAAAAAAATATGAAGTGGATAAAAGTAATTATTTTATGTAACGTGATCCAGATGGGGTTAATTTTTATACTTTTGGCCAAAAACGTCCCACTAGGAAATTTACAGAATAACATCTTTCATAATTTTCGAAAAAATATCACTTCAAATGGATCAAAATTATCTTTTTTCCATTTTATAAAAATTATTATTTTGTATAACTTGATCCATATAGGGTTAATGTTTTCACTTTTCGGCAAAAAAAAGTGCACTTGGAAATTTTCAGAATAACGTCATTCCAAATAGAAAGCAATAAATGCACAATAAACAAAAGCTTTTAATTAGAATCTAATACGATTACAAAACTAAAATTGCTATTAACATACGGACACTTTTGACCCCACCTTTTTAACCCTTAAAAATAAGATTGGGGCTATAAAGAATTGAGCTTGTCCGTTAGTTTTGTACCCTCTATCGCATATCCCAATTTAATAAAAATCTGATAAATGTTATTCAGTAAATTTCCTAGTGGGTCGTTTTTGTCCAAAAGTATAAAAATTAAGCCCATATGGATCACGTTACATAAAATAATTATTTTTATCCAGTTGAGATTTTTTTTTATCAATTTAATGGCTTTAGAATCTCGTAGTCATAATTAATATTAAGTTTCATGGGTCTTTTCCGACCCCAGGCCACTAAGGGTTAAAGTTTTTAAACAAATGTAAAGATAATTATAGTTCAACCAAATTTAAGTGATGTTTTTCCAAAAACTGTGTAAAATTTGATGAAAACATTCAAATTTTGTTTAATTTTTGACAAAACGAGCAAGTTTTGTAAAATGTCCATTTCGAATTTTGGGAATTTTTAATAGTAATACACTTCTTTTCCAAAATGGGCCATTTTCGTCCAACTTTCGTCAGGGGTTAACGTTTTCCAAAAAAAAAAATCGATTTCTTCCATTTGGGACCATTTCCAATAAAACTGGGGGGTGTAGTGACAAATCTATTTTTAAGGGACACTCTAATATACATATGTATGTATGTATATTTAAATCATCACATGGGTGTTCAAAATAAAATCTATATTTTTTTATTACATCTAAAACTAAACATTTAACTTCATTACATTATAGATTAACGGCAAATATACGACCAATCTGTTTGTGGACTGGATCATCAGATTCTAACGGTATATTGGGTCAAACAGGTGTTGTAGCGGGTTGGGGTGCCGATGAAACAGGTCGTACTTTTACTCCAGTACCTAAAAAAGTCAATACGAATATTGTCAGTGATAGCGAGTGTTTGCGTTCCTCACAGGCTTATAGTAAATTAACATCACCGCGTACTTTTTGTGCTGGTAATCGTGATGGCTCCGGACCTTGTATGGGTGACTCTGGCAGTGGTCTTATGATTAATCGTAATGGCCGTTGGTATTTGCGTGGTGTTGTATCGGCTGGTCAAACAAAACAACAGAAATGTAATCTAGAAGAATTTGTAGTATTTTGTGATGTGGCGAAACACTTGCAATGGGTGCAAAGTCAAATGGCTTCTTAGAGGAGGAGTAATATTTTTTTGTATTTGAAAACCTACTCGTATTTAAAATAAATTTATCACATAATTATTTAAATTTAATTATTTAATTTAAGCAATAAAAAATTAAATGCATAATCGCTAAAAATATGTACGTAATGAATTATATTTGATAACTCCTTAAACTAGGCAACAAAAATGTAAATATCTCATCAAACAAAGATGATAATTAAGGTGTCACGAATTTTCAACTGCGTTAACTATTAGCACTCAAGCGATGCTAAATTTGAGGGTAATTACAAGAAAAATAAAAAAAAAATTAAGGCTACTTATAGACCTTTTAAGTTTCACATATTACGGAAAAAGAGATTTTTTACTAAATCGGTCTCAATCGTTTTGTAACATGAAGCTACCCAACAAAACCATTGGAATTAATGCTTTACAAACTACTTCTTTCTCTGCTGTAGAAGTATTGGTTAGTGTATTTTTGCTGCTTTTTTAGAAGTAATTCTGAACAACTTCAAAAAATCACTTCTTTCATTACATCCAAAGTATGCGGCAGTATATTTTTACAGCTTTCTAGAATTACTTCTGAACAACATCCAAAAAATCACTTAAGTATTGCTTCTAAAGAATAATTGGAAAAAGTGTTTTTGGTATCATTTGGTGTTTCTAAACTGATGATCGAGTGTTCGAGAGACCAATATTTTTTAATTTTTCTAAGTTTTTTTTTATTTTTTTATATTTATAATTAATTTGTTTAAATTCCGCTAAACTATTCCTTGATATGAAAGTTGACTGGCATCAAAACATTGGCTGGCATTTGTCATTGCGAGATATTGCGCGTTGTTCTCTTCAATAAAAGTACTTTTTATACAAGTGCAAAAGGTTCACTGCAATTCAGTATTGTTTTCAGAACTATTTTCATAAGCGCATAAAAAGCAATTTTTCATCATTTTTATTTTATATATGTGACCTTCTCCGAGAAAAGTGACCTAGTGTGTGAAAATGAAGTTTTGAGAAGAACGCATTTAAAGTTAAATTAAAAATAAAATTTTAATGTTTTTCTCATTGTTATCGAACCCCATTTTTGACACCTAGATCGTTTTTCTCGGAGAAGGTCACATATTTTTAAAAATTGAAAAATTAACAAAATTGAATTTAAACAAATTAATTATAAATATTAAACAAAATAATAAAAAAAAACAAAGAAAATTAAAAACAAAATATTTTTTTAAAAAATGTTGGTCCCTCTAAGGATGGAACCCGCGATCAACTGTTTAGCAATAAGAAATGATACCAAAATCACTCTTTAGGATCACTTTTCGAGCAATTGTGCTTAAATGATTTTTTAGATGTTGTTCAGAAGTAATTCTAAAAAACCTGTAAAAATATGATAACGTGTACTTTGGAAGCAACGAAAGAAGTGATTTCTTGAAGTTGTTCAGAATTACTTCTAAAGAACCAGTAAAAATATACTAACAAATACTTGTGAAGCAGTGAAAGAAGTAGTTTGTAAAGCATTACTTCCAATTTTATTGCTGAGCTATTCCTCGTAGTCTAGAATTAATATTTTGAGGGAAAAAAAACTCCAAATTAATCTTTACAGTTTTTTGGAGTTAAATTCATCAAAAGAAAAATATTTTAAAAAGGAAGTGCCCAAAAATAGACAACTTCTTTAAAAAAAAACTGATACTCAAATAAAAGTAAGGAGTCTCACGATTTAAAAAAAGATTTTTATTTTCAGATCGATAAACGTGGTTCTCACTGGATCCATATTAGCGCCTTTTAGACCCTTCAAGTCTGATTATCCCTTGCAACTAGGGTTTATGTCCCGGGAATTCCCGGGAATCCCGCCCTTTTTTCAATCCCGCAATCCCGGGATTTTTGTGCGGGATTTCCCGGGAATTTTTTTGTATTCTTTTACAGAAGTTTTAGTTGTATATTACAATTTTGGAAGCTTAATTTAAATTTAAAGCATTGATTTTTTTTTAAATTAATTTGAATAAAATATATTTAAAGTTAAAAAATGCAATTTCAAATTCAGTATTTTTTTGATATCAGTTGAATTTGGTTTAGTTAAACGGAAAACAAATTTTATTAGCCATTACCAAGGTTACCAACAAAAATTTTCGTACTTTAGATAAAATTTGTTATTTAAAATGATGATCTTTGTTCAAATAAAGCAATTACACTACATTTCATCATCAGTATTTCAATTCAAAATACCTCCAAAATTAGTAATATTTTCGTATTTTTGATTGATATAAGTTTTTTTTTACTTCAAATAATTTCATTTAAATCGATTGTTATTTCAATTGTAAAAATTTGTGTGAAAAATACGCACATTTAAAATTTTTTTTATAAAAATAATTCTAGACGAATATTTCTGAGATTCCGCTTAAAAACAAAATATCTAGAAATATAAATTTTTTGATTCCATATTTAAGAAACATTTAATCAAAAAATCTATCTTAGTTCTGACTATATAAACCAGGGCTCAAATTTAAAATTTTCATAAGACGCAAAAGGGAAAATAAAGAACAAGAATAGTCGAAAAATATTTGTTTAAATCTCTTTAAAACTTCATTTCTATAAATTTGTTATTTCACCGTCCGACACAAGTTTGCACCCATTAACAATTCCAATATGTACTGAAAGAAGGTATAAAAATAAAATACCCATGCCTTTCACTCTTTCTAAATCAATTCGTTTACCGTTTGAAAGGAGAATTAATGTTTAGTTAATATATTTCAAAGACGTCCTTCCAACAAATATATTACCGTAATATTAATTCGCGATTTAAACTATTAAACGAATTGATCTAGAAAATGTAGAAGATATGGATATTTTATATTAAGACTTCTTTCAGAATATATTAAATAGATTTTCTCATGGTTACAACCAAAAGATGGACTTTTTCGGACGGTGTTGTAATAGAAATTGAATTTTTCAAGTACAACGTATGTCGGTTTTATTTATTTTCTAACAAGCGGGAAAACCCGGGATCCCGGGAAATTCTAAAAAAAATCCCGCTGTCCCGGGAAATGAAAAAGGCCGGGAAAAGAAAAACCCTACTTGCAACAAATGTTAGCAGCACCGTCAGACATATTTGGAGTTTCCATTTTTTTTTTTTTTTTTTTTTTGTTATTAGATAAAAAATTTATTTCAATTTTAAATCTCTGTCTCATACAAATTTCCTTTACACAAAAATCGTCTTCTAAGTATTTTTACTGTACGTGGTTAAATGACTGTGATTACAAAACCCAGTAAAAGAAATCAACTTGTAACAATGTGAGTGTTTACGTATGTGCTTTACATGTATTGTCAAATAAATTGTATGTAAATTGCTTTTACTTTGTCAATAAAATATAATTTCATTTCAATTTTCACATGAGCATTTTGAAAATATGGCTCAAGGGTTTGAATTGCCAACTGGCAACATCAACAGCAACTAAAACAGTAGCATTAGCATCATCGACAATAATAACTTGACAGCATAGAGATTTTATGTGGAAAATTAAAGTTTTTGGCACATTGTAGTTTTTTTTTTTTCAAATAAATGTGCAAGATCTGGGATGGAAAGTTTACTACATTAAATCTGAATTTATACAAACTGCCAATGGACAAATTGTAACATGACGCAGGGGTAATCATGCCAACTCCTATAAAAAGCAAAGAACAAATCTAGAACTAGTCATCACAATGTGGAGTTTGCAGTTAGATTTCGACCGTAGCCAACAGTTAACCGCACTATTTTACCGTAACCGTATAAAATCCATGCGGTTACGGTTAATTTTTTATACATTTAAAACTAGATTTTTGTAAGAGTTTTATACAGCCACTGAAGCAAAATCTTAAGAACCCGTGTAGAAAAGATTAGACCTGACCAGATCTCATTAGATTTAATTGCACCAGATCTAATTATATCTCAAAATTGAGGACAAATTTGAGATTTAATTAGATCTAATAAATATTAATATAAATTAATTCATAATTGTGCGTTTAAACCCAGCAAAAAAAGAGATGCCGAAGCAGTAGAAAAAGCACTACAATTGATAGTCTAGATGTACTCCTTTTTTAACATAAACAATAATGATTTTAACATTGAGTTGTCATAGGAGAGGAGTACTCCCACTTCAACATTTTTTCAGTATTTTTTAAACAACTGCAAAGGAAGCTCTTTTTCAACAAATAAAAGTTCACAAATTCTTCGCAAAAAAAATATATATTTTTTTTATTTTACAACAGTTTTTATTGCCGCCACCGGGTATCGAACTTGTGACCTCATGATTCCTAGACGAGCGCTCTACCGCTGAGCTAGTCTTTGATATGAAAATTGATTGGCATAAAAACACCACCTTGTTACTGCGATATATTGTTCCTTATTCTCTTCAATAAAAGCACTTATTAAACAAGTGTAAAAGGTGCACTCCAGTTTAATATTGTTTTCAGTACTTTTTGTACAGGTGCATAAAAAGTAATTTCTCATAATTTTTTTATACATAAATATATTTAAAAATTAAAAAAAAATGAATCTAAACAAATTAATTATAAATATTCAAAAAAAAATTAATAAAACAAACAAAAAAAATTTAAAAAAATATTGGTCCTGCCGGGAATCGAAACCGCGACCCTCTGTTTGGAAATGCGAAATGATACCAACATCAATTTTTAGTGATTTTTTGTATGTTCTTCAGAAGTACTTCTAAGAAATCTGTAAAAATATACTAACGGATATTTTGGAAGCAATGAAAGAAGTGATGTTTTGAAGTTGTTCGGAATAACTTCAAAAAAAGCAGTAAAAATACACTAATGGATACTTGTGAATCAGCGAAAGAAGTAGTTTCTAAAGCATTACTTCTAATTTTTTTGCTGGGAATATTTTAAATATTGTAACCGAAGCTGGATTTTTATACCCTACACCACTACGTGGTCAGGATATTATAAGTTTGTGCTGATGTTTGTAACACCAAAAAATATTGGTCCTAGACCCACCTTATAGTATACGGATAGGCTCAGAATTTTTTTTTATTTCGATTTAACGATGTCTGTCTTTCCGTCCGTCCGTCTGTCTGTCTGTCCATGCATTCTTGTGCGCACTCTACAGGTCGCAAATATTAAGATATTTTGATGAAACTTGGTACACCGACTTATCTCGGCCCAAGGACGACGCCTATTGATCTTGGTGAACATCGGTCCATGTTTAGACCTAGTGCCCATATAAGGGTCCTACCAAAATTATATTGTTTATACGCTGCAGGTCGCAAATATTAAGATATTTTGATGAAATATGGTACACCGATTTATGTCGTCCCAAGGACGACGCCTATTGATTTTGGTGAACATCGGTCCATGTTTAGACCTAGTGCCCATATAAGGGTCCTACCATAATTATATGGTTTATACGCTGCAGGTCGCAAATATTAAGATATTGTGATGAAATTTGGTACACCGACCTATGGCAGCCCAAGGACGAAGCCTATTGATTTTGGTTAACACCAGTCCATGCTTAGACCTAGTGCCCATATAAGGGTCCCCCCAAAATTGGCTTGGTTACAAACTGCAGGTCGCAAATACTAGACCTGCATCAATAAAAAATTTTGATGAAATTTGGTATACCGACCTATGTCAGCCCAAGGACGAAGCCTATTGATTTTAGTGAACATCCGTCTATGTTTAGACCTAGTGCCCATATAAGGGTCCCCCCAAAATTATATTGTTTATACGCTACAGGGCGCAAATATGAAGATATTTTGATGAAATTTGGTACACAGACCTATTTTGGCCCAAGGACGAAGCCTATTGATTTTGGTGAACATCGGTCCATGTTTAGACCTAGTGCCCATATAAGGGTCCTACCAAAATTATATTGTTTATACGCTGCAGGTCGCAAATATTAAGATATTTTGATGAAATTTGGTACACCGACCTATATTGGCCCAATAACACAGCCTATTGATTTTGGTGACATTAGTTGGCTTTTACCCAGACTGGTGTAGGGTATTGTATAGTCGGCATGCCCGACTTTAACCTTTTTACTCGTTTTATTTCGATTTAACGATGTCCGTCTGTCCATCCGTCCGTCCGTCTGTCTGTCCATGCATTCTTGTGCGCACTCTACAGGTCGCAAATATTACGATATTTTGACGAAACTTTGTACACTGACTTATGTCAGCCCAAGGACAAAGCCTATTGATTTTGGTTACAATCGTTCCATTTTTAGACCTAGTGCCCATATAAGGGTCCCCCAAAACTATATTGTTTATACGCTGCAGGTCGCAAATATTAAGATATTTTGATGAAATTTGGTACACAGACCTTTGTTGGCCCAAGGACGAAGCCTATTGATTTTGGTGACCATCAGTCCATGTTTAGACCTAGTGCCCATATAAGGGTTCCCCAAAAATTCGCTTGGTTACAAACTGCAGGTCGCAAATATTAAGATATTTTAATGAAATTTGGTTCGCTGACTCACATTATAGAAAATTTTGACACAAGTCCCATTTTAACCCATTCGAATTTCGGATCCAAACATTAGTTGGCTTTTAACCAGACTGGTGTAGGGTATTGTATAGTCGGCATGCCCGACTTTAACCTTTTTACTCGTTTATTTTATAATTAGATAAAGTTTCCCCACTTTGGCCTGTTCGTGCAGCATATCGGTATATGAAACTATGTGTTGTTTACATCTGAGGTGTAGGGTATGTTCAGCAACTTTGTAGAAAATATTAAGGCAATTATTTTTGTGGAGCATATTAACCCTCTCACTCCCCCACATAAAAGTAAATTTTGGCTCTATTCTAACAAATCGTAAAAAACACCCCTAAAAAGGGAGAGGGCGGGGATGAAATATTCTACAAAAATTTTGGCCATCAAATTTTACTACATATGTCAGAACACACCAAAGTCCAAAACTTAACACAAACAGCAAAAACCGGTCAAATTCGAGATTGCCCATTAAGGGTTAATTTAGTTATTCTTTAGAGTTAGTACAAAAAAATCTTTAAAAATTGATTTTTCGCGGTTGATGTGTATGAAGAAATTGTTTTATATTAAATTTCACTATAAGCCTACAAACAAAACAAGCTCCTTAGAACGTACGTACAAAAAGAAATACTTAGTAAATATATAAGGGTGATATCAAAAAATGTGATAAAAACCGTGTAACTACCGAATTTCTAATGCATGGATTACATTTGAGTTACATATTTCGATATATATCAGCGCATTGTCACCTGTTTTACAAAATTTATAACAATCTGACCAATTTTTGGTTAATACATAAAATTTGTGACCAATTTTATAGGCCAAATGTAAACTCCGTAACAAGTAACTCATAAGGTTTTTTAACTTTAATAGCTTATATTTTAATAACCAATAAAGCTAAACACTAACTGCAAGAATTTTTATGAAGAGGAAAAGTGCCGTTTTTAATAAAAATTAATACATTTTACAAACTTTTTCGTATATCTTAGCTATCACGACTTCAACTCTGTAACGATTTTTCGTCATAATTTTTGATAAAAATGCATATACCAGAATTTTGGAGTTATCTATTATTTATATTGCGAAAAGTATAATGTTATTTATACTCAAATGATCGTTGGACTGGAAGTAATCATGCGTACATATAACAGACTTGAAGCTTTTCTGCAGCATGTAACATTGAAAAAGGATGTCTTTAATAAGATTTGAAAAAATGTTGTAAACTCCGTTCCTAATTTTTACACCAAACTATTTAACGAGTAAGAAAAACAATGTCATATTTGGATTGACCTTGTAGGCATCATGCGATTTTGTTTCGGAAAAAAAATTCTGACAAAGCGTTTCTGAAAGAAAACGAAAAAAGTAACCAAATGTAAACTCCGTAACTGTAAACTCCGTAACCACAATTGTTTGCATCAGATTTCATTCAAATAAATGTTTAAAATATTTTAAAATAACCATAAACAGAGGTGATTCAACTAATATTTATGCGTCAAAAGACGATTCAACTAATAATTTTGCGTCAAATCAAAAAAAGTTATCAGTTTTTTACCCTAAGCTGCTGGAGCGAAAAACGATTGATTTTGCATTTCATTGGTTTTGAATCGATATTTCGAGTCATTACTGACATTAGATTGACAAATTAAAGTTGTTTCACACAATTTAAGAATTTTTTGATCGTGAAATGTTATGTTTTTAATATATTATTATCTAACTGCGCAACCGCTGTTTGGATTTTAAAAAATTTTATATTTTTGAGCTGCAAAAAATCAGCCAGGACATAAGTTTCGTCGTCCATTATACAACAGTTTTTATTTTTGCATAAAATTTGATTTCAATTTTTGAGCTCTGGTTTTGGCCTCCAAATTTTTAAAAGAGTTTCTATCGGGAACTTTTTGAACTTTGTAGGACTTTAGTCCTGCCTTACGTTTTACTTTACGTACAAAAAAGTCCGAGCATTGGGCTAACCGAGCTGTTCTTCTGTTGTTCCTGTTCCCGGCTTCCTTTCAATTGTTAGGTGTTCCAGATACCTTTTTACCACTTTTGAAACTATTTGGCGGCATACATTAGTTTCTCTGGCAATTTTTTTGTATGTCCATGTTTGGTTTTGTTGAAAATATTTAATTATTTTTGAACGCACTTTTCTTTCATCGTCCATACTGTAAAAAATTGCTAATTAAAACTCATGATGTAAATTAATTTATTAACTGACATATTTTTAAAATGTAAACTGCCGAAAAAAAATATGAGAAGCTTTAAACCAAAGTTATAGGCAAAAATATGTGTTAAAATTTGTATGATCTCACTCCTTATATCAACAGCAGAGACAAAACTGTTTAATATACAGAATTTTAGTTATTTTTAAATCAAATTTTAGTTAAAAGAAAACAACAACTTAAGCTGCTAAAATCAGCAAAAAAATTTTGCTAAAGAATTAGTAGACTAGAAAATTACAAAACAATATTTAATTTCTTCGGTTTTTTTTTTTAATGCAAATAAAAATCGAGCATTTTCAAATCAGCAGTTTACTATTTTTTTAAGCAAATATTTCTGTTGATTTTAGCTGAATAGACTGCTATTTCAATGCAACTAAATTCAAAAATAAAAATAACAAAAAATTTTTAAATATAAGTTTTTATTTTTCACTGTACTAATATTTAGAAAAAAAAATTTCTTTTTAATTTTACGGTATAATTTATCAATTTCAATTAACTAAAAGTCAACTCAAATATAACTAAAATTCTGTAAAGTTAGCAGTTTTATTTTTGCTATTCTTATTTTACTAATATTTAGCAAAAAGTTTTTCTTAATTTCAGCAGTTTTTTCTGCAAGGTCATTTTAACTAAATTCTAGTAGCTTTTTCTGCTATTTTTACATGTTTATTTCTATGAGTGTGGATACAATTTTCAAGTTTACTCGGACAAAGCAATATTTTTTGCTGACTTTTTTTAAGTATAAATAAAAATAAATTATGAATATATTTATATAATAATATATTATTTTATATAACAAACTTTGTTTTTATAAAAAAAAAAAAAATATTGAATTCCCAACTTTAATGTTTCATCTAAATAAATAACATTTAAAGACTTTTGTAAGCATTCTTTGCCAAACTACCCTATAAACAATTTCACTGGAATTCAAGTTGAAATAAAGTTCAATTCCAGCCCTGTTTTCCAGTTTCAAAGCTTGAATAGAACTTTCATTACATTTTATTTCAATAGCATACTCCAGCAAAAGGGAAACAAAAATTAAAGTTTGAAATATTTTTGTTAAATAAACAAGTGCTAGAATTTGAAATCTACTTTAATTCCAGCAAAATTTAATGCACTTGAATTTTTAAAACCTGTGTGCTTATTGGGTAGTAATAATAAATTTATATTTTTCATAAAAGGTATTTAAATTATTTTTAACCGTGACGTATGATTGATATTAACTTCCTTTTAAAAAAATACAACACTCATACGTCATGTAGTACATTGCTAACTTTGGAATATGGTTTTTGAAAAACATAAAGCAATTTTAGAGGGTTTTGTAGTATTTTCTTAAAATATAAATATTCTTTTTAAAGATTACCTATAATTTAAAAGGTTCAACGCATTCATACACCTTTTTACACATAAGAAAAATTTTATAAGTCCAAAGCGCTTTCATAAAAAGAAAATACTTTAAACATTATTTGAACTGCATGGAAAAAATTTTGCTGCACGATTTTTAATGAAATTGTTCATTAAACTTATGGAGTTTTCTTAACACAGTAAATGAAAAATTTCTTAAATGTGATCAAAAAGCTTCATATATTTTATGAATCTAGTTTTAATGAAGTTTTTTCATTGATTATATAAAAGACTTAGTAAATAAAACGAAATTTTGTTCATAATATTTTAGGAAAAAATTCCATTAATTCAGTGACTAGTTTCCAGTTAGTTCCAGTGAAACTTCATTGTGTTTATGTAAAAATTCATTAATATCATGCAGATAATTCTCTTGGTGTACACTAAAAAAAAAAAAACAATATGTTTTTTAAAACCTCCAAGTTTTTGATTCGAAATTAGTATGCAGTTTGACAAATAAATGAAGAAGTGCTCAAAAACTAATTTCAAGTGGCAGCTCATGCCCTTGTGAGCATCAAGTAGAGTCAAAGGTAAGTAGACTTTGGTTGTAGTGAGCATCAAGTAGAGTCAAATACAACTAGTTTTTGGTTGTAGTGTAAATTGCGTTTAAAAAAAACGTTTTTCTTTCATGTTAGTTTCTTATAAATATTTTGTTTAATATACTTAGTTTAATGTTAACAAACTGACAAGCTTCCAGTTTTTATATTAGTTCAAAGGAAATAATTTGTTTTAGAATTGTTGTTCTTTAAACAAACT
The DNA here is from genome assembly GCA_949987735.1 of Leucophora obtusa. NCBI lineage: Eukaryota > Metazoa > Arthropoda > Insecta > Diptera > Anthomyiidae > Leucophora > Leucophora obtusa. Next base: position 45,743,544 of record OX465295.1, read on the forward strand.
GTTCTTTTTAACTGACTGTTTAAATACTCTTTACTGTCAAAATTAATTTTCCTCCAAAGAGAAGGGAACAAATAAAAAAATATATTGAAAATATAGTTATAAAGTACAACAAATGTTTTTTGCATAAAGTAAACAAAAAACATGGCAAATAACCAAAAACAACAAAGGACATGCCTTTATAACAACAATTATTAAAACACTTTACTGGTTTGTTTTTTTGTGTTTTATTATGGTCACCGACCCCCCCCCCCCCCCCCCCAGTAATTATTTTCTTTTTCCAAACCATAGGTGGAAAGAGATTTAGCTGCAACGATAAAATTATTGCTCAAACAAATGTCTATTTTGAGGACCCCAAGATATCCTATTTTTTGGAAGGAATAAAAAAAAATTGGAGAATCCTTGGACTAAGTGTATTATTGAGCTAAAAGGAGACTATGTTGCAAAATAAAAACTTTTTTTGCTAAAAAAAAAACTGTGCTTCATTCAAATAGTCATGGACTTATTGATCTCCCTCGTATCTTGTTAATAAAAAAATGTTAAAATAATATTTTAGCCTTACACAAGCCTCAGATTCTGAGGCGATTTTCGCACTAAAAAACTAAGATTCCTGCAGGAAAATCCTTAGATTCCGTGCACTTTTTCATAAAATGTATCAGATTTCCTATAAAACACCAACTTTCTATAGGAAAAAACATCAGCTTCAGAGGATTTTTCTTACAAAAAAACTCAGAATTTGGGGACTTTTTCTGCAGATATGTGTCGGGTTCAGCAAGCTCTTTTCCATCAAAAAATGGCCTTACGAACTGTGGGATTTTTTTATGGGAGGAACTCCTCGGAATCTGAGAGTGTTTCTATAGGAAAATTCCTCAGAAACCGAGGTTTTGTTTACAGAGAAAAAGGCTTTGTCTTTAGAAAAAGTACTACAGATCTGAGAGTTCTCCTGATTTTTCAAAATCTGTGGCATTTTCTTATGATTTATTTCTAAAGCCAAAAGAGAATTCGTCACTTTTTCATATTGAAAAATCTCAAATTTTGAGGGTTTTTCTACAAGTAAAAGTTCTCAGATTTTATATAAAAACGTTCTCAGAATTGGATGGTTTTGACAGGAGGAAATCATCAGAATGTTTGACTTTTCTTTTACAAAAAGTCCTTCAAGTCTCACAGTTTTTCTATAATTTTCTATATAATTCCATTATCTTATCTCTTAGGGGCAAAAGTTTTCAGAATCTGTAAGAGTTCTGTAGGAATATGTTTAGAAGCTAAGAATGTTTTTATAGGTAAAAATCATCAGGCCCTGAGGGTTTCTTTTACACGAGAAGTCATCACAATGTGAGACTTTTCCTTAAAAAAATTTCACAGACTCTAAGGCTTTTTCTATAGGAAAATCTACTAAAAATCTTTATAATTGTCTTCATAATTTTTACTGAAGCTCATAGAGAATTCGTAAATTTCTGACTACTTTTTCATAATGAAAGACCTCAATTTTTGAACAATATTTTCTACACAAAATGACTAAAATTTTGAGCACATGTTTCTGCTATAGAACAAGTCTGAGATTCTAAACCTTTTGATAGAAACGTTTTCAGAACCACGGGGCTTTACCGATAGGAGAAATCTAATAGAAATTTTTAATTGAAAATACTGAGATTCTAAGCACTTCTAATAAAAACAAAAACGTGAGATGACCCGTTGTCTCTTAAAAAACAGATTCTTGGAAATTTTTTCCTTTAGAAACATTCTCAGGCTTTATCTATTTCTAATAAAAAAATAATTTTTCTATCACAAAATACAAATATATCATTTTACTTTTATATCAAGTTAATACGAAATTGGTAGTATCACTTAATAGATTTCGATTCATCGGAAACGATATTTGCCGTTACCTCTCCAGTCCAGATATTGCACAGACATATTATTCCCAAGTAGAATTTGTTCAAATTTTGCCCACAAGAATATTTATATTTGGAAATTATGAAGCAATATATCAGTGATGAAGACAATTTGCTATTTTTCAAGTACCACCAACTTTATTTATAAGCATCTAATAACTAAAACTATAAGGTACACAACTTTTTGTGTTTGATTGGCAAGTACATACAGGACGGGTTGTTGAAAAATTATCATATAGAGACAATCTAACGATAAAATATAACACTAATACAATTTAATGGAAAATCATTGATGAAACCTGTCCATAAAAAAAGGCATAAACTAGATCTACTCTGATTTGCAAATTAATGTGTTTATAACTTTTGAAAAATGTTTATCCTTCTTCTTAACCTCAAACCTACTAAATTAGAATTAATAAAAAAATTCATATTAATTACAATATTAACTGCAGTTGGTCTCTATGACGCGTTTAAAAAAATAACATTTTACTAAAATGATATGAAAATAATATTGTTACGAAATATAATTGTTCTAGTTCTGGTATTTTTAGAAGAAAAATATCCCGAGAAACGGGATTTACTAAATCTGACAATCTGGTAACACTACATTTACGTATACACCACAGTATGCTATAATGTGCTATAAAGTGTTAAACTGTAAATTGGTTGGTGTCTCGGCTGTGAACACTCTGAGTGCCTCTAGAACCTTCTAGTTTGTTCTACAACCACAGCCTTTAATCTGGGTGTCTCTGGAACTTTCAAACTCGTTCTACAATCACAGATGTTACACCATAAAAATACTGTCATTTAGTGTTTGGGGTGGAGTCGCGTATTAGCATTTGTGGAGTTAAGTTGTGCTAAGTTAGTTGTATGTTCTGGTAAATCGTTGTAAAATTGTTTTTAAAGGTATAAATTGTTAAATAAATAAGTCTATAATGAACAAAAAGATAGTGTGTGTGTGTTATTTTTAATTGGAAAGCGCACCAACCTGGTTTATCTAAAGGAGATAAACGTATGTTTTTGAAGGTAAAACGTAACAATTGGTGTCAGGAATTAATTATTTTGATTGCAAAGTAGATAAACCAACGTTTTCAAAAGGTAAATACCTAAGAATATTATTGACGGTCTATTAGAAACCTTGATCTTTCGATATTTCAATATCCCCTATACAGCATCTTCTGGACATACGAGTAACAGTAATCAAAAATAAACTACATAGACGTCTTTACACTTAATATTGCACAATTGTCTTAATAATGTTAAGACTTTAGTGTCATTAATTTTTTTTTGATTATTGTTACTCGCATGTCCAGAAAATACTGTCCAGGGGGATATTGAAATATCGAAAATTAAAACAAAAGAGTAATATTACATGAAACGGACCACGAGCTTGATTATTTACTAAATGAAATAAAATTACAACAAGAAGGTAGACAATAATCCAAATCAGTTATTGTTATTGTCCAATTTAATGGTGGTGAAACTTTGTTTATTTAAATGAAATTGTTTAATTATATTTCAATTCTCGATAAAAAAAAATAATTGGAAATTATTAGCGCCACTTTTCGCTTTGGTGAAGTGAAAGAAAAATCGAATCAGATTAAGCCAAACCACGGGACTTTACTGTATAACAAATACAATATTTTTGCCCCAAAAACTCGTTGTGTCATCTAAAATTTTTGATCTTTCTTTAAAATACTTTTTGAATTTATCCGATTTCTAAATCTTTTATAAATCGTGTATGGAAATTAAAAACTTATTTCAAACCAAACCAAAACATAATTTTCAACCGACAATTTATTTCAGAATTACAAAAGATGTCGGATAAATTCATAAAGCATTTTAAAGATGAAAAGTGGTATTTTTATAAGTATAAACTTTCATATGAGATATAATTTGTTTGGATTTTTTCTCACTTTTGCCAAAAAATATCCAATTTTAAGTATATAAATCCTAGGAATATGAAATTCTAATATGCCAATTTTCAACTAAATCCAAAGACATCCATTATCGTATGGAAAAATTTTGGAATGGCTCAGTATTTAAAGGGTTCTTTAACAGGGACGCTACAAAAGTAGAAAGACAGGGACAGCAAACGACGCCATATTTCTTGCCGCTCTTTTGATATTTCTCTTCAGTAAGGTTTGCCATTTCATGATGGAAAGATATACGAGCCAACAACGAGTCGAAATTATTAAAATTTACTAACGACATTCGGAGTCAGTGGTCTCAACGTTAAGAGCGCTACGTCCAATTTATGGTCGTCATAATGAATGGCTTCGTCAATAAACAAAATATGCGTTATTGGTCAGACAGCAATCCACAAGTGCTCCATGAGTCAACATTGCGTCCCGAAAAAATTACGGTTTGGTGCGGTTTATGGGCCGGCGGCGTCATTGGGCCGTACTTCTTCCGTGATGATCAAGACCGGCAAGTTACTGTGAATGGGAATCGCTACCGTTCAATGATAACCGAATATTTTTCGCCCCAGTTGGATGATATGGACTTGAAGGACATGTGGTTCCAACAGGACGGCGTCACAAGCCACACAGCGAATGTCACAATCAATTTATTGCAAACCAAGTTTGGAGAACGTGTTATCTCACGAAATGGTCCAGTCGATTGGCCGCCAAATCGTGCGATTTGACGCCGTTGGACTATTTCCTGTGGGGCTACGTCAAATCTATGGTCTATGCCAACAAGCCAGCGAAGATTGATGAATTTAGTAGGTTTGAGGTTAAGACTAAGAATAAACCTTCCTCAAAAGTTATAAACACATTAAATTTGCAAATCAGACTAGATCTAGTTTCTGCCTTTTTATGGACAGGCTTCATCAGTGATCTTCCATTAAATTGTATTATTGTTTATATTTTTATTGTCAGATTGTCTCTATATGAATAATTTCAGAAGTGATCAAACAGACATATACAAACATTCTACTTCAGATTTTCTCTGTTTATCTTCTTTTCTCCTCCGTGTCACCTTTTCACAAATATTGCCACATTGACGTATGGTTTGTACGTACAAGTGCAGGCAATTTCTGTATATTGGCGACGGACAGCCACCAGGGCATTCCCATTTCCCATAGTAAAGTGTTGTTCTTTCAAACGCGTAGTATAAACGTATATATTGTGGGCGCTGTGGTGTAATGGTTAGCGCGTTGGACTGTTACACGTAGGGTTGCGGGTTCGAGCCCCAACCAAGGCAACATCAATTTATGAAAAATAGTAATATGTATGAGTTTTTTCTATCCCTCATACATATCGCAGCGTCCTCCTTCGGTGTTCCCATAGCACTTAACCGCACCGAAGTAAAATAATATAACAGGGCTATGAATTAAAAAGCTTCAACAAAATTCGCCAACTCACCGTCAGATGGCGCCCAACAACTGTTCTAAAAAAAATTCAACATCTCGTGTTGCCATATATGAAGCCCTTCATCTGTCAGCACCTTTCACTTCTTCTCTATCCCCTTTCCAAAGGAAGCAACACCTTAATTAATAGGAAGAATATCCTGAGTGTTGCTTCTCTAAAAACAAAAAAAAAAACAAAAAAAAAACAAAAAAAATACGATTAATATTGTCATTAATATGTATTTTTATTAATTCCCATTTAGTAGGTTTGAGGTTAAGAAGAAGAATAAACCTTCCTCAAAAGTTATAAACACATTAAATTTGCAAATCAGACTAGATCTAGTTTCTGCCTTTTTGAACTTCGTACGAATATCGGCCGATTTATGCATGAAAACCGTCGAAAATTGGGTTCAGCGTCTGGACTTCTGCAAGCGTGCCCGTGGTGGCCATGCAAAAGAGATCGATTTCCATACATAATGGCATCGAACGTACTTTCACAGGAATAAAGGATTTCATTGATATCCAAAACCGTTTTTGTTTTATTTAAAAAAACTTATGTAGCGCTCTTATTGAAGAACCCTTTAAAAATGTAAACAGAATATCAACGTTTACTTTTGGTTTTGTGGTCTAAATTATTAATCATCATCATTATGATGAATGTGACGTAGATGGTGATGATGATGTTAGCGGTAGCACAAGTTAACGATGTCATAGAGAATAAAGATGATAACTTTGTTGTTGTGCATAAAAAGTGGTCGGTTCAATTTGTACGTTTAACTTCTGCTGAGGTTGTGTGACACAAAAACAATAAACAAACAAAAAAGATTGTGTTGTCCTGCATTACCATCAACATAAAGCAGTAAAGTATGAAAAAAAAAATATTAGAAATAAAGGGGACCAACAAATTGAGGTTAATATTCTAGGTTAAGGACATTTATTTAAAAAAAAATGTAATTAAAATTACTAAGGTAGTAAATATATACACATAAAGATGTATACCATAAATCATGCCCTGCAAACATTGTAACACGAAAGTGTTACGATATTGCCTGGAGGGACAAATTTTATTGCGACAATAAATCCTCAATACTGTCTGACAATAATGGAGCGCCAAATTATCATCTACAACATGTTTTTTAAATTTCTAAATTTATATTACATCTGTCAAAAAAAATTGGCAATAATTAGTGGGCGTTAAACTATTTTAAATCAATACTTAAGATAATCATATTTATACCCGAACATACTTTTGAGCTGTTGTTAAGTTATGAGGAATCCAGCGAGATGAGATCTTATTTATGGCTGAATTTTGATGCAATGTTTTATTTATGCCACTGAAACTTATGCCTAACCTAGCCTCAGTCTCAGGGTATGTCACATGATGATCTTGTATTATATTGTTAGGGAATTAGATTAGTGCAGTATAGAAAACTCTGGATATTTCTGGAAGAAAATATCCCGAAAAACCGGATTTACTAAAACGGCAATCTGGTAACGTAACACTACATTTAAGTATACACCTCAGCATATGCTATAAGGTTAAATGCTATAAATAATGTTGAGCTTCTAGCATGTTCTACATTTAAACTATAAAAGATCGAACGTTACGCAGGAAGTCGAAGTTTGCTCATAAAAATTTGTGGAGTGAAGTTTTACTTTAACATTCAGTTGCGTACTAGAATTTGTTAATTGCGTATTGGCATTGGACAGTCAGTTGATTACACTGTGAGACAAATGGTAGGGGTCAGTGATCGGGAAGGGTTCAAACTACCGGGGAAAGTTATATCGGTAAAAAAGAAGTTATACGTGTCCCGGCGTTTCGCTGGGTCACCCCTAGGAATCGAGATATATCGATTTGACCTTTGGTGGTCTTTTTTTTTTACATAACTCGAGAACCACTAGTCCGATTTTGCTCAAACAATTTAAAAAAAAATAAAAAATTACAATTCCTTTAATCTGTTTTGCCGGTAAAAATAAATGTATGAAGAAAAAAATATTTTTTGCCTAAAATATTAAAAAAAAGTAATAAACAAAAGGTTATTGATTTTTATGGTAGCGGTAACAAACATTTATTTTTAATTTTTTTAAAATTGTTTGAGCAAAATCGGACTAGTGGTTATCGAGTTATGTCAAAAAAAAGATATATCTCGATTCCTTGTTTTTGACCGATATAACATTTCCCGTTGGTTTCATCCCATCCCGATTTTGACTGTCGCATAGTGTTATTAGAATTTGTGTGTGTGTGTTATATTGTTGTATTTAAAGTAATAAGGCGTTAAATAAATAAGTGTAAAGCTAAATCAAACTAAAGAGTGTGTGTTATTTTTATTTACCAAGAGCACCAACCCGGTTTATCTAAAGGAGATAAACGTACGTTTTGGAAGGTAAACGTAACTATTGGTGTCAGCGGTGAGATTGGTTATTTTTATTGCAATAGAAGAGAACCCTGTTTATTTAAAGGAAATAAACCAGCGTTTTTAAAAGGTAAAAACGTAACAATATTTTTGCACATCATCAATGTTTGTGATTTCTCGAAATTCGTCCTGTAGTGAAGGACGTCCGCTATTAAATTCGTTATACCAGTATTTCACAATTGCAAGGGATTGAGCCCTATCATCAAAAGTTAAAATTAATTCGGCTATGCGGTCTCTTCTAGATAACTCACATCGAAAATCGTAATAAATCATTGCCCCAAAATTTTGGTGTGTTAATTCCATTTTTTGGCCAAATTGATTTTCCTAACATATAGCACGTGTACATCAAAACCTTGTGAGTACGTTTATGCTAAAAAATGTCAAATTTTATTATGGCATTGCCAGATTTTAACTATTGACATAAGTGTTGCCAGTTTCCGAAATATAAATAGTACCCCTCGTAAATAAATTTTGCAGGTTTGAGGTTAAGAAGAAGAATAAACCTTTTTCTCTAAAAATTATAAACACATTAATTTGCAAATCAGACTAGATCTAGTTTTGGCCTTTTTTTCTATGGACAGGCTTCATCAGTGATTTTGCATTAAATTGTATTATTGTTTATATTTTGATTGTCAGATTGTCTCTATATGATAACTTGTTCAGCGTCACAAATGTAACTATACTAAGACCTTGAATGCAATGTAACTAATGCATAGTTTTTTTTCCTATTCAGCTTCCTGATATTGTTCTTACTCAGAAGTGATCAAAGACAGACACATAGAAACATTCTACTTTTAGATTTTATCTTCCAATCTCCGTCGTGTCTCCTTTTTTTTGCAAATGTTGCCAAATTGACGTTCGGTTTTTACGTTCAAAAGCAGGAAGCTTGCGTATATACCCAGCAAAACTTTCTATTACCCGGTAATGACTTTTGTTAGAAGAAATAAGGGTAGGTAACCTCTTACTTTTATATTAGCAAAGCTATTATTTAAGGGGGACATGACATTGGCCGTTTTCTGAAATCGACTTTTTTTTATAATTTTGTATTTTAGTAAATATTCTTAAGATTCTAAGAAAAGAAATTTCATGTAAAAATTCCTACGGGTTCAAAAGTTACAGCCGGATTAGTGAGAGCGCATTTTTAATTTTACGTACGGCAGCTGGTATATACACAAACTTGGAATGCGTTTATCTCGAAACCATGTTTTTTGTACTGGTTGCGGCACTAGCGGGTTCTTTTTTTGACGAATTTTCTTTTTTTTTTTGTATTTTTTTAAACTTGATTCGCTATCGTATGACACGGGCTTTTTTTTTAATTTTTTTTCGATTTTTTATGAATTTTTAAAGTCAATATTTTTTTCGAAAAAACACACTTTCAAATTTGGAACATCGCCAAAAATTGAAAAAAAATTTAAAAAAAAAGCTCGTGTCATACGATAACCAATTTTGTTAAGATTTAAAAAAGTCATTTTTTTTCCAGATCGGAAAATTTTTGCGGCTTTCAGCGCTGCAACCACGAGGCCTCGTTTTTTTCTCTGCCGCCAGTTTGGAGCTCTATAAAACCATGTTGGAGTGGAAAATATATTTTTTTGAATTTTTTTGGAAAAATGTTTGTTTTTGACTGAGTTATGAATTTTTAAAAAAAGATCTGTTTTCTCTGCCGCGAATGTCATGTCCCTCCTTGAACAAGGGCATGTCCATTGAGGTAAATCCTTACCTAGTAATATGTTATTCTGAACTTACAGATATTTTTTACTGACGTATTATTTTAAGTGGACCGACAAAGTATGGACAAAGCTAATTTTGAGCATAAACCATCTTAAGTTCAGAAACTTCCGAACAGAAATGCTAAGAAGAATGTTGATGCCAAAAAACGATAAAAACTTCTCTGTGTTAATTTTTTAGTATCGTAATGTTTAGCTACATATGATTCCGAAACAGAAGTTATCATAGTATGATTCTAGTGATCATAAATGTGATTCTTACTGATCATATTATGATCTCTAAATTTAACCATAATTTAGGAGCATACTACGATCACTAGAATCATATTTATGATCATTAGCTGTTGCTCCTAAACTATCCATAACATGATGCCCTTTTCTGTGCTTACAATTCTTGAATTCCAAGAGATAGTGAATCCATATCATTATTTTTCTATTGACGACAAATACGCATTTGCAGTAAATGCGTGGCCCGGCTGATTACTATTTACAACTTAAATGCGTTTTTTATTTTAAAAATTGCTGCATTCATTTATCTTAATATCTCTGCTTTCCTTCACTCACCCACAATACAATTTTCTTTTTTTTTAATTAATTTTTGAACTTCATTATTTATTAAAAGCAAAAATTGTCAGTGAAAACTTTTGAACTTTAGCATAAAAAGAGAAATTATATTAAGCTTTATTTTATAATATTATTAAAATAAAACAATAGCATTATCATCGTTGTAATGAACTTATTTTTTTTTTTTTTTTTTTTATTTGACAATATTTATTATTATGTGGGGGTTGGTTTTTTGTGCGAAATAAAATTATTAAACTACATAAAAATCACATTAAAAAGTTTTTTCTCAGTTTTTTTTTACGAAACAGACGTTTCGTAATTGTATTAAAGACACATAAAACCTGTAAAGATGATTTATGAGCAGAAACAGTAAATATTTTGTGACAGAATAACTTGGAGTGGAAGGAAAAATTTAAATTATACTCAAATAAATGTTCCTAAGGAAGTTGTGGTGTAATGTTTAGCTCTTTGGATTGTTACACAAAAGGTTGCGGGTTCGATTGCCAGACGCGGCAACATTAATTTAAAAAAATAATATGTTTGAATTTTCTATCACTCATACATATCGCAGCATTCTCCTTCGGTGTTCCCATAGCAATTAACCCCATCGAAGTAAAGTACATAAAACAAAAAGGCTATGAACAAGAAAGCTTCAACAAGTTCGCCAACAGTCCATCAGAAGGCGATTAACAACTATTCTAAGATTTAACTTCTGGCACAATTACAGTGTTGCCATATTTGAAGTCCTACATGTTTCATCGCCTTTCATCTCTCTTCTATTTCCTTTTCAAAGAAAGCAACTCATTAATTAACAGAAAAAATTTCCTGAATGTTGCTTCCCCTTAAAAAAAATGTTTAAAGTTAAAAAAAATAAAAATTATGTAGAATTGAATCAATACAAATATTTACAGTTGTTTTTTTTATCGCATTTTAAACAATTCCATGAAATTAACTAATCGATTGGAAAATTTTCAAAAACTGCTGATAGTCAGTCAATTGGCAATTCAGAAAATATGCTGTAAACAAAATAAAAAACCAACAAATTTTCATGAATTTGTGTTGGTTGATTTTTTTTTTTTTTGTTTTTAACTGATAATTGATGCACAACTATAGGGAAGTTGTTTTGCACTTTTTACTAGTAGGTATAACTATAAAATCGATTTTTAGTTCAATTTGAAGTAAAAAAAATTTTTTAAACAGATGTCTCCACTTGCACAGAATAATCTAATGGAAACAAAAATTTATGTGCAAAAATGTACACTTTGTAAGTAAAAGTTTACAAACGATAAATGATGAAGTGCAAACTATACACTTGGGAGCATAAATTTGAACAAAATGTTTTTATTTTACAAATTGTTTAATTGAATTCAAAGAATTATTAAACTTTAAAAAAGGAAAAAATTGTAGTCATATTTTTTGGTTAAATATTTAAAAAGATTAAATGAAATACCTAGATAAAAATCTATTCATTAGGGTGAACCTTATTTATCATTTCACAATTTAATGTTAACAGAATCATAATCTAGACTGAGTTACCTGTCTTTGTAACAAGTTAAAAAATCCAAAATCAGTTGAAAAATATTTAAGTAATTTCAATTCGTCCAGGCCATGGTAGCACGTTAACCCTGTCTTGATCAAGGTCAAAGGTGAAATTTTTGGAAACTTTTTGATTTTTCTTGATGGTATATCAAAACATTGTGTTGGATCTTGAGTCAAAGTTGTCCAAATAACTCTATTGGCATCAAATTTTATATATAACATAGTAATAAAAAATCCACATTAATCCATATATTCCGATTTTTAGCCGGATATGTAAAAATATCATAAATTTCATTAAAAATATAGCATATTTTTGATTAACTATATTGAAAAATATGATTAGCATACTTTTAGGCATATAATTAAATTTTAGATGACAGAAAATATTTCAATATGTTTGATTAAATGACTGTCCAAAACCACCCCAACTAAACAAATTTAATATAACTTTTCATACACTCACAATATTAGTTCGTTAAAAACAATCTAAAATACGTATAGAATTTTCTGAAAACACAATTAAAAAGAGGACTACTGATTTTTCATTATATTCAAGCCAGTTCGATATTTATTTTCAATCATTGTTTAAATGAGATCTCTTTCGCGGCTCACTTTAAATGACCTTAAAAGGCTACTTTACTAATCGAAAAAAGTCTGTAACAAATTTAGTTAACACTACTAAAAATTAGTTAAAAATGATTCTGCAGAAGAAAACTGCCAAATTATGAGATTATTTTGACAGCAAAAATAAAACTTTTAAATATAAAGAATTTTAGTTATATTTGGGTTAAATTTTTGTTAATGGAAAATAGCAAATTAACCTGCTAAAATCAGCAAAAAATTTTACTAAATAATTAGTAGCATATAAAACCACAAAAAAAATTTTCATTTTCGAAGTTTTTTTTAGATATTTTTTAAATGCAAATAAAAATCAAGCCAAATTTTTCTGCTGATTTAAGCTGCATAGACTGCTACATAAATGGTTCTTCAACAGGGACGCTACAAAAGTAGAAAGACAGGGACAGCAAACGACGCCATATTTCTTGCCGCTCTTTTGACATTTCTCTTCAGTAAGGTTTGCCATTTCATGATGGAAAGATATACGAGCCAACAACGAGTCGAAATTATTAAAATTTACTTCCGAAATTCGGAGTCAGTGGCCTCAACGTTAAGAGAGCTACGTCGAATTTATGGTCGTCATAATGAATGGCTTCGTCAATAAACGAAATATGCGTTATTGGTCAGACAGCAATCCACACGTACTCCATGAGTCATCATTGCATCCCGAAAAAATTACGGTTTGGTGCGGTTTATGGGCTGGCGGCGTCATTGGGCCGTACTTCTTCCGTGATGATCAAGACCGGCACGTTACTGTGAATGGGAATCGCTACCGTTCAATGATAACCGAATATTTTTGGCCCCAATTGGATGATATGGACTTGGAGGACATGTGGTTCCAACAGGACGGCGCCACAAGCCACACAGCGAATGTCACAATCAATTTATTGCAAACCAAGTTTGGAGAACGTGTTATCTCACGAAATGGTCCAGTCGATTGGCCGCCTCGGTCGTGCGATTTGACGCCGTTGGACTATTTCCTGTGGGGCTACGTCAAATCTATGGTCTATGCCAACAATTGATGATTAACTTCGTACGAATATCGGCCGATTTATGCTTGAAAACCTTCGAAAATTGGGTTCATCGTCTGGACTTCTGCAAGCGCGCCCGTGGTGGCCATGCAAAAGAGATCGATTTCCATACATAATGGCATCGAACGTACTTTTACAGGAATAAAGAATTTCATTGATATCCAAAACCGTTTTTGTTTTATTTAAAAAAACTTTTGTAGCGCTCTTTTGACGAACCCTTTACATTCAACTAAATTTAGCTTAAAAATAGCCAAAAAATTTTAGATATAATAGTTTATTTTTGCTATTTTTAGTCTACTAATATTTAGCAAAATTTTCTGCAGCTTTTACAGTACAATTTGTTATTTTCAATTAACTAAAAGGTAAGTGAAATATAACTAAAATTTTGTAAATTTAAGAGTTTTAACTTTGTAAGAAATTAAAAAAAAAAATTTTTTATTTTTTTTTTTTGCCGAACGTAGGGGTCGCTATTTTACATTTTTTGTTATATCTTTGGCATTTACAGTCGGATCTTAAAGTATGATACATCGATGGTTTTCCCTCGAGGGAACCAATGTTTTTCTCCAAGAACCATTGACCTCAAGTATCCCGTTCTAGTATTTACCCACCATATCTCAGTTGCTACCACCCTAGCGTACAACCCTAATGTCAGAAAATTAAAGCTCGCAAAAACTCATTAAACTTTTACTAAGGAAGTTTTTCGATAAACCCAACAGAATTTTTTTTTATTTTTGTTGCCGAACGTAGGGTCGCCTTTTTAAATTTTTTTTCATTAGATTTTTGCCTTCATAGCAAAACGCTGGTTTCCTCGAGGCAAAAAATCGATATATCGCACTTTAAAATCCTACTTTAAATGCCGAAGTTATAACGAAAAATTCAAAAAGTCGACCCCTACGTTCGGCAAAAAATAATTTTTTTTTTGCATTGCCTTGTAAAATTACTTTATATTTGAAGGTGTACCGCTTACTTTTTTTTTTGCCTGTAAGGTGGTACGGTCTAATGTACATAGATGCTGCACTATATTCCCCAGATTTAACGCCCTGCGATTTCTGATTATTTCTAAAAATAAAAAAGTAAGAGGAAGACGAAGAGTCTTCAGCAGCAATGAGGAAATAATAAATGTTGTCAATTCTAAAATTGAAAAACTGCAGAAACCCGATTTTGAGAATTGTTTCGCAAAGTGGATTTATCCACTTAACAAATGTATTGAAATAAATGGAAATTATGTGGAGAATATAAAAAATAATTATCAATGAGGACATAGAACTAAATTTTTATTTAATTCCTTTTTTTCTTCAGCCAACGAAGAAAAGTTTTGTTAGTACTGTTCTGTTTACGATAAAACTTATTTGTTGTTAAGTTTAACTTACACATAAATTTTAATAAATTTCATTACAAACTTTTACAAACTATTTTCAAAGTATTATAATTAAAATATATATTATAGCCTACTTTTAGGAGTTACTAATATAACAAGCATTTATGAATTAATTTTGAGACCAAAAATATGCCAGAAAATTTAAGTGAATAATTTAAATTTTTTGTTACAATCCAAAAGCCTCACTGAAATTTTGTTCATAAACCCCTGAAAGGCTCTGTCCTTAATCAGTATGCAATTTTTATTTAAATCTGATATACATATTTAGCAGCATCCCATTACATAATATTAAACTATAAACTTTAAAAATTTGTCATAAATATTTAACGAATATTTGTTTTTTAAAAAATTATAAATATCAAAATACCAATAAACCTAGTTTTTTTTTAATGATATTCATATAATGAAAACTGACATTAATTTAAACAATATATCGACATCTCATAATGACAAAATTTCACAATATACATACATAGAAATCTAAAAATTCTATAGAAAATTCTACTGTTAAAGCAAAACAAATTTAGAATACAAATCGAAATCTACCAATAATAATCATAATGTATACAGATTTCAATAACAATAAATATCGAATGAATCAAAATGTTATAAAAGTGTTGGCATCCAATTCATCTATTCGTTCAATGCCATTTTGTAATAAAACAAAAACAAGCCGACTAGAAAAACGTAGTTAAAATAAATAAATTTTTTTTCATATAAAAGTTTTTTTTCTCTGCTATTATTGCAGATGGATAGTGCAAATGAGTTTGTCGTTAAATGACAAACTATTCATATACAATATACATCCCAGCAAAATTTTTTAAAACAGGTTACCTGTGAATCTATTCTAGATCAGGTTTTTTTACTGCCGTTTACATGGAATAGGTTTAAGAATTGATTCGTGTACTCATAGAAATAAATCTGTAAAAATAGAAGAAAAAGTTACTAAAAATTAGTTAAAAATGATGCTGTAGAAAAAACCGCTAAAATTAGCAGATTTTTTTTTTACTAAAAATTAGTAAAATGAGAAGAGCAAAATTAAAAATGTTAAATTTACAGAATATTAGTTATATTTAGGCTAACTTTCAGTTAATTGAAAATATTAAATTGTACTGTAAAATCTGCAGAAAATTTTCTGCAAATATTTCTGTCTATTCTGCTAAAAGCAGCAGAAATATTTGCTAAAAAATTTTAAACTGCTGTTTTCAAAAGGCTCGATTTTTATTTGCGTTAAAAAAAAAAATCGAAAAAAAACTTATAAAATTTTAAATTTTTTGGTGACTTTTTAGGCTTCTAATTATTTAGCAAAATTTTTTGCAGATTTTAGCAGGTTAATTTGCTATTCTGCGTTTAAAAAATTTAGCTTAAACATAACTAAAATTCTGCATATTTAACAGATTTATTTTTGCTGTTCCTATATTACTAATATATAGCAAAACTAATCTGCTAATTCACCAGTTTCTTTCTGTAGCATCATTATACCCTACACCACTATGTGATCAGGGTATTATAAGTTTGTGCTGATGTTTGTAACACCAAAAAATATTGGTCCTAGACCCACCTTATAGTATACCGATCGGCTCAGAATTTTTTTTTATTTCGTTTTAACGATGTCCGTCTGTCTGTCTGTCCGTCCGTCCGTCTGTCTGTCTGTCTGTCCATGCATTCTTGTGCGCACTCTACAGGTCGCAAATATTAAGATATTTTAATGAAACTTGGTACACCGACTTATGTCGGCCCAAGGACGACGCCTATTGATTTTTGGTAAACACCGGTCCATGTTTAGACCTAGTGCCCATATAAGGGTCCCCCCAAAATTATATTGTTTATACGCTGCAGGTCGCAAATATTAATATATTTTGATGAAATTTGGTACACAGACCTATTTTGGCCCAAGGACGAAGCCTATTGATTTTGGTGAACATCGGTCCATGTTTAGACCTAGTGCCCATATAAGGGTCCCCCCAAAATTGGCTTGGTTACAAACTACAGATCGGAAATATTTAGATATTTTAATGAAATTTGGTGAGCTGACTCGCATTATAGAAAATTTTGACACAAGCCCCATTTTAACCCATTCGAATTTCGGATCCAAACATTAGTTGGCTTTTAACCAGACTGGTGTAGGGTATTGTATAGTCGGCATGCCCGACTTTAACCTTTTTACTCGTTTTTAACTAATTTTTAGTAGTTTTATTTAATTTTTTTTTCAGACTTTTTTCTATTACTAAGGGAGTCAAAATTTAAGGACCGCATCTGGCAAGAAAACTTTCTGAAAATTTTAATGTAACAAACGAAATCAGCAATTTTCTAAAAAGATAAAGAATATCAAAAGATGTTACTGATTCGGTTTAAACCAACGGTCTTCCTTTTCCAAGATAATTTTACAACGGAACGAATCTGCAGTTAACCAACATTGTGCGCCATTTTTTATATAATAAGATCTATACTTACTTTAACCTATCACTACCCTACGGGAAATTTTAACAAACTGTCACCGAACTGGCCCATTTATATGAAATAGACTGGTCACTTTTACATGGCGTTGTCATAGGAGGGGGAAATTGACCCCTTGTGACATGTCACAAGACAAATCCTAGGACAGGATACTGAACTCTCATAAAAAACAAAGTTCAGGGACCCGTCCTGGGATTTGTCTTGTGACATATCACAAGGGGACAATTTCCTCCTCCTATGACAACGCCATGCAAAAGTGACCAGTCTATTTCATATAAAGGGGCCAGTTCGGTGACAGTTTGTTAAAATTTCTCGTAGGGTACGTTCTACCAATTCTATATAGAAATATATATATACTTAAGTATGGCCGTCTTTGTACGAATAACTGTACTTTTTTTAAATACATCTTTCTAACTAGTTGTGTTTAGTAAAAATTTATTACCCTCTTTCTTGTAAAGAACTACACTCACAATATATTTTCCATAACCGATTGAGGTTTATTTGAAAAGTAATAGGTAAAGTTTGTTTTCAATTGAAGAATCAATTAAAATACATTGAAACATATTGTTTAACTTTTTATATTCGTCAATAAAAAACAAACTACAAGAAATATTTATCGTCAGTAGGAGTTGATATTTTCAGTCAAATAATTTATTTTAGGTGGTTTTTAACGATAAAATCTTTTAAGTGTATACATATTTATAGAAAAAGTAAAAAAAAAAATTTTTTTTTGGTATGAGATTTGAACCACCATCCTCAAAAATTGAAATTTTGTCAATGCCTGACCGTCCAGACATCTACACCACAACCGATTTGAAAATTGTATAAATTAAATTTGAATTTAAAATATTTTGAAATATTTATTTATACAACAAAAAGAAATTTAAACAAACAAATGTACCCAACACACAATTTGAATTTATAAAAATAATTTGAATCTATCGCACGACTAGAAAAACTGAACTTCATTTTATATCTAAATTCTTTTGTTTGTTTTAACTTAAAATAGTTGAATATTAAATAATATGAATTCAATCAGTGGTTACGATAACGAAATTATCGAAATTGATTGTCAAATTTATTTGAATTGTTAGTAAAAATGTTTAAATTGATTTGATAATCACGGGGTGGCCGGGTTGTAAAAATGTGAAGAAATCTCGATGTCAGCTGCTAGCAATAGGGTCGGCATATACGACTTAAATATTTACCATACAAATCGTTTTAAATGTTCACCATACAAATCGTTATAAAAACTAAAAATATAAAATACTAAAATAAAATTTAAAAACAAGCTTTTTTATAATGCCCTTTGAGGGGAATTTTTTTACAGAGTTTTTATTTTTAATTTTGTGTGGAAGTAAAAACGAAAGATTTTATATTTTATGAATTTTTTTTTATTCTCAAAAAGTTTTATGCATGTCAGAAATTAAATAAATACAGGGTTATAAATTTTATTCCAATGAAAATTTAACTTAAGAAATCAAAAAAAAGTAAATATAACGCAAGTTCTTCTTAATTAAAATTAAATTTTATAACTGGAGTTAAACACTAAATTCTAGGGACTTTGATTTATGTAAATTGGTATTTCTAGTCATTCGACTAATCTTATTCTCATCTAATTCAGAGAGTATTGTCACTTTTAAGATAATTGTCGTCAAACAGGATGATTTTAAAATCTTAAATAATTTTATGATAAAAATATTTTTGTGCAATTTTGCTCCAAAGTTTAATATCGATGGCTTAATAAAGAAAGACGCTACACAGAGAGAATTTTGCTGGACGAGTTTTAGTGAAATTTTTCAGTAAACTGTTGAAGTTTTCTTCACAATATAAATGAAAAATTTGTGAAATTCGATGAAAAAGCTTCGTATATTTTATGAATATAGTTTTAGTGAAACTTTTTCATGGAGCGTATGAAACTTTAAGCAAATAAAATGAAATTTTTGATAATATTTTATGAAAAATTCCATTAATTCAATGAAAAGTATCAATGGACGAGTTCCCGTGAAACTTTATCGGTTTTATGCAAAATTTCATTAATATCATGCAGATAATTCTCTCAGTGTATCTTTATTCTTAATTTCTATAGAGGGGAAGGCAAAAAAAAATATAAAAGCGGTGGAAATATTGTTTCTCAGAATGAAACTTTATATTAAGACAAAAACAATAAAATAAAAAGTATAATCTAAGTTTTTCAGATTTTCATTTCCTCTAGTGGAATATTAATTCCAGTTAGAGCCTTTCTGCATAAGCATTAAATTTATATACCAAAAATTTGAAAAGAGCAGCATGTTCGTTGTTACATTTAGGGCATTTCTTTTAACTATTATATTTATGTGTGATGGGTAATTTGAAATTTAAAAAGATAGATTCAAATAAAATAAAAACAATTTGAATTATAAAAAAATGTTTATGAAACTATATTTTTCAATATAGTTTGGCTCAAGGGGTAAGGCGATGAACTTCTAAACCAAAGGTCGTTGGTTCGAATCGTGTCGGGTGTTGGGACAAAACAAAATTGCTTTGAATTTAAAACGAAAGAAAATTAAATTAAAGAGAAATTAAATAAACAAAGAACGTGTGTGTTATGTGTGCAGTGTTTTGAAAATTGAAACAAAAAAAAAACTTTCGAATGAAAAACAAACCAAAAAATCGTTTTTTTTTACGTTTTGTCAGTTAAAAATTGATTATTGTTTTAACAGACTTTTCAATTATTTTTATTTCTTTTATGGATTGTTTAAACAATGTTTGAAAATAAATAGCAAAATGGTTTCAATATAATGAAAAATCAGTAGTCCTTTTTTTAATTGTGTTTTCAATTAATTTGATATGTATTTTAGGTTGTTTTTAACGATAAAATATTGTGAGTGTATGAGTCAGTTTTATAGTAAATACTTAAGTAAAATCTAACACTTAAATGAAAAAATTTTCCTATATCTTCAGATTTGTAATCCAGCTTAAACTTTATTTTCAAAAGTTCACTTAACTACACTTTGGGCCAGCCAGAATACGTATAGTCAAAAATAGTTCTTTGTTCTGACTATAAAACTGGCCCTTAAGTTACAAAAAAGACTCAAGGGTTCACTACAAAACTAGCTCTATATCTATGCTTGAGTATTAGGTAGGGTTTTTAATAATCGATTTTTTATTTTAATCGATTAATCGTGCAATTAATTATTCGGATTTTTTTCTTAACCGACTAATTGAATAAAAGTTAAAAATTAATCGAAAAAAATGTTATGTAAAATAATATACAAACACTTTTTGTATTTTAAATAATTTTAGTAGCGGGACCCGAAGATCGAAAAATAAAGTGAGCCATTGTAATCAGCATGTCCGAAATATATAGAATTGATGGTCAGAGCTCTATTAATTTTTAAAGGTCAAGATTTTGTCATGCAGTGTTATTGAACTGAATAAAAAAATCCCATTCAAATTATGTTTGTCTTTAATTTTCTTTGTCAATTTACTGCATAATATAGCCAAATATTTTAATTAACTAAATTGTAACATCTTAATTTTTACTTGTTACAACAGAAAATTACAGAAACTACCAATACTAAAGTGTAGCGAAATTGAAATGATAATTAATCACAAAATAATTACCTAAAATGAAAAGCCACATTATCAGATACACAAAGTATTTCAGCCACATAACGAAAACCAAACATTAAGTTTATATTAATGTGCATAATTTTCACATCTATGTGCGTAAGTACACTCATAGAAAATAACCGGTAAAAATAGTTACTAAAAATTCGCAGATTTTTTTGCTAAATACTAGTAAAACAAAAAAATTAAATTATTAAATTTACAGAATTAAGCTTATAATTGAGTTAACTTTTGGTTAATTCAAAATGACAAATTATGCTGGAAAATTTGCAGGCAAAAATAAACTGTTAAATCTAGAAAAAAAAAATTTTAAATTTATTTTTATTGGGACAAACAATAGCCGTTTTTTCTAATCACTTGGATTTAATAAATCCAAAAAGTATTTCTAAAAGTACTCAACAGGTGGGTTTATATTCTTCCTATTTTAAAAAAAATTTTCTGTCCGACACTTCTTTCACCCTAATTTTTAATACCGAATTCGATGATGAAGGATTTTACTTTAACTTTTAATTTATAATTATATTTTACATAAAACAGCTATAAACAGTCTGCCTTTTCAGTTTTATCACTTCAATTTATATTTTTACACAATTGAAAAATTCCATTGCAATATTTAATATTCACTAATTGGATTTAATTAAATTACTTACTGTAGAGTGAAAAATTGCCATTTCTATTTGAGCTATTTCTCCATGTCTAAGATGAAAAATATGTATTTGGTGAGGTGAAGTTTTTTTTTCTAAACATATTTCATAAAAAAAATTTAATAAAAACCTTTTATTTGTTAGTTTTTCAATTTTCTTGTTTCTCTTTTAATTTTCATTCGTATTTTTTCTGACATTAAATTAATAGGCTGCTTCATATATTTGGGCTTTTATTGTGGATTTATTAAATCCAGCTTTTTTTTGGATTTAATAAATCCATTTTTTGTATGAAAAATTCTAAATCCAGGTGATTAAAAAACACGCTAAATAATTGCATTAAAGAAATTAAATATGCTAAAATCCCAAAACTTATTTGGCAAATTGTGAAAAACAATCTGTTGTAGGCATATCCCTATCCGGATTTCATTCTTGCCCAAGGAAATCGTCAGAGAATTTATAGAAATATTTATTAGGTTAAATCACGAACTTAATGAGAATTTTACTGTTCTCGTTTAGGAGCGTCATTTACCATTTAAGATATCAAAGAAAAAACAAAAACAACAAAAAAAATTTACCACAATTTGCTTTGTCATCTTCCAAAATAATACTCTGTTGTTTTGACAGATCTAGCAATGTAGTGACATCTATTTATGTATAACCAATAAATGATAATCGTATGTTTTCTATATACAGTGGTGGCAAATTTAATAGAAACGATTCAAGTTGTTTCTAATTTTTTTTTCGTTGCCTTTATTTTTAAAAATGAAAATAGTGGCTAAATTCGCCCCGGGAGGCAAATATGTGGTTTAGAATATTGTGCAGAATTTTAACATAATGTCTGTTTTTTTATTTTGTCACTTGTTTTAAGTGGGCGTGGCTTTCAATGAAGAATTAGCGATATCGACCTGTTATCAAATAACAGAGTAAAATTTAGCGAGTACTGATCGAATCTATACAGGCTGTATATTTTTGGAAATCCTACAAAATTTCCTTAACTTCTGCATTATTTTTATCTAGAAATAGTTGCCAGACTTAAAATGACAGTACCTTAAACATAAAAAAAAAATTCATTGTTTTTAGCTATTTTATAATAAAGTTAACCACACTGAATTTTTTAAATTTTCTTATTTTTAAGTTAAATTTAGTTCAACGCAAAAAAGCAACAGAAACATTTTCTAAACATAAATAGTAAACTTTTGATATCAGAAGGCTAGACTTTTATTTGTGTAAAAAAATTTAAAAAATTTTTTGTGATTTTTTAGTCTACTAATTGTTTAGTAAAAATTTTTGTTGATTTATAGTAGGTTAAAGTGTTAATTTCTATTAACTAAAAATAACTCAAATATAACTAAAATAATTATCTATATTTAACCGCGTTGTTTTTGCTGTTCTTGTGTTAATAATATTTAGCAAAAAAAAACGTGCTACTTTCAATACCTGTTTCTTCTACAGGGTCATTTTTAACTAATGTTTAGTAGTTTTAACTGAACTTTTTACCGACATTTCTCTATTAGTGTATATTGCAAGTGTATGTGAGTTCAAAAGCAAAAGCAATTTTCTCAAAATCTCATTCAATAACTGAATCAGCGAATTTACAATACATGCACACAAAATGAAAACTGCCAAACCGACAGTGACTACACCAGCAAAAGGCATTAAAGGTAAAACTAACCACAAGAGGAATACAATAATTTGTGCTATCGCTCCCGCTGGTTACAATAGTATTTTTGTTAACATTTTGGGAATATACTACTATTTCATATTGGGGCCGAATCAAAGTTCTGTGGAAATAAATCAGCCATTTCTTATCGGCTGGATCACAAAGGGATTTTGATCTTAAACTTTGTCTCCATGAAATAACTCCCCAGCAAATAACTGCCCAAAACGAAAATGAAATAAATCCCCAAAATTGGGGATAGCAAACGATTGACTCGTTAATCATAGGTGAATAATGTTGTTTTGTTTAAAATGTTTGTTATAATAATGGAAAAATAATAATTCGAATGACGAATATGTTTTGATTAAATCAACATCGCTATTTTCATGAATTTATTCTGTATTTTATTTGTACACCAATTGGAGAAAATTTAATGAAAAAAGTCTTAAATGGTGCAATTGTTCCAGATTTTTTTAATTTGTTGGATATCAAATGTTGGGTTTTACATATTCGTGGGTGAAAGACCCTTGGAAGTCTTTAAATTGATAAAAACTCAATATTTGTGGTCTAAACTGAGACTTTAATTTCCAAAGTCTATGAAATGCTTATTTTAGGCTTTTCCATACACTCATAGAAATAAATCTGTAAAAATAGCAGAAAAATTTAGTAAAAACTAGTTAAAAATGATGATGCGGAAAAAACTGCAGATATTAGCAGATTTTTTTGCTAAATACTAGTAAAATAAGAACAGCAAAATTAAAACTGTTAAATTTATAGAATTTTTGTTATATTTAAGTTAACTTTTAGTTAATTGAAAATAACAAATTGTACTGTAGAATCTGCAGAAGACTTTGCTCAATATTAGTAGACTAAAAATAGCAAAAATAAACTGTTATATCTACAAAATTTTTGCTATTTTTAAGCTAAATTTAGTTGAATGCAAATAGCAGTCTATTCTGCTATTTGCATTCAACGGAAATATTTGCTAAAAAATTGTAAACTGCTGTTTTCGAAAGCCCCGATTTTTATTTGCATTGAAAAAAATCGAAAAAAAAACTTTGAAAATTTAAAAATTTTTTTTATGAATTTTTAGGTTATAAATTATTTAGCAAAATTTTTTCCTGATTTTAGCAGGTTAATTTTCTATTTTCTATTAGCAAAAATTTAACTCAAATATAACTAAAATTCTGTATATTTAACAGTTTTAATTTTGCTGTTCTTATTTAGCAAAAAAAAATCTGCTAATTTCAAAAAAAAAGTTACTAATTTTTAGTAACTTTTTCTGCTATTTTTACAGATTTATTTCTATTAGTGTACTTTAACAGATTGTTAAATTTGTCGCTATTAAACGAATTCAGCATACTGTTTTTGCCAAATCAGCTTAAAAAGTTGTAATTAAACTGTTTAGAAACTTTATGCATAACACTATAAATAAATACTCGTATTTCCAGAAGATACTGTCCAGAGGATAGTGAAATATCGAAGACAAAATTAAAGAATAGTCTTATTTAAAACTGACTTAGAGCTTGACGATGTATTAAATTCATGCAAATATGTTTCCAGCAGGACAATTTTTTTCAGCATGTAGAGTCGTTGATTCTACATGGACAGACAGGTGGATGGATATAGAGTTAGCAGGCAATACCGATAAAATAGTGTTATCGATTCAAAACCTTTTCAACTAACTACCGTCATCCTTAAAATGCCGCTATCAAAACAACCTATAACCTTAAAATACAGTTACCGAAATAACCGATACCGAAATAAATGGAATAGCGCCATCCTTGAAATACCGTTACCGAAATACTGTACTTTTACTTTAAGAAAGATAACCCAATGTTGATTGTATGTGTTTACTAGCAAATTATGAAAATTAAATGATTATTACGTAAATTGGTTCATATTTTAAAAAATAACTATCTTTAAAAATTCTAACATGCTCGAGGTAGGTAACCTATTTTGGAGTCTAGTGACAAATTTCATAGTTATCCAACCAGTTGGTAAGAAATGGCAAAATTATTTCCAAAATATATTGATTCTGCCCCACAGTGCATACTAGGATTGTATTATAGAAATTGTAAAGAGAACATAAAAATAATACCAAATGTTAAGATCAGCATGTCACTTGCAAAAGTCTAACAAGCATATCAAAATGACAACAACTACTATACGAGAAGAGTCACAACTGTGGCGACAACGACAGTTGCAATTATTTTTCATACACTTTTGTATGGGAAGCGGAATATCGTTTTATCATCTAGATATTTGTCGTTATAATATAAAATATTCTATTTTCACGACGACATATTAACATATACGCAAAATATGTGTAATATTCTTGCTACATATTTACCTGAATGAAGAAAAATAATAAAAATAAAATAAAACACGGTTTTTACCATCAAAAAGCAAAAGTACATATCTATATCAAAATTAAAAATAACAAAAATAAATGCAAACCTAATGGAATTGGTGACAAAATAAATACAATGAAATTCTTGTTTTGGTTTCCTTTTTTTTTTTTAACGTCAAAAAATGCTGAAGCGGCATTGTCGCTTAATTTAAATTAATCACTACAACTTTTATTGTAGTTGGTAGCCAGCCGACCCAGTTGTAATTAAACTCTAGGAGACATTTGTGTGAATGCATACACAGCAACATTTTATTGAACTGGTTACCTCTGGATCTGTTCTAGCACAGGACTTTTACCACCGGTTCGATGAAACAGGTTCTAGAACTGATTCCTGGGAATCAAAATGTAACGATTCACTGTCGCATAACCAGTTCTTTAACTGGTTCTAGAACCAGCAACCTGTTCTAGTTTGGAGGAAAAGAACCTGTTGCTTTTGGGACAAACTCAAACAAAAATCACCGGTGATAGAACTTAAAGTATAACAAGCTGTTCTACAACCGGTTCTTTGCATACGACAATTTCGCTGGGTATAGTTGTAGTATTGGTGTAAGTGTTAGTAGTCGAAGGAAGGTAAAATCAATTGTAAAACATATATACAAAGCCAATACAACAACACATACATATTGGTGTTGGTATGTGTGAAAATTAGTACAATAAGCTATTTTACTAATAATGTGTTTTCAGTAGAGAAAACCACCTGCTGATTAAACATGGTTAGGCATGTTTATTGCATGCTCATACAAGGTATTGGACAACGGTTTTTGGCTTGATTTATATTAAATTCGTGCACAATAAGCAATAAAATAAATTGATTGCAAATGAACAGTTATTGCAAAAGATACCGTAACAGTGAATAGATTATTGGAAACCAAAGAAAATAATTTATTAAATGACAGACAGACAGATAACACTGTACAATAGACCGTACCTCGAATAAAAAAAAGTTCGCCGTACACCGTCCTATTTAAATTATTTTTGCCAGGAGGTTTCAAAAAAAAAAAAAAAATTTTTTTTTACCAAACGTAGGGGTCGCCATTTTACATTTTTCTTTATATCTTTGGTATTTACAGTAGGATCTT
This sequence comes from Leucophora obtusa, assembly GCA_949987735.1. Classification (NCBI taxonomy): domain Eukaryota; kingdom Metazoa; phylum Arthropoda; class Insecta; order Diptera; family Anthomyiidae; genus Leucophora; species Leucophora obtusa. Next base: position 45,769,915 of record OX465295.1, read on the forward strand.
AAAGTATAATACATCGATGTTTTTCTTTCGAGAAGACCAGTGTTTTGATCTAAGGACATTTTGACCTCAAGTATCCCGTTCTAGTAGTTACCCACCAGATCTCAGTTAATACCACCCTATTGTACCACGCTAATGTCAGAAAATTAAAGCTCGCAAAAAATCATTAAACTTTTGCTAAGGAAGTTTTTCGCTAAACCCAGTAGAAATTATTTTTATATATTGGTTGCCGAACGTAGGGGTCGCCTTTTTAAATTTTTTTTAGTTGGATTTTTACTATATAGCAAAACACTGGTCTCCTCGAGGCAAAAAAAAATCGATATATTACACTTTAAAATCCGATTTTAAATGCTAAAGCTATAACAAAAAATTAAAAAAGGCGACGGTCAGCAAAAAAAAAAATTTTTTTTTTGAAATCGGCTTCCAAAAATACATCATATTGGAGGGTATAAGGCAAACTTTTTTTTTGAGGTACGGTCTACTGTACGTGCTCTTTCCAAAATTACGAGGTTCTGATAATGGATTCTGGTAGAGGAGACCAAAAAAAATATACATGCGTTTGAAAGATCACATCGAAATTTTATCTTAGGTGGATTCAGGTTTTCTCCCTTTTTTTCCTCGTGAAAATTATGTTCAAGCACCTTTGCAGGATATTGAAGGATACTTAAAGGGTGTGGCAGGAAGTAATCTGCGAACGGTACGCTTCCTGGATGTAAATTATGTTCAAGGACCTTCACAGGATGCTCGAAGAATGTGGCAGGTCAGTATATTTGAAACAAATTAAGTAAAATTTTGTGAAAAAAAGTCGATTTATGCAGAGCAGCATAATTAAAGAAGAGAATATGACTGCTCATTAGGGCGGGTCGATTTAAAAATCGCTCAAGTGACAAGGAAAATCGTATTCTAAGGATCAAAATACCTCTAAAACGAATTCTGATGTCCCAACTTTTGAAAAATCCCACTTTGACCCATTTAGAGTGCCCCAATCGAGTCCAAATGTACAACCGACCACCACTAACTTTGGAGGGCCGACCCACCCATGCCAGTGGCACACCCCCTGGAACCCCCTAGGGGGTGTGCCACTGGCAAACATTTCAAAAAATTACCATTATTGGCACTTTACATGAAAAAATCAGCGAGATGGCTATGTTTTTTTCTTTTTGCGAACCTTCCATTTTAGGTATAGGATGTGTTGAGCGGACTTTTGTAAAACACTATGAGGAACATTTTTGTGGAACATTCTAACCCTCTAACTCTTCAATGAAAGGGAATTTTTTGGGCTCTTTTTAAAAAGGGACAAATAACACCCGTAAGTTGAAGAGTTAGAGGGTTAAAATGTTCCACAAAAATGTTCTTCATAGTGTTTTACAAAAGTCCGCTCAACACATCCTATACCTAAAATGGAAAATACCCATGGTTTCTCCCTAAAATCCAGATTTGTGGGATATTTGATCACCAATTCTGAATAAGTACGAAAGTGCCAAAAATGGTGATTTTTCGAAATGTTTGTATGGGGAACCCCCCATTGGGGTTCCAGGGGGTGTGCCACTGGCATGGGTGTGTCGGCCCTCCAAAGTTAGTGGGGGTCGGTCATACATTTGGACTGGATTGGGGCACTCTGAATGGGTCAAAGTGGAATTTTTCAAAATTTGACCGGTCAAAAGTTGGGACATCAGAATTCGTTTTAGAGGTATGGTTCCTCGGGCAAAGTTTCTTATTTTGATCCCTAGAATACGATTTGCCTTGTCACTTGAGAGATTTTTTTCTCCCTACAAACCTCCCCCCCCCCCCCCCTTCTGCTCATGCTTTGTTAAGTGCTCATAACACCAAAGAGAAAAATGTATAAGAAAAGCCATTTGTAAAAAATACCACCAAATAAATTAAGCGAGGCGAGGTGGACAAATACCCACTGATAACACTACACGACTACATGTATAGAATTCTGCTAAAACTTTTTTTAATTATTTCGATTCCCTGAACCCGATTCTGAAAGCAAAAAGGTTCTACCAAAATATCTTCACTGTCGGGAGTTTCTCCTTCTTTAACCCCTCACCCAGAAAAAAACTTTTTTGATAAATAGTGTAGGAAATTACTTCAAATCTTTTATATAGCCAGCAAAAAAAGAGATGCCGAAGCAGTAGAAAAAGCACTGCAATTGATAATCTATATGTACATATTTTTTAACATAAACACTAATGATTTTAACATTGAGTTCTCATAGGAGAGGAGTACTCCCACTTCAACATTTTTCAGTACTTTTTGAACGAGTGCAAAGGAAGCTCTTTTTCACCAATTAAAAGTTAAAAAAAAATTATTTACAAAAAAAATTATATTTTTTTTATTTTACAAAAGTTTTTTTACTGCCGCCACCGGATATCGAACTTGCGACCTCACGATTGCTAGTCTAGCGGCATAAAAATACCACTTTGTTAATGCGAGATATTGTTCCTTATTCTCTTCAATAAAAGTACTTATTAACCAAGTGTAAAAGGTGCACTTCAATTCAATATTGTTTTCAGTACTATTTTTACAGGTGCATAAAAAGCAATAATTTTCAACATTTTTTTCTACATATAGATATTTTTAAAAATTTTTTAATTTTAAATATATTGAATGTAAACAAATTATGAATGTAAAACAAATTGTAAATTCTATTTGGAATTTGTAGTATTTGATCTTAAACCGACCAAAATAACACTCATTGTAACAATCTTCAGATCAACTAAAAATTTACAATAAAATTAATTATAAATATTAAAAAAAAAAAAATTAATAGAATAAAAAAAATTTTTAAAAATAAAAAAAATATTGTTCCTAACCGGGAATCGAACCCGGCACCCTCTGTTTGGAAATGCCAAATGATACCAAAATCACTTTTTACGATCACTTTTAGAGCATTCACTCTTTAGAAGCAATACTTAAGTGATTTTTTGGATGTGGTTCAGAAGTAATTCTAAAAAAGCTGTAAAAATGTAATAACGGATACTTTGGAAGCGACAAAATTTTTTTAAGTTGTTCAGAATAACTTCTTAAAAAGCAGTAAAACTACACTAACGGATACTTGTGAAGCATTGAAAGAAGTAGTTTGTAAAGCATTACTTGCAATTTTTTTTGCTGTGTATTTAATGGATTTGCTATTCACATAAAATTAGATTTTATTTGAGTATAATCATGTTGGAAACTGTTCCAGAATCTTTTAGGACCCAGCAAGGATCTTGAAAATTGCCTTTTTTTTAATTTCCTCATAAATTTGGACACATTAAAACTAGATTTATACACGACATTTCAATACATAAATTAAGAAGTAAAACTGGCATTTAACAAATTCCCAAATTTTTGAAAAATAGATGAAAATTTTTAACTTACTTTTTTTAACACAGAAAGCTCTTCATCATAGATTACATAGATATCTTACTCTTCTTCTTCTTTTCAACAAACACAACAAACACATTCTCATGAGTTACGTGCTCTGATAGCAAATGTCATAGAGTAAGAGAAATATGCAACCTATACTCTTCATTTTGGAAGATTAATTCAACTGAAAATTTTGATTTATTTCAAGCAGGCCAAAAAACTTTGGAAAAGTTTACATATAAGTCTGTGCAAAAACCTTGTTCAATATAAAGTAAGAACCAAAAGTCGTTTTATTGCATACCTTCCATTTTTTAAGTATTTTGGCCGCTTAAATAGGAATCTGAAGTCAAAAATTCTAAATCAGATTGACCTATTTATTGCAAAAAAAAAAAAAAAAACAATCGATAAAAACAAATTTTAAAAATAATAATATGCAAGTGCTTGTGCAAATTAAAACTGACATTTTAGAAAACATATTATTTTCTATTGTTGGTTATACAAGAGTGGATGTCACTGCATTGCTAGATCTGTCAAAACAACAGAGTAGTATATTGGAAGATGACAAAGCAAATTGTGGTAAAATTTTTTGTTGTTGTTTTTGTTTTTTCTTTGATATTTTATGTGTTTAATAACGCTCTTAGACAAGAACAAGAAATTCTCATTGAATTTTTAACTTCCCATGTGAAAATTTAAATATATATGAATACACATGATCATATATTGACTTGTATATGATCATACATGGGCATACATAGTCATATACGACCATGTCTAGTTTGATGTATGACCATACATGATCCGTATATCTTCGGATCCAAAATTTGAGGGTATATGACCGCACATGTTCATATATGACCATATATGCTTATACATGATGCACATATGCTCATATATGACCATATATGGGAATATACCTCCATATACCCTCAAATTTCGGATCCAAAGGTATATGAAAATATATGAGATCATGTGTGATCATATATTGAACTATGCATTGACGTATATGATTATATATGCCCATGCATGATCACATATGAGCCAATGTATGATAATGTATGTTCATATATATTTCGATTTTCACATGGGTTAACAAATATTTATAGAAATTCTAAAAACGTCATCCCCTGACGATTTCCCTAGGCAAGAATAAAATCTGGATGGGGACATGCCTTAACAGATTATTTTTCACAATTTATAAAATAAGTTTTGCGATTTTAGCGCATTTAATTCCTTCAATGTGATTTTTTATTATATTTCTAATCATTTTTACTACCTTTTTCAACGGCATTTAAGATTTAAATGAAACTTTTTGCAACAACTTTAAATTGTTTTAAAAACAACCCTAACAGTATGCTTTAAGTAGATTTACATATATCAGCCTTTAAGCATACTTTATTTTTTTTTCTTTTTGCTTTTATGTTAAATACAATTTTCATATAAATAATATTTTATTATGATATTTTATAAAATAAAATGTCTCTCCCTTAGTAATTTTGTTAAATGCCTTCCAGAGTATTTATGGTATTTATTTTTTGCTATTTTAACGTATTCTTTTTTTAATATATAAAACAAATGCTAGATGATAAATTCAATTATTGCCGTGATCTGATTGTGTGTGTTTTTAAAATATAAATGCATGTTGGCAATATGTTTATAGTTGTAGGCTATAAAAATATATAAATTCCCAGCCAACATATTTCTGAGGAAATAGACTCATTTTGACGGTTCTCAAATTTTAGAATCATAAAAAAAATACATAATAGATTCTTATTTATGAGCCTATTTGAAATTTTGAATATTTTTTCAAGTCTCATAAATTATTAAAAAATCAATCATAAGTGGCTCACAAAATTTTTGAATTTCCAATAATGCTCATAACACAGTACAACAGCCAATCTGGGAGGTGAGAAATTCCAAGTCAGGGTGATGGTACTAGGTCAGTATAGTAAAACCCTCAAAGGGTTTGGCGTTCGTATGTGTCATTTTTTTTATGACCTTTTAAATTTTTTCCTTATCTTGATGTTTTTTCGCTTAGTTGTAACTCGAGAACCACTTGTCCGATTTTGATGAAACAAATTTAGAAAAATTTAGAATTACAATTTCTTTAATCCGTTCATATAACATTTTTCTTTATAATCAACAGTTTTGCCGGTAAAAATAAATTTGTGGAGAAAAAAAAATATTTTTTTGCCTAAAAATTTAAATTTTTTATGAATTTAAAAAAAAAAAATTTTAATTTTTAGGCAAAAAAATATTTTTTTTTCTCCACAAATTTATTTTTACCGGCAAAACTGTTGATTATAAAGAAAAATGTTATATGAACGGATTAAAGAAATTGTAATTCTAAATTTTTCTAAATTTGTTTCATCAAAATCGGACAAGTGGTTCTCGAGTTACAACTAAGCGAAAAAACATCAAGATAAGGAAAAAATTTAAAAGGTCATAAAAAAAAATGACACATACGAACGCCAAACCCTTTGAGGGTTTTACTATACTGACCTAGTACCATCACCCTGACTTTGAATTTCTCACCCCCCAGACAATAATCCCAAAAATGTTCCATAGTGTAATTAGGAGTTTTTTTAGTCATAAAAGTAGGCTCAGAAAAAGGCTTTATTGGTAACACACAAAAAAAACACCTGCATATATGTAGCTATAATTTCAGAAGGTCTTAGTGCTCTTTTATGAGACTTTTCGGAATCCAGTCGTACACTGGGTTATTATTATTATTACATGGAAATACAAAGTAACCTATGCTAACTTAGTAGTTGGACAAAATTCGTTTGCTTACAAACATGACATCGACTTTCATGCCAAATGAATAAGCTCAAAAACGGATTTGACAAACTACTACTTTTTCCTAAACAAAGAATTAAAAAAAAAAATGGCATCGATTTGTTATTGCATATTCATTATTTTTATTTCATATTTTACATTTGATTGAATATTTTCTTTAAAATAAAAATATGTTTTAATTAAAAGCAAAATAATTAAAGAATTTCTAAAACTTGAAATGATACATACAAAAATAAATAGCATGCTGTTATCATCTACTTAGACATTTCCCAGCAAAACAAGAAATGCAAAACTAATAGAAAAAGTACTACAACTACTAATGTAGATGTAATTCTTTTTGACCAGAAACACTAAGGATTTCAGCATTGAGTTGTCAAAGGCAGGGAGTGAGTACTCCCACTGTTCTTGACGATGTGCGATACGAAACGCTAAAGTGCGATTCGTTAGAATTTTTCTTCCTACTATGAAAATAGCAGAAACACAGATTGTGGACCAGTTTTATAGTCAGAAATAAGAACTTAAACAAAATATCCAACTTATAAATTATTTATTTATCATTTATTTATTTATTTATTAAATTAAGGGAAAAAACTTAAAGGTCCAAATAAACATTTTAAAAAAACATTAAATTTAATTTTGTAGATATCGCAAAACAAAATCGCAATTTGTTAAATAAGTTTTGGAATTTTAGCACATTTAATTCCTTTAGTGCAATTAATGTACAATGTATCCCGATAAAAATAAATTAAAAAAAACTAATATGCAAGTGGTTAAGCAAATTTAAATGTTACTGACACTTTAGAAATCATATTATTTTCTATTTTTAATTATACATGAATGGATGTCACTACATTGCTAGATCTGTCAAAACAACAGAGTAGTATATTGGAAGATGACAAAGCAAATTGTCGGGGTTTTTTGTTGTTGTTTTTGTTTTTTTCTTTGATATTTTAAATATTTAATAACGCTCCTAGACGAGAACAAATAATTCCAGAAATTCCAAAAACGTGGCACAGTGCTTTGTCCCATAGACAAAAATTAAAAAAAAATTTGAGTCTCCAATTTCGACGAAATTTTTTTTTTGTATATATACTAAAATTACTTAATCTTGTAAATATTATCCTTTCTGGTATAACTCATTCTGTCTACACTAGAGGTCGCTAAAGTCGCTAAATTTTTAACATAGCATGTAATGAAAAAAGATGAATTTTTTGGATCTTACAAAAAAAATTGATAAAAATTCATTTTTAGAGGTATCTTAAAAATTTTTCTTTTCTTAAATATCTGAATATATTCGAATCAATAATAGATAATAAAGATGTAAAAAAATCTGCAATTAACATATCAAATTATTTTTTGAATTTTTACAATATTTTTTCTGGGAAAAGTTGAATGGATCTTTAAAAAAAATGATGTTAATTGATTTTAAAATTTTTTTGTCATGCTCTTATAATTTTGTATAAGAAAAAATAAAGAAAAGAACCAATTTGTTAATTTAACTATAAAAAATAAAAAAAATTTTCAAGTGTTAAAAAATGTATTTTTGTAATTTCATCTTTTCCAACTGTCTTAGATTTTAATAAAAATGGTATAATTTTTTTTTTCAAAAAATTAAGGTAATATCATTAAAAAAAAAAGTATAAACTTTGGCAAAAACATATTATCTAATTCATTAATAAATCCTTAAATATACTTGATTTTTGGTTAAAACCCTAAAAATTACCAAAGTTTGAAAATATATTAAAAAAAAATTATGTTAATTGATTTTTTTTTTTTTATAAAGAGAATCAACACAGGAAATTCTTCCTATTAATTAACGTGTTGCTTCCTTTGGAAAGGGGATAGAGAAGAAGTGAAAGGTGGTGAAAGATGAAGGGCTTCAAATATGGCAACACTGTAATTGCGCGAGAATGTAGAGATACAACCTTGCGGTTTGTTCTGCGTTTATTTTTTTATATGGGGTTTTGACAATTAAAAACGCACTGCGGATTCTCTCTAAATTAAAACTAAATTTAATTTCTTTGCGTTTTTTCTCATACTCACATATTTTCATTCTCACTCTCACTACAGTGTTCCCATATTTTCAAAAAATAATCCCGATATTTGACGATGTTCAGAGATGGAAAAGTTGAAACGATTGAACTTTTATTTTGAAAAATAATTGTCTTTCATGTTTATTACTAGTTTCGAACTCATTTAGCCTATTATTTTAATTTAATGATATCTGCCGAAGTAAAAATGAAAAAAAATATAAAAAATTAAAAATGTTTCTATACTGAAACAAAAACCCCATTTCCCATCTTTGGTGCTCTCCACACACACACTAAATGTACACACACATACATGTAAAGAAAGTGTGAATGGATGTATAAAAACAACCGTCACTGCAGCCGCAGTCATTTAATTTGTTTTTTCTCTCCGTAGCGGAATCCGCAGCCGCAAGTTTGTATCTCTACTCAGATGTTGAATTTTAGAACTGTTGTTGCGCGCCATCTGATGGTGAGTTGGCGAACTTTGTTGAAGCTTTTTTGTTCATAGCCCTGTTATATTGTTTTACTTCCGTGGGGTTAAGTGCTATGGGAAAACCGAAGGTGGACGCTGCAATATGTATGAGGATAGAAAAAACTCATACATATTACTATTTTTCATAAATTGATGTTACCTTGGTTGGGGCTCGAACCCGCAACCTCACGTGTAACAGTCCAACGCGCTAACCATTACACCACAGCGCCCACAGAGTTAGAAGGTTAAAATGTTCCACAAAAATGTTCCTCGTAGTGTTTAACATAAGTTCGCTGAACATATCCTATACCTAAAATGGAAGATTCCCATGGTTTCTTGCTAAAATCAAGGTTTGTGGGACATTTGATCGCCAATTCTGAATAAGTACGAAATTAATTCTTAAACACATTTTAAGTTTTTACTTATTACTGGCCTTTAAGTTAAATGTTCAATGCTGATGTCTTCAGAGAATTATAGTTGAATTTCATGACAAATAATTTTGCGGAACATTTTAACCCTCTAACTCTTCAACTTAAGGGTCGTTTTTGTCCGTTCTAAAATGTGGCCAAAAAAGTCCCTTTAATTGAAGAGTTAGAAGGTTAAACTGTTCCACAAAAATATTCCTCGTTGTGTTTTACATAAGTTCGGTGAACATACCCTATACCTCAAATGGAGGATTCACAAGGTTTCTATATTTTAATCCTATTTAATCTTCTTTGTTTTAGAAAAATCATTTTAAGCGTTTAAAAAGCATTTTTAAGAGATGATTTTTTTTTTTTTTTCTATTAATGAAATCGATTTTACCCAAATTTGGCACAAATATTGCTTGACCTAATATCAATTCACGTGCTAAATTTCATGGCAATCGGATATTTTTTGCAGGTTTTATAAAGATTTTAAGATAAAGGATATTTGACAGGACTAAGAGTCCTTGCTTCGATTTTGATAAAAATTGACACAAACGTTTCCAGTTTTATGTGTATCCCAATGGATAATTTTTGTAATTTTACGTCCATTTATGTAGCTAATATAATATTTTTAAATTTCAGTACCTATGGGAGGTGGGCGTGTCCTTGGCCCGAAATTTCCAAAAATTAAACTTTTTCTTAACTAAGTGGTTCTATGTCAGTGTACCAAATTTCAAAACTATGTCCCCACTCCTTCTATTTTTGTCCAATCGTTATATGGGATCAAAGCACTGTGCGTCGTCGCAAGAATGGAATCCTATAATCGGGTGAATGATGTTGGTACACCCGTTATATCCCATATCAGCCTAATTTTTTCCCCATTAAAGCAATGACAATTTATTGTAGTTTATAAATTTCCGTTCAAGGCCATTTTAGACTTACTTTACCTAATCCCAATTTCGGATCAATTCCTCATGGAGTCTTAGCACATTTATATAACCACAATAAAGTCTAAAATATGCCCTTAATATGAGTATAAAAGAAAAAACTTAAATGCGTGGCGACTTTGTTATTAATGGCACTCGAAATCTGTCCATTTACTATGTGGACATACGTTATTATCTCAACAAGTTTTATATGGTTGTTTTAATATTGTGTCACTTAGGGGTATTTTCTTTGCTGACAATGTTGATGAAAAAGAGAGGGAGGGCATGCAATTGTCAAATAGACTACTTAAGACTTATTGGTAAAAAAAATATGAACAATGAAAATATTATTGCCTATATTTGGACATATGTAAGATTAAGATATTTAAACAATTTATGACAATCTGTCCCGCTGCAAACGAAGCTCCACATGTTGACAAATTGGGCAATGTTTAAATACGCTTATTCCGGCCATTTTTTGAAAAAAAATTAAAAATTTTCCATTTTTTATTCGTCTCATAGTTACTTTAACATTGATACCAATGTTAAAGTAGCAGTACTTTTTAGCTTGTCATTTTTTATGGAACACCTCATATGTGAAATATGTAAGTAGACTACTTCAAAGACCTAAAGGCATGGGAGACACATTGAAATAGGAGACAAGTTAAAACGAAATGTTGACGATGAAAATAATATTGCCTATATTTTTAGGCATATGTTTATGGCGTTTAAGGACTTCAAGTAAATCCCCCACGTTTTAACAAATTATTTTATGTTTATTAAAATTTCCATTTAAATCAATGGCTAGAAGTAATAGTATGCTGGATTATTATTTTAACATAACTTTAAGCATATTTTAAGGGTTGCTCACTTAAAATGCTAGCATACGTTAAAAAGTACCTTATTTCAAATAAAATGTTTCAACTGAATTTCAAATAACGAATATTTATTAGTTGTTTATTTATATATAACAATTGAGCGTAACAATTTTAATGCTTCTTTAAGCATGTAAAGGAGCACAATTATAATGCTAAACAATCAGAAAATACAAATAATGCTGTCGGTATAGAAATTAAATTATACTTGCAGGGATGGTATCCCAATGGGTGCTATCCGATTTGAAGGAAATTCGGATATGTAATAGAGGAGAAAAAATAATTAGAGATACGTTTTTGTTTAGTGGCCCATTTTCACGTTTAAGGATTACAAAAGTGGAAATAAAAATGTTGGTACACGCATTTCCCGTGTTGTGAATGAAGGGCTGCCACTTATTTCTAATATTTGAAATATTGGTGAAAAAGGCGCTACACTCATAGAAATAAATCTGTAAAAATAGCAGAAAAAGTTACTAAAAATTAGTTAAAAATGATGCTGCAGAAAAAACTGCTAAAATTAGCAGATTTTTTTTTACTAAATACTATTAAATGAGAACAGCAAAATTAAAACTGTTAAATTTACACAATTTTAGTTATATTTCGGCTAACTTTTAGTTACCCGACTAAAAAAGTTTTCATATACTCTTATATGATTTGATATAAATTTAAATGTTTATATGCGTGGCTTTACATAACCATATACATTTATATTAACACTTTGGTTTTATAAATATGTTTGATATAACGTTATATATAATCATATGCGATTTGGTCTCCAGCCATATATTAAGAGATCTGCAAATATAGTTCATACATAATTATAAATAATGGCATATAAGCTTTTATAAACCATATTATATCAAAATATATAACAAAGTTAATAGAAAATTGTATTAATTTTATATATAATTATATCTGACATGATATCTAATTATACAAAATTTTATAAAGTTTAATTGGAATTTTAAATTAAAAATAAAAATTAGAAAAACATATGTTGAAATAAATATGGTTTAAGTTCAGTTATTTTTTCCGTGAAAAAAAATTAATTCTGAAAGTTATTTTTTTATTTTATAAGACAGTTGTTCCGACAAATTTTTGTAATAATTTTATTTTGTCAGCTATTTCCAAGTTTATTAAAAAAAATTTTTCTAAACATTAAGCATTAGTATTTAATATGAATGAAAATAAGTGATCTCAACAATATTTACTAAAATTTTATTTGAAAATCTTCATCAAATTATATGTATTAATATATAATTTGATGAAGTTAGATAGACCCATTTTTCGGATCAAATTGTATCAGGTTAGATAACATGCTTATCTCGCTTGATATAATTATATATTCCAATATTCGGATCAAATTAGATATGGACGTATATATGGGTTTATATATGGTGATATATGATTATATAATATCTTTTTTAGTCGGGTAATTAAAAATAGCAAATTGTACTGTAAAATCTGCAGAAAATTTTGCTAAATATTTGTAGACAAAAAATAGCAAAAATAAACTGTTAATCTACAAAATTTTTTCTATTTTTAAGCTAAATTTAGTTGAATGCAAATAGCAGTCCATTCTGCTAAAATCAGCGGGAAAATTTGCTAAAAAATTTAAAACTGCTGTTTTCAAAAGGCTCGATTTTTATTTGCATTAAAAAAAATGTTCAAAAAAAAATTTTTTTGCTGATTTTAGCAGGTTAATTTGCTATTCACAATTTACAAAAATTTAGCTCAAATATAACTAAAATTCTGTATATTTAACAGTTTTGTTTTTGCTGTTCCTATATTACTAATATATAGCAAAAATAATCTGCTAATTTAGCAGTTTTTTTCAGCAGCATCATTTTTAACTAATTTTTTTACGGACTTTTTTCTATTAGTGTATTAGAAAAGTCGACCTAAAACCGAACGAGAACAGTACGAGACCGTATCACCTTATAGGCAAAAAAAAAGTGCGCGGTACACTTTCAAATAAAGGGTTTTTTAATAAGAGCGCTACAAAAGTTTTTTTAAATAAAACAAAAACGGTTTTGGATATCAATGAAATTCTTTATTCCTGTGAAAGTACGTTCGATGCCATTATGTATGGAAATCGATCTCTTTTGCATGGCCACCACGGGCACGCTTGCAGAAGTCCAGACGCTGAACCCAATTTTCGACGGTTTTCAAGCATAAATCGGCCGATATTCGTACGAAGTTCATCAATCGACGCTGGCTTGTTGGCATACATAGATTTGACGTAGCCCAAGAGGAACTAATCCAACGGCGTCAAATCGCACGACCGAGGCGGCCAATCGACTGGACCATTTCGTGAGATAATACGTTCTCCAAACTTGGTTTGCAATAAATTGATTGTGACATTCGCTGTGTGGCTTATGGCGCCGTCCTGTTGAAACCACATGTCCTCCAAGTCCATATCTTCCAATTGGGGCCAAAAATATTCGGTTATCATTGAACGGTAGCGATTCCCATTCACAGTAACGTGCCGGTCTTGATCATCACGGAAGAAGTACGGCCCAATGACGCCGCCGGGCCATAAACCGCACCAAACCATAATTTTTTCGGTATGCAATGATGACTTATGGAGTACGTGTGGATTGCTGTCTGACCAATAACGCATATTTTGTTTATTGACGAAGCCATTCAGCCAGAAATGAGCCTCAGCGCTGAAGATGATTTTTCAATGAAAATCCGAATCATTTTCAAGTTGTTGCTCAGCCGAATTCACAAACATACGACGCTTCTGGTGATCCAGCGACTTCAGTTCTTCCGTCAATTTGATCTTGTAAGGATGTAGGCCAAGATCTTTTCGCAAAATTCGCCACAACGTTGTCACAGAGATGCCCAACGCTTGAGAACGACGTGTGAGAGACACATTTGGGCTTTCTTCAACTGAAGCCTCAGCGGCAGCAATATTCTCGACACTACGGGCACTTCTTTGTCTCACTGGCACGGGAACATTTTGTACTGTACCTGTGGATTCAAATTTTTCCAATAGACGCTCAATTGTTGATCTGCTAGGACGATTATGACGACCATAAATTGGACGTAGCGCTCTTAACGTTGAGGCCACTGACTCCGAATTTCGGTAGTAAATTTTAATAATTTCGACTCGTTGTTGGTTCGTATATCTTTCCATCATGAAATGGCAAACCTTACTGAAGAGAAATGTCAAAAGAGCGGCAAGAAATATGGCGGCGTTGGCTGTCCCTGTCTTTCTACTTTTGTAGCGTCCCTGTTGAAAAACCCTTTATAAAGTATTTTTGCAAAGCAATTTAGAAAAAAAAAATTTTTCCGAACGTATTGGTCGCTTTTTTAATTTTTCGTTATATCTTCGGCATTTACAGTCGGATTTAAAGTGTGATATATCGATTTTTTTTGCCTCGAGGAGACCAGTGTTTTGATATAAAGGGAAAATCCAATGAAAAAAATTTAAAAAGGCCACTCCTACGTTCGGCAACAAAAACAAAAAATAAAAACAATTTCTGCTGGAATTATTAAAAAAACTTCCTTAGCAAAAGTTTAATGATTTTTTACGAGCTTAATTTATCTGATATTAGAGTGGTACATTAGGGTTGTAGGAACTGAGATCTGGTGGATAAATACTAGAACGGGACACTTGAGTAGGGTGACCACTTTTTTCCGACATGAAATCAATACAAATTTTTTTAAATATAATCGCGAAAAAAAATAATTATATTGCCAACGGAATTTTTGCCAATCGAATAATTCAGTTGCTGCCACAAAATTTTTAATACTATTTAATACTACGGAATTTTTATTTAAGCCATCGAATTTCAGTTTTCGGAAACAAATTGCATTGTGTAAACAAATTTTCTTTAGACTCGAACGACATATTCAGTTATCACATCTAACCAATCAATTGGCTACAAATTCAGCCGTCAAACAAAAAAAAAAAATCTATTTTCTCTTTGCTAATTTCTGATTCATTTCTGCTATAGAAAAACGTTCACATTCTGGCTACTTTTTCCCATTAAAAATGTTCTATAGACAATTTTAAGGTTTTGTGAACTTCTTCTATCGAAAAACCCTCTAATTTTAGGCAATTTTCCTTTCGCAATTTCCACATAAGAACATTCAAATTTTGTAGTTAGGACAATTGAAATTTTGTTGTCACAGTCAAATAAATGTTGTATAAATTAAATATTCTATTGTCGCAACTGAAATTTTTTTGTTTTATTAACAAAACGGTAACAATTTTATTTTGGTTTATTGTACACTGAAGTAATGGATTTTTTTTTAAATCACTGAACAGGAAAATATTTTTTTATATCACTAAATAGTTTATAAACTAAAGGGATTCTTTTTTCGATTTATAAAAATGAACTTGATTTGATTTACAAAAATTTAATTCGATTTGATTTTTCATATTAAAAAAATGAAATATTATATTTTAAATGTTAAAAATCAGTACAATCAGTACACATTTCAAAAAATCAGTACACGATTTTTTCATCAGTAAATGCCAAAGATATAACAAAAATTTAAAAAGGCGACCCCTACATTCTGCAAAAAAAAAAAATTTTTTTTCAAACCTCCTTGCAAAAATAACTTAGATTCGAACTTTTATTTGCGGTACGGTCTAGAAAACAGTTTCCCATACAAATCCGCTATTCAAAAAAATAATCTGGCATGTGATGAAAAACGATCGACTTTGATTTCGATCGATTTGGTTAAAAATCAAAAATTAAATGATGAGAAGAAAAGGTAAAGAGGTTTGAAATTGTTTTCAAACACTTAAGTTGTATCATGTATATCGATTTACGTCTTCGTATCGCTTTTAAATTAAAAATAATGCGAAATATTCAGGGGGGTTACTGCGTAACTCGATTCGAAAAAAAGTTTTCGAATTCGTTAATTTTGTACCTTTCATAAAAAGAAAAGTTTTAGCAAAAATCTTACTTTTTGAATTGTTATGTGTAGTGTACAAGGTTTAGGATATAAATAAATTAAAAAGTAAAATTTTTATACAGAATTATATTTTTAATAATATTTGCAAGATTTACGAATTCGAAATTTTTTTTTTCCCCAATTGAGTTACGCGGTTACCCCCCAGGTTTGTAATTTCAAAAACGATCGATTTGAAACCGATCTATTTTCATCACATGCCAGAATAATTGAATAACAAAATAGGTTGCATATGTTCGGATATGTTTTGTACACTGGTAGAAAGCTCTTTAAAAAAGCTTTCAATTGATAACAAACTTGTCTATTTTTCTTGAAAATTATAAAAAATAAATGAAGGAATTTTTAGCGCAGTATTTAACTTTTAACCATTAGTTTGTGCTGCTACAAAGAAATAAGCTTACATTATTGTTTGCTCCTCCATCACATACCCGAACCTCGTTAGGTTCGGAGAGGACCCATTGGGATAACTTCTTTGATGGATTTTTTTTGTTTTTCTTTTTTTTTTGGTAAGGTTTTATATTGAAATATGAGCCTACTTATTAGAAATACATATAGCATTTATAAATTGCAAAATCAACATTATTATTTCCTTAATATTTTCCAAAAGTTTAGCCTCCTTTAATCTTTTTATTTGCCAACATTTTCTTAGGAGTTATTACAACTATTATTACTAGTTTTCTTGTTTTGTCATGTTTAGAAAATCAATAAATTTTATTAGGAAATTTAGCTTTGATGTTTTCAGTTTTAAACAATTCTTGTAAATATCAATAATTTCATTAGACGAACTTACATCACTTTATTAAAATCGATAGTTAGTCAACATAATTGGAAACGAAATCATGCTGTCATGGCAGTGTAAAGTCAAAGGAATTTTTACACATACACAAACTATTAATATATTTAATAATAAAAAAAAAATATTTTAAACAAACCAAAAAGAATTTTAAATATTTGTATATCTCAAAGTATGCTATAGTTTTATTATAAAGTGGTTGCCGAAAGGTATGCTATATAAATAGGGTAACCATTCATACTGATTTGATCAGTACATGTACTGATTTTTGGCCACGTGTACTAATGAAAAAGTCGTGTACTGATTTGTACTGATTTTTTAAAATTTGTACTGATTGTACTGATTTTTGACATTTAAAAAAATATTACATTGTTTTAGTAAAAAAAAAAGCCAATATGGATGTACAATGTAGTTTTTTTATAGGATGAATTTTTGTGAATGTGAAAGGTTTTCTCTACTAGAAAGCATTCAAAATGATTTTTCTACATCTAAATTTCTTAATCTAATATGTAGTTTCATACACAGAGAAGGTTCGTAGTGACAATCGAATTTATCAAATGGTACCATTGCGATAATAGAAAATCATTAGACTGTGATAAAAATATTTTATTTTTCCGGTTGTCAGAATGATTCTGTTTTCTGAGTGTAAGACACGACATCAAAAGCTGAAGATTTTTTCGTACAAAAATCATTAAAATCTGAAGAAATATATGTGGGTATTTCCATGGAAAATTTTTCGAATCTGTGGGATTTTCAATAGAAAAAATACAAAACCTCAAGATTTTCTTTTTTAAAAACATTACGTGTTTTTGTAGAAAATGGTAAATAATGGGTCCGTTTCCTATACTTCAAAATACTGGATTTTTTCATGCGAAAAAAATTTTTGTCTTGGGTTCTGAATAAGGAAAAATGTGTAAGGTTATTTTGGATGGTATAATGGTTAACCAAAAAAGTTTGTTGCCTCAACCAAACCATTCTTTGACAACAAATTAGGTTCGCTGCAAAATCATTTTTTTTTTTTTTTGGATGATAATATTTTTTAAAATTTGTACTGATTTGAAGCCAGAAAAAAATGGTCACCCTATATATAAATAATGTTGATATTATAGCTCTGTTGGAGCTATAGTGGCAAGTGACAGCCGAAAATGCCTTAAGAAAATTAATTTACACCTTTTCGTGCCGTTTCCCTAGCGACAGATTTGGAAGTTAATGTTGGCAAGTTGTACTTAATTTATTATCCACTAAGCGATCATTTTTATATAAATTTAAGCCAAGCTTGGGAATTTTCATTGCAATTTTATTGCTCTTAACTGAAACGAATATAAATGGAAACAATTTCATTACATGATAATGAAGAAAACTAAGCGATTACAAGGGGAAAATATGAGTTTTTGTTTAATTTGAATCAAAAAGTTTAAAAAATCAATCGTAATTTGCAGTAAATTTTATTTTTAATAAGGTCACAAAAACTTAAATCGGTGGAAACAGATCAAAGTTATTACAATTTACCCCCGGCAACTGTTGTGTCGCAGACCACTTAATCAAGTAATTCGTGCCAAAATTTGGAAATTTATTCAAATAATCTACTACAAAAAATTTCTGTATTCTATTAATTCCAAGATATATAAATAAGAAGTATTATTCATCTTGTGTTTTGCTAACTCGATTAAAGTTAATGCCAAAAAGGTCGAAATTTTTAAACACTGTTTTTAAATCTTCAATTTAAAATTTTTAAAAAAATTTTTTGAACAAATTTCAAGACACTAACGATTGTACTATAAGATCTGGCTGGTTCAGCAATTTAATTTTTTTAATTCCATACATTTTTGGCCGACTATAACAGCATAAGAGCAAGTACGTTAATCCTGTAAATTAGTACAAAATGGAGTTGCAATAAATAGCCCCTACTAAGGTCAAGGGTAAAATTTAAGCATATCTTAAGTTTTTTTTTTAACATATTGTTACATTATCACATTTTAAAGCCGTTGGTTTATTTCCTTTAAATAAACCGGGTTCTTTTCTAATGCAATCAAAATAACCAATCCCACTGCTGACACCAATTGTAACGTTTACCTTCTGAAGAAGATAAACTGGGTTGGTGCCCCTTGTAAATAAAAATACAACCCTCTCTGTAGTTTAAGCTTAGCTGATACACTTATTTAACACTTTATTTACTTTATACCCAAAACCGTGTAACACACACACAAACTCTATGCCCAATTCACTGTCCACAGTCTAAAGCGCAATTGAATATACCAACTCTAATACGCAACTTAACAGCACAAATGTTAAACAACAACTTCACTTCACAAATGTTAAAGCGCGTTACGAAGGAAGAAGAAGTTCTTCCTTCGTAATGTCCGATCTTTTATAGTTTAACGACCTAGAAAATTCCAGTGCTTCTAAAATTTTGACTCTTATGTTATTTATAACAGAGCGTCTAATTACTTTACATTATACTGAATATTAAGGCAACCAAAAAAAGCCCTAAAAGCAATGTTTTAAGCTCTTAGAAAAAGCTCGAAAAAACAGTAAAATAAGCAGTCAAAATGCAAAAATAAGCCATTAAACTTCATTATTTCTTCATTAAAATCCTCATCAAATTAATTTTTTTATTTAATATTATGGTGTATCTCTGTTCATGGTTTATTAAGAACTAATTTATTCATTCAACAAAATCAAAAATGTACATGTTCAATTCAGTGCTGTACTCTTATGTAACAAAACAGAACGTTAATTTCAAATATACATAGTAGTAAAAATTATAAGATAATAAAAAGTAATAAAATAAGGTATGTGGGATAGTGATGCCACATTACTCCCCCTCCCAAGGAACACGGAAACGAACTCTTCTTCCAGAGGATGTGGTGTAGGTTGTTGGTTCCTCACTGGTTGTAGCTTGTTCTTCAAAGGTTGTAGTTTTGTCAGGTTGTGATTGCTCTTTACATATAAATGCAGCTTTAAGTCGGTCTATGCTGATGTTAACATGTTTGCCGTTCATATTAATTTTATAAAATTTGTCAAAACGTTTAATTACAGCAATTTAATTACGGGCCTTCATACGGTGGTTGTAGAGGCCGGCGAACTGCATCTGTTCGAACGAATACGGCTGGAGCTGTGGTCAAGTTGTTTTCTATGAAAGGTGTCCTTTTAGAATGAATTGATGTAAAGAGTGAATGCTGTAAAAGTGATAGTAAAAAGTGATTTTGGTATCATTTGGCATTTCCAAACAGTGGGTCCCGGGTTCGATTACCGGCGGGACCAATATTTTTTTTTTTTTGTTAATTTTTTTTTATTCTATTAATTTTTTTTTTTTAATATTTATAATTAATTTGTTTAAATTCAATTTTTTTTTTAATTTAAAAATTTTTAAAAATATCTATATATAAAAAAACGGTGAGAAATTGCTTTTTATGCACCTGTTAAAATAGTATTGAAAACAATATTGAATTGGAGTGCACCTGTTACGCTTGTTCAATAAGTACTTTTTTTGAAGAGAATAAGGAACAATATCTCGCATTAACAAAGTGGTGTTTTTATGCCACTCAACTTTCATATCAAAGAATAGCTCAGCGGTAGAGCAATCGTGAGGTCGCAAGTTCGATACCCGGTGGCGGCAATAAAAAAAACTTTTTTAAAATAAAAAAAAATATAATTTTGTATATTTAGTTAGAATATTCTTCCACCTCAAGTCCAAATTCTAATATGATATTGTCATATTAGATTTTTATTTGTTGTTTCAAAAAGGGTTGATCCTTTTCATGATAGACAATACAATTGTTTCGTAGACATCACTCTACTCTTCAGTTGTCCTTTTTGAAACAACAAATAAAAATCTAATATGACAATATCATATTAGAATTTGGACTTGAGGTGGAAGAATATTCTAACTAAATATATGAAAATATAGAAAGTCCGAAAAAACAATTTTTGTATTTTTTAATGCAAAAATTAAAATAATTGTTAAATATAATTTTGTTTTGTAAAGAATTTTTTTTAACTTTTAATTGTTGAAAAAGAGCTTCCTTTGCACTCGTTCAAAAAGTACTGAAAAAATGTTAAAGTGGGAGTACTTCTCTCCTATGACAACTCAATGTCATAAATCCTTAGTGTTTATGTTAAAAAAGAAATCCATCTAGATCATCAATTGTAGTGCTTTTTCTACTGCTTCGGCATCTCTTTTTTTGCTGGGTATATAAATGCATGTGTATTAGGGTGACCGCAAAAAATGGATGTTTTTCTAGAAAATGCTTAGTTAAAGGTTTTTATATCGATTTTCTTGTCAAATGACACTTTTTCCATTTCAAAAATTTGGGGTCATTTTGTCCCCATGTGCCTATAAGGGTTAATTTCTAAGTTTTTATTACTATGTATAAAATTTGGTGTTAACGGAGTTATTTGGACAACTTTCACCAAATTGCGCAAGAAACAACACATTGTTTTGATATACTTCCAGGAAAAATCGAAAAATTTCACTTTTAACCTTGGTAAAGAAAGGGTTAACGTTGTCGGAGTTTTACACAATTTTCGGAAAACAATCTCCTGTATCAGGCTTAAATGAAATCGGAAGTGCTTTTGTTCCAGGTAGCTAAAAACACAAAAATTAATACTATCATCTTAGTTATTGGCCAAAATCACACTTTTCTCTAAAATTTTCAAATTTAAAACTCCGTCACAGTTAAGTTAAAAGAGGGATTTGTGTAATTTTCAGCAGAATTATTCTCTAAGGTGTATTTAATAAACCTCTATGCGTTGACCATTTTTTTTTTATATTTTGTTGAACAAAATTTTAAAAAACTCAAAAATAGAGTTTTGCAAATTTATAAAAAAACAAATCCCACCTTTGGCCATACCTGAGACTAGGTTATCATAACCCAAGAGAGACAAAAAATTTTATCTGAATATTTGTGGATCTTAAAAATAAAACTAGAGTATAACCTTGTAAATTTTTGAAAGAAATATTTTATTTTTTTCGATTTTCATAATTTATCTCATTGTAGGGTTAAACCCTACAATGGTCTGAGGAAATTGCAATTACCGAAATATTTTCCAACCGATTTTGGATTTTTATACATTACCAGAAAGGGAATTCAGTTTAGATTATGATTATATTTACATTTTCTAAAAATACAGTTTTTTTTGAAAATACAGGCTCTTATTATTTTCAAAAAAAGCCAAAAAAAAGTGATTTTTTCGCCTTGCAAATCGTATTTCAAACTTTGAGCCCTCAGCGCCACGGGTTAACATACTCCCATCGAGCTCAAATTTCGGATATCTCAATAACTGGAAAGGGGAATCGTTTTGTGGGATCCAGACGAACAAGATTCCGACATTTTTTCCCTCTCTATGAGATCCGTTCACCCTAATGTGTATACATTAGAGTTCGTCATAAAAATTTGATTTTCGGATATCATCACTTCTTTTTAAAGTTGTTGCATAGAAAAAAAGAATGGAGTTTTTGTCTTTTTTATTTAAACTCCTTCCACTGGCGCAAGTCGGCCAAAAGCGCTGATTTTAAGACCCTTTTCGTCCAGAGCAAAAACAGCTGCATTTATAGGAAATCTGACTTTACCATTCGATTCTACAACAAAATTTAATATAAAAACAGTTTTTGTTTTCTTCAAAATACACCAGATAGCCATTAGAGTGGTTCGAATATCCACTTATTTCAAAAACTTATAAAAAGTTATTTTTTTTTTATTACACACAATGAAAATGCATTACCGGCTGAGTACGTGACTACAAAAATTTTGAATATACTGCGAACCGTTAAAAAGTTATTAGCTTATCAATTTTAGATTTTTTTTTTAATTCAATGAAAAAGTATTTGAGCTAATTAAAACGCAGCTTTCAATACTCACTGCCGCATTATAAATTTATTTGTACCGAACGATTTTGCTCGAAAGTTGTGCCACTATACAGGGTGGCCCAAAATTACCTTATAACTTTTTTTATTATAATTTTTTTTTTTTTTCATTTTGTTGTAAAGAAGACTTGGGGAATTTAAAATTTGAACACCGTGCCCAAATCGTTTCCGGCAAAAAGCATAAGAAAATCATGATTTTATTCATAATTTAATTATGAGCGACGAAGCTCATTTTCAATTAAATGGGTTCGTTAATAGGCAAAACTGCAGGATATATATATTCCGTACGGTATACCGAGATATAACCGTGTTAAAATATAGAAAAAGTGCTCAAAATTCGGCTAAAAAATTCGTATGGCCATTAAATTTTTAATGCAGCTAACTTCACAAAACGAATGATGCAGAAGTTCTTATTTTTGGGGCTACTTTCAGGTACGATTCCCAGAATTGAGTCCCACATCAAGGAGCTGAAAAATGTTGTACTTTGTTATGACAATTTAAAATAACTATAAGACTATTTGAAAATAAATCTCAAAAATAAATTAGAAAAATATTTAAATGAAAAAAACTATTGCCATACGAAAATTTAATCATTCTTCTTAGTTTTTGCAAACCACTTGAATAAACAGATTTTTAACATCGTACAAAAGAAGGAATAAATAATATGATTTGTTGTTGTAGTAATCAAGCAGAAGAAGTATGTATTTGCTTAAAGCAAATTCATTTATAATCAATACAAACTAAGAACTACTTGAAAGTGAGATTGCAAAAAGTAAAATTTCACATAAAATTGCAATGCACAAAGTGTTGAAGTGGAATCTATTTTATCTTCAAGCATCAAACGAGGAGAAAACAAACAACAAATGAATAATCAAATTAGAAAAACAAAAGGAATTAATATCGGAATTGAATTCTAAAACCAAAACAAATTTTGTATTATAAACAATATAGAAAAGAACAATAAACAAATTGTACTTTAAATAAGTTTTAAGCAAAACAAAGCATTGCATATATGCAGGGTTAAATATTAAAGCATACTTTTGGGCTATGTTTAATTAAACACCTTTGGTGACTCTCATTAACAAGGCAATTATAAAACCATTGTGTTAAGATTTTTACTACTTATAAATTCTTATTCAAAAATAACCAAAAATTCTTTTAAAGTTTTTATCATACTTACGTTTTTGCCATACGAAAATTATTGAAATGTTAAAATGTAAAAGTTTTCCAGTACCTGCAAAAATAATAATATTTGTTTAGTAGGTACTTAATAACAATTTACAAAAAAAAAAAAAAAAAAAAAAAAAAAAAAAAAAAAAAAAAAAAATTACAACAACTTTATTTTCTTTTTATTCTTATTAAGAGCGTTATCTACCATTTACACAAATTCTATATTTTTGCTTTTTATTACTACCATATCATACATGGGACTAATTAATTAGGTGGACTAATTAATTGATGATTTCATTACCATTGCATTGATATCAATTGTAATGAAATTATTTTCATTACCATTTTTGTTTTATTAATGGTAATGATTCTAAAATTTAATTTCATTGATTAATGACAATGATTTTAAATTTCATTACCATTGATAATGAATAAATTAAAAAAAATAATTGCCATTGACAGAAAAAAGTAAAAATGGAGTAAAAC
Source organism: Leucophora obtusa (assembly GCA_949987735.1). Taxonomy (NCBI): domain Eukaryota; kingdom Metazoa; phylum Arthropoda; class Insecta; order Diptera; family Anthomyiidae; genus Leucophora; species Leucophora obtusa. The sequence goes on from OX465295.1 coordinate 45,794,019, forward strand.
TCGCTGAAATCGAAGATGGAATATGCTCATTCAGGCTCATGCTCCTTTGAAATTAAATATTACTTTCCATTCCATTGTTATTTGTATCCAGGCCAACGCCGTTGTTCGTTTTCATTTGTCTGAATTTTTTTGTAAACAAATGGTTTTTAATCAATTGTAATTAGTTTTTTTATGCATTAGTGTAATTTTATTACCATTAGTAATGATTTTTCTAATGAAAAATATTTCATTACCATTAAATGGTAATGAAATTTTTTTCATTGTCATTTGTATGAACTAATGGTAATGAAATTTCAATGGTATTCCAATGTATGTACCATATTTATAAAAAAGTAAAAATGAATATTTGACAAGTATTCATTATTATTATTCATTTTTGTAATGGAAAATTTTCAGAAATCACTAAATCCATATAATAATAAATAGAATATAATATAAATGTTATTCAAACAGCAACAATATTAATTGTCAAACAAAAATATGTTTAAGACGAATTCGGATAAGGCGAATTCTCGGATTGAACTAGTTTCAAAGTTTCGGCAATTTGTTAGCAAAGTACATATAAAATATCTATTAATATGAAATCGCTTAAGAGAATCACTCGGTTTAAATGAACTATTTTTTGTCAGCAGCAAAAACGAGAAATAACAAAAGAATGGTTTTCAAACAAAATTCAAAAAGGAACTTTTAAAAATATTGAATAGTTTTAGCGAAATTCAAGAATCTGACATACACTGTTCACTAGGGCGGGTCGAGCCCATGGCTCAGTGAAAATCGTATTCTAGGGATCAAAATAAGAAACTTTGACGAAGGAACCATACCTCTAAAACGAATTCTACTACCCCCCAACTGTTGACTTTTGTCCCGTAGGGTCAAGTTTTGAAAAATCCCACTTTGACCCATTTAGAGTGCCCCAATCGAGTCCAAATGTATGACCGACCCCCACTAACTTTGGAGGGCCGATCCACCCATGCCAGTGGCACACCCCCTGGAACTCCCCTGGGGGGTTCCCCATACAAACATTTTAAAAAATCACCATTTTTGGCACTTTATTTTATTATTTTTTATTTTATTTGTTTTTATTATTTTATTTATTTTTTCTCTTTAGAAATTTATTTAGTCAGAACATATGTAAATGAAAAAATTAATTTAACTTAGTAATAGAAAAGAAAATAAAAAAAATTACTGTTTGAAGTCTTTTTTGCTTTCAAGTCTGGGCAATTTCGCACGGCTCTCTAATGTCGTCACCATAACAGCCTCTACATTTTCCGGTATAACTCGTTTGGAAACGCTAGCTAGCAATTGAACGTGTCGTTCTGTTGCAGGTCGTAAAATAGGTTGTGTGGGTTTTTTAAGCCACCACAAGACACAGCTGCATGTCTTTAAACTTACTTAAGCTAAATCGGTTACAGGTAGAATTGAGCATAAAATTATCATAAAGGATTTTCCAGAAGTAATAAAAGGCGCACTTGCTTAACAGAATTTGTGGTCAGATTAACGTTTAATTTACATGTAAGTACTTTATGGGCAGTTTTGACAACAAAATCGGTTACAGGTAGAATTGAAATTACCATTTCATTCTTATTACCTCGTCTCCTAGACCATATATAACGCAACAGTTTTTGTGAATGCATTAAGTCGTTGTGAAGAACTCGAAGTGTGAAGTGCTAATTTGAGATAAAAAAATTATTAAAAAAAAATCATTCCAAATCAAGAAGTTTACAATGAATCCACCATCCTCTACACCGCAAGATGAAGCAATAACAACATCAACAACTATCGAAAACCCAATGAGTCATATACCCAGGCATGATGTTACTGTTTTTGGTGTGTCTACTGATTTGACTGATCTTAATTTACCAACCCATCTGGATATCTTGAGATATTATTTTTACTTGAGCGAACAAAAAAAGTTGTCCTATAAAGCATTCACTATTCAAGTACAAGATAAGTTGATTGGAATTTGGGAAAAACTTGGTATGGAAATAATGCTGAAAAAAGTGTATGTAATAAATTGAATAGATTGCTTGACAAATATCAAGAGCAAATCAAGAGAAGAAACAAACCCCAACAATTTACAGAGTATGTAAAATCTCTGGAAACAATTTTTTTCATTGGAACATGTAAATGCGATTTGAAGGCAGCTCCATGTGCATGCGGTTTGGTTCCCGAACGCCTCAAAGAGATTATGCACGATCAACATAATCAGAGAAGTTTAACAATGGATGGATTTGCGATGGAAATTGAAGAGCAAGGAGCAACGTCTATGTCATCAATGCCAACATACCAAGATCCCGATGATTCAACATACGCACCGCCACCGGTTCAAGAAGATTTGGATATAAGCACAAGTTCACAATACACACAGAGATACGATTGTTTTAACTTTGCCTTGGTATGTGACAGATTTGGCGTGCCTGATAGAGTAGCATCAGCAATGGGAACAGCTCTTTTCCAAGATTTTAAAATGAAAGATATCCATGGCAAACCTCTCATCATGGATAAATCGAAAGTTCGCCGAGAAAAAGAAAAATGCAGACAAGAAGTGCTTCGCAAACGGTTAGATGATACCAATTTGTTAGCATTTTCATTCGATGGCAGAAAAGATGATACTTTAACGAGAGATACAATTGATGAGAAGTATCATACTAGAATGGTAAAAGAACCTCATCTTGTTATTTTGAGAGAACCGAATTCTGAATTGATTGGTTACATGAAACCGCTGAATACAAAACAACCAAATTAAATGATTTTTTCAACGATAAAAATATATCACTGGATGCATTAATTGGCATATGCACTGACGGTGAGCCAACAAACACTGGCCCAAACGGTGGAATTATACGACGATTCGAATTGCTGTTAAAAAGACCATTGCATTGGTTCGTTTGCCTTCTACACTTCAACGAACTTCCGTTTCGGCATTTGTTTGAAGCTTTGGATAAATCAACCAGCACTGGATCAAGATCGGCAACCGGAAAATTGAGCCGTCAAATCGAAACTTGTGAAACTCTTCCGGTAAGTTATTGCTATCACTCATTTATTATAATTGTCAACCGTTTTTAATTGTTTTATTTTTATATATTTTCAGGTGGTGGACGGCTTTCAGAAAATTGAGTTGAAAAATATGTCCCCTGCTCCAGAAAAAATTGAATTTTCCACCGATTCCAAGTACTTATACGGCATGGCCCATGCAATTTCTAGCGGCGTGGTTTCAGTGGATCTGGCAAACATCAAACCAGGGAAAATTGTACATTCTCGGTGGCTCACCAAGGCCGCTAGACTATTACGATTATATGTGACAACGGAAAATCCAGATGCAAATTTAAGAATACTGGTTGAATTTATAATTACATGTTATGTGCCAATGTACTTCAATATCAAGTATTACAGCTCTGTCGTGTACGGTAGTAGATTATTTTTCAAATTCATTAGTTGGTCAAGATTTCTAGAACCTCGTTTACGCAAAATTGTCAATAAAGTAATTACAGATAATTCATATTATGCGCATTCGGAAAATATCTTGTTATCAATGTTGTTTGATGATAGCAAAGAAAAGCGCGACTGTGCTATCAAGATAATTCTACGCTATCGAACCGATGTTGACGACCCAACGGGACTTAGAGCTTACAAAAAACCAGATATATACTTTTATTGCACAAGTTACACGGAAATGATCAATATGAATGACATAAATGACGTATTTGAACCACCATTCACGCGAAGCATTCCATACGATACTTTGAAAGAATATTTAAATCAAGATGATCCACCGATTAATGATCCAAAAATTCCATCACACATACAAGAAACAGAACGACACGTTCAATTGCTAGCTAGCGTTTCCAAACGAGTTATACCGGAAAATGTAGAGGCTGTTATGGCGACGACATTAGAGAGCCGTGCGAAATTGCCCAGACTTGAAAGCAAAAAAGACTTCAAACAGTAATTTTTTATTTTTTCTTTTCTATTACTAAGTTAAATTAATTTTTTCATTTACATATAAAATAATAAAAATAAATAAAATAAATAAAAAAGAATAAAATAAAGTGCCAAAAATGGTGATTTTTTAAAATGTTTGTATGGGGAACCCCCCAGGGGAGTTCCAGGGGGTGTGCCACTGGCATGGGTGGATCGGCCCTCCAAAGTTAGTGGGGGTCGGTCATACATTTGGACTCGATTGGGGCACTCTAAATGGGTCAAAGTGTGATTTTTCAAAACTTGACCCTACGGGACAAAAGTCAACAGTTGGGGGGTAGTAGAATTCGTTTTAGAGGTATGGTTCCTTCGGCAAAGTTTCTTATTTTGATCCCTAGAATTTTTTTTGCCTCCCCACAAATCGACCCGGCCTACTGTTCACTGCCATTTTCACCATCTGATTTGAGATTTTTGAAATAGTCATTTTTTTTTTTTTTGAATAATAAAAAAGATTAAACAAATTTCTTTTCGATTTATAAGAACCTCAATCAAAGAGTAATAATAACAAAAAAGGATAAAAATAGCATTGTTAAATTTCGTTGATGTTATTCTAAGTTGAGTTGTTGATAACAAACTCGGTTTGCTTTCAACAGTCACATAAGTAGACGATTATCAAGATATTAACCCACTCAAAGGCGAAAGGCACTGATTATGGCTTTGTAGCGAAAGCCGAAAATGCGCATTCTGCCTTGCTGGTCTTATCGAATTTTTTCAATAATTTTTATTCTTTGCAATTTACTTGTAAAAATTGTATCATCTTTCTTTGATTTGAAAATAATTTAAACAGAAAGTGATATTAATTTATGATCTTGAGTCAAACTAAAATAACATTCATTTATTTAAATAACAGATCAACTAAGAACATTTCCCCCATTCATAATAAAATATTAAAATAATAAAACACAATATTAAAATAATAAAATAATAAAATATTAAAATAATAAAACACAATATTAAAATAATGAAATATCTTGTCGTTTATTTAATCTTCTTTTTCTATTTTTAACTTAACAATTCTCTTGAGCTTAGGGTTGGTTTTTTTATATACAAAAAGCTTTTTATTGTCACTATTTCGCTACTTCATTGTGTAATTAATTTGTTATTTCTTGAAGATGCCACACAATGGACTAGCGAAATATTGAAAAAAAATCTTCTTGTATATAAAAAACAAACCTTAAGCTCAAGAAAATTGTGAAGTTAAGAATAACAAAATATCAAAATAACAAAATATCAAAATAACAAATATTAAATATTAAAATATCAAAATAATAAAATATATACAACAAACTAAACAAAATCAGCAAATCAGCATATCCAAATATCAAAATTTCAAATGATCAAAAGATGTATTTTGTCTCATGCCTATCAAAGTTAAGTATTTAAAGCAAATTAACGTATATAGTATAGTATAGTATAGTATAGTATAGTATAGTATAGTATAGTATAGTATAGTATAGTATAGTATAGTATAGTATAGTATAGTATAGTATAGTATAGTATAGTATAGTATAGTATAGTATAGTATAGTATAGTATAGTATAGTATAGTATAGTATAGTATAGTATAGTATAGTATAGTATAGTATAGTATAGTATAGTATAGTATAGTATAGTATAGTATAGTATAGTATAGTATAGTATAGTATAGTATAGTATAGTATAGTATAGTATAGTATAGTATAGTATAGTATAGTATAGTATAGTATAGTATAGTATAGTATAGTATAGTATAGTATAGTATAGTATAGTATAGTATAGTATAGTATAGTATAGTATAGTATAGTATAGTATAGTATAGTATAGTATAGTATAGTATAGTATAGTATAGTATAGTATAGTATAGTATAGTATAGTATAGTATAGTATAGTATAGTATAGTATAGTATAGTATAGTATAGTATAGTATAGTATAGTATAGTATAGTATAGTATAGTATAGTATAGTATAGTATAGTATAGTATAGTATAGTATAGTATAGTATAGTATAGTATAGTATAGTATAGTATAGTATAGTATAGTATAGTATAGTATAGTATAGTATAGTATAGTATAGTATAGTATAGTATAGTATAGTATAGTATAGTATAGTATAGTATAGTATAGTATAGTATAGTATAGTATAGTATAGTATAGTATAGTATAGTATAGTATAGTATAGTATAGTATAGTATAGTATAGTATAGTATAGTATAGTATAGTATAGTATAGTATAGTATAGTATAGTATAGTATAGTATAGTATAGTATAGTATAGTATAGTATAGTATAGTATAGTATAGTATAGTATAGTATAGTATAGTATAGTATAGTATAGTATAGTATAGTATAGTATAGTATAGTATAGTATAGTATAGTATAGTATAGTATAGTATAGTATAGTATAGTATAGTATAGTATAGTATAGTATAGTATAGTATAGTATAGTATAGTATAGTATAGTATAGTATAGTATAGTATAGTATAGTATAGTATAGTATAGTATAGTATAGTATAGTATAGTATAGTATAGTATAGTATAGTATAGTATAGTATAGTATAGTATAGTATAGTATAGTATAGTATAGTATAGTATAGTATAGTATAGTATAGTATAGTATAGTATAGTATAGTATAGTATAGTATAGTATAGTATAGTATAGTATAGTATAGTATAGTATAGTATAGTATAGTATAGTATAGTATAGTATAGTATAGTATAGTATAGTATAGTATAGTATAGTATAGTATAGTATAGTATAGTATAGTATAGTATAGTATAGTATAGTATAGTATAGTATAGTATAGTATAGTATAGTATAGTATAGTATAGTATAGTATAGTATAGTATAGTATAGTATAGTATAGTATAGTATAGTATAGTATAGTATAGTATAGTATAGTATAGTATAGTATAGTATAGTATAGTATAGTATAGTATAGTATAGTATAGTATAGATAAATTTACCAATTGTCTGACAGAGACAAGGAATAGACGGGATAGACAAGGAATAGACGGGATATGAACGGGGATATTCCAGGTATCGAGGAACTAGTAAGTTATACCATGGACAATCTGACCAAGTTCTGTAACGTGAGCATGCCAAGGACCAGAAAGTATCAAGGTAAACGATCAGTTTTTTGGTGGACCGCCGAGATAGGAGAGCTTAGAAGCAAATGTCTTTCCGCCCGAAGAGCAGCAACTCGAAATCACTCAGATCAGTTGCTGGCGAACGAGTACAAACGAGTACGTAAAATTTTGAGATTGGCTATTAAATCTAGCAAACGTGAACGATGGAAGGAACTATGCGAGGAAGTCGACTTGGACCCATGGGGAAAACCCTATAAGATAGTCATGGGGAAAATTGGTGGTCATAAACCAGTACCTGGGATTAAGGAACCCATATGGGCGAACGAGATAGTTAGAACTCTATTTCCAATCGAGAGAGATAGAGGAACCGGTGTGCGGAAAATGTATACTGATGGAAATTTTGTACCTTTTAGTCAGGAAGAGCTAGTCGGAGCATGTAGGAAATTGAAAACAGGAAAGAGTCCTGGTCCAGATGGAATACCAAACGAGGTATTGAGACTTACGGGTGAGTTATGGCCCGAATTTCTTTTGACGACTTTCAACAAATGTGTGGAAGCAGCTGTTTTTCCTGATAGCTGGAAAAAGCAGAGGCTTGTGCTGCTACGTAAGGGCGATAAACCACTGGACATGCCGGGCTCATACAGACCACTGTGCATGTTGGATACGATTGGTAAACTATTTGAAGGCTTGCTACTGAGGCGCATGGAGGATGAGATTGACAGTAAAGGTGGATTATCTCCACAACAATATGGTTTCCGAAGGGGCAAAGGCACGGTCGACGCAATTAACGAAGTTGTCAAAATTGCAGCATTGGCTAAGAATCAGCTGGAATTCTGTGCGATTGTAACATTGGATGTTAAAAATGCATTCAATACTGTAAAATGGAGCGCAGTCCTGGACGCGCTTAAGGTAAGGGGAATGGATCCATTTCTATATAATATGATAGTGGAGTATCTAAGTGAGCGAACACTGCTATACGAAACTGATAATGGGATGAAGGAGTACAAAGTTACGGCTGGTGTACCACAGGGATCGGTTTTAGGACCCTTTCTTTGGAACATTATGTATGATGGACTACTGAACATGGAACTGCAAAACGGTGCAAAATTGATAGGTTACGCTGATGACATTGCACTGGTTATATCACAACCTTCACCGGAGTTAATCGAGATCCTGGCCAACGATAGTCTCGGCAGATGTGACAGATGGCTAAGAAAACATGGACTGGAACTAGCTGCTTCTAAAACGGAGGCCATATTGATCACGGATCGAAGATCATACAAAATGCCGGAGATAAAATTACAAAATAGCTTGGTAGAATATGGGCCAAGTCTTCGTTACCTGGGAGTGCAACTTGATAAAAAACTTAGGTTTAATGCGCACATGGACATTGTCAGCGATAAGGCGTTAAGAACTGCTAGGACTTTGGTCCGAATAATGCCGAATATTAGGGGCCCAAAGGAGTCAAACAGAAGGCTGATAAATAGCGTAGTACACGCGCAATTACTGTATGCAGCCCCGGTCTTCGCTTCGGAGATGGGCAGGAATAATATAGTTAACATGTTGCAGAAACCTCAGAGGATAAGTGCTCTGCGGGTGATATCTGCGTACAGGACTGTTTCTACAAGTGCCGCACTTGTACTGGCAGGTATACCTCCAATAGATCTCCTTGTACTGGAAAGGTGTGAAATATGGAGCTCGATAAGGGCAATAGCACCAGAGCATAATGGCACAATGAGTGGAAGGAATATAATATCCCAAATTAAGCAGGACGCTAGGAAATCGCTAATGATAAAATGGCAACAACGCTGGGAAATGGATGAAAATGGAAGATGGACCTTTAAACTCATACCGAACATTCAAAAGTGGATGAGCAGAAAACACGGTCAAGTAAACTACTATATGACTCAGGTCATGACTGGTCATGGCAGCTTCAACAGTTATCTATACCGATTTAAGTTAAGGGAATCGGGGAACTGCGAAGGATGCGGTGCAGATGATGATAGTGCCGAACACAACGTGTTCTATTGTTCAAGATGGAACCATCAGAGGCGAAATTTATACGAGGAGCTGGGAGTCACACTGACCGCTGAGAATATAGTGGATGTAATGTTGGCATCCGAGGAGGCATGGCGAAGATGCGACGTGTATATGAGTCGCATAATGGGGGAAAGGTGTCGAAGGGTTCCGAACCCCTAAATAGGGGACGTAGGAAACACCGGAAGGGGAACGTGATGGGCACGTGAAACCAACCAACCTGATGAAATGCTACCGTGGTACCGGGCTGGCTTGGGGGAGGATTTCGTAGGGCCACTAGATGATAGCGCGCTATCACTACGTCCAACAAAAAAAAAAAAAAAAAAAAGTATAGTATAGTATAGTATAGTATAGTATAGTATAGTATAGTATAGTATAGTATAGTATAGTATAGTATAGTATAGTATAGTATAGTATAGTATAGTATAGTATAGTATAGTATAGTATAGTATAGTATAGTATAGTATAGTATAGTATAGTATAGTATAGTATATATAGTATAGTATAGTATAGTATAGTATAGTATAGTATAGTATAGTATAGTATAGTATAGTATAGTATAGTATAGTATAGTATAGTATAGTATAGTATAGTATAGTATAGTATAGTATAGTATAGTATAGTATAGTATAGTATAGTATAGTATAGTATAGTATAGTATAGTATAGTATAGTATAGTATAGTATAGTATAGTATAGTATAGTATAGTATAGTATAGTATAGTATAGTATAGTATAGTATAGTATAGTATAGTATAGTATAGTATAGTATAGTATAGTATAGTATAGTATAGTATAGTATAGTATAGTATAGTATAGTATAGTATAGTATAGTATAGTATAGTATAGTATAGTATAGTATAGTATAGTATAGTATAGTATAGTATAGTATAGTATAGTATAGTATAGTATAGTATAGTATAGTATAGTATAGTATAGTATAGTATAGTATAGTATAGTATAGTATAGTATAGTATAGTATAGTATAGTATAGTATAGTATAGTATAGTATAGTATAGTATAGTATAGTATAGTATAGTATAGTATAGTATAGTATAGTATAGTATAGTATAGTATAGTATAGTATAGTATAGTATAGTATAGTATAGTATAGTATAGTATAGTATAGTATAGTATAGTATAGTATAGTATAGTATAGTATAGTATAGTATAGTATAGTATAGTATAGTATAGTATAGTATAGTATAGTATAGTATAGTATAGTATAGTATAGTATAGTATAGTATAGTATAGTATAGTATAGTATAGTATAAAAAATTTTAAACAGGTTATGTTTATAATTGTTCCGTTATAATCGAATGTACATCAGCAAAAGTTTTTAGGAAGTATCGCGAATAAGTTACGTTAGATGTGAAAATGTATAAACGTTGTGTTTTGAACGTTGATAATTATCCGTGTTGGAAGTTAACGTGCATACGAAAAGTAATATGTTAGTTTTCGTCTTAAACGCGTTTTTATGCAGTTTGAGTTTTTTGTGAGTTAACGGATATAGTTAAGACGAAAACACAGCTAAAGTATCAAAATATCGTCTTATAAAAATATCATATCCAAATAACAAAATTTCTAAATAACAAAATTTCAATATATAAAAATAATAAAATAACAAAATATCAATACTCGTATATCACAATATAACATATCAAAATACCAAAATAGCACAATATCAAAATATCAGGCAAAGGTTCACTTTATCGGGGTTCAAAAAAAAAATATATATATATGAATTAAATATGGAATTAAACAAGATTTTTTTATCTTGATTTAGATAAAAAAAAAAACCTCACTAAAATGTTACCACCCAAAAAACCGGTGGTAACATTTAAGAGCGGGTACTCTAGTCAAAGGAAATTTCCTCAGGATTTCAAAAATGATTTTTTTTTTTTATAATCCATAGAACGTGGTTCCATCTAGACCAGAGAACTGCAAAAACAACTTTTTTCTTGATTTAACCATATATTTAAATTCTTATTTACATTTAATCGCTCAACAATACTCATTGTTGAATAAAATCAATATGATGCTGATCGCGTAGTTCGGATCAGTTTGAGTCACTAATCACTAAAAAAAACTCACTGTTAAATAAAATCACACTGATCGTACATTTGAACTCACATGAATAAATCAAAGTATTAGTTGTTTTATAAAATAACAAAAAAAAATCAAATCTTATTGTTTTATAATGGGAATGTACACTGTACCATTTATTAAATCTGTTTCTACAAAATCTGATACTGTAAACCCCCTCTTTCTTGTTATGAAATTATTTTTCTTTTATTTGGTTTCAATCATGAATAAACCCATTTGCGTTAATTTTTGTTTTTTCTGATTTATTCTACATCAAAATAATCGTCGTTGTTCCGAACGAATACGAATGAAATGAATGGTATGAAAACGACCAATGATTAAATCAAAGATGCAACAAAATTCACTTGGTTTGATTGATTTCAAATCAGCAACGAATATGTGTATTTGAGTATATTCGGCGCTTGAACGCAAACGAATGTTTATTCGGGTGTTGATTACGTATGATGGTTTTGCAATCAGCAGTTGCAGTTCTCTGACATGGACCCATTTTAAGTATATTTTCGTTATGAAAATGGAGAAGAGGAGGAAAATTGTATGTTTAAGAATATTTGCGTTATGAAAATGGGGAAGAGGAGGAAAATTGTATGAAATTCATAATTTTACAAAATTTAGATTAAAACTGCTGACGTTTTTAATGTGAGTTCCCTTGTCTCTCTTAAACATGTTAAATATCGAGAAGCTTTTAACACGTGAGTTCGCGCTTCCGGCTAAAATCCAGCCAAAATCTCGTAGAGTTAAAATAAGAACAAAAAAAACTTGCCTAAAATCTAAATAAGTGCCAAAAAGCGCTGTTTTCTCGGAATTCGCTAAAATAAAATCTCTGCCTTAGCTAAATGAAAAAATGAATTCCCATAATTTTTGTAGTTTTTAATCTCTAATATGTCCCCAGCAAAAAAAAATGGAGGTAATGCTTTACAAACTATTTCTTTCACACTGCCTCACAAGTATCCGTCAGTGTATTTTTCCAAGGTATCCGTTAGTATATTTTTACAGCTTTTTTAGAATTAGTGCTGAACAACATCCAAGAAATCATATCAAAATCACTTTTTACGTGCACTTTTAGAGCAATTATGCTTTAGAAGCAATATTCGTAAAAAGTTATTTTTGTATCATTTAGTATTTCTAAGCAGATGATCGCGGGTTCGATTCGTGGAGGGACCAATATTTTAAAAAATTTTTTTTTAATTTTTTTTAAATTTTTTTTTACATTTTTTTTTATTTTTTTAATATTTATTGTTAATTCCTTTAAATTCCACATTCTTTTTTAATTTTTCACTTCTTAAAAATATATAAAATATTTTTGTCGTTTATTTAACCTTCTTTTTCAATTTTTAATTTCACAATTTTCTTGAGCGTAAGGTTTGTTTTTTTTTTTTAGAAAGAATAATAACACAGGAAATTTAATTGAACAGAAAATTTACAAGTCTATGGTCTATGTACCGGAAATATCAGAACGTTTGGAGAAATCGAAGATAATAGATACTAATAGATATAAAATAGCTTTTAAATCATACAATACAGTAAATAAATTATACAGTAAGACAAAAGATAGGATACAGAAATTGGACATGTCAAATATAGTATATAAAATACCATGTAGTGGAAATGACGGAGAGAATTGTGATAAGGTATATATAGGTACAACAAAGAATAAATTGAGAACTAGAATAGCTGGACATAGATCAGATCAGAAATATAGACATATTAATTCACAAAAGACAGCATTATCTTCTCATTGTTCAAATTTAAATCACTATCCTGACTTTGAAAATGTATCAGTTTTAAACACAGAACATAATTATAAACGTCGTTATATATTATAAATGTTACAGATAATTAATACACCCACAACAAATAGAATTAACTTTAAGGCAGATACTGAAAATGTAGCACAGAATTATAGATATTTAATACAAAAGAAATAGCACACATTACATTAATTTATAACACATTATATTAATACATTTTTTATTGTTAATTATTAATATTTTTGTTTGTTATACTTTTATACCAAAGACTTTGTTTACTGGTATAAATGTATACATACAATTTATATTTGACAAATGTTTTTCAAATTTTTTCAAACTTTCAAATTGTTTATAATTTGTTAATTTATTAATTTAATTGTTATTTCCTGAAGATGCTACACAATGGAGTAGCGAAATATCGAAAATAAAGAATTTTTATATATAAAAAACAAACCTTACGCTCAAGAAAATTGTGAAATTAATAATATATAAAATAAAAATTATGAAAAATTGCTTTTTATCCGCTTATGAAAATAGTACTGAAAACAATACTGAATTGCAGTGCACCTTTTGCACTTGTTTAAAAAGTACTTTTATTGAAGAGAATAAAGCAGAATATCTCGCAATGACAAAATGGTGTTTTTATGCTATTCATATCAACGAATAGCTCAGCGGTAGAGAGCTAGACTAGCAATCATGAGGTCGTAAGTTCAATACCAGGTGGCGGTAATAAAAAAACTTTTTTCAAAAAAAAAATATAATTTTTTTGTGAAGAATTGTTTTTTAACTTTTAACTGGTGAAAAAGAGCTTCCTTTGCACTCGTTCAAAAAGTACTGAAAAAATTTTAAAGTGGGAGTACTCCTCTCCTATAACAACTCAATGTTAAAAAATTAGTGTTGATGTTAAAAGAAAGAAGTACATCTAGATCATCAACGCGGTAGTCTTTTGCTGGGTAGTCTTATTAAAATTTTTAAATTACAACTATTCCCCTAAAAATGTGAACTGAGCCTTGTACTTTATTTTGAATTCTAGCTAGTGGTTTACATATCCATGTCGTTTTAAAGCAATATTATATTAAAACCAGAAAAATTGTTAAATTTCAAAGAAGCAAATCATTCATAAATGATTTATATACAAACCTTCTTTATCTTTAAACTTTAATTACAAATCCTACATTTTATCACAATGTGCTTATATAATCATAAGTTCAATAACTTCTTACAACAAAAATCAATTTTACCATTTGTCTGCCATTTGTGGCAACATAATTCTATTTCTTAAATACGAAAAAAAAAAACATTAAAAGGAAATCTCTGTCTGTTGTTAAATTTAAAAAGAAAATCTCTACATCACAAAAATGCATATTTTACAATGAAAATCAAAATAACTAGATTTTGTAGTCAAGTAAAAATAAAAGATCATGACAGGAGCAGCAAGAGGTACATTAAAACATAAACTCTTTAAATTATTTAATTTAGATACAAATGCAGAGGTAATGGTTTCTTTTTATTTATTTTTTTTTTTATTATTCTCAAACTTTAAAATTTGCAATTATTTTTATACTATTTGGAGTTTTATTGCATGTAGCGTATATTTTAATCTCATTAACCATTATTTGTATGTGCCCTTTTTCTGTTTTTTAATTAAATGTTAAGTTCTAGCCAATAAAAATTTAACCCTGCAAAATTTTCGTTAATTTCATTCTATTCATTCTTTATAGTTAAGTTACCCATTATAAGTATACTTACATAAGTATCTTTGAAATAAACCGAAAAAAGTATTATAAACCTCGTAACCACAAGTGTTTTTAATTTGAAATTATGAAAATTATATAAATGAAATAAATTTACAAAATTATTTCTTGAACAAAATAAAATTTCATTGGAAAATCATACACTGCCTTTCACAACATAAGGTAACCCCAGATGCTTTCCTTTTTAAAATATTATATTATTGTCGATTATATAATTGTCGATTGTAAAATTATAGGAGGTTTATTGAACAAATTTTGTATGAAAATGACGTTTTGTAAACCTGCTATAACTTTACAAAGCATTTATTAATTGAGGGGTAAAGATCTAAAAGTAATTTGTACTAGTAAGCACGCAGAAGTTTCTCATCCGAGTACTTTCAATCAATTCTGAACAACTTAAAAAATCACTTTTTGGCTTACTTCAAAAGTATTCTGAACAACATCCAAAAATTCTAAAGCATAATTGCTCTAAAAGGGATCCTAAAAAGTGATTTTGGCATCATTTTATATCTCTAAACAGATGATCGCGGGTTCGATTCCTGTAGGGACCAATATTTTTTTAATATTTAAATTAATTTGTTTCTATTCAATACTTTTTTTTAATTTTGCAATTTTTGAAAATGTATAAAATAAAAATTATGAAAAATAGCTTTTTACTCGCTTATGAAAATAGTACCTACTGAAAACAATACTGAATAGCAGTGCACCTTATGCACTTGTTTAAAAAGTACTTTTATTGAGGAGGATAAAGCACAATATCTCGCAGTGACAAAGTGGTGTTTTTATGCCAGTCAACTTTCATATCAAAAAATAGCTCAGCGGTAGAGAGCTAGACTAGCAATCATGAGGTCGCAAGTTCGATACCCGCTGGCGAGTTGATTTTTTTTCTTATTTTATTTTTACTGGTGAAAAAGAGCTTCCTTTCCACTCGTTCAAAAAGTACTGAAAAAATGCTGAATTGGAATTACTTCTCTCCTATTACAACTCAATGTTAAAGTCACTAGAGTTTATGTTAAAAAAGAACTACATCCAGATCATCAATTGTAGTTCTATTTCTACTGCTTGGGCATCTCTTTCTTTTTCTTTTGCTGGGTATATTAGAATTTGATCGAATGAATGCCAGCTAATGAATTCCCTTTGGTTGTTTAATAGAGTGGGCCGATTTGTATGGACAAAAACTTTTTGATATTGTGCCAGCGATTTTTCTATAGCTTTTGGCATGAGGAAAAAAAGTTCCACTACGACATATCAAGAAAATCATATTCGAGGCGCCCAAATTTAAATTTTTACAATTTTCTAATAAATGCTAGATTAGCGCCATCTTGCGGTGGCTTTTTGAAACAACTAATAAAGTTGTAAACAATACAACATTACAGTTTTTCCAGAAAGGTATTACTTATGAAAATCGGGGAAAAAAAATGTGGCAACTAGAGGTAAAAGCAACGACTATATAATTAAAAGACTATCCAACTCAGTGTTGCCACTTTTTGAATAATTATTCAAAAACGGGACTGTTTACACATTCGTTGGATAATTTTTGAATAATGACGTTTTTGTGTAGTTGTTGTGTAATTTAACTTTTTATAGAAATTTCGCTAATTTTTAAAAGCTTTTTAATAAATTAATAAAAATTAGTCGATATTTAGACCAAACGAGTTTGTCAGTAAAACATTTAACTTTCTGGTGAATTACTTTTGTGGATTTTTTCAACACTTACCCAATTTAGAAGAAATCTGAAATGGTGTTATGTACTTTTTTGTTTTGTTTAAAGCACCGCCTTTTCTTTATTTTTGCGAAAATAATTGTCAAGCTTCTTTTAAAAATTCTCTTGGTTTGCAAGAACATTTAAAAATTCAGCGAAAGAGTGGGAAAGTTTGAGTTTGTTATGATTGTGACTTTCTGATGTCGGAACAGTTTTTTCCTGTAGTTATCATGATACTGGACTTTGACCAGACAAAAATTTTGCTAACGCAGCGAGGTGGAGCAGAAGCAGAATATTTTAAAATTCTGTAAATACAACATGTTTCAGATTTCGACAGAATCTTAGGAAATTTTTGAACAAAATGTTATATTTTTATTTTTTAAAAGAAATTTTGTTGATAAACATACTGCAAAGAAATTTCAAAATTTTACAAATACGAATATAAATATTTTTAAAATTGTTCCTGTCTTGCCGACATTTAAAGCTAGGGTTGAACAGGGCTTATGCCATCACATTACGGACGCCAAGGAGGATCTACTCCAGCATTTTTTTTTTTTAATTCCAGCTTTGAACTCAGAAAAAAATTGGTTTAATTTAAATATAAACCGTTAAATTTTGAGGAATATGGGAGAGAATAATTAGCAAGTAATATTTTTGCATGCAGTGCATCTGAATGAAGTAGCCTTTCTGAATAACATAAATACTTTGTTCTGAAAGAAACTTTTAATATGGATAATATACCATTTTTGTAATATTCAAATTTAAAAGCACGCTATTTTAATCCTGAAAAAGATATTGCATTGAAATTACCTTTAGTTAATAGAATAATTTTTTTATATTTTCTGAAAATTGGCTTGGATATGCTTTTGCAGAAGGCAAAAACACGGAACAGGTTATAGCAAAAATGCTAAATTTTAGTTTTAAAATGCAAATAACTTTTGCACTTTATAGATGATAGAAATGTTACGTCTTTAAAAATCGGTGCGTAAATAGAAAAATGGCAAAACTTTGGAGTGGTGTGGCATGGTTCTTCCATTTTCGGCCATCCAAAACTTACAGTGTGAAATTTTATATCAGTCGGTTAGAAATGGCGAAAATATTTGTATTCTTCTCCACTGTGCCCAGGAGAGTTTATTTTGAAATAATATGAAAAATATATTTTTTGTGTAATTTCATACTGTTTTGGATAATTTTTGATCTACAGCTGTGTAATTTTTTGCTTTACTGGTGGCAACACTGATCTAACTCTCCCTACCTCTGTTAAATCACTCTTTTCTTAATTTATATCGAAAATTCAGCCATAAGAATTACACAGGTCTGCAAAGGCTAACATTTTTCGATACAAACTGTTAATGCTCGAAAGAGGCGATGAAAACCGCCTGGTAAAAGTATATAAGTAAAATTATTTTCTGCTTGATGATGAAATGATGATGATGATGTTGATGAAAACAAGCAGGAAATAATTTTACTTATAATTTTACCTCTAGTTGCCACATTTTTTTATCCGATTTTCATAAGTAATACCTTTCTGGAAAGGTTGTAACGTTATATTGTTTACAACTTCAATAGATGTTTCAAAAAGCCACCGCAAGATGGCGCTAATCTAGCATTTATTAGAAAATTGTAAAAAATTGAAAATTGGGCGCCTCAAAAATGATTTTCTTGATATGTCGTAGTGGAACTTTTTTTTTCCTCATGCCAAAAGCTATCGAAAAATCCGTGGCACAATATCGACTGCTAAATCGACCCACCCTATTCTTTAAATATGAATTCATTCGATTTTAAGGGAAATCGAATGGTATTTTTAGGGAATTCATTCAAAATAGAATTTATTCTTCGAAGATCTGTTCGTATCATGCCAAAGTCCAACTTTGGTTGTCCATATTTCTACAAGAGAAAAAAAATTACAAGAATTTCTTGCATTTTTCTATTTATCTGCAAAGTTCAGCTGAAAATTATACAGCGGATCTATGACATATTCTTCATCAGAGGACCAATTTGAAATGCACATCATGCACTGAAAAAAAAGTAGGCACCAAATGAAACATTTGTAAGTTGATATTTTTCATATCCCATGTGAAAATCGAAATATATATGAACATACATGATCATACATTGACTTGTATATGATCATGCATGGACGTACGTGATCATATATGATAATGCATAGTTCAATGTATGACCATACATGATCTCATATATTTCCATATATCTTTGGATCCGAAACTTGAGGGTATATGGATGTATATGGCCATTCGAATTTCGGATCCAAACATTAGTTGGCTTTTAACCAGACTGGTGTAGGGTATTGTATAGTCGGCATGGCCGACTTTAACCTTTTCACTCGTTCATATATAAATTTGTTTGAAAATAAAAATTTAAAGTTAAAAAAACCAAAAAAAATTTTTTGATTTACAAGTACCATTGTTGGTGCCTATTTAAAAAGTTTTTTTCTAGTAAAATGTTGTTTTTTCAAACGTGTCATATAGACCAAATGCAATTAATTTTGTAATTAATATGCATTTTTATTAATTTTAATTAAGTAGGGTTAAGGTTAAGAAGAAGAATAAACATTTCTTCAAAGTTATAGACACATTATTAATTTGCAAATCAGACTAGATCTAGTTTCTGCCTTATTTTCTGGACAGGCTTCATCAGTGATTTTCCATTCAATTGTAATATTGTTTATATTTTATTGTCAGATTGTCTCTATATGATAATTTACTCTCAGAAGTGATCAAACAGACATACAAACCTTCTACTTTAGTTTTTTTGTTTATCTTCTTATCTTAGTTTTTTGTTTGTATTTACAAAAATGGTATGAAAAAAATAATTAGAATTTTGTAAATTATTTCTGTACAATAACGGTACTTAGAAGGCCCATCGAAACAGTTTTTTTTTTAAGTTAAATAAAAAACTGATCTTATGGAATTGTAAAGGTGTGTACGAAACACGATTCTTTTGAAACACTGACTAAAGTTTTTGTAACAGCTGGAGAACAGTTCGCAATAAAATAAACAAAAATTTGCAATTAAAAGTATATTAAAAAAATAACAAAAATGACTGACTACTGAAGTACTTAAAGATTAAATATTTTTTTCCATGATAACCTTGAGCTTGGTGAGTTTTTTTTTTTATTTAATGTTAGAAATTTTTTAATTTATGGCATTATTATAAAAAATGTATAAGAATATGTTAAGAAAAATTGTCTGTAATAAATTTCAGTAATCTCTTTATACTAATGATGCCTGCACAATTCAACCCATGTGTTGAAGAGCAATTGTTTTATTTATATGTTTTTTAATATTTGTAAATACTCGTTAATATGTATTTTTACTTATTTTATATTTTTATTTTCATTTTTGTACAAATGTCAAATTTTATTAATTATAAATCATCATATTTCAAAACGCCCTGGAACTACAAGCTTAGAGCAGTATCCCAATTTCTGAAAAGTTATTCAAAAAGGGGACTATTTACACACACAGCTTTGAAGAATTAATTCCTTAATTCAATTTTTCAATTCTGAATTAAAAATTCGATGAATTAATTCACTAAGCACCATATATTGAATGGAATTAATTCATATTTGCTTTCGTTCGATTTATTTTGTTACGAATTAATTCAATTGCAATAGTTCTTTTTATTAAATCAAATGAATTAATTCACCGGTGAACGCGTTCAATTTTATAAATCGAACGGAAAAAAAAGTGAATTAATTCCTTACTGAATTAATTCACCACTGAATTCATTCAATTTCAGTTTCATTCAATGAATTAAAAAAAATAAAATTACATTCAGTGAATTAAATAAAAATAAAATTACATTCAGTGAATTAAAAAAAAAATAATAAAAAGTTCACTGAATTGAAAAAAAATAAAATAAGTTCACTGAATTGAAAAAAAAAATAAAATAAGTTCACTGAATTCAAAACCTGTTTTCTGCCGTTCAGTAGAAGAAAACAATAATGTACAAATAAAAGTTTTAAATAAGCAATTTTACAGCGTGTGCTAGTAACAAATTAGAAACCGGATGCTGTTTATCAACCTACATGATTCAAAAATAAAGCCTTTTACTATTAAAAATAAAAACTTTACAGATATAGATAAATTTGTAAAAAAATATAACTATTAATTTTTCAAACTACCCAGTCAGAAAAATACAAACGGGAAAGCGGTGGCAAAGCACTTTAACAGGTGGTACAAGTATTGGCAAAAAGTGCTTTCCCATTCCCAAAATGATAACATCATTAGACAAAAGGACCGGCTGTTCAAAAAGCGCCGGAAAAGCACTGGAGGAACAAAATTTTTAAACGTTGGCAAAACCAATAAATAGGTGGTCTGGAAATATATTTTCCAAAATAAAATTAAAAAAAAAGTTCATATGTATTTTTTTGACCCTACCGTGATTTGAACCCAGGCCGTCAGATTGGCAGACGATTGCTCTATCCACTGAGCTAACGAGACATATAATATTTAATGGCTAAACACATAAATGAGTGATAATAGCTGGACAACTACTGGCTATGCCAAAATGCTAGTACTGGCAAACAATTTTTAGTAACTAGTATGCCAGTCTTTGGAGGGCAAAAAAAAAGTTGGTCTTGAAGGAACTTTCCCACAAACAGAAAAATTGATTTTATAAAACAAAAAAAAATTTAAATTAAAAAAAATCCCAAAAAATTTTTTTGCTTGCAACCGGATTTGAACTCGGAACCTTCCGACTACAAACAATTTTTAACGAAGCGTCAGCATTTTTATAAAATCATTGGTTTTCCAGTGAATTGATTTTTGTACGCCTGGTAGCATTGGCTAGGTAGCACTGGATAACCACTGGTTGCAAACCTTGGCATATCACTCTAGCCAATTCTTTGCCAGTGTTTTTTTTTTATAAACCACCGAAATTTTTGTAAAAAAAATACTGGTAAAACGCTTTTCGCAAACGCTGGCAAAGCGTCCCAAATGAGTGTTCTGCCAGTCATTTATTTTTAATACCATGGTTACCCAGTAGTATGCCAGTGCTTGATTTTTTGTACCACTGGCGATTTCTGACTGGGTAGTTATATAGTTATATTTTTTTTCCAAATTTATCTATATCTGTAAAGTTTTTATTTTTAATAGTAAAAGGCTTTATTTTTGAATCATGCAGGTTGATAAACAGCATCCGGTTTCTAATTTGTTACTAGCACACGCTATAAAATTGCTTATTTAAAACTTTTATTTGTACATTATTGTTTTCTTCTACTGAACGGCAGAAAACAGGCTTTGAATTCAGTGAACTTATTTTATTTTTTTCAATTCAGTGAACTTTTTTTTTTTTTTTTCAATTCAGTGAACTTATTATTATTTTTATTAATTCACTGAATGTAATTTTATTTTTTTTTAATTCACTGAATGAAAATGAAATTGAATGAATTCAGTGGTGACTTAATTCAGTAAGGAATTAATTCACCACTGAATTAATTAATTCACTTTTTTTCCGTTCGATTTATAAAATTGAACGCGTTCACCGATGAATTAATTCATTTGATTTAATAAAAAGAACTATTGCAATTGAATTAATTCTTTGAATTTGTTGTTTGATGAACGCATTCAGTTGAATGAATTCAGTGAATTACTTAAGAAAAGGAATTCATTCAATTCTAGAGAAAATTGAATTCGATTGATAGTGAATTCATTCAAAAAGGAATTAATTCTTCAAAGCTCTGTTTACACATTCGTTGAATAATTTTTGAGTAATGACATTTTTGTGTAATTTTACTTTTTACATAATTTTTCGTAAATTTTATGCAAAATTACGGAGTTTTTTTAATAAATAAATACAAATTATCGACATTCACATAAAATGAGCCTGTGAAAAATTCACCACAAATTTACAGTTTCTTGTGAATTATTTTTGTAAATTTGTTCAACTTTAACCTCAAATTTAGAAGAAATAAAAAAATTATGTTTTATTTGTGTTATAAGCCCTATATTTTATAATTTTTCGCGAACTTCATGTTCGTAAACTTCATGTAAAATAAATATTTTTCTTCTTTTTTTTCTATTTTTGGGATTGTAACAACCCAGCAAAAAAAATGGAAGGCAAACTTAACAAGCAATTCCTTTCACTACTTTAAAAGTATCCGTTCCAAACTTCAAAAACATCACTTCTTTCATTGCTTCCAAAGTATCCGTTTGTATATTTTTACAGCTTTTTAAAAGTAAATCTGAAAAACATCCAAACAATTTTATTTCCTGCAGTTAACATCCCAGCAAAAAAAGATATGCCGAAACAGTAGAGAAAGCACTACAATTGAAGTGAATGTTGACTGGCATAAAAGCACCAATTTGTCATTCTCTTCGATAAAAGTACTTATTAAACAAGTGCAAGACATGCACTACAAGTCAGTATTGTTTTCTATACTATGTACTAGTACTATGTTCATAAGCGCATAAATAGCAATTTTTCATTATTTCAATTTTATATATTTTTAAAAATTGAAAAATTAAAAAATATTGAATTTAAACATATGTATATTTAGTTAAAATATTGTTCCACCTCAAGTCCAAATTCTAATATGATATTGTCATATTAGATATTATTTGTTGTTTCGAAAAAACAATTTTTGTATTTTTTAATGCAAAAATTAAAAATAATTGGGGAATATTTAGTTGATCTCTTATTTCTAAGTAAATGAATGTTCTTTTTAGTTTGACTCTAGATCATAAATTAATATCACTTTCTGTTTAAATTATTTTCAAATCAAAGAAAGATGATACAATTTTTACAAGTAAATTACAAAGAATAAAAATATATTTGAAATAATTCGATAAGACCAGCAATACAGAATACGTATTTTCGGCTTTCGCTATAAAGCCATCATCAATGTATTTCGTCTTGGTTGGTTAATATTTAATGATTGTCTACTTATGTGACTGCTGAAAGAAAATCGAATTTCGTATCACTAACTCAACTTAGACTAACATCAACGAAATTTAACAATGCTATTTTAATCCTTTGTTATTATTACTCTATATTGCTTTGAACCTTAATTCTTAAGATATCTCAGCTGATTCTATTCAACTCTGCGTATGATAACCACATTTGATTTGAAAATAATTTAAACAGAAAGTGATGTTAATTTATGATCTAGAGTCAAACTAAAAAGAACATTCATTAAAAATAATTGTTCAAAATAATAATAAATATTAAAAAAAAAAATAAAAATTTTTTTTTTAAATATTCGTCTCTCCAGGAATCGAACCCGCGATCATCTGTTTATAAATACTAAATGATACCTTTTTAGGATCACTTTTAGAGCAATTATGCTTTAGAAGCAATAATTAAGTGATTTTTTGGACGTTGTCCAGAACTAATTCTAAAAATGCTGTAAAAATATATTATCGCATACTTTGGAAGCAACAAAAGAATTGATTTTTTTAAGTTGTTCAGAATTTCTTCTAAAAAAGCAGTAAAAATACACTAACGGATTCTTGTAAAGCAGTGAAAGAAATAGTTTGTAAAATCATTACAGGAATTATGAAGATCTCAATGTGGTTGGTTTTACTACATCGGGCAGTTAATTTGTAACAGTTAAAAATAACTATATATTGTATTTGATTTAAATGCAAATGTAGGGCACACCTTTTCAACTGCAAATGCAGTTATTGTAACAGTCATTTGCAGTTGTTTTTATCTTCACAGTTTCCCGAGTGCTTCACTGGAATTCGTCCATTTAAACTTTTCATTAAAATAATGCAGTTTTTCATAAAATTTTATGAAAAATATCATATTATTTATTAAAGATTTCAAAGCCGCAAGGAAAAGGCTTATGAAGCTTTTCATAAAACTTTGTAACGTGCCGTTACAAATAACCTACTTATTCACATACCTAATGGAAATGCTGATACCCCTAACCAACGATATATTTTCACTGGGCTGGGCAAATATTCTAATAATTCTAATTAGGTTAATAGAATGTATTACTTATAAGGGAAAAGTTGTATAGCCTAGGAGAGCTTGAATCCAGTTGGAGTTTTATTATACTTCGTCCCGTGGGCGAAGTATACACGAATAAGCCAGCCCGATTAAAGTTCCCGAATTAACCCGACTCACCTGCTTACTATTCTCGTGAGTTATTTAGAAATATTTTACTAATCGTATTTACATCTCCTCGTGTTCCCGAGGTAACCCGAACCCAGTTGGAGTTTTACTATACTTCGTCCTTCGGCGAAGTATACACGAATAAGCCAACAAGGTCGGAGTTACCGAAGTAACCCGACTCACCTGCTTACTATTCTCGTGAGTTACTTAGAACTATTTACTAATCGTATTTACAATATTCCCTCGTTTCCCCGAATTAACCCGACTCACCTGCTTATTATTCTCGTGAGTTACTTAGAACTATTTACTAATCGTATTTACAATATTCCCTCGTTTCCCCGAATTAACCCGACTCACCTGCTTACTATTCTCGTGAGTTACTTAGAACTATTTACTAATCGTATCTACAATATTCTCTCGTTTCCCCGAATTAACCCGACTCACCTGCTTACTATTCTCGTGAGTTACTTAGAAATATTTACTAATCGTAGTTACCATATTCCCTCGTTTCCCCGAGATAACCCGACTCACCTGCTTACTATTCTCGTGAGTTACTTAGAAATATTTACTAATCGTAGTTACCATATTCCCTCGTTTCCCCGAATTAACCCGACTCACCTGCTTACTATTCTCGTGAGTTACTTAGAACTATTTACTAATCGTATTTACAATATTCCCTCGTTTCCCCGAATTAACCCGACTCACCTGCTTACTATTCTCGTGAGTTATTTAGAAATATTTACTAATCGTATTTACAATATTCCCTCGTTTCCCCGAATTAACCCGACTCACCTGCTTACTATTCTCGTGAGTTATTTAGAAATATTTACTAATCGTATTTGCCATATTCCCTCGTTTCCCCGAATTAATCCGACTCACCTGCTTACTATTCTCGTGAGTCGCTTAGACATATTTACTAATCGTATTTACAACATATCCTCGTTTTCCTGGAATAACCCGACTCAGCTGCTTACTATTTTCGTGAGATACTTAGTTCAATACCTAAGCATATCTAACCAGTGACAGAGCTATCGACGTTTGGAGGAACTGCAACCACTGCCAGAGTTGCCGAAGATCATCCTGTGCACCGAATCATCGACAACGTTTAAAGATTAACAGTTATTAGATTAAATAAGTAGTTTAAGTAGTTTAAGATCTTGGTAAATAAAACTGTGTGCGATACAGGATCGGACAATTGAATTGAACAAAAGAAACGATTGCTGTTTTATTTCAAAGGAGGCAGACCTTTGACGAACCTGGACAAACTGAATTTTACCCCGGCCTCAGACAAAACTGCATCACAACTTGAGGAAGTTATCTGTGTGCATCTTTTTGGAATCGAAAACATAAAATTTTCATATATTGGGTAAAAAAAATTCGGTAATTTTTTGTGCAAATTTTTATTGTGGAAGAGAGAACATATTGCACACAAACTTCGGCGAAAGCCAAGTATTTTGTTTCCAACAGCGAAAATGTTTGAGGCCCAAAACTGTGATAAGAACTTTAAAATTCACATATGTTTTACAGTCAGAACCAGAATAAAGCCAAATACAACTTTTTCGCTACATTTTCAAATGGTCCTATCCATTATTATACACACATATTCTTTCACTATGAGTTACCAGCATAGTGAAAAAATAAGTAGTTACTGACAAAGATAAAATAAGTGTTTACTCAGACGTTAGGAAATAAGTAGTTGCCCTGCATTGTGAAATAGTTGGTCATATTATAGTGGCAAAATAAATTTTCACTTCGGAAAATTTTCTTTTCAGTTGGAAAAATGTTCAAAACAAATAAATAAATAAAATAATAATATAAAAAGGTATAAATCTGTACTTATTTAATTAATTACCAGTAAGTGATTACTTTGCAAGAACATATAAGTACAGCTATAACTTATTATCAGTAAGCCAATATTTTGTATTTTAAAGTAATGCAAAATGACCTGTCATGTTTTTGCTGGGCCCAGCTGTGTAATTTATTGTTTTACTGGTGGCAACACTGGCTTAGAGCCTTTGTAATATCAGACAATATTGTAATATTTTCTGATTTTGATATTTTTATATTACGATATTTCAACATTTTGATATTTTTATATTTTGAAATTTGATATTTTGAAAATTTGATATTTTGACACGTTAATATTTTATTTTGCATTTCATGGCTGTTTTTAGATTTTTCGTTCACCGCAAGCTAAATTTAATTGATACTTTTGTTCGTCTATCACTTTATTAAGAAAAAAACACATTTTAAATTGTTTTATTTGAATTTAGTTTGTTTTGTTCAATTTAACTATTATTATTTTTCTTGTCATTCAACATCAACTGATATCAAACTTATCGTATTTAACAACGAGTTTAGAAATTAAACATGATAATTTAGCGTGTTTAAGGGCAGAAAAATGTCCTGTAAAATATCTCACTTAAACATGTTTAACCCTTAAACACGTTAAATGGAGTTAAACACATAAAATCGAGTTAAACACCTAAAATTGAGTTAAACACGTATGTGTGAATGCCGTATAACTTTGAACCTAGAGATAGGGCTGCTTTAGAAAATTAGATTATTATTTTCAGTTTAACTAAACCAGGTTTAATATCCAAAACAAAAACTCGACCTAAGTGTCCTTTTATATTATTTACATTTAAGCATTAATTTCTTTAAAATTTTATATATTTAAAATTCATTTACAACTATACTGACCTTGTTTTAATTTGAAGCCAACAAATAACAATCAATTATGTTGTTCCATTTTCTTAGTTATTTTTTATGTCTAACTTCCTTGACAACCGTTTTCATTTTTGCTTAAATTATTTGATCACTTTAACAAAAAAAAATTATAATTGAATTAAAAACGTTACCACACTTTCAAAACTTTAAGGTTGTTATCATAACTTTTGTTGTTGTTGTTATATATCTCGTTTTATTTTTAGTGACTTAACTAATATCTTCTTAACTTTTGCAAACAAAAACTTTAAAATTTCTTTCCATAAATCTATACAAATATTAAATTTGCATAAACCACTTTATCATCAAAACTTTTTCGACTTTTTGCTTTCATTTGGTTGCTTACTCGTAGTTGTGTTAACATTATAATAATAAACAAAATGTAAAGAAAAAAAAGAAAAAAGAACTAAAAACTTTAGCATCCTTCGCCATCTTCTCTTCCTTAGCCTTAGAGAACTGAAATTAAACCTTAAATGTGTGAACTTTTCTTAACAACAAATATGTTTGGTATTAATATTTTTATAACCCAAATGTTGTTGATAAAATGGAAACTAATATAAGGTTTAATTAAATTTGCTTTTTATTAAACAAATTTAATTGATTTAATCATTTAATTATGTTATTATTTATTGAATCAGTTATATAGATGGGGTATTCCATGCCAAATCACTGAGTTGTTGGCCCGACCCTCTTCGATTTCGCTAATTTTTTTATATGTTTTGTTATGTATTCAAAGCAACTTCCACATCAATTTTCAAGAGGCTTTTATGACGAACTGGTTTTGAGTAAAAATGTTAGAAATTTTTGAGCAAAAAATTTTCAATGAACGATAGAACCGTGATAAATATCGATACCTTAAAAAATTAGGGTATCACTTTGTTCTTCTTTAAATAATTTTAAAAATTAAAAAATATTGAATTTAAGCAAATTATTTATAAATAATAAAATAAAACAAAATAAAAAAAATAAAAGTAAAAAATAAAAAAAATTTAAAAAAAATATTGGTCCCTACAGGAATTAAACCCGCTTTTTTAGGATCACTTTTAGAGCAATTTTTTTTTTTTTTTTTTTTTTTTTGTTTTTTATAAAGAGAAGCAACACTCAGAAAATTCTTCCTATTAATTAATGTGTTGCTTCCTTTGGAAAGGGGATAGAGAAGAAGTGAAAGGTGGTGAAAGACGAAGGGCTTCAAATATGGCAACACTGTAATTGCGCGAGATATTGAATTTTAGAACAGTTGTTGCGCGCCATCTGACGGTGAGTTGGCGAACTTTGTTGAAGCTTTTTAGTTCATAGCCCTGTTATATTATTTTACTTCGGTGGGGTTAAGTGCTATGGGAAAACCGAAGGAGGACGCTGCGATATGTATGAGAGATAGAAAAAACTCATACATATTACTATTTTTCATAAATTGATGTTGCCTTGGTTGGGGCTCGAACCCGCAACCTCACGTGTAACAGTCCAACGCTTTAGAAGCAATACTTAAGTGATTTTTTGAATGTTTTCCAGAATTAATTCTAAAAAAGCTTTAAAAATATACTAAAAGATGCTTTGGAGGCAATGAAAGAAATGATTTTTTTTTTTGAAGCTGTTCAGAATTACTTCTAAAAAAGAAGTAAAAATACACTAACGGATACTTATGAAGCAGTGAAGGAAGTAGTTTGTAAAGCATTAGCTCTAATTTTTATTTTTTTTTTGCTGGGATGTTTAAGAAATTATATTTCTTATCTTAATCACCTGCTTTTTTTAAAAACATTTCAGAAATATATCTTTTGTATTTTACACAAAAAAATAAAAACAATTTTTATTACTTCTGCTCATTAGAGGTTTAATCATAACTTAACTTATTGCATTCAAAACTATACAAGTTTTGTATGTGTGTTTTTTCACACCCGTTCTATACTACACGAATATCATTATTTTTGAAATATTTGACAAGTTTTATTCCCTCAAGGAAGGGACTGCTTGTTGTTGCAGCAGAAGTTAAGTTTCGGAGGAAAAAGTTGATATTTATATGAAAATATGGTATTAAACTTTCTTTCCTTTTGGTTTTGATTATACTCAAAACAGAAATAAACTTTTTTTCTGCTGACTCTATTGTTTATTTGGACAATAATATGTTGATGTCTGTTGACAATTGTTTGAGATTTTTTATCAGTTTTAAAATTTCCTTAAAGCTTAATAATTATAGTTAATAATTTTCGTTGAAAGTTATTAAAACAACCCTAAACTTATTGACTTCTTAAGTGGAATAAATAACAAAGTTTTTAGGAGATAAAGTTATTTGGAGGATGTTTTAAATTAAATTATATTTATAATTGGAGACAAATTAAAAATAAAGATTATTTAAATAAAATGTTTCAAAAACTTTAATCCACTTAATAAAAATTGTTAGCTGTATGGGTGGGTATAAAACAAAAGATAAGGATTTGGAAAAGTTCAAAGAACAAATGACAACATTCAAATGCTTTTTAATCGCCTTCAATCTACTTATTATACACCCTACACCACTACGCATGGACAAAGGTACAATGAGTTTGTGCTGACGTTTGTAACAGAAAAAAATATTGGACGGATTGACTCAGAATCACTTTTTGTATTAATTAAACATTTTTAATTTTCCGTAATATTTGTTACATATCAACCGGTCCCATATAAAGGCCCCCATAAATTGGGGTGTTAGGGTATTCAATTAATCGGCTTTTTATTTTAATCGATTAATTGTGCAAAAAATTATTCGGGTTTTTTTCTTAACCAGTTAATCGAATGTAATAATTCAGATCAGATTTTGCCAATATTTTTATTTTTTCTGTCCCCTCTTTCACATATTAAAATTTTTCCAAATCGGGGAGAACCACACCTGGAACTAGAATATAAGACCCCGTACATTAATTTTTATCTCTTTCATATGCATTGAATACATAAAAAATGTAAATGTAACCTAGTAAAAATGATTTTTATATATTCATATATGATTTTTATACAATCATTTATGATTTTATACAATTATAACTTGTCGAGTATTTTATATTATTATATCAAAAGGTATTTAATTATATAAAATTATATTAAGCAGATTCACCATTTTTCGGATTAAATAATACATTTTTTATATAATTATATTAACCCATACATGATTTGATCCGGAAAATGGTGGATCTGGTTAATAAAATTTTATATAATTAAATATCTTTTGATATTATCATATAAAAATATATGTTTCACAATACTCGACAAGTTATAATTATTTAAAATCATAAATGATTATATAAAATCATATCTGATTATATAAAAATCATTTTTACTAGGGTAGTGAGGAATTCTGATGAGAATTAAGTTTCCCTTTACGTTTCCGTATCTCCATCCCTTTATTTTATTTTATTAATTCAGAGTGCTCACTAAACAAGCTTTATTACATTGAGCATTAATTAATAATCCTAATAATCATTAATTACAATAATTATTAATGCTTTTATTTAATATCAACGTTTAAAAAGTCGTAAAAAATAATTTAAAAGTTATTATACGTAAACAGATTCCACTACTTTACTAGATAAGTCACAACAACAGGGTAGTAATTTGGAAGATGACAAAGC
This sequence comes from Leucophora obtusa, assembly GCA_949987735.1. Classification (NCBI taxonomy): domain Eukaryota; kingdom Metazoa; phylum Arthropoda; class Insecta; order Diptera; family Anthomyiidae; genus Leucophora; species Leucophora obtusa. Next base: position 45,824,816 of record OX465295.1, read on the forward strand.
AAACTGTGATAATTTTATGTTATTTTTGTTTTTTATTTGGGATTTAAGATGTTTATTAACGCTCCTACTTGAAAATATGAAATTCTCATTGAGTTGAAGCTAACAAATATTTCTAGAAATTCGAAAAGGTCGTTCTTAAATTATTTTCTTAGGCCAGAATGAAATCCGGAAAGGTACAAACCTTACAGCAAATTATTTATCACAATTTTTTAAAAAGCACCCCAGCAAAACCTTTCATTACAATCCCAGCAAAACCTTTCATTACCATGTAATGAGTTTTAGGTATTGAAATCTTAAGTGTTCACTAGTTACCTTTTAATTACTAAACTACTTATTTTAACATGGTGATGTCATTGGAGGAAAGTCATTACACTGATGTTACCTGTAAGTAGTTTATCAGCTGTTCTATAAATAGATGTTGAATATAGATTTAAAAAAATTTAAAAACCAATAGGAGCTGACACGTATTGATCAGCGTACCCCACGATTGTCAGGCAAACACTCTAACCATTAGACCACGACATCACTATGATTTTGAATGCTTTAACTTATGTACACATTTATTGTGGCAACTGTTATACATGTCTATTTTTCACAAAACTTGTTGTTATTAAATACTGCTTAATGAACATCAACATTTCTATAAATAGATGTTTAATATAAATTACAAAAAAAAAAACAACAATGGAAGCTAACACGAGTTGAGCAGCGATCCTCATGTCTGTCAGGCAAAAACGATAACCACTAGGCTACGCCATAGTTATGGTTTTTAATGATTTAGAACATATATTATTGGTTTCAGCTATTGTGAAATATTAATGTGTGGGGTATAATTATCGGTAACTCATTACATTCAGTTTAAAAGTAATTCAACGGGTAATGAGATATGAGATCTAAGTAATGCATGTAGTAATGACCAGTCATTACCAAGGTTTTGCTGGGACATTTACTTTAATAAAAAATTTATATTTTTTAAACATTTTTCTAATTTTCTACCAATTTCGATTAAACGATTAATCGTATGAAATTAATCGAATTATTCGTTATTCGAAATTTTGACATTTTAAATTATTCGAACAATTTTTGAGAAAAATTGCTCGATTAATCGAATAACGAGTAATCGATTGTATACGCTAGCTCTTATGATTGTTCACACACTACAGGTTACAAGTATGAAGAAATTTTAGTAAAATTTGTTACACCGGTTCTTGGGTCCATATGGAAAATCAAAAATGTTTTAATGATTTTCCAATTTGTTACCATTTTATAGACAAATTTGGTCATTTCAACGCCTTCAAGTGACTTTCAACTAGACTTGTGGGGGGTATAAATGTAGTCGGCATGCCCGACTTTCAAGTTTTTACCATTTAAAGTACCAGCTGCTTTATTCTTACATAATTAAATTAATTACCAAATATTTTCTTTTATCATATAATTGTTTTCATCTTTTCTTTGGAAACAGATTTTTTCCATTTAAAAAAAAAAATCTTTTTAAACTTTCCCAAACAAAATTAATGATTGCAATAATTATGCGTTGAAAATTCGTTCATCTTGTTCAAACCTCAATGGATTTTATTTATTAAAGCTTGTTTTTGAAAAGTTTTTGAAAGAACAAAAACACCGGGGAAGAGAAATATTCATAAAGATAATTAGCATTAATTGCAGTTTTTAAATATTCTATAACAAATAATAAAACTTTTTTTCTTGCAAGAGTAAAGCGAACTAAAATTAATGTCTGCTTGAAGGCGTTATAAAAGAATAAAAGTTTAATAACTTGATTTAATTTAGACAGATGTGTTGAAGTATATGATATTATTAAGTTTTTCTTTTAATAACCATTAATTGAGTTTGAGTTGTTGCTTGTACAAAAATAAGGGTTAATTATGATAAATCTATAGAAAATTGTTAGTGTGAGACAACCTTGGAAAATTAAAAGTTTTTAATTAATGTCAATATAATAATAACTGAAGTGTCAATTAGATATTGTATTAGTGTTAGATATTTTAGTGAAAATTCGTTAATTGTTTGAGGATTATTTACGGGCAAGTACAAATCAAAAAATCACTTTTGCTCGGGGATTTATTTGACCAAAATTCAAAAAAGGGCCACGCAAGAAAAAACTCGGATCGAAATCGGTTAATCCGCCTTGACTGTACAGTTCCAGCCGATTTTGAACTCAAGCCTAAACCACATAAACGCTGTGTCGACCGCAGTGTGACGTTTTGTCGATAAAGCAGTTTTTGTATCTTCTCTATTTGTCACTGCCGAGAAATTAAAAAAGTTCTTAAATAAACAAGAGCTGTTTCTAAACAAAACGTAATAAGAATTTTTTAAAAATATTGAATCGTTTCCGCGAAATTTAAGAACAAAGTTTGACATCACTGCCACTGTCCACTGGCACTTTCACTATGTGGTTTGGGCTTCAGGATTGTGGGAAAACGCGTTTAAACTTTAAAATTAATTTTACGCTAAGAAAACAGCAAAATTTCAAAAAATCATGTATGAAGAAAATCATCATATCATCTTTCTTTGATTTGAAAATAATTTAAACAGAAAGTGATATTAATTTATGATCTAGAGTCAAACTAAAAAGAACATTCATTTACTTAAAAATAAGAGATCAACTAAATATTCCCCCATTCAAGAAAAATTTTATCTAGCAGTTTTCTACCAAATTTGGATAGAATCGGTTAAAGAGTATTTTATTACTTAACCCCAATATTCTTAAAAACGATGTTAGAGTATGTATTGGGCATTTCATTTCGGTCAAAATGATTTTATTTCGTACATTTTTTAATTTGTTTTTGTATTTGACTTTTATTTTTTGTATACATTGACTACTTTAATGGCTAATAAAAAGCCATCAGTACACTCATACAAATAAGTCCGTAAAAATAGCAGAAAAAGTTACTAAAAATTAGTTAAAAATGATGCTGCAGAAAAAACTGTTAATATTAGCAGAATCAGTTTGCTAAATATTAATAAAATGAAAACAGCAAAAAAAAAAACTGTTAACTTTACAGAAATTTAGTAATACTTGAGCTAAATTGTTGTTAATTGCAAATAACAATTTAGCCTGCTAAAATTAGCAAAAAAAATTGCTGAATAGTAGTAGAATAAAAATAACAAATAAACTGTTAAATTTACAGAATTTTAGTAATATTTGAGCTAAATTTTTGTTAATTGCAAATAACAATTTAACTTGCTGAAATCAGCAAAAAATTGATGAATAATAGTAGAATGAAAATAGCAAAAAAAAACTGTTAAATCTACAAAATTTTTGCTAAAATTTTCTGAAATTAACAAAACTTTTACAGATTACTAGTGGACTGGAAAAAGGTAAAAAAAAGGAGCAAATGAAATGAAAATTAATTAATAAAAAATAAATGTGCATTTAAAAATAAATTATTTATTTATTTAATTAAATTATCAATATCAAATTGAACATAATTATTATAAAAAACGAGTAAAAAGGTTAAAGTCGGGCATGCCGACTATACAATACCCTACACCAGTCTGGTGTATTGTTTGGATCCGAAATTCGAATGGGTTAAAATGGGGCTTGTGTCAAAATTTTATATAATGTGAGTCAGCGCACCAAATTTCATTAAAATATCTTAATATTTGCGACCTGCAGCGTATAAACAATATAATTTTGGTGGGACCCTTATATGGGCACTAGGTCTAAACATGGACCGATGTTCGCCAAAATCAATAGGCTTCGTCCTTGGGCCAACATAGGTCTATGTACCAAATTTCATCAAAATATCTTAATATTTGCGACCTGCAGCGTATAAAAAGTATAATTTTGGTAGGACCCTTATATGGGCACTAGGTCTAAACATGTACCGATGTTCACCAAAATCAATAGGCTGCGTTATTGGGTCAATATAGGTCTGTGAACCAAATTTCATCAAAATATCTTAATATTTGCGACCTGCAGCGTATAAAGAGTATAATTTTGGTAGGACCCTTATATGGGCACTAGGTCTAAACATGTACCGATGTTCACCAAAATCAATAGGCTGCGTTATTGGGCCAATATAGGTCTGTGAACCAAATTTCATCAAAATATCTTAATATTTGCGACCTGCAGCGTATAAAGAGTATAATTTTGGTAGGACCCTTATATGGGCACTAGGTCTAAACATGTACCGATGTTCACCAAAATCAATAGGCTGCGTTATTGGGCCAATATAGGTCTGTGAACCAAATTTCATCAAAATATCTTAATATTTGCGACCTGCAGCGTATAAAGAGTATAATTTTGGTAGGACCCTTATATGGGCACTAGGTCTAAACATGGACCGATGTTCACCAAAATCAAACTTGTTCGTCCTTGGGCCAACATAGGTCTGCGTACCAAATTTCATCAAAATATCTTAATAGTTGCGACCTGTAGAGTGCGCACAAGATTGCATGGACAGACAGACAGACGGACGGACGGACGGACGGACAGACGGACATCGTTAAATCGAAATAAAAAAAAATTCTGAACCGATCGGTATACTATAAGGTGGGTCTACGACCAATATTTTTTGGTGTTACAAACATCAGCACAAACCTATAATACCCTGAACACATAGTGGTGTAGGGTATAATAATAAAATAAATGTTTGAACGAAAAGTTACATATAACATTTCAATATTTGAAAATTTTCTCCAGCACCAATTATGTTGGTTTTCCTTTTAAGTTTTTAAATTATTGAAGGGGGAAAAAATTTACTAAAAAAACGAATGTTGATTAATAAATTCTGACATGAATTTTCTTTTTGTAAAAAGTAAAATCGTATTTCAATATAATAAACGTTTTAATGATTTTTTTTTATTATTTGTTTTGAAGTTTTATAAAGTTGTTTCCAGAGTTTTCATCAGAACTGGCTTTGTCCAAATATGTTGACAAACTAAGTGCTGCTGCAGACAGGTCATCCTTTTGGGATTTCAGACCCTTCTTTTGATTTTCATTGTTTGCTCATCGGATATGTACTTCCGAATTTATTCGAGTTTCCATTTTCACCTCTAAAGATCCACCCACAGGAAAGAAGGTGTGGCCGATTAAAAATATTGTATTCTTTAAATAAGCTTAAAAAGTACAATATTGTGGGAAAAAAATTAGGGTCATCCCAGTAAACTCCACTTGCTCCCCAGAGATACTTTTAATCAAAATTTTCATATTAAAATGGTTCGCCCAAAATAAACCTTGATCTTTGAAAATTAATGTATTACGATAAATAGAAATTTTTCTCATAAATTTTAATAATTTAGTTATTTTCTGAGTAGGACAAATTTTCAACCATTTCAATAATATGCAGTAATTTTTATGAGTCATCATTTAACATTCTGTTTATAAGCGCTTCAAAATTGATGATTTAGTTTACAAAAAATTTGTAAAATTAGCAAATCTTCTGTTAAAAATTAGTAACTTAAATTCAGCAAAATACTGTAAAGTTAGCAAATTTATTGTTAAAAATTTGTAACTAAATTCAGCAAAACAAAATAGCAAAAAAATTTGTAAGTTAGTAATGTTGAGGCATACATGGGACTAATTAATTAGGTTAACTAATTAATTGATAATTTCATTACCATTGCATTGATATCAATTGTAATGAAATTATTTTCATTACCATTTTTTTTAAATAATGGTAATGATTCTAAAATTTAATTTCATTGATTAATGACAATGATTTTAAATTTCATTACCATTGATAATGAATAAACTAAAAAAAATAATTGCCATTGACAGAAAAACGTAAAAATGGAGTAAAACTAGCTGTAATCGAAGATGGAATATGCTCATTCAGGCTCATGCTCATTTGAAATTAAATATTACTTTCCATTCCATTGTTATTTGTATCCAGGTAAAGTTTAACGGAATGGAATGGATCCTCCTTAAAAAATTATGTTTTATAACTTCCCCGGCCAAACCCGTTGTTCGTTTTCAATTGTCTGAATTTTTTTGTAAATAAATGGTTTTTAATCAATTGTAATTATTTTTTTTACACATTAGTGTAATTTCATTACCATTAGTAATGATTTTTCTAATGAAAAATATTTCAATACCATTAAATGGTAATGAAATTTTTTTCATTGTCATTAGTATGAACTAATGGTAATGAAATTTCAATGGTAATGAAAAATTCCCATGTATGTGTTGAGGTAGCAAAAAAATTAACTAAAAATTAAATTTTAACTAAAAATTAGTTAAAAATCTGTTAAGTTGAAGTACTAACAGTTTTACTAACTTCTCTACAAACTTTTTTCTATGAGTGTACTAGCCACATATAACGTGCCTTCGACCACCATCGAGGAATCGTCATTGGCTTTTCTTTAAAGACTGCGTGCAATCCTTGCATCTTTGGTCTTTATGTTATGCGATGCAGTAAATAAAATAATTAAATAAAAATAAAATAATAAAAAAAATTAAATAAAACTGCAAAAAATGTTATATACAAATCTAACGCCTAGAATATTACTTGAGACTAAAACCTATTTTACAAAAAAACATGTGGAAATTTTATTTCCCCGAATTTTTTGCTGAAATGTCCAGAACAAATGGGGGAGAGGATATATAGTCTATCCAAATAAAATATTAAATAATCGAAAAAGAATTTTCTTCTATAGTCGATACCCCTTTTAAAGCTTGTACTATACAAACTTAATGCATTCGTCTGGCATAGGAATAATGCTCGCCTGAAAATAGTTTCCCACAGTTTAATGATATTTTGGTTTTTAAATTTATTACTGAATTTCTAAATCATTGACTAATTATTGCAACTTATAAATATTTGATTATATTTAAATTTATGAAGAAATAATAATAATAAAAATAAGAATTCCTATTCATTGCTCACAAGATATATCAGACTATACAACAAAAGTCAATCAGTGAATTTAATGCTCATTACTTTTCCAGCAAGTAACATTCAAAGTCAATATAAAGGAAAAACATTTAAGTAAATGAAAATGCAATTTCCAAATTTATTGAGATTTATTTCATCAAATCCCATAAAGCAGAATAGTGAAATACCAAAAGTATTCATTATACATCTCAAACAATATTAACCCCTTTATTGTAGTTGAAATATATTTACATTCAAGTAATGTAACGAAACAACAAGCAGCAAGAAGAACAACTAAAGTGATGTTAAATGCTAAAAATAAATAAAAACGAATTTAATGATACAAAAGTCGTAAATCCTTAACAATTGTCAAATATATGTATGCAATTGCCAAGCGATACGTTTCGAAACCTTTATCTATACTCGTATAGGTAGGTGGGTGTATTTTTCGTTTATAGATATAACAAACATCTAAGTAATGTACGATAATGAGGAGGGGATGATGGAAAATTTATTGAAGTAGTTTTCACTCAAAAAAAATTGTTCTTTTTCGATATTTACTCGTATGGTAGAATAGAACAATTCACATTTAAAAATCATTTTGAAAAAAAGGATATTTCGCAATTTTAAGAAATTGAAAAAACATTTCCAAATGACATTCCCAATTTTCGGTCTTGGGAAATATTTTTGTAAGTTCCCTACGGGAAATTTTAACAAACTGTCACCGAACTGGCCCCTTTATATGAAATAGACTGGTCACTTTTACATGGCGTTGTCATAGGAGGGGCAATTGACCCCTTGTGACATATCACAAGACAAATCCCAGGACAGGTCCCTGAACTTTATTTTTTATGAGAGTTCAGTAACCTGTCCTAGGATTTGTCTTGTGACATGTCACAAGGGGTCAATTTCCCCCTCCTATGACAACGCCATGTTAAAGTGACCAGTCTATTTAAAGGGGCCAGTTCGGTGACAGTTTGTTAAAATTTCCCGTAGGGTTGGAACTATATCCGAAACAGTTTCAGTCATAATTAGGGTATTCAATTAATCGGCTTTTTATTTTAATCGATTAATCGTGCAAATAATTATTCGGGTTTTTTTCTTAACCGGTAAATCGAACAAAATTTTAAAATTAATCGATTAATTTTACAAACTGTCACCGAACTGGCCCCTTTATATGAAATAGACTGGTCACTTTTACATGGCGTTGTCATAGGAGGGGCAATTGAGCCCTTGTGACATATCACAAGACAAATCCCAGGACAGGTCCCTGAACTTTATTTTTTATGAGAGTTCAGTAACCTGTCCTAGGATTTTTCTTGTGACATGTCACAAGGGGTCAATTTCCCCCTCCTATGACAACGCCATGTTAAAGTGACCAGTCTATTTCATAAGGGGCCAGTTCGGTGACAGTTTGTTAAAATTTCCCGTAGGGTTGGAACTATATCCGAAACAGTTTCAGTCATAATTAGGGTATTCAATTAATCGGCTTTTTATTTTAATCTTTTAATCGTGCAAATAATTATTCTGGTTTTTTACATAACCGGTTAATCGAACAAAATTTTAAAATTAATCGATTAATCGAAAACATTTTCTGCAAAATAATATACATACACTTGTTGTGTTTTTAATAATTTTATTTAAAAAAAGGAACAAAAATAAATTCAGTAACTCTTCTGAAATTCATAAAAATAAAAAAGTGTAATAATAGAGATCAGATTTTGTCAATATTTAAATTTTTTCTGTCCCCTCTTTCACATATTAAAATTTTATCCAAATCGGGGAGAAGCACACCCAAAAAAAAAAAAAGAATATAAGACCCCGTATATTAATTTGTGTCTCTTTCGTATGCATTGAATACATAAAACACGTAAAAGTACAGAGGAATTCCGTTGAGAAATTATTTTCCTTTTATTTTATTAATTCAGAGTGCTCACTAAACAAGCTTTTTTACATTGAGCATTAATTATAATTAATAATTTTAATAATCGTTAATTACAATAATTATTAATGCTTTCATTTAATATCAACGTTTAAAAAGTTTTAAAAAGTAATTAAAAATTTATTAAACGTAAATAGATACCACTACTTTACTAGATAAGTCACAACAACAGGGTAGTAAGATGACAAAGCAAACTGTGATAATTTTATATTGTTTTTTCTTTGGGATTTAAGATGTTTATTAACGCTCCTCCTTGAAAACATGAAATTCTCATTGTGTTGAAGCTAACAAATATTTCTAGAAATTCTAAAAGGTTTTGGCCAGAATGAAATCCGGATAGGTACAAGCCTACAGCAAATTATTTGTCACAATTTTTTAAAAAAATTTTTGATGTTTTAGCACTTGACTTTAATAAAAAATTTATATTTTTTAAACATTTTTGTAATTTTCTACTAATTTCAATTAATCGATTAATCGTATGAAATTATTCAAATTATTCGTTATTCGAAATTTGGACATTTGAAATTATTCGAACAATTTTTGAGAAAAATTGTTCGATTAATCCAATAACGATTAATCGATTGAATACCCTAGTCATAATGCTCTCAAGGACATAAATCCCGGAATCATGGTCATAACATTTATAATATTTTTAAATTGTTATGATCAAAATTACCGACTTCTTAGCTTATCGAAAGTTTTTCGGACATAATCCCAGAACCGGAAATTAGAACAATGCCTGCTGGGGTAACGTGGGGGTACCACAAAATAGTAGGTACATACTGAGAATATACACCTAAGTGCTCATGCATAATACTTTGAAAACCTTATAACATGTTTATAAAATGAAATTTGTATGAAAAATTTATTTTATACGTCACTTATAAATTTTAAAAGTGTTTATGCATATGACCCCTATTCTTTAATCGAACTCGTTTGCAAATTGGTTAGTTTAATAACAGACGGAGGAGATTTGAAGATAAACAAAAATCTAAAAATAGAATGTTTATATGGATGTGTTTAATCACTTCTGAGTAAAAAAAAATAACAGAAAGGGAATAGGTAAAAAACTATGAATTAGTTATTGTACATTGCATTCAAGGTCTTACTTGGGTGAGATGCCTAAGCGATCGCATCTTAGTACAGTTTCATTTGTAATGTGGGAATAGGCACATGTTCGATTCCTACAGCAGAAACTAGATCTACACCATTTTCACTTTTATTTCAGAAAATTCCAAATATATTTTAAAATTTTCCAAAAATGTTTTAAAATTATCCAAAAATGTTTTAAAATTGTCCAAAAATGTTTTAGAATTGTCCAAATATATTTTAAAATTGTCTAAAAATGTTTTAAAATTGTCCAAAATGTTTCAAAATTATCCAAAAATGTTTTAAAATTTTCCAAAAATGTTTCAAAATTGTCCAAAAATCATTCAAAATTGTCCAAAAATGTTTTAAAATAGTCCAAAAATCATTGAAAATTGTCCAAAAATGTTTTAAAATTGTCCAAAAACCTTTGATATTTGTCCAATTGCATTTCAAAATTGTCCAAAATTTTTTTTAAAATTTTCAAAATGTATTTTTAAATTATTCATTTGTATTTAAAAATTTTAAATCTGTATTTGAAAATTGTCGAATACAAATGAATAATTTTGAAATACATTTTGAAAATTTTAAAATACATTTTGGACAATTTTGAAATCCAATTGGACAAATATCAAAGGTTTTTGGACAATTTTAAAACATTTTTGGACAATTTTCAATGATTTTTAGACAATTTTAAAATATATTTGGACAATTTTAAAACATTTTTGGACAATTTTGAATAATTTTTGGACAATTTTTAAACATTTTTGGAAAATTTTAAAACATTTTTGGACAATTTTAAAACATTTTTGGACAATTTTGAATAATTTTTGGACAATTTTTAAACATTTTTGGAAAATTTTAAAACATTTTTGGATAATTTTAAAATATTTTGGACAATTTTGAAACATTTTTGGACAATTTTAAAATATATTTGGACAATTTTAAAACATTTTTGGACAATTTGAAAACATTTTTGTATAATTTTTAAACATTTTTGGAAAATTTTGAAATATATTTGGAATTTTCTGAAATAAAAGTGAAAATGGTGTAGTCTGATTTAAATATTACGGTATTCATAAATTTTAAATTAAAGTTTTATTATTCTTCTTAACCTCAAACCTACTAGACTTTCGGCTATTTTAGCAAATATTAAATAGTGAATTATGTCAAAATAATTTATTTCCAGTTTGTACCTTTTGGATAACTCTATCATCCCTTTTTATGTATCCAGTTAAGTTTATTTCTCTCACTCTTTCATTTTAACATTCGTAGTTGTTACTAGGAGTGCTTAAACTCAAGTGCAATTTGTTGCCATTTTAGATTTTATTTTACAAATTCCATTTTTTTTATTGCATAAAAAAACTTTAAAGGAATTTTTGTGTTATATATTATTTTGGGGTATCCACTCTTCAGCTCTCTTCAACATTTTCTAGTTTTTATGTTGCAGTAAATTTTCTAAATTATACTATTATTGGTATATTTTTGTGGTTATTTTGAAAAAAAAAAAGTTTTTTGTGTAAAAATTTTTTTTTCTCTATATCTTGTTTGAGTAACTACACAGTTAAATTTGTAATAAAGTTTAAGTGTAAGAGTTTTTTATGTGTGTGTTTGTATGTATGTGTATTGGTATTAATAATGCTACGAGTATAAACTAGAGCTTGTTAAGGCAACATTTTATATTTATTTTTGGAAAAGTAGCACACAGATTGGAAGATGAGTGAGTATTACAATAGATAGACTTCATGCTGTATATTTTTATACTTCTTTGATGAGATATTAATTTAATATATTTCTTTTTACACAAAATTTAAAGTATAAGGTTCATATGCATAATCACTTTTTAAATTTATAAATGGCTTATAAAACAAATTTTACATACAAAATTTAGTTTAGTGTTATAAAGTTTTCAAGTTATTATTCAAAAGTACTTAAAATTTCAATGAGGGCAGCAACTTTCATTAAAATATAAATATATTTCTAGTCATCCAGCTGGAACATGTGTCTCAAAGACAATGTCATCAGCAGCATTTAGATGACAAGTCAGCAGGTGCAGTCATATACCAAAGACGTCTTAAAAGCATGTATGTCTGCAGTTATTTTATTTTTCTAAAATGACGCTGACAAAATGTATATTTTTCGTTATCACAAGAATTTATTTTAAACTCGTGCTGATGAACTGCCTATTTGTCAGCTACTCGTAATGTTTATAGTATTGATTCTTCGAATCTTATAGAAAATCAGGACATCAATTAATTAATTTTAATGATCACTCACCATTATCGCATCGTTTCGAAAATGATAATAAAATAGCTGCTGCCAACTTTTTTCCTAAAAATATTGCTAAATCTAACTAAAAAATAGCAAAGGCAGTCTTTAAGCCTACAAACAAATCTTCTAGCAATACAATTACTTGATGACACTTACAAAGAAGCAGTCTTAAAAGATTACATGTTAATGATCTGCTACATAAAAGTTAAATGCATTTTGCATTTTCTGTACAAATTACACTGTACAACACAAAAACAAAATAACAAGGTTCTAATAACTGAATCTGGCAGAGAAGACCAAAAAAAAAAAAGTTTTCGTCTGGCCTCATGTTATTTTGGGTGTTAAAATTTCCCTCTATTACAAATGTTTATTGTGAATCGGCATAGGAAACCATGTGAATCGTCCATGTTAGGTATAGAATGTGTTCAGTGAACTTGTGTAAAACAACATTTTATGTGGAACATTTTAACCCTCTATCTATGCAACTAACGGGAATTTTATGGCCCCTTTTTAAAAAGGGACAAAAAAGACCTGTAAGTTGAAGAGTTAGAGGGTTAAAATGTTCCGCAAAAATATTTGTCATGAAGTTCTACTATAAGTCTCTGAAGACATCAAAGTTTAAAATTCAACTTCAGTGCCAGAAATAAGTCAAGACTGCTGACTTTACTGGCTTCTTTTAGTGTACAGTGTTTGTTCATTAATGCAATGAATTTTATTGTTAGAAAATACTCAAGAATCAATTAAATATATTTTAATTAAAGTCAGTATTAACATACACTTAAAAAAATAAGTTAGTAGAAAAATTAGTAAAACGTCTTGTATATCAAGTGTACTAGTTTTCAGCAACTTTTTTGCTGAAATTGTGTTTTCAGCAAAAGTTTTAGTTATATTTTTTTTTAGCACTATACTAATTTTGAACTAATATTTAACTAATTTATTTTGCTACCGAAATTGTGCTGCTAAATACATTTATAGTGCGGACAACAACCATGTAAAAAATGTAAAACTACAAGTCGTCGGCTTATTATTGGTTTGACCCATACGACAAAAACTTCTTACCGGGAAAAACCATAAAGAAGATTTACGTTTTGCAATTTTTGCATGCAAAATGGGCAGGTAGATCAAATTCGATACTGTATATCTCAGATATGATACGAGATATCGAGAAACTGAATTAAAAAGAGGATATTTACACTGAGAGAATTGTCTTCACTTTAGTAATGAATTTCTTCATAGTATCAATGAAAATTGTCACTGGAACTCGTCCATTGAAACTTTTCATAGAATCTATGAAACAGGTTTCATTAAAATCAATGTTTATGAAAAGTTCATAAAATTAATTAAACTCTTCATAAAATTAATGAAACTCTTCATAAAATTAATAGGCCACTCCTCCAATGAATAAATCATTCAGCCTATGAAGAGCTTCATAAAATCTATGAAGCTATTTCATTTACTATTATTTATTATAGTTGGTTGTTGTCGTCGCTAAGCTGGATTGGATAAATAAAAAGTATTTAGGAAATCAAAAATAATAAGCACATTTTACGGATGTACAAAATATATGTAATGAAAGAATTCATTAAATTAAAAAGTTTCATAAAATTTTAAATTAAGCTTTATTCAATTAATGAAATTCCTTATTAATATTTCGAAAAATATGATTTATAAAAAATTACATAGTCCAAAATTAATAATAAATAAATAATTTAAAAAAAATATAAACTTTAAAAAATAATTCTTTCAGTATGGAAATTAATGCAAATCACTAAAACTCGGCCTTGTGGTTACATAAAACTATTGTGTTTTAGAATTAAATATTTAATATAAAGTTCTTATTGTATGAAAATTTTTAAAAATTAATGAAATGACGATATTTAATAAAAAAAATTAAGAAATAGTAAATACTATTGAACAAATTCATATATATAAAGAATATTTTCATTAAGTTTATAAAGATCTAATTTATGAAATTCAATGAATTTTTTTAACGAAATTATGAAATTTTATGAAGGAAAAGTTATGAAAAATTTCATAAAATTAATTTAATATTATATACATAATGAAATTCTTCATTGATTCTACGAAAAAAATTCTATGAAATTATATCATTAATATCATGAAGGATAATTCTTTCAGTGTACATTATATTTTCAAAAATGGTCGGTATTTGAAACCAATAATAAGCCAACGAATTGTAAACTACAAGTGCGGACAAAGAAAATGATACTAAAAACACAACCCTTCTAACCATTTGATGACCACAGGCGAGTATGCTTGTTTTTGCGACTTGTAATTATCGAGACAAAAGATAGAGTAACTATGTCCAAAGGTGATTTGTACAGGAGGGTTGGCTCAACCAAAATGTAGTAGGCGATAAATCCCTACCTGGTACCGCTTTCCCCTTGGAAGCCCACAAAGTTGTTTAAATAGAGTTCGTTATTTAAGGGGTAAAAAGTACAAGTTTTGACAAACGAAATGAAGGGTAAGGAACTGATTTATGGGGCCAATTTCATCTGAATCGATTCATCTGAAACTGCAGGGTAGTCAAATGGTAGTTATTTTTGACAAACGAAATGAGGGGTTTCAGGTAGCCAATTTTTCTTGACATAACTGTTATTAGGTCAGAGCTAATGAAAATCGCAAAAACTTCAAAATCGCTTCGGCAGAAAATGTATGGTCCTTAAAGGGCTAAGCCATACAAAAAATACTACCGTGAACGATTTCATATATAAAACAAAAGGACGCTAAAAGATGCATATGGGAGATATGAAAAAATGTGATAAAAACCGTGTAACCACCTAATTTCTAATGCATGGATTACATTTGAGTTACATATTTCGATATATATCAGCGCATTGTCACCTGTTTTACAAAATTTATAACAACCTGACCAATTTTTGGTTAATACATAAAATTTGTGACCAATTTTATAGGCCAAATGTAAACTCCGTAACAAGTAACTCATAAGGTTTTTTAACTTTAATAGCTTATATTTTAATAACCAATAAAGCTAAACACTAACTGTAAGAATTTTTATGAAGAGGAAAAGTGCCGTTTGTAATAAAAATTAATACATTTTACAAACTTTTTCGTATATCTTAGCTATCACGACTTCAACTCTGTAACGATTTTTCGTCATAATTTTTGATAAAAATACATATACCAGAATTTTGGAGTTATCTATTATTTATATTGTGAAAAGTATAATGTTATTTATACTCAAATGATCGTTGGACTGTAAGTAATCATCCAGTATAACAGACTTGAAACTTTTCTGCAGCATGTAACATTCTCGAGATGAAAAAGGATGTCTTTAATAAGATTTGAAAAAATGTTGTAAACTCCGTTCCTAATTTTAAACGAGTAAGAAAAACAATGTCATATTTGGATTCACCTTGTAGGCATCATGCGATTTTGTTTCGGAAAAAAAATTCTGACAAAGCGTTTCTGAAAGAAAACGAAAAAAGTAACCAAATGTAAACTCCGTAACTGTAAACTCCGTAACCACAAATGTTTGCATCAGGTTTCATTCAAATAAATGTAGATAAATGTTTAAAATATTTTAAAATAACCATAAACAGAGGTGATTCAACTAATATTTATGCGTCAAAAGACGATTCAACTAATAATTTTGCGTCAAATCAAAAAAAGTTATCAGTTTTTTACCCTAAGCTGCTGGAGCGAAAAACGATTGATTTTGCATTTCATTGGTTTTGAATCGATATTTCGAGTCATTACTGACATTAGTTTGACAAATTAAACTTGTTTCACACAATTTAATAATTTTTTGATCGCGAAATGTTATGTTTTTAATATATTATTTTGTAACTGCGCAACCGCTGTTTGGATTTTAAAAAATTTTTGAAAAGCATTTAAAAGGACCAAAAATACAAAATTAAAAAAAAATAAAATTTTTTTTCGCGGAAAGAATTGTATTTTTATTCGCGAAACCGCCAATTTGATAAACACAAAGTATATATCATTGGAAAGCATGTTGAAAACCCAAATACGAAAAACTAATAAATTGAAGAAAATTCGTACGCAATTTTTTTTGTTATATCTTTTGCTTGCAGAAATGTAAACTCCGTTACAACAAAAAAAATTAAAATTGTGCAAAAAAAGTTATTGCGACAACTTGTAGAAGAGATTTTTTGCAATTAGGTTTATAATGACTAAACTTGCTGATCCCATTAAGAAAAAACCGAAATATTAACACTTTTTGTTTCTCACAAATTTGGCCCAAAAACTTATCACATTTTTTGATTTCACCCATATACATAAATATATTACACAACAGAGTATCTGAACAGTGATTCGTGAACTGTGTCGTTCTTTTGACAATTTGTTGGAGCTTTACATGTTACATGTTTATATTAATTTTATTATACCATAAACTGAAAGCATTAGAAAATTACAATTTTAATAAATATTTAAAATTATTAAGAAAAACATTTAATTCTTTAAATAAATTAACTGAAAAGATATACAAATCTTCTATGAATAAAAAAAGAACGAAATGTAGGAATGAACGAAAAGAACGAACAATGGAGAACGATGTCATACCGTTCAAATGAACTAGTTCATTCATGAACGATGCAACTCTATAACATAATAAGATAAAATATGCACCTACAAAAAAAATTTGTTGCCCCAACCGAATTCGGTTCCAACCGAATCGTTCGGTTGCTGCAACTGAAAATTCGGTTGTCACAACCCTATTTCGGTTGTCACAGTCCTATTTCGGTTGCCACAACCCTATTTCAGTTGGAACAACAGAAATAGGGTTGTGACAACCGATTTATCAGTTGCAGCAACCGAACGATTCGGTTGGAACCAAATTCGGTTGAGACAACAAAATTTTTTTGTAGGTGTGACTTTAGATAAAATATAGTTTTAGATAAAATAAATTTAAAATAAATTTAGTGAAGATAAAGAGTTAATTATATAAACAAAATGTTTATATATAGCGATTATGTAAAATACAAGCCCTACTGAAAAAAATTATATGACTTTTGATATTATATATTGTTTAATTACAAATCAATAATTTGTCTCTTTATCACTTTTTGGGCACTTTTGCCATTGATGGGTTAATTTTCACTAGAATCTAACTTTTACTCCCCTTTTTGTACAACTTTGTTGGGACTTTTTATACAGATTCTAGCGAGTACTTAAACGTTGTTGTTCATCGCCTTAAGAATTCTTGTTCTTATTCTTATTCGTTGTCCTTACTACATACGATCAACATCAATTTACCGACGGTAATTTAATAATTATATAAATAAATTAGAGAATCCTTTTTTTCTCACAAAAAATTTAAATTTTATTGTTTTTATTTATTTTCATATTTTGCCTTCACGCAAACATCTAATTGTATCAAATTAGATCGTATTATGATCATATTAGATCTAATTTGACACAATTAGATCTAATTTGATGAAAAAAGATATGGTTTGATACAATTTTATCCGGATTTTGTCCTCATCCAAATTTATCAAATATAATATAATCATATCCAACTAGATATAATGGTATACAATTCGATACAATTATACATAATTATATGAGGCATATTAAATTATATAAAGGTCTATATATAATTGGATATTGTAATATGTTGCACTGTATATTGTGCAATATATAACCAGATATAGTTATATATTTAGGATATAATTTCATAAAATTTTATATAATTATATCTTGGTATATATGTTCCAATGCATAATTATACAAAATTTTATATGATAATATATGACTATATCAAAACTTTTTTACTTGGGAGGACAGACATTTTCGTCAGGGTAATTTGGGTAATTTTTTTTTTTTGTGTTCCCTTTCGCTTTTTGAAGAAAGAGGATTTTATAATATAAAGCCGTAGAATATTCCCTTTTTTGTTATTTAGAATTGTCTACTAGTGTGGTCTGGACATTTTTATATTTTATGAAGTTTTCTAAATAATATTCAAAAGAATCTCAAAAATATAGGGTGTTTTTTTAAGCCCGATAGAACTTACGAAAGGGTTAACTGTCAAACGAATTATCATACTGAGCTCACTTTTTGACATTTATGATTAGTATACTCTGGCAAATCATCATGAATAGATTGACGCTTGAACAACGCTACCAAATTATCCAGATTTACTCTGAGAAACATTTATCAAATCGCGCAACTTATAGACTCAAAATTGTGTTCAGCGATGAGGCTCATTTTTGGCGTAACGGGTTTGTTAATAAACAAAATTGCTGCAAATGGAGTGAAATAAATCCACAACAGACCCTACAGACTCCATTACATCCAGAAAAATGCACCGTTTGGTGCGGTTTTCACGCTGGTGGCATCATCGGACCTTATTTCTTCAAAAATGAGGCCGGAGCTCGCGTTACGGTCAATGGAGATCGTTACCGCACCATGATCAATGATTTTTTGTTTGAAAATATGGATGACATTGATCCGGAGGAGATGTGGTTTCAACAGGATGGCGCTACGTGCCATACGGCGAACGCATTTTCGAATTTCTATTTACTTTATGAGTCTATGATTCTTTGTTCCTTTAAATTTATCATGAACGTTATGAAAATTTCATGTGCTCAGTGAATAAAATTCATTAGTTGAATTTAACATTTTCAGAAACTTGAATGAGGGGTATGTATAGTTGATCTTTTATTTGGTAAATTAATATTTTTTAGTCTGACTCTAGATAATAAATTAATGTCACTTTCTGTTTAAATTATTTTTCAAATTAAGGAAAGATGATACAATTTTATACGCATTCTGTCTTTCTGGTCTTATCGAATTCTTTCAAATTTTTTATTCTTTGCAATTTACTTGTGAAAATTGTATTATCTTTCTTTAATTTGAAAAATAATTTAAACAGAAAGTGATATTAATTTATGATCTAGAGTCAGACTAAAAAACATTCATTTATTTTCAGAAACTTTACGTGTCAAGCTTTTCGCTTACTAGCTGAATCTGGCGTCCAAGGGTAGAATTTTTAACCGAAATTGGTAGACTTTTGTACCGAAAAATAAGAATACCACGGAAGAGCAACAAAATGTTCGTAATTTTTCGAACAATTCAGCCTTAAAAACGTTGTAAAAAAAATCCAGTAGGAACTGAGCCAAAGTTAAACCCGATTTTTTCAAGCACTATCTAATTCATTAGTAAAATTATATTCAAAATAAATTCTCTGCTTTCCCGAAAATGTGGTATTTTGCATTCCCTAGGTGTAGGATAAAAATGGGGCGGATTGACATTTTCTTATATTCCACCGTGGATCATAAAAAAAACTACAATGGCCATTTTAGAATAATAAGAATCAATAAACCCTTATAATACACAACAAAAATCTTCTAAATCAATCTTCGTTCAAAGTGCGAAGGTGTCCAGCATTACCAATTACAAAAAACTTTATTTGTAAACGATAGCGACTACTTAATACAAAAGAAAAGCAACAATACGATAATAATATTAACATTTACCCACTTAACTAATATGACCAGGGGCTGTAAAACTTTTCACATGAATTTCATAGGCGCTTGTAATTTTCCGTCTCTCAATAAAATTGAAATAAGAAAGTGTTGTAACATCCCTGCAAACATTTGGAAGATATCTTCCAAGGCGAAAATAAAGCAATATCTTCTATTTTTCATTTGAATTAAAATAATCAAGTAGTATTTTGCCTTCCTTTTATAATTTGGAAAATATTTTGTAAATATTTGGAAAAAAAAATAATTAAAAAATTGGGGTTTCTGTCATGATTTTTTTATGATAATATTGCGGCAATTTTTTTAAAAATGTTGGAAAAAAATAATACAAAATTTGTACAAAAAACAATAATAGCAAATGTGTAAAACAAATTCGTAAAAAAATTGTGACCTAATACGCGGAAGAAACCGCGACAAATGACAAAATGATTACGGTTTTTTATCAGTGGATTATATATGCAGATATTCTTTTTCAGGGCTAAATTTAGTAATGAAAATATAAATCGTTTATATTGTACTGAGGAGTTAATTTAGCGAAATCACCTTTTTATCTTCCAGGTGATAAATTAGCGATATACGATTATCTAGCGATATCGCAAATTTATCATTCAGAAGTATCGTTTTCGTATTGCTAGAGAATATCGATGTGGAGAGGACATTTACTCCCGAAAGGGGGATCGTCCGCAATAGGAATATGATTATTACCGCAATAAAGTTTTTTTTTCCACGCGATACAATTTCGAAACATTTTCGTATTGCAATGTTTGCAGCGATACAACTAAGAGGTGTACTCAAAAAAAGTCATTAAAGTGAGCAAAAAAGTTTGCTGAGAAAGCAAAATTTTAGTCAAGAGGATGCTGGCAGAATACTTGCGAATGTCAGCAATGTCGTGTTGAATTTTTGGCAAAAAATTAGTAAATTCAGCAATAGCTGTGCTAACACTTAGTCGATAAATAATAGTAGACTGAAAAAAAACACAAAAAATTTTTTAATAAATTATATTTAAGTTAATTTATTTTCCGTGTACTTTGCCTCTAGTGAAATAAGGTAAAATAATATCAAACAAAACAAAAATATTTCATAAATTATTAAGAAACTTAATTAAGTGGAAATAAGCGACAACAACAAGAGCATAGAAATGTAAAGTAATATTTGTTTACACACTCATACATACACATTGGCAGTATATTATTAACCAGGCAAAAGGAAAAACAATGGGATGCTTAAATAAATAAAGAACGGTTCATATCAAACTGCAACTATTGTTAGCCTTAATAACTTTTAAATTAAAAAATAGAATTTAACCCTTTATATACTAATTTAGGGAGAGTTTATAAATCTTTACAAAATTAGTTATAAAAATCAAACTAAATTTTTTGATTTTGCCATTGCAGTATGTGTTCATTTCCGATTTTCAAGGTGTTTTCTGCCTACACACGTCGGGAGTTACCAAAATTACCACTACTAACACACTCAGCTGCCTAAGGAGATATAAAAGGCAGTAAGTGGATCGTAGAAAAGGTCAGTTGCCGTGAAAGTGAACACAAGGTAATTTATTTATGTTTTTTTTTTTTAATTTTGGTTGCAACACTTAAAATTTTATTCAAATAAATTTTCTTAAAAATAATTTGGTTTTGTTATTGTCAATTTGAACTGAACCCTTCTTTAGGTGTTTGCTTGAACATGAAAAACAATCTAATTAGTTTCCATTGAAATGAAAAATTTCAAATATATTCCTAGGAATTTCAAAAGCAATATTTAAGTTTTTCTGTGTATTCCTTTTACAAAATAAGGGCATTTATAAATAATAGGCGACGTGATAATATTGACAACAAGTATTACTATTATTAGTATTTGTTTTGCTAATGCCGCTTTCTGTCTTCAACCCTTTTTCGGTTAAGAGTTTTATCCTTGTGTCAGCAGCGGAAATTTATATCTTGTTGTTGGTTGTTTTAAGGCATTAGTGCCTTTGAAAATCTAATTTTAATATTTTGATAAAAAAAAGACCGTATTTTATTGTTGTTAACAATAACAGACATAAAGTATGCTTATTTGTTTTATATTTTGTTGTAGGAATTTGTATTTAAGGTTAGAAATATTTATCTATTTGATTTGTTCCTTATTTTACACTGACATTTTTCACTTCCTCTGATTTCTTTTATGCCATAGATTGAAATAGATTTATTCAAACAAAATCGGATGTGAAATCAGATTTTAGCAATAGAAGAATAGAAAAAAAAAGAATAAGTAATATTGAAAACAATGAAGCGTTAAAGATGTCAAAAATATAAACAGGATTTAAGCTTAATTGGCAAACACAAACCCTTAAATTTCACTACCGATTTAAACACCTTTCAAGAAACTATCGTTAACCCTATCACAGCACTAGCGAAATAACTTAAAATACCTTTTACCTTAAAATAGCCTGACATTTTTTTGTACTAACTCTAAATAGTAACCAAATGAACCCTTAATCGACAATCTTGAATTTGACTAGTTTTTGCTGTTTGTGTTAAGTTTAGGGCTTTGGTGTGTTCTGACATATGTAGTGAAATTTTATGGCCAACATTTTTTTAGAACATTTCTTCCCCGCCCTCCCCTTTTAGGGATGTTTTTACAATTTGTTAGGATAGAGCCAAAAATTACCGTTATGTGGGACAGTTAGAGGGTTAATATCTTCCACAAAATTATTTGCCTTAATATTTTCTACAAAGTTGCTGAACATACCTTACATCTCAGATCTAAAGAAGATATAGTTTCATATAACGATATGCTGTACGATCAGGCCAAAGGGCCCCCCCCCCCCCCCCCACCACGCTAAAATAAACTTCCGATGTGATCTCTCAAAACGCCGACACATGTATATTGGGTTTTCTCCTCTACCTGAATTCATTGTCAGAAGCCCGTAATTTTTGAAAAAGTTCGAAATTGTTGTACAGTGTAATTCAAGTATTTTGGAGAACTCTTTAAATTTTGAAATACATTAACAGACCCAATTTGATCAACTTTGCCCTTAAAATAATAGCCCTATAAATTATTTGAAAATTCTTCTTTTAAAATTTACAAATTTTCAGTTAGAAATTAATAATGAAAAAACAAAAGTTAAATCCCTGAAAATACCTAAGAATCCCCAATATTTTATCAAATACCCAAATACTTGCCCTCAACAAACTGTCCCCCAAACCAAAGTTGAAATCCCCACTGTGCAGCTAAAGCCAAAATTAGCTGTGTTTTCGGGTTAACTATATCCGTTAACTCAGAAAAAAACTCAAAGTACACAATATCGCGTTTGAGACGACAACTAACACATTACACTCAGATAAAAAAGTTAGTAAAAAAATTTGTAAACAGTTTCTAATCGCACTTTGCTATTTTTATACTGATTTTTAGTACAATTTATTTTTTTAGTAATCATTTTTGCTATTCTCTTATTACAAATTACGGATTTTTTTTACTAATTCTCGCTGCTGATTTCAGCAAAACATTTTACAAATTTTTCAAAACCGAGTGCTAATTTTAGCAGAAAAATATACTAATTTAAAATTTTTTTTTTGATTTTTTGCAATTCTGGTTTAGTTTATATTTGTTACTATTGATATATTCTTAGTTTGGAAATAACACTCAGAAAATTTTATTCTATCTCCAATGCATAAAAAGCTAATAACTGGAGAACCGCTTGCAATTTTGACTCCAATTTTCAAGTACGATGAAGTAATTATACGCTTGTTACAATCGAAAGAAAAAGTTTTTTTTTATAATTTTTTTTTTTTTAGATTTTACAGTTTTTTTTTATTTTTTTAGTACACTTTTTTGCTAATTTCAGCAGATTGATTTTAAATTATAGTTTACAACAATTTACTGAAATTTAGTAGCTGCAACTAATTATTTATACTAATTTCATTGTACTAAAATTTTTGATATTTAGTAGATTTTTTAACTGATTTTAGCAAATCGATTTTGAATTGAATTTTACAACAATTTTGCTAAAATTTAGTAGCAACTACTAATTTTGTTGTACTACAGATCAGCAGACATGTGTTGCTAAAATTAGCAAAAAAATACCGCTGAGCTAAAAACAGTTAAATTTCCCGTAATAACAGCAAAATTTTCTGTAGTCGTTACAGAATTTTTTGGTTGAGTGTACTTTTCGTATGCACGTTAACTTTCAAAGTGGATAATTATCAACGTTTATACATTTTCACATCCAACGTTATTTTTTCGCGTTACTTTCTAAAAAGTTTTGCTGGCGTACGTTGATTATACCGCAATTATTATAAACACTAGCTGTTTTAAATTTTTATACACTCAAAAAAATAAGTTAGTAGAAAAATTAGTAAAACGTCTTGTATAACAAGTGTACTAGTAGTTATCAGCAAATTTTTTTCCTTTTTTCAGCAAAAGTTTTAGTTATATCTTTTTAGCACTAAACTAATTTTGAACTAATGTTTTACTAATTTATTTTGCTACAAAAATTGTGCTGATAACCGCATTTATAGCGTGGACGACAACCAGATAGACAAGATGTAGATGTCGCAGCTTGCCTTGATGTAGTACAAAATGATAATATATAAATTTTCCGCAAATAAATTAACTAAAGTAAAATTCCGCTACAAGTTTTTTGAGTTTTTTTCAGTTTACTAATATTCAGCAAAATCTACTTGATTTTAGCAAGGATTTTTTTATTTGCAATCGACTAAGTGTTAGCAAAACTTTTGCTGAGATTACAATTTTTTTTTTTTTGGTAAAAATCAGCTCGCTGATTTTCAGCAAACCTTTTGCTGAAATTATCAACTTTTTTACCAGCATGCGCCTGACTACAAATTTGCTGACATAGCAACATTTTTTGCTGACTTTACTGACTTTTTTTTAGTGTACTTTAATCCGTTAAAATGTAGATTTGGCTTACATATTTAAAGTTGATAGGTGTGAGCGAAAATACAGCTATTATTAAAATAATAATCCTCCCTTGACAGAATTTCCTACATTTTAGAGACATCTGCAGTTTGTTTAAGTATCTGGAAGTCTCTGGGAAGTCAATTATTTTGAACAAATGTATAAAAAAGTAAAAATAGCTACTTCTTTGAAAACTAATGTACGTTCCTTTGTTTTTAAGTGAACTGAAAATTTTTTGACTAAACTACATAATATTCTGAGTGTAGAATTTAAAATCAAACATGCTATTGTACACCCAGATACAGATCTTCTAAACACTCTTTATTTGATAGAAAAAAATCATTGGATTCTGAGCACAATTTCCTTTAAAAAAATGCCTTCAGATCGTCGACCCTATGGGCATCAACCGGCTGGCAGATGAGCAGTTCGAAAGATAGAAACAGGCAACAAATTTGAATTTTTTAAAAATTATTTACTAAATTTATTTTTTAAATCTTAGGAAGGCTGATTAGTAGTTATTTAAGAGTCGCCGTACTAAAAAAAACTAGCGGCTCAAGCCTACACTACACAAAAAACTCAGCAAAAAATGTTGCTATGTCAGCAAATTGCTAAAAAAGGTTGTAATTTCAGCAAAAGCGGTGTTTCCCAAAAAAAAAAAAAATAAAATATTCTCTGCAAAAATTTTTCTAACCCTTGAAAAAAATTCTTGCCAAAATCAATAAAAAAATTTTGTTGAATATTAGTAGACTTAAAAAAACTTTAAAAATTTTTAGAGAAGTTATACTGTTGCTAATTTATTTGCTGAAAATTTAAGTGTAAAATGTGTGTTTTTGTGATTATTTTGAACATTATTTAGGAAATTTCGTAAATTATAAAAATGTTCAGATTTGCTTAAAAAAGCGAAAGGGAATACAAAAAATTACCCAAACGACTGAAAAAAAATGTCTGCCCTTGTGCATATTTCACATAAACACTATTTATATCTTCGTTAAATTGAAATATTTTATTTTGTCTATAATTTAAATCACATTTTATCTTATTGTGTTATATTCTTATGTATACGCAGCTTTTGACGTCCTCTTGGTTAATGTTTAAAAGACAGATACAAAAATCTTTCACGGTTGTATTTTTATGTCTTGAGTTTTTACTAACATTTTCTTTGTCCTCACTACATCTGGAAAATCTGCGACATCTACTGGTCTGGTTATTGTCCACACTATAAATATCCCAGGAAAATTATTTACAATCGGTAGCCAACCACACCCATTCTACAACTGGTTCCACTGCAACCCATTCCATGGAACTGGTTCCGGAACCAGTTCCTGGGATCCTATATGGAAGGTGTGGGTGACGTAGAATCAGTTCCAGAACTAGTTCTAGAACTGATTATAGAGCAACCGGTTCCACTTTGGAGCTAAAGAAGGGGTTGCTTTTGGGACAATTTCAAACAAAAAGAATCGGTATTAGAATCGATAGTACACCCAGAAAACAGATTCAGTGCCGACAACCGCATTTGTAGCCAATCGAATGCTTCGGTTGTGGTAGCCGAGTTTTTCAGTTGTAACAACAGAAAACCAATTGAGCCATGACTAGTTTGACTGTGACAACGGAATTTCAGTTGTATCAAGAATAATTCGGTAGTCGCAACCGAAAAATTCATTTGATGCAACTGAACCATTCGATTGGCAACAAATGGGGTTGTCAGCATCAAATCTGTTTTCTGGGTGTAGAAGGGGTTGTGAATGAATAGTAGCTATTCTACAACCGATTCTTTGGAACAGAAAATTTTCCTGGGATGTTTATCAGCATAGTTTTGGTAGCAAAATAAATTTGTTAAACATTCGTTCAAAAATTGTTTAGGGCTAAAAAAAATATAACTAAATCTTTTGCTGAAAACACAATTTCAGCAAGAAATTTGAAAACTGAAAACTAGTATACTTTATATACAAGAGTGCTTATGCCTAATAATTTGAAAACCTTATAACACTTTTATAAAATGAATTTTGTATGGAAATTTTGTTTTATAAGGCGTTTATAAATTTAAAAAGTGAGTGATTATGCATATGACCCAAGATGTTTCACTAATTTTCTACTAACTTAATTTTTTTTTTAGTACTATGCCGCCGCCGCACAGTGCTTCGTTCCCATATAACGATTGGACAAAAATAGAAGGAATGAAGACAGAGTTTTGCAATTTGGTACACTGACTTAGAACCCCCTAGTTAAGAAAAATTTTAATTTTTGTAAATATCGGGCCAAGGACACGCCCACCTCCCTTACGTCCTGAAATTTAAAAATATTATATTAGCTACATAAATGGACGTAAAATTACAAAAAGTATCCATTGGGATACACATAAAACTGGAAACGTTTGTGTCAATTTTTATCAAAATCGAAGCAAGGACTCTTACTTAGTCCTGCCATATATCCTTTATCTTAAAATCTTTATAAAACCTGCATTGACATGAAATTTAGCACGTGAATTGATATAAGTTCAAGCCATATTTGTGCCAAATTTAGTTAAAATCGATTTATAAAAAATTACTCTCATAAAAAATGCGTTTTAAACGCTTAAAATGATTTTTCTAAAACAAAAAAAAAATTAAATAGGATTAACATAGGAAACCATGTGAATCCTCCATTTTAGGCATACGATATGTTCAGCGAACTTATGTAAAACACAACAAGGAATGTTTTTGTACAACATTTTAACCTTCTAACTCTTCAATTAAAGGGACTTTTTTGGCCCCCTTTTAAAAACGGACAAAAACGACCCGTAAGTTGAAGAGTTAGAGGGTTAAAATGTTCTACAAAAATGTTCCTGGTAGTGTTTTTAGCTGTAATACTTTAGTGAATTTGCTCCCAAAGTTCATAAAGAGGTTTTGTTTTTTTTTTTTATCAGCTGGTAATTTAATTAAAAAATTAAATATATGTAGCTTTTATTACGTGAATGAGATATAAAAAAAGTCTTTAAAAAAAACATTTTTTTTAATTCTATTGGTAGATATTTCTTTTATACATATATAATAAGTAAATACATATATTTTTTTAATATGAAAATCAATTAACATAATTTTTTTTAATATATTATCAAACTTTGGTGATTTTTAGGATTTTAACCAAAAATTAGGTATATTTAAGGATTTATTAATGAAATAGATGATGTGTTTTGCCAAATTTTATACTCTTTTTTTTTTTAATAATATTACCTTAATTTCTCGAAAAAAAAAATTATACCATTTCATTAAAATTTAAGAAAGTTGGAAACTTTTTCGTAACCCATAAAAGATGAAATTACAAAAATATATTTTTTGAAACTTCGAAAAAAAATTTTTTTTTTATACCCTCCATCCCACTGTGAAGGAGTGTATATATCATTTTGTCATTCCGTTTGTAACTCATCGAAAAAAAAATCTGGGACATAAAAAAAATATATATTCCTGATCGTTATCAATAGCGAAACCGATATAGCCGTGTCCGTCTGTCTGTCTGTCTGTTGAAATCACGATCACGCTCAAAATAGTTGTGCTAGGATGTTAATTTTTAGTCAAAATTTTGGTCCAATTTCTTAAGCAGTTTGCTATTGGAAATGGGCATATTTGGTCCAGACGTTTAAAAGTTATGAATAAAAATGTAAAAGCACCTCTAGAATTTTCCATATTAACATGAAAAAATATATTAACTGTGTGTTGTTGTTTTTACTGAATAAGAAAAAAATACATACATACACACCCAGACCTTGAAAGAGATAATTCTTTTTTTGAATTTATATGCATAAAATTGGATTCATTTTATAAATTACTGAATAATTCATAATGCATTTAAATCAATGATTGGACATTGAATAAAGTGAGATAAGATTTGTTCCTATTTGTGTTGATTGAATCGATTGAATAATTTGGACGTATGTTGGCTTTAGAGGCACCTCACCGATTGATTTTAAATTTTTACTACTGATATAACTCTCTTTTGGGGGCCCGAAGAAATTTTTTTTCACCGAAAAGCCTGTATGGGGAGTTACTTCGGTTTAAAGTTTAAAAATGAACTTAATTATATTTTCTTCATTTATGATAGGGTTGGAACAATATGTACACCATTGGAAAGGTAATAAAAAGTAAGGCTAACTTTTGACAAATGAAAAATCTCAATACCGACAATAGGTTTAAAATGTGTTTACTCCCAAAATATGTTCGATTCCCGATGAGTTAATTCAGTATAATTGTTGGTTAGAGTCAAAGTTGTATCTTTTGTACCATCTGCAAAAAAAATAGGCTTGACTTCTAATATCTTCGGTGTTTGAAGTGATAAAATTTGAACTACATCTTAAAAGTTTTTAATCTTGAGAATATATTAACAAGTAAAAAATTATGTGGTAGTATACGGTGGTTTTTATAAAAACGGTTTATTTTAAAAAAATCTTAAAAATAAATCTCTTTCGCCGGTAATGGGTAAACAAACAAAAAAAAATGTCGTCCATAAGATATTTTTACTATCTTTGAATGATATATATACATATATTGTTCCAATCTGACTATAAATGACTTAGATATATGTAGCTAAGTCCATTTCCAAACTTTTCACAGAAATAAACTCCCTAGAGAGGTCTCTCCGCGGATTTTTTTTTAACAGCTTGAAAAGTACTACATCGGGGTAAAAAAAAAATTCACTGAGATCAACTTATTGCAAAATTGAGATTTAAAATACGAATTAAGGAATTATATTTTTAAAGGTCTGCACACATCTATATGAATAACATAAGCAGTGTTGCCACTTTATGGGTAGGGCATGGATGACAGCAATTATTAAATTGTTTAGTTTTTCACTTATATTTCAATTCAAATGAATGAATTGAGAAAGTTATCAAATTTGTAAATAAAAAATATATTATACATAAAAAAAGAATTTAATTCATAAACTAGCCAATAGATAGTGGGTCTATGAATACAACTTAGCAATTACTTCAAAGCATTGTTGGTAGCAGAAACGGTGCGATTATCGGTGAGGGTAAGTAACGCTATCATAGATTATTTCGGTTACAGTATTTTAAGGATAATTGTATTTCGATAACGGTATTTTAAGGTTAACTGTATTGCAATTATTTCGATAATGGTATTTTAAGATAAGCGGTATTCAGTTATTTCGGTGCATTCCGCAAATTTTTTTTTATGAAAAAACAAAGTAAAGTAAAATAAATTTATTAACTAAGTGTATGTAAAATTCACAATTACGACGTGGAATTACAAAAAGTTTAAACTAAAAAATAATGGTGTTGTAAGGATAATGGGATAATGGTATTTCATTAATTTCGGTACTGATATTTTAAATGTATCGATATTTGAATCTATAACAGTATTCTAGCGATAGAGCCTACCAACCCTGCCTCAATGTATGTAATTAATTTTGGCTTATGAATGACTTAACATCTAATTTTGAAGTTTGCATAAAAATTCCAATATCTATTTTTTATTCATACGAGTTAATGAGTTGATTCACAGCGAGTGATCATTCACGAATTAAACCGATACATCAGGAAAGTGTATTAATCTATACATGCTTTGAAATTCTTTCGTTATACAAATAAGCTATTAACGTACACAAAAAAATCGTTACGAAGTAATTAAGCAAATTTCAACTAATAAAGTTTTATCGAATAATTTATTATATTGTGTATGCCACAAAAACATTATTTTAGTTGAAGTGCTCCCAATTGCTTGCCAAAGATTTTTTTGTGTGTATTTAAAAACGCAAATAAAACTTGATTTTTGAAAGACTCTAAAATAAGATTATTTTAAAATCGTTCACATGTGATCATAACTGACTCTTATTTACAAGCTTTTTAAGTGTTTTGTTCTAAAGTTAATTTTTTCTCTAAATTTTATGAAGATTCATATAAGACTCAAAAGTTCATCATAAATGCTGCATATTTAAGGAACTTTTCTTTGTAATAATATAACGCCCAGAACGATGGGACAATTGAAATGGCCAAATCACTTTTTTTTTAAGTTTACTGATGAGGTTATTACCTTTTTTCGGAGTTCAAATTGTTATAATATGTTAATTGAAGTCATTTATAATTTCATATTTTTTGGGTAATTTTGTCTACACTTTTGGGAATTTTGAATCTTGCTTGTGGCAGCACTGAGATTAAACAAGATTAAACTGAAATATTTACTTGTAGTGGTGGAAAAAATCATACACATTTGTTGCACAGTGGATTGACCGAATACAAAATGGGTAATAATTCATACTTGTTTGTACTTAGTAGAATCCCCGAATAAAAACACCAGGATGGAGGGTATCTAAAGACTCGGCACAGCCGAATTTAATCTTTGGTCTGTTCCCAGTCACCTGGGGATTTATATAAACCATCGAGCGGGCTTTAGGCCGCTTGTTTATAGTTAAATTAATAAATTGGTTCTTTTCTTTATTTTTTTTCTATACAAAATTATAAGAGCATGACAAAAAAATTTTAAATTCAATTAACATAATTTTTTTTAAGTTCTATTTAACTTTCGCTATTTTTAGGCTCCCAGCAAAAATATTGCAAAAATTCAAAAAATAATTTGATATGTTAATCACAGATTTTTTTACAATTCTATTATTTTTTATTTATTCGAATATATTCAAATATTTAAGAGACACAAATATTTTTTTGATTTTTGTCTATGCGAAAAAGCACTGTGCGTCGGCTTATATCATGGGAACACCTCCCAAATTATCATATCATATTTTCACTTTCTTT
Organism: Leucophora obtusa; assembly: GCA_949987735.1. NCBI lineage: Eukaryota > Metazoa > Arthropoda > Insecta > Diptera > Anthomyiidae > Leucophora > Leucophora obtusa. Next base: position 45,856,076 of record OX465295.1, read on the forward strand.
TAAACAAAATTTGGAAGAAAAATCTTTCCTTTAACTTCAACCCTCTTTCCAAATTAAAAGTTATAAAATTAATTTAAAAAAAAAATGTTTAACAAGTTCTTCAATAGATTTGTTTAAATTGAGTTTCACGCAAAAACAAATGCTATCTTGACCTCAAAACTTTAATATTGCAACACTAGTTACAAAAAAAATATATATGTATATTAGGCCGGGTCGATTTGTGGGGAGGCAAAAAAATCACCCATGGCTCAGGGCAAATCGTATTCTAGGGATCAAAATAAGAAACTTTCCGAAGGAACCATACCTCTACTACCCCCCAACTGTTGACTTTTGTCCCGTAGGGTTTGAAAAATCACACTTTGACCCATTTAGAGTGCCCCAATCGAGTCCAAATGTATGACCGACCCCCACTAACTTTGGAGGGCCGATCCACCAAATTGTACATTCTCGGTGGCTCCCCAAGGCCGCTAGACTACGGACAACGGAAAATCCAGATGCAAATTTAAGAATACTGGTTGAATTTATAATTACATGTTATGTGCCAATGTACTTCAATATCAAGTATTACAGCTCTGTCGTGTACGGTAGTAGATTATTTTTCAAATTCATTAGTTGGTCAAGATTTCTAGAACCTCGTTTACGCAAAATTGTCAATAAAGTAATTACAGATAATTCATATTATGCGCATTCGGAAAATATCTTGTTATCAATGTTGTTTGATGATAGCAAAGAAAAGCGCGACTGTGCTATCAAGATAATTCTACGCTATCGAACCGATGTTGACGACCCAACGGGACTTAGAGCTTATAAAAAACCAGATATAAACTTTTATTGCACAAGTTACACGGAAATGATCAATATGAATGACATAAATGACGTATTTGAACCACCATTCACGCGAAGCATTCCATACGATACTTTGAAAGAATATTTAAATCAAGATGATCCACCGTTTAATGATCCAAAAATTCCATCACACATACAAGAAACAGAACGACACGTTCAATTGCTAGCTAGCGTTTCCAAACGAGTTATACCGGAAAATGTAGAGGCTGTTATGGCGACGACATTAGAGAGCCGTGCGAAATTGCCCAGACTTGAAAGCAAGAAAGACTTCAAACAGTAATTTTTTCTTTTCTATTACTAAGTTAAATTAATTTTTTCATTTACATATGTTCTGACTAAATAAATTTCTAAGGAGAAAAAATAAATAAAATAATAAAAATAAATAAAATAAATAAAAAATAATAAAATAAAGTGCCAAAAATGGTGATTTTTTAAAATGTTTGTATGGGGAACCCCCCAGGGGAGTTCCAGGGGGTGTGCCACTGGCATGGGTGGATCGGCCCTCCAAAGTTAGTGGGGGTCGGTCATACATTTGGACTCAATTGGGGCACTCTAAATGGGTCAAAGTGTGATTTTTCAAAACTTGACCCTACGGGACAAAAGTCAACAGTTGGGGGGTAGTAGAATTCGTTTTAGAGGTATGGTTCCTTCGGTTTCTTATTTTGATCCCTAGAATACGATTTTCACTGAGCCATGGGCGATTATTAAATCGACCCGCCCTAATGTATATAGAGGAGGGTGGGGCACAGTGGGTAGCATCTTTTTTCTAACTCATAAAACCCACACTCTAAATATCGTTTAATAGATCCATTTCAAGGAGCGGTTTTAATTTGCTTGCTAGATTTATTGGGAAATTATTTCAAAGATGAAAAGTTGGGGTAAAGTGGAACATTGTGGGGTGAAGTGGAACATTATAAAACAATATGGTACTGAAATACAAAGAAAAAACTACTTCTAATTTATCTTCACTAGCAAATAAATGAAAATATAAATGTGAAAAAAGGAAAAAACTGACATACAGAAGAATTACAAAATAAAAATCAATATGAAAAAACGTGAAATTGAACTAGTCAAAAGTTTCTGTTCTGATATAATTTTGCGGCTCGTATCTGCATTAATTAAATAATACTCATTTAATTATTATATGATAAAAAGCACCATAAAAACCCAAGAACAAACGTATTTTCCGCTTCTTCCATATTCACAAAAATTGTCATAACTGAAGAATGTTCAATAAAGCACTTCACACCACCCTCCCTTATGATTTGACCTCTAACTTATTGCATAAAATAGTTGGTGAATGCATTTTGCTTAAGATTTCAAAACAATTTAACTTTTGTGATTAAACAATAGAACTGTGGAAAAACAAAAAAAAAGAAAACTTCCATTCCGAACACATTTATTATAATTTTTGTTTTAGTTTTTCTGCTCGGTCGTTTTCTTGAGCAATTTCCTTCTGCATCATCATGTATCCTTTAATGCTACATTGCATTTTAAGGTTTTAGATTTAAAACTGAAAAACACATTTCCAGTATTTGAAAAGCACTAACGTGTTACTTAAAGCTGCAGTCAACAGTGCATTCAATCTTTCTAGTCATTCACATTCATTCACTTTCTATTTTTCTAATGCTAGAAAAGTGCGGTAAAAAAACCAACTGTTTTTTAACTTGGCTTAGCGTTTTTAAGCGTTAAGTACAATTTGTAAATGTCATGTAGTTTTGTTAACAAAAAATAAAACAGCACAACAAATGCAATAACAACAAAAATGCCAACAAGTATTGCTAAATAAAAACATCAGGTCCGTAAAATGAAACTGGATTTTAAAAGAATTAATTCATTTAAAAAATTGTTTTTTTCTTTGTATTTAGTTCGTCTTTTCCCTCACAAGGCACTTTTTTTTGTATATTTTAGTACCTTTTAAGAGTACGTTTAAAAAGAAGTTTCTTTAAAAAATACTTGGTTTATAAAAATAACATTTTTAATAAAAGTTACATAACCTTTGAATAAAAAATACTTTTTTAGTAAAAGGTAGTTTTTTCATAAAAGGTACTTTTTAACCCACATTCTTTTGAATTAAGAAATCGTGCGAATTTGTCGACGGAAATTACTAAGGTGCGACCGCTTAACCATCTCACCCAAGTAAGGCCTTGAATGCAATGTAACTAACTCATAGTTTTCTTTCCTATTCCGCTTTCTGTTATTGTTTTTACTCCGAAGTGATCAAACAAAGACGCATACAAAAATTCTATTTGTAGATTTTTGATTATCTTCCAATCTCCTCCGTGTCTCATTTTTCGCAAATGTTGCCAAAATGACGTATGGTTTTTAAGTTCAACAGCAGGAAGCTTTCGTATATATTAGAAAAACAACCCGCATTTTTAGTTCTTATTAAAGCCCGGTATTTTGTTCGTACTTTTGGGAAAAAAAACTGTCAAACTCCATATAAAAAAAAATGATTTTTCACTTGCGTGGAATTGTTGCGAAATTGCGGTGGAATTTTTTTTCGCATCAATTTAATAGACAGGATGATTTGAAAATGTAGCGAAAAAGTGACATTTGGGTTAATTGTGATTGTAACTTTTTATAGACCATAAAAAAATTTGTGCATTTTAATGTTTTTATTATAGTTTTTGAGCTCCAAACATAGAGCGAAAATTTTTCGCTCTTTTGAACAAAATACTGGGCTTAACAAAAAAAAAAAAAATAAGCTGAAAAATTATCATTCGAGTTTGTGTTTGGAGCGGCCCTTTCCAGGGCATCTTATGAAAATTGCTAATTTTGTCAAAAATTTAACAAAAGTTTAATGTTTTCATCAAAGTTTGCAAAATTTTCGGAAAAATGTCACTTACATTTGATTAGACTATAATTATCTTTACTTTTATTTAAAAAATCTTTAACCCTTAGGGGCTTGGGGACAAAAGAGACTCATGAAACTTAATTTTAATTAACTATATGATTATAAGGCTTTTAAATTGATAAAAAAATCTCCACTTCATAAAAATTATTATTTTGCTTAACTTGATCAACTTTTTCACCAAAAAAGACTCACTAGGAAATTTACAGAACAACATATTTGAGATTTTTATTAAATTCGGATCTGTTATAGAGGGTACAAAACTAACGAACAAGCGCTTATTTTTAAGGGTTAAAAGGGTGGGGTCGAAAGTGTCCTTATGTTAGTAGTAGTTTAAGAGGTGTAATCGTATTAGATTCTAATAAAAAGCTTTGTTTAATATGAATTTATTGTTTTTTAATTGGAAGTTCATTTTCGAATTGGAGAGCATGAAATTAGATTTTATTTAACTATTATTCTTTTTAGTTTTTTGTTCCAACAGATTTAAACATGTATTTGGACACGTGTTGACCCTTAACCATATATGGATCAAGTTATACATAATAATAATTTTTATCAAGTAGACATTTTTTTATCTATTTAAAGGCTTGTAATCAGAATTAAGTTTAAGGGGTGTTTTTTATCCCCATTTTAAAAACCTTTAATTAAAAAAAAAAAATTTAGCATTTTTATCAAATATGTGGGTCATTTTGGATTCCAGGCTAAAGTAGATTAATGATATCCGATGAATTGAGAATTCCATATCTGAATAATTTTGAGTATATTAAATGAATAAATGAAGTAAAAAATAAATTTTTTTGTAAATTTCGGATTTTGGGAATTTTTAATAATACACTTATTTCCAAAGTGGGTCATTTGCGGCCGAATTTCGGCACGGGTTAACATTTTCTAAAAAAAATCGATTTCCTTCATTTGGAACCATTTGCAATAGAACTGGACAAATCTATTTCCATATATCTTCGGATCCGAAATATGAGGATCTTGCAGTAGAGGATCACCTTCTTCGGGATTGTAATATTAACTCCAGCATTCCATGTCTCTAGGATTTTACTGCTCGACCAAGACAATTTAATTACTGGGGTGAGTTATATAAATAATATTAATATTTCTCCTTTTCTTTACCCCTCCTATTAGGTTTCCCTATTATTTATATAATTTATTTAGTTTTTCTTTAATTTGTTAGTATTTAATTAAATATTTTCTTTAATTCATAATTATCACTATTTTCTTATTATTTAAATTGAAAAAATTCAAAATTTTTACGAATGTTTCGTGTCCTACACTCAAAAAAGTTTGACAGCTACTACATGACAATTGTTTGTGTAGTAATCAGTAGTTGTTGTTTTTAACGGAAATTACAGTTGTTTTTCTATATAAAAATGCAAAACAACTTTTATGACGGTTATTTAAGAAAACAACTAACGAAAAGTACTGTAATTTCGTAACAGTTGTTTAAAGCAGTTATTTTTAATATCATAATAAACAACTACCAAAACAGTAATTTTACAGTAAACAGTTATTTTTGATAGTTATTAAAAAAATAAAAAATTTCGTTGAATTTTTTTTTTTAATTTTAAAAATTCTTGTTTAGTTTATATTTGTTATTATTGATATATTTCTAGTTTGCAAATATAAATCAGAAACTTGTATTGTATCTACAATGCATAAAAGTATAATAACTGGAGAACGGTTTATAATGAAGTAATAGCTGAAGTAATAACACATATTTTTGTAATCGAAAGAAAAAAATTTTTTTTTTTTTTTATTAAAATATACTTTTATAAACAAAAATAATTGACTGTAAAAATAGTGGTTTCTACCGATTTTGCAAGTTGTTTTGAAATTTTTGTAGTAAAAATTTATCAGTTAATTTTACAACACTGGTATTTATTTTTCAACAGTTAAAAATAACAAAAGTTTTAGTTAATTTAAAGGTAAATACCTTTGTCGCCTTTTTAACTGCATATATCTTTATTTTCACTGTCATTTTCAGTAGATTCTACCGACAAAATTTTATGAGTGTATATTTGAGTGTGCTAACAGATAGAAAACCCAATAGAAAATCGTTTTTGAAGTCAAATAAAACTTTTAACAACTCTGTTTTTTGTTAGAACGATACAACGATACAACATATAGCACACCCATTGTGAACAACCTAATTGTTTATTTTATTATGACCATTGTTATTTCCTGATTGTTTAAAAGCTTTTCTTAACTGTTATCTAAAATCATATAACATAAAAGAGCTGATTTTTGTAAAATCCGTTCAGCTGAGGTAGAGGAAACTCCATCTATTATTATATATGTATATCTGTGAATATATTAGCAAATAAAAAAAACAATAACCCAAATATTGTTTTCTTTTAATTCTCTGTTTATGTGACTTGTACGTTTTGGTGTTGAAAAAAAATTGAAATATAGACGCATTTACTATTTTTAGTACCCAACAACATCTAAAAGATTATTTTGTAGTTTCTTTTTTTACGAGTGTACAATATAAATAAATGTTTCTATGTTATTTGGTTTAAGGTAGAATTAGTTATACGTGGACGTAACGTGACGTGTCTCCTTAAGGAAAATCTAATGAGTTAAAAGAGCATAGCTGACAGTCTATTACTTTTTTACTCATTATTTTAGATTGAATCAGCTAATTCGTCACGTTACGTTACGTATGGCTAAATGAGCCTTTAGTCTAGTTTGGTGTCGCTCTATTTCGTCTTGTAGTTGTAATTTTTTACTATGCAGCATCCGCAACCATAAACAGAGATGTTTTAGTATCAATTTTAGTTATATGTCAGTCTGTCTGTCTTTCTTGTCGTGCTGTCGTTTCTCGTTTTTTTGTCAAGAGGTTAAAAGCTGTGCAAAGCATACACCCATATACTTGTAGCTGTAAAAAATTGTAGTGGTCTAACAAATTGTATGTGTATAAATAGAAAATTCTGTTGTAAATATTGCTGACATTTGTGTTGGTAACATGGTGTTCCTTTGCGGTATGATATTAACAAGAATTGTTCTGTTGTATGTATGTGTGCGTCGTGGTGTTGGTGGTGATTATGTGTGTGTGTGTACATTTTATTTATTGCATAAAATAACAACAGCGCTATTTCTAAACATATTACTTGTACATTTAAAACAATTCAAATATAAATTTAAGTTTTGTGATGCTTGTTTTTTATTATTTCTTTACTTTATTTACTTTACATTACATTACTCCCATTTGATTTACGTGCCAGAGGGAGACATTTTTAAGTTGCAGGTAAAGAAAATTTAATTTTATAAATTGCATTTTAATTTTCATTTGTTGCTTTCTTATGTTACACTTTATGTTTACTAACTGCAATCAAAATAATAAGTCAGTAACAAAAAGTTTAACGAATATATTATACTCACACGTAATACTTCCAATGCTTACAGGCAGATTTTGATAAAATTTTTATATACAGATGTTAAAAATAATAATATAAGGTCTGACATTTAGTGGGTAACACACCGTGCTGAAATTTGAGCATTTTGGTACTTTTTTGTTCCGAAATATGTTTATTGCAATTTCTCGAAATTTTAAGAAAAGCGTTTAAAATTATTAATTTTGGTTTTACAATTGACCCGACTAAAAAAGTTTTCATATAATCTTATATGATTTGATATAATAATAAATGTTTATATGCGTGGCTTTATATAACCATATACATTTATATCAACACTTTGGTTTTATAAATATGTTTGATATGACATTATATATAATCATATGCTATTTGGTCTCCAGCCATATATTAAGATATCTGCAAATATAGTTTATACATAATTATATATAATGGCGTATAAGCTTCTATAAACACACAGGTAGAAATTATGTGTGGTAACAAAAAAGAAGCACTGGCGGACCGTGGTCTAACAAAAAGAAGTACTGGCAAACAACTAAATTTGGACACTTTATCAACACTTGAAATGGTGACTTTCCAGCGTTTTTTTTCCTAAAACATTATTTTATTTTTGAAACAGAAGCGAGTAAAAACAGTTACATATAGTCGTATAAAATGCGATTAAGTTATATATGTATAAATATACTGTTTCATCCGAAAAATGGCCCGATGTAATAGTATCAGTTGTTTATCAGCTTTTATCTAATTGTATTAGTTTAGATCTCAACTAATAAAATTATACATTATTCAGATGAAATTATATCCAATTTTTGACCTGATACAATTTTAGCGGTTTATATCTAATGGTATCTGTTTAGATCGTGGTTGGTACAATTTTATATAACTAAAATATATTTGTATACGACATTTACCTTATATAATTCTATCAAAGTTTTAAAGCAGATCTAATTGCATCAGGTCAAAATCCAGATATAACTTATGTAGTTTGTATAGTAATGTATCAATTTGGATCTAAACTAATACCATGCGACATAAACCCATAAAATTGTATCAGGTCAAAAATCAGATAAAATTTCATATGCTTAATATATAATCAAATCAGTTAAGATCTAAACTGATACAATTAGATAAAAAGTGATAACCAACTGACACAATTATATCGGGCCATTTTTCGGATGAAATGGTATATGGATCACATTAAGTTATATATTACCATATAAAGCTCCATATTAATTTTTTTTAATAGGGTATTTAAATAATTTTTGACTCCACAATACAATAACTCCAAGAATCATCTATTTTTAGAGTAATTTGAAATTCTTAAGTGATGCGGGCTTATAATTTGATGGCAGAGAAAACACTTGATTTTTGTGTTTCTTGGTGCCATCTCAGTACTTTGCAAAGAATTAAATAGATCAGTGTTATCATTTGGGTGCCAGGAAAGCACTTTAATTTTTTTATTTGGGCGTTGGGAAAGCATTTGATTTTTATGTTTCTGAGTGCTTTCTCAGGGATTTGTAAAGCATTGGCGCCACCGTGGGACGGTGTTATCATTTGGGCGTTGGGAAAGCCCTGTTAACAAAGCACTAATACCACCCATTTCGGTGCTTTGTCAGTGCTGGCCCCTTTGTAATTTTCTACCTGGGCAATCTTATATCAAAATATATAACAAAGTTAATAGAAAATTGTATTAATGACATGATATCTAATTATACAAAATTTTATAAAGTTTAATTGCACTATAAAAATTAAAAAAAAAAACTCACAAATTGTGGATCTGGATCATCCTGAAGATGCTACACAATGAAGAAGCGAAATATCGAAAATAAAAAAATATTTATATTTAAAAAACAAACCTTAAGCTCAAGGAAATTGTGAAGTTTATAATTTAATTTAACATATAATTTTCAAATAGTTGGCAAAATACTCTTTATTAAAATAAAAATAATTTTAGAGAAATAAAAAATAAAAATTAGACAAACATATGTTGAAATAAATATGGTTTAAGTTCATTTATTTTTCCGTGAAAAAAAAAATTAATTGTGGAGGTTAATTTTTTTTATTTTATAAGAAAGACACATTTTATAAGAAAGACCAAAACTCTAACCTAGAAAAAGTTGTTCCGACAAATTTTTGTAATGTTTTATTTTGTCAGCTATTTCCAAGTTTATTAGGAAAAATGTATCTAAATATTAAGCATTAGTATTTAATACGAATGAAATAAGTGATCTCAACAATATGTACTAAAATTTTCTTTGAAAATCTTCATCAAATTATATGTATTTATATATAATTTGATGCAGTTAGATAAACCCAGTTTTCGGCTCAAATTGTATCAGGTTAGATAACATGCGTATCTCGCTTGATATAATTATATATTCCAATATTCGGATCAAATTAGATATGGACGTATATATGGGTTTAAATATGGTGATATATGATTATATAACATATTTTTTAGTCGGGGAATGTTCTTTATCAAATTTGAGATCATACAAGTAAACTACAGAGAAGAAAAAGTGAAAAAATTCGATAATGCAGCAGGATATGTAATACGTATTTTCTGGTCCCACTACAGACCCATCCTCAGTATCCTATGCCTTTATGGGTTAATAACACTGTGAGACAAATGGTAGGGGTCAGTGACCGGGGAAAGTTATATCGGTAAAAAAGAAGTTATACGTGTCCCGGCGTTTCGCTGGGTCACCCCTAGGAATCGAGATATATCGATTTGACCTTTGGTGGTCTTTTTTTGACATAACTCAAGAACCACTAGTCCGATTTTGCTCAAACAATTTTAAAAAAATTAAAAATTACAATTCCTTTAATCTGTTCATATAAAGTTTTTCTATATACTCAACAGTTTTGCCGGTAAAAATAAATGTTTGTTACCGCTACCATAAAAATCAATAACCTTGTGTTTATTACTTTTTTTTAATATTTTAGGCAAAAAATATTTTTTTCTTCATACATTTATTTTTACTAGTGGTTCTCGAGTTATGTCAAAAAAAAGATATATCTCGATTCCTAGGGGTGACCCAGCGAAACGCCGGGACACGTATAACTTGTTTTTGACCGATATAACATTTCCCGTTGGTTTCATCCCATCATGATTTTGACTCTCGCATAGTGTAATTGATGATGATCTATTTATATTGAATTTAAACAAATAAACAAATGTAAGCAACTCAATTAGACTAACATCAACGAAATTTTAACAATGATATTTATACCCTACACCACTACGTGGAGAGTTTGTGCTGATGTTTGTAACACCAAAAAATAATGGTCGTAGACCCACGTTATAGTATACCGATCGGCTCAGAATTTTTTTTTATTTCGATTTAACGATGTCCGTCTGTCCGTCCGTCCGTCCGTCTGTCTGTCTGGTTACACCGACTTATATCGGCCCAAGGACGATGCCTATTGATTTTTGTTGAAATCGGTCCATGTTTAGACCTAGTGCCCATATTAGGGTCCCCCCAAAATTATATTGTTTATACGCTGTATGTCGCAAATATTAAGATATTTTGATGAAATTTGGTACACAGACCTATTTTGGCCCAATAACGCAGCCTATTGATTTTGGTTAACATCGGTCCATGTTTAGACCTAGTGCCCATACACGCTGCAGGTCGCAAATATTAAGATATTTAAACGAAATTTGGTTTGCTGATTCACATGGTCCCGAGAACAAAGCCGATAGATTCTAGATAGAATCGGTCCATATTTGGACCTATCGCCCATATGGGCTATATTTACGATTTCCTCTTCTTTTTATAATTTTATAGAAAATTTTGACACAAGTCCCATTTTAACCCATTCGAATTTCGGATCCAAACATTAGTTGGCTCTTAACCAGACTGGTGTAGGGTATTGTATAGTCGGCATGTCCGACTTTAACCTTTTTACTCGTTTTATCCTCTCTTGTTATTATTTTTGCTTTGAACTTTAATTCTTAAAGTATCGCAGTTGGTTCAATTCAACTCTGAATCACAGATTTTTTGAACGACAACGAACCGTTAATTTTTTAAATTTTTAATTGCATATTCTAATTATTTTTAATATACAACATAAATCCATGTTGATGGTAAACAATTAGATATATGAAATTATATTTTCACTGTATCTAGTGTGTTGAGATGTACTCGTATAGTTGATATTTTAATTGGTATAAGCAAGGCCTTACGTGGGTTAGATGGCTAAACTGTCGAACTCTAGTATACCGAGCAAAATTTTTTTGAACTGGTTGCCTTTGAATCTGTTCTAGAATAGGTGTTTTTACCACCGGTTCCGTGGAACAGGTTCTAGAACTGATTCCTGAAAGTCAAAATGGAAGGCTTCGCTGTCGCAGAACCGGTTCTATAACTGCTTCTAGAACCGGTTCCAAAGCAACCTGTTCTAGTTTGGAGGAACAGAACCTGTTGCTTTTGGGACAATCTCAAACAAAAATCACCGATGATAGGTTATCGAAGAAATTAGCATATAGAGACAATCTGACAATAAAATATAAACAATAATACAATTTAATGGAAAATCACTCTGAATCTGTTAATTTAGCCTGAAATTTTGGATAACCGGCAACCCGGTTTATTTTCCACGGTTAACCGCCTTTTTCGTTTATTATTTTAAAATCCCTTCAAAAAGTAAGAAAAATAAGTAACGTATTGCTAAAATATGTTGGTTTATACAAATTCTAACCCAAAATTTGGCGGATAACAAAAATAAATTTTCAAATTTTTATGTGTTACACCCAACACACATATTTATTTAAATATTCTTTTTCAAAAATATTGAATTTTTGGGTCATTAATTACTTAGCAAAAGTTTTTGCTGATTATTCTAGCAGGTTAATTTGTTATTTGCTGTTAACTAAAATTCAACTCAATTATAACTAAATTTCTGTATATTTAATATTTTTATTTTTGCTGTTCCTATCTTACTAACATAATTGCAATTTTGTTTCTTCAAAAATAACAATTTCAGACTCGGAGACTAAGCAAGTGAAATGGGCCTATTTTGGTCAAATTTCCAGAATATAATTAGTATGATGTTAAAATACTATTACATTTCTTTATACAAATTACAAATTTGACCATAATGACTAAATTATGGCAAAAAAAAAATAATTTAATTTCAAAATAAAACATTTTCTCAGTATAAAAACAATAATATTTTTCTTTAATCTGAACATTAAATACAATTAAGTTTCTTAACATAGCTTTTACAATATAATTTTTATTATTTATATGGAAACATAATTCTCTAAATTTTTATATACAAAAGCATGTCAAAAACTCATTTGCAATTAAATTTTTGCAATAGCAACAATAATAAAAAAACAGCAAGTAAAAAAATAACGGTCGGTCAAGCCCAAACATGAGATACCCTACATCACAGTCCGAATGATGTTATATCCCGGGAATGGACCTGATCCTTATTATGTGGTCAAAAAAATTAACGGTGCAATAAATATAGTGGAGAATATGAATGAAATTGTTTATTTATCCGAAATAGTTTATTTATCCTTTAGAAAATTGTTTAAGCCGAAACAATATAATCGATTTCGTGTACTTCACATTGTACACTATATACTCAACAGTTTTGCCGGTAAAAATAAATGTATGAAGAAAAAAATATTTTTTGCCTAAAATAGTAAAAAAAAGTAATAAACAATTAATTATTGATTTTTATGGTAGCGGTAACAAACATTTATTTTTACCGGCAAAACTGTTGAGTATATAGAAAAACGTTATATGAACAGATTAAAGGAATTGTAATTTTTAATTTTTTTAAAATTGTTTGAGCAAAATCGGACTAGTGGTTCTCGAGTTATGTCAAAAAAAAAGATATATCTCGATTCCTAGGGGTGACCCAGCGAAACGCCGGGACAAGTATAACTTGTTTTTGACCGATATAACATATCCCGTTGGTTTCATCCCATCCCGATTTTGACTGTCGCATAGTGTTATAAGAATATATGGACGGACGGACGGACGAACATCGCTAAATCGGCTCAGAAACTGATTCACAGTCGTTTGGTATAGGTACTATAACATCGATCCCTTATTCTTAATAGTTGATAACGTCAGCAAAAATTTAATCTACCTTGTACCTCTAAGTGGTGTAGGGTGTATCAATATATTTTTCAAATGTAATACAAGTACACAATTATTTCAATTACAAATGCATGTTTAAGTTGAAACACATTTAAAAAGACTTTTAAGGAAGTAGATTTTATAGTGTTAAATTTAAACAGAAATCTTACAACTCTTATCGGTCTACGCTCATAGGCAATGGAAATTATTAATGAAAATACATACAAAAATGCAAGAAGTTGAAAATTATAGATAAAATATAATGCAAATAAATTTTTATTAAATAAATTTTTATAAAAACATGTACGAATGTTATCGGCGGTGGCCAAGTGGTGGTACAAGTTATGCCTGTATAAAATCTACACTTGAGAGGCAACGATAAATTTTGTTTGTGTTTCGACTGACATTATTTTTTCTTTCGAGGGTTGTGGAATTTGACTCTGAATAAATAGGAAGGTTCGTCGGGTCATTGGTGCTTAATCGAATCCTTTTAAGTAATACCACCAGTTTCGAATTAACTTGATATACAATTAAGAAAATATGTTGGTATTTTATGATAGAAAAATCATTTTTCTAAGGAAAAGTGCTTGAAAAATAAAGTTTTGTCAATAGAAGAAAGTGGTCAGAAACTGAAGAAATCTCTATGGGCTTTAGTAACAAATTATCCGAAAGTATGTACTTCAAGTTTTTAAAAGTTCTATATAGGAAAACTCTCAGATTCTAGGAACTTTTTCTAAAAACAAAGTCTAAGATTGTGATGATTCTTTCCTATAACAAAAAGCCTCAGATTCAGAGGACTTTTTCTTATAGAAAAATTTGTAGATTCTGAAGACTTTTTCTTATACAAAACCCTGACAAATTTTCCAAAAAAAAGACTCAGATGTCGCTGAGGATTTTTCATTTAGAAAAACTGTGAGATTGTTTTTCCAATTTTTTGCTTTTTTCCGCGGATTTCCTCTAATTACCAGATTTCGGAAATTTTATCTTTCAGCAAAAACTTCTTCCCAAAGAAAATCCCTCAATTTCTAAGGAAATCTGAGACATTTCCATAAAAGAAAGTTCTCAAAATCTAACATTTTTTCTAAAGGGTTCTTCAATAAGAGCCCAGCAAAATCTTTCATTACCAAATAAGTGGTTATATAAAAGAAATTCATAGCTCCGCACAACTTATTTTTTGGCGTCTAAACTCATTATTTTTGTTTGGCGTGGTCGTTTTTATAAGTAGTCACGCTTACCCGCTCGCTTACGAAAAAATGAGAAATAAGTAGTTATGAGATTCTGAATAATAAGTGGTTACACACATGCTTACAAAAAGTTGAATTATAAGTGGTTATCCGATTGCTTACTTGATTCTTAAAAATAAGGAGTTAAGCAAATACTATTAGCATAAGGAAATACATTCAGAAAAATTCAAGTTTTCTCTAGTATATAATTTTAGGACTCGTCATAAAAATTTAAAAATAAAACATATTTACATATAAAAAATGAAAATGTATAAAATTTAACTGTGTAAAAAGTACTTATTTAAACTATTACGAGTAAGTCATTATTTTATATTTAGAAACAATGAATACAATAGGCCGTTATTTGGAAGTCATTATTTTATATTAGAAAATAATGCAAAAGGTAATGATATATCATTTTTGGTAATGAAGATAGTAATGAGGTGTCATTACCAATATTTTGCTGGGAGCGCTACAAAAGTTTTTTTAAATAAAACAAAAACGGTTTTGGATATCAATGAAATTCTTTATTCCTGTGAAAGTACGTTCGATGCCATTATGTATGGAAATCGATCTCTTTTGCATGGCCACCACGGGCACGCTTGCTGAAGTCCAGACGCTGAACCCAATTTTCGACGATTTTCAAGCATAAATCGGCCGATATTCGTACGAAGTTCATCAATCGTCGCTGGCATGTTGGCATAGACCATAGATTTGACGTAGCCCCACAGGAAATAGTCCAACGGCGTCAAATCGCACGACCGAGGCGGCCAATCGACTGGACCATTTCGTGAGATAACACGTTCTCCAAACTTGGTTTGCAATAAATTGATTGTGACATTCGCTGTGTGGCTTGTGGCGCCGTCCTGTTGGAACCACATGTCCTCCAAGTCCATATCATCCAATTGGGGCCAAATATATTCGGTTATCATTGAACGGTAGCGATTCCCATTCACAGTAACGTGCCGGTCTTGATCATCACGGAAGAAGTACGACCCAATGACGGCGCCGGCCCATAAACCGCACCAAACCGTAATTTTTTCGGGATGCAATGATGACTCATGGAGTACATGTGGATTGCTGTCTGACCAATAACGCATATTTTGTTTATTGACGAAGCCATTCATTATGACGACCATAAATTGGATGTAGCGCTCTTAACGTTGAGGCCACTGACTCCGAATGTCGGTAGTAAATTTTAATAATTTCGACTCGTTTTTGGCTCGTATATCTTTCCATCATGAAATGGCAAACCTTACTGAAGAAAAATGTAAAAAGAGCGGCAAGAAATATGGCGTCGTTTGCTGTCCCTGTCTTTCTACTTTTGTAGCGTCCCTGTTGAAGAACCCTTTATAAGAAAAATCTTAAGAATCTGATGTTCTTTCTGTACACTCAAAACAAAAAGTCAGTAAAGTCAGCAAAAAATGTTGCTGTGTCAGCAAATTTTTAGTCAGGAGCGTGCTTACAAAAAAGTTGGTAATTTCAGCAAAAGGTTTGCTGAAAATCAGCAAGCTGATTTTTACCAAAAAAAATAGTAATCTTCAGCAAAAGTTTTGCTAACATTTAGTCGACTGCAAATGAAAAAAATCCTTGCTAAAATCACTAAACTTTTTGCTCAATATTAGTAGACTGAAAAAAAATCAAAAAACTTGTAGCGAAATTTTACTTTAGTTAATTTGTTTGCTGAAAATTTAAATATAGAATATGTTTAGAGTTGTTTTTCTTTTTTTGTCATTTCTGTTTCCAGACAAGCTGCGACATCTATGTACATCTTGTCTCTCTGGTTGTCGTCCACGCTATGTATGCGGTTATCAGCACAATTTTTGTAGCAAAATAAATTAGTAAAACTTTAGTTCAAAATTAGTTAAGTGCTAAAAAAATATAACTAAAATTTTTGCTGAAAACGGAATTTCAGCAAAAAAATTGCTGAAAACTAGTACACTTGATATACAAGAAGTTTTACTAATTTTTCTACTAACTTATTTTTTTGAGTGTAGGAAATAGAACACAGAACTTAAGGCTTTTCCTGGGGAAATATTATTTCTATAGGAAGAAGTTCTTATAAGATATGTTTTAGCAATAATTACTTAGAATCAGAGGCTTATTCAATGAAGAAGTGCTCAAAATCTAATGTGTTTCGGAAAAAAAATCTCTTAGACTTGTATTAGGCTTAAATATTTATACCCTACACCACTATGTGGTCAGGGCATTATAAGTTTGTGCTGATGTTTGCAACACCAAAAAATATTGGTCCTAGACCCACCTTATAGTATACCGATCGGCTTAGAATTTTTTTTTTTTATTTCGATTTAACGATGTCTGTCTGTCCGTCCGTCCGTCTGTCTGTCTGTCCATGCATTCTTGTGCGCACTCTACAGGTCGCAAATATCAAGGACGACGCCTATTGATTTTGGTGAACATCGGTCCATGTTTAGACCTAGTGCCCATATAAGGGTCCCCCCAAAATTATATTGTTTATACGCTGCAGGTCGCAAATATTAAGATATTTTGATGAAATTTGGTACACCGACCTATGTCAGCCCAAGGACGAAGCCTATTGATTTTGGTTAACACCGGTCCATGTTTAGACCTAGTGCCTATATAAGGGTCCCCCCAAAAATTGGCTTGGTTACATACTGCATGTCGCAAATAGTAAGATATTTTAATGAAATTTGGTGCGCTGACTCACATTATAGAAAATTTTGACACAAGCCCCCTTTTAACCCATTCGAATTTCGGATCCAAACATTAGTTCGCTTTTACCCAGACTGGTGTAGGGTATTGTATAGTCGGCATGCCCGATTTAACCTTTTTACTCGTTTTATAATATTAATTGTTAATAAGTACATAAAATATTCGAGCTCGAGGCCAGTTGTTATTATAATTTTTTTTTTTCATTTCTCAATATTTCGACATTCATCGAATGTCATCCTCAGGAGAATTGTATTTAATGTTTACATAATAAACACAGCTTAAAAATATCGTTGTTTGTTGATCACTAAGATTGCTCTAAAAGTGCAATAACAAGTGATGATCAACAAACAATGATATTTCTAAGCTGTGTTTTTTATGTAAACATTAAATACAATTCTCCTGACGATGACATTCGATGAATATCGAAATATTGCGAAATAGATAAAAAAAATTATAATAAGAACTGGCCTCGAGCTTGAATATTTTATTTAACTAGAAGTTGACAGGTCGAACTTAATTAATTGATTGATTTAGCAGATTTAACTAAATTGTTAATAAAATATTCTAAAAATAATTCTAATATTTTATCTTTATTTAGTAAATTTGCACACTAAAATAGTAAAATTACACATATTTTTTTTTAATTTTTAAGCATTTTCAATGTAAATTTACAAATTTTGTGTGTAATTAATTTACGCATAATCCATGCAATTTTTTTTTATTCACGCGCTTTTTTACCATATTTATAGTGGGACCCCACTTTCCTGCTATAAGTAAGTTAAAACAAAAGTTAAGTTAAGTAAGTTTAAACAAAAATTAATTAGAGTATACAGAATCTTAAGAACTATTGTAAACCCTAATTATTGTAAATTTAGTATATATATATTCCTTTATTTTTATAAGTTTTTTGTTTTGACGCTACCGGCTGTCGAATTTGCGACCTCAAGATTTTTCTTTGATATGAAAGCTGACTCGCATAAAAACACCACTTTGTAAGTGCGTCTTATTCCCTTCAATGAAAGCACTTATTAAATAAGTGCAAAAGATGCACTGAAATTCAGTATTGTAATTTTTTTAATATATTTAAAAATTCAAACACTAAAAGATATTTGGTCTAATTCATAAACAGTCTTATTGCAGGATTTTAAGCTAATTTGTGAAAAGCAGTATTCATATTTGCTTAATAATGAAGAAAATAATAAAGGTTTATAGTTGGTACTCACTAACTTTAAACCTTTTATAAAGTTTGGAGTGTGGAAGCCACCATTTAATTGCTAATTATTTCATTTTCAGGCATGAAATGATTTATTAAAGCCATCCCATCCCTAGAATGTGTGGCTTCCAACAACTTGCATCCATCAAACTGAAAAAAACTACAACAATTGCGTAGCCAATGACCTTTTTCGAAAAAATTTACAAAAAAAAATGTAAAAATAAATTTAAAAAGAAAAACAAAACAATAGTGATGTGTAAACTGTCAAAACATTATTCGAAATTCGATTACTTTTGTATGCTTTGAATAATATGTTCTAAAAAATTACTTTTTTACCCACATTTATTGATTTGCTTTATAAATAAAAAAAAATATTTTTAATGGCTTTTAAATTTATCTTAGCACATCATTAGTTCTCTAATTTAAGAAAATAAAGTTTTCACTTTCGATTACCGAGTCAATCGTTTACTAAATTTGTAAATCACCTACGACTTGTTTGGGAGAAGAGAGAAAATAAACAATAGTGTTGCCAGTATCAAATCGAAAAATTAATTTATAGTTAAAATACGATTATGAATCAAGATTTCTAATAACTCTTTATTAAGCGAAATATGTACTTTAACTATAGCAAGCTTCAAATACCAAATAAATTTTGTTTATGAATTAGCACAATTGAATTTAAAAAAATTAATTATGAATACTAAAAAAAAAAAAAAAAAAAAACATAAAAAAATTGTTGGGTCCCGCCGGAAATCGAACCCACGATAATCTGTTTGGAAATAAACTGTAAAAAAATCTTTTTTTTAGAATCACTTCAAGAGCAATTATGCTTTAGAAGCGATACTTAATTGATTTTTTGGATGTTGTTCAGAATTACTTTTAAAAAAGCTGTGAAAATATACTAACGGATACTTTGGAAGCAATGAAAGAAGTGATTTTTTTCAAGTTTTTCAGAATTACTTCTAACAAAAGCTGTAAACATACACTGACTGACTTTTGATGAAGTTAAAAAATTTTGAAATATTAAGTGAGTTATAAAGCAAAAACTATTTCATTAAAAGTCTTTACAATAATTGTTTGTGGTACATTCTACGAATTACTAAAAATTGTATTTAGCCCTAAGAAATGCAATAGTAGTTATGTATTTCTCTACATTTTTCTTCTTAATAAAAAATTATCTTTTGTAAGTTTTAAAGGATGCATGAGTGTGTGTCAAAATTAAATATGAAGTATTTATCATGACATGTTACGAGAAGAAAATTTCGAAAATCTGCCTGGCTATACGCAAACGGAACACACACACTTACATAAAGCTACAAGTGCAATTAAATATAACACACAACAACACATAAATATGAGACCTTCCACGGCAACTGTTCAGCAACTGCTCAGTTAGAAAAGGGATATAAAGTTGTTTTGTGGTATCACTGCCAGACTTACAGTATTTTCTGTCGTATATGACATACGTAAAACATGGAACAACTTTTGTAATTTTTTCACAAAGTTTGCGAAGTAGGTGAGCTTACATATTGATAAATTTAGGATTTCTTTTAATTTATTTTTCATTATAATTTAATGGAATTAAGGAATAAATATAAGCAGTTTGAAAATAAAAAATTAATTTGTACTGAATTTTTAGTTCAAATAATATATAATAAATCCATTTATATACAAACGCCACAAATTTGTTTTCTTTTTCTAAACGTATTTCTAATGACTTTTCGTGGGTCTCATACAGTTAGTTTGACTTTAACATAAATATTAAACAAAAGAAAACGTCAACAATTTTTTACAATTTTTTGGGTAAACTATTAGTTAACTCTAAAACCTTCAGTATGAGACCCACCGTTACAATATTTCAACATGTTACTTTGTTTCGTTTTGGAGAAAATATTCGATGAAAAAAAAAAACTTAATTATTTGTTCTACAATATAATCACAGTTAAGCCCGTATAACAAAAGCTTTATTATGTATTGGATTGATATCGACAACAGTGTAAATCGAATGGGAATACTGTTTTACCGACATCATTCCCATAAGAACATCAATTTTTCGTCAATACAAAATAAATCAAGTTTCATACGGGCTTTAGTATGTCTGTGCGTATATTTATTATTATATTAATTATACGTTTAGGTGTCCATAACACAAAAAATAAACATACCGATAAAAATGAATTTGAAATAACGAATTTAGCAAGTGCTTGTGCAAATTTCAATGTAATTGAAACTTATAGAAAACATACGAGTTTATATTGCTGGTTATGCACATACAGATGGCAATACGTTGCTGGGTCTGTCAAAACCGCAGAGTAGTATTTTGTAAGATGACATGGCAGATTGTGGTAGAATTTTTTTGTTGTTTTTATTTTTCTTTTGATATTTTAAATGATAAATAACGCTCCTAAACGAGAACAAGTTTCTTATTGAATCTGTAATTTAACCTACGAAATATTTCTAGAAATATTAAAAAGGTTGTCCCCTGAAGATTTCATTAGGCATGAATGAAATCCGGCTAGGAACATGCCATCCGATAGATTATTTTAACCAATTTGTTAAATAAGTTTTGGGATTTTAGCACACTAAATTCCTTTAATGCAATTAATGTTTTTCGCAATAAAAATAAATTTCAAATTAATTGGTTTTTAGTGAATATTTGCATTGCATAATATTCAAATAAAAATTTTTTTTTTTGCTCGATAACGAAGCCGTGTAACAAGCTGAAACTTTCTGAATATTAAATAGGGTATTCAATTAATCGACATTTTAATTTAATCGATTAATCGTTCAAATAATTATTTGTGTTTTTTTCTTAACCGATTAATCGAATAAAATTTTAAAATTAATCGATTAATCGAAAAAATGTTATGTAAAATAATATACATACATTTGTTGTATTTTTAATCATTTTATTTAAAAAAAGAACAAAAAGAGTTTCGGAAACTTCTAAAATTCATAAAAATAAAAAATGCTATAATTGAGATCATATTTTATCAAAATTTTTATTATTTCTGTCCTCTCTGTAATATATTCAAATTCTCTCCAAATCGGGGAGAACCACCCGCAGACCTTTCTTTAAATTTAGCATTTTATAAAAATTAGCCAGACGTTCATATATTATACATAGCGCTCCATAATATCTTCAATGAGAAGAAGAATAGAACAACTCGTAGATTAATTTGTACTTATTTCGTATGCATTTAACTCATAAAACACTTATTTGTAATTCTTTGTTTTTTACTTTTCAAATAAAAATCACCTGGATATGTTTATTTATCTTTTAATTTGCCATTTATTAATTCGAATCCTATGGCTTGGGATAATATCCTTTGCTAAAGGATATTACGAATGCAGAGTGCTCACTAATTTGGAAGATGACAAAGCGAACTGTTGATGTTTTTGTTTTTTCTTTGATATTTAAGATGTTTTTTACAATTTGTTAAATAAGTTTTAATAAAATCCCATATTTTCTTTAATAAAAAATATGTATATAATTTTTTGAAACATTTTATTAATTTTTTACCAATTTCGATTAATCGATTAATCGTATTAAATTATTCGAATTATTCGTTATTCGAAATATGGCCATTTTAAATTATTCGAACAATTTTTGAGTAAAATTGTT
Source organism: Leucophora obtusa (assembly GCA_949987735.1). Classification (NCBI taxonomy): domain Eukaryota; kingdom Metazoa; phylum Arthropoda; class Insecta; order Diptera; family Anthomyiidae; genus Leucophora; species Leucophora obtusa. The sequence continues at coordinate 45,878,009 of OX465295.1, forward strand.
CGATTTATCGAATAACGATTATTCGACTGAATACCCTAGCATTAAATAATTCAGCTCGAGGTCTTAGAAGTTTTTTATAAAATTTCTTTTTTTATTTTATAACACCTGTAGTGGGATTCTCTAACTTTTTAACGATAAAATTCGGTTGTTAACTTGACAAGTTTTCATAGTAAACTGACAACAGAATTGCCCCTCTGGTGCTCAATTATTTAGTAATCATATTCAATTTCAAAGGCAGAATATAATACTTCAACATTTATTGTTTTTAAATTTTTTTTCTTTTCAAATAGTAAAATTTAAAGCAATTCCCAAATTCCATTTATATATATATATTTGTTCCTTTTACTCCTGCAAGGAGCATAGGGCCGCTTTACGGTTTCGGTAATCATGTTTGGTTTAAGATGAATGGCTGATTGGGCCAAAGCATCCGATCCTGGTGTTGGGGCTGCCAACATTGCCTCCAGGCCTGCAGTGGTTGCGCAGGGATTTAATCCAAGCGCCAATAGGGTTATACCGCCCATGGTCGGTTGGGATATTGGTTTTTTGGTTGGCGCCAATTGCTCGCCACGACGTTACAAGGATCATAGGCAAACTCGGGACTTAGTGGGAGCTCGAAAGACCCTCCGAGACTCTCCCCTTGTAACCGCTGACTGTCCGCGGCTGCCATTGGCAGCTACTCCACATTTCTGCGGAATCACTATCCGCAACCTGTGACGCGTCCGGTAGCACTCAGCTGTGCTTCCCATAAGCAAATAATATATCATACATCGTCATAAAAATGACAAGGTGTGATATACCATTCGCAAGGGCGGACCAAATTCCATTTACTTAATTATAATAAATAGGCTTACCAAAAAGAAGCCAGATCTGTTTTTTTTTAATTGAAAAGGTAGATTAATTCAGATTAAATACAAGTTCTAATCTTAAAAATATAATAATTTTAAGCTACATTTGTTAGAGCTTTTATTTTGAGTATTTTGTTACATTTAGCTTGTTCTTGCTTATTTTGCATGTATTAGCTTGTTTTTGATATTTCCTTTAAAAGTTAAATTTATTTTATTTCCTTTAAAATTTAAACTAATTTTAGTTAAACAAATTTTTGCTTTTTTCACACAAAGGTGGTAATTTCGTAAATTGTTCGATTTTAAGAGCAAATATTACAAATTCCAAATAGAATTCACAATTGGTTTTACAACAAATAGAGAAAAAACTTACGAAAAAACCTTCCTAGAACCAATGGTTGACAATTAATGCATTTTCAAGTACTACCAAGCACTATCATCAAATTGTCTTTATGGAGTTCTCTCTAGGTTATAATGTAGATTTAAGTTTTTGTATTTATGTTTATTTCAAAGTGAAAAACATTTAGAGAAGTAAACTCAAACATTTTAACTTATTTATTTCATCTTACAACGAAAATCGCATGTTTTTAACAAAGCTATTATTTTTCTCTATTTTGTAGTTGCTGCTTTAACCAAAGTTCCTTTAGTAGTAAAGCAAACCTTTTCATGTTGTGTTTTAAGCTGCTTTCACAATGTTAGAGTGACTGTACTCTGCAGCACAGATTAAAATGTTAGCTGTTCACAATGCAGAGTAGAGTTACTTCAAAAAATATTTGACACTTAAATACTTACATTTTGTTTCCCGAATTTTTAGGCTTTATTCCAGCTGCCTAAATTTTGAAATAATTTTGTATTTTATAATAAAATTTCCAACACAAATTTTTTGTGTTCGTTTTATGTTTTTTAATATTTTTTTTCTAATTTGTTGACAATTAGAGATGTGAACAAATTAGTGATGTGTTTTTTAAGGTATATTTGTCATGTTAAACAGTTAACAGATTAATGTTAACTCTAGAGTGCAGGAAATCCGTACTCCAGAGTCGAACAACTTTGACTCTGGAGTGGAATAAAAAAAGATAGCAAAATAAAAAAATGTATTAGTATGAAAGAGAAAACAACTAAATTTGCTACAGATTGGAGTACTCCATCATTGTAAACGCACCTTTAACATTCAAGCTTTTAATTGTATTTATAGTGATTAGAACGAAAGCAAAGAACTTTTACACGATTATTTATTTTCTGTATTAATTGAAAATGACAAATTGTACTCTAAAATCTGTAGAAAATTTTGCTTAATACAATATAAGTAGACTAAAAATAGCAAAAACAAAATGTTATATCTACAAAATTGTTGTTATTTTTACGCTAAATTTAGTTGAATGCAAATAGTAGTCTATCCTGTGAAATTAACAGAAATATTTGCAAAAAAAAATTGTAAACTGCTGCTCGATTTTTATTTGAATAAAAAAAATCTGAAAACACCTTTGAAAACACATTTGAAAATTTTAAATTTGTTCCTGAGCCCACTAATTATTTAGCTAAATTTTTTTTGCTGATTTAACAGGTTAATTTGTTATTTTCTATTAACAGAAATGTAACTCAAATAAAGGGTTCTTCAACAGCGACGCTACAAAAGTAGAAAGACAGGGACAGCAAACGACGCCATATTTCTGGCCGCTCTTTTGACATTTCTCTTCAGTAAGGTTTGTCATTTCAAGATGGAAAGATATACGAGCCAACAACGAGTCGAAATTATTAAAATTTACTACCGACATTCGGAGTCAGTGGCCTCAACGTTAAGAGCGCTACGTCCAATTTATGGTTGTCATAATGAATGGCTTCGTCAATAAACAAAATATGCGTTATTGGTCAGACAGCATTCCACACGTACTCCATGAGTCATCATTGCATCCCGAAGAAATTACGGTTTGGTGCGGTTTATGGGCCGGCGGCGTCATTGGGCCGTACTTCTTCCGTGATGATCAAGACCGGCACGTTACTGTGAATGGGAAATCGCTACCGTTCAATGATAACCGAATATTTTTGGCCCCAATTGGATAATATGGACTTGGAGGACATGACGGCGCCACAAGCCACACAGCGAATGTCACAATCAATTTATTGCAAACCAAGTTTGGAGAACGTGTTATCTCACGAAATGGTCCAGTCGATTGGCCGCCTCGGTCGTGCAATTTGACGCCGTTGGACTATTTCCTGTGGGGCTAAGTCAAATCTATGGCCTATGCCAACAAGCCAGCGACGATTGATGAACTTCGTACGAATATCGGCCGATTTATGCTTGAAAACCGTCGAAAATTGGGTTCAGCGTCTGGACTTCTGCAAGCGTGCCCGTGGTGGCCATGCAAAAGAGATCGATTTCCATACATAATGACATCGAACGTACTTTCACAGGAACAAAGAATTTCATTGATATCCAAAACCGTTTTTGTTTTATTAAAAAAAATTTTGTAGCGCTCTTATTGAATAACCCTTTATAACTAAAATTCTGTATATTGAACAGTTTTATTTTTGCTGTTCCTATCTTACTAATATGCAGCAAAAATAATCTGCCAATTTAGCAGTTTTTTTCTGCTGCGTCATTTTTAACTTATTGTTAGTAGTTTTAACTAAGTTTTTTACAGACTTTTTTCTATTAGTGTAGTTATTATTTATACTACAACAAAAATCACATATTTCTTACAAAGCTATTGTATTATTTTTTTTTCTCTATATTATGGTTGTTACTTTAACCAAAGTTCATTTAGCAGTAAAGCAAATGTTTAGTTGTTGTATTTAATATTCAAGCTTTTAATTATATTTATAGTTATTAGAACGAAAGCAAAGAACTTTTACAACGAGTACTTGTTATTTTTGTATTACACCCTAAACCATCATGACATATTAATGAGTAACATGTTGAAATTAAGGAATATTACTTAATTAATTTAATTTATTTATAATACAAAAAACAATTTGAAATTTTAAAAACTTAAAAACAAAATTTTTTGCTTGCATCCGGATTTGAACTCTAAACCTTTTTTAACAAAGTGTCATCATTTTTATAAAATCATTGCTCTACCAATTTTTGAACCGTTGGCAAATTCTGACTAGGTACTACCGCAGTTACCAAGTGATATGCTAGTGCTTGATATTTTGTACCACTGTAAATTTCTGACTGTATACTGTTATTGAAGAGAATATGATGCAATGTCTCGCAATGATAAAGTGGTGTTTTTATTTCAGTCGACTTTCATATTAAAGAATAGCTTAGCGGTAGAGAGCTAGACTTGCAATCTATAGGTCGCAGGTTCGATACCGGTGGGTTACATATTATTGGGCCAAGAATTTCGAAAAGGGTTCAGCTCTTATTTTACAAAATTCTGTATAAATTTAAATATTTTTTGGTTTTACTACTACAGATAATATAAGCTGAGGATTATAATTTTAGTAAAAAATTGCACCAAAAGTCATGTAGTTTAAGAGATATTGAGTTTCACTTATTCAGTTCAGATTTTCACCGCTTATTTTTCACAAAGTTTTATTTCGTAGTCCGCAAAACTTATTGTATAAAATTTCAACTTTATATTGTTTTAAACAAATTGCTAAATTCCAAATTTAAACTCTTTAAATACAGTTTAATCTGCCGAAAAAAGAATAAAAAATTTTAACTTATAACGGTTTCCGCGTTTTTTTCCCCGGCAATGGTGTTATGTATTGCCTTTATTCGAGTGAGAAATTTAATCGAATTTTAATAAATATCTTGAATGTATTAAAATATTTAATTGTTATATATACATATTAAATTATTTTAAAACAATTCTATTAATATCATAAGAAAACCGAAAAATAACCGAAACCGCGGTTTTTATAATTTTGAAAAACCGAAACCGCGGTTTTCAACTTTTTCGGTTTTTAGCAAACTCTAGTTAAAATCATTAGTGTTTATGTTAAAAAAGAAGTACATCTAGATCATCAATTGTAGTGCTTTTCCTACTGCTTTGGAGTTACTCTTTTTCTAAATATTCAAAAAAAATCCAATTAAATTAAAACTAAAAAATAATGGTCCCACCAGGAATTGAACGTGCGTTCATCTATTTGAAAATACCAAATTATACCAAAAACACCTTTAAGAATCACTTTTAGAGCAAAATAATACTTTAGAAGTCATACTTAAGTGATGTTTTGGATGTTTTTCAGACTCACTTCTAAAAATGCTGTAAAAATATAATAGTGGATACTTTGGAAGCAATGAAAGAAGTGATTTTTTTGAACTTGTTTAGAATTGCTCCTAAAAAGGCAGTAAAAATAAATTAGAAGCAATGAAAGAAGTTGTTTGGGGTTTGTAAAGCAGGATTTTATTTTTTTCTTGGGATACGATATAATTATTCCTGTAGCAGGGCAGTTGGTGTGGAAAGGCTCATGTGTGTATGTGTAGTATGCGTGTGAAGCATGTATGTGTATGTGTTATACCCTTAAGCAAGAAGATATTTGTGAAATATTCTTTAAGGATTTTCTTCTAACGTCATAAATGACGTATATAATTTTATAGAATATTTTTATTTATTTTCTTTTCTTCCTTTTATTTTAAACTTGAACTTAAACTCTTCCATCAATTTCATTATGTGATCAAGTCAAGAAAAAAAAACCCTTAAAACTTTAACTTAAAAACGTATTAAAAATATATGTATAATATACTTGTTAAAAAGAATAATCTCTGTATAAGTAGACACATTAAAGTGGCACAAATATTTAAAGTTTTTAATGGATTTGTGCTTAGAACAATCGCAAACTTTCTAGATTTAAAAAATTACTTGTAACTTGTGCTTTTCAATATTCAGCTTACTCCAGATTTTTAACATACTCTAGAAAGTGCACTTGGTTTTATGTACATTTTCATTAGAGTGGCCCGAAAAGTAAAGTAAAATTTTGAAAATCCACTTCTCTGGGTGTTTAGTACTGTTCAAATACTGATATTTCTATTTTGTGATTTTAATCTGACTGTAAATATATGCTCATTTATGAATTTCTAATCCAATATGGAGTTACGGGTCTTGGTACTAAGCAGCATTCCCACGCCAAACATGTGAAAATCATTCACATTTGGCATACCAGACCATAAAAAACGTGACCAGTTTTAGTGTCTCTCAGACCAAACTGATTCCACCTAACCTCACTCATATCCATAAAAGAAAGTTTGTAGTTTTCCTACATCATAATTACCTGCTCCAATTTACCGCATTGGTGAAGCGTTCGAACGTTCAAAATCTTAGTCCTTTTCTATAGCGTAAGGTTGTCAACGTATTTTGGGCGGATAATAAAACATTATTCGCCCAATTATTGTTAATTTTATAAACACTATTCGCTTTACTTATGAAATGTTCCACATGATAAATTCTCTCTGTAAGATCGTTTAAGTTTCGACCCACTCTAATGTACATGTTTATTATATTCATGCAAAAGTTTCCTTAACAACATTATAAATTGTTTTATTCAGGCGTTAATATGTTCCTAGTAAAAGGTTTTAAAAAGTCTTAAACTAATATTTAGTAAAAACTGAACCATAGTCTTAAAACTACTACATGTGTTTTCTCTACTCCAAATTAAAAAAAAGTTTAATTGTGCTTGCAAGTGTGTGAAATTAAAAATTTGTATAAATGGCAATATGAAAATAAAAATACGACTAACTAAACAGTATTGTTTAAAAATGCAAAACTTTGTCCTTATACATCAATGGTACCTATTTTCCTTATTTATTGACCTTAAAATAATCGGTATTTTGTTTTATAAGTTACAGTACTTCTCCCCAAAACATGCTAAAATTTCAGAACGAAATTATGTCGTCTATGCAGAGCAGCAACTTTGAAAAAAAAGGTTTGAAAAAAATACTACTGAAATTTAAAAAAACGTATACAGTAGACCGTAGCACCTTACAGGGGCAAAAAAAAGTCCGCGGTACACGTACACTAGGGTGTCCCTTAAAAATAGATTCGTCATTATACCCCTCAGTTTTATTGGAAGTGGTCCCAAATGGAAGAAATCAATTTGTTTTTTTTTTTGGAAAACTTTAACCCGTGCCGAAAGTTGGACGAAAATGGTCCATTTTGGGAAAAAAAGTGTATTATTGTTAAAAATTCTCAAAATTCGAAATTTCAAAAAAAAATTATTTTCTATTCCATTTATTCATTTAATATAGTCAAAATGATTCACACATGGAATTTTGACTTCATCGGATATTATTAACCGACTTTAGCCTGGAATCCAAAATAACCCACAAATTTGATAAAAATGCAAAAATGTGTTTTTTTTTTAATCAATTTTAAAGATTTATTAAAATGCCTAATTTGGAGATGTCGATTGCTATTTGTACCACATAATAGTTGATATTAAAGAAAGAAAATAAATTGGAAAAATGATAATTCGAGTTTGTGCTTGGAGCGACTGTTTTACAGGACATTTTACAAATATTGCTCATTTTGTCAAAAATTTAACAAATTTTTAATGTTGTCATCAAAGTTTACATAGTTTTCGGAAAAGTATCACTTAGATTTGTTAAGACTATAATTATCTTTACATTTGTTTAAAAAAATCGTTAACCCTTAGTGGCCAGGGGTCAGAAAAGACTCATAAAACTTATTATTAATTATGACTACGAGATTGTAAATCCTTTAAATTTGCCAAAAAAAAAAAAAACCTCAACTGGATAAAAAAAATTATTTTATATAACATGATCCATTTAGGGTTAATTTTTATACTTTCGGCCAAAAACGACCCACTAGAAAATTTACAGAATAACACCTTTGATAATTTTCGAAAAAATATCTCTACAAATGGATCAAAAAAATCTTTTTTCCACTTGATAAAACTGGGGGATAAAAATAGCATTGTTAGATTTCGTTGATGTTAGTCTAAGTTGAGTTGTTGTTAACGTATTCGATTTGCTTTCAACTTTCACATAAGAAGACCATCATCAATTAATAATCCATTCAAGGTAAAAGACACTGATGTTGGCTTTATAGCGAAAGCCGAAAATACGTATTCTGTCTTGCTGGCCTTAACGAATTCTCTCAAATTTTTATTCTTTGTAATTTACTTGTGAAAATTGTATCATCTTTCTTTAATTTGAAAATAATTTAAACATAAAGTGATATTAATTTATGATCTAGAGTCAAACTAAAAAACATTCATTTACTATATATAAATTTTTATTATTTTTATTTTACAAGATTTTTTAATTCTTCTGGTAACCCTTCCATCAACGCTTTCAATGATTGCCGCTAAATACGACTTTCCGCGGAAATCTTTGGTATCTTTGGCGACCTTTCTTGTTGCCTCAATTTCTTTGTTGGCCAAAGTCTAGTACCTTTGGCGTGAGTTCTGGAGCTATATTTTTATATCTATGTCCACTAAGGGTGGCTTTAAAAAGTTTCCACAATGTTTTTTCGCACTTCCAGTTTGAATCCAATAGAAGCTTCTAGCAAAAAACTTTTAAATATAAAATTTTCTTACATTCATTTCAAAACTCACTAAAAAAAAAAATGTTTCATTTGAGTGATTTTTAAAAAAGTTATTGCAAAAAATATAATAGAAAATTCTTTTAAACGCAGTGTTTATATAAAAGAATTTTGCCATAAATCTGAAGTCAATAGGATCTGTTGAATTGATCTTCCGAAATTTGGGTCAAAAAAATATGTTGAAACAAATGTTTTTTTCTATGTTTTTATATTGTTAGGTTTTTACCTTTTAAAAACGTTGGTTTATTATACCCTACACCACTATGTGGTCAGGGTATTATAAGTTTGTGCTGATGTTTGTAACACCAAAAAATATTGGTCGTAGACCCACCTTATAGTATACCGATCGGTTCAGAATTTTTTTTTATTTCGATTTAACGATGTCCGTCTGTCCGTCCGTCCGTCTGTCTGTCTGTCCATGCAATCTTGTGCGCACTCTACAGGTCGCAACTATTAAGATATTTTGATGACATTTGGTACACAGACCTATATTGGCCCAAGGACAAAGTCTATTGATTTTGGTGAACATCGGTCCATGTTTAGACCTAGTGCCCATATAAGGGTCCTACCAAAATTATACTGTGTATACGCTGCAGGTCGTAAATATTAAGATATTTTGACGAAATTTGGTACACAGACCTATATTGGCCCAATAACGCAGCCTATTGATTTTGGTGAACATCGGTCCATGTTTAGACCTAGTGCCCATATAAGGGTCCTATCAAAATTATACTGTTTATACGCTGCAGGTCGTAAATATTAAGATATTTTGATGAAATTTGGTACACAGACCTACATTGGGCCAGTAACGCAGCCTATTGATTTTGGTGAACATCGGTCCATGTTTAGACCTAGTGCCCATATAAGGGTCCTACCAAAATTATAATGTTTATACGCTGCAGGTCGCAAATATTAAGATATTTTGATGAAATTTGATACACAGACCTATATTGGCCCAATAACGCAGCCTATTGATTTTGGTGAACATCGGTCCATGTTTAGAACTAGTGCCCATATAAGGGTCCCCCCAAAATTGGCTTGGTTACAAACTGCAGGTCGCAAATATTAAGATATTTTAATGAAATTTGGTGCGCTGACTCACATTATAGAAAATTTTGACATAAGCCCCATTTTAACCCATTCGAATTTCGGATCCAAACAATACACCAGACTGGTGTAGGGTATTGTATAGTCGGCATGCCCGACTTTAACCTTTTTACTCGTTTTTTTAATAAACCGGGTTCTTTTCTATTGCAATCAAAACAATGACACACACTCTTTTGTTTGATATTGAGCTTATTTATTTAACACTTTCTTACTTGACATACAACAGTACAACACACACAACCATACAAACGCTAATGCGCAATTCACTATGCAAGGCTAATATGAAATTGACTACACAAACGCTAACGCGCGACTGACTTACTTAACGTCAAGTGGCAGCCTTATATAGTTTAACGACCGTGGTTGTAGAACATACTAGAAGCTTCGAGTTGTACTAAAATTGTAACACTTTTGCTATTCATAGCAGAGTCCCAATTACTTAACATTATACTTAAATTTATTAAACGTAGTGCTGCCAGATTGACAGATTTACTAAATCCCTTTTCTCGAGATTGTCTTCTTCCAAAATTCTAGAATTTTCTACACATCAGACTAATCCAATTTAGTAACAATATGTTCTTACATCACCAACGACTTATTTGGGAGAAGAGAGAAAGTAAAAAATAGTGCTGCCAGTATCAAATCGACTAAATTAATTTATGATTTAAGGTACGACCATGGATCAAGATTTCTAATAAATCTTTAATAAACGAAATGTATACTTTAACTATAGCAAGCTTCAAAGACCAAATATATTTGTTTTTCTATGAATTAGCACATACAAATTTAAAATGTTTCCAACATATTAAAAACACGAAAGTAATATGCAAATCCTTATAAAAATCTCGCACGTACGATACTAATATATTAATTAAATGCACAAAAACAAACACAAACAAAACTATGAAACAGGGAACATATGTGGTAAAATTACAACAAATAATAGTAAAATTTATGCTATGGGGCAAATGGAAAAATTTCTTTATAACACGATAAGAAATAGTTTAAATAAAAACAATAATCCTAATAACAAAAGCATAACGAAATCCTTAATAATAACAAGAAAAAATATGGAAATGTTAGGAAGTTATAAATTATACAAATATGAAAGAAAGAGACTATGAGTGTTTTGATTTTAGCCTGGAGCAGAAATGTATTTACTTTAACTCTATTACTAAAACACAAACACACGCATGCACACATATGTAAACTGACAATAAAAACTAATATATATATAACACGCATTTCCTTTTTCCGGTAGCATAACAAAAGCTTTATGAAAATGTTAGGTATATAAATATACACAAACAAATTTCTATTATATCAATAATCATAAGTTGGGACCTCTTAATCATATTTTCTTTTTAATTTGCAATAAGTCTGCTAACTGAGTACTACGTTAATAGAAAAATTTCTGTAAAAATTTTAGTTAAAACTACTAAAATTTAGTTAAAAATTCCTTTGCAGAAAAAGTTTCTGAAATTAGCAGATTATCTTTGCTAAATATTAGTAAGATAGGAGCAACAAAAATAAAACTTAAACATGCATGGAAAATCACTGATGAAGCCTGTCCATAAAAAAGGCAAAACCTGGATCTAGTCTGATTTGCAAATTTAATATGTTTATAACTTTTGAAGAAAAGGTTTATTCTTCTTAACCTCAAACCTTCTAGATTAGAATTAATAAAAATACATATTAATTACAATATTAATTGTATTTGGTCTATACAACGATTTTGAAAAAACAACACTTTACTATAAAAATTAAAAAAATGCCCTGTTGGCAGTCCGTCTTCAATATACACAAATTGCCTGCACTTGTACGTAAAAACCATACGTAAATGTGGCAACATTTGCGAAAAGGTGACACGGAGGAAATACGAAGATAAACAAGAAAATCTAAAGTAGAATGTTTGTATCAGGGATGATAAATGGGATTTTCAAAATAGTACCAACTTGCTTAAAAATAGTACTTTTTCGACCTCGAAAGTACCAAAAAATATTTTTTGTATTCTACACCACTCCTTGGGTGTATTGAGTTGGTGCTTATGATGTCGGTTCGTCTGTCCGTACAAAATGAACGATCGATCCTTATAATCAAACTACAGGTCGCATTTTAAAAGATAATTTGACGAAATTTGGTACATAAGTTTCTACTGCATCGATGACTAACGCTATTTCGAAAGGTTAGAATCGGTCCATCTGACATTGAATGTATTGGTATTTAGTGGTATAAACTCAATCAAATCAATTTTATTTGTGCTCGGAAAAGTCCGAAAAATTACAAATATTTTATTTCTTTTCATGGTTTCGGCTTTATCTCGCTAACTGTCGAACCGATATTTACAACTCGGAAACTAGAATATTAGACGTAAATACGATCCCTTCCACAATCGGAAAAATCGATATTTGAACTTGTTAAATGCGTTTCTATAGAATTATTTGGTATGGAATATAATAACTTTGTGCTGACGTTTGATTCAGATGTTTGTTTGAATGAAGTCCCTGAAAGTCGTATTCAACTTTGTTGGAAGGTTAAAATTATTTTAAAGGGATTTAATCAATTCAGCTTATTTGATTTATTCAACCATTAAATTAACATAACCCTCGATGAACGCAACTTCTTGGTCAGGGCTGGCAAAACTTTGACACGCGTGTCAGTAGTGGTACGCGAGTGGATTTTAGATGGCACGCGATGTTTTGTAGAATATTTTCAAAAAATTTAAACTATTAGAAGACCAGCAAAAAATTCAGTTAAATGTTAAATTTCGCTACAAAACTGTGTGCTTTAACTCCATAATGGTGAAATTTTTCATAGAGCTTGTAAATCGTCTTTTAAAATGAATAAAACTCTGTATTGCCACCATTTTTTGTTTAACCAAATATGGTTAATACAGAACCCGCAAATTCGATTATCAGAAAATTCTGGGAAAATTTCTAAAATTCTAGATTGAAAGAAGTTTAAATGTTTCGATGAGAAAATGCCTCATAATCGGATAAATAAAAAGTATCAGAAAATTGCTCAAAAATGGAAAACAACTTGTTATAAAATTGGATCTAAAAAATGAAGTTTTTTTAAAGGGAAAACAGGAGTTACGAAATAACCCTCAATGTAATAAAGGCTGAAAATAAGTTTCATAATGAAATAATCCCTTTTGTTGGAAATTGAAATTGGTTTTTGATCGCACTGATAATAATCCATGCATAAAATTACGAAAAAATGTCAAAACAACAAAAAATTTCGTAAAATATACGAAAAATGGTTTATTTTACGAAAGTTTTTGTTGTTTTGACATTAATTTCGTATTTTTATGCAAGGATTATTATGTGTGCGTGCTTCGCAGACCGATTTCATCTGAAATAGAAATTTCTCTGTTCAAATCGATAACACTGTGAGACAAATGGTAGGGGTCAGTGATCGGGAAGGGTTCAAACTACCGGGGAAAGTTATATTGGTAAAAAAGAAGTTATACGTGTCCCGGCGTTTCGCTGGGTCATCCCCTAGGAATCGAGATATATCGATTTGACCTTTGGTGGTCTTTTTTTTGACATAACTCGAGAACCACTAGTCCGATTTTCCTCAAACAATTTTAAAAAAATTAAAAATTACAATTCCTTTAATCTGTTCATATAACGGTAAAAATAAATGTATGAAGAAAAAAATATTTTTTGCCTAAAATATTAAAAAAAAGTAATAAACAAAAGGTTATTGATTTTTATGGTAGCGGTAACAAACATTTATTTTTACCGGCAAAACTGTTGAGTATATAGAAAAACGTTATATGAACAGATTAAAGGAATTGTAATTTTTAATTTTTTTAAAATTGTTTGAGCAAAATCGGACTAGTGGTTCTCGAGTTATGTCTCGATTCCTAGGGGTGACCCAGCGAAACGCCGGGACACGTATAACTTGTTTTTGACCGATATAACATTTCCCGTTGGTTTCATCCCATCCCGATTTTGACTGTCGCATAGTGTAATATTTGCTTTTTATACATTATTATGATAATAAATAGCACGCGATTTATTTTAACAAAATCAAAATTTTTGCCAGAAGCACATTTTTCAACTTGTTTCTTACGTACTTAAATAATCAATGGCACTCAATAATTTAACTTTTTTTTAACAATATGAAATAACCACCAAAAATGTAATAACCCCCCAAAAAATTAAAAGCCAATAATGTTCAAACTGTTTTAATTTTATTTCATTGGTGATTTTTTCATAATGAAATAATCTCAATATTTAAAGAATAAATAACCCCCAAAAATTAAATAACTGGCAAACATTTCTACGTCATTTCTTGAATCTTATTTAATTTTTCCCTTTGGGGGTTATCCGTAGCGCTGCGATGTACATTTGCGATGATATTTTTAAGAGAAATTTTCCAAATTTTGAAAATTTAAAAAAAAAATTTTAACAGACAACTACCCAGCAAAAAATTTTCAAAATAGGGAATCGAGTTGGGAATCAGGTATTTTTGGTAGAATGCCTTCCCAATTGGATTACCAACTTGTTTCTTTTAACAAGGCGTGAGACTAAATGCAATCGATTCTTTGGAATCGCAATGGTAGCTAGTTACTATTTTTCTTACAGAACACCTTTGATTTTTAGTAAAAGAAGGTGTTCTACACAGAAAAAATTTACAAAATTCTGTTTGTAATGTTAAACACCTTTTTTGCATAAACAAACAAAAAATTTTTTAAAAAGGCACCAACAATGGAAATTGTATATACAAATCCCTTTTTGTAACTTTTTTGTAATTTGTTAAAAATAAAATCAATTTTTTTTTAACAATGTGTTTTGTAAATACAATAATTTTTTTTTGTAACTTGTTTGTATTTGTTAAAAATAAAAAATAAAATTCAACAACGAGTTTGTTATATTAAAACAATTATTCGCTTTATGTTGTCGTATTGACAAAAAAAAATACTTTTTTGAAATTTTTGTTACAATTTACAAACATTTGAGCAATTGAAAACAAAAAATAAATGCTTTGTTTTTTTTTTTTTGTTTCAAAAAATTCTAAGGCTATTTTTTGATATTTTTGATACAATTTACAAACATTTAATAAAAAAATTGTTAGATATCTAAGTAAAAAGTCAACAATTTTTTTTAATTACTTAAAATTTTGTGATACTTTTTTCTGTGTAATAATAAAAAGAATAAGCGAGTTTCTAAAAATAGATATTCTCAAAATAGAATTTACGAATTAAATTTTAAAATAAATAAAAAAAACTTACACATGAGCCACCGTCTTGCATGATAATTTATAGCTTAAATCAGATTTTATTTTTTTATAATTACTTTGTACTTTTTAGCACAAGCTTGTTTTTTTGAGAAAAGAGGTAGTTCTTTAGAATTTATATATAAGGCCTTACAATACACCTTGCAAATTACAGAAAAGGGAAGCGAATATTAAAATCGCTTTGTGGTTATGGTTAAACTAATAGAATTCGACTTATACTAAATTAGACAAATACTAAATAGCATATCAGGTTTAGTGTATATTTATTATATTAGCTGTACTTCCACTCTTACTTATCAACATTAAATAAATAAAATATAATAAAATAAAATAAATCAAATAAATTAAACTAAATAAAATGAAATAAATTAAATAAATAAATTAAATAAATTAAATAAATTAAATAAATAAATTAAATAAATCAAATAAAATAAATAAATTAAATAAATTTTAATGAATTAAATAAATTAAATAAATCAAATAAATTCAATAAATTAAATAAATTAGATAAATTAAATAAATTAAATGAAAAAATTAAATTAAATAAAGTAAATAAATAAAATAAATTAAATAAATTAAATAAATTAAATAAATAAAATAAATCAAATAAATTAAATAAATTAAATAAATTAAATAAATTAAACAAATTAAACAAATTAAATAAATTAAATAAGTTAATAAATTAAATAATTATTATTAAATAATTTATTAAATAAATTATTAAATAAATTATTAAATAATTTATTAAATAAATTATTAAATAAATTATTGAATAAATTAAATACATTAAATAAATAGATTTAATAAATTAAATAAATAAATTAAAAAATTTCAATTGTCCTAACAACAATATCTGAATGTTTTTATGTGGAAATTTCGAAAGGAAAAGTTCCCAGAATCAGAGGGTTTTTCGATAGAAAAGGTTCCCAAAACCTTAAAATTGTATATAAACCATTTTTAATGGAAAAAGTAGTCAGAATGTGAACGTTTTTCTATGGCAGAAATAAATCAGATATTAGCAAAGAGAAAACATATTACACTCACTAACGTTTGTCGGTAGAATCTACTGAAAATGTCAGTTAAAACAAAGATATATGCAGTTAAAAAGGCGACAAAGGTATTTACATTTAAAATAACTAAAAATTGTGTTATTTTTACCTCCTGAAAAATAACTAACAAATGCATTAAAAATAACTACTAATGTCGTAAAATTAACTGAGAAATTTTTACTAAAAAAATTTCAAAACAACTGACGAAATCGGTAAAAACTGCTGTTTTTTATAGTCAAATGTTTTTGTTTATAAAAGTTATATTTTAATAAAAAAACTATTTTTTTTCTTTCGATTACAAAAATATCACAAAAAAATATTACAAAAACTCGAAGTAAAAATTCCAAACCGTTCTCCAGTTTTTATGCTTTATGCATTGGAGATACAATACAAGTTTCTGATTTTTATTTGCAAACTAGAAATATATCAATAATAACAAATATAAACTAAACAAGAATTTTTAAATAAAAAAAATCAACGACATTTTTTATTTTTTAATTAACTACCAAAAATAACTGTTTGCTGTAAAATTACTGTTTTGGTAGTTGTTTATTATGATATTAAAAATAACTGCTTTAAACAACTGTTACAAAATTACAGTACTTTTCGTTAGTTGTTATCTTAAATAACCGTCATAAAAGTTGTTTTGAATTTTTCTGTAGAAAAACAACTGTAATTTCCGTTAAATATAACAACTACTGATTACTATACAAACAACTGTCAAACTTTTTTGAGTGTAGCCAATGGATTGGTTCGGTGTACTAGTGGAATATTTCGTTTGTATCTATCAGAAAATTAGTTTTTAGAATGTATATTCCCTACGGGAAATTTTAACAAACTGTCACCTTTATATGGAATAGACTGGTCACTTTTACATGGCGTTGTCATAGGACCCCTTGTGACATGTCACAAGACAAATCCCAGGACAGGTCCCTGAACTTTGTTTTTTATGAGAGTTCAGTAACCTGTCCTAGGATTTGTCTAGTGACATGTCACAGGGGGTCAATTTCCCCCTCCTATGACAACGCCATGTAAAAGTGACCAGTCTATTTCGGTGACAGTTTGTTAAAATTTCCAATAGGGTTATTTCCGAGAACGGAAATTCGCTGTCCTAAACAAAAATTCGGTAGTATTATCCGAAAAAATTTGTTGCAGCAACTGAACCATTATATTGGCATTATAATTGTTTTTTTTTTGGTTATATTTTAAAAAATTTGTACTGATTTCAAGTCAGAAAAAAATGGTATGTATCAAATGAAAAAATATGGGGTTTTGTTGGCCTTTTTAAACTACTTTTCCAAAAGATTTGTTTTGGACGTTTTGCAAAATACAAAGCAATAAATTAAAATTAATCGATTAACTGACAAAATTGCAAAAGACAATAGATTTTCCTTTTATTTTAATTCTCAATGTAATAACTTAAAAGAAATTTTAGTAATTTTTTATATTTTGTTTTGAATAACTGCTAAGAAAAATTAAAAAATATATTTCTTTGTAATGTTACTATTTATTTAATCGAAAACAACTTTTCTGGTTTACTTTTTTAATTACCATTGAACATTTATTTACTCTTCATGCAGTGATTGTGTATATCAAAAATAATATTTGTGATAAAGCGCAAATTTATTGGGAAGAAATGGGAAATAGTCCTTTAAATATTAAAATGCCGTATTAGCACAAAATTTTTAAAATAATTTTTTCATTGTTATGTTTAAAACTAAATAACTTCTCTTTTCAAAATGTGGAACTACTTCTTAATTTGTTGTTTTACTACCAAAATGTAAACGGTTATTTTCTAAGATCAAATAATTTAAAAAGTAAATTATTAATTTTTGAAAACTTTTGTTAGTAAATAATTATATTTGAATGACTTTCATGCCTTGTTTGTTTTGATTTTTAGAATTGATTACAATACCTCTTGCTTTTTTTACGATCTTGTTAGAATGTGTTTGGTAATGCAGTAAAGAAATTTGGCAATGAGATTTGTAAGCGGTTATATGGCAATGCCTTGTTAAGGTAATGGGTAATTTTTTACTGGGTAATATTTAGGTGGCACGCGAGAAATTTTTAGAAAAAAAATTTGTACGTTTCAGGCACGTAGTGAAAAAAGTCTTGCCACCCCTGTTCTTGGTTATCACAACAATTTAAAGTTTACTTACTACTAGTTACTACTTTTACTACAGCTGGAAAAATTCAATACAAAAAGTAAACAAAACTTTCCAATTGTAGTAAAAGTAGTAAGAATTTCGAGTAATCGAACACACTGATTTTTAATATTTTTGTGTACATATTTTAATAATTTGTTTCATTGAATTACGTATTTTAAACTCCGATACCCAGTGTAGAAAATCATTACCAGATATGTGGTTATGTAACTACATACTCGGTAATGGTAACTAGTTACTTTTGTTATTACATTTCTTATTACCTTTATATGGCGATGTCGCGAAAAATAATCAGTTATGGTTACACACCAGCATACGAAAAATCAAAAAATATATCGTTACCTATGTGCTCACCAGTAATGAGTATAAAATAGTATAAAAATAGATTTTCAAAAAAATAAATTATATAAAAAAAAATATTTTTTATTGTAGTTTTTTTTTTTAATAAAATATGCTGGTGCGGGAATCGAACCTGGGTCTACAGATTGCCAGTCAATAGCTCTACCATCTGAGCTATATCATGTAATATTTAATATTTAATAAATAAAAACATAATTGACCTTCTGCACACAAGTAAGCTTACTCGCCAACATACAAAAAATCAAAAAATATGTGGTTACATATATCCTTACCAGTGTTTAAAAAATATTAAGTCTAAAAATAGATTTAAAAAAATTTAAAAAAAAATCTAGAAAATTATTTTCTATTTGAAATAATGATAAAAATAAGTCATTATCAGTAACTCATTATAGTATGTTTTAAAATAATGCAGAAGGTAAGTGGGTGTCATTACTGGTAGTCCAAAAAATAATGATATGTCATTACCGTTTCTACACTGGGTAGTTAATTTCTTCATTTGAAATACAATATTTGGTATGAAAATTAAAAAAAAAATAAAACATGAAAATTTGTAAATAGTACTAAATGAGTCATGGGAGTACCATAGTACTTTTGAGGTTCTAATAGTACCATAAAAAGTACTATAGTACTAACTTTATCATCCCTGGTTTGTATATGTCTTTTTGATCACTTCTGAAAGTATTTATATAGAGACAATCTGACAATAAAAATATAAACAATAATACAATTTAATGGAAAATTACTGATGAAGCCTGTCCATAAAAAGGCAGAAACTGGATCTAGTCTGATTTGCAAATTTAATGTGTTTATAACTTTTGAAGAAACGGTGTATTCTTCTTAACCTCAAACCTACTAGATTAAGATTAAGATATTAATTACAATATTTTTAGTTATATTTGAGTTAAGTTGTAGTTAATAGAAAATAACAACTTAACCTGCTAAAATCAACAATAAATTTTGCTAAATAACACTTTGCTACACAAAAAATATGCAGGGTTTCTGGTATAGAAATTCTGTTTTGTGGGAGTGCGGAGATACTTATAATTTTTCTAATATGACAAAAAAAATTTAAAGTTTTTTTTAATGGAATTAAAAATCTAGTCTTTTGAAATCAGGAGTTTACTATTTTTTAAGCAAATATTTCTGTTGATTTTAGAAGGATAGAGAGTGATATTTGCATTCAACTAAATTGAACTTAAAAATAATAAAAACTTTGTAGATATAAGTTTGTTTTTGCTATTTTAAGTCTACTAATATTTAGCTAAATTTTCTGCAGATTCTACTGTATAATTTGTCATGTTCAATTAAAGTTGACTCAAATATAATTAAAATTCTGTAAATTTAACAGTTTATAATAAATAAAGCAAATAAATCGGCTAATTTCAGCAGTTTTTTCAGCAAGGTAACTTTTTGTAGCTTTTTCTGCTCTGCTAGGTTTATTTCTATGGGCGTACTTAGTACAGAATTTTATTCTAATATACATATCTCAATTTATCTAAATCTCGGCCAATAAAAATTATTTTGTTTACATAAAAATTGTTTTATTTATAAAATAAAGAATTTCAGATGCTTTACTAGGGATTTATAAAGTTTCACTACGTTAATCGACTTCGTGTAGCACTACAGAGGTCATTTAATGCCTTTCATTTGATACCTAAATTGCCTTAAGTTATTTGAAAAAAATTTTAAATTTCCTCAAAAATCTGCAAAATCTCGCTTCTATTCCAACGGGTATCACATATTCAAATTTCAGCCAAATTGGTTGGGAGATCCCTTACTTTTTAGTACTCATAAAGAAGTCTTTTGATATTTTTATCTTAACGAATTTATATTAAGACATGCCAACTTATGATCAAATTTAAATTATTATATACGTAGTCTATATATATTTTTACTACATAAAATTCTACCGAGTATGATAATAGAAATATACATACATATACATATGTATTTCTATAAATTTAGACACACGAGTACTAATATTTCCATACAATAAAGTCATTAGCATGACTTGAATATATTTCATGCCCATGTGGCAATAAACACTGGAAGTGAAACTTTATGCAGAAAATAAAAGACATCTATGTTTAGTAACTAGACAAGAAGTGTAAGCTACTCTAACACTTGTAAGGTAAACGAAATATCAAACAAAAACAAAAAGTTACTTGACACTAAATGACCTAAAAACATAAACACAGAAAACGAACTCAAACAGCTGTTGTACAGTTGGTGCTAAGAAACAAATTTTGCAAATTTTCTTTCAATTTCCGGGAAAGTGCAAAATTGTTAAAAATCGAATTTCAATTTCAGATCAATTTTGTACACAAAAAAAAATATTTTTGAATAATAAACCCTGCGTATTATGAGCCAAATACGGTAGAAATAAGTCAAAAAAAAATATTTGAATCGGATCTTTAGTTCTCCAGAATTTATAGTTGATGATATTGGTTAGGTTTTATTGTTATTTTTCGCTTTTCCCATATAATAAGAAATTCCATTTCCCGGAAAATAAAAAAGTCCCGGAAATCCCATGCCCTAGTTGCACACTAGCTATTTTGCTATTATTCTATCATTTGCATTTTTCTATTTTTTTAATTTTTTTTTATAAAAATCCGCTTTAAAAAAAAATCATTTAAATTTTGCGACATTTTTTTTATTTGTTTTCATATAAAAAGTGCAATTTTCTGTAAAATTCAGGGAAACCGTCGTTCGTCTATTTTGTGGGCAAAATCATCAGATATAACGACGGTGCGTATGAGTGTTATTATTAATATTACACATATGTACGTAGTGTAGTCTTCTGATATTTTGTTTTTATTTTGTTCGAATCCATAGCTTCGAAAATTGGCCATTCCTAATATAAATCTTGTTATCTGTGTAGTCTAAAAAGCTAACAAGGAAGGTCTGCATGGTTCACTCTGATTTAGATAAAATTTGGAAAATTAAAAACCGTTAATGTTTTTGTATGGATGCATGTGTGGAAATTGAAAATTTCATGGTTATCTGTATGTTGTTTGTTTAGAACATATATTGGTTATAATTTTGACGCTTTAACAGAGTTTCAAATAGCAATTTGAAAAACAAAAATTGGTCTCGAACACGCCATATTGCAACTTAAATGACGGATAAAATATATAAATTTAGTGGCTGCACTGATACACAGAAAAACCTGAAAACGAGTATTAATTATGAAATTTATTATACTAATTAAAAATGTACTTGATATTGCACCTATCACTCAAATGATACTATTAATTACTAAAAATTGCACACAATTACTTGAAACAAAATTCGATTAAAGTACCCAGTGTAGAAACGGTAATGACATATCATTATTTTTTGGACTACCAGTAATGACACCCACTTACCTTCTGTATTATTTTAAAACATATAATAATGAGTTACTGATAATAACTTGTTTTTATCATTATTTCAAATAGAAAATAATTTTTTAGATTTTTTTGAAAATTTTTTTAAATCTATTTTTAGACTGAATATTTTTTAAACACTGTTAAGGATATATGTAACCACATATTTTTTGATTTTTTGTATGTTGGCGAGTAAGCTTACTTGTGTGCAGCAAGTCAATTGTGTTTTTATCTATTAAATATTACATGTCGATATAGCTCAGATGGTAGAGCTGTTGACTGGCAATCTGTAGACCCAGGTTCAATTCCCGCACCAGCAAATTTTATTAAAAAAAAAAAAAAATACAATAAAAAATATTTTTTTTTATATAATTTATTTTTTAGAAAATCAATATTTAGACTCATTATTTTTGTCAGTACTGGTAAGCACATAGGTAGCGATATATTTTTTGATTTTTCGTATGCTGGTGTGTAACGACAACTCATTATTTTTCGCGACATCGCCATATAAAGGTAATAAGAAATGTAATAACAAAAGTAACTAGTTACCATTACCAAGTATGTAGTTACATAACCACATATCTGGTAATGATTTTCTACACTGGGTAGTAATCATATCAATTAAATCATTAATTGAAAATTAAAAAAATATGATATTGAACAAAAGAGTGTACGTTAGGGTGGGTGGATTTAGCAATCGATATTGTGCCATCGATTCTTCGATAGCTTTTGGCATGAGGAAAAAAAAGTTCCACTAAGACATATCAAAAAAATCATTTTCGAGGCGCCCAAATTTAAATTTTTTACAATTTTCTAATAAATCCTAGATTAGCGCCATCTCGCGGTGGCTTTTTGAAACAACTAAGGAAGTTGTAAACAATATAATATTACAACCTTTCCGGAAAGGTATTACTTATGAAAATCGGATAAAAAAAATGTGGCATCTACACTCATAAAAAAAAAGTTAGTACAAAAGTCTGTTAAACGCGTACTAATTCAATTGAACTAATTTTTCCTGTTGTTTTCGTTTAAATCCGTTGTTTAGCTAAAATTGTTAGTTATCAAATTTCACCACAAAAACATATTTCTGCTATACTTGAACTAATTTTTCCTCCTGATATTTAGTTATTTTTTATAAATGATTTTCACAATGTTATCAGCTAATATAGATAAATTTATTGGCAACTTTTTAATATTTGTGTTTTCAAAAGAAAACGATAGGGGCGCTAGTGTATAGTGATTGATGGTGCTTGATGGCGCTTGATGGTGAAGTGTGTATTGGTGAGTTTACCTACCAATACAAATTAAAAAATTTCTAGTAAGTGTATTTTAATGTGTGTGATGAGTCATCAATAATGACGCTTACCAATGCAAATAAAAACGAGTAAAAAGGTTAAAGTCGGGCATGCCGACTATACAATACCCTACACCAGTCTGGTGTATTGTTTGGATCCGAAATTCGAAAGGGTTAAAATGGGGCTTATGTCAAAATTTTCTATAATGTGAGTCAGCGCACCAAATTTCATTAAAATATCTTAATATTTGCGATCTGCAGTTTGTAACCAAGCCAATTTTGGGGGGACCCTTATATGGGCACTAGGTCTAAACATGGACCGATGTTCACCAAAATCAATAGGCTTCGTCGTTGGGCCAACATAGGTCTGTGTACCAAATTTCATAAAAATATCTTAATATTTGCGACCTGCAGCGTATAAACAATATAATTTTGGGGGGACCCTTATATGAGCAATAGGTCTAAACATGGACCGATGTTCACCAAAATCAATAGGCTGCGTTATTGGGCCAATATAGGTCTGTGTACCAAATTTCATCAAAATATCTTAATACTTACGACCTGCAGCGTATAAACAGTATAATTTTGGTAGGACCCTTATATGGGCACTAGGTCTAAACATGGACCGATGTTCACCAAAATCAATAGGCTGCGTTATTGGGCTAACATAGGTCTGTGTACCAAATTTTGTCAAAATATCTTAATATATACGACCTGCAGCGTATAAACAATATAATTTTGGTAGGACCCTTATATGGGCACTAGGTCTAAACATGGACCGATGTTCAGCAAAATCAAACTTGTTCATCCTTGGGCCAACATAGGTCTGCGTACCAAATTTCATCAAAATATCTTAATAGTTGCGACCTGTAGAGTGCGCACAAGATTGCATGGACAGACAGACGGACGGACGGACGGACAGACGGACGGACGGACGGACAGACGGACATGGTTAAATCGAAATAAAAAAAATTCTGAACCGATCGGTATACTATAAGGTGGGTCTACGACCAATATTTGTTGGTGTTACAAACATCAGCACAAACTTATAATACCCTGACCACATAGTGGTGTAGGGTATAATAATATGCGCTTGTTTACAAAGTTCTAGTAAATAAAATAATATGATAAGAGCATGTTTTATTTTGTTTCTGTTAGTCAGCAAAGCAACGCAAAAGAAAACGGAGGTATACTGGACATTAACATTTCGCAGTTAAAATTGTATTTAAGAATAAAATAATAGAGGTTTGTTTTATAATATAAACTATATTTAAGGGAATACTATTAAATATGTTATTTTTTTCTTTTATTTCAGCCCTTTAACATTTTCATTTAAATTCGACCCGCAGGTAGACGAAAAAAGAAACCAAATAATACAACTCCAGCGGAAGTTTAACATATTGGCAAGAAAATAAAAGTGCAAATAGTGTTTTTGGATTGTGTAATTTATTTGAAAATAAAATTAACAATATTTGTTGTTATTCAATTAATAACAAAAAGTGATTGTAATTTTAGCAGCATGTTTTGCAGATTTCAACTGACCCACTTTCATTTCTATTTAACGAAAATTCTTCTAAATTTTTGAATGTTAACTAAATTTTTTACCTGTTTATAACCAACTAAAATTTAGCAGAAAACATGTGCTGATTTCAGCTGAGTAATTTTCATTTCCATTAAACAACATTTCTTATAAATTATTGTATTTGAACTAACTTTTTTACCTAAAATTTAGGTCACCTAAATTTAGCAGACCATGATTCTCAACATCATTGAAATTTCTGCTGGCGCAAATTCAGGTACTATTTCCTGTTATTTTAGCAGAATTTTTAGCTATTTGTACGGGCTTTTTTTTATGAGTGTAGAGGTAAAAGTATATAAGTAAAATTATTTTCTGCTCATGTTTTGAGGCCAAGAACGAATCAAGCCAATTTCGAAACAAAGGGTAGTCGGAAAGGGCAAGGCGGGTGGGGCAAAACTTCCCAACCACTATTTTCTACATAGTTGTTAACCGGTCTTGCAATATGTGACCGCGCGTTGTCATGATGGAACATTACGTCTTCATGTCTAGTCGCATATTCCGGGCCCTTTTCGGTCAGTGCTCGCTTTAAGTGAATCAATTTGTTCGGTACGTGTCCCCTGTGATCATCTGGCCCGAGTTCAGTAGACCATAATAGATTGGACCCTTGTGGTCCCAGCAAATATAGAGCATTACCTTGGCGCCTTGGATATTCCGCTTTGGTGTTGATTTGGCTGGATTTCCGGGCTTCACATACGATTTCTTGCGCTTCGGGTTGTCGTATTGCAACCATTTTTCATCGCCAGTAATAATTCAATGTAAAAATGACTTCCACTTATGCCTTTCAAGCAGCATACCATGCAAAATTGTATATCAAAGTCTCTAGGCTTCAACTCGTGTGATACCCAATTTCGTGGCTTTTGGATAAATCCTGCTGCTTGCAAACATTTTGAAATTGCTGCTTGAGTGACTCCAAATGAATTTCTTCTTGAGTTCGACAGCAATCTTTATCGAGGAATGCCCCCCATTCATCATCTGCGAACTTTTTTGGCTGACCTGGGCGGTCTTTGTCTTCCGTGTCAAAATCACTACTTCTGAACCGCACAAACTATCTCTTGCACGTTGAAATCGATAGTATTCAGGATAAGCTTCGGTGAGCAATTGCTCAACATTTGTCAGATTGAAAAAGTAAAGCAAGACTTCCCGCAAATGATGCTTTGTTGGCACAAAATTCGACATTTTCGAAGCAAAAAAAAACTTTGTTGTTTACACTATTTCGTTCAATGACTAAGTGAAAATAAATGACAGATGTTTTCCCTCCAAAATGTTATATAAGTTATTAAAGACACAAACCATGTGTAAAAGATATGCCATCTATTGTGAATCCCGCATTTTTATGTTATACACCCAATAATTTGTATGGATCCGATGGGATCATTTATTTTATTAAATGCTTCAGTAAAATTTTTGATTTTTGCCACGCTTTTCAGCCTAAGTCGCCACAATGCGCTGTTTTGCTTCCGTGTTCTTTAAAGCATTTCTATTTGGAACTTTTTGTACTTTAAAAGATTTCAGGCCAGCGTCCGTTTTGACTTTGCATACAAAAAAACCCGAGCAAGAATTTTCTACCTCAAAAGTTGGGATTCTTCTTCAACATGGGACTGATTTTGTACGCCTTTTCCTACTCACATATCGTCACCGCGCCTAAGAAATTAGCTATTTGTTTTCAAAAATTATTTGTGGGGCAGCTAAATTATGTCTTTATTTTGTGTCTTCGATTTGCTTTTCGGAAGTAATGATTTTATAAATGGAAAGTTTGGAGTTTCGTTTATATATATGTGTAAAAAATAAATTTATAAAAACTTTCGCGAAACACTGAAATAAAGCCGTTTTGCAGGTCTCCGCACAACAAAGTTTTTTTCGACAAATAGCTATTTTCTTCGGCGCACCGACGATATGCACTTTTTTCTGCCAGAGCCTGCCTTCCAAATGATCTCCAAGTCTTCCCTAAATTTCTTTAGAATTCTGGAAATCGTTTTTGGGCCAACTTTTAGTATTCAATCTATTTTTTTTTTTTATATGCCCACTGAGGGCGGTTTTGAAAAGTTTTCACAATGTTTTTTCGCACTTCCAATTCCAATTTTGAATCTTACATTTATTTCAAAAAAAAAATTTTTCATTTAGTAGGTTTGAGGTTAAGAAGAAGAATAACCCAGCAAAAAATTTTCAAAATAGGGAATCGAGTTGGGAATCAGGTATTTTTGGTAGAATGCCTTCCCAATTGGATTACCAACTTGTTTCTTTTAACAAGGCGTGAGACTAAATGCAATCGATTCTTTGGAATCGCAATGGTAGCTAGTTACTATTTTTCTTACAGAACACCTTTGATTTTTAGTAAAAGAAGGTGTTCTAATAATAAAAAGAATAAGCGAGTTTCTAAAAATAGATATTCTCAAAATAGAATTTACGAATTAAATTTTAAAATAAATAAAAAAAAACTTACACATGTGTTTCGTTGGGATTTGATCCCTGGCTTCCTGCGTGTCAGGCGGATACTCTTCCACTGAGCCACCGTCTTGCATGATAATTTATAGCTTAAATCAGATTTTATTTTTTTATAATTACTTTATACTTTTTAGCACAAGCTTGTTTTTTTGAGAAAAGAGGTAGTTCTTTAGAATTTATATATAAGGCCTTACAATACACCTTGCAAATTACAGAAAAGGGAAGCGAATATTAAAATCGCTTTATGGTTATGGTTAAACTAATAGAATTCGACTTATACTAAATTAGACAAATACTAAATAGCATATCAGGTTTAGTGTATATTTATTATATTAGCTGTACTTCCACTCTTACTTATCAACATTAAATAAATAAAATATAATAAAATAAAATAAATCAAATAAATTAAACTAAATAAAATGAAATAAATTAAATAAATAAATTAAATAAATTAAATAAATTAAATAAATAAATTAAATAAATCAAATAAAATAAATAAATTAAATAAATTTTAATGAATTAAATAAATTAAATAAATCAAATAAATTCAATAAATTAAATAAATTAGATAAATTAAATAAATTAAATGAAAAAATTAAATTAAATAAACTAAATAAATAAAATAAATTAAATAAATTAAATGAATTATATAAATTAAATAAATTAAATAAATAAAATAAATAAAATAAATCAAATAAATTAAATAAATTAAATAAATTAAACAAATTAAATAAATTAAATAAATTAAATAAGTTAATAAATTAAATAAATTAAATAATTATTATTAAATAATTTATTAAATAAATTATTAAATAAATTATTAAATAATTTATTAAATAAATTATTAAATAAATTATTGAATAAATTAAATACATTAAATAAATAGATTTAATAAATTAAATAAATAAATTAAAAAATTTCAATTGTCCTAACAACAATATCTGAATGTTTTTATGTGGAAATTTCGAAAGGAAAAGTTCCCAGAATCACAGGGTTTTTCGATAGAAAAGGTTCCCAAAACCTTAAAATTGTATATAAACCATTTTTAATGGAAAAAGTAGTCAGAATGTGAACGTTTTTCTATGGCAGAATAAATCAGATATTAGCAAAGAGAAAACATATTACACTCACTAACGTTTGTCGGTAGAATCTACTGAAAATGTCAGTTAAAACAAATATATATGCAGTTAAAAAGGCGACAAAGGTATTTACATTTAAAATAACTAAAAATTGTGTTATTTTTACCTCCTGAAAAATAACTAACAAATGCATTAAAAATAACTACTAATGTCGTAAAATTAACTGAGAAATTTTTACTAAAAAAATTTCAAAACAACTGACGAAATCGGTAAAAACTGCTATTTTTTATAGTCAAATGTTTTTGTTTATAAAAGTTATATTTTAATAAAAAAACTATTTTTTTTCTTTCGATTACAAAAATATCACAAAAAAATATTACAAAAACTCGAAGTAAAAATTCCAGTTTTTATGCTTTATGCATTGGAGATACAATACAAGTTTCTGATTTTTATTTGCAAACTAGAAATATATCAATAATAACAAATATAAACTAAACAAGAATTTTTAAATAAAAAAAATCAACGACATTTTTTATTTTTTAATTAACTACCAAAAATAACTGTTTGCTTAAAATTACTGTTTTGGTAGTTGTTTATTATGATATTAAAAATAACTGCTTTAAACAACTGTTACAAAATTACAGTACTTTTCGTTAGTTGTTATCTTAAATAACCGTCATAAAAGTTGTTTTGAATTTTTCTGTAGAAAAACAACTGTAATTTCCGTGAAATATAACAACTACTGATTACTATACAAACAACTGTCAAACTTTTTTGAGTGTAGCCAATGGATTGGTTCGGTGTACTAGTGGAATATTTCGTTTGTATCTATCAGAAAATTAGTTTTTAGAATGTAATTTCCCTACGGGAAATTTTAACAAACTGTCACCTTTATATGGAATAGACTGGTCACTTTTACATGGCGTTGTCATAGGACCCCTTGTGACATGTCACAAGACAAATCCCAGGACAGGTCCCTGAACTTTGTTTTTTATGAGAGTTCAGTAACCTGTCCTAGGATTTGTCTAGTGACATGTCACAAGGGGTCCTATGACAACGCCATGTAAAAGTGACCAGTCTATTTCATATAAAGGGGCCAGTTCGGTGACAGTTTGTTAAAATTTCCAATAGGGTTATTTCCGAGAACAGAAATTCGCTGTCCTAAACAAAAATTCGGTAGTATTATCCGAAAAAATTTGTTGCAGCAACTGAACCATTATATTGGCATTATAATTGTTTTTTTTTTGGTTATATTTTAAAAAATTTGTACTGATTTCAAGTCAGAAAAAAATGGTATGTATCAAATGAAAAAATATGGGGTTTTGTTGGCCTTTTTAAACTACTTTTCCAAAAGATTTGTTTTGGACGTTTTGCAAAATACAAAGCAATAAATTAAAATTAATCGATTAACTGACAAAATTGCAAAAGACAATAGATTTTCCTTTTATTTTAATTCTCAATGTAATAACTTAAAAGAAATTTTAGTAATTTTTTATATTTTGTTTTGAATAACTGCTAAGAAAAATTAAAAAATATATTTCTTTGTAATGTTACTATTTATTTAATCGAAAACAACTTTTCTGGTTTACTTTTTTAATTACCATTGAACATTTATTTACTCTTCATGCAGTGATTGTGTATATCAAAAATAATATTTGTGATAAAGCGCAAATTTATTGGGAAGAAATGGGAAATAGTCCTTTAAATATTAAAATGCCGTATTAGCACAAAATTTTTAAAATAATTTTTTCATTGTTATGTTTAAAACTAAATAACTTCTCTTTTCAAAATGTGGAACTACTTCTTAATTTGTTGTTTTACTACCAAAATGTAAACGGTTATTTTCTAAGATCAAATAATTTAAAAAGTAAATTATTAATTTTTGAAAACTTTTGTTAGTAAATAATTATATTTGAATGACTTTCATGCCTTGTTTGTTTTGATTTTTAGAATTGATTACAATACCTCTTGCTTTTTTTACGATCTTGTTAGAATGTGTTTGGTAATGCAGTAAAGAAATTTGGCAATGAGATTTGTAAGCGGTTATATGGCAATGCCTTGTTAAGGTAATGGGTAATTTTTTCCTGGGAAACCTTCCTCAAAAGTTATAAACACATTAAATTTGCAAATCTGACTAGATCTGGTTTCTGCCTTTTTATGGACAGGCTTCATCAGTGATCTTCCATTAAATTGTATTATTGTTTATATTTTTATTGTCAGATTGTCTCTATAGGAATAATTTCAGAAGTGATCAAACAGACATATACAAACATACTACTTCAGATTTTCTCTGTTTATCTTCTTATTTCCTCCGTGTCACCTTTTCACAAATGTTGCCACATTCAATTTGAGCTATTTTTAAAAAAGTTATTGCAAAAAATGTGATGGAAAATTTTTGGAATAGATCGATTTTTGCAAATAATCTACAATTTGTTGAAAAACTATCGCAATATTGGAGCACAAATGCCTCTTGAAATACATTTCCTACATTCACATATCGACAAGCAGGAAGAGCGGCTGGCTGCCGCAAGATTTGGCGAAAATCGAATAACGATACCAAGGATTTTGGGACGAGGGCATGCTGAGCGACTACTGTTGGACTCTTATGCGTGAAACTGAGCCCAAATAGTACATACGACTCAGTTCAACCGCTCTTCATTTCTGATTTATAATTTTATTGAATAAGATTGTCAGTAGTTGTCAAAAACAACAAACTAATCTACTGAGAATATCGAAAACTATAACCAACCTTTAAAACGCATTTAAGATTCGAATTCAGCTGCTCAAATTACCTTAAAAACAAATTATGGTTACTTCCCAGCAAAACTTTGGTAATGGGTGCGATATACTTACGGAATATCTTCTAATTACAACTTATTACCTTCTGCATTATTTTAAAGCAAAAAGTAATGACTTGCCGATCGCTGATTACGTATTGTACAATTTATAAATGCAAAGTCATGATTAAGACATTTTTGAAAATCTATTTTTAGATACATTACTTTGTGTGTTTTTGTAAGCATTGGGGTAAGGTGTATAATTTTGGACATCATGAACGAAAATACGAAGCACAACAAGTCGTTCACTTTTAAAGCAATCAAATGTCATATGTGTCGATAGCTCAGGGGGCAGAGTTCTCGGCTAACAAGCAGGGATCCCAGGTTCGAATCCCAGCGTGACCACGTTTATATATTTAATAAAAAAATATTTGTAATACATTTTTTTAAAATTAAATTTTTTTCACGAAAATCTATTGTTACGCCCATTACTTTACCCATCCCGGTAACCACATAAGTAACCACTTACTTTATCACATTCTCCCTATACATTATTTTGGTGCTCATCGCTTTTAAAATTCATTAGTGAAGTAAGATGTAAAGTAATGCATGGGGACCTTTGGCTACACATTACTTTATACATTATTTGGTAATGTGTGGTTTTGCTAGGTTATGATCAAAAGCATGTATACTTGTTTCACAAGTTTCCAGAACCGTTTCATTTTAATTAAAATTATATTTGTTATTTTAATGTTTTTCATTAAAGTTTTTTTTTTCACAAACTGTAAATCATAGAGAAGGAGATAATATAGAGGGGAAAATGACATCCAGTAAATATTAACTTTGTTGAGGATGCTTTAAACCAAAGAATAATATTGACATAAATGCCGAAGGCTACTAAAATCAAATCATTAAACGGATAAGGATAATTGTTATAAATGTGATACTCATGTCATGACAGAACTAAGACTAAGAACATTTTTGTGTTGGAAGAAGTAAGCGTAAATGGCAAATAGTTTTGAAACATTAATAAGAACAATTAAATTTAAATTTACTACAACTACTTAATACAAAAATAGAATATTTTAATTAAAACAAAAACTTACCAAACTGTAATTAAAACAAAAACTTACCAAAGGTTTATTCTTCTTAACCTCAAACCTTCTAGATTAGAATTAATAAAAATACATATTAATTACAATATTAATTGTATTTGGTCTATACAACGAGTTTGGAAAAACAACACTTTACTATAAAAATTAAAAAAATGCCCTGTTGGCAACATTTGCGCAAAGGTGACACGGAGGAAATAACAAGATAAACAAGAAAATCTAAAGTAGAATGTTTGCATATGTCTTTTTGATCACTTCTGAAAGTATTTATATACACGCAGAGAAAAGATATGGTTGCAATATGATCACGGCTACAAAACTATGATCCCTTCTGCCATACATGGTTGTTGCAATCATATTATTAATGTATTACTCATACTTTACAAGTTATATGGTCGTCTGTAATCATTTTATAGTTAAAATCTCTCCTTTTTTCGCTTATCATATTTTTCTCTCGGCTACAATCATATATTATCCGGACAATCATATTCCTCTCTTTGAATTACAATCATATTATTA
The DNA here is from genome assembly GCA_949987735.1 of Leucophora obtusa. Taxonomy (NCBI): domain Eukaryota; kingdom Metazoa; phylum Arthropoda; class Insecta; order Diptera; family Anthomyiidae; genus Leucophora; species Leucophora obtusa. The sequence continues at coordinate 45,910,460 of OX465295.1, forward strand.
TTTGTACTGAGAGATATCACGTTCACAATCATTGGTATGGTTTCGACAAATATATGATGGTCAGTATATCTTTTTATGAGCGTCATCGATCAGTTAGCGTCATTCTTGTTTCAGATTTTGTGAGAAGAAGTTATAAGACGCAATCAAGGAAAATAATCTCTATATATAAAAGAATAACGTGACTGACTGACTGACTGACTCAACATCGCCCAGTCCAAACCGCTGAAGCTAGGAAGTTGAAATTTGGTATGTAGGTTCCTCTTTCGGGGTAGACGTCCGCTAAGACGGGATTTTTGGAAATTCCTACCGGAACGGGCAAAAAGGGGGAAAGTGTCCCCCTTGACGGCCTGCCAAAACCCCTTTGGCTAGAAAGCTGAAATTTAAGATATGTGTTCCTTGGAGTAGGGGCTAACTTTTCTGGAAAGTACTTTCTAGAATTTTGGACAGGAACGTTGTAAAAATGGGGGTTAAAAAGGGGAAAAATGCCCCCCTTGACGGCCTGCCCAAACCGCTGGAGGTAGGAAGTTGAAATTTCATATAAAGGTTCCTCCACTATCGTAGACATCCACCAAGACGGGAGTTTTGGAAATTTTTACAGGGACGGGCAAAAAGGGGAAAAAGTCTCCCCCTTGACGGCCTGCTCAAACTGCTGGAGCTATGAAGTTGAAATTTGGTATGTAGGTTCCTCGACCGGTGTAGACGTCCGTTGAGACGGCATTTTTGGAAATTCTTATCGGGAGGGGCAAAAAGGGGACAAAAAAAGTACCTTTTTCCAAAAAAGTACCTTTTCCCAAAAAAGTACCTTTTCCCAAAAAAAGTACCTTTTTCCCAAAAAAAGTACCTTTTTCCAAAAAAAAGTACTTTTTCAAAAAAAAGTACCTTTTTCCAAAAAAAGTACCTTATTCCAAAAAAAAGTACCTTTTTCCAAAAAAAGTACCTTTTTCCAAAAAAAGTACCCTTTTCCAAAAAAAAGTACCTTTTTCCAAAAAAAAGTACCTTTTTCCAAAAAAAGTACCTTTTTCCAAAAAAGTACCTTTTTCCAAAAAAAGTACCTTTTCCAAAAAAAGTACCTTTTTCCCAAAAAAGTACCTTTTTCCAAAAAAAGTACCTTTTTCCAAAGTACCTTTTTCCAAAAAAAGTACCCTTTTCCAAAAAAAAGTACCTTTTTCCAAAAAAAGTACCTTTTTCCAAAAAAGTACCTTTTTCCAAAAAAAGTACCTTTTTCCAAAAAAAGTACCTTTTTCCAAAAAAGTACCTTTTTCCAAAAAAAGTACCTTTTTCCAAAAAAAGTACCTTTTTCCAAAAAAAGTACCTTTTTCCAAAAAAAGTACCTTTTTCCAAAAAAAGTACCTTTTTCCAAAAAAAGTACCTTTTTCCAAAAAAAGTACCTTTTTTCAAAAAAAGTACCTTTTTCCAAAAAAAGTACCTTTTTCCAAAAAAAAGTACCTTTTTCCAAAAAAAGTACCTTTTTCCAAAAAAAGTACCTTTTTCCAAAAAAAGTACCTTTTTCCAAAAAAAGTACCTTTTTCCAAAAAAAGTACCTTTTTCCAAAAAAAAGTACCTTTTTCCAAAAAAAGTACCCTTTTCCAAAAAAAAGTACCTTTTTCCGAAAAAAGTACCTTTTTCCAAAAAAAGTACCTTTTTCCAAAAAAAGTACCTTTTTCTAAAAAAAAGTACCTTTTTCCAAAAAAAGTACCTTTTTCCAAAAAAAGTACCTTTTTCCAAAAAAAGTACCTTTTTCCAAAAAAAGTACCTTTTTCCAAAAAAAAGTACCTTTTTTAAAAAAAAGTACCTTTTTCCAAAAAAAGTACCTTTTTCCAAAAAAAGTACCTTTTTTAAAAAAAGTACCTTTTCCCAAAAAACATACATTTTTCCAAAAAAAATAACTTTTTCAAAAAAAGTACCTTTTCCAAAAAGAAGTACCTTTTCCCAAAAAAAGTACCTTTTTCTAAAAAAATGTTCCTTTTCCCAAAAAACATACATTTTTTCAAAAAAATATGTACCTATTTTCAAAAAAAGTACCTTTTCCAAAACAAAGTACCTTTTCCCAAAAAAAAGTACCTTTTTCTAAAAAAATTTTCCTTTTCCAAAAGAAGTACCTTTTCCAAAAAAAATACCTTTTTCCAAAAAACATACATTTTTCCAAAAAAAAAAACACCTTTTTAAAAAAAAATACCTTTTCCAAAAAAAGTACAAATAAAGTACTTTGTAAAAACAAAGTATCTTTTTCCAAAAAATTTCGTTTTTCCAAAAAGTACCATTTAAAATAATATATAATTTCAAAAAAACTACTTTTTTCCTCCCCCCACGGATATCTCCACTAAACAAGGTTTCTTGATATTCGGCATAGACGTGCGCTAAGACGGGATTTTTGGAAATTCCTACCGGAACGGGCAAAAAGGGGAAAAGTCTCCCCATAAACAGTCTCACAAATTGGAAAAGTGCCTGCCCAAACCACTGGAGGTAAGAAGTTGAAATTTGGTATAAAGGTTCCTCCACTGTAGTAGACATCGACTAAGTTTGTATTTTTGGAATTCCCTACAGGATATCCCAAAAGGAAACTCGGTATGTGAGTTCCTCCTTCTGTGTAGGCGTCCGCTTAGACGGAATTTTTTAAATTCCTATCGGGAGGGGAAATAAGGTAAAAGTCTCCTCCTGACGGCTTGCCCAATCCCTTTTGGACAACCTAAAATTTTAAATATGTATTCCTTGGAGTAGGACTAACTCACCGGCAACGTAATTTTTCTATTTTGGAACAGGAACATAATAAAAATGGTGGTTGAAAGGGAAAAATGTCCCCACTAACGGCCTGCCCAAACCGCTAAGGCAATGCAGTTGAAATTTGATATGAATGTTCCTCATCCATCGCAGATAGTCGCGAAGATGGAATTTTTGTAAATTCCTAAAGGGAGGGGCAAAAAGAAGAAAAGCCTCACCTTGGGGGCCGGTAAAAACCCCTTCGGCTAGAAACCTGAAGCTTAAAATGTCCCTGGAGTGAGGGCTAACTTATTAGAAAGATACTTTTTTGAATTTTGGAGAGGGTCGTTATAAAATGGGGGCTCAAAAAGGGAAAGTTGCCCCTTAACGACCTGTCCAAACTGCTGGAACTAGGAAGCTGAAATTCGGTACTTAAGTTCCTCTCAGCCTGCTCAAACTGCTGGAACTAGGAAGCTGGAATTCCCTGTCGATGGATTTTCGGAAATTCCTACCGAGAGGGGCACAAATAGTAAAAGTTGGCTAGAAACCTGAAATGTAAAACATATGTTACTTGGAGTATGTGCTCACTTACCGAGAAGGTGCTTTTTGGACAGGGACATTGCAAAAATGGGGATTAATGAAGAGAAAAGTGCCGCTTAAAGGCCTGCCCAAACCGATGGAGGTAGGAAGTTGAAATTTGGTATTAAAGTTCCTCCTCGATTGTAGACATTCGCTAAGATGAGATTTTTGGAAATTTCTACAGGTAGGGTCAAAAACAGGAAAAGTCTCCCCCTTAACGGCCTGGCCAAACTGCTGGAACAAGGGATCTTAAATTGGGTTCCTTCTCCAACGTTGACGTCCCCTAAGATGGTATTTTTGGAAATTCATACCGGGAGGGGTAAAAAGGGAAAAAACTTCCCCCTTGACGGCCTGGCCAAACTGCTGGATATAGAGACCTAAAATTATGTATGTAGTAAGTTCCTCCTCCAACGCAGACATCCTCTAAGACAGAATTTTTGGAAATTCCTACCGGGAGGGGTAAAAACGGAATAATTCTCCCCCTTGATGGCCTAACCGAACCCTTCGGCTAGAAATCTGTAATATATAATATGTTTTCCTTGGAGTATGGGCTAACTTATCGACAAGGCATTTCTAGGACTTTGGACAGGAACGTGGTAAAAATGGTGGTTCAAAAGCGGAAAATTGCCCCCCCCCCTTAACGTCTGCGTCTTTAGCTAGAAACCTAAAACTTAAAGAACAAGTGTATATGAAACACTAAAATTAAGAAACTAAATAGGAAACGAGTGGGATTGAAACACTACACAAGTGGAATGAAATGGATATAAACGTTGAACGAGTGGAATTGAAATTATAGACAATGCAAATGGATTGGAAGAGGGAATTACCTGTTCAAACACTATCAACGGAATATGAAACTTATGTAGCATTGAAACATACTCTCGAAAAAGTTAAACAAATTTTCTAAAAGAGAAAAAACCTTAGAAAAGGAATGAAACTTATATATTCCGATATTTAAACTTCATGTAACGAAGCACAGGTGGAAGAAACTGACGCAGTAAATTTTCCAACTGAATTTGTGAATTTACTTGAATTGCCAGGTCTACCTTTACATAAACTGGAATTAAAAAAAAACTTTAAGACACGCTAACAACGTAGCTTTGCCCGCAATTTTTAATATTATAAAATGCTTTCCAACCCTGCTTTACGTTATTTATTTTCATTCAAAACACAAATGAACAAAACTACTTACGGGTCTATCTACCTAAGTTCGCACTTTACCAAATTATCTTAACATACACACGTATATTGCAATTTATTATGGATTCATTATTAACAATCCACTTTCATGAGAAAAAGTGATCAAATATTTATTTATTTTAAACCCATTGTTGTGCAGAATTATTTATTTGTGGTGGCTGGGTGAAGGCTTTTATTATAAAAACTGTACTTTAAATAAAAAGCGAATTTAAAAAAAAATTGTCGGGGGGAGGGGCGCCCCCCCCCTAAACCTTAAGGCACGCCAACAACGTAGAGGGCTGCGACCGCTATCTTTAATATTATAAATCGCTTGCCAACCCTGCTTTACGTTTTTTATTTTCATTTAAAGCACAAATGAATAAAACTACTTACGGGTCTATCTACCTAAGTTCGCACTTTACCAAATTATCTTGACATACACACGTATATTGCAAATTATTATGGATTCATTACTAACAAACTACTTTCATGAGAAAAAGTGATCAAATATTTATTTATTTTAAACCCATTGTTGTGCAGAATTATTTATTTGTGGTGGCTGGGTGAAGGCTTTAAATAAAAAAACTTTAAATAAAAAACGAATTTAATAAAAATTGTGGGGGGCGCAGCCCCCGGGGGGGAGGGCGAAGCCCCCCCCCTTAACCTTTAATACACGCTAACAACGTAGCGGGCTGCGCCCGCTAGTACATAATAAACAAACAGAAAAATAGAAAACAACTTACTGATATGCATTTTAATAGTGACATTGTTTGTAGGACAAACCGGGAGCCTTCAAATTAGATTTTACTTTAAAGTGCTCAGTGTTATAAAACAAGTAAAAAGTGATAAAAAAAAAAGTGTTTTTTTAATTTTTATACTCACGTAGAAAAATTATTGTTGAAGAGCGTCCATAATAAGGAGTGTTACAGCTTTTGGTTTTGTACGATACTCAAATTGAAGAAATGTACAAAATTGAAGAAAATGTAAAGAGTGCACAAAATAATCATGATATGTTCCTAGTGATCATAATATGATTCACAAAATTTTCGACAGGACAATAATATGATTACTGGGAATATAATATGATCATCAAGAATATATTATGATCATAAGGAAAATATTATGATTTTTGGATGTATCGTGAAATTTTAATCCAGCTTCAGCAAAATACTGGCAGTATACTATAGGGATCATAGGACAATAATATGATAATATGCAGGGCTATAGTATGATAATATTGGGAGAATTTTACAATCATAGTGTGATAATTATTGACAATATTATGATAAAAACGAGTAAAAAGGTTAAAGTCGGGCATGCCGACTATACAATACCCTACACCAGTCTGGTGTATTTTTTGGATCCGAAATTCGAATGGGTTAAAATGGGGCTTATGTCAAAATTTTCTATAATGTGAGTCAGCGCACCAAATTTCATCAAAATATCTTAATATTTGCGACCTACAGTTTGTAACCAAGCCAATTTTGGGGGGGACCCTTACATGGGCACTAGTTCTAAACATGGACCGATGTTCACCAAAATCAATAGGCTTCGTCCTTGGGCCAACATAGGTCTATGTACTAAATTTCATCAAAATATCTTAATATTTGCGACCTGCAGCGTATAAACAATATAATTTTGGGGGGACCCTTACATGGGCACTAGTTCTAAACATGGACCGATGTTCACCAAAATCAATAGGCTGCGTTATTGGGCCAATATAGGTCTGTGTACCAAATTTCATCAAAATACCTTAATATTTACGACCTGCAGCGTATAAACAGTATAATTTTGGTAGGACCCTTATATGGGCACTAGGTCTAAACATGGACCGATGTTCACCAAAATCAATAGGCTTCGTCCTTGGGCCAACATAGGTCTATGTACTAAATTTCATCAAAATATCTTAATATTTGCGACCTGCAGCGTATAAAAATTATAATTTTGGTAGGACCCTTATATGGGCACTAGGTCTAAACATGGACCGATGTTCACCAAAATCAATAGGCTGCGTTATTGGGCCAATGTAGGGCTGTGTACAAAATTTCATCAAAATACCTTAATATTTACGACCTGCAGCGTATAAACAGTATAATTTTGGTAGGACCCTTATATGGGCACTAGGTCTAAACATGGACCGATGTTCACCAAAATCAATAGGCTGCGTTATTGGGCCAATATAAGTCTGTGTACCAAATTTCATCAAAATATCTTAATATTTACGACCTGCAGCGTATAAACAGTATAATTTTGGTAGGACCCTTATATGGGCACTAGGTCTAAACATGGACCGGTGTTCACCAAAATCAATAGGCTGCGTTATTGGGCTAACATAGGTCTGTGTACCAAATTTCGTCAAAATATCTTAATATTTACGACCTGCAGCGTGTAAACAATATAATTTTGATAGGACCCTTAAATGGGCACTAGGTCTAAACATGGACCGATGTTCACCAAAATCAAACTTGTTCGTCCTTGGGCCAACATAGGTCTGCGTACCAAATTTCATCAAAATATCTTAATAGTTGCGACCTGTAGAGTGCGCACAAGATTGCATGGAGAGACAGACAGACGGACGGACGGACAGACGGACATCGTTAAATCGAAATAAAAAAAAATTCTGAACCGATCGGTATACTATAAGGTGGGTCTACGACCAATATTTTTTGGTGTAACAAACATCAGCACAAACTTATAATACCCTGACCACATAGTGGTGTAGGGTATAATAATAAGGTAAGAGTATGATTGTGCCAACTATGTAATAACATGATTGTCGCAATCATAAACCCAAAAATATATGATGCTCTTAGAATATGATCACCCCAACCATGTTTTTTCTTTGCGTGTAGAGACAATCTGACAATAAAAATATAAACTATAATACAATTTAATGGAAAATTACTGATGAAGCCCGTCCATAAAAAGGCAGAAACTGGATCTAGTCTGATTTGCAAATTTAATGTGTTTATAACTTTTGAAGAAACGGTTTATTCTTCTTAACCTCAAACCTACTAGATTAAAATTAATAAAAATACATATTAATTACAATATTTTTAGTTATATTTAAGTTAAGTTGTACACTCAAAAAAATAAGTTAGTAGAAAAATTAGTAAAACGTCTTGTATTTCAAGTGTACTAGTTTTCAGCAATTTTTTTGCTGAAATTCCGTTTTCAGCAAAAATTTTAGTTATATTTTTTAGCACTAAACTAATTTTGAACTAATGTTTTACTAATTTATTTTGCTACAAAAATTGTGCTGATAACAACATTCATAGCGTGGGCGACAACCAGATAGACAAGATGAAATGAAACGGATATGACAAAAAAAGAAAAACAACTCTACACATATTCTATATTTAAATTTTAAGCAAATAAATTAACTAAAGTAAAATTTTGCTACAAGTTTTTTGAGTTTTTTTTTTCAGTCTACTAATATTCAGCAAAAAGTTTAGTGATTTTAGCAAGGATTTTTTTTATTTTGCAGTCGACTAACTGTTAGCAAAACTTTTGCTGAAGATTAATATTTTTTTGGTAAATATCAGCTCGCTGATTTTCAGCAAACCTTTTGCTGAAATTACCAACTTTTTTGCAAGCACGCTCCTGACTAAAAATTTGCTGACACAGCAACATTTTTTGCTGACTTTACAGACTTTTTTTTTTTGAGTGTAGTAATAGAAAATAACAACTTAACCTGCTAAAATCAGCAATAAATTTAGCTAAATAACACTTTGCTACACTAAAAATATGCAGGGTTTCTGGTATAGAAATTCTGGTTTGTTGGAGTTTTTTTTAATGGTATTAAAAATCTAGTCTTTTGAAATCAGGAGTTTACTATTTTTTAAGCAAATATTTCTATTGATTTTAGAAGGATAGAGAGTGATATTTGCATTCAACTAAATTGAACTTAAAAATAATAAAAACTTTGTAGATATAAGTTTGTTTTTGCTATTTTAAGTCTACTAATATTTAGCTAAATTTTCTGCAGATTCTACTGTATAATTTGTCATGTTCAATTAACTAAAAGTTGACTCAAATATAATTAAAATTCTGTAAATTTAACAGTTTATAATAAATAAAGCAAATAAATCGGCTAATTTCAGCAGTTTTTTCAGCAAGGTAACTTTTTGTAGCTTTTTCTGCTCTGCTAGGTTTATTTCTATGGGCGTACTTAGTACAGAATTTTATTCTAATATACATATCTCAATTTATCTAAATCTCGGCCAAAAAAAATTATTTTGTTTACATAAAAATTGTTTTATTTATAAAACAAAGAATTTCAGATGCTTTACTAGCGATTTATAAAGTTTCACTACGTTAATCGACTTCGTGTAGCACTACAGAGCTCATTTGATACCTAAATTGCCTTAAGTTATTTGAAAAAAAATTTTAAATTTCCTCAAAAACCTGCAAAATCTTGCTTCTATTCCAACGGGTATCACATATTCAAATTTCAGCCAAATTGGTTGGGAGATCCCTTACTTTTTAGTATTCATAAAGAAGTCTTTTGATATTTTTATCTTAACGAATTTATATTAAGACACGCCAACTTATGATCAAATTTAAATTATTATATACGTAGTCTATATATATTTTTACTACGTAAAATTCTACCGAGTATGATAATAGAAATATACATATATGTATGTATGTATTTCTATAAATTTAGACACACGAGTACTAAAATTTCCATACAATAAAGTCATTAGCATGACTTGAATATAATTCATGCCCATGTGGCAATAAACACTGGAAGTGAAACTTTATGCAGAAAAAAAAGACATCTATGTTTAGTAACTAGACAAGAACTGTAAGCTACTTTAACACTTGTAAGGTAAACGAAATATCAAACAAATACAAAAAGTTACTTGACACTAAATGACCTAAAAACATAAACACAGAAAATGAACTCAAACAGCTGTTGTACAGTTGGTGCTAAGAAACAAATTTTGCAAATTTTCTTTCAATTTCCGGGAAAGTGCAAAATTGTTAAAAATCGAATTTCAATTTCAGATCAATTTTGTACACAAAAAAAAATATTTTTGAATAATAAACCCTGCGTATTATGAGCCAAATACGGTAGAAATAAGTCAAAAAAAATTTTATAGTTAATGATATTGGTTAGGTTTTATTGTTATTTTTCGCTTTTCCCATATAATAAGAAATTCCATTTCCAGGAAAATAAAAAAGTCCCGGAAATCCCATGCCCTAGTTGCACACTAGCTATTTTGCTATTATTCTATCATTTGCATTTTTCTATTTTTTTAATTTTTTTTTATAAAAATCCGCTTTAAAAAAAAATCATTTAAATTTTGCGACATTTTTTTTATTTGTTTTCATATAAAAATTTTGTGCAATTTTCTGTAAAATTCAGGAAAACCGTCGTTCGTCTATTTTGTGGGCAAAATCATCAGATCTAACGACGGTGCGTATGAGTGTTATTATTAATATTACACATACGTAGTGTAGTCTTCTGATATTTTGTTTTTATTTTGTTCAAATCCATAGCTTCGAAAACGGGCCATTCCTAATATAAATCTTGTTATCTGTATCTAAAAAGCTAACAAGGAAGGTCTGCATGGTTCACTCTGATTTAGATAAAATTTGGAAAATTAAAAACCGTTAATGTTTTTGTATGGATGCATGTGTGGAAATTGAAAATTTCATGGTTATCTGTTTGTTGTTTGTTTAGAACATATATTGGTTATAATTTGGACGCTTTAACAGAGTTTCAAATAGCAATTTGAAAAACAAAAATTGGTCTCGAACACGCCATATTGCAAATATCGGAAAAAACTATGACTCCCCTCACTTAAATGACGGATAAAATATATAAATTTAGTGGCTGCACTGCTACACAGAAAAAACTGAAAACGAGTATTAATTATGAAATTTATTATACTAATTAAAAATGTACCTGATATTGCACCTATCACTCAAATGATACTATTAATTACTAAAAATTGCAAACAATTACTTGAAACAAAATTCGATTAAAGTAGTAATCATGTCAATTAAATCATTAATTGAAAATTAAAAAAATTTGATATTGAACAAAAGAGTGTACGTTAGGGTGGGTGGATTTAGCAATCGATATTGTGCCATCGATTTTTCGATAGCTTTTGGCATGAGGAAAAGAAAGTTCCACTACGACATATCAAAAACGAGTAAAAAGGTTAAAGTCGGGCATGCCGACTATACAATACCCTACACCAGTCTGGTGTATTGTTTGGATCCGAAATTCAAATGGGTTAAAATGGGGCTTGTGTCAAAATTTTCTATAATGTGAGTCAGCGCACCAAATTTCATTAAAATATCTTAATATTTGCGACCTGCAGTTTGTAACCAAGCCAATTTTGGGGGGACCCTTATATGGGCATTAGGTCTAAACATGGACCGGTGTTAACCAAAATCAATAGGCTTCGTCCTTGGGCCGACATAAGTCGGTGTACCGAATTTCATCAAAATATCTTAATATTTGCGACCTGCAGCGTATAAACAATATAATTTTGGTAGGACCCTTATATGGGCACTAGGTCTAAACATGGACCGATCACCAAAATCAATAGACTTCGTCCTTGGGCCGACATAAGTCGGTGTACCAAGTTTCATCAAAATATCTTAATATTTGCGACCTGTAGAGTGCGCACAAGAATGCATGGACAGACAGACAGACGGACGGACGGACAGACGGACATCGTTAAATCGAAATAAAAAAAAATTCTGAGCCGATCGGTATACTATAAGGTGGGTCTAGGACCAATATTTTTTGGTGTTACAAACATCAGCACAAACTTATAATACCCTGACCAAATAGTGGTGTAGGGTATAAAAATCATTTTCGACGCGCCCAAATTTCAATTTTTTGCAATTTTCTAATAAATGCTAGATTAGCGCCATCTTGGGGTGGCTTTTTGAAACAACTAATGAAGTTGTAAACAATATAACATTACAACCTTTCCGGAAAGGTATTACTTATGAAAATCGGATAAAAAAAAATGTGGCAACTAGAAGGTAAAAGTATATAAGTAAAATTATTTTCTGCTCATGTTTTGAGGCCAAGAACGAATCAAGCCAATTTCGAAACAAAGGGTAGTCGGAAAGGGCAAGGTCTGAACTAAAAGGCGGGTGGGGCAAAACTTCCCAACCACTATTTTCTACATAGTTGTTAACCGGTCTTGCAATATGTGGCCGCGCGTTGTCATGATGGAACATTACGTCTTCATGTCTAGTCGCATATTCCGGGCCCTTTTCGGCCAATGCTCGCTTTAAGTGAATCAATTTGTTCGGTACGGGTCCCCTGTGATCGTCTGGCCCGAGTTCAGCTGATCATAATAGATTGGACCCTTCTGGTCCCAGCAAATATAGAGCATTACCTTGGCGCCTTGGATATTCCGCTTTGGTGTTGATTTGGCTGGATTTCCGGGCTTCACATACGATTTCTTGCGCTTCGGGTTGTCGTATTGCAACCATTTTTCATCGTCAGTAATAATTCAATGTAAAAATTACTTCTACTTATGCCTTTCAAGCAGCATACCATGCAAAATTGTATATCAAAGTCTCTAGGCTTCAACTCGTGTGATATCCAATTTCGTGGCTTTTGGATAAATCTGCTGCTTGCAAACATTTTGAAATTGCTGCTTGAGTGACTCCAAATGAATTTCTTCTTGAGTTCGACAGCAATCTTTATCGAGGAATGCCCCCAATTCATCATCTGCGAACTTTTTTGGCTGACCTGGGCGGTCTTTGTCTTCCGTGTCAAAATCACTACTTCTGAACCGCACAAACTATCTCTTGCACGTTGAACTCGATAGTATTCAGGATAAGCTTCGGTGAGCAATCGACGTGCTTCAGCTCTACATTTGTCAGATTGAAGAAGTAAAGCAAGACTTCCCGCAAATGATGCTTTGTTGGCACAAAATTCGACATTTTCGAAGCAAAAAAAAAACTTTGTTGTTTACACTATTTCGTTCAATGACTAAGTGAAAATAAATGACAGATGTTTTCCCTCCAAAATGTTATATAAGTTATTAAAGACACAAACCATGTGTAAAAGATATGCCATCTGTTGTGAATCCCGCATTTTTATGTTATACACCTAATAATTTGTGTGGATCCGATGGGATCATTTATTTTATTAAATGCTTCAGTAAAATTTTTGATTTTTGCCACGCTTTTCAGCCTAAGTCGCCACAATGCGCTGTTTTGCTTCCTTGTTCTTTAAAGCATTTCTATTTGAAACTTTTTGTACTTTAAAAGATTTCAGGCCAGCGTCCGTTTTGACCTTGCATACAAAAAAACCCGAGCAAGAATTTTCTACCACAAAAGTTGGGATTCTTCTTCAACATGGGACTGATTTTGTTCGCCTTTTCCTACTCACATATCGTCACTGCGCCTAAGAATTTAGCTATTTGTTTTCAAAAATTATTTGTGGGGCAGCTAAATTATGTCTTTATTTTGTGTCTTCGATTTGCTTTTCGGAAGTAATGATTTTATAAATGGAAAGTTTGGAGTTTCGTTTATATATATGTGTAAAAAATAAATTTATAAAAACTTTCGCGAAACACTGAAATAAAGCCGTTTTGCAGGTCTCCGCACAAAAAAGTTTTTCGACAAATAGCTATTTTCTTTGGCGCAACGACGATATGCCCTTTTTTCTGCCAGAGCCTGTCTTCCAAATGATCTCCAAGTCTTCCTTAAATTTCTTTAGAATTCTAGTAACCGCCCTACGGGAAATTTTAACATACTGTCACCGAACTGGCCCCTTTACATGAAATAGAGTGGTCACTTTTACATGGCGTTGTCATAGGAGGGGGAAATTGACCCCTTGTGACATGTCACAAGACAAATCCCAGGACAGGTCCCTGAACTTTGTTTTTTATGAGAGTTCAGTAACCTGTCCTAGGATTTGTCTTGTGACATGTCACAAGGGGTCAATTTCCCCTCCTATGACAACGCCATGTAAAAGTGACCAATCTATTTCATGTAAAGGGGCCAGTTCGGTGACAGTTTGTTAAATTTTCCCGTAGGCCGTTTTTGGGCCAATTTTTAGTACCCAATCTATTTTTTTTTTTTATATGCCCACTGAGGGCGGTTTTGAAAAGTTTTCACAATGTTTTTTCGCACTTCCAATTCCAATTTTGAATCTTACATTTATTTCAAAAAAAAAATTTTCAATTTGAGGTATTTTTAAAAAAGTTATTGCAAAAAATGTGATGGAAAATTTTTGGAATAGGTCGATTTTTGCAAATAATCGACAATTTGTTGAAAAACTATCGCAATATTGGAGCACAAATACCTCTTGAAATACATTTCCTACATTTACATATCGACGAGCAGGAAGTGCGGCTGGCTGCAGCAACATTTGGCGAAAATCGTATAACGATACCAAAGATTTTGGGACAAGGGCATGACCAGCGACTACTGTTGGATTCTTATGCGTGAAAGTGAGCCCAAATAATACACCTACAAAAAAAATTTGTTGTCCCAACCGAATTGGGTTCCAACCGAATCGTTCGGTTGCTGCAACTGGAAATTCGGTTGTTTCAACCCTATTTCTGTTGTCACAACCCTATTTCGGTTGCCGCAACCCTATTTCAGTTGGAGCAACAGAAATAGCGTTGTGACAACCGAATTATCGGTTGCAGCAACCGAACGATTCGGTTGGAACAAAATTCGGTTGGGACAACAAAATTATTTTGTAGGTGTACAAACGGCTCAGTTCAACCGCTCTTCATTTCTGATTTATAATTTTAGTGAATAAGATTCAGTAGTTGTCAAAAACAACAAACTAATCTACTGAGAATCTCGAAAACTATAACCAACCTTAAAAACGCATTTAAGATTCGAATTCAGCTGCTCAAATTACCTTAAAAACAAATTATGGTTACTTCCCAGCAAAACTTTGGTAATGGGTGCGATATACTTACGGAATATCTTCTAATTACAACTTATTACCTTCTGCATTATTTTAAAGCAAAAAGTAATGACTTGCCGATCGCTGATTACGTATTGTACAATTTATAAATGCAAAGTCATGATTAAGACATTTTTGAAAATCTATTTTTAGATACATTACTTTGTGTGTTTTTGTAAGCATTGGGGTAAGGTGTATAATTTTGGACATCATGAACGAAAATACGAAGCACAACAATTCGTTCACTTTTAAAGCAATCAAATGTCATATGTGTCGATAGCTCAGGGGGCAGAGTTCTCGGCTAACAAGCAGGGATCCCAGGTTCGAATCCCAGTGTGAATATGATGTATTTTTGGAAGGCGATTTCAAAAAAAAAATTTTTTTTTTGCCGACCGTAGGGGTAGCCATTTTTAATTTTTTGTTATAGCTTTGGCATTTAAAATCGGATTTTAAAGTGTGATATATCGATTTTTTTTTGTCTCGAGGAGACCAGTGTTTTGCTATATAGTAAAAATCCAATTAAAAAAAATTTAAAAAGGAAATTTACGTTCGGCAACCAATATATAAAAAAAATTTCTACTGGGTTTAGCGAAAAACTTCCTTAGCAAAAGTTTAATGATTTTTTGCGATCTGTAATTTTCTGACATTAGGGTTGTACATTAGGGTTGTAGCAACTGAGATCTGGTGGGTAACTACTAGAACGGGATACTTGAAGTCAAAATGTCCTTAGAGCAAAACACTGGTCTCCTCGAGAGAAAAACATCGATGTATCATACTTTAAGATCCGACTGTAAATACCAAAGATATAACGAAAAATGTAAAATGCCGACCCCTACGTTCGGCAAAAAAATTTAAAAAATTTTTTTTGAAACGTCCTTGCAAAAATACTTCATATTGGAGGGTCTTCGGCGCACTTTTTTTTGCTCTAGTGACCACGCTTATATATTTAATAAAAAAATATTTGTAATACATTTTTTTTAAATGAAATTTTTCTACGAAAATCTATTGTTACACCCATTACTCTTCCCGTCCCGGTAACCACATAAGTAACCACTTACGTTATCACCTTCTCCCTATACATTATTTTGGTGCTCATCGCTTTTAAAATTCATCAGTTAAGTAAGATGTAAAGTAATGCATGGGGCCCTTTGGCTACACATTACTTTATACATTATTTGGTAATGTGTGGTTTTGCTGTGTTATGTCCAAAAGCGTGTATACTTGTTTTACAAGTTTCCAGAAATGTTAGATTTTAATTAAAGTTATATTTGTTATTTTAATGTTTTTCATTAAAGTTTTTTCTTTCACACACTGTAAATCATAGAGAAGGAGATAATATAGAGGGAAAAATGACATCCAGTAAATATTAACTTTGTTGAGGATGCTTTAAACCAAAGAATAATATTGACATAAATGCCGAAGGCTACTAAAATCAAATCATTAAACGGATAAGGATAATTGTTATAAATGTGATACTCATGTCATGACAGAACTAAGACATTTTTGTGTTGGAAGAAGTAAACGTAAATGGCAAATAGTTTTGAAACATTAATAAGAACAATTAAATTCAAATTTACTACAACTACTTAATACAAAAATAGAATATTTTAATTAAAACAAAAACTTACCAAACTGTACAAGATAAACCTATAAAGTAGATAGGAAAAAATTTGAATATTAGTTCAATTACCAACAAAATTTAATAAAATATTAGGAGTTTTCATATAAACTCGTATTCTACTCGTAAACGGCGTAAACCTGGTATGAGTTCAATGTTAAAATCCATACATAAAAAATATGGTTTGTATTTATACAACGTTTACAAGGAATTAAAGAGTTTATATGAAAGCCCCTATTATAACTGGAAATGTTTCAATATTTGTTATATATGGGTGAAATCAAAAAATGTGACAAATTTTTGGGCCAAATTTGTGAGAAGCAAAAAGTGTTAATATTTCGGTTTTTTCTTAATGGAATCAGTAAGTTTAGTCATTATAAACCTAATTGCAAAAAATCTCTTCTACAAGTTGTCGCAATAACTTTTTTTGCACAATTTTAATTTTTTTTGTTGTAACGGAGTTTACACTTCTGCAAGCAAAAGATATAACAAAAAAAAAATTGCGTACGAATTTTCTTCAATTTATTAGTTTTTCGTATTTGGGTTTTCAATTTGCTTTTCAATGATATATAATTTGTGTTTATCAAATTGGCGGTTTCACGAATAAAAATACACTTCACTCCGCGAAAAAAAATTTTTTTTTTTTAATTTTGTGTTTTTGGTCCTTTTAAATGCTTTTCAAAAATATAAAAATTTTTAAAATCCAAGCAGCGGTTGCGCAGTTACAAAATAATATATTAAAAACATTTCACGATCAAAAAATTCTTAAATTGTGTGAAACAAATTTAATTTGTCAAACTAATGTCAGTAATGACCCGAGATATCGATTCAAAACCAATGAAATGCAAAATCAATCGTTTTTCGCTCCAGCAGCTTAGGGTAAAAAACTGATAATTTTTTTTGATTTGACGCAAAATTATTAGTTGAATCGTCTTTTGACGCATAAATATTAGTTGAATCACCTCTGTATATGGTTATTTTAAAATATTTTAAACATTTATCTACATTTATTTGAATGAAACCTGATGCAAACAATTGTGGTTACGGAGTTTACAGTTACGGAGTTTACATTTGGTTACTTTTTTCGTTTTCTTTCAGAAACGCTTTGTCAGAATTTTTTTTTCCGAAACAAAATAGCATGATGCCGACAATGTGAGTCCAAATATGACATTGTTTTTCTTACTCGTTAAATAGTTTGGTGTAAAAATTAGGAACGGAGTTTACAACATTTTTTCAAATCTTAATAAAGACATCCTGTTTCATCTCGAGAATGTTACATGCTGCAGTAAAGCTTCAGGTCTGTTATACTGGATGTTTACTTATAGTCCAACGATCATTTGAGTGTAAATAACATTATACTTTTCACAATATAAATAATAGATAACTCCAAAATTCTGGTATATGCATTTTTATAAAAAATTATGACGAAAAATCGTTACAGAGTTGAAGTCGTGATAGCTAAGATATACGAAAAAGTTTGTAAAATGTATTAATTTTTATTAAAAACGGCACTTTTCCTCTTCATAAAAATTCTTACAGTTAGTGTTTAGCTTTATTGGTTATTAAAATATAAGCTATTAAAGTTAAAAAAACCTTATGAGTTACTTGTTACGGAGTTTACATTTGGCCTATAAAATTGGTCACAAATTTTATGTATTAACCAAAAATTGGTCAGGTTGTTATAAATTTTGTAAAACAGGTGACAATGCGCTGATATATATCGAAATATGCAACTCAAATGTAATCCATGCATTAGAAATTCGGTGGTTACACGGTTTTTATCACATTTTTTGATATCACCCATATAAAAATTATATCTATTTAGCTTAAAATATATTTCTATTTATGTTTGTTTCTACATTATCGTTATTTTGTATCTCTATTTCCTCCTGTATTCTGCAAGTATTGAAGTGTGCAAATATATAAAGAATTTGTTTATATTTTATAAATATCAACATACTATTTTAAAATACAGAGAAAACAGATAACAGAATGGTTCGATTGTCGCAAACGAATTTTTCGGTAGTGGTTTTTACGTTCAAGATTAGACAACTTACATATATGGGAGACGGGTTGCCCTGTGGCAAGAACAAGAAGAAGAAGAATAAACATTTTTTTCTAAAAATTATAAACATTAATTTTTAAATCAGACTAGATCTAGTTTCTGCCTTTTTGTACACTGAAAATAATATGTCAGTAGAAAACTTTGTCAACCCGGTTTCAAATCGATTTGACTAATCTTTAACAAATTTTAATTGAAACACTGATTTAAGCAAAGATTCATTTAACAAATTAATAAAAATCCTCAGTACTTTAACTAATTTTGAGTGTTAATTTTAGAAATTATTTAAAATCAATTGTTAAGAATCCATTCGTTAAATTTCACAAAATTTCTTGTTAAAATAGAATATTTTCATGTTACTGTTATTACCCGGTAGATGGCGCCACCAATGTATCCAAGGTTTTAAAGCGCCATATTTCTTTCTCTCCCGATTTTTTTTAAATGGCCCATATCTCGAAAACTAAAAGAGATAGAGCAAAATTGATTAAAACTCCAACTACCCCTAACCGTACAATACCCTTATCTCTATCCAAAAATGGACCTTGGCGGGGCCTTGGACCCTCGGAAATTTTTAATAAAAATTTTCCACTTCAAAAAATGACCCATATCTCGAAAACTAAGCGAGATAGAGCAAAACGGACAAAATGTTTGCTCCATTGTAGTGCCCTTTTATGCTCTCACATGATATGGACTAGGCCCGGGGAGGGTCCCGAGACCCTAAATTTGGATAAATTATACGACTCAATAACAGTTTAGATAAAACCGTAGTTTTACAAATTTAGATGTGTTAAATTTAACAAAACAACCCGAAGAAAAAAAGTTAGAGGTTATAAAATACAAACGTATCTTTTTTTGGTATAGCCTCAACTACAATTTGATCCGAAAAGTTGTGGATCGTACTGTATTAATTCAGATACACCTTGGATCTAATATAATGAAATACGATCCGAAAAATGGGTTTATCTTACTATATATAATTACATTTACTACAATAAAGTTACATTTTATTTGATATAATTAGACAAAAATACTTCATTGAAAGTTCGCTCATATTGCATTAAATCGTCCATTCTAATGAAATTAGTTTTTGATTGTCATTATGTCACATCCAATTCTTTATATAATTTGATAAAACCATTTTCGGATCGTATTTTATCATATTAGATCCACGGTGCATATAAATGAATACAGCATGATCCACCATTTTTCGGATCAAATTTTGTTTTGGGCAACAGCAGAAAAAGATATGATTGCATGTTGTACATCATTAATTTTTTTAATAGGGAAGTGTTAAAATCAATAAATTTTATTTTAAACTAAAAAGCAGGAATAAATTTTGTTAAAGTAAGAAATTTTTCTGTCCAGCCAACAGAATTATTATTTTGAGTGTATGGACAGGCTTCATCAGTGATTTTCCATTAAATTGTCCCTATGACTGTCGGCTGTGGGATTCGAAAATATGTCCCCACATCCCACAGCCGACGGGCTGTCATATAGGGACAATCTGAAATTGGAAATATAAATAATTAACAATTTAATGGAAAATCACTGATGAAGCCTGTCCATACAAAAAGGCCTGGTTTAAATCGGTCCATGTTTGGACCCGGTGCCCATAGAAAGGTCCCCCATGTTTTATAAAATTGAATTTCTCAGGATCACCCGCGCCAAGCCTATTTGTATTTATACTAATTTATGCAATCTTACCTTTCATCCATATACCAGAGCTATAAATGAATTATTCATTTTTGAATTAATTCGCAAATCATTCATGCATTAAATTGGCATAATTTTAAATTAATTCTTCGGTGCAATATATAATTTAAATGTATAAATTCAAATTTAACGGTTCGTTGTAGTTCAAAAATCTGATGTTTATCACACACAGAGTTGAGTAGAACCAGCTGAGATACTTTAAGAATTGAGGTTCAAAGCAAAAAAGAGTAATAACAACCAGGGATAAAAATAGCATTGTTAGATTTCATTGATGTTAGTCTAAGTTGAGTTGTTAACATATTCGCTTTACTTGCAACTTTCACATAAGTAGACGATTATCAATTATTAACCCGTCAAGGCAAATGACACTGATGATGGCTTTGTAGCGAAAGCCTAAAATACGTATTCTGCCTTTGTAATTTACTTGTGAAAATTGTATCATCTTTCTTTAATTTGAAAAATATATATTTTTTTTTTCAGGAAGTTCTTCCTATTAATTAACGTGTTGCTTCCTTTGGAAAAGGGATAGAGAAGAAGTGAAAGGTGAAGGGCTTCAAATATGGCAACACTGTAATTGCGCGAGATGTTGAATTTTAGAACAGTTGTTGCGCGCCATCTGATGGTGAGTTGGCGAACTTTGTTGAAGCTTTTTAGTTCATAGCCCTGTTATATTATTTTACTTCGGTGGGGATAAGTGCTATGGGAACACCGAATGAGGACGCTGCGATATGTATGAGGGATAGAAAAAACTCATACATATTACTATTTTTCATAAATTGATGTTGCCTTGGTTGGGGCTCGAACCCGCAACATCACGTGTAACAGTCCAACACGCTAACCATTATACCACAGCGCCACACAGAAAGTGATATTAATTTATGATCTAGACACCAACTAAAAAACATTCTTTTACCAAATAAAAGATCAACTATACATACCCCTCATTCATTAATTCTTTTCATAAAAATCACGAATTGAATCAAATTTTAATCAATTCACATGAATTCCGCAAAAATGAATTGCAATTAATTTCCAATTCAAATGAATTTGCAAAATGAATTGCAATTAATTTTCAATTCAAATGAATTTGGCATAATTAATTGCAATTCAGTTGAACTGAATTGATTTTGAAGTAATTCAAATTAATTAGAAAAATGAAAAATGAATTGCAATGCAATTATTAATTACTTCTTGAATATTAATTGTGTTTTTATCGTTCAGCATATGTCAAAACCAAAATAGGTAGTACTTGAAGAAATAAACTCCAAACACCATGTTTACTTTGATTGATTGCAATTCTTTTTTAATTCATTTGAATTAATTCAAAATCAATTCAATTCATTTAAATGGGAAATGAGTTGCAATTCATTTTGCCAAATTCATTTGAATTGGAAATGGATTGCAATTAATTTTTGCCAAATTCATTTGAATTGATTCAAATTTCATTCAATTCTTTTCCTTGGTGAAAAGAATTATTTCAAAATTTAGCAAATTCGTAATGAATTGAAATCAAAAAAGAATAATTCATTTACAGCTCTGCCATATATCCCAAACAAGATTAATCAAAATACATCGCTGTGTGTTATATATTAGTTCACATTCTCATTTGTTATCTTTTTAAAAAGAGAGCTCCAAAATTTTGACTGGCTCTTTATAACTTCATAACTCCAACATTTTCAGCAGCTTTCTATTTTTAAAACGCCCATTATTTTCGCTCGATCTACCTCCTTTTTAGTTTTAGTTCGCTCGGGTGTCTTTGCCAACTCTGAAAAATGTGTACCGCGACTGTTAATTTTGCAGTTTTTTCGCTAATTTTTATATTATTTTTGTAGTAAAAACAAGTTCAAATTCAGTCAATTTTACTATTTGGTTAAGTATTTTTTGTTAAAAACAAGTGTCACAGTAGTAAATGTTACGTTTTGTCCGTAATTTAATGAATATTGTTTTTTTTTCTCATAACTTACAAATATAATCGAAAATTGTTTTCGTTTACAAATAAATGCTTTTGCATAATTGTGTATTAGAATATAATTTGAGGTTTTATGATAAATAATAAATAAAACTAATTGAATCCTTTGCCTCTCTAAATTGCCCTTAGTGTACCTTAGTTACTTCAATATAAAATCGCAAACATATAATAAACCAATTTTCAACTAAATTAATTTAAAATAAGTTTAAATTAAAGCAATATAACTGATAAATCAAAAGCAATTCATAAAATTAATTTAATACAAAAAAAAATATATGTAGGTATAAATAAAAAAAAAAATTGTTGACATGTACAATTTGCATCAATTAATTAACATATTACAAAATATTTAATTAGTTACAATTTGTTAAACATTTTTGTTTTTAAATTACTTTAAAATGTTATTTGTCAATTTAATGTTTCACTAATCATTTAAATTTTTAAATACAACAAAAACTACAAAAATAATTAACATATTTGTGTAATAAATTTTTAAAAGGGATTACATGTTGACAACGTGTAATCTAATTAACTAAATAAAACTAATTATAAAATAAATAATTAATGAATAGAAAAAGGTTTTGAAAAAGTTAAATGCAAACAACGATAGGCTTATTACCAGGGCAGCGACTTTCATGCACTTAAAAATCAAAAATATGCCCTTCAAATATGCACTAAAAAATGCAAAATATGCACACAAATATGCATTTAAATAAAAATGTGCACTAAAAACCAAAAAATATACTTTAAAGATCCAAAAATAAACGCTCGAGACCAAAAAGTGCACTTTAAATTCATCGATTTTTAAAAATCATATTTATTACTCGAGAGCGTTTGGTTAAAAATTAAGTCCAATATAAATATTTAAGTACACTCAAAAAAATAAGTTAGTACAAAGGTTAGTAAAACGTCTTGTATATCAAGTGTACTAGTTTTCAGCATTTTTTTGCTGAAATTCCGTTTTCTGCAAAATTTTTAGTTATATTTTTTTAGCACTAAACTAATTTTGAACTAATGTTTTACTAATTTATTTTGCTACAAAAACTGTGCTGACAACCGCATTTATAGCGTGGACAACACCCAGATAGACAAGATGTAGATGTCGCAGCTTGTCTGGATGTAGTACAGACAACGGAAATGAAAAAAAACAGAAAAACAACTCTACAAAATTTCTATATTTAAATTTTCAGCAAATAAAATAACTAAAGTAAAATTTCGCTACAAGTTTTTTGCGTTGTTTTTTTTAGTCTACTAATATTTAGCAAAAAGTTTATTGATTTTAGCAAGGATTTTTTTCATTTGCAATCGACTAACTGTTAGCAAAACTTTTGCTAAAAATTACTATTTTTCTTGGTAAAAATCAGCTCGCTGATTTTCAGCAAACCTTTTTGCAGGAATTACCAACTTTTTTGCAAGCACGCTCCTGACTAAAATTTTGCTGACACAGCAACATTTTTTGCTGACTTTACTGATTTTTTTTTTTAGTGTAGATGAGAACTTTATGTTTTCCTCCTACTTAAGTACTGCTCTAAGGTGTGCAAATTCTTCTTTTTCTTTATTTTTCATTATATCTTATTTTTATTTTTTTTAAAAATATGCAAAAATATGCAATAAAAATCATAAAATACGCAAAAAATATGCACTTAAAAGCCAAATATGCAAAAATATGCATTTATAACAAAATATGCAATAACAAATTGATGCCATTTTATTAAAATATTTATAAAACCTGCAAAAATTATCCGATTGCGACTAGCACGTGAATTGATATAAGGTCAAGCCATATTTGTGCCAAATTTGGGTAAAATCGGTTGATTAATATAAAAAAATGCCTTTCAAAAAAATGGGTTTTAAACGCTTAAAATGATTTTTCTAAAAAAAAAATTTTTTTTATAACACTACGAGGAATATTTTTTTATAACCTTCCATCTCTTCAATTAAAGGGACTTTTTTGGCTCCTTTTTAAAAAGCGACAAAAACGAGCCGTAAGTTGAAGAGTTAGAGGGTTAAAATGTTCCGCAAAAATATTTGTCATGAAATTCTACTAGAAGTCTCTGAAGACATCAGCATTGAAAATTTAACTTAAAGGCCAGTAATAAGTAAAAACTTAAAATGTGTTTAAGGGTTAATTTCGTACTTATTCAGAATTGTCGCTCAAATGTCCCACAAACCTGGATTTTAGGGAGAAACCATGGGAATATTCCATTTTAGGTATAGGATGTGTTCAGCAAACTTATGTAAAACACTACGAGGAACATTTTTGTGTAACATTTTAACCCTCTAACTCTTCAACTTACGGGTCTTTTTTGTCCCTTTTTAAAAAGGGCCCAAAAATTCCCTTTCATTGAAGAGTTAGAGGATTAGAATGTTCCACAAAAATGTTTCTCGTAGTGTTTTACAAAAGTCCGCTCAACACATCCTATACCTAAAATGGAAGGTTCACATGGTTTGAATACTAAACACTCTTAAATGCGTGAAATTTGTGTAAAAATCATGAATTTAGGCATTTCAAAAAATCCATTTTTTTTTTTAATTTGTGGTAAAAAATAGTAATTAATTTTTTGATGATCTATTATATAACAGTATAAACTTACAAAAATAAAGAAAAAAGATCTAATTTTATATAATTTTTTTTATAATCCATCAAACTGAAGTAATTTTTGCATTTTCAACAAAAAAAATGAGTTTTTCGGAGCAATAAAAAATAATTGTTTTGTGAACCTCAACTAAAATCCATATTTTAATTTAACTACAAATATATTGAAGTAATTCTCAAAAATACATTTTTAAAAAAATGTATTTTTGAGAATTATTTTCGTGAAACAATTAAAACCCATTTTTCTGTTAAGTCATTTTTGAATAAAATTCTCTGAGTTTAGCGCCCTCTCTTGGCGGCAAATGTAATCACACCAAATATTTTTTTTCACATTTGTTTCAGTTACTTTCTTATGTTTAAAAAAATGTTTCTTTAATCACAATTTAAGACAAAATTTTTTTTTTTTTTATTTTTTCCATGAGATGAAGCATAGTGCGGCCTGTCCAGTCCATGCATTCTTGTGCGAACGCTACATTTCGTAAATATTAAGATACTTTGATGAAATTTGGTACACCAACTTATTGCACATCGGCCCAGGACGAAGCCTACTGATTTCGTTTAAAATCGCTTCATGTTTTGACCTAGTGCCCATATAAAGGTTCCCCAAAATTGGAATGTTCGCACGCTTCAGTTCCCAAATACGAATATATGTTAATAAAATTTGGTACACTGATTCTCATCAGCTCAAGGATGAATGAAGCCTATTGATTACGGTTTAAATCTTTCCATGGTTAGACCTAGTGCCCATATAAATGTCTCTCCAAAATTGACTTGTTCGCACGCTACTCACATGGTACGCTGACTCACATGGGCTAAGAACAAAACCTATTTATTCTAGACAAGATCAATCCATATTTGGATCGATTGCCCATATGGATTATATTTCCGATTTTCGCGTAAATAGGCCTAACATTAAGTAACATCAAAACTTCTTACCGTTTTTTTTTTTAATTTTTTATCATTTTATAAATTAGAAATGGTTAATTATTGTTGAGCAAAATTGTTTAAATAACTTAAAATTGGTTGCGCAGAATTAGAATTTCTATAAATATTTATTAGGTTAAACTCATCGAGAATTTCTTCTTTTCGTCTAGCAGCTCAATCAATCATCTTACATATCAAAGACAAAATATAAAAAAAAAATTATCACAGTTTGCTTTGTCATATTCCAAAATACTACTCTGTTGTTTTGACAGATCTTGCAATGTAGTGACATCTATTTATTTATAACCAATTTTTAATTATTTTTTAATTATATAAAAACTGGTATTAAACGACATTATTACTCTCATAAGATGCGAATTAAGCCTTTCACTGTATTGTATCCATATGGATACACTAACTTTGGGTGGAATACTTGAAATGTCCGCTATCTAAATTTCTTAGGCTGGTCTTATTAGAAGAGCTTCAGGGTTTATGGAAATATTCAAAAATTGTTGCAATAATAAAATTTAAATAAAAAGGCAGAAACTAGATATAGAAAAGGCAGAAACTAGATATAGTCTGATTTAAAAATTAATGTGTTTAGATTACTACTGAATTAAAATTGATGAAATGCATATTAATTATAATATTAATTGCAGCTGTCTATATGACGCCAAAACAACACTGTACTAAAATACATTATGAAATTTGCCCTGCGGCAACTCGTTTTCATTATATACGTAAGCTGTCTGCTCTTGAACGTAAAAACCATACGTTAGTTTGGCAACATTTTCGAAAAAGGAGACACGGAGGAGATTGGAAGATAAACGAAAATCTAAAAATAGAATGTTTGTATGTGACTGTGTTTGATCACTTCTGAGTAAAAACAATAACAGAAAGTGGGATAGGAAAGAAAACTATGAATTAGTTACATTGCATGCAAGGTCTTACTTAGGTGAGATTACTAAGCGGTCGCACTTTAGTATAGTTACGTTTGTAATGTAGAAATAGGGAAATGTTCAGTTCCTACAGCCGACGGGTTCCTGAAAAAATTATGGAGACAACCTGACAATAAAATATATAAGCAATAATACACTTTAAATGAAAAACGAGTAAAAAGGTTAAAGTCGGGCATGCCGACTATACAATACCCTACACCAGTCTGGTGTATTGTTTGGATCCGAAATTCGAATGGGTTAAAATGGGTTTCATGTCAAAATTTTCTATAATGTGAGTCAGCGCACCAAATTTCATTAAAATATATTAATATTTGCGACCTGCAGTTTGTAACCAAGCCAATTTTGGGGGGACCCTTATATGGGCACTAGTTCTAAACATGGACCGATGTTCGCCAAAATCAATAGGCTTCGTCCTTGGGCCAACATAGGTCTATGTACCAAATTTCATCAAAATATCTTAATAGTTGCGACCTGCAGCGTATAAACAGTATAATTTTGGTAGGACCCTTATATGGGCATTAGGTCTAAACATGGACCGATGTTCACCAAATTCAATAGGCTGCGTTATTGGGCCAATGTAGGTCTGTGTACCAAATTTCATCAAAATATCTTAATATTTACGACCTGCAGCGTATAAACAGTATAATTTAGGTAGGATCCTTATATGGGCACTAGGTCTTAACATACACCGATGTTCACCAAAATCAATAGGCTGTGTTATTGGGCCAATATAGGTCTGTGTACCAAATTTCATCAAAATATCTTAATATTTGCGACCTGCAGCGTATAAACAGTATAATTTTGGTAGGACCCTTATATGGGCACTAGGTCTAAACCTGGACCGATGTTCACCAAAATCAATAGGCTGCGTTATTGGGCCAATATAGGTCTGTGTACCAAATTTCATCAAAATATCTTAATATTTGCGACCTGCAGCGTATAAACATTATAATTTTGGTAGGGCCCTTATATGGGCACTAGGTCTAAACATGGACCGATGTTCACCAAAATCAATAGGCTGCGTTATTGGGCCAATATAGGTCTGTGTACCAAATTTCATCAAAATATCTTAATATTTACGACCTGCAGCGTATAAAAAGTATAATTTTGGTAGGACCCTTATATGGGCACTAGGTCTAAACATGGACCGATGTTCACCAAAATCAATAGGCTGCGTTATTGGGCCAATGTAGGGCTGTGTACCAAATTTCATCAAAATGTCTTAATATTTACAACCTGCAGCGTATAAACAGTATAATTTTGGTAGGACCCTTATATGGGCACTAGGTCTAAACCTGGACCGATGTTCACCAAAATCAATAGGCTGCGTTATTGGGCCAATATAGGTCTGTGTACCAAATTTCATCAAAATATCTTAATATTTGCGACCTGCAGCGTATAAACATTATAATTTTGGTAGGACCCTTATATGGGCACTAGGTCTAAACATGGACCGATGTTCACCAAAATCAATAGGCTGCGTTATTGGGCCAATGTAGGTCTGTGTACCAAATTTCATCAAAATATCTTAATATTTACGACCTGCAGCGTATAAAAAGTATAATTTTGGTAGGACCCTTATATGGGCACTAGGTCTAAACATGGACCGATGTTCACCAAAATCAATAGGCTGCGTTATTGGGCTAACATAGGTCTGTGTACCAAATTTCGTCAAAATATCTTAATATTTACGACCTGCAGCGTTTAAACAATATAATTTTGGTAGGACCCTTATATGGGCACTAGGTCTAAACATGGACCGATGTTCAAAAAAATTAAACTTGTTCGTCCTTGGGCCAACATAGGTCTGCGTACCAAATTTCATCAAAATATCTTAATAGTTGCGACCTGTAGAGTGCGCACAAGATTGCATTGACAGACAGACAGACGGACGGACGGACGGACAGACGGACATCGTTAAATCGAAATAAAAAAAAATTCTGAACCGATCGGTATACTATAAGGTGGGTCTACGACCAATATTTTTTGGTGTTACAAACAGCAGCACAAACTTATAATACCCTGACCACATAGTGGTGTAGGGTATAATAACTGACGAAGCCTGCCCATTAGACCCTAATAACTTACAGGCAAAAAAAAAAAAAAAAAAAAAAAAACTTAGGGGTCACCTTTTTTAGTCAGATCTTAAAATTTGATATATCGATTTTTTCGTCTCGAAGAATGCTATAAAGGAAAAATCCATTGAAGAAAAATTTCAAAAAATAACCCTACGTTCGGCAACAAAAAACATAAACAATTTTCTGCTGGAATTATCGAAAACTTACTTAGCAAAAGTTTAATGATTTTTTGCGAGCTTTAATTTTCTGACATAAGGGTTGTAGGAACTGAGATATGGTGGGTATTTATTTTGGGAATAAAAGTACTTATTATGTTATTTCATAATAAGGTAATAATTGGGCTCGAATAAGAATAAAAAAAATTTTTTCATTGTAAATTAAAAGGTCGAAAAAAACAATTTTTCTTTTCAAATTTAAAAACAAAAATATGTTTTTTTATTTGACCGATCGGTATATGAAGAATGTGTCTATATAAAATAACACATTTACAGATATGTGTTTGGTTTTTAATTTTAATACAAATAAAGGCCCCTTAGTTGAATAGTTAGAGGGTTAAAATGTTCCACAAAAATGTTCGTCGTAGTGTTTTACATAAGTACGCTGAATATATCCTATACCTAGAATGCAAGATTCACATGGTTTCCAATGTCGATTCACAATAAACATTTGCAAAAGGGGTTTAGTTTTAAGTTCTACTTATTTCTATCATTGAAGCTAAATTTTCAAATTTAGTGTCTTCAGAGACTTATGGGAGAAGTTTACGACAAATATTTTTGGGGAACATTCTAACCCTCTAACTCTTTCCCCTTTTAAAAAAGGGGTATATATATATATGTCCTTTATTTATTTAAATTACTTAAACTTACTTTTTCACAGAGGTTGAAAGCTCTGCTATCCACTTGGGGGTAGCAAGAAGCGATTCCTTTGTCTGAAATTCTCAAGCAGCTCACGACTTTCGGTCACTGACCAAGTGTTCCCTGGTAATGTATTTCAGGCAACCGCCTGAATACAGCCAATGTAAGAAGGCGTACAGTTTTGAGTAACCTGAATGGCATGCTAACACCGATGCGTCTCAGGAAGTAGGTGACAAATGAAAACAACTAGTCGCTGAAGCTCTGCTGTATTTATGCCGTCTAACGGCTCACCGGCCTAGAGGTGTGTTGCCAGCCCCAATACTAGGATCGGAGGCTTTGGCCCAATCAGTCAATCTTCCTAAACATAAAATGATTACAGAAACGTTAACAAATTTAATTTTTAAATAATTGTGAAACATTTTTCGACATTTTGCTGCATTCGCAGAACATTAATTTTGAACTATGTATGCATGCGTGATTTTTGATTTCATTTGTTTTCATTATTTTTAAGTATATTGAAATTGCAAAGATATAAATTTCCATAGATTTATTTTCCATAAGTACTCCACAAAGCCCTTTCCTTTTCACTATGTACTTTGTGATTTAAACTGACGTTACAACGCTGCCATTGTTAGAAATATGACTGTTGAAATTAATGTATGACTTGGCTGATGTTGCCTTTAATGTTCGGCGTATGTTTTCTCTTTTTTGATAAAATTGATTTTGTATTTTCAACCATTACAACAATACATATTCAAAGTCTTCTTTTTCAATTTAATATTTTTTGAAGGTTATTGCAGCTGTTGTATGTAGGTAATATTAAGAATTTTCTATCTGCTTCCTTTCTACATTTTTTGTGTGTTAAAATATTTTCTTTCGAAGAACTTATTTGATGAAATTTTTTAAATAATGATTTCTTGTTCGACTCTCTTGCGTTTTTTTTTTTTTATAAATACATGAAATTGATGAAGTGTGCTATCTATGTATTTTGTAGTAAGTACACACACTGAGAAAAAAATACGTCTGTTATTTAACAAACAAAAAAAAATCATTTTAAATTTAAGAATTTTCAGCTATTTTCTAAAAATTAGTTCAAAGATTTACAATGAGTGTTATATCTGTCCGGTTTAAGATCAAATATGACAAATTCCAAATAGAATTCACAATTTATTTTACAAAAAACAGAGAAAAAACTTATGAAAAAAACTTTCCTAAAACCAATGGGTGACAATTAATGCATTTTCAAGTACTACCAAGCACTCTCATCAGATTGTCTTTACGGGGTTCTCTCTAGGTTATAATGGAGATTTTAGTTTTTTGAATTTACTTTACTGTAAAGAATTTATGAGAACTAAAAAAAAAAAAAGAATTACTAATATTTAATTTTTTAATACTGAAAATTTCTTTGAAATTACATATGTATGTATTATTTTCAGTGTAGTTGAAATTCTACTTTCCATATTCACATAATAAAAAGGATTTCATAAATTTGTATGTAATGAGTTTCCTTTTGTTAAAGTATTCTGCGAAAATAAACTTTATTAAATTTACAAATAATGTAAGAAAACATTTATTTTTTTCGCTTCAATTGATAAATTATCTTGTATTTTTTTAATTGATTAATTATCTTGAGTTCTATTAAATAATAATAAATTGTTAAAACATGATTGAACGATATATTGCATTTATTAAAATACAAACCTAACACTACTTAAAAATAGTTTAGTAATTAATTATAATATTAATTACGATTGTCCTATGCGACGATTACAAACACTTAACTAAAAACAATAAATAACATTTTTGCAATTTTTCCATTTTTCCTTTAAAATGCTAAAAAAAAAAAAAAAAAACTAGGAGAAACTAAGCCAAAGTTAAACCCCATTTATTTGCCCAGAATGGACACTATCTGGTTCATGAAATAAATTATAAAGGAAAATTAAGGAAAATACGCGTTTTAAGTAAGCTCCTCTACAACATATCCAAAGCTCATTAAGATCTGCCGGTCCGCGTTGGAACTCTTTGCAGATGAGTCGATCGGTATACTCCAAGGTTACGACAATTATTTTTGGTAGTTACAAACAATAACTTAATATACCCTGTTATACACAGCGGTGAAGAGTATAAAAAGAAAATATTTTGAGTTTAGATTTAATTAATTCATTGCGAAAAGAAATTTTCCCATTTTATATGAATATTTTCATAAAAAATTTTCTAAAAGCTTAATAATAGATAAAAAGTCAAGTTTTCCTTGAAAAAAAATCCTGAAATTTATGCTAATAAGGAAAGTTGTACTTTTTTGTTGCAATTTTATTTTCATTTTCCCTCTTGCATATTTCCTTCCTTTTTTAATTTTTTTCTCATAAATTTATTAATTGTAATCTTCTTGTTGATTACAGTTCAAGTGTTAATTATGTTGCTGTAGTTTATCGACCTTATAAAGAAAATGTTATCGTGGAAAACAGATGATAATAAATAGGGCAAAGAATTTCATGAACTTTAAAAAACAAAAATATGCAGACACTAATAGAAACAAATCTGTACGAACAGCAGAAAAAGCTACTAAAAATTAGTTAAAAATGACCTTGTACAAAAAAAACTACTAAAATTAGCAGATTTTTTTTTTTTGCTAAATACTAGAAAAATAAGAAGGGCCAAAAGAAATAAAACTGTTAAATTTACAAATTTTTTGTTATATTTGGGCTAACTTTTAGTTAAATGAAAAAGGCAAGTTATTCTGTAAATTCAGCATCAAATTTTGCTAAATATTAGTAGACTAAAAATAGTAAAAAGAAACTGTTATGTGTAAAAAAAACTTTTGTTATTTTTAACGTAAATTTAAATAAACAGAAATATTTTTATTTAGCAAAATTTGTTGTTGATTTAAGCTGAAAAATAACAAGAATTATGTACATTTAACAGTTTTATTTTTGCTGTGATTTTTTTACTAATATTTAGCAAAAAAAATATGCTAATTTCAGCAGTTTTTTTTCAACATCGTTTTTAAGTAGTTTTTAGTAGTTTTATAGCGAATTTACATTGTTAAAATGTTCACTAGATTTCGTTTTGAAATCCAATTCGAAATCTATGTCGTTTACATTAGAATATTTGACAGATGAATGGGATTTCGATCGGCCAACAACAATTTTTTTATAAACAAACTAACCTTCAAAATAACCAAAATTAAAAGATTTTCTAAAAACCATTTTATTTAATGGCTGAACACAAACATCATTTGTATTATGAAAGATATATTATTATGTTTGCTAAGAAATGTGTTTAATTATAGGGATGATTAGTAGAAAGCTAAAATATTCAATCTTTTGTCAGTGGTCTTGCCGGCGCACAGTGCTTTGATCCCATATAACGAGGGGACAAAAATAGACGGAGTGGAGACAGAGTTTTGAAATTTGGTATACTGACATAGAACAATTTAAATTTTTGGAAATATCGGGCCAACGACACGCCCACCTCCCATTGGTCCTGAAATTTAAAAATAGTATATTAGCTACATAAATGGACGTAAAATTACAAAAATTATCGATTGAGATGCACATAAAACTGGAAACGTTTGTGTCAATTTTTATCAAAATCGAAGCAAGGACTCTTAGTCCTGCCATATATCCTTTGTTTTAAAATCTTTATAAATCCGATTGCGATGAAATTTAGCACATGAATTGATATAAGGTCAAGCCAAATTTGGGTAAAATCGATACATTAATGAAAAAAAACTGCCCTTCACAAAAAATGGGTTTTAAACGCTTAAAATGATTTTTCTAAAACAAAAAAAATTAAACAGGATTAAAATAGGAAATCAAGTGAATCCTTAATTTTAGGCATAGGGTATGTTCAGCGAACTTATTTAAAACACAACGAGGAATATTTTTGTGGAACATTTTAACCTTCTAACTCTTCAATTAAAGGGACTTTTTTGGCTCCATTTTAAAACGGACAAAAACGACCCGTAAGTTGAAGAGTTAGAGGGTTAAAATGTTCCGCAAAAATATTTGTGATGAAATTCTACTATAAGTCTTTGAAGACATCAGCATTGAAAATTTAACTTAAGTGCCAGTAATAAGTAAAAACTTAAAATGTGTTTAAGGATTAATTTCCTACTTATTCAGAATTGATGCTCAAATGTCCCACAAACCTGGATTTTATGGAGAAACCATGGGAATCTTCCATTTTAGGTATAGGATGTGTTCAGCAAATATATGTAAAACACTACGAGGAACATTTTTGTGAAACATTTTAACCCTCTAACTCTTCAACTTACGGGTCTTTTCTGTCCCTTTTTAAAAAGGGGCCAAAAAATTCCATTTCATTGAAGAATTAGAGGGTTAGAATGTTCCACAAAAATGTTTCTCGTAGTGTTTTATAATTGATGATCTAGATGTACTTCTTTTTTAACATAAACACTAATGATTTTAACATTGAGTTGTCATAGGAGAGGAGTACTCCCACTTCAACATTTTTTCAGTACTTTTTGAACGAGTGCAAAGGAAGCTCTTTTTCATCAATTAAAAGTTAAAAAAAATTATTCACCAAAAAAAATTATAATTTTTTTTTTATTTTACAAAAGTTTTTTATTGCCGCCACCGGGTATCGAACTTGCGACCTCACGATTGCTAGTCTAGTGTTCTACCGCTGAGTTATCCTTTGGTATGAAAGTTGACTGGCATAAAAACACCACTTTGTTACTGCGAGATATTGTTCCTTATTCCCTTCAATAAAAGTACTTATTAAACAAGTGTAAAAGGTACACTCCAATTCAATATTGTTTTCAGTACTATTTTTACGGGTGCATAAAAAGCAATTTCTCACCATTTTTTTTTGTGTATATGGGTGAAATCAAAAAATGTGATCAATTTTTGGGCCAAATTTGTGAGAAGCAAAAAGTATTAATATTTCGGTTTTTTCTTAATGGAATCAGTAAGTCTAGTCATTATAAACCTAATTGCAAAAAATTTCTTCAACAAGTTGTCGCAATAATTTGTTTTGCACAATTTTAATTTTTTTTGTTGTAACGGAGTTTACATTTCTGCAAGCAAAAGATATAACAAAAAAAATTGCGTACGAATTTTCTTCAATTTATTAGTTTTTCGTATTTGGGTTTTCAACTTACTTTCCAATGATATATAATTTGTGTTTATCAAATTGGCGGTTTCGAGAATAAAAATACAATTCATTCCGCGAAAAAAAATTTTATTTTTTTTTTAATTTTGTATTTTGGTCATTTTAAATGCTTTTCAAAAATATAAAAAATTTTTAAAATCCTAACAGCGGTTGCGCAGTTACAAAATAATATATTAAAAACATAACATTTCACGTTCAAAAAATTTTTAAATTGTGTGAAACAAATTTAATTTGTCAATCTAATGTCAGTAATGACTCGAAATATCGATTCAAAACCAATGAAATGCAAAATCAATCGTTTTTCGCTCCAGCAGCTTAGGGTAAAAAACTGATAACTTTTTTTGATTTGACGCAAAATTATTAGCTGAATCGTCTTTTGACGCATACATTTTAGTTGAATCACCTCTGTTTATGGTTATTTTAAAATATTTTAAACATTTATCTACATTTATTTGAATGAAATCTGATGCAAACAATTGTGGTTACGGAGTTTACAGTTACGGAGTTTACATTTGGTTACTTTTTTCGTTTTCTTTCAGAAACGCTTTGTCAGAATTTTTTTTCCGAAACAAAATAGCATGATGCCGACAATGTGAATCCAAATATGACATTGTTTTTCTTACTCGTTTAATAGTTTGGTGTAAAAATTAGGAACGGAGTTTACAACATTTTTTCAAATCTTATTAAAGACATCTATTTTCATCTCGAGAATGTTACATGCTGCAGAAAAGCTTCAAGTCTGTTATACTGGATGATTGTTTACAGTCCAACGATCATTTGAGTATAAATAACATTATAATTTTCGCAATATAAATAATAGATAACTCCAAAATTCTGGTATATGAATTTTTATCAAAAATTATGATGAAAAATCGTTACAGAGTTGAAGTCGTAATAGTTAAGATATACGAAAAAGTTTGTAAAATGTATTAATTTTTATTAAAAACGGCACTTTTCCTCTTCATAAAAATTCTTACAGTTAGTCTTTAGCTTTATTGGTTATTAAAATATAAGCTATTAAAGTTAAAAAACCTTATGAGTTACTTGTTACGGAGTTTACATTTGGCCTATAAAATTGGTCAAAAATTTAATTTATTAACCAGAAATTGATCAGATTGTTATAAATTTTTTAAAACAGGTGACAATGCGCTGATATATATCGAAATATGTAACTCAAATGTAATCCATGCATTAGAAATTCGGTGGTTACACGATTTTTATCACATTTTTTGATATCACCCATATATATATTTTTAAAAATTTTAAAATTAAAAAATATTGAATTTAAACAAATTAATTATAAAAATTAAGAAAAAAATTAGTAGAATAAAAAAAAGTTTTTAAAAAAATCAAAAAATATTAGTCCCGCCGGGAATCGAACATGGGACCCTCTATTTGGAAATGCCAAATGATACCAAAATCACTTTTTACGATCACTTTTAGAGCAATTACTCTTCAGAAGCAATACTTAAGTAATTTTTTGGATGTTGTTGAGAAGTAATTATAAAAAAAGCTGTAAAAATATACTAACGGATACTTTGGAAACAATGAAAGAAGTGATTTTTTGAAGTTGTTCAGAATAACTTCTAAAAAAGCAGTAAAAATACACTAACGGATACTTGTGAAGTAGTGAAAGAAGTAGTTTGTAAAGCATTACTTTCAATTTTGTTGCTGTGGATATATGTAACCACATATTTATTAAATTTTTGTATGTTGGAGTGTAAGCTGACTTATGCACAGCAGGTCAATTATGTGTCTATCTATTTAATATTACATGTCCAGATAGCTTGGATAGTAGAGCTATTGACTGACGGTCTGGAATCCCAGATTCGATTCCCGCACGAACAAATTTTATTTAAAAAAAATTTATAATAAAAAATTTTTTTTTATAGGTAATGATATATTTTTTGATTTTGCGTATGCTGGTGGGTAATTCATTAATTTGCGCGACATCGCCATACAAAAGTAATAACTAGGGCAAGGAATTTCATGCAAATGCATGTTTTTTCTCGATAGTCCAAAACTAATATGGACTAAATATTTATCCGAATCATTAAATTTAGAACAAAATGGCATCGATTTGTAGTTGCATATTTTTGCATATTTTGTTATAAATGCATGTTTTTTTGCATATTTTGACTTTAAATGCATATTTGGTGCCTGCTTAATGCATATTTGTGCATATTTTTCATTTTTAGGAGCATTTTTTATTTTGTAAAAAAAATATAAAAAATTGATACGGTTTCATATTTTGATTCAATCAAAATAGACATTCCTAAAACCTTATTGACCTATGGGAAATCTTCGAGTTCTGTGTCTGTTTGCAAAATAACCAACTTAAATACATTTTTAAGTTTTAGAGTGCATTATTTTTGCAAAAATAATAGTTTTTAGTGCATGTTTCTTAAATTTTTAATGCATATTTTTCTTTTTAATCGCATATTTTAGGCGCATATTTTCCATTTTTAAGTGCATTAAATTCCTGGCACTAGTAATAACAAATGTAATAATAAAAGTAATTAGTTACCATTACCAAGTATGTAGTTACATAACCACGTGTTTGGTAACGATTTTCTACACTGAGAATTAAATAAAAAAGTAAATTTCACTATTCATCAAAATAAGTATCATGGCGTCCATGATTCCTATAACAAATGGATGTCTAAGGTTAGTATAGTACAACCGCGAAAAGATTTGGCGCACGTGGATATAGCGATATAACTTAGCTGTACCCACACAGCGCCAACTGTTTGGCGGTTTTACTATACTAACCTAACACATTCACTTGGTATACGAAGGAGGTTTTACACTATCGAGAATAAAGCTTTTTTTGCTATCGGTAAAAATTATGCATTTGCATGATATTCCTTGCCCTAATAATAAATTTTAATTTTATGGTTGAAAATTATAATGATTGTGATTAAATTTGTTAAAAGTTTATAGCAATAACTGCATACTCACGACTGCAGATTACACAATTTATGAACGATATTTATACATGCTAACAAGTGGTATTTAAACTTTAACCGGAAACTTTAACTTGAGCATGTTCTGTGTGTTTCTGTTGTAGTACTTTGCATACAACACTTCTGCAACAATTATAATACTGTATGTTAAATACAACGAACGTTCATTTTATTAATTAGAGCGACAAATGACGTAATTAATATTTTCAACCATCTTTTCTTTTACAATTACGCAAAAATAACTCAAATTATAAAGTTCAACATATAACAATTTAAAACTGATTAAATAAAGGTAGCAGTCACTACATTCTAAATAAAAAAACTTTTTTAGGGGATTTCAGCAAAAATAACACTATGCGACAGTCAAAATCGGGATGGGATGAAACCAACGGGAAATGTTATATCGGTCAAAAACAAGTTATACGTGTCCGGCGTTTCGCTGGGTCACCCCTAGGAATGGAGATATATCTTTTTTTGACATAACTCGAGAACCACTAGTCCGATTTTGCTCAAACAATTTTAAAAAAATTAAAAATTACAATTCCTTTAATCTGTTCATATAACGTTTTTCTATATACTCAACAGTTTTGCCGGTAAAAATAAATGTTTGTTACCGCTACCATAAAAATCAATAACCTTTTGTTTATTACTTTTTTTTTAATATTTTAGGCAAAAAATATTTTTTTCTTCATACATTTATTTTTACCGGCAAAACTATTGAGTATATAGAAAAACGTTATATGAACAGATAAAAGGAATTGTAATTTTTATTTTTTTTTAAATTGTTTGAGCAAAATCGGACTAGTGGTTCTCGAGTTATGTCAAAAAAAGACCACCAAAGGTCAAATCGATATATCTCGATTCCTAGGGGTGACCCAGCGAAACGCCGGGACACGTATAACTTCTTTTTTACCGATATAACTTTCCCCGGTAGTTTGAACCCTTCCCGATCACTGACCCCTACCATTTGTCTTATAGTGTATTTAGACTGGGCAAAAACTAGTAGTTTTTAGCCATTTTTAGGGTTTCAGCCGAAAACTACAAAATTAATTTCTTTTTTCCATACAATTTTCATACAAACTGAAAACCAGGTTCTACCTGGTTTTTGCCAAAAACCAAGTAAAAATATCTGAAATTTGCATTTTTGCTACACGCGGTATCATTTATAATTAATTTTCGACACACCCTGTTACAACGAATATAGAAGCAAAGCAAGTGTCAAAAAAATTTTTTTTTAAGTTTTTAAGAATATTTCTCTTTTAGTTTAAAATTGTGTGTTGTTATTAATTGTTAAATGTATTAATAATTTTTTTACATTAATTTAACAATAAAAAAATAAAGAAAAGTGTGTAATAAAAAAGTGATGTGACAAAGAAAAACTAAATAACCAGTGTAAATGAGTTGGCTTTTTGTAGTTTAGTTTTGTACAAAACCAGGTGGTTTTTGCTCAGTCTAAATTCAGTATTACAGTGTAATTATAATTATTAGAGAAAAAATTTTATTCTTCTTTTTAACCTCAAACCTACTTCTGGCTTCTCTTTCAAACAAAATTCTACGATACAATAAACTGATTGTAGAACAATTTATTTTGTTTCAAAACCTACGGATTCTAAAACTAATTCCACACTCAGATAAAAAAGTTAGTAAAAAAGTTAGTAAAAAATTTTTTCAACAGTTTCTAACTATTTTAACAGTTTTACTATTTTTATACTGATTTTTAGTACAAAAAAGTTTGTAAAAAAATTAGTAAACAGTTTCCAGTCGCATTTTACTATTTTTATACTGATTTTTAGTACATTTTTTTTAGTAATCACTTTTGCTATTCTCTTATTACAAATTACGGATTTTTGTACCAATTTTCGCTGCTGATTTCAGCAAAACATTTTACTAGTTTTTCAAAACCGAGTGCTAAATTTAGCAGAAAAATATACTAATTTTAAAAATTTTATTTACAAGAATTCGTTGATTTTTTACAATTCTTGTTTAGTTTATATTTGTTACTATTGATATATTCTTAGTTTGGAAATAACACTCAGAAAATTTTATTGTATCTCCAATGCATAAATAACTGGACAACCGTTTGCAATTTTGACTCCAAATTTCAAGTACGATGAAATAATTATAAGCTTGTTGAAATCGAAAAAAAAAAAATTTCAATTTTTTTTTTTTTAATTTTACAGTTTGTTTATTTTTTTTGAACACTTTTTTGCTAATTTCAGCAGATTGATTTTAAATTACCGTTAAAAACAATTTACTGAAATTTAGTAGCTGCAACTAATTATTTATACTAATTTCATTGTACTAAAATTATTGATATTTAGTAAGTTTTTTAACTGATCGATTTTGAATTGCAGTTTACAATTTTGCTAAAATTTAGTAGCGACTACTACAGGTCAGCAGAAAATTGCTAAAATTAGCAAAAAAAAAAAATACAGCTGGACTCAAAACAGTTAAATTTCCCGTAATAACAGCCAGTAGTCATTACAGGCTTTTTTGGTTGAGTGTAGAACTCATTCTCCATCAGTTATATATTACATATAAGATCCGTGGAACGGATTTCTGAACTAGCTCTGTCGAATCGATTCTAGTAAAACAAGTTGCAAAAGTGGTGTGGTTGGCAACCGATCGTAAAAAATTATCTGGGAGCCACAAATTTCCTCTTTTGTACGCTGACTCATATAAGTCCAGGGACAAAGCCTATTGTTTTTTTTTAGGATTGATTTTATTTTTTTAACATTTTGTAGGCAAATTTGACTTGGGTCCATTGCAACCCATTCAAATTTTAGGATCCAGACATTAATTGACCTTCAACCACACTATTGTAAGCAATCACATAGTTTTTTTTTTTTTAGTTGTTTATATTTATATTTCGAAATTACATTTTTCTCACGACATTATCAACCACTAAATACCGTTTCAATATGCCTTTAAAATTCAACTTTATACAAGTATAAATTATGTACTTTATTATTGTATATATGGTATAACTTTGGTAGACTGTTGTTCTTTTTCTGTTGCGTCTACATGCATATGTGTATGTACTCGTATGTTTAACACATATTTATGTTGTATATACCAATATTTATGAATATAAACAGAGTGAGGATAAACTTAGGTTACAATTTCCACGAATTATTTCCATTGCCTAGTGCAAATATTATTTTCATACCTTACTTTCTGACGTTTCCGATATACATTTTAGATATTAAGGTTTTTCTATAGGATTGCGGAAATATTATGTTACAGTTATTTGTCCGCACCCTGTTTAATATCGCATGCATTTATTCCTGTTGTTCGTGCATTTAAATATAAATTATAAAGTATATACATACACTTACACATTTACGCCTGCATACATTTATTGTCACATTTAATTAAATTTTTTGTCTTTTGCTAACTTTTTTATATATTTTTTTAAATCCTTTCATATTTCCTAGCAAAAATAGAGATGCCAAAGCAGTATAAAAAGCAATACAATTAATGATTTTACTTCTTTTTTGGCAGAAACACTAATGACTTTTAACATTCAGTTGTCTTAGGAGAGATGGACTCCCACTTCAACATTTGTTCAGTACCTACTTTGAGAACGGAAAATACTGAAACAAAGGAAACTCTTTTTCATTAATCGAAAACAAGAAAAAAAAATATATTTTTTATTTTTAAATTTTTTTTCTTGCCGCCACCGGCAAACTTGGCACCTCAAGATTCCTAGTCTAGCTCTCTACCGCTGCACTGTGGGCCAGGATCGCTGTTTTTTGGCCAAAAGTACAATTCAGGTAAAGGGAAAATATGTTTATATATTCAAAATCCAGGATTGTTGAAGATTTTGTGAGTGAAATATTAAAGATATTCATTTAAAGTATTCATGCCTCGTATACTGTGTATATGTTGTAAGTTTACTCGATTAATGTCAAAACTAGTTTACGAGCCCTGGTAAATATATGCTTACATTTTTGTGTGTAAACTTTTTCGTATTTATACATACATTTTAATTTTGTCAAAAATAAAATTATTTTGAATTTTTTTGTGTGTTATTTTTTATATTCTGTTTTATTTGTTTTTAAATAATACAAAATTAAAATAATTCTGTGTTTAATTTATGATAATATCGAAAAAGTGGCTAAATGCAAAATTGGAATGTGCATAGTTTTAAAAGGTGCGTTCATTCAAATAAACAGGTAAAGTAACAAATATACGGGATTAAAAAAATGCACGGTTTACGAGGGCATAAATGCAGTTAGATGAATACCACTATTGTATCATTGTGGTTACTCGTTGTTAGTTGGCGAGAGTTCAAAGTCAAAGTTTTTTTAATTTTGTGACATTTTTTATTTCATAATAATTAGGGTATACAATTAATCGACATTTTAACTTAATCGATTAATCGTTCAAATAATTATTCGGGTTTTTTTCTTAACCGATTAATCGAATAAAATTTTAAAATTAATCGATTTATCGAAAAAAGATTATGTAAAATAATATACACACATTTGTTGTATTTTTAATAATTTTATTTAAAAAAAAAGAACAGAAAGTGTTTCTGAAACTCTTAAAAATTCATAAATATAGAAAATGCTATAATTGAGATCATATTTTATCAAAAATTTTATTACTTCTGTCCTCTCTGTAATATATTCAAATTTTATCCAAATCGGGGAGAACCACACTGCAGACATTTCTTTAAATTTAGCATTTTATAAAAATTAGCCAGACATTCATATATTATACATAGCGCTCTATAATATCTTCAATGAGAAGAATAATAGAACAACCCGTAGATTAATTTTTATCTAGTTCGTATCCATTCAACTCATAAAACACATAAATGTAGAGATACATTCGGTTGAGAATTGATTTTCTCTCCACGTTTACGTTCCTCCATCACTTTATTTGATTTTAGCAACTATTTCGAGGATAATTAAAAAAAAAAAACCTTGCTATTAATTTTGACAAATTTTTTTCTAGCAGTTTGCTGAATTGGGCTCTGAAAATCTCACATGTATAAAAGGTTATTTAGATTACACATTGGGTCATATGATTAACACTTAGAAATTACTTCGAAGTAATTACTTTGGGCTTAGGATTTACCCACAGACCTTTAGAATAACATGAAATACAGACGAAAATCTAAAAATTTAATTTTTAGTCTACTCGCAAGCAGACTAGAATTGTGAAGTAATTTCTTAAAAAACCCAGTATTCCCCCTATTATTAATATATATTTTTTATTCATACGAGCCATTATTTAGAAATCATAAATACTAATTTTGACTATAACCTTCCCAGTGTAGAAACGGTAATGACATATCATTATTTTTTGGACTACCAGTAATGAGACCCACTTACCTTCTGCATTATTTTAAAACATATAATAATGAGTTACTGATAATGACTTATTTTTATCACTATTTCAAATAGAAAATAACTTTATAGATTTTTTTGAAAATTTTTTGAAAATTTTTTTAAATCTATTTTTAGACTCAATATTTTTTAAACACTGGTAAGGATATATGTAACCACATATTTTTTAATTTTTTGTATGTTGGCGAGTAAG
The DNA here is from genome assembly GCA_949987735.1 of Leucophora obtusa. Classification (NCBI taxonomy): domain Eukaryota; kingdom Metazoa; phylum Arthropoda; class Insecta; order Diptera; family Anthomyiidae; genus Leucophora; species Leucophora obtusa. Next base: position 45,953,259 of record OX465295.1, read on the forward strand.
CTTACTTGTGTGCTGCAGGTCAATTATGTTTTTATCTATTAAATATTACATGTCGATTTAGCTCAGATGGTAGAGCTGTTAACTGGCAATCTGTAGACCCAGGTTCGATTCCCGCACCAGCAAATTTTATTTAAAAAAAAAAATACAATAAAAAATATTTTTTTTTATATAATTTATTTTTTTAGAAAATCTATTTTTAGACTCATTATTTTTGTCAGTACTGGTAAGCACATAGGTAACGATATAATTTTTGATTTTTCGTATGCTGGTGTGTAACTACAACTTATTATTTTTCGCGACATCGCCATATAAAGGTAATAAGAAATGTAATAACAAAAGTAACTAGTTACCATTACCAAGTATGTAGTTACATAACCACATATCTGGTAATGATTTTCTACACTGGGTTGTTAACAACATATTTGTAAATATCTTTGTTTTACTTTTCAAATAAAAAACACCTGGATATGTTTATTTGTCTTTTAATTTGCCATTCATAAATCGATTCCTATGGCTGGGGATAATATCCTTTGCTAAAGGATATTATGAGTGCAGAGTACTCACTACTTTGGTAGATGACAAAGCAAACTGTTGATGTTTTTGTTTTTTCTTTGATATTTAAGATGTTTTTTACAATTTGTTAAATAAGTTATAATAAAATCTCATATTCACTTAAATAAAAAATATATAATTTTGAAACATTTTATAAATTTTTTACCAATTTCGATTAATCGATTAATCGTAAAAAATTATTCGAATTATTCGAAATATGGCCATTAAAAATTATTCGAACAATTTTTGAGCAAAATTTTTCGATTAATCGAATAACGCTTAATCGACTGAATACCCTAATAATAATACAATAAGAAAATCATAAATAAACAATAATTTGTTCCAAAAATAATCTCAAATTTTAAAACTGAAACTAGTTCTCTAAAAAAATATTTAAAAAAGTATATACGACAAAAGTAACAAAATTATTAATTTTTTTTTTTTTTTTCTTTTTTAAGAGAAGCAACACACAGGAAATTCTTCCTATTAATTAACGTGTTGCGTCCTTTGGAAAGGGGATAGAGAAGAAATGAAAGGTGGTGAAAGATGAAGGGCTTCAAATATGGCAACACTGTAATTGCGCGAGATGTTGAATTTTAGAACAGTTGTTCCGCGCCATCTGATGGTGAGTTGGCGAACTTTGTTGAAACTTTTTGGTTCATAGCCCTGTTATATTATTTTACTTCGGTGGGGTTAAGTGCTATGGGAACACCGAAGGAAGACGCTGCGATATGTATGAGGGATAGAAAAAACTCATACATATTACTATTTTTCATAAATTGATGTTGTTGATAATTGATGTTGGGGCTCGAACTCGCAACCTCACGTGTAACAGTCCAACGCGCTAACCATTCCACCACAGCGCCCACCAATTAATTTAAAAAGCTCCAAAATTTTCCGAGAGATATTTGAAAAACTTAAATGTCAATGTGTTCCATAAGATATCTTCTACCTAGGTTTTTGCGACGGTTTGCGACCGTTCATAAACTTTCAATATTTTGCCTTTTAACTGCCCAGCAAAATTGTCGGATGAAAAGAACCGGTTGTATAACAACTTGTACTTGCATGCAACCTGTTCTAATTTATGTTCTATCACCGGTGATTTTTGTTTGAGTTTGTCCCAAAAGCAACAGGTTATGTACCTCCAAACTAGAACAGGTTGCTTTGGAACCGGTTCTAGAACCAGTTATAGAACCGGTTCTGCGACAGTGAATCCTCCCTTTTTGACTTCCAGGAATCAGTTCTAGAACCTGTTCCACGGAACCGGTGGTAAAAACACCCATTCTAGAACAGATTCAAAGGCAACCAGTTCAAAAAATTTTTGCTGGGAGAAAAAGTACCTTCAGATCTCGCTGATTTCCAGCATTCCAGAGTTTTAGTAAAAACTAAAAAATAGCACTAAACATTACCTTAAACGAAGGTTCTGGTTTTCTCACACAGACAGACTAGCGCTCTAAAGTCCAGGTTTGTGGGATATTTGAGTGCCAATTCTGAATAAGTACGAAATTAACCCTTAAACACATTTTAAGTTTTCAATTATTTGCGGCATTGAAGTTAAATTTTCAACTTTGATGTCTTCAGAGACTTATAGTAGAATTTCATGACAAATAGTTTTGCGGAACATTTTAACCCTCTAACTCTTCCACTTATGGGTCTTTTTAGACACTTTTTAAAAAGGGCCAAAAGAGACCCTTTAATTGCAGAGTCAGAGGGTTAAAATGTTGCACAAAAATGTCCCTCGTAGTGTTTTACATAACTTCGCTGAACATATCCTATACCTAAAATGGAAGATGCACATGGTTTCCTATGCCGATTCACAAAAAACATTTTCAAAAGAGGGGAAATTTTAACCCCCCTAAAACATAGGACCAGACGAAAACTTTTAAAACACCGATACACTTGTATTTTTCTTTGGTCCCGCTGCTAGAATTAGTTGTCCTCAGAACATTTTTTTTTTTTGTACAGTGTAATTTATTTTTCAACACAACAATTTTAAATTTATGGCCGCCATATTGGATCCGTCATGTTGAATTTTTAAAATTTGATTTCAAATTCATAATCTGCTACTCAAAAACTTCGCCTGGTGGAAATTTGGAGTAAATCAGGCGACACAAGAAATTTAATGACAAAATTGTTTGCGCCATATTAGATCCGCCATTTTGAATTTCAAAATTTAAATTTCAGATTTTTAAGCAGCGGATCCTAGACCTATATAATTGCTTATTTCAAGTCCAATATGATAAAAACTAAAAAGTAATGCCCGCCATCTTGGATTCGCCATTTTGAATTTTATATTTTTTATTTCAGATTCGTGATCAGCAACAACCAAACCCCCTTTGTTATATCTTTTAGTCTCATATACTCAATATTATAGTTTTAGCCAAAATTCGATGATGCTGGCCCACTGTGCGCTGAGCTATTCTTTGATATGAAAGTTGACTGGCATAAAAACACCAATTTGTCTTTGCGATATATTTTGACTTTTTTCTTCAATATACAGTCGTGGCCACGAATTTAAGACAATTCAAGTTTTTTTCTAATTTTATTGTTGTTGCCTTTATTTTTAAAGATCAAAATAGTGTATAAATTCGCCACAAAAAGCAAGGAGATGGTTCAGAAAATTGTACAGAATTTTCACTAGTTTTAAGTGGACGTGGCTTTTAACGAAAAATTAGCGATATCAACCTTTTATCAAATTACATAGTAAAATTTAGGCAGTACTGATCGGTTCTTTACAAACTGTATATTTTTGGAAATCCTATAAAACTTCCTTAAGTCTTGCATTATTTTTATCTGCAAATAGTCACCAGACTTTAAATTGCAGCACTTTAAACATGACCAAATTTTTTTTTTTTAGCGATATTAAAAAAAAGTTATTAACAAATGAAATTTTAACATGAAATGCTTTTTACTATAACGTAAAAAAAATCTTGAATGATTTGTTATATTGTGGTAAACTTTTCACTTTAAAATTTCAGTGCTGTTAACTTTATTAAAAATCGCTAAAAACAAAGAAAAACTTACTTTTATTATTACATTTGTTATTACCTTTATATGGCGATGTCGCGAAAAATAATGAGTTATGGTTACACACCAGCATACGAACAATCAAAAAATATATAGTTACCTATGTGCTTACCAGTACTGACAAAAATTATGAGTCTAAAAATAGATTTTCCAAAAAATAAATTATATAAAAAAAATATTTCGGGAGATGACAAAGCAAATTGTGGAAATTTTTTTGTTGTTTTTGTGTTTTCTTTGATATTTTAAATGTATAATAACGCTCCTAGACGAGAACAAGAAATTCTCATTGAGTTTGTAATTTAACTTAACAAATATTTCCAGAAATTCTAAAAACATCGTCCCCTGACGATTTCCTTAGGCAAGAATGAAATCCGGATAGGGACATGCCTACAACGGATTATTTTTCACAATTTGTTAAATACGTTTGGGATTTTAGCATATTTAATTCCTTTAATGCAATATTTTTTATTGAATTTTTTTTTTAAATAAAATTTTCTGGTGCGGGAATCGAACCTGCTATATCGACATGTAATATTTAATAAATAAAAACATAATTGACCTGCTGCACACAAGTAAGCTTACTCGCCAACATACAAAAAAGCAAAAAATATGTGGTTACATATATCCTTACCAGTGTTTAAAAAATATTGAGTCTAAAAATAGATTTCAAAAAATTTTTAAAAAAATCTATAAAATTATTTTCTATTTAAAATAAAGATAAAAATAAGTCATTATCAGTAACTCATTATTATACAATATGATTTAAAATAATGCAGAAGGTAAGTGGGTGTCATTACTGGTAGTGCAAAAAAAGAATGATATGTCATTACCGTTTCTACACTGGGGTATTAAGATTCAACTTAAAAAAAGAGAATAGAAAAATTCAAAAATTCATACCTTTTTAAAAAAAACGCCCTCTTGTAAATTTCAGGATCTTTTAAGATCAGTTAGAGGTTTTATATAAAAAAAATTCAGAAAAAAAAATTGACGATTATCAATATTTAGCCCATTAAGGCAAATTAAATTGTAGCGAAAGCCGAAAAGACGTATTCTGTCTTGCTGGCCTTATCGAATTCTTTCAAATTTTTTATTCTTTGTAATTTACTTGTAAAAATTGTATCATCCTGCTTTAATTTGAAAAATAATTTAAAGCAAAAAGTGATATTAATTTATTATCTAAAACCAAACTAGAAAACATTCATTTACCAAATAAAAGATCAACTATACATACCCCTCATTCATGAAAAAATTTAAATTTTTTTTATTTTTTAATATTTTGTTTTTAATATGCCAAAATATTCTCTTCCATTTTTGTAGCTCTTATAGTTTTCGAGATATTCAAAAAAATAACCCCGTAACAAAATAAAAATAAAAAAAATTATGACATTTTTTGAAATTTTAAATATTGATTAACTTTCGAAAAAAAAATTGTAATTTTTTCCTTTGGCAAAACTTTGTTCTATGATGAAAGAAAAGTTCTGTCCAAAATTCATCCAAATCGAAAAGGGTAAATTCCAACCATTGGTCGATTTGAGATGTAATGACTAGGGATGTGCGTTTAATCGAATAATCGAACAGTATGATTAATCAGAAATTTGATTAATCAGTTAATTGATTAATTGAAAATTTGATTAATCAGAATTATGATTAATCGAATAATTTCAATTTTGATTAATCAGAACTTGAATAATTTTAATTAATATTGAAAAAATGCTTAAAAATAAAAAATTACAGGAATTTTGTTTTTGTTTTGTGGCGATGCCTTATATAGCTCCAAATAAAGGAAATCAGACAGACTATTCGCTCACTGGTCACACTTGACCAATGTCCATTCTTAAGTTTCATGTGTCTGTATTGAACTGGAGTTAAAAGGCGTCTTCAACGAAGAAAAACAAGATATTATTCAGTTATTCATAAATTTGTTTAATCAAAATCATGATTAATCAATTAATCATTATTTTGAATAATCGAAATAACTGATTAATCGATTAATCACGTTTTTGATCAATCAAAATTGTTGAATAATCGATTAATTGATTAATCAGAATTTTGATTAATCAGGAAGTTTGATTAATCGATTAATCGCACATCCCTAGTAATGACCCATATACTATTTTCTCATTTTTCTCATGGAGACTCACTAATTTTCCTTTACGGAGTTAATCTATTTAGCAACTGAAGCATCATCAATTCATTCATTCGTTCATCATGCCACCTATACGTATGATTGATATTGCTTATCATATTAAAATTAATTATCACTCATACGCTCAAGTGTACACAGAAAATTAAATGCATGAAAATTATTTATATGAATTTGTACCATGAACTTGTATCAAAATTTTGTCTATAAAATGGTAAAAATTTAGAAAATTAGTAAGAAATTTTGATTTTGCCTAATGTTAGGTATATTTAAGAGAAATGAATCCATTCTATCTCAAATCAATTGGGCCTATGCTCCAAATTTCATGAAAATATCATTACGTCATTCAATATCATTCACGTTATTCTTTTGTGTATGGGAAGGATATCTTAATGTTCCACAATAAAAATATAAAGTTGTCCGATTTTAATAAAAAATTTTAATAAAATTTTGATAAAACATTATCATTTTAACAGGCAATCTAAATGTAAAATATGAGCTCATTTGATTGAATTAAATTTGATATTTTAGATTTATGCCAGTGAAGATCCCAAAAGACTCATTATAAAAGAGTCCTGAGACCTTCTGAAATAATAGTTATATGAGTGTGTTTTTCTTTCCATATGAAGCCCCTTCTGAGCGTTCTTTTATGACTCATAAAATACTCGTACCCAGTCAGAAAAATACAAACGGGAAAGCGGTGGCAAAGCACTTTAACAGGTGGTACAAGTATTGGCAAAAAGTGCTTTCACATTCCCAAAATGATAACATCATTAGACAAAAGGACCGGCTGTTCAAAAAGCGCCGGAAAAGCACTGGAGGAACAAAATTTTTGAACGTTGGCAAAACGCTGGCAAAACCAATAAATAGGTGGTCTGGAAATATATTTTCCAAAATAAAATTAAAAAAAAAGTTCATATGTATTTTTTTGACCCTGCCGTGATTTGAACCCAGGCCGTCAGATTGGCAGACGATTGCTCTACCCACTGAGCTAACGAGACATATAATATTTAATGGCTAAACACATAAATGAGTGATAATAGCTGGACAACTACTGGCTTGTGCCAAAATGCTAGTACTGGCAAACAATTTTTAGTAACTAGTATGCCAGTGTTTGGAGGGCAAAAAAAAAAGTTGGTCTTGAAGGAGCTTTCCCACAAACAAAAAAATTGATTTTATAAAACAAAAAAAATTTTAAATTAAAAAAAATCCCAAAAAAATTTTTTGCTTGCAACCGAATTTGAACTCGGAACCTTCTGACTACAAACATTTTTTAACGAAGCGTCAGCATTTTTATAAAATCATTGGTTTTCCAGTGAATTGATTTTTGTACGCCTGGTAGCATTGGCTAGGTAGCACTGGATAACCACTGGTTGCAAACCTTGGCATATCACTCTAAGCCAATTCTTTGCCAGTGGTTTTTTTTATAAACCACCGAAATTTTTGTAAAAACAATACTGGTAAAACGCTTTTCGCAATCGCTGGCAAAGCGTCCCAAATGAGTGTTCTGCCAGTCATTTATTTTTAATACCATGGTTACCCGGGCGGGAATTCCCGGGAAATCCCGGGAAAAGTTTGCCGGGAATTCCCGGGAAAATAATATATTTTTCCCGGGAAAACGGGAGATTTTAAAAATATTAAATTTTTTAAATTGTTTTTGTTTCGAATAGGATTTTTTAATTTTAGTCATAAAAAACATTTTAAATACCAAAACAAAAATGTCATTCTTAAAATCTTTTAAAAGGAAATACATTTATTTGACACACAAATAAAATCTTTGCCAAGTAATTAGGAGCATTTCAACTAATAAAGATTTTTCGCATAACTTATTCAAAATTTAAGTAGTAAAACCTAAAAACTTGGTAAAATGTTTAAAAGAAATATGAAAAAAGCTTTGTTTCTTACAAATAATCGCCCTTACTATCTAAATTTTTCAAATGTATAATTTAGGTAAAGTCGACTTTAGTTAAAATATTGGGTGGCAGTATACCTTGACTTGGTGTATTTTTGGAGCATTCTGATTGGTTAATTTATTTTCAACCAATCAAAATATTTGAAAATATAAATATTTTTGTAAGGTTTTCATACACAAAATGAACAAAACCGTTTGATTAAAAATAAAGTCGACTTTAAATTTAAAACACTCCTTTATATTAAGGGTCAATAATTTTATAAGTAACGTTTTCATTAATAAATTTGAAAAGAAAAGACTGGTTAACGGTGGTATCTAAATTTGGTATCCGACATCTAAATTTGGTTTACAAAAAAAAAATTGATGGTCATGCAACTTCTCTTGAAGAAAACAACAACAAGAATAACGTTTCAGCTAAAATTAGTAAAGTACCCTAAGAAAAAATTGTAAGGCATTAAAGGTTTTATGGTAGGGCAAACATTTCCTGAAATGGTATCCAAATTAGCCGCAGTCAATCCGCACCATAACTAGATCTTCGTTTATTCGAGAAAGTTTTTATAATAAAAACCTGGCACTACCAAAAAATGAAAACGATGTAAAGAATATTATATTAAATTAACACAATAATGTAAAAGATATCATGATAAAAGAAAATATCGAGCAATATTTCTAACAATAGGAGATTTACTATAATCTTAGATGAATGGACGAGAATATCACAAAAGAGATATTTGAACATATGTATAAACGGAAGTAATTCATTTTATAACCTGGGGTTGGTTTATTTATCAGGAAGATGTAATGCTGATGAAATAAGAAGAATTGTAGAAATAAGACTAGAAGAGTTTTATTTGCCTTTGGAAAATAACATTGTGGCCACCATATCTAATGGGCCAAGTGTGATGAAACGGTTTGTTTCCGACAGTCCAGTAGTAGGTGCTTTCTGCTGGAATCATGCAATTCATTTGGCAGTGCTGCGAGTAATTTATGTGAAATCAAATGTTCAACATTCTGATATTTTTACTTTGAATTCACACTACACAGACTGCATTTGTACTGAAATAGTGTTTTTTTTTAACAAAAATTACTTAATATAGGTGGTTTTCATTAACAATTTTGTTCAAAAATATTATCAAATTTTTTCATTCCCGTTTCCCGGGAAATAAAAAAGTCCGGGAAATCCCAAACCCTACACTTGATAGACAAAACTCTACAAAAAGGTTAAACAAAATTCTTAAAAGAGAAAAAACAGAAAGAGTATGCAATATTCTTCTAAAAATTCCAAAAGATTTTTAAACAGAATTGATGAATTGAAAGGCACGCTAAAAATGTGGGTCTAGATCCAATAGTTTATGGTGTCAAAAACATCATCACAAATTCATTACACCCTGTCCACGTACACACAGGAAAAAAATTGCCAACCGAATTGCCAAGACTATTTTGGTAGCTACAACCAATAAATTCGGTTAGTGAAACCATACTGGAATGTGATTCCTAAATATTTCGGGTATTGCAACTAAAATTCAGTTGTAAAACTGAATTTTGTTGTGATAACCAATATTCAGTTTTACCAACCTATTTTAGTAGATGTCACCGAATTTCAGTTGGAAAATGCATATTTTTTCACTGTGTGTAGTGAAATAGAAATTATGTAGAGCTAAAGCTAATATAGTCAGCATTTCTAATATTGCATTTGCTGCCGCTAAACTATTGTCATTTGAAACAATAGCATGTTATTCAAACACCAGAAATTATATTTCATTATTATTAGCATTGTTCAATAACTATGCAAAAAGATAATAAAAAATAAATCAATTCAAGAAACTTGTTATGACAGAAATCTGACTAGATATTGACAGATTAAATAAATTTTATAGATCTAAACAGTTTTTCATTTATAAAAAATCTCGAGAATGTTCACGTCAAAAAAAAAATAAGCCAAAATAAAAATTACATAAACAAAATGTAAAATTCTATGAAATTCATAAAACTATAAAAAGGGATTTAAGCTTATAGCGACATTAGTGTATGCAACGCATAACTATATAATGTTATAAAATTTAAGATAAATCCAATATGTATGTACACTAGAGTGGGCCGATTTGTATGGACAAAAATTTTTTGATATTGTGCCATCGATTTTTCGATAGCTTTTGGCACATTACAACCTTTCCAGAAAGGTATTACTTATGAAAATTGGATAAAAAATGTGGCAACTAGAGGTAAAAGTATATTATTTTCTGCTTGTTTTCATCAACACCATCATCATCATTTCATCATCAATCAGAAAATAATTTTACTTATATACTTTTACCTCTAGTTGCCACATTTTTTATCCGATGTTCATAAGTAATACCTTTTTCGAAAGGTTGTAATGTTATATTGTTTACAATTCCACCGCAAGATGGCGTTAATCTAGCATTTATTAGAAAATTGAAATTTGAGCGCCTCGAAAATAATTTTTTTGATATGTCGTAGTTGAACTTTTTTCGTCATGCCAAAAGCTAACGAAAAATCGATGGCACAATATCGATTGCTAAATCGACCCACCCTAACGCACACACACACACACATTATAAACTATAAACACTTCAACTACTAACCAACTCAAACATTTTTAAACGTATTCATGGATGGCATGGGTGGCATTTTAAAAACTCAATAAAAAGTAAAAGTTTAGTGAGCAACATCATCATTATCATACACACAAAAACACAACAAATATATTAGCAAACACTAACGATGCTTATTAGCAAACATGGTTGATGATGATAGTTAATATACATTTATGTACACTGAAAATATTATTACAGTAACTGACTGTAGTTTACCATATTTAAAAAGTTATTTGTTTATTTATTTTTAAATGATTTTACACCCAAGTAAAAAAGTTTTGATATAGTCATATATTATCATATAAAATTTTGTATAATTATATATTGGAACTAGGGTTTGGGGTTCGGGAATTCCCGGAAAAAGTTTGCCGGGAATTCCCGGGAAAATAATATATTTTTACCGGGAAAACGGGAAATTTTAAAAATATAAAATTTTTAAAATTTTTTTTGTTTGGAATAGGATTTTAGTCATAAAAAACATTTTAAATACCAAAACAAAAATGTCATTGTTAAAATCTTTTAAAAGGGAATCAATTTATTTCACACACAAAAAAAATTTTTGCCAAGTAATTAGGAGCATTTGAACTAATAAAGATTTTTTGCATAACTTATTCAAAATTTAAGTAGTAAAACCTAAAAACTTTTGTTTCTTACAAATAACACTATGCGACAGTCAAAATCGGGATGGGATGAAACCAACGGGAAATGTTATATCGGTCAAAAACAAGTTATGCGTGTCCCGGCGTTTCGCTGGGTCACCCCTAGGAATCGAGATATATCTTTTTTTTGACATAACTCGAGAAGCACTAGTCCGATTTTGCTCAAACAATTTTAAAAAAATTAAAAATTACAATTCCTTTAATCTGTTCATATAACGTTTTTCTATATACTCAACAGTTTTGCCGGTAAAAATAAATGTTTGTTACCGCTACCATAAAAATCAATAACCTTTTGTTTATTACTTTTTTTTAATATTTTAGGCAAAAAATATTTTTTTCTTCATACATTTATTTTTACCGGCAAAACTGTTGAGTATATAGAAAAACGTTATATGAACAGATTAAAGGAATTGTAATTTTTAATTTTTTTAAAATTGTTTGAGCAAAATCGGACTAGTGGTTCTCGAGTTATGTCAAAAAAAAGACCACCAAAGGTCAAATCGATATATCTCGATTCCTAGGGGTGACCCAGCGAAACGCCGGGACACGTATAACTTCTTTTTTACCGATATACTTTCCCCGGTAGTTTGAACCCTTCCCGATCACTGACCCCTACCATTTGTCTCACAGTGTAATCGCCCTTACTATCTAAATTTTTCAAATGTATATTTTAGGTAAAGTCGACTTTAGTTAGAATATTGGGTGGCAGTATACCTTGACTTTGTTTATTTTTGGAGGATTCTGATTGGTTAATTTATTTTCAACCAATCAAAATGTTTGAAAATATAAATATTTTTGTAAGGTTTTCATACATAAAATGAACAAAACCGTTTGATTAAAAATAAAGTCGACTTTTCATTAATAAATGTGATATTTTCAAGTAAGTTTACTTTATTTTAATACACCTGCTTTCAAACTAATATATTATTTTATATTAAAGAATAAAATGTCAGGAGTATGAAAATACTTCACAAAAAAGGACAATATTTGCCCTAAAAAACTAATTAACGGAGGTATCTAAATTTGGTTATCCGACATCTAAATTTGGTTCACAAAAAAAAAATTGATGGTCATGCAAATTCTCTTGAAGAAAACAACAACAAGAATAACGTTCCAGCTAAAATTAGTAAAGTACCCGAACAAAAAAGTGTAAGCTGAATAGGCATTGCACGTTTTATGGTAGAGCAAACATTTCCTGAAATGGTATCCAAATTAGCCGCAGTCGACGGAATGTCAATCCGCACCATAACTAGATCTTCGTTTATTCGAGAAAGTTTTTATAATAAAAACCTGGCATTGCCAAAAATGGAAACCGATGTAAAGAACATTATATTAATTTACTACAATAATGTAAAAGATATCATGATCAAAGAAATATCGAGCAATATTTCTAACAATAGAAGATTTACTATAATCTTAGATGAATGCACAAGAATATCACAAAAGAGATATTTGAACATATGTATAAACGGAAATAATTCATTTTATAACCTGGGGTTGGTTTATATATCAGGAAGATGTAATGCTGATGAAATAAGAAGAATTGTAGAAATAAGACTAGAAGTGATATTTGTCTTTGGAAAATAACATTGTGGCTACCATATCTATTGGGCCAAATGTGATGAAACGGTTTGTTTCCGACAGTCCAGTAGTTTGTGCTTTTTGCTGGAATCATGTAATTCCTTTGGCAGTGCTTAGAGTAATGTATGTGAAATCAAATGTTCAACATTCTGATATTTTTACTTTGAATTCTCACTACACAGACTGAATTTCTACTGAAATAGTGTTTTTTTTTAACCAACATTACTTATATATGTGGTTTTCATTAACAATTTTGTTCAAAAATATTTCCCGGGAATCAAATTTTTTTATTCCCGTTTCCCGGGAAATAAAAAAGTCCGGGAAATCCCAAACCCTAATTGGAACATATATACCAAGATATAATTATATAAAATTTTACGAAATTATATCGTAAATATATAACTATATATTGTTATATATTGCACAATATATAGTGCAACATATTACAATATCCAATTATGTATATATAGACCTATATATAGTTACATATGCCTCATATAATTATGTATATTTGTATGGAATTATATACCATTATATCTAGTTGGATATGTTTATATTATATTTGATACATTTGGATGAGGAAAAAATCCAGATAAAATTGTATCAAACCATATCTTATTCCATCAAATTAGATCTAATTGTGTATAATTAAATCTAATATGATCATAATACCATCTAATTTGATACAATGAGATGTTCTCATTTTTCGTATATAGAGCAATTCCATATGAAAGCGATCACCTTTTGGACGATCCCTCTCCGATTCTAAAATAAATAGTCTCAATCGATTGCCCAGCAAAAAATAATGTACCTACATATTTCTTTTTTTTTTATAGTGACTGGTTTAGTGGTGGTGTACACCACTGTCATGTGACAAAATTGAAGAATTCTTCATAAGGGACCTCATTGAAAGTTGTTTTAAAAAAAAACTACTAAAGCGATCGCAACGAGTGATAGCTCGTTGGAAAGGTATTGAATCAGGCTTTAATTGAAAAATAAAATTTTCCTAATTTTTCTCAGAAATTTACCTTTTTTCCCATGAAAATTAAATTTTCCCATGAAAATTAAATTTTCCGATTTTCCACAGAAGCTCCTAAATTTTCCGGCTAATTTTTTTTTTTTGGATTCCTCATAATTTTTGCTTTAAGAATCAGCAATAAAAAAATGGGCCCCGACTCCTTGTTTGGACAGGAGAGGAGCATTTAAGAGACCACCTTGTTCTCATTGTTTTTATATTTTTTATAATTGAATTATTTGTAATTATTTAACATTGTTTTATTTTATTATTAAAAATACATTTTAAAAATTATTTTACAGTTAAAAATACATTTATGAAGAAAAAATCTTTCTTATTTTGCTGCTTATACTTAATTACAATATTTATTAAAAATTTCAATTGTCTTGGCATCATTATAAAATTAAAGTAACTTTAAATTTAGCACGTCGGCAGACGAAGACTACCGCTTTACATTAATTGACATATCAGAAATATTTGGTATGAAGCAATGAAACTTTTGCGTTCCAGTTATAGTTTTGACATTATTATATCTGTTTTGAATTCGTCGCTCCATGGCATCGTGTTCTTTTTGAGTGCATAAAACTGTGTTAATGGCAATTTCCTTGCTTTGAATCCACGAAAACAAATGTTGTACATTTAAGATCTGGTCAGTATATGGCCTTTGCAAACTTGCCTTAGTCGCCATGCGTTTTAGGGTTCCCCTAACGCATCGCATGGGCCCTTACCGTGGGACGTCGCCAAAAAGTGCAACTCGACCTTGCAGTTTTGTTCTTCTTCAATTATGCAAAGATTGTAAAAATTTTTTTTATTCTTGTACTGAGAAGCCGCGCCGTCTGAGAAAAACGTTACTTTGTCGATTGCATCGAATTTTGATCTTAAGAATTCAAACAGTTTCATTTGAAATAAATAAACGGACACATAATTATGAGCTAAACTCTCCGCGACAACAACAAGGCTTACGGTCTGTAGTTCGTTATCTTCGTTTTTGAAATAAATGCAAAAAGGATGCACCGTGCACTGGTCGTTTGCCCAATGATAAGCCTGAATTTCATCCTGAACGATAAAAGTGTAATTCTCGGCAAAGTCGCTTATCACAATGAATTCATTTTGGGCTAATTTCTCCTTACTTTCCTTTAGAAATTTCGATTGCATCTCGGATATGAAATGGTGCGCCTTCAGTTCATTCAACTTGAATCCGAATTCCTCGATGAATTCCGGAATCTGCTTTACCTGATCTGGGTCCTTGAGCCAAATTTCTTGGTGGGAGTCGCCAATATGCCCTTCTGTCGAACTAATTCTTTGCTTCTTCTCGCGATGTAAAAAGATGTTTGAAACTGTTTAGAAATCTTGCGTATAGACCATGATTGAGGCAGCACAGATAAAATGAAATATTTCTCCGGAAAAGTGGTCGCTAAATTGAATTTTCTTTTCAACTGCTCAATCATTTGTTTGCCGTCATCAACGTAATCTGCTTGACTGCATTCGTTATCAGAGCCTTCATCAAATATTGTCGCGATTGCACTCATAACCTTGCCTTTTTTCTCTTTCCTGTATTTTTCACTTCGCAACTTTCTTTTTGTAATAGGCGATTCACCTAAAGTGGTAATAGCCTCATTCAAAGGACTCAAAGACATATTGACCATCGGAATGTCTGCCTCACTATCAGATGAAACATTTTGTTCAATTGTCATTTCACTCTCGGATTGTGGTTGCATTTGTTTCAATGCATTTGCTTGTTGAGACAAATCGATTTTACACTTGGGGCAAATGAATTCTGCTTCTTCACCGTATTGTATATTTAATTCATTCATGTATCGCTTCGAAACACCAGTTAATTTTAATACTTTTATCTTTTTCGAACGATGTCCACTCTTGTTAAACGGATTGCAGCAAAATTTATTCATTTTACTTTAAATTGTCTTTACAGCTTCACTCTTTACTTTACAAAAAAAAACACTTTAACACTTTCACGTTTAGTATTTAACTAAAATTTGACACAGAGTGTGTGAAGTATTTATATTTATTTTTTGGTAAAAAATAGGTAAAAAAAAAATAAGCGATATTTGCTTTTCTTTAATAGGAAAATTTGCGTGAACTACTGGTCATAAAATGTTTTTTAAAGAGGGACTTAATTGGTTACTGCCAATAAGCCGACCACAGGTCATAAAATGTTTTGTAAATTTTTTAAATTACCAGGTAATAAATATTTCGCCATATTTATGGAAAATCCGTGTTTTATGACTTGTTTCTGCACGTGTCATTTTAGGCGAAATATTTATTACCTGGTAATTTAAAAAATTTACAAAACATTTTATGACCTGTAGCCTCAGTCGGGTTTGGTGTGCCATTACATGCCACTGCTGCTATTATCCATGGATTTATGGCCGATCTTGTGAAGGCAGGCAGACCATATTCACTACACACTCAACTTGGGGCTCTTAAAAAAAATTGATTTTTTCTTCATAAATGTATTTTTAACTGTAAAATAATTTTTAAAATGTATTTTTAATAATAAAATAAAATAATGTGAAATAATTACAAATAATTCAATTATAAAAAATATAAAAACAATGAGAACAAGGTGGTCTCTTAAATGCTCCTCTCCTGTCCAAACAAGGAGTCGGGGCCCATTTTTTTATTGCTGATTCTTAAAGCAAAAATTATGAGGAATCCAAAAAAAAAAAAAATTAGCCGGAAAATTTAGGAGCTTCTGTAGAAAATCGGAAAATTTAATTTTCATGGGAAAATTTAATTTTCATGGAAAAAACGGTAAATTTCTGAGAAAAATTAGGAAAATTTTATTTTTCAATTAAAGCCTGATTCAATACCTTTCCAACGAGCTATCACTCGTTGCGATCGCTTTAGTAGTTTTTTTTAAAACAACTTTCAATGAGGTCCCTTATGAAGAATTCTTCAATTTTGTCACATGACAGTGGTGTACACCACCACTAAACCAGTCACTATAAAAAAAAAAAAAATATGTAGGTACATTATTTTTTGCTGGGCAATCGATTGAGACTATTTATTTTAAAATCGGAGAGGGGTCGTCCAAAAATTTGCCAATTTTGATCGTTTTCATATGGAATTGCTCTATAATTATATATAATATCAAAAGTAATATAATTTTTTTAGTAGGGTTGTTAAAAAGGAAAGGAATATATTTTTCAATTTTTTCTTGTCATTTATTTAAAAAAAATAAACTACATATACTAAATACGGATTTTCTGTTACAGTTAATATTTTTATTTAAAATGTTTTGTTAAAAAAAAGAAACCTTTTTAGATTTCTAGGTTATTTCAAAAAACGAAATAAACTAAATATCATTTATTCTTATTGATTCCTTTATTCTTACTGATTTTTGAAAGTTAAAAAAACCAAATAAATGAAAAATCATTATTTTTTAAGGATTTTGTAGTTAATTTATTAACATGTAAAAATAAATGCAAAGTTCCTTTGATTTAAATCAAAAGTTAGTAGATCTGTTTTCAAGTAATTTTTCATTTATTTTAAATTACATTTTCAATTAATTTAAACTACAAACTATTTTGAGTGTATGTATGTTTGGTATATAGTCGAATGAGTTTTTATAAAAGTCTGTGTGTGTGTTTGTGTGTGATTATGTGTTTGTATATGTTTATTACAGGTGCTTTATGCAATAACCAATGTATTGAGCAAACAAGGCTGCCGTTTAGCTATAGTTGGAAAAAAAACCAACTAACACAACCGCATAATTTAACTGTATAGATAAAGCTAAAAACCCAACCAATTATGATTTGATGTACCACAAAATATTGTTATATACTTTAAACATAAAATTGCATCATTGGTAGCACTGGGTGGTAAATTAGTAATTATTACAAAAAACATTGAATATAATTTACGAGTAGTAGATTATATTTCGATCATTTATATCAATAATTGCTACAAAAGAAGTAGTAACCTTTTCTTGTCAGTTTTTTTTTTTTCAATATCAAATACCTAGGAAAAAGTTAATTTGAAAAGAACTAGTAGCAGAATATCTAACGTAGAGAACAGAATAGCATGTTATGATTGAAACATGTAATGAACATAGTATAATCCTAATGATTATAATGATCATAATATCCCAGCAAATACATAACCATCAAGAAGTCCTTCTAATTTGGCTTTTTCATAGATGAGTTTAGCATGGGCTTGTGATAGGAAGAAAGCGTTCTTTTATGATTTTTCGGATTTTGTTTTACCTGAAGAACTTCTTGGAAAATTATTTATGCACATAATTTTTTTTTTATTCCCCAACTATATTCAACTATTTTTTTCTGCGTGCTTATACTGCATTAGCATCGATTCTAATTTATGTTCTTCAACAGGTTCTTTTTGTATGGATTTTTACCTATAAGCAATACGTTCTTTTATAGAACTGGTTCTGGAATAGTGAAACCTTGTACTTCGACGTTCGAGAATCAGTTCTAGTAGTGGATTTTTGAAACCGGTGGAAAAGCAGTTGTTTGAAGTAGCCGGCGCTAAAAAAATTTGCTGGGTACGTAGTATTTTACTTGAATTATATCTTAAAAAAAATTATTAATTTTTTTTAATTTGACTTATAATTGCCATAAGTTATAAGGAAACGTATTCATTACCGTCATAAACTAACCTTATTTTTAATGAAAAACATACTTAGAACAGGGCTGGTAAAACTAGTGGCACGTTTTTGAAGGCACGCAAATTTTGTTAAATATTTTCAAAAAGATCGAAGTTAATTAAAAGTGTCAGCCAAGAAAGGATATTTGGTCAATTTTTTTGGTATTTGGACTCCAGAGAAACAAGCCGCGTTTACTAGCCGCTCAAGTATTCCTTTCTGTTAACTGCCGCCGCACACCTTATCGGCTTAAACCGGCTTTGACATATAAAACCAGAAATCTTCTTGGTTCAAAAATTATTTTATAATTTTATTTTTTTTTTTTCAGTTCCAAATAAATCGATTAGTACCAGACCCTTCGTTCGGGAAAGTTTTTGATTTCAGCTACTTTGGCTGGGCTTATGGGTTTGGTGGTTACATATATGGTTACCACACTCACATAAATAAATCTGAAAAAATAGCAAAAAAACCTACTAAAAATTAATCAAAAATGGCTTCGCAGAATAAACTGCTGAAATTAGCAGATATTTTTTTTTTTGTAAATAGTAGTAAAATAAGAACAGCAAAAATAAATCTGTTAAATCTACAGAATTTTAGTTAAATTTGAGTTGACTTTTCGTTAATTAAAAATGACAAATTATACTGGGAAATCTGCAGAAAACTTTGTTAAATATTAGTAGACTATGAATAGCAAAAACAAACTGTTATACCTACAAAATTTTTGTAATTTTTAAATTAAATTTAAATGAATGCAAATAGAAGTCTATTCTGCTAAAATCATCAGATATAGATGCTAAAGAAATAGTAAATTGCTGATTTCAGAAGGCTCGATTTTTATTTGCATTAAAACTAGTGTTGGTAAATTCGGTTACTTTTCAATACTCGATACTACTCGATATTTGTGATTTGCATACTCGATACTTTTAAAGGTTTTTAGATTTGAAATTTTTTAAATTTTTTTAGTAAAATTCTTTGAAAATGTTAACGTTAGTTCAATATTTAAATTTATAAACATATTTTTTAACTTTTTCACCAACTATTCATTACTTTTTTCATAGTTTTTTTTTAACATATGTGACCTTCTCCGAGAAAAGGGACCTAGTGTGTCAAAAAACGGGTTTGGACTTAACAGTGGATTCTGGTACCTAAAAGGGTGTAGAATAAGATGAAGAAATGAGTTAGAAGAAAACTTCATTTTCACACACTAGGTCCGTTTTCTCGGAGAAGGTCACATATACTTTTAAATACTTGACTTCTGATTTTTTTCTTTTAACAGAGTTGTAGTTTTGTGATAAATAAATGAATGTTATTTTTAGTTTGACTCAAGATCATAAATATTTTAGCGGTCATATTTGTTTACATTTTGTCTGTCCAAAATGCAACTCTGAAAATATCGAGTACCCAAATACTCGATACTCAGTACTCATATTTTTACCAGCACTAATTAAAACAAATCGAAAAAAAATTTTACAATTTTAAATTTTTTTTTTTTAAGGGAAAAAATACCCGTAAGTTGAAGAGTTAGAGGGTTAAAGTGGTCCACGAAAATGTCCCTCGTAGTGTTTTACATAAGTTCGCTGAACATTCTATACCTAAAATGGAAGATTCACATGGTTTCCTATGCCGATTCACAATAAACATTTGAAGAAGGGGGGAAAATTTTACCCCCCTTATATATATATATATATATTATTCATACGCACCCATGCACAAATTTATCAAAATACGGTACAACTACATTTGTACCATATTCAATGTAAATTTTCTCGAAAACTAAGACGAACGCATCTCCAATTTTTTTCTTACCAATAGAAAATTATCTGCAGATTTTTTTACAAATATGTAAAAAAAAAGTAGGATGTTTTTTGATAAATTGGGTTTTTCATAAAAACACAAAAAATCCAAATTCAGTACTTGTTATGAAAATTTTAATTTTTTTTCATTCAGAAAATAGCCCGTGAAAAACTCTATAGATTGTGTTTAATTTTAGGCCTTGGCATATTTCAAAAAAAATTTAACAAATTGTTTACTAAAAACACTTTTAAATTTTTTCAACATTTGACAACGCCTACCTGTCATTTCAATTCCGGCTACTATTTCCAGATAAAAATAATGCAGAAGTTAAGGAAATTTTGTAGGATTTCCAAAAATATACAGTTTGTAAAGATCCGATCAGTACTCGCTAAAATTAACTATGTAATTTGATAACAGGTCGATATCGCTAATTTTTCATTGAAAGCCACGCCCACTTAAAACAAGTGACAAAATAAAAAAAAACAGACATTATGCTAAAATTCTGCACAATATTCTAGACCACATATTTGCTTCCCGGGGCGAATTTAGCCACTATTTTGATCTTTAAAAATAAAGGCAACGAAAAAAAAAATTAGAAAAAAATTGAATCGTTCCTATTAAATTTGCCACCACTGTATGTATGTTTTACAGTACTGGGGCAGTTAGTGTGGAAAGCCACATATATGAGTTTTTCCTTTGAAGATTTCACATTCATTGCTGAACACCTCTAATAACTACTTTCAAATTAAAGTTAACTTTTATCAGAAAGAGATAATGTAAAGACATACAACAGCCACTGGCTACAGACAGTTCAAAAAAGTCTCCATATTTTTTGTAAATGCAATGCAATTACCTTCATTTTTATGCGTTAAATACAAAAGTGGTAGTGGGACATGAATGTATTTTAATTTAAATTAGCGACAACCACATCATCAACAATATCAACAATGTTCAGTGTCATTGCTACGAGGAATTCCAACAACAGGTTTTTGCAGATGAAAAAAATAATTATAGAACAGAAAACCAAAAGAGATAATACAAAAGTATTTGCTTACGTGTCTAGGATGTGGACATGTGTTAGGGTTAGTTTTATAGTCATCGCCAGGGCGACCAGAAATGTGCTGTTATATGTTTTTTTCTTGTGAGTTGTATTGAAAAATGGATATTTATCCGTTATCGACTCTAGGAAAATTTTTGTTTTCGAATTTTTTTATATTTTATTTGGATGGAATATATGCTCCGAAAATTTCAATAAAAAGTTCGAAGAAATTAAATTTGCACATGTTTTTTTGTAAAATATGTTTTAGTCCCAAAGTAATCTATATGTGGTAAATTTGTGTGTAACACTTTTTGTTTGCATTTTTATTAACTTATTTTTATTAGAAATCGTATATGTTATAACAGGGCAGAATAAAAAGACAAAAACTTCATCAAAAGATGTAAAATTGCACGCAATTTTCAAAGAAAGGCCAATGACAATTCCTTGATGGATGTTGAAGACACGTCATATGGGGCAGGTGCTGATAGCTTAATATCCCATTTCCAAAGGAAGCAACACGTTAATTAGTAGGAAGAATTTCCTGAGTGTTGCTTCTCTTTAAAAAAAAAAAAAAAAAAAAAAAAGTAATCATGCGCGGTTCCAGCAATTAATATAAGGGAAAAAATCATACGCCTAACTTAATGTATTTGTCTACGGTGGCGTATGATTTTTCCCCTTATATTTTTTGCTGGAGCCGCGCATGAAAGTAATCATTCTTAAGACTATTAGGCTTAATATATCAAATACCCATTAACCGATTCGTCCCAAATTTGGTGGAAATGTAGTAAGCTAGGAGATATAACTTTTCTGCATTTACAATTTTTGAAATTTTGCTGTTTTCTTAGCTTAAAATTAACTTTAGACTTCAAACGTGTTTTTCTCGCAACCATGAGTTAACCGATTTCGATACAGTTTTTTTTTTTCGTAGTCAACAAAAAACTGTAGTCCTTATCGTGGCCCTTTTTTTGAATTTCAGTCAAATAAATTTTATATTCCCAAGTAAAATTGTTTTTTCTTGCCTTTTTGGAATTTTCTAGTTTGTGTGGCGATTTTTATATATAAAAAATTTTTTTAAATAAAAATCGGGCCACGATAAGGACTAGGGAATTTATCTGGTATTAAGAACCACTTTACATTTTTATTTTCCAATAATTAATGAAGCCGATTTTGCCTTTTTTAAAAAAGGCTAATAATGAAGTGGCAACCCTGGCGATTTTGGTTGGAGAAATTGAAAACTAATATTTTTTGAAAATACTACAATAATATATATTTTAAATAAAAAAATAATAGAGTAAAAATATTGTTTTGTTGAATTTTTGACAACCGTTTAAATATGCCCCTTAAAATTCTTTTGTTATAGTATATTTAGACTGAGCAAAAACTAGTAGTTTTTGGCCATTTTTAGTTTCTGAGCCGAAAACTTTAAAATTAATTTAGTTTTTCTACACAATATTCATACAAACTGAAAACCAGATTGTACCTGGTTTTTGCCAAAAACCATCTAAAAATATCTGAAATTTGCAGTTTTGATACACCCGATTTCTTTTATAAGTAATTTTCGATACACCTTGTTACAAGGAATATAGAATTAAAGCAAGTGTCAAAAATATATTTTTTAATTTATTTTAAATATTTCAGTTTTAGTTTAATATTGTGTGTTGTTATACATTTTTAAATGTTTTAATAATTTTTTTATTTAATTTAACCATAAAAATATAAAGAAAAGTGTTTAATAAAAAAGTGATGTGACAAAGAAGAACCAAATAAGCAGTGTAAATGATCTGGCTTTTGTAATTTAGTTTTGTAGAAAAACCACCTGGTTTTTGCTCAGTCTAAATTCAGTATTACAGTATTTAACCCCTTAATAAAAATTTGCTAGTGTGAAATTTATAACTTAAATTTTCTCAGTTATATCTTGCATATAAGATCCATGGAACGGGTTCCGGAACCAGCTCCATGGAATCGGTTCTAGTGGAACCAGTTCCAGAATTAGTGTGATTGGCAACCGATTGCAAAAAATTTACCTGGGAAGACGTATGTAAACAAATACCTTCGTGTTTAATGTTATAAATTTTTCCACCGTGTTCCGTGTACAAACAGATGGACGGACGGACAAGAGTAGCCAAGTCGCCTCAGAAAGAGGTTCTGAAAAAAGTTTTACACAATTTTTTTTTTACAATTCTTCATTCAATAATTTCGTTCATAGAAATAAATTTTGGATTTTTCTTTAATACACACTCATGAAAAAAAAAAAAAAGAATAGATACAGCGATTTTTCTTAAAAATACTAAACTTTAGGGCCCGGTATCGGGCATGATTTAAAAAAAAATCATGTGTTAATTTTCCACGATGCTTAATATATATTCGGGTTGGCCCATACAAAAATCCAACTTTTGTTTTTTGTGAACCAGCCTAGTGTACACTGTACTGTACAAGGGAAGTGAAAGAGTTAAATTTTAATTCACAAAACTAAAATACTTTTGTGTGTAATAAAAACTACAAACCAAATAAGAATCCATACACTCACAATATATTTTCCATAACCGATTGAGGTTTATTTAAAAAGTAATAGGTAAAGTTTGTTTTCAACTGAAGAATCAATTAAAATACATTAAAACATATTGTTTAACTTTTTATATTCGTCAATAAAAAACAAACTACAAGAAATATGTATCGTCTGTAGGAGTTGATATTTTTAGTCAAATAATCTATTTTTAGATTTCTATTTTTAGAAAAAATAATTTAAATAATTTCGTAGTTTTCTATTTTAAAACAAAAAATTCAAATATTTTCGGTTTTCAGTTAAAAATTGGTGATTGTTTTAACAGACTTTTCAATTATCCTTTCCTTTTTTAATTGTGTTTCTACACCACAACCGATTTGAAAATTCTATAAATTAAATTTGAATTTAAAATATTTTGAAATATTTATTTATACAACAAAAAGAAATTTAAACAAACAAATGTACCCAGCACACAATTTGAATTTATAAAAATAATTTGAATCTATCTATCTATCTACGATAACGAAATTATCGAAATTGATTGCCAAATTTATTTGAATTGTTAGTAAAAATGTTTAAATTGATTTGATAATCATGGGGTTGCCGGGTTGTAAAAATGTGAAGAATTCTCGATATCAGCTGCTAGAAATAGGGTCGGCATATACGAATCGTTTTAAATGTTCACCATACAAATCGTTATAAAAACTAAAAATATAAAATACAAAAATAAAATTTAAAAACAAGCTTTTTTATAACGCCCTTTGAGGGGAATTTTTTTACAGAGTTTTTATTTTTTATTTTGTGTGGAAGTAAAAACGAAAGGTTTTATATTTTATGAATTTTTTTTTATTCTCAAAAAGTTTTATGCATTTCAGAAAATAAAAAACTACAAAGTTATAAATTTTATTCAAATGAAAATTTAACTTAAAAAATCAAAAAAAAGGAAATATAACGCAGGTTCTTCTTAATTAAAATTGAATTTTATAACTGCAGTTAAACACTAAATTCTAGCGACTTTTATTTATGTAAATTGGTATTTCTGATTGACTAATCTTATTCTCATCTTAATTCAGAGAGTATTGTCACTCTTAAGATAATTGTCTTCAAACAGGATGATTTTAAAATCTTAAATAATTTTAGGATAAACATATTTTTGTGCAATTTTGCTCCAAAGTTTATTATCGATGGCTTAATGAAGAAAGACGCTATAGAGAGAGAATTTCGCTGGACGAGTTTTAGTGAAATTTTTCGGTAAACTGCTGAAGTTTTCTTTACAACATAAATGAAAAATTTGTTAAATTCGATGAAAAAGGTTCGTATATTTTATGAATCTAGTTTTAGACAAACTTTTTCATGGAGCGTATGAAATTTTTAGTAAATAAAATGAAATTTTTTATAACATTTTATGAAAAATTCCATTAATTCAATGAAAAGTTTCAATGGACGAGTTCCCGTGAAACTTTATCGATTTTATGCAAAAATTCATTAATATCATGCAGATAATTCTCTCAGTGTAACTTTATTCTTAATGTCTATAGAGGGGAAGGCAATAAAAATATAAAAACTTTGGATATATTGTTTCTCGGAATAAAATTTTATATTAATACAAAAACAATAAAATAAAAAGTATAATAATAATATTATTAATTCGAGTTAGGGCCTTTCTGTATTAAGCATTAAATTTATTTACCAAAAATTTGAAAAGAGCAGCATGTTCGTTGTTACATTTAGGGCATTTCTTTTAACTATTATATTCATGTTTGATGGGTAATTTGAAATTTAAAAAGATAGATTCAAATAAAATAAAAACAATTTGAATTATAAAAAAATGTTTATGAAACTATATGTATCAATATAGTTTGGCTCAAGGGGTAAGGCGATGAACTTCTAAACCAAAGGTCGTTGGTTCGAATCGTGTCTGGTGTTGGAACAAAACAAAATTGCTTTAA
Organism: Leucophora obtusa; assembly: GCA_949987735.1. NCBI lineage: Eukaryota > Metazoa > Arthropoda > Insecta > Diptera > Anthomyiidae > Leucophora > Leucophora obtusa. Next base: position 45,978,669 of record OX465295.1, read on the forward strand.
ATTTTAAAACGAAAGAAAATTAAATTAAAGAGGAATAAAATAAACAAAGAACGTGTGTGTTAAGTGTGTAGTGTTTTGAAAATTGAAACAAAAAAAAAAACTTTCGAATATAAAAAAACAAACCACAAAATCGTTTTTTTTTACGTTTTGTCAGTTAAAAATTGATGATTGTTTTAACAGACTTTTCCATTATTTTTATTTCTTTTATGGATTGTTTAAACAATGTTTGAAAATAAATAGCAAAATGGTTTGAATATAATGAAAAATCAGTAGGGTAAAGGGGGGATCCTTCGCCAGTGGGGCACATACACTAATCCCATTTTTCTCCGCTATTAAGGGAGATAAAAAATTGGAAAAAAAAATATTTTGTGCATTTTTCAATTACCTTTCCTTGACATCCACTTTGATGAATTTATATCACATGTGGTCGCAGACAGACGTGTTTTTGTGTTTTTTGGGGTGCCAAAAAAATTATAGGAAGCAACTACATTTTGCAATAACTTCCTCAAATCGTGTGATAAGAAAATAATTTTTCATTATATTAGACCTACGATCATAAGGTTTCGAAAAATAATAATTTGATTTTAATAAATGCTTAAAAAGTGTGAAAAAATATTAATTTTATGTTGGTGCCTGTCTGTGGGGCACAATCACCAGATGGCCCCTGGAGCTACAAAGAGTTGGTGCATCCCTGCCTAAAGTGCTCTATAAGACTTTTCTATATATGTATTTAAAATATGTTTAGTAGTAAATTAGAACAATCGTGTTCATTCTTTAATTTATATTAAGTATTCAGTTTTTTTTTAATTTTGGAGAATCATTATATTATAGTTTTAAATTATTTTTTTTTAATATAGTGGAGATTTATTGATTAAAAAGAATCACATATCTTAAAGAACTTATTATAAATTATTTATTTCAGTCATTAAAAGATATACTTTACTGTATTAACAAATTTTTTTGTTGAAATTGTATCTAGCTCTTTTGGCGAATTTACCCCAGGTTTGGGGCAGTTACGCCGAATTGAGTTACTTTGAAAATCATTAAAAAAATAATAGAAAATATGCAAATAATTTCAATAAAAATCATAGAAATTAAAGCCAAGATATGTAGGTTTTCAATTTGAAAGTAATTTTTGAAAAATAATTAGGGGTTAAGAAATGACAGTGCTTTGAAAAAAAAGTGGCGAAGGATCCCCCCCTCTACCCTAGTCCTTTTGTTAATTGTGTTTTCAATTAATTTAATATGTATTTTAAGTTGTTTTTAGCGATAAAATATTGTGAGTGTATGTTAAAATATTTGAAATATTTTTTGGGAATGTGAAGCAAAATAGTTACTAGAATTTAAGAATTTAAGAATTTAATATACTTGCTTTAAAGAAGTTAAAATGTTTGAACTAAATTTATTTAAATATTGGAATTTTAGTTTTTCAAACAATTTAAAATTTCTGGATTTTTAGTTCACCCAAATACTTAACATTTAAGATTTTTAAGTAAAAAGAAATACATTTCTGAAATTAAAAATAAAATTAATAAAAATGTTCGACAAACAAAAATCAAATGAAATTTATGTATATTTTTTGAAAGCAGTTTTATTTAGTTATATATTTACATTGAAAACTGAAAACTTAATTTTAGTTCATTAATTTTTTTAATTGTACTTTTCCTTTAAAGCAATTGTGTTTTGTCGGTTATTTTTAATTGTTAATTAATTAACTAATTACGTCGTCAAAAATAATAGATTTCTCTTGACTTTTAAATTAATTCTCTTATAAGAACTGATTGTTTTTAACGGAAAATATTGACTGAATATTTTAACTCACACGCAAAGTTTATAGTTTGTGTATTTTGTTTATTGAATGGCTGATAGAAAAAGATAAAAAATTTATTTCTTTGCAATTTAACTACTTATCCAATTGAAACAACTTTACTTATTTACTTTTTAAATAACTATTGAACGTTTATGGTAAAGTTATTGTGAGCACAGTTTTAGTATAAATTCATACTTAGTGCTGACTATAATACTGGCCCTTAATGTATTGTTTGTCTAAATATCCATTAGGATTAGGGAGTCTGTGTCTGTAAATTCGTACACTGAATAAATAATCTTTATTATATTTAGAGCTTTCTTCATAAAATAATCAATGGCACTTTTTATATAAAAATTAAATATAATATTCAAAATGTTTATAGATTTTTGTTCGTTCATTGATAGTTTCTTACATTTATAAAAAGAAAAATTTTACTACATTTATTGAAACTTAAAAGAACAAATAGGAATCTTAGGATTTTTTATGAAAAGTCATGTTCCATTGACTGAATGTTGATAAAACATTTCAATGTACTAAGATAACATTTATATACGAACTTAAAATATCTCAGAATGCAATTAAGTTTAAAATTTATTTATTTCAAATGGTCGGTCCGAAGAAACTTTAGAAATTTTTAAAGTTTTGTACCATAGACACAAATGTCTATTTAACCATCATTTGTTTTTTCTCGCAATAAATTTTACCCTAATATGAAGCATCATTAACTTTATTGGAGTAAAGAAAAATGTATTAAAAGCATAATGCTGTTTGCGTAATTTAACTGGTCAGTTTAGTTCAAAATTTATATTGTGTTTCCATTACACATACAACAGCTCTTTCATAGTATTGTTGCTAAGTGCAACATTTATAAATGATCAAGTCTAGGAACAAAAAATTTTACCCTTTTAATGTTAATTTGGAGTCGTTGCAAAAAAAACTCATAAATGTTAATTGAAATTATTGACAGCTTTGTGGTGCAGATAAAACAAAATTGGGTTAAATTGCAACAGCATAAAATAATTAAATATTACATTTAAACTTAAACTAAAAGTGTTTTTTATTTATAAATAATTAAATATGCGCTTAAATTAATCGCTTATCTGTCCATTTATTTTTACATTAAAGGTCCATCTCTAATACAACATTGTTTCAGATATATCAATCATATGTTATGTGTGATAAATCGCATATAAAGCCACACATAAACGATTACTATGAATTTAATTAGTTAAAGCATTATTTTAAGCTTGTATATGATGCTTTCCCAATCGACTGCCCAGCTACAAGAAAAACTACATCGTATTAATGTCAAATTTTGGTTTTATGGTACTATATGATACGAAGAAAAATTGGTGGCTCTTTTTCTTTTTGGATTTTGAAAAAGTAAAATTTTGAGTGTTACTTATGTTCGGTTTAAGATCAAATATGACAAATTCCAAACAGAATTCACAATTTATTTTACAACAATGAAAAAACTTATGAAAAACTCTCGTAGAACCAATGGCTAACAATTAATGCATTTTCAAGTGCTACCAAGCACTATCATCAGATTATCTTTATGTGGTTCTCTTTAGGTTATAATGTGGATTTTAATTTTTTGTATTTACGTTAACTCAATGTGAAAAATTTTACGATAACTAAACTTAAACATTTTTACTTAGTTATTTGTATTACAACGAATATCATATGTTTTTTACAAAGCCATTATTTATTTTTTTTAATTTTGTGTAATAGATAACTCAGTTTATCTAAATATGGTCCAATATTTCTTGCCTTTTTTGATTTTTAGTAAAAAGTTTAGATAATAGATATTTCTATCGACTCAAAAAGTTTCAGAAAATTATTAAATAATACTGTCTATCTTATCCATTTAATGGAAATTTAAACAAACTATAACAGCTTGGCACCACAGGACGTATGATAAATATAAAGTTGATCAAACGCAATTTTAACCGCTCATTGGACTACCCGTAATGACACCGACTTACTTTCTTCATTATTCTAAAACATATAAGAATCCGTCAACAACACGTAGTTACTTTTTCCATTATTTCAAAACAAAAAATAATGGGTTACCAATAATGACTTATTTTTATCATTATTGCAAATATACTGTAATGTTCTAGAATTTTTTGTACATTTTTTTGAAATCTGTTTTTAGAATCAATATTTTTGCGAAACTGTTAAGGATATATGTAACCACATATTTTTTAATTTTTTGAATGATGGCACGCGGGCATACACTCACAGAAATAAATCTGTAAAAATAGCAGAAAAAGCAACTACAGATTAGTTAAAAATGATGGTGCAGATAAAATTGTTGAAATTAGCAGTTTTTTTTTTACTAAATACACTCAAAAAAATAAGATAGTAGAAAAATTAGTAAAACGTCTTGTATATCAAGTGTGCTAGTTTTCAGCAATTTTTTTGCTGAAATTCCATTTTCAGCAAAAATTTTAGTTATATTTTTTTAGCACTAAACTAATTTTGAACTAATGTTTTACTAATTTATTTTGCTACAAAAATTGTGCTGATAACCGCATTCATAGCGTAGACGACAACCAGATAGACAATATGTAGATGTCGCAGCTTGTCTGGAAACGGAAATGGCAAAAAAAGAAAAACAACTCTACACATGTTCTATATTTAAATTTTCAGCAAATAAATTAACTGAAGTAAAATTTCGCTACAATTTTTTTTAGTTTTTTTCAGTCTACTAATATTCAGCAAAAAGTTTAGTGATTTTACCAAGGATTTTTTTCATTTGCAGTCGACTAAGTTTTAGCAAAACTTTTGCTGAAGATTACTATTTTTTTGGTAAAAATCAGCTCGCTGATTTTCAGCAAACCTTTTGCTGAAATTACCAACTCTTTTGCAAGCACGCTCCTGACTAAAAATTTGCTGACACAGCAAAATTTTTTGCTGACTTTAATAAAAAATTTTTTTTTAGTGGAACTAGTAAAATAAGAACAGCAAAAATAAAACTGCTAAATTTACAGAATTTTAGTAATATTTAGTTAACTAGAAATGACAAATTGTACTCTAAAATCTGCAGAAAATTTTGCTAAATATTACTAGACTAAAAATAGCAAAAACAAACTGTTATATCTACAAATTTTTTGTTGTTTATAAGCTAAAATTAGTTGAATGTAAATAGCAGTCTAACCTGCTAAAATATCGGAAATGTTTGCTAAATAAAATGTAAACTGAATATTTTTAATGAAATTTGGTACGCCCACTCACATGGGCCCAAGAATAAAGAGTATTGATTCTAGATAGGGTTGGTCCATATTTGGGACTATCGCCTATATGGACTATATTGCTAATTTTCGCAAAATTTCTTACCGTTTTTCTAAATATTAATAATTTTATAATGGGAATAGACTTGTGTCACTTTTTTTGACACAAGTCTATTCCCATTCGAATTGTGGATAAAAAGGTTTGTTGGGTTTCAACAAGGTTTCATATAGTCGGCATGCCTGACTTTTACTTTTTTACTTGAGTATTTATCTATCAAATATAACATGTCGAGATAGCTCAGATGGTAGAGATATCGACTGGCAATCTGGAGGCTCAGGTTCGATTCCCGGCACAAGCAAATTTTATTGAAAATAAATTTTACAATAAAAACATATTTTTTATAAGATAATTTTTTATAAAATTTATTTTTTCGAAAATCTACTTTTAGACTCGTTTTTGTCCATACTGCTAAGCATATAGGTAACGATATATTTTTGATTTTTCGTATGCTGGTGTTTAAGCATAACTCATTATTTTGCACGACATCGCCATACAAAAGTAATAAGAAATGTAATGAGAAAAGTAGCTAATTACCAAATTGCAGGTACGTAGTTACATAACCATATAACTCGTTATGATTTTCTACACTGTGATATTGATATTAACACAACATACTTTCGGAAGATGACAAAGCAAATTGTGGTAAATTTTGCTGTTGTTGCTTTTGTTTTTTCTTTAATATTTAGATAACGCTTTTAGACGAGAAAAAGGAATTCTCATTGAGTTTGTAACTGACAATAATAAATATTTCTAGAAATTCTAAAAATGTAGTTCCCTGACGATTTCCTTTGGGAAGAATGAAATCCGGATAGGGATATGCCTTCAACAGATTTTCACAATTTGTTAAATAAGTTTTATTATTCTAGCACATATAATTGCTTTGATGCAAGTACTGTTTATCCTATTAAAAATAAATTTGAAATACTTTTTTGTAGCTAGACGGTTGGCTTGGAAATCCATATATTGGGGGTTAATCTTGAAAATGGTATAAGTCCATATTGCAAAAAAAATGGAATTAATGCTGTGGTTTCATAATGTTTATTGGGTTCTATTCACAACAAAAACACGTTTTGTCTTGTAATGTAAATTTTTAGCTTAAAACAGAAATCATTTTCATAAAAATAATTAGTTAGCCTGATTTACTAATTTCAAATTTTATATTACAATTTTTACAGCGAGTCCTTTTTGTTTTTTGTTAAATTAGCGTCATTTTGCATAATCACTCATGTCCGACATTCGTAGTTTTTATAAAAAAAAATCCGTTTCTAGTTTTTTAAAGAAAAAAGTTATAATTTGCAGTAATGAGTGCTAATAATAGGGACCGAAAATAAAAGTTTTGAATTTTAAATAAAAAAAAGCCTACAGAAGTAAATGTCGGACAACTGATTCAAGTATGTTATATTGTATTGATCCCAATCTTCCAAAAAATATTTCGATTTTTAATTTTTTTACTTTTGTGTTGTTGAGCAAAAATAAAAGTTACTTTCTGAATTTTATTTTTTGGAGTAAATTTAAAAGAAATTTTTTGACTTTTAATTTTTTGAACAAAAGTAATTTTTCTAAATCAATGCCAATTAGAAATTGCAATGGAGCTCGCTTCTTACCTTAACATAAGTAAGACTTTGTTTATAAATTTAAGAATATACGAGTTATTGAATTTTGATGGCACATTTTAATGAGCACCATAAACAACTCGATTTTTTTTTTTCTTAAATCGACTTAAGCTATTATGCAAAAATTAAACAGATATATAAAGTAGATATAATTATTATTCATGACCCATATGTGATGTGACACGATGTCATGTATCAAATATAATTAAACATGATTTTAAGCGTATCAATGACAACATAATTATTATGTAGCGTTAAAGTGTACAAATATAACTGATTTTATATCTAACAACAACTGTGACAAAATTTCATTAAATTGGGATTATAAATAAATTCCTTTTGAAATGTTTTAAGCCAACAGACTGATCTTAAATCGAAATTAAATATTTATTTACCAAATAAAAGCTCTACTATATGTAAACTTCATTTTAAAAATTTTTAATTTTTACACTACCAATATTCATTAAATTTTTTTGATGGTTTTAGCAGACTTCAGCCCTGGTTTATGTATAGCGAAAATGTATCGAAAATTTGTTTTTGTTTCCCATGTATTTTTGACGAAAGTAATTGTCAATTTCTTTCGTTTAGAATATTTTCGTAATAGGTGAACAGGCCCTAAATTGTCATGTTCAATTAAATAAAATATATCCAAAATTTTTAAAAATTAACAAATTTTTTCTTGCTCTATATGGATTTAAGACATTGATTCGTTAGCAGAGAATTTATTTTTGTATTTAAAGGTCTTATTACATCAATAGGCTTTTTTTAATCGCTGCACTCAAAAAAGTTTGGCAGTTACTACATGACAGTTGTTTGTGTAGTAATCAGTAGTTGTTGTTTTTGACAGAAATTTCAGTTGTTTTTCTATAGAAAAATGCAAAACAACTTTTATAACGGTTATTTAAGAAAACAACCAACCAAAAGTACTGTAATTTCGTAACAGTTGTTTAAAGCAGTTATTTTTAATATCATAATAAACAACTACCAAAACAGTAATTTCACAGTAAACAGTTTATTTTGGTAGTTATTTAATAAAATTTTTTTTGAATTTTAAAAATTCTTGTTTAGTTTATATTTGGTTTAATGATATATTTCTAGTTTGCAAATAAAAATCAGAAACTTGTATTGTATGAAGTTAATCACAACTAGGTCGATTGTCGACCGACCACAGCAAAAGTGGTCACGATTAATTTAAATTCAGCAACAATCGACCGTCGACATTTGTTGACGTTTAGAAAAAAGGAAAGCAAAACAAGAATATGGTTGTAATTGTTTCACCACAATTTTTCACCAATTCAATTGGTCTTTCACTAATTCTTGTTGTTTTATATTTTATTGTATTTAATTTGGCTTTTTTGTAAATTATGTATTTTAAATTTCAATTATATCCCTTCTGTCAAAAAAATTATTTTTTTTGTAAACAAAGTACGAATTTTTGCAGCTCTAATACGAATTTCTAACAACTCTGTTCTAATGGCAATATTTAATTAGTTAAATATATGGCAACAATTTGACAAATATTTTAAGTGTGTATTAGTGTGTCGTCACGAAAATAGAATAGATTCTATTCCGACGACAAATCGCCGGACGACATGGCGGCATTTTGCTTCCAATACAAAATATATGAAAAAGCAAATCTCGATGTCGTTATCGACCCAGTTCTGATTAATCTCTATCTCCAATGCATAAAAGTATAATAACTGGAGAACCGTTTGGAATTTTTACTTCGAATTTTAAATAGACTGAAGTAATAACACATATTTTTGTAATGGAAAGAAAATAAATAATTTTTTTTATTAAAATATATTTTTATAAACAAAAAGTATTGACTGTAGAAAACAGTAGTTTTTACAGATTTTGAAGTTGGTTTGAAAATTTTGTAGTAAAAATTTATCAGTTAATTTTACGACATTGGTAGTTATTTTTAATGCATTTGTTAGTTATTTTTCAACAGTTAAAAATAACAAAAGTTTTAGTTATTTTAAAGGTAAATACCTTTGTCGCCTTTTTAACTGCATATACCTTTGTTTTAACTGTCATTTTCAGTAGATTCTACAGACAAACTTATGTGAGTGTTGATTTATTTTTGGATTTATTTTATTTTGTTAAAAATTCATACTTTGTTTATGACTGTGTGTGCAAATCTCATGAGAATGATTTTTTGAAAAAATTCTAAAAATGAGAAATCCGATAAGAAATCTTATGACTGCCAAAATAATCGTATTGACTGCCAAAAAAATGACAGGGCCTAGCACTCAATCCTTTAATGTTAACTACTCTTTATTAATATTTGTAAATTTGCAATAGCAGTATTGTTTTATTTACTAATATACGCACAATAGTAAGAAAATATTAATATTTCAGCTTTGAAATAATAGCTCTGTTTCTTTACTTTTTGGGTAAAGTTCGGTAAAATGAGAGTTAACAAGAAATACTCTCCCGAAATAACAAAAATGCACAAAAGTAAACGAACGCGAAAAACCACATTTGAAGCCCGAAAAACAAATGTCAAAAGATTTGTGCATCATAGTTCGTTTTGGTGAGCGCTCTTTCTAGTTCTTGTTCATTTTGTTGTAAAAATCTAGATAGCTTTTCTAGTTAAACCCCTTTTAAAATCAAAAATTTAATAAAAATTTCCTTTTTAGGCATTTCTATTTACAAAAAGGAATACATAGTTTATTAAATTTGGAAAAGATTTTAATATTAAACAAAAGCTTTGATTTATTTACATATTTAACTCTTTAACACATTTAAACAAGCGTAAAAATTGTCGGTAATTTTATGGAGTTGTAAAATCACCGATAGGCTTTTGCAACTATTATACTAATTTTTGTAAATGATAAACATATTTTCTGAATGAATGAAATGATCGATTGAACTAAAAGAGCTATTAGCTGTGAACTAGGTTTTTGATTCAAATCAGTGAAGAGTTAAATTGAACTAGTTGCACCCAACTGATGATAAAACAGCTGATTAAAACAATTTACCCAAATTTACACGAAAAAAAAGTCTGGGCTTTCTCGTGCAAGAAGAACAAGAATATTACTCTCTCATGACAGCTCTCATTTACCCAATTGTGTAGTAAGAAAACGCTTTTTGGTAAAATTGGGATCCCGCGGGATCCCAATGTTGAGTACCCGAACACAGCTAATATTAATCTTTTATTTACTTCAAAAGCGGCCCTATGCTCCTTGCAGGAGTAAAAGGAACAAATATATATATATTAACTTCAAATAATTTTAAGTAAGTAATAATAAGTTTTATTATTTTTTTAAATAATTTGAAGTAAGTAAATAAATATTAATATTACAAAGCTGAAATATAAATATTTTGAAATATATGAAATATGTAGTTAAGTAAAATACTTAGCTACATTTTTGAAATATTTGAAATCCCAAGTAAAAAAGTTTTGATATAGTCATATATTATCATATAAAATTTTGTATAATTATATATTGGAACAAATATACCAAGATATAATTATATAAAATTTTACGAAATTATATCCTAAATATATAACTATATATATAGTTATATATTGCACAATATATAGTGCAACATATTACAATATCCAACTATATATAGACTAGGGTTTATGTCCCGGGAATTCCCTGGACGGGATTCCCGGGAATCCCGCCCTTTTTTCCAATCCCGCAATTCCGGGAATTTCATGCGGGATTTCCCGGGATTTTTTGTATTCTTTTATAGAAGTTCTAGCTAGTATATATTCCAATTTTGGAAGCTGTATTTAAATTTAAAGCATTAATTTTTTTGAAATCAATTTAAATAAAAATATTTAAAATAAGAAATACGATTTAGGCCCAATTACTGAATGTTCAGTTAAAATTTAGCCAACAGTTAAATTAAAATTTTGTATGGGAAAAAACAACAAATGTGCCAGTTAAAGTCCCAGTTAGTAGATAACTTGACATTCAGTAATTAGGCCTTAAAATTTAATAAACTGAATTAGTACAATATAAAAAAAAAATTATTTAGGACAAATTGTTTTTGAATGTCAGCTGAATTTGGTTTAGTTAGCAATAAAAATACTCGTACTTCAGAAAAAAATGTTTTCTTTTAAACGATGATCTTTGTTCAAGTAAAGCAATATATACAACATTTCAACATCATTATTTCAGTTCCAAATATCTCCAAAAAGCCTGTGCATAAAAAATTAAAAAAATTAGTAATATTTTCGTATTTTCAGCTGATATAAGTACTTTGAGTGTTTTTTACTTCAAATAATTTCATTTAAATTTCAATTACTACTCCTTTATTTTAATTGTATTTTTTAAAAATTATTTATTTTTTAAATAATGCATCAGATGCTTTTTCAAATTATTTTGGATTTTTTATATGTTAATTTAAAATGCAACTATGAAAATTAAATAACCAAGCAAACAAAGATGATCATTAATGACTCAGAAATTAACTCCAAAAACATAAACATTTTTCCACTTTTTAATGTGAATGTGGTGCGTCCAAAAGAGCCCCCTGTGTACTCAGAAATGACTCAGAAAAAAGAACATATAAAATCAAAATTTTCCTCATAATTTTAGAAAATTTTGGAATCTTCTTTGAGTACAAAAATTAACCCTCATTTTGAGGCAGCTTTTTCGATTGTAGAGACAACTTTTTGGGTTGTTTTCTGAGGGTTCATATTTTCTACCAAAAAAAAGAGTGTTTTCAAAAAAACAATAATCATTTCCATGAGCCATTTAAGAATATTATTTATGAGCGCTCCAAAATTGCTAGCTGGGAATTTATTTTTAAAAATTTCTAATCAAAAAATACCAATTAAAGCTAAAAAATTATTTAATAATATTTTATTTTCTATTTTTATAAAATAAATCTTTTTATAAAAATTTGTGTGAAAAATACTCCCTTTAAACTTTTTTATAAAAATAATTCTAGACGAATTCTTCTGAAAATCTCCATAGAAACAAAATATCTAGAAATAGAAATTTTTGGATTCCATACTTAAGAAATGTTTAAGTAAAAAATCGATCTTGGTTCTGACTAAACTGCACCCAAGAACAATTCCAATATGTCCTAAAAGAAGAGATGAAAATAAAATACCCGTGCCTTTCACTTTGTCTTTATTAATCCGTTTAACCGTTTAAAACGCGAATTAATATTCAGCTATTTCTAAGAGTTTTTTAAAATTAAGATGGCCTTCCATATAAATATATTACCTCAATATTAATTCGCGATTTAAACTGTTAGACGAATTGATCTAGAAAAAGTGGAAGACATGGATATTTTATATTTAGCCCCGCTTTCAGAATATATTAAGTAGATTTTCTCATAGGTACAACCAAAAAATTAAATTTTTCGGACGGTGTTGTAATAGAAATCGAGTTTTTCCAATACAACAATGTCGGATTTATTTATTTTCGAATGAGCGGGAATTCCCGGGATCCCGGGAAATTCAGAAAAAAATCCCGCTGTCCCGGGAAATGAAAAAGTCCGGGAAAAGAAAAACCCTAATATAGACCTATATCAATATATATATATATATATATACATATACATATGCCTCATATAATTATGTATAATTGTATCGAATTATATCCCGGTGAAAAATGTCCATATATGAACATTTATGGTTCAACCATATATGTATGGATCAGAAAAATGAGGTAACACCTAAGTATATGTTCATATATGGACATATACGAACATGTACATTTATTAAATATATGCGAATACATGCGAACGTTGCTGTCCTTTATTATAAGGTTGTACGATAGATATAAATTTATGTATGACATTCAAATTAGGCGCTACATATGTTCCTTTTTTTATTCATGGCATTAAATATAATTCCATATTTATCCAAATATGAGTTCCTTTTACATATATGGAAAAATGTATTCTTCGAAATATGTTCATATACAAGTCCCTTTTGCATAAATTGAATAACATATACTTTCATATTTGTCCATATATGAGTGCCATTTCCATATATGAAATAAAAGATGCTTCCATATATATATATTTTTTCCATATATGGAATCACATATACTTCCATATATGTTCATATAAAATCCATATATATTCATAAAAAAATCCATATTTGTTCATATGTGTCCATACATAAACCATATATGAACATGTTTGAGCGTATATGAACATTTTTCACCGGGATACCATTATATCTAGTTGGGTATGGTTATATTATATTTGATACATTTGGATGGGGACAAAATCCGGATAAAATTGTAGCAAACCATATCTTACTCCATCAAATTAGATCTAATTGTGTCAAATTTGATCCAATATGATCATATATGATCTAAATTGATACAATTAGATGTTCTCATTTTTCGGATATAATTATATATAATATCAAAAGTCATATAATTTTGTTTAGTAGGGATATTTCAAAAATTATTTCATATAACGTTTTTCTATATACTCAACAGTTTTGCCGGTAAAAATAAATGTTTGTTACCGCTACCATAAAAATCAATAACCTTTTGTTTATTACTTTTTTTAATATTTTAGGCAAAAAATATTTTTTTCTCCATACATTTATTTTTATCGGCAAAACTGTTGAGTATATAGAAAAATGTTATATGAACAGATTAAAGGAATTGTAATTTTTAATTTTTTTAAAATTGTTTGAGCAAAATCGGACTAGTGGTTCTCGAGTTATGTCAAAAAAAGACCACCAAAGGTCAAATCGATATATCTCGATTCCTAGGGGTGACCCAGCGAAACGCCGGGACACGTACAACTTCTTTTTTACCGATATAACTTTCCCCGGTAGTCTGAACCCTTCCCGATCACTGACCCCTACCATTTGTCTCACAGTGTAATGTAAGCCAGATCGTAAATGTATTTTTGGCGATTTTTCAAATATTTTTCTTTTTTAAAAAGTTAATTTCTTCAAATTTACTAAATATTCACTTTACATGCTTTTTGCTTTAAACCCGTTCCTTTTACAAAAAAAAAAGTTTGAAGGCAAAAAAGTAGGTACACTCAAAAAAAAAGTCAGTAAAGTCAGCAAAAAATGTTGCTGTGTCAGCAAATTTTTAGTCAGGAGCGTGCTTGCAAAAAAGTTGGTAATTTCAGCAAAAGGTTTGCTGAAAATCAGCGAGCTGATTTTTACCAAAAAAATAGTAATTTTCAGCAAAAGTTTTGCTGACATTTAGTCGACTGCAAATGAAAAAAATCCTTGCTAAAATCACTAAACTTTTAGCTGAATATTAGTAGACTGAAAAAAACTCAAAAAACTTGTAGCGAAATTTTACTTTAGTAAATTTATTTGCTGAAAATTTAAATATAGGATATGTGTAGAGTTGTTTTTCTTTTCTTGTCATTTCCGTTTCCACACAAGCTGCGACATCTATATCTTGTCTATCTGATTGTCGTCCACGCTATGCATGCGGTTATCAGCACAATTTTTGTAGCAAAATAAATTAGTAAAACATTAGTTCAAAATTAGTTTAGTGTTAAAAAAATATAACTAAAATTTTTGCTGAAAACGGAATTTCAGCAAAAAAAATTGCTGAAAACTAGTACACTTGATATACAAGACGTTTTACTAATTTTTCTACTAACTTATTTTTTTGAGTGTAGTTAAGTTTTCTATGGATATAATACAACTTGTTTAATAAAATAAAAATTAAATTATTTAAATAAAAAAGAATCGTCATGTTTATTTTCAGTTAAATTAACTTAAATTAAACAAAAGGAAATAATAAGCAAGTGTACTTATTTTTTTGACCATATGTGTATAATTTAGTATGATGCCAAACAGAAAACGATATGCTACCGAATACATTTTTTTTCACGGAAGCTAAATATTGGTTTATATAATATTTCTTTTTGGTCGAACTCCGTAGCCGTAGCCATAAAACTCGGCCGGTCACTAATTTTAATGCATGATTTTTTTAGTGCGTATTTTCATTTAAGGGGGGACATGACATTGGTCGTTTTTTGAAATCGATTTTTTTTATTATTTTGCATTTTAGTAAATATTCTTAAGATTCTAAGAAAAAAAATTTCATGTAAAAATTCCTACGGGTTCAAAAGTTACAGCCGGTTAGTGAGAGCGCATTTTTAATTTTACGTACGGCAGCTGGTATATACACAAACTTTGAACGCGTTTATCTCGAAACCATATTTTTCGTACTGGTTGCGGCACTAGCGGGTTAATTTTTTGACGAAATTTTTTTTGTTATTTTTTTATTTTTTTAAACTTGATTCGCTATCGTATGACACGAGTTTTTTTTTTTAATTTTTTTTCGATTTTTTATGAATTTTTAAAGTCAATATTTTTTTCGAAAAAACACACTTTCAAATTTGGAAATTCACCAAAAATTGAAAAAAAAATTTAAAAAAAGCTCGTGTCATACGATAACCAATTTTGTTAAGATTTAAAAAAGTAATTTTTTTTCCAGATCGGACAATTTTTGCGACTCTCAGCGCTGCAACCACGAGGCCCCTTTTTTCTCTGCCGCCAGTTTGGAGCTCTATAAAACCGTGATAGAGTGAAAAATATATTTTTTTTTAAATATATTTTGTTCTTGTAATTTGTTCAATTCTCTACAATAATAAAGAAAAAAATTTGGAAAAACGTTTGTTTTTGACTGAGTTATGAATTTTTAAAAAAAGGTCTGTTTTCTCTGCCGCGAATGTCATGTCCCTCCTTAAGTACATATTATAAGGCGTATTTCTTAATTTTTCCCTGCACATTTTAATATTTTAAAAAATACTTTCGATTTTTAAGTGCAAGAAAGTCGCTATCCTGGTGATCACGCACACTAGTAATATTTTGAAATGATTTAATTTCATTGTACTTTAATCCATTTGCATCTTATGCTAATTCCCTTAGAAAATAATTTAAAAATTTTCTGGATCATTAGAAGAAACTAAAGTATTAAATAAATGAAATAAAAACAAACACATAAGAATAAGAATAAAGAGTGCGCCATTAAAAAATGTAACATAGAGTTTTACTCTTTTTTGTTTGCATCAACATACTTTTTAGCATTTCTGTCCGGAACTTTCTGAAATTTAAATGTTTTAAGCGCAACGTTAGCTTTAACTTTGCGCACAAAAAATTAAAAAAAATTGCACGCGCCATGACATTTCACCACAAATATTTGAAATCGCCTCAATAGCTTCTCCACCATAGGTGTCGTTCCTGGGTCCTTGTTATCTACCTGTTGCAGGCTTTCTTTCATTAGGTCCTTGTTGAACTTTTTGACCACTCTGGAAACACATTGGCTGGTCACTCGTACTTCTGTTGCAATATTTTTAAAAGTCCACAATGCATTATTTTGATTAATTTCACTAATTTTTTGTTAGGTACTTGCCTTTGATTCTCCACTCGAATTTGACAAACTGATGCATTTTAAAATCTGACATATTTCTCAAATATATTTTGATCAAGAAGAATTATTTTAATTAAAGGTGGAAAAAGTTAATAAAAATTTGTGTTACATTTTTTAACGGTGCACTTCTTTTTTGTTTAAAAAAAAACACAATAAAGGTTTATTACATTTACGTGATATTTATAACACGCACTTTTATAAAATTTATTTGATTTTTCTTGTTGTTCTTGTATAGATTATTTACAACAATAACAATAATAAATATAAACAAATGCTATTCTTTAACAACGAACAGAAAGAGAAATTTAAAGAAAAAATAAAAAACGATGGTTTATTACGTGACAGCCAGGGAAATGTGAATTGCATGTAACAAATGCCAATGAAAGAGCAACATGGGGATGTAGCAGTAGCAGCAACAAACCAGCAACACACAACTTTTATTCATGCCGACTATCATCATTAACTTCAGTTGCCGGTTGGAGTAACGCACCAGCAATAAACTGTTGGTACTCTACTATTTAGACCCCTTATTGAGCAGCTTTCTTATTTGTGGTTTTCTTCGTTTTTGATTTGTTTCCTTTTTTTGTTTTTTGTGGCTTTTGGTCATCATCATCCTCCGGTGGTGATATTCGTTTAAATATTATAACATCTGCACGTGAAAGTGATGATTCCATGGGTGGTTCTTTAATGTCATTAGCAATAAGACCAAAATGTTCTTTTAAATTTGTCCATAAACGTTGATTCCATGGTACACACAATTTGTCAAGCATTCGCTTACTGGTGTGAGGTAACAGAGGCTGTAGTACAATGGCACAGAGACGCAAAGTGTCCATTGTCATTGAGATAATAGTTTCTAGTCTTAAGGCATTTTCATCACACTTAGGCACAGGTATTGTAATTTTTTCCTCCGTTAATGTTTTCAATTTCAATTCCCAAGGACGTGAGGTTTCAAAGAAACTATTTGCTGCATGTAATGTTGACATAACACAATCCGCCACTAAATAGAAATTTCTATCATTATAGTGCCGAGTGCACTTGGCTGGAGAATTCAATATGAATGGGCAGACGGACAGGCAGCAGACAGATAAGAATACGGAGTCCATCATTGAGTTATAACATGGGATATTGTTGTAAGAGCAAGCAATGGAATTTGTATATAAAAAGAAGATAGAAAATGGTTTTAGTTAATATTATAAAAAAAATAATTTTGCTTATTTTACATCCTTTTGCTCTACTTGCAGATGATGAAAGCAGGATTTTCTTAATTGTTATTATGGTTTATGAGTTGAGGGAGAAATAAAAAATGTGCGCAGGATATTTTATTATGCATACAACAAAAAAAAAAAAACTTAAAATGAAAATGAAAATTATTGTAAAATATTGTAAATTGTTGTACTACAAAGTAGTTGCATTCATTTACATGATAGTAGTAGTGCTGATGATGACGATAATAATGATGGTGAAGAGGAAAATGGTTGGTTTGTTGGTTGGTTGGTTAGTTGGCATGCAACACAAGAGCAATATTGTTGTAGTAGTTGATAAAATTATTTCAAAAGGATATTGTTGGTAAAGCAGCTTAAGTTTAAAGTTCAGTATAATTTTATGTAATTTTATTTAATTCTCAAATCTCATTACAAGCACTTAGAATAAACAATATTTATTTACACAAAAAACAAAAACACTTATGTAAAGGTATTAAAATACATAATTAAAATTAATAGTTTATAAGCATAGTTTAAAGTTATATAGACAGTAAAATATGATTTCTTTTAACTACCAAGCAAAAAAAAAATACCAAATCAGTAAAAAAGCACTATAGCAAACACTAATGATTTTAACATTAAGTTGTCATAAGAGAGGAGTACTCAAACTTCAACAGTTTTACAGTACTTATACTTAAAATATTTTCGCAAAAAAATTTATTTTGCCGGGGTATCGAACTTGCGACCTCAAGATTGCTGGTAGCTCTATATCGCTGAGGCTGTTCTTTTTTTTTTTTTTTTTTTTTTTTTTTTTTATTTTTTTTTTATAAAGAGAAGCAACACTCAGGAAATTCTTCCTACTAATTAACGTGTTGCTTCCTTTGGAAATGGGATAGAGAAGAAGTGAAAGGTGGTGAAAGATGAAGGGCTTCAAATATGGCAACACTGTAATTGCGCGAGATGTTGAATTTTAGAACAGTTGTTGCGCGCCATCTGATGGTAAGTTGGCGAACTTTGTTGAAGCTTTTAGTTCATAGCCCTGTTATATTATTTTACTTCGGTGGGGTTAAGTGCTATGGGAACACCGAAGGAGGACGCTTTGATACGATGGCAACTATTTATATTGTGAGCCTTGGCCAATTTAGCACTTCTTAGGCGCCAGTTGATATTTCGACTAGAAAGTTTAATATATTTAACCATAACCTTCCCAGGAAAATTTTCTGTTCCATAGAATCGGTTGCACAATAGATGCTTTTCCTCTACAACCCGTTCTACTGTCATTTCTAACACCGATTATTTTTGTTTGAAATTGTCCCAAAAGCAACCACTTCTATAGCTCCAAAGTGGAACCGGTTGCCCTAGAATCAGTTCTGGAACTAGTTCTAGAATTCATTCTACGACCGTCATACCTTCCATATGAGATCCCTGGAACTGGTTCCGGAACCAGTTCCATGGAATCGATTGCAGTGGTACCAGTTGCAGAATTGGTCTGATTGGCAACCGATTGTAAAAAATTTTCCTGGGTTGCTTAGAACTTTTTGTCATTTGAGCATTATTTAAGTTGTTTAAAAAAAAATTTTAGTTTTGTGCCAGCAACAAAAATGGACTTAACATCCCAAGTAAAAAAAGTTACAATATGTGACCTTCTTCGAGAAAAGGGACCTAGTGTGTGAAAATTAAGTTTTGAGAGGAACGCATTTAAAGTTAAACTAAAAATAAAATTTTAATGTTTTTCTCATTTTTATCGAAACCCGTTTTTTGACACACTAGGTCCCTTTTCTCGGAGAAGGTCACATATATAGAAAATTATATAACTTACAATGGACTAATATGTTTACATATAGTTAAATGTGACACTAAATCTTTGCAGATATAGTTTTTATATGATGTCATATACAGATCAGTACACTCAAAAAAAAAGTCAGTAAAGTCAGCACAAAATGTTGCTGTGTCAGCAAATTTTTAGTCAGGAGCGTGCTTGCAAAAAAGTTGGTAATTTCAGCAAAAGGTTTGCTGAAAATCAGCGAGCTGATTTTTACCAGAAAAATAGTAATCTTCAGAAAAAGTTTTGCTAACACTTAGTAGATTGCAAATAAAAAAATCTTTGCTCAAATCACTAAACTTTTTGCAGAATATTAGTAGACCGAAAAAACTCAAAAAACTTGTAGCGAAATTTTACTTTAGTTAATTTATTTGCTGAAAATTTAAATACAGAAATTGTGTAGAGTTATTTTTCTTTTTTTTATCATTTCCGTTGTGTGTACTACATCCAGACATGCCGACATCTACATCTTGTCTATCTGGTTGTCGTCCACGCTATGAATGCGGTTCTCAGCACAATTTTTGTAGCAAAATAAATTAGTAAAACATTAGTTCAAAATTAGTTTAGTGCTAAAAAAATATAACTAAAATGTTTGCTGATAACGGAATTTCAGCAAAAAAAATTGCTAAAAACTAGTACACTTGATATACAAGACCTTTTACTAATTTTTCTACTAACTTATTTTTTTGAGTGTATGAATATATATTTCCCCACATATATTTATATGTACCACAACTTGTTACATATGCTATGATAATTTTAATACAGCGTCATATATAATTAAAAATGGTTTTATCGGAACTTTTATATACCTCAATGTAAAATTGTTTGCTAAGTTCCCTACGGGAAATTTTAACAAACTGTCACCGAACTGGCCCCTTTATATGAAATAGACTGGTCACTTTTACATGGCGTTGTCATAGGAGGGGGAAATTGACCCCATGGACAGGTCCCAAATCCTAGGACAGGTCCCTGAACTTTGTTTTTTATGAGAGTGTACTGTTTGGTGCGGTCCGATATAATTTTATCCACCATTTTTCGAATCACAGTATATCTTCAATTATATTAAATAAGATATCATTACATATGACATCATATTATTTTTTTACTCGGGATGTGAAAAATTTCGGGCAATGATTTATTGCAATTTCCGATGTGGATGTGGATTATCTAGAGAAGAGTGCATAGACAAATTAAATTCAACTTTTGGAGATGAAGCTTCATCCTTTGGAATTGTAAAACGCTGGTACAAAGAATGTAATCGCGGACATCCGTCGCTCCAGGACAAATTTTGAGAAGGTCGTCCAAAATCAGATGTTGTGACAGAAAACATTAATGCTGCGCAAAAACTGATAATACAAGATCGTTATGTGACATATAATCTGAGATTGAGGCTACCTTAGACATAAGTTCCACCAGCATAGATAAAATATTGCATCAAAATTTAGCCATAAAAAAGATTTGTTCTCTTTGGATTGCTCATAACTTAACAACAGTTGAAAACGACGCTCGCGTAGATTGGTGCAAACAAATGCTCAATAAAAGCAACAGCGTTGCTTTCAAAGACGTGTAAAAGTTTGTTACAAATGGCGAATCATGGATCTTTGCATGTGACCCTCAAACTAGACAGTTGTCGACTGTATGGGTATTTCGTGATGAACGAAATCCAACAAAACTTGTCCACTCTCAAAGCACTTCGGGTGTTTTTTTGGAAAGCTGCTCAGTCAGAAAGATACAAACGGGAAAGCGATGGGAAGGCACTTGAACATGTGGTACAAGTACTGGCAAAAAGTGCTTAAAGCTTTCTTTTGAATTACCATTTGACTTAATAGCATTCTTCGCTGATTTTGATTTTCTATCCAAAAGGACTTCGCATTTTTATTTTTTTTTTTATGTTGTAATGATGTGTCTGTTTCAGCAAATGTGTCTAATTTTATCAGCGTCTCTGAAACAAATGGATTTTTCTTTAGTAGAGCCTAGTGCAAGATTTCTTCCAATCTCAACAGCCTTTTCCCCGATTTAGAATATTTTGAAATGTCCAATTTTTGTTCCAAACTTATTTGCATTCTTTTTTGACTCATTATTGACAAATATTAGTGTTTATAGTAATAATGTTTAAGCTTCGCTTCACCATATGTAATTTGAAACTACTAAAGACCTTCAACTAGTAACCAGACTAAAATGGGAAATCTCCTTTTTCTGTTTAAGCTTTGTAGTGCACCCACACATATTTGTGAAAAAAAACAGGGTTTCGACAAACATTTTCATGTTAATGCAAATCTAAGCATTGACGACGCAACTTTAAAGCCATGCGACGCAAACTGAAACATAAACGACGCAACTTCGAAGTCACAGAAAATTTTTGAACGTCGCAAACCGGGGTATTAGTGTGGGTACTTCTAAAAAAACTGTAAAAATACACTAACAGATACTTTTGAAGCAATGAAAGAAATCTTTTGTAAAACATGACTTCCAATTTTATTTATTTTTTTATTTTTTAATTTAAAAATAGAAATTAAACAAACATATTTTTTTTTTCCTGGGAATGTGGGTCTTTTAAAAGCCCATTTTAGAGGAGATTTTTTGGTATTAGTACACTGCAACAAGCAATACTAATTAACAGTTATTTGATTTTGTTACATCTTCTACAAAAGCAACTTAAGTATGCTTTAATTAGAGCAAATACAAAGAAAACAGAAATTAATTTAGCCAAGGTAGCATGATTGTTAATCAAATTTTAATGAATGATAAAAGCAAAGGAGGTATGCAAAATCATACATAAACACGAACTTAAGCATAAACTAACTCACTTAATAGTTAGGTATGCAGTTGTTGCCGTAACACCAAATAGAGTGCAGCTATAAAAGTAGCATAAAGCAGGAATAATAACACAAACACACAGGCAGACAAATATAAGAAATTTATAGAGCACAATACACAGTACAACACATGATTTTGGGACACAATTCTGAGAATTGCACGTGAAAGTAGCCCCAAAAATAAGAGCTTCTGCATCATTCGTTTTGTCAAGTTGGCTGCATTAAAAATTTAATGCCATACGATTAATGTAGCCAACTTGACAGAACGAATGATGCAGAAGTTCTTATTTTTGGGGCTACTTTCACGTGCAATTCTCAGAATTGAGTCCCACATCAATGAGCTGAAAAATATTGTACTGTGATATTAACCAAAGTTGGTAGGTAATACCACTAAAATACCGTTATCGATGCACAACCCTTTCAAATGATTACTGGTACCCTTAAAATAATGTTACGAAATTGAATGAGCCTAATATAGAAAGTTCTGGAATTTTCGAAGAAAAATAGCCCAAGAGACGGGATTTACAAAATACGTCAATCTGGCAGCACTATATTTAAATACAATGTTAGTATTTTAGTTGTGTCCGGAATTCTCTACCACAACCAAGGTTGCCAATTTAGCCATTTTCCGGCTAGATATAGCCATTTTAATTTCATCTAGCCATGAAAAAATGGAAAAACTGATAAAATAAAAAACAAACTAAAAAAAAATACTTATCGTCTGTAGGAGTTGATATTTTCAGTCAAATGTTCTATTTGTAGTTTTCTACTTTTAGAAAAAATAATTTAAATAATTTCGATGTTTTCTGTTTTAAAACAAAAAATTCAAATATTTTCGGTTTTCTTTTTTGTTAAAATAGTTTGTTTATATACAAAATTATTGCAATTTAAATTACAAGAAATTCTTTGGTCATACACTCAAAAAAATAAGTTAGTAGAAAAATTAGTAAAACGTCTTGGGTATCAAGTGTACTAGTATTCAGCAACTTTTTTGCTGAAATTCCGTTTTCAGCAAAAATTTTAGTTATATTTTTTTAGCACTAAACTAATTTTGAACTAATGTTTTACTAATTTATTTTGCTACAAAAATTGTGCTGATAACCGCATGAATATTAGTAGACTGAAAAAAACTCAAAAAACTTGTAGCGAAATTTTATTTTAGTTAATTTATTTGCTGAAAATTTAAATATAGAATATTCGTAGAGTTGTTTTTCTTTTTTTGTCATTTCCGTTTCCAGACAAGCTGCGACATCTACATCTTGTCTAGCTGGTTGTCGTCCACGCTATGCATGCAAGTTTAGTGATTTTAGCAAGGATTTTTTTCATTTGGATAGTCGACTAAATGTTAGCAAAACTTTTGCTGAAGATTACTATTTTTTTGGTAAAAATCAGCTCGCTGATTTTCAGCAAACCTTTTGCTGAAATTGCCAACTTTTTTGCAAGCACGCTCCTGACTAAAAATTTGCTGACACAGCAACATTTTTTGCTGACTTTACTGACTTTTTTTTTGAGTGTAGACACAAACATAGCCAATAAAAATATGAACGTGTGTGTAGTGTTTTAAAAATTTAAACAAAAAAAAACTTCAAATATGAAAAACAAGGTTGTTTTTAACGATAAAATATTGTGAGTGTGTTTTATGTAAAATTTTAATGAATATATTTTAGAAATTCGGCAAGCATTAAGGCCAATTTCATGAAATTCATATCAAAACTCTTTATATTCACTGATTTACACTAAAATTATTGAGTTTTAGCATTATTTTAAAATTTAAGCCATTTCTAGCCATTTTTGCTCCGCAATCTAGCCATTTTTTCACTTCAAGAGTTGGCACCCTTGGCCACAATGGAGGTAAAACTATATAAGGCGGCCATATGTCATTTAGTCAGTTGATTATTGGCGATTGTGTTAATTCAGTCGGGCTTTAATAAATCGTTGTGTTCAAATCACTAGAGTTTGTGTGTGTCTAATATCATTGAATGATATAGTAATACATCGTTTAATAAACAAGTGTAAAGCTAAATTAAACTAAAGACAGTGTAAATAGAGAAGAGTATAAGCTCAATCAAACAAAGTGTAAAAGTTATTTTATTTAATAAAGGTAAAGCATAATAAGGTTTTTATAAGGTAAAGCATAACAATTGGTGTCAGAATTGGGATTTACTATTTTGATTGCAATAGAAAGGAACTCGGTTTATTTAAAGGAAATAAATAGAGTTTGCTAAAAACCGAAAAATTTTAAAACCGCGGTTTCGGTTTTTCAAAATTATAAAAACCGCGGTTTCGGTTATTTTTCGGTTTTCTTGGGATATTAATAGAATTGTTTTAAAATAATTTAATATGTGTGTATAAAAATTAAATATCTTAATACATTCAAAATATTTATTTAAATTTGATTGAATTTCTCACTCGAATAAAGGCAATAACACCATTGCCGGGGAATAAAACGCGGAAACCGTTATAAATTAAAATTTTTATTCTTCTTTCGGCAGATTAAACTGTTTAAATACAGTTTAAATTTGGAATTTAGCAATTTGTTTAAAACAATATAAAGTTAAAATTGTATACAATAAATTTCGCGGACTACGACATAAAACTTCTTGAAAAATAAGCGGTGAAAATCTGAACTGAATACTTGAAACTCAATATCTCTTAAACTACATGACTTTTGGCGCAATTTTTTTTATAAAATTATAATCCTCAGCTTATATTATCTGTAGTAGTAAAAACAAAAAATTTTTAAAGTAATATTTAATGGAGAAATTGTTCATTAAAATTAAATTCAGAATTTTATAAAATAGGAGCTTAACCGTTTTTGAAATTCTAGGCTCAAAAATATGTAATTTAATTTATTATTTTAATTGCTTTAAGTATTTGCTAAAAACCGACATATTGTTGACGGTTTTCGGTTTCGGTTTTGAGGCCTCAAAAACCGCGGTTTCGGTTTCGATTTCGATTAAAACCGAAAAGTAAAAACGTAACAATATCTTTGCTGGAAAAAAGAAATAACGTTATTTTTCAAATATCGTTGACGAAATAACGGAAATACTGTTTTCCCTAATATTGCGATACCGAAATAAATGAAATACGGATACCTTTATAACTTAAATACCTAAGTAACTACATTACCGTTATCTTTAAAAAATCGATACCGAAGAAAATGAAATAGCGTTATCCTTAAAATACCGTTATCGAAATAATTTAAAACAGCGTTACCCTTACCGATCGTATCGGTTACCAACCATCGTATTTTAACTACGTACCACTATAATCTAAAACCATAATAAAAAGTAGAAACTAATACATACAAACATTTTATGGTGTACATGCATACAGACAATTATAATACATAAAGAGGGCAGTTCAATCTATACGAACTTGAAAAATAGATCAACATGATACACTTACCTTCTAGTTGCTCTAATGAATCCAGTAAATGACGTGCAGAATCCGTTAATAGGATATCTCGTAGTTGAGCTGTGTGTATGCGTGGATAAATTTGTAGTGGATTTAGGGATTTAGCACAAACGCGGGACAAAAGATTACCCATAGTATCGGCAAGTTCAGCATTTAATATACGCATAGCCTTAATGCTGTTATAATCTGCAACAAAAAAAATGAAACAGAAGATTAGAATATTAAAAGTATATTGACAATGCCATAAACTAATCGCGTTAGTTTATATATTCCATTTTTTATTTACAATATTTATTAAATGTGTTTGTGTTTTTATATTTAAGAAAATACTTTTATTTACTTTAAAGGCGTTAACTTTAAAGCAACAGTAATGAAAGTCTTCCTTGAATTAAAAATAAATATGTATTTTTTTTTTTTTTTTGTTTTTGAACAATAGAAATGTAGGAAACGTGTTTTTAAATCAAAGATAAATACTATATACTAGCATTTTTTTATAATGTAAATAAATTGCATACTTTTAGGAGTAAACAATATTATAATACCAAACCACTTCAACATAATTGCGTATTTCAAAAATTCATTGCTATTTTAATATTTATTTAAAATATCTCTGATAGGGCTAAAGAGTTTGTTTGAGCAGCACACGTTATTACCTTTTTCAATTTATGTTGATTCATTTTTCAATTATAATGTTTAGCTATACACGTGTGCTGTATAATTTGGCTTAGATAAGGGCAACAAAACAAATTTTGCATAAAACCATTTTCGACCATTTTAGCTAAATCAGCAAATGGTTCAATTTCAATCAATATGGCCTAGAGAAAATTATCATGGTAAAATACCTTCAAGCAAATACATTAGTAAATTTACACCAAGATAATAGGTGAGTAAAAAATCTTAAAAAACTTTTATTAAATGCAAATAACAACCTACTTTTCCGAAGTCAGCAGAGATTCTTAATATTTTATATTGGTGGACTTAAAAAAAAAACAAATATTGTCACCAGTGTTATCACAACTTATTTAGGAAAAAATGCTAGATTTGTTTAATAAAAGTGCTAAATATATATATATATTCCCATCGTTCCTATAAGGAGCATAGGGCCTAAAGTGCTAAATGGTGCTAGAAAAATATGCTTAAAAATAATTTATAAAAAAATCTTTCAATTTGTTGAATAAAAGAAAGAAGTATTTTAGCAACTTTTTACAATTTAATTGAAAATAAGTGATCCATAATAATGCCTTCAGTTAATTTTGTTAACAAAAATGATATAAAGGATATATCAAAAACAACTTTAAAATTGATTCTTATGAAAAAAAAAAACAAAGTCTTTAAAGTAAGTTTAAAAAATAAGTTTTCGTACGAGGGTAATTATTTATGTTCTGAGCATTGGCCACTGTAAGGCTTATTAGGCGGCAGCTGATATTTCCACTAGAAAGTTTAATATATTTGACCATAACCTTGCTTAGAACTTTTTGTCATTTGAGCATTATTTGTGTTGTTTATAAGAAAGTAAAAGTTGCGTGTCAGCAAAAAATGTAATTAATACAAGAAAATTTTCGGGTAATGATTTATTACGATTTTCGATGTGGGTTACCTAGACAAGAGTGCACAGACAAATTAAACTTTGAAACTGTGAAACGCTGGTATAACGAGTTTAATCGAGAAAGTCGTTCAAAATCAGTTGTTGTGCCAGAAAACATTGATGCTGTGCAAAAACTGATAATGCAAGTTCGTATTCTGAGATTGAGGCTACCTTAGGCTTAAGTTATACCAGCATAAATAAAATATTTCATCTAAATTTAGCCATAAAATAGATTTGTTCTCGCTGGATACCTCATAACTTAACAGATCAAAAAAATGCTCGGGTCGATTGGTGCAAACTAATGCTCAAGAACTACAATAGCGGTGCTTCAAAAGACGTGTATAAAATCGTTACAAGTGACGAATCATGGATCTATGCATACACTCACAATATTTCATCGTTAAAAACAACCTAAAATACATATTAAATTAATTGAAAACACAATTAAAAAAAGTACTACATACTGATTTTTCATTATATTCAAACCATTTTGCTATTTATTTTCAAACATTGTTTAAACAACCCATAAAAGAAATAAAAATAATTGAAGAGTCTGTTAAAACAATCATCACTTTTTTTTTTGTTTTTTCATATTTGAAAGTTGTTTTTTTTTTTGTTTGAATTTTCAAAACACTACCCACACAATACACACGTTCATATTTTTAATGGCTAGGTTTTTGTGTATGAGTAAAGAATTTCTTGTAATTTGAATTGAAATAATTTTGTATATAAAGAAACTATTTTAACAAAAAAGAAAACCGAAAATATTTGAATTTTTTGTTTTAAAACAGAAAACAACGAAATTATTTAAATTATTTTTTCAGCGGTCACATAAGTAGACAAACATTAAAAAAATATTACCCCACACAAGACGAAATACGCTGATGATGGCTTTGTAGCGAAAGCCGAAAATACGTATTCTATAATGCTGGTCTTATCGAATTCTTTCAAATATATTTTTATTCTTTGTAATTTACTTGTAAAAATTGTATCATCTTTCTTTGATTTGAAAATAATTTAAACAGAAAGTGATATTAATTTATGATCTAGAGTCAAACTAAAAAGAACATTCATATTTTTTCTAAAAATAGAAAACTAAAAATAGAACATTTGTGGTTTGTTTTTTATTGACTGATAAAAAAAAAGTTAAACAATATGTTTCAATATATTTTAATTGATTCTTCAATTGAAAACAAACTTTACCTATTACTTTTCAAATAAACCTCAATCGGTTATGGAGAATATATTGTGAGTGTATGATTCTGAAACTAAACAGCAGTCGACTTCGATCACGATGATCGAAATTCAAAAAAAGCTGTTCGCTTTCAAAATCCAAAGGAGATACTAGGGTTAATTGCCAATTTTGTTTTTTTCCGTTTTACTACACTCATAGAAATAAATCCGTAAAAATAGCAGAAAAAGTTACTAAAAATTAGTTAAAAATGATGCTGCAGAAAAAACTGCTAAAATTAACATATTTTTTCACTAAATACTAGTAAAATGAGAACAGCAAAATTAAAACTGCTAAATTTACAGAATTTTAGTTATATTTAGGCTAACTTTTAGTTAATTGAAAATAGCAAATTGTACTGTAAAATCTGCAGAAAATTTTGCTAAATATTTGTAGACTAAAAATAGCAAAAATAAACAGTTAAATCTACAAAATTTTTGCTATTTTTAAGCTAAATTTAGTTGAATGCAAATAGCAGTCTATTCTGCTAAAATCAGCAGAAATATTTGCTAAAAAATTGTAAACTGCTGTTTTCAAAAGGCTCGATTTTTATTTGCATTTAAAAACAAAATCGAAAAAAAAACTTAGAAAATTTTAAATTTTTTGGTGATTTTTTAGGCTACTAATTATTTAGCAAAATTTTTTGCTGATTTTAGCAGGTTAATTTGCTAATCTCCATTTACAAAAATTTAGCTCATATATAACTAAAATTCTGTATATTTAACAGTTTTAGTTTTGCTGTTCCTATATTACTAATATATAGCAAAAATAATCTGCTAATTTAGCAGTTTTTTTCTGCAGCATCATTTTTAACTAATTTTTAGTAGTTTTTACTAAATTTTTTACGGACTTTTTTCTATTAGTGTATTTATTAAAATAAATAAATCTACATATTTTCGTCAATTATAATGTAGAAAGTTAACGAATTTCACATATTTATTTCATATAAATAATAAAATTTGCATATATGTGACCTTCGACCTCGATGCGCGTCCCGAAAGCTTTGTCCGGTTTGGCTCAAATTTTCAACGCTGAAGTTTTAGACCTAGTGTCACAATATTCCGACTCGCACACCTTAACATAAAAAAAATTCAACTGTCACCCTAATGCCCATGCATGATCACATGCAAGCCAATGTATGATCATGTATGTTCATATATTTCACATGGGAACATAAAAATATATGATGTTGTTCGTAAATGGTTATCCCAACTATTACTTACCTAATCTTTTTAATAGCAATTTCTTATAAAAATAGAATTATATGTCCAATTAACAGATTTGTTTAAACTTCTAGGAATACTGGTACCAAAGAGTCACTTCGGAACTAATTTCGTCAATTTCTCGTTAGTACCAGTTTAGCTTCCTGATGGTGAAACTCCATAATGGTGAAATTTTTCATAGAGCTTGTAATTCGTCTTTTAAAATAATTAAAACTCTGTATTGAAACCATTTTTTGTTTACAGAAATATGGTTAATACAGAACTCGCAAATTTGATTAAAAGAAAATTCTGGGAAAATTTATGAAATACTAGATTGAAAGAAGCTTAAATGTTTCGATAAGAAAATATCTTATAATCGGTGAGATAAAAAGTACCAGAAAATTGCACAAAAATGGAAAACAACTTGTAATAAAATTGGATCTAAAAAATTAACTTTTTTTAGAGGGAAAATAGGTGCTACGAAATAACCCTCAGTGAAATAAAGGCTAAAAATATTCCCTTTGGAATTTGAAATTGCGTTTTGATCGTGTTTCGCAGAGCCATTTCATATGAAATAGAAATTTCTCTGTTCAAATCCATAATTTTCGCTATAAATAATATTTTAACTAAATCAAATTTTTGCCTGAGAAACATTTTTGAACTAGTTTCTTACGTACCTAAATAATTGTTAAATTTTACTTAACAAAATTAAATAACCACCAAAAATAGAATAACCCCCCAAAAAAATTAAAAGGCAGTAATAGCCAAACTACTTTAATTTTATTTCATTGGGGCTTTTTTCATAATGAAATAATCTCAATTAAACCCAAAAAAATTAAATAACCCTCAAACATTTTTGCGTCATTTCTTGGATGTTATTTAATTTTTCCCTTTGGGGATTATTTCATGTGGGTAATCCGTAGTGCTCATAAATTTGTACATCTACGATGATATTTTTAAAAGAAATTTTCAAAAAAGGATTTTTAAAAAACAACTAAAATTAAGGTGACACGCTGAAAACTTTTACAAAAAAAAAAAAAAAATTTGCCCGTTTCTGGCACGCAGCGAAAAAAATCTTGCCAGCCCTGATATAGGCTGTTCCAAATATACAATTTAAGTATTAGTTTCGAAACTCTAATTTTGTTTTCATTTGATTTAAGTAATATCCCAGCAGAAATTACTGCTGCTTGGAAGCAGTTTAGTCAGGAAAGTTGAGCAGTGAAGCAATTGCATTATTGATGATATCATGCCTGATTTTTGTTCGAGATAGCTCGCGTAAAAGCACTTGGTTCCAGATCCAAAAAGGCATGAATTAACCGCTTTTAATTAGTGCTGCTGTTTTTTTTTTTTAATGTCGATAATTCATGCCTTCTCGGAAGTGCATATTATAAAGCTTTTCAACTATTTAAAATCATGCCTTCTCAAAAGCACAATATGCCTGCATATTTTTCTGTGGAGAGAAATTATTTTTAGTAAAACCTCTTATTTTTAGTAAAACCTCTTATTT
The DNA here is from genome assembly GCA_949987735.1 of Leucophora obtusa. NCBI lineage: Eukaryota > Metazoa > Arthropoda > Insecta > Diptera > Anthomyiidae > Leucophora > Leucophora obtusa. The sequence goes on from OX465295.1 coordinate 46,009,524, forward strand.
TTCACATTTTAAAAAATTTTGATAAAAGAATTGCAAAAATAATTAAGCAATCAAAATGTATTGCTCATTTCATGCCTTTTTGAAATGCATAGCAAAAAGCGATGTAGACAATTAATCAACTTAGGCCTTTCATTGGTGCTGTTTACGAAGCTATACATTTTTAAAAGCGGTAAAAGTAGCAGTAAGGAAGCAGTAATCGTTTTTACTGCTTCCACATTTTTGCTGGGATGGTCTGAGTGCCAGTTTTATAGTCAAAACTAAGATCGATTTTTTAGTGTTGGCAGGCAATATTGCTAAATACCTTTATGGATTCAAAACTCCCTCAACTGACTACCGTTACATTTAAAATGCCGTTACCGAAATAAACGAAAAACCGTTATATTTATACCGTTACCGACATAACTGGAATGCCGTTGTAATTAAAATACCGATACTGAAATAAAGAAAATATCGACAAACTTAAAATACCCTGACCAGTAGTTATCGGAATTTGCCAACGGTATAAAAAGCAATTCACTGGCAGAGCAATGATTTTATAAAAATTATTACGCTTCTTTAAAAAAGTCAAAGCCGGTTGCAGGAAAAAATTTTTTTTTATTTTTTTTAATTTAAAAAAAAAAATTTTTTTATTTTTTTTAATTTAAAAAAAAAATTTTGTTTTATAAATTAAATAAATTTTTTTGATTGTCGAAAAGCTCCTTTAAGACCAACTTTGTGGAATATTTTAACCCTCTAACTCTTCAATTAAAGGGACTTTTTTAAAAAGGGACAAAAAATACCCGTAAGTTAGAGGGTTAAAATGTTCGACAACAATGTTCCTCGTAATGTTTTACATAAGTTGTGTAAGGTTTGTTGGATATTTGAGAGCCAATTTTGAATAAATACGAGATTAATCCTTAAACACATTTTAAGTTTTAACTTACTTCTGGCATTGAAGTTAAATTTTCAACTTTCATGTCTTCAGAGACTTATATAGTAGAATTTTATGACAAAACTCTTCAACTTACGGGGCTGTTTTGTCTCTTTATAAAAAGTGGTCAAATAATTATACATGCCGACACACGGACTTATTATAAGTTGTATTAGAAATAAGTGTACCTTGTTACGCTTTTGTTCCTCAGTGTATGGTCATCAAAACCATATTTTTTTTTGCGTGCAGTTTACGCACTTTATACAGTGTCTGATTTGTAACATCATAGACAAGAAGGAAATGTAAAGTGCAACTACAACATTTTTTACTTAAGTGTTAAACTTTGTTCTTGTTTTAGTTTTAGTTTTGCTTGCTTGAATTTCCCTGCAAAAAAAGAACATACACTTTTTTTGAGAGTGACTTTTTTCATTATAACTCGGTCAAAATAAGAAAATGCTAAAATGAAAAAAAAAAAACAACACGTGTTAAATTCAGTGATGAAAATGCTAAATTTTGAAAAAAAAAAAAAAAACACAATTGTGAAAAAAATTTTGTATATTTTGCATTTTTATAAATGTGTCATAGGAAATATCCGACATCCTTGTAAATTCAACAATTTTTCAGCAGAAAACTATGCATGTGCGTTAAATGTCTATAAGTTGTTGTACACAGAAAGAATTTACAAAATTGTAATTGAATTTTTAAACACCTTTCTCATACCAAATTTGTAAATACAAAAAAAAAAACTTTAAAAAGGCACCAACAAAGAAATTTGTAAAGGCAAAAAAAATTTATTTTGTTTTTTGTAACTTTGAATTTTTATTTTTAAACAATTTTGATATGAAAGATAACAGTTTACAAACGAGTTACAAATATTTCAAACAAAAAAGTTGTTGGAAATAAAATTTCAATTAAAAAGAAAATTTGCTTCAACAAATTCCCATTGTTGATGCCTACTGTTTTTTCTATGTAGTTGTTTTGTTTTATTTTTACATTTTCTTTTGTTAAATTTGGATAAAATAGTCATGAAATAGAAAGTACTTCGCCTTTTTTTTTGCTGGGTTCCTTGTACTTGTCAGTCATAAACTTAAAGTGTTGTCTATACATTGTAGTTTTTTGCAGTTATATTACTTGACACAGAAGTGCAGTTAGTGGCAAAAGTGATAAAAACAACAAGTATATGTATAAAGAAAAGACAACTCTTAAAGATTTGTTTAAGTTATTTTTTTTTTAAAGATTGCTTAAGAAAGCAGCTTGTTGTTCTTAAAATGGCAATAGATAAACCATGTGATGATATGATTTATTTTTCTAGGAATAAAATAAATATTATTGTAAAGATGTGCTTAAATTGGAGTCCTTTTTAGTTGAACTTGTGTAGAAAGTAAATTGTATAATTTAAAATTTATTTTATGACCTTAGAAATATTAGGGGTTTTCATATATGAGTTTAATGTCAAACTCCATACATAAAAAATATGGTTTGTATTCATACAAAGTTTACAAGGAATTTACGAGTTATAATGAGTTCCCTATTATTTCTTCCGAATTGGTATTTAGCCTAAAAGTATGCAATTACTTTTGAGACACATTTTTATAAAGCCGAAGTATTCATATTTGTCCACAGTATTTTAAATTGAATTATTTAATCGCTTGCAAGAGTTTACCAAAGTGCAAAACTCCATCATTAATCTATAGAAAATATTTACTTTTCAACATTTTCTATATTATTTCCTTTTGAATATACTTTTTAGTTATATTTTAATAAAGAGCTCTTCTGAATGTGGTTTTTTTCGCATTCCAGAATGTTTTCTATCCTGTTCTTATTTGCACCTTCATTATACATTCAATTTTTTCTTTACATACAGTGTCAATAAAAATTAACTAACCCTATATTTATTTTTGTATATATTTCACTACAATTGCTGGGTCTTTATAATATTTTAAGATGCAATTACAGTATGTAAAGAAGCAATCTCGGAACAGGGGTAATATGGAAAGGCCATTTAGATAAAAGAACTTTTTACTAATAACAAAACCACAATATTTTAGGAACGCATCACAGGTTTGCACAAGCATACATAAACAGGCAAAAAAAGTGCGCCGTACACCCTCCAATATGAAGTATTTTTGCAAGGTTTCAAAAAAAATTATTTTTTGCCTAACGTAGGGGTCGCCATTTTACATTTTACGTTATATCTTTGGCATTTACAGTCCGATCTTAAAGTATGATACATCGATGTTTTTCTCTCGAGGATACCAGTGTTTTGCTCTAAGGGCCAATGACCTCAAGTATCCCGTTCTAGTAGTTACCCACTAGATTTCAGTTGCTACATCCCTAATGTACACCCTAATGTCAGAAAATTAAAGCTCCCAAAAAATCATTAAACTTTTGCTAAGGAAGTTTTTCGATAAACCCAGTAAATTTTTTTATATTTTAGTTGCCGAACGTAGGGGTAGCATTTTTAAATGCTTTTTCATTGGATTTTACCTTTATAGCAAAGCACTGGTCTCCTCGAGGCAAAAAATTGATATATGACACTTTAAAATCTGACTTTAAATGCCGAAGCTATAGCGAAAAATTAAAAAAGGCGACCCCTACATTCGGCAAAAAAAAATTTTTTAATTTCTTTGCAAAAATACTTCATATTGGAGGGTGTACGGCGAACTTTTTTTTTTTGCGGTACGGTCTAATAGACAGAAGAGCTTCACTAAACCGAATAAGAAAGTGATTCTGAGTTGATTGATATAATAAAATGTGGATCTAGCATAGATATTTTGGAACCTGTGCCACTAAGTTCTGCCCGGCAATGGAAGAAAATATACTTAATTCTTTTTTTTTATGAAAACCGCTGTCATCCTAATATTTATCAACATACAGTTATTATTTGGTTATGTTTAACTGTAGTTAATTTAATTGAAAGTAAACATGACAATTCTTTTTTAATTTAAATAATTTTAATATGGCAATACCTTTACAAGTAAAAAAGAAAATAAAAGAAGCAACACTCAGGAAATTCTTCCTATTAATTAATGTGTTGCTTCCTTTGGAAAGGGGATAGAGAATAAGTGAAAGGTGGTGAAAAATGAAGGACTTCAAATATGCCAACACTGTTATTGCGCGAGATGTTGAATCCTAGAATTTTGCCAAAAAAAATTGTTGTTTTATTGGTTATCCCACGCACTTTTCAGCCGAAATTGCTTTGAATCCATTGTTTTCAAAATCGCAAAATTAGCCTCACTAAAACAGCTCTAACTTGTTCACTACCCTGTTCACTAATGAACGAATTGTCATTAAATTTTGACAGGCATCATCTGAAGGTTGGTAGTATGGATTTTTTATTAGTGGCGCCACCTATGTTCCCATGTATTCATAACAAAAAAAAAAAAAAAAAAAAAAAAAAAAAAAAAAAAAAAAAAAATAGAAAAAATCATTGATGAGTCAACAAAGTCACTGTTCTTCTAAGGAGAGAAAAACTGCTTCTAGACTAAGAGAAAATTGCCAAAGTCTTCGTTCTATTAGTAAAACTATGGGTGGGATCCGTTGATATTTTTAGTTCAAAATGCTTTAAAGCGGAAACAGACGGTTAAAACCCGCAGAAGACCAAAAAAAGACCTCAAAAACAACAGATATCCGTATTGTTACTCTTACGAAGAAGGACCCATTTCTGTCTTAAAGAGCCATTTCAACAGATATTGAAAATGTAATCTCTTCGCACACGGTTCGTCGTAGACTACAAGAAGCCAATTTACCCGGACGGATAGCCAGACAGAAAACTTTAAAGGCTAGGTTAGCGTTTGCAAGAAGTCATTCCAATTAGCCTGGAGCAGACGGTGAAAAAAAATTCGAAACATTTTGTAAAGCAATGAAACAAAAATAAATTTATTTGGAATGTTCGACGCCCTAAAGGTAAGAATTCAATGTTCGCTTTACAAAAAAGACACTCGATCATTATGGTCGTAAGCTGTTTCTCGTGGTATGGTGTCGGTCCAATACATTCAGTTGGTGACACTATTTGTGACCAGATTCCACTACAAAGATATCTTGGAAAATACGTTTTTACCAATGCTAAGGAAAGTATGCCACTCAAATGGAGATTTAAGCAGGATAATGATCCGAAGCATACTTCTAAGTTGGTAAGTCATTGGTTCCAAGACAATCATGTGACCCTGCTTGACTGGCCAAGTCAATATCCGGACTAAACCCTACCGAAAATGTTTGGGGAGTGTTGAAGCAAAGAATAGGAAGAGGGTTATAATATTCCGCAAAAATATTTGTCATGAAATTCTACTACAAACAAGTCTCTGAAACCATCAAAGTTGAAAATTAAACTTCAATGCCAGAAATAATTCAAAACTTAAAATGTGTTTTACCCTTTGACGACCAAACTTGAACCGCTGTAGATTTTCCAACAAAACTTGTTGAGGACATGGACCTAAGGCTAAGAATCATTTTTATTCTCTTTTTGGCGCTTTACTATGCCCAGTGTGGGAGAAAAATCGAACTAAAGCTATAACATTAATGGACTATCGCTCCTGAATGGGTTAACATTTTTAAAAAATTTTAATTTTCTGTTTTTCTTTAAACTATGGCCAATCTAAAAATAATAAACAATTCTCTGTGTATTTCAAATTGAAAAATTAAAAAACTAAAAACAAAAACCAAAACCAAACAAAAATCTTAAAAAATAAAAATTTTTATTTCCAGCTGATCTTGTACTGTTCTGAGACTATCGGGCTACAAGTTATGGATATCCTTACAAAGGTACAACTCTCTAGTATCAACCACGATAATTTAGTTAAAATCGTCTTACAATATTTCCTAAAATAGCAAAAAGTAAAAATGGAACATATATCAACCATTCGTCGTCAAAGGGTTAAGGGTTTATCTCGTACTTATTCAGAATTGGCGCTAAAATGTCCAACAAACTTGAATTTTAAGGGAAAACCATGTGAATCTTCCATTTTAGGTATAGGATGTATTCAGTAAACTTATGTAAAACACTACGAGGAACATTTTTGTGGAACATTTTAACCCTCGAACTCTTCAACTTACGGGTCCTTTCTGTCACTTTTTAAAAAGGAGCCAAAAAACTCTTTAATTGAAGAGTTAGAGCTTTAAAATGTTCCACAAAAATGTTCCTCGTAGTGTTTTACATTAATTTGCTGAACACATCCTATACCTAAAATGGAAGACTCACATGGTTTCCTATGCCAATTCACAATAAACATTTAAAAAGAGGGACAATTCTAACCAACCCTGAAATAAAAATCCGATGTGAAAAACGCCGACACACACATATTTTCTTTGGTCTCCTCTGCCAGAATCCGTTGTCAGAACAACGTAATTTTTTTTTTTTTGGTGTGTACTGTGTAATCTATGTGTTAAGGAGGGCCTTGAGCATTAGAAGAGGTTTTAAAGAAGATTTTCAATGTCATATTTGGTCATAGAAAAAACTCAAATCCATTTAACTTGAAATTTAAATGAAAATCTTAAAAAAAAAAATTAAATATGTAATAAGAAATCCGATCACGTTTTATCTGTCACTGTGTTTCCCAAATATATATTTTCTTTTACTCCTAGTATTTTTACTGCACAAATGACCATCGTTTATTTTTATACCCTACACCACTACGTGGTCAGGGTATTATAAGTTTGTGCTGATGTTTTGCATTCAATTTGTTTATGCAGATTGTGTGGTTTATGAAGGTCCTTATGGTCTACATAATAGGAATTTACAATTTTAATGTTGTGTTCAAAATTTTTGAATATGTTTTTGTTGATATTCTAGGTGTGTAAGTTGTGAGAGTAAATTTATAGGAAAAATAACAAATGTCATTAAATACAAAATGTCAAAAGTTGTTTTGAAATTGCATTTAATTTTATACATTTTATACATATTTGTTTGCATAACAAAGGATCTTTATTCGAAAAAGTTGAAAAAGGAAATTTTAGAGAATATATGATGTGATGATAATTAATACAGATTACACAGGCCAACAAATGTTTAACCCTGAGACCAGAGTATACTTTTCTGAAGGTAGGTTTGAGCTGCGCTGAATCCGAATTTGAGTACCGATTCTGAATGGTTTGCAAGCGATGAAGTGCTATGATGAAGTGATAAAAACTGTTATTTGTTATCATTATTTTTAAATGAGTGAAAAATAATTTTCATCGTTTAGCAAACGGTTTAGAATCGGTACTCTGTATTTGCCCAATACATCAAGTTTTCGAGATATCTTGGCCTAAAGTTTGAAGAAGCCTAGTTTTTCGACATATTCGAGACGTTACCTTTATTTATAAAATTTTTTATGTCGTCTGAAAGTCGTATCAATTGCCTTCAACAGAAGGGTTTAACGTCTATTATATCTTGTTCCTTCTTTGAGATATTTGAACCATTACTCAGGGGTATGGCATCACTAAAAAAATAAGTTTTTTTTTATTTAAACTTAAATAATAACAAACAACAAAGCAAAAACAAACGGATATCTCAAATTTTATTATTTGAACATCATATTCCGCGCTTGTTTTTTCCTTATTTTGAGCAGTTTTTGAGATTTTAAATATAAGCTCAGCTGATACTAAACAGACACTAAATAGTTGCTCAGGTAATACTTAATTTCAGCGCCATCTACCGGTGAGCAGTGTAAGTTTTGATTTCCTATCTCTATAATTCAGAGACTATTAATTATAGAGATAGGAAATCAAAATTTAAACTACTCACCGATAGATGGCGCTGAAATTTAGTATTACCTGGGCAACTATTTAATATCAGTTTAGTATCAGCTGAGCCTATATTTAAAAACTGAAAAACTGCTGAAAACTGCTTAATATAAGGAAGAAACAAACGCGGAATATATTCAAATAATAACATTTTAAATATTTGTTTGTATTTTCTCCTTTATTGTTTGTTATAATTTAAATTTAAAAAAAACGAGTAAAAAGGTTAAAGTCGGGCATGCCAACTATACAATACCCTACACCAGTCTGGTGTATTGTTTGGATCCGAAATTCGAATGGGTTAAAATGGGGCTTATGTCAAAATTTTCTATAATGTGCGTCAGCGCACCAAATTTCATTAAAATATCTTAATATTTGCGACCTGCAGTTTGTAACCAAGCCAATTTTGGGGGGACCCTTATATGGGCACTAGTTCTAAACATGGACCGATGTTCACCAAAATCAATAGGCTTCGTCCTTGGGCCAACATAGGTCTATGTACCAAATTTCATCTTAAATATCTTAATATTTGCGACCTGCAGCGTATAAACAGTATAATTTTGATAGGACCCTTATATGAGCACTAGGTCTAAACATAGACCGATGTTCACCAAAATCAATAGTCTGCGTTATTGGGCCAATATAGGTCTGTGTACCAAATTTCATCAAAATATCTTAATATTTACGACCTGCAGCGTATAAACAGTATAATTTTGGTAGGACCCTTATATGGGCACTAGGTCTAAACATGGACCGATGTTCACCAAAATCAATAGGCTGCGTTATTGGGCTAACATAGGTCTGTGTACCAAATTTCATCAAAATATCTTAATATTTACGACCTGCAGCGTATAAACAATATAATTTTGGTAGGACCCTTATATGGGCACTAGGTCTAAACATGGACCGATGTTCACCAAAATCAAACTTGTTCGTCCTTGGGCCAACATAGGTCTGCGTACCAAATTTCATCAAAATATCTTAATAGTATAAATATCAATTGAAATTAGGAAATTTCATTTGAAATTCAGAAAATATCAATTGAAATTCAGAAAATATCATTTGAAATTCAGAAAATATCATTTGAAATTCAGAAAATATCAATTATTATTCAGAAAACATCAATTGAAATTCAGAAAATATCAATTGAAATTCAGAAAATATTAATTAAAATTCAGAAATCGTCATTTGAAATTCAGAAAATATTAATTGAAATTCAGAAACCGTAATTTGAAATTCAGAAAATATCAATTGAAATTCAGAAATCGTCATTTGAAATTCAGAAAATATCAATAGAATTTCAATTGATATTTTCTGAATTTCAATTGATGTTTTCTGAATTTCAAATGATATTTTCTGAATTTCAAATGATATTTTCTGAATTTCAAATGATAATTTCTGAATTTCAATTGACATTTTCTGAATTTCAAATGATATTTTCTGAATTTCAATTGATATTTTCTGAATTTCAAATGACGGTTTCTGAATTTCAATTGATATTTTCTGAATTTCAAATGACGATTTCTGAATTTCAAATGATATTTTCTGAATTTCATTTGATATTTTCTGAATTTCAAATGATATTTTCTGAATTTCAAATGGAAATTCTGAATTTCATTTGATATTTTCTGAATTTCAAATGATATTTTCTGAATTTCAAATGGAAATTCTGAATTTATATTGATCTTTTCTGAATTTCAAATGGAAATTCTGAATTTCAATTGATATTTTCTGAATTACAGTTGCAAAAGGTGTAGTGATAACGATTTTTTTATTACTTATTTTTTTGGTGATGACATACCCCTGCTATAATTAATAGTCTCTGCCATTACTGGTATCGACATTGACATATAAAATTTAAATTTTTTGAATTTCATTATAGTTTTGTATGGGAAGTTGTGATTTTAAAAATTGTCTTTAGACTGAGCAAAACTAAATTACAAAAGCCAATTCATTTATACTGAATTTTTAGTTTTTCTTTGTCACGTCACTTTTTAAACACTTTTCTTTATGTTTTTATGGCTAAATTAAATTAAAAAAATTATTAACACATTTAAAAATGTATAACAACAACACAATTTTAAACTAAAACTGAAATATTTAAAAAAATTAAAAAATATATTTTTGACACTTGCTTTAATTCTATATTCGTTGTAACAAGGTGTATCGAAAATTAGTTATAAAAGAAATATGGTGTATCAAAAATACAAATTTCAGATATTTTTATTTCCTTTTTAGCAAAAACCAGGTCGAATCTGGTTTTCAGTATGTATGAAAATTGTATTGAAAAACTAAATTAATTTTATAGTTTTTGGCTCAAAACCTAAAAATTACCAAAAACTAGTAGTTTTTGCCCAGTCTAAATATAATATTAGTCACGACCTGTCGGAAGTAAAATTTTCGATTTTTTTGATGGTGCTTTTTCAAAAATTATTTAAAAAAACATAAAAAGGACTAAGGTAGCCAGTCCTTTTTATGTTTTTTTAAATAATTTTTGAAAAAGCACCATCAAAAAAATCGAAAATTTTTTTAACTTGTGGTATTTAAATTACCGAATTATCTTTTTCCAGTAGATAAAGATAGGCGCTTAAAGGTACTGGGTGGAAAACAGAACTGTGTGTCCAAAATGAGTTAATAACAAAATTTTATTTTGACGATTTTTGAGAGTTTTTCGCAAAAATTTTGACGATTTGATGCCATTAGATTTTTTGGGGGTATACTTAAGTTGCAGGTCTATGCACTTAGAGAATTATCTGCTTGATATTAATGAATTTTTGCATAAAACCAATGAAAATTCACTGAAACTCGTAAATTGAAACTTTTCATTGGATTAATGGATTTTTTCATAAAATGTTGGTAAAAGTTTCATACAAAAAAAAAACGATGGTTTTTGTATTTATAAAGTGTGTTGAGTTGCTTGAAATGGCAATAATATTGCATAATATATTGTAAAAATGAAAAACGGTAAGAATTATGTCGATAAGTTTGCGCAAGAACTACAAAAAAGCGCATAAAAACAGCACAAAAATGGGGAAAATCGATGAAAAATGGGCAAAAATCATGAAAATAGGCTAAAAATTTTGATTTTCTCAGTTGAAATGTGCGTTCTAATGGTGGAAATAGTAATTGTGAGCCGTATAAAGTTAACACAAGAAATTTTGAATACAGGAAAAGCGACTTAAATGGGCTGAAAATGGTCAAAAATTTACGAATTGACCGAAATTCAAAAAAAACGCCATAAATTTTTCACAATGAGCCAAATTGGCACTTTCATCGGTGGAGTAGTAGTCAGGGGGCTCATCCAAACACAACCATATGGTTTTCACGTTAGTACCACAAATTTCGTGTTAAAAACTTGAACAGTGTTATTATATGCCTGCCCATTAAAATTTAAGAAAATATTTTAAATTTCGCTTTATTTTACCTTAATTGTTTTAAAATTTATATTCAATTCATAAACATACAACGGAGTTACATTTATTTTAAATATCTACAATGTTAAACAATGACGAGTAAGATAATTTTGACGATGATGATGATGCACAGGTAGAAACTTACAAAGGGGCCAGCACTGGCAAAGCACCGAAATGGGTGGTATGAGTGCTTGTTAACAGCGCTTTCCCAACGCCCAAATGATAACACCGTTCCACAGTGGTGCCAATGATTTACTAAGCCCTGGGAAAGCACCCATAAACATAAAAATCAAATGCTTTCCCAACGCTCAAATAAAAAAATTAAAGTGCTTTCCTGACACCCAAATGATAACACCGATCTATTTAATGCTTTGCAAAGTGTTGAGATAGCACCAAGAAACATATAAATCAAGTGTTTTCCCTGCCACCAAATTATGAGCCCTCATCACTGAAGAATTTTAAATTACTCTAAAAACAGACGATTCTTGGAGTTATTGTATTGTGGAGTAAAAAAATTTTAAATATCCACTCTTAGTTTCTTTTTCAAAAACAAAATAATGTTATAGGAAAACAAGCGCTGGGAATTCACCCTTTTCAAGCGTTGGGAAAGCGTCCAAATTTAGTGCTTTGCCAGTATTTCTTTTTGTAAGACCGCGGTCTACTTGCGCTTTGCCAGTACTTCTTTTTTGTTACCACACATAATTTCCACCTGGGTGGTTATTGTCCCATAAATATATTTACAATATATTAAACAATCCTGTATAAATCAATTTTTATTACATTTTAATTGCTTGTATCTCAAAAACACACATGTATTACAAACAATCTCATGCAACATTGATATCTGAACAAAATAAACTATGTTACCATCAACACAATAGTAAATGCATGCATGCATTACTCGTATTAGAGTGACATTTTCATATGGAAATTGCTTTTGTTAATTTTTGAAGAGCATGAATCGGAATATATGTATATTGTTAATTCAGATATTGATTAAAAAGAGATGTCAACTACATCCTACTAATATATTCCGAAATGTTTTGTCTTCGCCGGCACCAATTTCGGCATAGAGGTTTTAAACCGTGTGGCCTTAGAAATCAACATTGAAATTCCAATATGTAATCTTAAAATTTCCAAAAAAGTAAACCAAAATGTCACCGTAATGCTTAATGCAATCATGCATAAACATATTTACGTATTGATGATAATCATTCTGTCATTTCCCTCAGTAGAATTTTATAACCAAAACCAACTATTATGTCAACATGTTGTCTTAGTGTGCGTGTGTACGAGTGCGTAAGAATGTCAAAATTACAATCAATGCTCTAATGTGCAATTGCACACATTCAAATTTTGAAAGTTCATTCAAGTATTTTATCAATTTTATTATTCAAAATGCATTTTGTCTTTTATAGCAAAACATTAAACAAAATTGGTTTCAAATGATGGTCTATGATGATGATGATGATGGCTATTAAAATATTTACGTTTGTTTGTCTTTTTTATGTTGTTGTGAATTTTTAATATGGGCAAAAGGCAATTTTCAGATATAAGTACAAAAGGCTTATTTGAGGCAAATAACAAATAGAGAATTTTAAGGGACATACTTTAGAATTCAATAAAGGTTTTTGTAAAGTTCACAAGGACTTTAGGTACATGTAATGAAAATTTGAAAATAATTCACATTTTGCTACTTTATATCTTTGTATGCATTCAAAAGAATACATCAGTAAAAATAACAAACAAAAAAATCAATTAAGTTAACAATAAAGTATCTTACAAGGAAGGTACCCAGAGGGGCACCTACAGATTTCTATGAATTTTGGATATGTGGTAGAAGTGGCCCAGCAAAATCTTTCATTACCAAATAAGTAGTTATATAATAGAAATTCATAGCTCCGCACAACTTATTTTTTGGCGTCTAAACTCATTATTTTATTTTGGCGTGGTCGTTTTTATAAGTAGTCACGCTTACCCGCTCGCTTACTAAAAAATGAAAAGTAAGTAGTTATGAGATTTTGAATAATAAGTGGTTACACAAATGGTTACGAAAAGTTGAATTATAAGTGGTTATCCGACTGCTTACTTGATTCTTAAAAATAAGGAGTTACACAAATACTATTAGCTTCAGGAAATACATTCAGAGAAATTAAAGTTTTCGGTAGTGTGTAATTTTAGAACTCTTCATAAAAATTTTAACACAAAACATATTTACATATAACAAATAAAATTTAACTTTGTAAAAAGAACTTATTTAAACTAACGCGAGTTAGGCCGGATTACTGAATGTCCAGTTAGCAGCTAACTGGGACTTTAACTGACACATTTGTTGTTCTTTCCCATATAAAATTTGAATTTAACTGCCGGCTAAATTTTAACTGGACATTCAGTAATCAGGCCTAAGTCATTATTTTATATTTAAAAGCAATGACTACAATAGGCCGTTATTAGAAAGTCATTATTTTATATTACAAAATAATGCAAAAGGTAATGATATATCATTATTGGTAATGCAGACAGGAATGAAGTGCCATTACCAATATTTTGCTGGGGGGTACTAAGAGGGTGACCATTTATATTTTGAGTCTAACAATGAAAAAATAGAAATTTGTTATTGAAAATGTCTTTACTGTTTTCCAACATAATCTCCTTTACTATATATGGGTGATATCAAAAAATGTGATAAAAACCGTGTAACCACCGAATTTCTAATGCATGGATTACATTTGAGTTACATATTTCGATATATATCAGCGCATTGTCACCTGTTTTACAAAATTTATAACAATCTAACCAATTTTTGGTTAATACATAAAATTTGTGACCAATTTTATAGGCCAAATGTAAACTCCGTAACAAGTAACTCATAAGGTTTTTTAACTTTAATAGCTTATATTTTAATAACCAATAAAGCTAAACACTAACTGTAAGAATTTTTATGAAGAGGAAAAGTGCCGTTTTTAATAAAAATTAATATATTTTACAAACTTTTTCGTATATCTTAGCTATCACGACTTCAACTCTGTAACGATTTTTCGTCATAATTATCCATATACCAGAATTTTGGAGTTATCTATTATTTCTATTTCGAAAAGTATAATGTTATTTATACTCAAATGATCGTTGGACTGTAAGTAATCATCCAGTATAACAGACTTGAAGCTTTTCTGCAGCATGTAACATTCTCGAGATGAAAAAGGATGTCTTTAATAATATTTGAAAAAATGTTGTAAACTCCGTTCCTAATTTTTACACCAAACTATTTAACGAGTAAGAAAAACAATGTCATATTTGGATTCACCTTATAGGCATCATGCGATTTTGTTTCGGAAAAAAAATTCTGACAAAGCGTTTCTGAAAGAAAACGAAAAAAGTAACCAAATGTAAACTCCGTAACTGTAAACTCTGTAACCACAATTGTTTGCATCAGATTTCATTCAAATAAATGTAGATAAATGTTTAAAATATTTTAAAATAACCATAAACAGAGGTGATTCAACTAATATTTATGCGTCAAAAGGCGATTCAACTAATAGTTTTGCGTCAAATCAAAAAAATTTATCAGTTTTTTTACCCTAAGCTGCTGGAGCGAAAAACGATTGATTTTGCATTTTATTGGTTTTGAATCGATATTTCGAGTCATTACTGACATTAGTTTGACAAATTAAATTTGTTTCACACAATTTAAGAATTTTTTGATCGTGAAATGTTACGTTTTTAATATATTATTTTGTAACTGCGCAACCGCTGTTTGGATTTTAAAAAATTTTATATTTTTGAAAAGCATTTAAAAAAGACCAAAAATACAAAATTAAAAAAAAATAAAATTTTTTTTCGCGGAATGAATTGTATTTTTATTCGCGAAACCGCCAATTTGATAAACACAAATTATATATCATTGGAAAGCAAATTTAAAACCCAAATACGAAAAACTAATAAATTGAAGAAAATTCGTACGCAATTTTTTTTGTTATATCTTTTGCTTGCAGAAGTGTAAACTCCGTTACAACAAAAAAAATTAAAATTGTGCAAAAAAAGTTATTGCGATAACTTGTAGAAGAGATTTTTTGCAATTAGGTTTATAATGACTAAACTTACTGATTCCATTAAGAAAAAACCGAAATATTAACACTTTTTGCTTCTCACAAATTTGGCCCAAGAATTTATCACATTTTTTGATTTTACCCATATACAACATTTTTGCATGCGTTCAAACCACTTGTCATAGCATTTTTGACATTCCGCGTGAGTGCATCTGTGGCTTCTTTTGCTGTCGAAAATCGTTGTCCACGTAGTTTAACTTTGATAAACAAGAAAAAGACATTGGGTGCCAAATCAGGGCTGTGCGGCGCGCCGGATGACAAATTAATGCAATATTTTGAGTTCTCAAAAAGTCACTTGTCGGAGCCAATGTTTGATAGTGTTATTCGTTTTTTGAGACAACAAAGCGGTTTTCTTGATACAACAATTCGTACAGTTTCCACATTGAACATTGTTTAGGGATTACGCCCTCGTTATATAAATTAATTACTTAATTCAATTTGTTAGTTCTGAATTTGAAATTTAATGAATTAATTCACAAATGCTATATATTAAATGCAGTGTTGCCATTTCAGTGCTTTTCGGGTATTTTTTGGTGCTTTTTTCCTTCCCGTACCCGGTGATTTTTTACAAATACCCGTTTTAAGAAAGCGGGTATTTACGGTGCTTTTTCAGATTTCTGGCAGTGCTTTTAGTGCTTTTTTACAGTTTCTATTTTTGGTATTTGTTCTCGTTTTTTTTAATTTTTATTGAATTTTCTGTCAAAATTTAAAAAATAATACGAACTATACAAGAACTACATTTTCGCACAATATTTGTAGTACAATTTTAAATAGCAACTTCGTTACATATAAACTTAAAAATATTGAAATATTAGTTCGGTGCTTTTTTACCCCTTTTTAGGTAATTTTCTGAACCTTTTTTACACGATTTTTCAAAGTTAAAATGTGTTTTTAAATTCTTGATTTAAATTTTTCAAAAAATTAATATCGTGCTTTTTTACCCCATTTGTGGTAAATTTTTACCCTTTTTATCCGTTTTCATAATGCTCACGGTGATTTCCTGTCTTCAGGAGTTGGCAACACTGATTAAATGTATTTAACTCAAATTTGGCTTCATTCGATTTCTTTTTTAACGAATTAATTCAATTGATTAATGGCGGTGTGCCCCTCTCCAGAGAAAAGGTTGTTGTCTGTGTACATATTCCTTAATTTGCAGAGCTTTAAAGTTATATGTAGTTCCTCTGTAAATAGACCCAGCAAAAAAAATTAGAAGTAATGCTTTAAAAACTACTTCATTCATTACTCAACAAGTATCTGGTAGTGTATTTTTAGAGCTTTTTTAGAAGTAATTCTGAACAACTTCAAAAAATCACCTCTTTCATTGCTTCCAAAGTACCCGAATTGTGTATTTTTACAGCGTTTTTAGAATTACTTCTGAACAACTTCCAAAAAATCACTTAAGTATTGCTTCTAAAGCACAATTGCTCTAAAAGTGAGGCTAAAAAGTAATTTTGGTATCATTTGGTATTTCCAAACAGATGTCGCGGGTTCGATTCCTGGCAGGACCAATATTTTTTTATTTTATTAATTTTTTTTTTTTCAATATTTATAATTAATTTGTTTAAATTCAATATTTTTAATTTTTCAATTTTTAAAAATATATACATACATATATACATAACAATGATGAGAAATTCCTTTTTATGCACCTGTGAAAATAGTGCTCGATACAATTTTTGAATTGAAGAGAATAAAGCAAAATATCTCGCAATGACAAAGTGGTGTTTTTATGGCAGTCAACTTTCATATCAAAGAATAGCTCAGCGGTATAGAGCTAGACTTGCAATCAGGAGGTCACAAGTTTGATACCCGGTGGCGGCAATAAAGAATAAAACTTTTGTAAAATAAAAAAAAATATAATTTTTTTTTGGGACAATTTTTTTTTAAATTTTAATTGGTGAAAAAGAGCTCAATTTGCACTCATTCAAAAAGTACTGAAAAAATGTTAAAGTTGGAGGACTCCCCTCCTATGACAACTCGTGTTAAAATCATTTGTGTTTACGTTAAAAAAGAAGTACATCTAGATCATCAATTGTAGTGCTTTTTCTACTGCTTCGGCATCTCTTTTTTTGATGGGGACTTACAATTAACAGAAATTAATTTTTGCATAAAACCAAAAAAGTTTCACTCGTCCATTGAAAATTTTAATTGAATTAATGGCATTTTGTGGAAAATTTCATTTTATTTATTAAAAGTTTCTACAGTCAATGAAAAAGTTTCATTAAAATTGGATTCATAATATATATGAAGCTTTTTCTTTAAATTTAATAAATTTTTCATTTACTTTGTGAAGAAAACTTGGTTAGTTTACTGAAAAATTTCATTAAAACTCGTCCAGAAAAATTCCCTCTATGCAATGACGTCATTAAAATTTTCTAAATTTAAATTTTAGAAAATCAAATAAAACCGCATAACAAATAAATAATGGTTAGAAATTTATATTCAAGCTAATTAATTTAATGTAAAAATTTTAATCGGATTGGAAATTTTCTCATCCGTAAAGAGGATTTATAGAATCCAATATCGAAAATTTCCGTTTAAAAATTTTCGTACAAATAATTTCCAAAAGTTCGAATTTATAATCCACTTTACGGATTTGATGGGGAAATTTTCAATTGGACTAATTTTTTTTAATGACAAATTTTGATAGATACTTTTAGGAGTTATTTATTTGTTATACGTATTTATTTAATTATGCATTTATTTTATTGTAATGTCATCTCCGATAATTTTTACAACCAATTTTACAGAATCCAATCCTTTTTCAATCCAATTCCGGTACGGATTTCATAAACACCACGATTTTAATTGAATTAATTTTTTGAATTTTGTTTTAGTTGAACACGTTCAATTGAACGAGTTTGAACAGTGAACTAATTTAAAAAACAGCAATTCAAAACAAATCTGAATTCGAAAGCGAATTAATTCTTCAAAGCTCTGTTGGTACACTTAAAATAATACGTCAGTAAAAAATGTGTGAAATTTTTTGCAAATCTATTTGACTAATTTTTAATAAATATTTAGTTGAAACACTGATTCAAGCAAAGATTTTAGTTATCGTCAATTAAAACACAATAATGAAAATCCTCAGTATGTAGACTAGGGTGGGCCGATTTGTAAGGACAAAAATTTGTCGATATTGTGCCATCGATTTTTCGATAGCTTTTGGCATGAGGAAAATATCAATATAATTACGACATATCAAAAAAATCATTTTCGAGGCGCCGTTTTTATCGACAAAAACTCGTCTAAAATCCCAAAAAAAAACATTTTTTTCGAAAAAATGATATCGCCATCGTTTTTAGAGTACAATTTCACCTTGGAAAGGTAATATTTAAAAAAAGTAAATCAGCCGATTTTTTTTATTACCTACTAAAAAAAACCTTAAAAATAAAAATTGAGAAAGTCAAAAAATTTAAATTTGGGCGCTTCGAAAATGATTTTTGGATATGTCGTAGTAGAACTTTTTTTTCCTCATGCCAAAAGCTATCGAAAAATTGATGGCATAATATCGATTGCTAAATCGACCCACCCTAATGTACACTAATAGAAAAAATTCTGCAAAAAATTCAGTTAAAATTACTAAAAATTATTTAAAAATTATGCTGCAGAAAAACTGCTGAAATTACTAAATACTAGTAAAATAAGAACAGTAAAATAAAACTGTTATACAGAATTTTAGTTATATTTGAGTTACCCGTGTAAAAATGTTTAGATCTATTTAGATCTAATCATATATAAATAGATCTAATTATATCTGCTGCCAGATCAAATTATATATAGCGAGATATGTAATATATGGGACTATATATAACGAGATCTAGTATAAGATATGATTATATCTAGTATCATGTCTTGTTAGATCAGCCATATATAATGATCTATGATCAGATCCGGTATGAGAAACTTTCAATAAAAGTACTTTTTATAAAAATTGGTTGCACGTGAAAAATTTTGATTTTTTGCATTTGTATATAAATTAATTTCAAATAAAAGTGTGTTTTAAATAAGTCCAAGTAAACATTTACAAGATTGAATGGGATCGCGTAAATAAAAATTAAGAAAAATTTATCTGGTATATTTTACTAAATACAAACGCGATATATCAAAATCATGGGTTACCTGTATCCAGAAATTACCAGATAATAGATTCTGAATATTAATTAAGTTTTGACATCCACTTTAGCGACAAAAAATCTGATGATTTTTTTGTTATTGCTTGTTTTTATACCCTCATTATTTTATATTTTGTTTTATTCAAAAAATTTCAGTTTGAAACTTTGAAAAATATTTCACCAAAAATAAAAATTAAAACATAAAAATACCAAAATTTAAATTTTGCAATAATAACAAATCAAATCAGGATTAAATGAATAAGAAGAAATGGTACAAATTGTAAAAACAAATTCGAAAACCAAAATATATCTTTTTCATTTCAGCACGTGTAAATTTTTATTCGCTGAATTGTGCATGCGGCTCTTAAGCATACTTTGTTGTGAATAGTACAAGAATATCTCCCCATATCCAACAATTTTATTATCTTACGATGTTAATTACCTGTATCATGTGTATAAAATTTAAAAAATCAAGAATTACTCCATATTCTAACATACTAATGTGGAATTGTGTTAAGTAATGCCAAACAGCATGCTGCAGGAGGCGATAGAATTTAATTTTGGGCTCATTATTAAACTCTATTGATTTCTTCAGCTTAGTTAAAGATACCATTTTAATTAATTTAGGAACAGCTAAATTTACGATAGTTTTATTTAAATAATTTGTAATTATTTTAAAGCACCCAGAAAACAGATTCAGTACTGGCAACCCAATTTGTTGCCAATCGAATGGTTCAGTTCCATCACGGCTACCACCGGTCAGCACCGAATCTGTTTGTGTAGTTTTTTGCTATTTTTGCTATAACTATATGAATGTATTGTGTATTTTGTTAATTAAAAAAAATAAAAGTAAACAATATTTAATAAAAAATAACCTAGGATTTAAAAAATCTAATTGAAAAAGATTCAAAAAGATTTGGGACCGAATATCGTGGCATATATTGGATCAAATCTGATCTCAATGGATCCGATCATATATGGGACAAATTTCGGATCAGATTGTATCTAATTGTATCAGATTAGATCAGATCTGATACAAACTGATCCAATTAGGTCCATCCATTTCTCGGATCAAACTAGATCTAGTTATATATTGTTCCAGATCTAATTATATCTGATACCATATCAATTTTTTTACACGGGTAATGGCAAATAGCTAAAATCAGGAAAAAATTTTGCTAAATAATTAGAAGCCTAAAAAATCACAAAAGAATTAAAAATTTTCGAAGTTTTTTTGATCTTTTTTTAAATTCAAATAAAAATCGAGCCTTTTGAAAATAGCAGTTTACAATTTTTTTAGCAAATATTTCTACTGGTTTTAGCAGAATAGACTGCTATTGCATTCAACTAAATTTAGCTTCAAAATATCACAAATTTTGTAGAATAAACAGTTTATTTTTGCTATTTTTTGTCTACTAATATTTAGCAAAATTTTCTGCAGATTCTACAGTACAGTTTGTTATTTACAATTAACTAAAAGTGAACTTAAATATAACTAAAATTCTGTAAATTTAACAGTTTTAATTTTGCTGTTCTTATTCTACTAGTATTTAGCAAAAAAATCTGCTAATTTCAGCAGTTTTTTCTGCATTATCATATTTAACTAATTTTTAGTAAGTTTTTTTGCTATTTTTACAGATTTATTTCTATGAGTGTACTTTAAATGATCTTGAGCGTTAATTTGCAAAATATTAATTTAATAAAATATTTTTCCTTTTTATTTCCTGAAGATGTTACACAATGGAGTAGCGAAATATTGAAAATAAATAAATTTTTTTTATATAAAAAACAATCCTTATGCTCAAGAAAATTGTGGAGTTAAAAATTAACATACTTTTCTATTTTTTTAATATAGTTACTTATATATTCAAAATAATATGTCTATTGGCTCAACAAAAATTTTTTTTAGTTAGTTTAACAAAAATTATTCCTGGTTTTGTAACATATAGTCCGCGTTGGGAGCAGAGCTTTGAACAATGAATTCCTTAATTCAATTTTTCAATTCTGAATTAAAAATTCGATGAATTAATTTACAAAGCACCATATATTGAATGGAATTAATTCATATTTAATTTCGTTCGATTTATTTTGTTACGAATTAATTCAATTGCTATAGTTCTTTTTATTAAATAAAATGAATTAATTCACCGGTGAACGCGTTCAATATTATAAATCGAACGGCAAAAAAGTGAATTAATTCCTTACTGAATTAATTCACCACTGAATTCTTTCAATTTCATTTTCATTCAGTGAATTAAAAAAAATAAAATTACATTAGGTGAATTAAAAAAAATAAAATTACGTTCAGTGAATTAAAAAAAAACAAAATTACGTTCAGTGAATTAAAAAAAAAAATACGTTCATTGAACTCAAAGCCTGTTTTCTGCCCTTCAGTAGCAGAAAATATTTATTTACAAATAAAATTTGCAACTAAGCAATTTTACAGCGTTTGCTAGTGAAAATAAACAAATTACATATATATTAAGTGTTAGAGAAACCCGATGCACTTTATCAACCTACACGATTAAAAAATAAAGTCTTTTACTATTAAAAATAAAAACTTTACAGATATAGATGAATATGGAAAAAATATAACTATTAATTTTCAAACTTATGCTTCCCAGTAAAATGTAGATGCTTCACTATGACGTATTTCATTTATACATTTTTAAAATACAATGTTTTCTTCTACTGAACGGCAGAAAATAGGCTTTTAATTCAGCATATGTAATTTTTTTTTCTCAATTCAGTGAACGTATTTTTTTTTTTCTTTTTTAATTCACTGAACGTAATTTAATTTTTTTTAATTCACTGAATGTAATTTTATTTTTTTTAATTCACTGAATGTAATTTTATTTTTTTTTAATTCACTGAATGAAAATGAAATGAAATGAATGAAAATGAAATTGAATGAATTCAGTGGTGAATTAATTCAGTAAGGAATTAATTCACTTTTTTCCGTTCGATTTATAAAATTGAACACGTTCACCAGTGAATTAATTCATTTGAATTAATAAAGAGAACTATTGCAATGGAATTAATTCTTTGAATTTATTGTTTGATGAACGCGTTCAGTTGAACGAATTCAGTGAATTACTTAAGAAAAGGAATTCATTCAATTCTAAAGAAAATTGAATTCGATTGGTAGTGAATTCATTCAAAAAAGAATTAATTATTCAAAGCTCTGGTTGGGAGTCTTTCCTTGTAAGTGAATAATAAAATTCCTTCATTCAATTAGTAAAATGTTGAATGTACGTGCGATGGGAATGCTTCAAGTTGGTAATTCATTCAATTCTTATTAAAGCTTTGGGAATGAATTCTTTAGTAATGGTTTTATGGAATGATGTATGAACAATTTTGAAGTGTGAATTAAAATTTTTGTGAATTAAGCTTAAATTGAATTAAGTCTTTCGAAGCCCTGATTGATAGGCTTTTCAAATAAAACAAGAAATCGCTGAGAACTCACCCGCAACTTGTTTTATTCAAGTTTAACATCTACCCGTCCCTACTGGAAAACCCTTTATTAAAAAATTTTAAATTAAAACTAAAATAGTATAAAAATTACATATTTACTAACGAGAAAAAAGTATCATTATTAAATCAATTGTTTTCGTTAAAGTTTATTCTGTACATTTTATATTTAAAATAAGTGCAACTAAAACAAAAATTAATTTTATTAGAATAAAAAAACTAAAAAAATGTTAAATGTCAAGACTGCATTTGCACACGTATTACAAATATATCCAAATCTCAGTGGATATAAGTATTGTAAAATCAAATTTTTTCTCTTTCCAAAAATGTTTTGCCATTTGGTATGAAATGAACTTTAGCATTTACAAAGAGTTTAGTTGCATGTGAAAGTATTTATTTTGAAAGGAGTCATTCTATTTCTGGCATCATGTACAATTTTAACTACAATTTCATGTAGTACAAATATAAAAAACAAAAAAAATGTTAAATAAAATATTTGCAAAAAAATGTTTCTCTGTGGTGTTTATGCAAGTATCTACATGTGCTTTTGGATGTAGTGGAAAAGGACAGAATGTCGAATTAGATATCAGCTAGATATTAACATGCGAAATTGTAACAGAAAGGAATTGTGAACGACTTAATCTGCATGTAAATCATATTTCCGATATGAAATAGAATTTACTAGTTAAATAAACTAATATTTTTATTCGTATTTGTATTCTCAAAATAACTCGAATTGCAGGGCTAATATAAAAGCTGTTGAAAATAATTAAGTATAGTCTCAAACAATTTAACAGAACTTGATACAGTTTTGTTAACATTCTGTTAAAATTATGTTTCGCCAAAATTCTGGATTATGGCCCTTACTGCTTTGGAGTAGATAATTAAAATTGTCATTTGGCGTAGGGGATTGATATGTTTGCTAATGACAGATTACAGTTTTTTCCCTTTTTAACCCTCTAACCGACTGGGTTCATAAAATTCATCGAACTCAAATGCGTCAAATGAGTGTTTCGTAATTAGAAATTAAGCAATTTCTATAGAAAACTCAAAGGTGTCAAAATCGAATTTTCGTAAAATCGAAAAAATTGCATTAATAGAAAAATGTTGGTAGAAAAATTAGCAAAACCGTTACAAGTTTTTTAACTATTTTTTTGTTCAAATTGAGATTTTAGTTTAAAATTTTCTTTTGAGAAAATACTAAGAGTCATATGCGTAATCATTTTTTGAATTTATAAATGATTTATAGAATAAAATTTTCGTACAAAACTCATTTTTTAGAAGATTTTCAAATTATTATGCATATGTAAACTTCTCCGAGAAAAGGGACCTAACTAGTGTGTGAAAATGAAGTTTTGAGAAGAACGCATTTAAAGTTAAATTAAAAATAAAATTTTAATGTTTTTCTCATTTTTATCGAAACCCGTTTTTTGACACACTAGGTCCCTTTTCTCGGAGAAGGTCACATATGCAGTTAAATTTTTTTCTATTATTTTATGTTGAATTTAGTGCATACATTTTTTCAACAGTATTTGAAAAAAAATTAGAATATAGTTTTATTTTTTTAAACAAATAAGAAAAAATAGAAATTATAAAAAATATGCAAGTGATTTTTAAAATAAATAAAAAAAAGAGATAGATTTTTTCCCCTTTAAACGATTTTTCAAGAAACATAAAAGTGCTTTGCCAACCACAACTGAAACAGGTTACACCGCAACCGATTCCATGGGACTGGTTCCGGAACCAGTTCCACGGATCTTATATGGAAGGTATGACTGACGTAGAATCAGTTCTAGAACCAGTTCCAGAACTGATTCTAGGGCATCGGTTCCACTTTGGAGCTACAGAAGTGGTTGCTTTTGGGACAATTTCAAACAAAAATCATCGGTGTTACAATAGACAATACAAGAGGTTGTAAAGGAAAAGTAGCTATTCTACAACCGGTTGTTTGGAAGAGAAAATTTTCCTGGGTTATAACACCATAGGAAAATTTTCAGTTCCAATTTCAAACAAAAATAATCGGTGTTAGAATCGACATAGAAGGGGTAACTGAAAAGTAGCTATTCTACAACCGATTCTTTGAAACAGAAAATTTTCCTGGACGTTTATCAAATAAAATTTATATTGTATTGTATCCTAACGTGTACAGTTTCTTTTGACGCTTACAATATATTGAATTTTCACATTCACTCAAAAAATTAAGTTAGTAGAAAAATTAGTAAAACGAAGTTATACGTGTCCCGGCGTTTCGCTGGGTCACTCACCCCTAAGAATCGAGATATATCGATTTGACCTTTGGTGGTCTTTTTTTGACATAACTCGAGAACCACTAGTCCAATTTTGCTCAAACAATTTTAAAAAAATTAAAAATTACAATTCCTTTAATCTGTTCATATAACGTTTTTCTATATACTCAACAGTTTTGCCGGTAAAAATAAATGTATGAAGAAAAAAATATTTTTTGCCTAAAATATTAAAAAAAAAGTAATAAACAAAAGGTTATTGATTTTTATGGTAGCGGTAACAAACATTTATTTTTACCGGCAAAACTGTTGAGTATATAGAAAAACGTTATATGAACAGTTTAAAGGAATTATAATTTTTAATTTTTTTTAAATTGTTTGAGCAAAATCGGACTAGTGGTTCTCGAGTTATGTCAAAAAAAAGATATATCTCGATTCCTAGAGGTGACCCAGCGAAACGCCGGGACACGTATAACTTGTTTTTGACCGATATAACATTTCCCGTTGGTTTCATCCCATCCCGATTTTGACTGTCGCATATTGTAATAAATGATTATCAACATATGTGACCTTCTCCAAGAAAAGGGACCTAGTGTGTGAAAATGGAGTTTTAAATTAAACATTAAAATTTTAATGTTTTTCTCATTTTTATCGATTTTCTCAAGTTTTTGACACACTAGGTTTTTTGACACACTAGGTCCCTTTTCTCGGAGAAGTTCAAATATTCTTACATTTTTAGATTTTAAAAACGTTGGTTTATTTCCTTTAAATAAACCGGGTTCTTTTCTATTGCAATCAAAATAACCAATTTTGATTCTGACACAAATTTTTACGTTTTACCTTCAAAAACGTATGTATATCTCCTTTAGATAAACCGGGTTGGTGCTCTTTGCAATTAAAATAACACACACTCTTTTGTTTGATCTTATGCACTTATTTATTTAACACTTGATTACATACAACTGTATAACACACAAGTTTACCAACGATTATTAAAGCTTGCCTAAATTACATAATCGCTAATAATCAACTGACTAACTAAATATGATACGACATCCTTACATAGTGTAACGGCCGTGGGTTTAGAACATACTGGAAAATTCCAGTGATACTCAAACCACTTAACATCATACTTAAATGTAGTAATACCAGATTGACAGGTTTAGTAAATACCGTTTCTTGGGATATTTTTCTTCTAAAGTTCCAGCACTTTCTATACTAATCAAATTTCGTAACAATATTAAATATATGATTTTAGACGATAATATGATTTTGACTATAAAATGTTTAATCCGCTAATTTTTAAGCATGAGATTTTGTGATTACCCATGTGAAAATCGAAATATATATGAACATACATGATCCTAGATTGATTTATATACGATCATGCTTGAAATTTGAAAATAATTTATTATCTATTCTCCGTACATTACACTTGGTATAAATTTCATTGCGAAAACCCATAGATCGGTTTGAGGTTTAAATTCTCTAGTTGAATGCAAATGTAATCTTCAATTTTATTTAAAAATTTAGTTATGTTCTATACACTTAAAAACGTTTTTCGGTACAATTCACTGAAAATGACATTTAAAACAAAAATATATGCAGTTAAAAAGGCAATAACTGAAAATGTTATTTTTAACTGTAAAAGAAACAAATGCAAATAATTGGTATAGAAACTATTGTTTTTATAGTTAATATTTTTCAGTATTATAATTATATATTTTTTTTTTAAAACTATTTCCTTCGTTCGATTACAAAAAAAAATTAGCAATACTTCATATTATAATTATATTATAATTACTATAATCATACTATTATGACAATATTGTATATAATAATTCAAAGGGAACTTCCAAAGCCCTACGTCTTCTACCATCTTTCATCTCTGTTCTATTCCCTTTCCAAAAGCAAACAATACATTAATAGGAAGAATTTCCTTAGTATTGGTTCTATACACTCACAATATTTTATCCTTAAAAACAACCTAAAATACATATTAAATTAATTGAAAACAAAACAAAATTCAAACCATTTTGCCATTTATTTTCAAACATTGTTTAAACAATCCAGAAAAGAAATAAAAATAATTGAAAAGTCTTTTAAAACAATTATCAATTTCTTAACTGACAAAACGTCAAAAAAACGATTTTGTGGTTTGTTTTTTCATATTTGAAAGTTTTTTTTTTGTTTCGATTTTCAAAACACTACACTATACACAACAGACACGTTCATATTTTTATTGACTATGTTTGTGTGTATGAGTAAAGAATTTCTTGAATTGAAATAATTTTGCATATAAAAAAACTATTTTAACAAAA
Source organism: Leucophora obtusa (assembly GCA_949987735.1). Taxonomy (NCBI): domain Eukaryota; kingdom Metazoa; phylum Arthropoda; class Insecta; order Diptera; family Anthomyiidae; genus Leucophora; species Leucophora obtusa. The sequence goes on from OX465295.1 coordinate 46,036,820, forward strand.
AAGAAAACCGAAAATATTTGAATTTTTTGTTTTAAAATAGAAAACAACGAAATTATTTAAATAATTTTTTATAAAAATAGAAATCTAAAAATAGAATATTTGACTGAAAATAACAACTCCTATAGACGATACATATTTTTTTCTGGTGTGTTTTTTATTGGTTGACAAAAAAAGTTAAACAAAAGTCGTTTTTTCTAATCACTTGGATTTAATAAATCCAAAAAGTATTTCTAAAAGTGCTCAACAGATGGGGTTAGATTCTCTCTATTTTAAAAAGAATTTTCTGTCCGACACTTCTTTTACCCTAATTTTTAATACCGAATTCGATGATGAAGGATTTTACTTTAACTTTTAATTTTAATTATATTTTATATAAAACAGCGATAAAAAGTCTGCCTTTTCAGTTTTATCACTTCAATTTATATTTTTACACAATTGAAAAATTCCATTGCAATATTTAATATTCACTAATTGGATTTAATTAAATTACTTACTGTAGAGTGAAAAATTGCCATTTCTATTTCAGGTATTTCTCCATGTCCAAGATTAAAAATATGTATTTGGTGAGGTGTAGTTTTTTTTCTAAACATATTTCATAAAAAAAAATTTAATAAAAACCTTTTATTTGTTAGTTTTTCAATTTTTTTGTTTCTCTTTTAATTTTTATTCGTATTTTTTTCTGACATTAAATTAATAGGCTGTTTCATATATTTGTGCTTTTATTATGGATTTATTAAATCCAGATTTTTTTTTGGATTTAATAAATCCACTTTTTGTATGAAAAATTCTAAATCCAGGTGATTAAAAAAAACGCTAAATATGTTTCAATGTATTTTCATTGATTCTTCAATTGAAAACAAACTTTACCTATTACTTTTTAAATAAACCTCAATCGGTTATGGAAAATATATTGTGAGTGTATTTATGACAAAAAAATGCGAGAAAAAATAAAATAGTAGATCAATAATAACAAATATAAACTTAACAAAAGTCTTAAAAATTGAACAAAGTTTTTATTTATTAAATAACTACCCAGCAAAAAAAATTGGAAGTAATGCTTTACAAACTACTTCTTTCAATGCTTCACAAGTATCCGTTAGTGTATTTTTACTGCTTTTTTAGAAGTTATTCTGAACAACTTCAAAAAATTACTTCTTTCATTGCTTCCAAGGTATCCTTTATTACATTTTAACAGCTTTTTTAGAATTACTTCTGAACCACATCCAAAAAATCACTTAAGTATTGCTTCTAAAGAGTAATTGCTCTAAAAGTGATCGTAAAAAGTGATTTTGGTATCATTTGGCATTTCCAAACAGAGGGTCCCGGGTTCAATTCCCGGCAGGACCAATATTTTATTAATTTTTTTATTCTATTAATTTTTTTTTAATATTTATAATTAATTTGCTTAAATTCAATATTTTTTAGTTTTTAAATTTTTAAAAATAGCCGACGTTGCAACAAAAATTGTACTGGGAGAGCCCTGTTTTTTAGGAAATGCCGGTACTACTTAAAACGTGCTTTGCCAGTACTGTTTTCTGAAAATTAACGAGCTTTTTTTAATTTATTAAAATTAAAAATATTATAAATTTTATGTATTTTTGCATCTATTACACAATTACACTATGCGACAGTCAAAATCGGGATGGGATGAAACCAACGGGAAATGTTATATCGGTAAAAAAGAAGTTATACGTGTCCCGGCGTTTCGCTGGGTCACCCCTAGGAATCGAGATATATCTTTTTTTGACATAACTCGAGAACCACTAATCCGATTTTGCTCAAACAATTTTAAAAAAATTAAAAATTACAATTCCTTTAATCTGTTCATATAACGTTTTTCTATATACTCAACAGTTTTGCCGGTAAAAATAAATGTTTGTTACCGCTACCATAAAAATCAATAACCTTTTGTTTATTACTTTTTTTTAATATTTTAGGCAAAAAATATTTTTTTCTTCATACATTTATTTTTACCGGCAAAACTGTTGAGTATATAGAAAAACGTTATATGAACAGATTAAAGGAATTGTAATTTTTAATTTTTTTTTAAATTGTTTGAGCAAAATCGGACTAGTGGTTCTCGAGTTATGTCAAAAAAAAGACCACCAAAGGTCAAATCGATATATCTCGATTCCTAGTGGTGACCCAGCGAAACGCCGGGACACGTATAACTTCTTTTTTACCGATATAACTTTCCCCGGTAGTTTGAACCCTTCCCGATCACTGACCCCTACCATTTGTCTCACAGTGTTATTTATGTAAGAGAGACATAGCTATTCTTTTCTTGTGAAGTTTCGAAATAATACATTAAAAATCTGTGATGTACACTAAAAGGACGGTAAAGTACTAGCAAACTACTAAATTTGTTATTAAATGTACTGAGATAATACCAAAAAAATAAAATCCCAAGCCTGCGCCAACGTTGGAAAATAACTACGGCCAAGCGTTTATTGGTGTTATCATTTCGAATACATGCCAGTACAGTGAAAGTTGAAAATCCGACGCATTGCCAGTACATGTACTACCGTCTGCAATACCGGGCCGACATTGTGCCGTTTGTATTTTTCTACCTGGGCATATATAAAAAAAATTGTGAGAAATTGCTTTTTATGCACCTGTAAAAATAGTACTGGAAACAATGTTGAATTGGAATGCACCTTTTACACTTGTTTAATAAGTACTTTTATTGAAGAGAATAAGGAAGAATATATCGGTAGAGCGCTAGACTAGCAATCGTGAGGTCGCAAGTTCGATACCCGTTGGCGGCAATAAACAAAACTTTTGTGAAATAAAAAAATATAATTTTTTTTTGTAAAGAATTTTTTTAGCTTTTAATTGGTGAAAAACACCTTCCTTTGCAGTCGTTCAAAAAGTATTGAAAATTTTTTGAAGTGGGAGTACTCCTCTCCTATGACAACTCAATGTTAAAATCATTAGTGTTTATGTTAAAAAAGAAGTACAACTATATCATCAATTGTAGAAAGCTTCGGCATCTCCTTTTTTGCTGGGTAATTAAAAATTAATTGTTTACTGCAAAAATACAATTTTTGTGGTATGCTCGTGCAGTAAAAGGTGTCCATAAAAAAACACTGATTACTACACAAACAACTCTTATGTAGTGACCCACAAACTTTTTTGAGTGTACTCATTTATTTTATGTTTTTTGGGGGAAAATTATAATATTATAAAAGTGCAAATGTAGTGCATAAGATTATGATTAAGTTGAAAAAATTGAAGCAAGAATATTTAGAGAAAGTTATAAAAAATCTATTTTAAGAATTCAACTAAAGAAAATTAAATTTAAGTGCTATGTGCACTAACAAGGAAGGAATTCCAACTAATAAATACATTGCAATTTTTATAAAATTTTATTATATGCTGTTTTGGCAATTTTATCATAAGAATCTGCTAAATTCAGAAGTTTTTCAGCAAGGATATTTTTTTTACCAAATTTTAGTAGCTTTTTCTGCTATTTTACAGGTTTGTTTCTATGAGAGCTCTCGTCTGCCAATCGGACGGCCTGGGTGGAAATCACGGCAGGACCAATAAAAATAATTGGTATTTTACGGATCGTAAAATATTAACTAACCATTGAAAATCAGATCGTTTTCGATACACAGAAAGAATTTACAAAATTCTAATTAAATTTTTAAACACCTTTCTCATACCAAATTTGTAAATACATACACAATACACACGAGTTACAAATATTTCAAACAAAAAATTGTTGGAAATAAAATTTCAATTTAAAAGAAAATGTGATTACTTCTACAAATTCCCATTCTACAAATTTATTGTCATATTTTATCAATTTTTGAATTTATTTTTATGGATAAATTCGACCCAAATCACTTAAACTAAATATCCCAGCAAAACCTTGGTAATTAATAGGTACTACTATGCATAGTACCTGGTAATACATAAGCCGCTTACCCTTGCATTTTTTGTAATAAAAAATTCATACGTTTGAATGTTTTATTGGTATAAATAATTCGTTTTTCTAGAAATTCTATATTTTGTTAAAAATCCGTGAATTTGAAATTGATATTCGGTTTAAAAAATTGAAATTTAAACAAAATGTTTTTGAAAACTCCTTACACGTAAGTTCGGAATAACATGTTACGAGGAAAAGAGTTAACTCGATGGACATGCCCTTGTTAAAATAATACCTTTGGTAATAGAAAAGTAAGAGGTTACTCGCTTCATTACAAAATGCTTATTTTTTATCTATATTACCAAAGTCATTACCGGGTAATAGAAGGTTTTGCTGGGATGTTATTAAATGATAATACAAAGCTAATTTAACCCATTCATTCATAAAGGCATTAAAGGTTAAAATCTAAAATTTGAGAAATCACTATTCAGCTTTATTAAATTCATATAAAATTTTGTGTAATTATATATTGGAATATATATACCAAGATATAATTATGTAAAATTTAAAAAACTTATATCTTAAATATATAACTATATCTTGTTATATATAGCACTATACATATATAGTGCAACATACTACAATGTCCAATTACATATAGACCTATATGTAGTTAAATATGCCTAATATAGTTATGTATAATTGTATCGAATTTTATAACATTATATCCAGTGTGATATGATTATATTTGATGCATTTGGATGATGGAAAAATCCGGATAAAATTGTATCAAACGATATCTTATTCCATCAAGTTAGATATAATTGTGTCAAATTAGATCTTATACGATCTAATTTGATACAATTAGATGTTCTCATTTTTCGGATATAATTATATATAATATCATAAGTCATATAATTTTTTTTACTAGCGAAGACACAATTGAGGAATTTAACGTCATATATAATTATATATGGGTATTCATAATTAATTGATAATATTATTATACACTGGATGTTTTAAACTTATATAAACTTTAAACGAAATTTTTGTTTTGTTCATAAAAAAACTCATACGACTTAATAACAATTTCAGGACCTCTTAAGATTTTTAAAAACTTAATTAAAAACCCCAACACTTCAAAAAATGTTAGTGATCAGTATTGTAAAATAGAAAGAATAAATTCATGGCTACCACTTTACAAAGAAATTAAGTTGTAGTGAATTTATATATAACTAATAGCATGTCCCTTTAAATTAGGATCTTTGGAAAAGGTTAACCATCCGAAACGCGTCCCAAATGAACAAAAAATATGTATTTAAAATCGAAAAATCTGCATTTAAAATGAAGTATAAAGTTTTCAATATTATTATAAATTAAATTTTAGTATTATTTGTTTTAAAAGTAGTTTAAACATCGCCAAAAATTTAGTAATTAATTTCATGACAAAAAAAAACTGTAAAAACTATAGTTTTTGTTATTTTTAAGTTAAATTTAGTTTAAGGCACATAGCAGTCTATCCTGCTAAAATCAACAGAAAGAGTTGATAAAAAAAATAAACTGCTGATTTCAGATGGATAGATTTTTATTTGCATTAAAAAAAATCGAAAAAAACGTTGAAAATTTTTTTTGTGATTTTTTGATCTGCTAATTAGCAAAATTTTTTACTGATTTTAGCAGGTTTATTTGTTATTTTCTATTAACTAAAATTTAACTCAAACATAACTAAAATTCTCTATATCTAACAGTTTTATTTTTGCTGTTCTTATCTTACTAATATATAACAAAAATAATTTGCTAATTTCAGCAGTTTTTTCTGCAAGGTAATTTTTAGCACGAAAAAATTATAATTCGTGTTTTGTGGGTAGAGCGCGAAAATGAATGAAAATCGACAAATCGTAGTTAAAGGGACATGACAATAACTACCGCGCAATAAAAGTTTGAATATGAAAAGCTTTCAATATACAAGTTTATATTACATTCCATTGTCAACCGTTAGAATTGTTAACAAATATTGAGTAAGGGAAATTTATTCAAAAATTTTAGGCTACCACAAAACTTAACCAACCATTTGGAAAACAAAAGCAATTGAAATGAAATAAACTCCTTTATGTGTTGTTTGTATTTCTGATATTATGTGCTGAGACAAAAGGTTTGCTAATTACAAAAAGTGGGATGTTTTCGATATTGAAAGCCAAATATTAAACAGCAGCTAAAAACGATAAAAAAAAATATTTATATTGAAATGAAGATAATTTAAAACACAATTTTAAACCGATATCTTTATAGCCAATATAAAATTAAGTAGAAGGTGTAATAGAACCAAGGTTGGCAACCGAAACGTATAAGGGTATTGGTATCGATGTTTTGTTTGTTTCGGTATCAGTAGCGGTATTTAATTCGTATCGGTATCGGTACGGAATCATCAACACCGGTACGTAACGGTATTTTTGAAAAATTGCATTTTTAAACACAATAAATGTTGCCAACCCAAATTAAAAAAATTTTAAACGTATGTCAAATTGGCAATACAATTTTTTAGAAACAAAAAATACAGAAAAATAAGTTATGAGAAAAAATAGTAAACATTTTTGTAAAGGGTTCTTCAACAGGGACGCTACAAAAGTAGAAAGACAGGGACAGCAAACGACGCCATATTTCTTGCCGCTCTTTTGACATTTCTCTTCAGTAAGGTTTGCCATTTCATGATGGAAAGATATACGAGCCAACAACGGGTCGAAATTAATAAAATTTACTACCGAAATTCGGAGTCAGTGACCTCAACGTTAAGAGCGCTACGTCCAATTTATGGTCGTCATAATGAATGGCTTCGTCAATAAACAAAATATGCGTTATTGGTCAGACAGGAATCCACACGTACTCCATGAGTCATCATTGCATTCCGAAAAAATTACGGTTTGGTGCGGTTTATGGGCCGGCGTCATCATTGGGCCGTACTTCTTCCGTGATGATCAAGACCGGCACGTTGCTGTGAATGAGAATCGCTACCGTTCAATGATAACCGAATATTTTTGGCCCCAATTGGATGATATGGACTTGGAGGACATGTGGTTCCAACAGGACGGCGCAACAAGCCACACAGCGAATGTCACAATCAATTTATTGCAAACCAAGTTTGGAGAACGTGTTATCTCACGAAATGGTCCAGTCGATTGGCCGCCTCGGTCGTGCGATTTGACGCCGTTGGACTATTTCCTGTGGGGCTACGTGAAATCTATGGTCTATGCCAACAAGCCAGCGACGATTGATGAACTTCGTACGAATATCGGCCGATTTATGCTTGAAAACCGTCGAAAATTGGGTTCAGCGTCTGGATTTCTGCAAGCGTGCCCGTGGTGGCCATGTAAAAGAGATCGATTTCCATACAAAATGAAATTCTTTATTCCTTTCACAGGAATAAAGAATTTCATTGATATCCAAAACCGTTTTTGTTTTATTTAAAAAATTTTAGTTTTCGTCATATTTTTTTATCACTAAACTAATTCAAAACTACTGTGTTACTAATTTATTTTTCTACCAAAATTGTAAACACATTTATAGTGCGGACAACAACCAGACAGACAAGATGTAGATGTCGCAGATTGTCTGTATGTAGTGCGGACAAAGAATAGGATACTAAAAACATAAAAACTCTTCTAAGACGTACAGTGGTGGAAAATATAATAGAAACGATTCAAGCTTTTCCTAATTTTATTCTCGTTGTCTTTATTTTTAAAGATCAAAATAGTGGCTAAACTTGCCCTGAAAGGGACGATATGTATACTAGAGTGGTCCAAAAAAAAAAAAAAAAAGTTGGAATTTTCACGCTCCACAACCCTAAAAATATGCCACTTTGAAAAAAAATGTGGTCTGATCAAAAAAATCACCAAAAAAGTTTTGTTTAGAGGTAGCACATCGCAATTGAAGTTTCGAGGTTGTACTTGTTCTATTATTTTTAATTAATTAAAAATAATGGAAAAAATGAGAAAAATTAAATATAATTATTACGATCGCGACATATCAAATCTAATACATTTTTAGGTGTACATTACGAATATGAAATCAAAACTGAAATCGGAGTCGCGGATTTCGCGAAATTTGAAAATTTCATACACAAAATTATCAACTTCGATCAGGATGTTTTCTTATATTTACCAATATGAAAATTTCGTTTTTGCATTAATATATATCTGTGGAATGTCCTATTATGTGAGATAGGGTTTTTGGTAGCAATAAAATTATAGCAAGCTAAATAATAGCGAAATATTAAAAAATGTCAAATGTTAAGATTATTTGCAAGGATATCTGTTATCCTTTTTAAAATTAAAATCAGTGTTATATATAATGAAGGTCCTTGGTAAGTAAATTGCAAAAGTATAACAAATTGCATTTATCGATAACACCGTTTACAGGTAATTAGGAAAATATCTCAAAAAACTTGAGTTTTTTTTAATTTTCAAAAACCGCGAATAATTCATAAACCACAAATTTTTTTAAGTTTCGATTGCTGATTTATAATCTTCGTTAAAATAAAGATTAGATTTGAGAAATTTACGCATACAAGGCAAAAACAAGTTGAATTTTTAATTACATCTTTTCGGAAAATTTCGAAAATTTGACTAAAATATGAATTTTTTTGTATAAATTTTACAAAAACCGCGAATTACTTAAAAGTTACTTAATTTTTTTAAGTTTTGATTTGAAATTCCTTATATTCACATTAATTAAGACCAGATTTAAAAAAAATTGTTAAATAATAGCGTACAGGTTAAGAAATAATTAAATTTAAAGTCAACCCTACTTTTTATATACATTACTCTAGAGATAAATTACTAATTCTTAAAAGACAACTTTTTGTGCTACCTCTAAATAACAGCGGATTTAGCTGAAACTTGGCACAGAGTTTTTAGACATTAAGGAATAGGGGCAACATTGTGCAGATCGCGAATTCCAACTTTCATGTTTTTTTGGACCACTCTAATGTATACTTAAAACAAATATCTTAGTCTTTTTATGTTTGACTGAATGAATAGTTCATTTAATTTTATTAATTTTTTGTTTAATTTAATGAAAAAAAAAAAACAAAACTATAAAACTTCTTCTTTGTTTACCTTTGGTTGATATATGTCCCATTTTTATTTTTTGTTATATTTTCCATATATTCCAACCGATTTTTTTTACACTGACGTGTGTTAATAGAGGAGAGTTTTTGCTTTCAGATTTTACCAAATAATTGGTCGCATGTGTTCTTAGCGCCTAATTAATTGACCCCAAAATCTGAAAAATAAATTTTTTTGTTCATATTTTTTGGATGTCAATTATTCAGATGTTATTGGTTTTCAAGACCAAAATTTTGATATAGCATCATGGACCTGTGCCTCCTGTTTTCAGAAATACCAGAACATTGGGAATAGTTTTGTTTTCTTGCTTACAGGGCGCAAATTTAGCATGGGACATATGTGTCCCATTGGTCGTCAAAGGTAAACAAAGAAGAAGTTTTATAGTTTTGTTTTCTTTTTCATTAAATTAAACAAAAAATTAATAAAATTAAATGAACTTTCATTCAGCCAAACATAAAAAGACTAAGATATTTGTTTTAAGTATACATATCGTCGCCTAAAATGCAGAAGGGTGTAACAACAAAAAAATTCTAAATTGAGTTTTTGATTGATTACACTATGCGACAGTCAAAATCGGAATGAGATGAAACCAACGGGAAATGTTATATCGGTCAAAAACAAGTTATACGTGTCCCGGCGTTTCGCTGGGTCACCCCTAGGAATCGAGATATATCTTTTTTTGACATAACTCGAGAACCACTAGTCCGATTTTGCTCAAACAATTTTAAAAAAATTAAAAATTACAATTCCTTTAATCTGTTCATATAACGTTTTTCTATATACTCAACAGTTTTGCCGGTAAAAATAAATGTTTGTTACCGCTACCATAAAAATCAATAACCTTTTGTTTATTACTTTTTTTAATATTTTAGGCAAAAAATATTTTTTTCTTCATACATTTATTTTTACCGGCAAAACTGTTGAGTATATAGAAAAACGTTATATGAAGAGTTTAAAGGAATTGTAATTTTTAATTTTTTTTAAATTGTTTGAGAAAAATCGGACTAGTGGTTCTCGAGTTATGTCAAAAAAAGACCCCCAAAGGTCAAATCGATATATCTCGATTCCTAGGGTTGACCCAGCGAAACGCCGGGACACGTATAACTTCTTTTTTACCGATATAACTTTCGCCGGTAGTTTGAACCCTTCCCGATTACTGACCCCTACCATTTGTCTCACAGTGTAATCGACACTCTGTGTAAAAATTTACAACAACAACAAAACAAAAAATGCAACTATTTCTGCCAAAACTAAAACAAAATACAGTATACTCGCTACGAGCAGAGTAAGTTAGTTGTTCACAAATTTTTACCGTTGACGACCAATGGGATATATGGATGCCCCATGGATTTTTTCGATGAAGGAGTTGAAAAAAAATATGTTTGACGACACTTTTCTTGAGAAATGTTGGGTCGATTATCACGAATCCGCAAAAACATACAAATTTTCCAGCACTTTATGTTCGGTCGTGAAAGGGTTAAACATGACCAAACTTTTCTTACTTTTTAGCGATTTTAAATAAAGTTAACAACACTGAAATTGTTAAGTAAACAGTTTTATGCTTTTCTTACCACAATATAACAAATCAGTCAAGATTTTTTTACGTTATAGTAAAAAGCATTTCATGTTAAAATTTCAGTGTTGTTAACTTTCTTTTAAAATCGCTAAAAAGAAAGAAAATTTGGCCATGTTTAAGGTTCTGCCATTTTAAGTCTGACGACTATTTGTAGATAAAAATAATGCAAGACTTAAGGAAATTCTATAGGAATTACAAAAAAAAATTTTTTTTTTTACTTTAGACCAACACTCAGGGGATGCCCCTTGACAACGCATTGTGTTGATATTAGGAAAATAGGTTATGGGAAGAAGAAAATAGGGAGTAGTGTTTATGAATATTTGACTTGAATTTCTCTAAATTGTAAGTATCAGAGAAGACATCTGCGGGGAGTTTATTCCACATACGGGAATGTTAAAAATCGATTCAAGGAAAAAGTTTTAAAATGTCGGTATTTTTAAATAAAGAGTTTCGGTAGTGGTATCGATATCAGTTATCAATTTGAAAGGGTTTTGAAACGGATAATGGTATTCAATATATAGCTATCGGTTGCCAGCCTCTATTAGAGCACTATTATATTTTAGATTATTTCGATAACGGTATTTTAAGGATAACACTATTTCATTTATTTCGGTAGCGGTATTTTAAAGATAGCGGTAATTCAGTTATTTTGGTAACGGTATTTTAAGGATGGTGATATTTCGGCAACACTATTTTAAGGTTAACTGTATTTCAGTTATTTCGATAACGTTATTTTAAGGGTAACGGTAGCATTTATTGCGGTGTATACCGCAATTTTTCCAAAAAAAAAAAAAAATAAAAAATAAAAAACAAATAAAAAAAATAAAAAAATAAAATAAAAAAAAACTAAAAGAAAATAAAACAAAATGTTTAGAAATTTTGATACTGGGAAAATGTTTGTTGAGCGGATTTAATGCAGAACTTTTTCCAAATCGGCTTCTTCTACTGGCGGCCGAACAGTGAATTTGTTGCTTAACTTCAGAATTCTCCTTAAGTTTTACACTTAAAATGTATTCCAATCGGACATTTTTTCGTAATCAAAATTTATCCATAATGCTTCAAAAAGCCGAATGGCCGAGTTGGCACTATATATTAATTAACTTAATTTAAGTAGATTATTCAATAACCACATGCGATTACCAAGAACAGAGAATAAAAAATAACGGTAACAATATTTTAACACTATTTATTTATTTTTATCAATATTATTTATTTCGGTAACGGTATTTTAAGATTAACGGTAATTAGTTGAAAGGGTTTTGAATCGATAACAGTATTTTACCGGTATTACCTGCCAACCCTGTTAAAAACATACCAACAAGGAGCTTGAGCTAAACAGAACTGTGTGGTGCATGGATGAATGAATAGATTCTTGATTTGCTTGAGTATCATAGGTTAAGGTTTATTAAATAAAACACCAAGAGTATGAAATCAAGTCTTTATAGAAAAAATATATATTTTTGAACTTGAACGCGCTGTAAAAAAAAGTAAAGAATACAGCTACTTTTAATGTAGTTGCTATCGTAGATCTACGTATTCATTAGGCTGGCAGCAATTTAACAAAATATCAAAATACAAATATAGAAGTGTTCAGCGATGTATGAAGAGTTATCAAAATGAAATTTAAGAATTCCGAATGTGCTAATTTTTATCGTCGTATTTACATAGAATCGTGATTCTTTTTTAATTTAATTTTATTAAAGTTATTATACAATATTATTAAATTATTATTAAAATTAGTGGTTCCAAGCAGAGATGGACACGTGAACAGAGTTTTGCATGATTCACGTAATAGATACTCATGTAAACGTGATAAATTAGAAAATTTTCTAAATAAACGAGAGCTGTCTTCAAAAAAAAAATCAATAACAAATTTTTAAAAATATTGAATAGTTTTCGCGGAAATCAATAACAAAGTTTGACAGCACTGGCAAACCATATAGTGAAAGTGCCAGTGGATAGTGGCAGTGCTGTCAAACTTTGTTCTTGAATTTCACAAAAACAATTCAATATTTTTAAAAATTTCTTATTGTGTTTTGTTTAGAAACAGCTCTTGTTTATTTAGAAAATTTTTCAAGTTCCTAATAAAAAAAACAAAACGTCGTAAACACTGCCGACACTGCGTTTATCTGGTTTAGACTTGTGAGTATCTGAGTTGGGCTTTAGTTTAACATTCACAATTTACCTTAGTTTTTTTCTTTTTATTTAGAGATTAATCACAACTGGGTCGACAGCGACAGTTGCTTTTCCATATATTTTGTATGGGAAACAACATGTCGCTATGTGGTCCGGCGATTTATCGTCGTAATAGAATCTATTCTATTTTCACGACGTCACACTAACAAACATTGAAAATATTTGTCAATTTGTTGCCATATTTTTAACTGAATAAGGGTTGCCTATCAGAAGAGAGTTGTAAAAACTCGTATCAGAGTTGCAAAAATTCGTACCTTGTTTACAAAGAATATATTTTTTTTTTGCAGAATAAAACTAATTGAAAATAAAAATTTAGAATTTGCCGCCAAAAAGCCAAATTAACGACCGCGTTTGAAAAAATTGTCCATCACATTTTTTGCAATAACTTTTTTAAAAATCACTCAAATTGAAAATAATTTTTTTAGTCGGATTTGAAATGAATGCAAAAAAATTTCGTATTATAAATTTTTTCATTAGAAGCTTTTATTTGATTCAAAATGGCAAACTAATTGGAAGTCAGAAAAAACATTGTGAACTTTTCCAAACCATCTTCAATGGACATATCGAGCCATAACCGCCAAAAAATCTTAAGTGACATGATTTTCGATTTTGGTTTTTTAATAAAAATCTATAGTTCTTAATCAATTGCATCATCTCCCAAAATTTTATAACTCTGGAAAGTCCTGTTACGAATTTAAGCAAAAAGCAAAAATATCTTAAGAGCCAACTCCTATCCACAAACTATAGTTAGTTTGTTTACAAAGTGTCACTTAAGACCATGTTTTTTTTTTTGTTTTTAACAACATTAAAACTTGGAAACGCTCGGGGATGTATTATGCACCGTTGGATGCGTCGCTCAAATTTTTTTTCATTTGACACTAATATGTTTTTTAAATTTTGTACCAAACATGAAAGAACGGGAAGAATGAAAATTGGGTAATGTTTGATCCCACCCTTTTAACCCCTAAAAGTAAGATTGGGCAGCTAAAAAGTAAAAACTGTATCTTATTTTTTATCCTTTATAACATATTCAAATTTTATCAAAATTGATCTTCTGTAAGACTAAAAACCAGGCAGCGGATTTTACAAACGAAAAACTTAATTTTTAAGTTTTCATCAAAAAATAAAAAAGCATTCTGTTCAAAATAAAGTAAATTTCTAAATTATTTTTTTTTTTTATATTCATCCAAAATTGAAAATATATTTATCTTTATAAAAAAAAAAGAAAAAAAAATTTTACAAATGATATTTTTATACAAAGTTAAAATTATTTTCAACTCCAAACAAAAAAAGAAAAAGAAAAAATAAAAAAAGTTTTTATACAAAAAAAGAAAAGTTTGTTTTGTAGAAAAAAAGTTTCTTTATTAAGAAAAACAGTTTTTATTTTGCAAACGAATATAATGATGCAAAAATTTTACATTTTGCAAAGTTTTGTTTTTTACGTGTTTTTTTTTTTTTTTTTTTTGTTTTCAAAAAAAAACTAAATTTTGCAAAAAGTAAAATTTTTGCATTATTAAATTCGTTTGCAGAACGTTAATCGGATATTAAGTTTTTTATTAATTTTTTGTGCCATAAAGCCTTTTTCGCGTTCGGCCATTATTTTGCAATTTGTTAGTGTGGTTCTTTAAAGTCATAAAGAACACTTTTTGTTAGTTGTTTCTGAAGTTTTTCGGTTGAGTTGTTTTTAAAAATAATAAAAGTTGTTCGTAGAAGAAAAATAATTTTTAACTTTTTTCACAAGTTATTTAAAAATTTAACGGATGTTTTGTAACAGTAAAATTTTCTAGTCAATTTTTATTGTTTTAAAATAAAACTAAAAAAATGAACAAAAAAAGGTATTTGAAATAAAAGTTGTTTGAAATAAAAAAATATAAATACAGTTATCCAATTTGTTTTTGTTTTTAAATTTTTTTAGTAAAATCAAATATAAATTTAGTTCTTCGCATATAGTAAAAATAAATTAACTTTAAGTTGATTTTACAGTCTCTGATAGTCAATTATTGATGGTCAAAAACAAATAAAAAAATTGTTATATTAAATGAAAATGTGAGCCGACCGGTTTTTAACTGAATTTTATTCGTTTTAAATTGTATTTTTAGTTAATTTTACCTTCAAAATAATTTGTGTATATTAGAAAACCAGCAAAAAATTCAGTTAAATGTTAAATTTCGCTACAAAAATGTGTGATTTAACTCGATAATGTGAAATTTTTCATAGAGCTTGTAAATCGTCTTTTAAAATGAATAAAACTCTGTATTGTCACCGCTTTTTGTTTAAAGAAGTATGGTATTCGCAAATTCGATTATCAGAAAATTCTGGGAAAATTTCTAAAATTCTAGATTGAAAGAAGTTTAAATGTTTCGATGAGTAAAAGCCTCATAATCGGATTAATAAAAAGTACCAGAAAATTGCACAAAAATGCAAAACGACTTGTAATAAAATTGGATCTAAAAAATTAAGTTTTTTTAAGAGAAAATAGGTGCTACGAAATAACCCTCAATGAAATAAAGGCTGAAAATAAGTTTCATAATGAAATAACCCCTTTGTTAGAATTTGAACTTGTGTTTTGATAGTGTTTCGCAGAGTCATTTCATCTGAAATAGAATTTTCTCTGTTCAAATCAATAATATTCGCTTTTTATTCATTATTATGATGATAAAAACCGCGCCATTTATTTTAACAAAATCAAATTTTTGTCCGAAGCACATTTTTCAACTAGTTTCTTACATACATTAATAATTTTTGGCGCCCAATAATTTAACTTTTTTTAACAAAATGAGATAACCACCAAAAATGAAATAACCCCCTAAAGAATGAAAAGGCAACAATGTTCAAACTGTTTTAATTTTATTTCATTGGGGATTTTTTCATAATGAAATAATCTCAATATTTAAAGGTTAAATAAACCCCCAAAATTAAATAATCTTCAAATATTTTTAGGTCATTGCTTGGATGTTATTTAATTTTTCCCTTTGGGGGTTATCCATGTAGCGCTGATAAATATGTACATCTGCGATGATATTTTTAAGAGAAATTTTCCAAATTTTAAAATTTTTTAAAAAAATTACTTTTAAAAGACAACCAAAATTAAGGTGGCAACCGAGAAATTTTTACAAAAAAAAATTGTCCGTTTCTGGCACGCAGAGAAAAAAGTATTGCCACCCCTGATCTAGGGACTATAATACCCATATGTATATATTTATTTGCAGAATGAATATCGCTGATTAAGTTTTTTAATCCAATTTTTGTACCATGAAGTCTTTTTTCGCGTTCCGCGATTATTTTTCAATTTTTTAAGTGCGGGTTTTTAAAATTTATAATCGGTGACTAATTGCAAAAAACAAAAAAATCGCGAAAAGAAAGTGGCGGAAAAAAAATTTGCAAAAAGGAAAATTCTTACATCAGTATATTTGTTTGCAGAATGAAAATCGCTAATAAGGTTTTTTAATACAATTTTTTTACTATAGTCTTTTTTCGCGTTCCGCCAATATTTTACAACTTTTTTGGTGTGTTTTTTTTAAATATGTAATCTACACTCAAAAAAAAAATAAGTTAGTAGAAAAATTAGTAAAACGTCTTGTATATCAAGTGTACTAGTTTTCAGCAATTTTTTTCCTGAAATTCCGTTTTCAGCAAAAGTTTTAGTTATATTTTTTTAGCACTAAACTAATTTTGAACTAATGTTTTACTAATTTATTTTGCTACACAAATTGTGCTGATAAGCGCAATTATAGCGTGGACGAAATCAGATAGGCAAGATGTAGATGTCGCAACTTCTCTGGATGTAGTGCAGACAACGGAAATGATAAAAAAGAAAAACAACTACACAATTTCTATATTTAAATTTTCAGCAAATAAATTAACTAAAGTAAAATTTCGCACAAGTTTTTTGAGTTTTTTTCAGTCTACTAATATTCAGCAAAAACTTTAGTGATTTTAACAAGGATTTTTTTCATTTGCAATCGACTAAGTGTTAGCAAAAATTTTGCTGAAGATTACTATTTTTTTGGTAAAAATCAGCTTGCTGATTTTCAGCAAACCTTTTGCTGAAATTACCAACTTTTTTGCAAGCACGCTCCTTACTAAAAATTTGATGACACAGCACCATTTTGTGCTGACTTTACTGACTTTTTTTGAGTGTATGTGTGATTATGCCTGTCTATCTATTCATCCCTTCATATGTTTATTTGCTATAAAAACAAAATATAGAATAAGTTTCCCCGTTACATTTTTAAGCTTCTGCTATTGTAACTGTTAGACGGATTTTTTTTCGCTTTTGTCATATAAAAATAACATTTGTTTGCTATTTAAACATACAATTTATTATGTAGTTTTAGTTAGTTACTCTCTAGCAAATAATATGCTTAAGCACACACACAAATACTCGCTTGTATATATCTCTATATATAAGAATAACGTTACTGACTGACTGAAGTAAAATTTCGCTACAAGTTTAGGAGTTTTTTTAGTCTACTAATATTCAGCAAAAAGTTTAGTGATTTTAGCAAGGATTTTTTTCATTTGCAATCGACTAAGTGTTAGCAAAACTTTTGCTGAAGATTACTATTTTTTTTGGTAAAGATCAGCTCGCTGATTTTCAGCAAACCTTTTGCTGAAATTACCAACTTATTTGCAAGTACGCTCCTGGCTAAAAATTTGCTGACACAGCAACAGTTTTTGCTGACTTTACCGACTTTTTTTTCTTAGTGCTGAGACTATAATACCCATTTCATACAACAAAGTTTGGTGAATAATTGCAAAAAAAATCGCGAAAAAAAAAGTCGCGGTTTCTTTAGGTTTCTATGTAAAACCAATGGTAAAGGGGTACCCATTGCCAGGCAATGCGTGAAAAAGGTCAAACCCATTACCAAGGTTTTTCTGGGTAGCTTATATGCCTTGTAGGACATAAGAACAAAGTCATATAAAATTAACGTTAAGAGGCTGCCCCAAAAATATTTTGGTGCTGTCGACAAACTTTTTGCCAGTAAATGCCGGATCACTACCACAATACCACTTTGGTATTTTAAACAGACAAATGTAAAATGTAGGAAGTATACACCTTAAAATTCGACATTTTGCAAAATGGCTGCCACCCTAGCATAAGTACAGGATGGTTGGTTTACCTAATATTATGGGAGTTTTTTAAAGAAATTCCAAATAACTTTCAAATGCCATATCAACAAGGAAAAGAAAAAAATCAAATATCTTGGGATGTTTTATAGAATCCTTTTATTACGTTTAATAAAGTGTCATCTGTGTATAAATAACAAAAGATGAGGATACAACAATGCAGGTGATTTACTGTTTTTTTTCAAGAAAATTTAAATAACTTTCTCAGAATTTAAATATCGATATACATATTGAATTGGATATTGAATAAGTTAACCAAATTTGAACTTCATTTATTTTAAGAAAACTCACTTTAAAATTTTTTAATTAAAATCTTCACTTGGGTGGAAAATGCCTTCACCCAGAAAACAGTTTCGGTGCTGACAACCCCATTTGTTGCCAATCGAATGGCTCAGTTGCATCAAATGAATTTTTCGGTTGCGGCTACCGAATTATTCTTGATACAATTGAAATTCCGTTGCCACAGTCAAATTAGACCTGTCTCAATTGGTTTACTGTTGCCACAATCGAAAAATTAGGATACCACAACCGAACCATGCGATTGGCTACAAATGCGGTTATCAATCAGAACTGAATCTGTTTTCTGGGTGTTGAATTTGGAATAAAGTTATAAACATTGGGGTGAGCTTCGGATATGTTGTAGAGCAGAAAAATTGAAAGGACACGTAATATTTTTTTTTTCATATTTGTTCCAAAGTAACTACCCAGTCAGAAATTGCCAGTGGTAAAAAAATTAAGCACTGGCATACCACTAGGTAACCACGGTGTTCAAAATTAATGACTAATTTGGGACGCTTTTCCAGCGTCTGCAAAAAGCGTATTGCCAGTATTTGTTTTACAAAAATTTCGGTGGTTTATAAAACAAAAAACAGCGTTTGCAACTAGTGGTTAGCCAGTACTATATAGTCAGAAATTGAGGCGGTATAAAAATCAATTCACTGCCAGTGCAATGATTTTATAAAAAAGATGACGCTTCGCTTTTTTTTATTTTTTTAATTTAATTTTTTTTTTTGTTTTATAAAATCAAGTTTTTTGTTTGTGGAAAGCTCCTTTAACAGGAATTTTTTTTTTGTTTTCCCAACGCTGGCATATTTGTTCCAAAAAACCAGTAGTTGTCCAGCTGTTTTTTTTTTCTAAGAGAAGCAACACTCAGGAAATTCTTCCTATTAATTAACTTGTTGCTTTCTTTGGGATAGAGAAGAAGTGAAAGATGGTGAAAGTTGATAGGGCATCTGTTATATTATTTTACTTTGGTGGGGTTAATTGCTATTGGAATTTCGAAGGAGGACGTTGCGATATGTATGAGGGATAGAAAAAGTCATACATATAAATTTTTTTTCATAAATTGATATTGCCTTGAATGGGGATCGAACCCACAACCTCATGTGTAAGAGTCCAACGCGCTAACCATTACACCCATTACTGCGTCACTCATTTATTTATGTTTTTGCCACCAAGTATTATATGTCTCGTTAGCTCAGTGGGTAGAGAATCGTCTGCCAATCTAACGGCCGGGTTTCAAATCACGGCAGGACCAAAAAAAACATACATATGAACTTTTTTTAATTTTATTTTCGAAATGTATTTCTGGACCACCTATTTATTGGTTTTGTCAGCGTTTTGCCTACGTTCAAAAATTTTGTTTCCCCAAGTGCTTTGAAATCGCTTTCCCATTTGTATTTTTCTAACTGGGTAGAGGAAGATTTGGTGTCAAACGAAATAATGCTTAAGCATGCTTATTTCTTTATGGCATAACACAAAACATACATCGTTTTGTATGGGGATGTATACAGGGTTAAGGGTTAAATTCACATATATAAATCCTTATAATAATGAAAAAATTATTTATTAGTGTTCGAGTCCAATTATTAAATAATAAGAAATAATAAGTACTTTTTCCCAAAAATTTTGCCAGACCCATCCTCAGTATCCACGCCTTTATGGGTTAGTAATTGATAATGGTCTACTTCGGGACCCAATAATGCTGGCCTTATCGAATTTTTTCAATTTTTATTCTCTGCAATTTACTTCTATGATCTCAAAGCTAACAAAATATATTAATTTTTTAAAGAATTTTATAAAAAAAAAATTTAATTTAAAAACTTTTAAATTTGGAGTACTATCGAGTATTGAAAAGTAACCGAAATTTCCCGCATTATAATAATAAATGCTGTAATCACGTAGGTAAGAATAAAAACCATAGCGGTTATCGCTAATGCTATTTTAGATTATTTCGGTAAGGATATTTTAAGGGTAACGCTATTTCATTTATTTCGATACCGGTATTTTAAGGATAACGGTATTTTAAAGAGTCTTAAAATACCGGTATCCGTGATACCGTTATACCCCGCCGAAGTAAGATAATATAACAGGGCTATGAACTAAACAGGTTCAACAAAGTTCGACAACTCTTCATCAGAAGACGCGTAACAACTGTTCTAAAAAAGTCAACATCTCGCGTAATTACAGTGTTGCCATATATGAAGGTCTTTATTTTTCGCCACCTCTCATCTCTTCTCTATCCCTTTGCAAAGAAAGCAACTTTCTAGGAAGAATTTCCTAAGTGTTGCTTCTCTTTAAAAAAAAATGGTATTATAATTATTTCTATGTATATTTCTATATATATGAAAACTACAAAAAGTTATTAATTGTGTAAAAAAAAGTTACAAATATGTTTTCGACGTGGTAGCACATTCCTATGCAACCCCCATATAAAATATTAACTTCTTATCACCCACGAAAAAGAACTTCTGACTAGCATATATTTATTGCAGCATTAGATGTTGTTTAAAACCCATTCCTAAGGGAGTAATTCTTTGTGATGTAATGAAATCATTCCAATATATGCATTCAATAATATGCAACAACACATCCCTGCCATTTTTAGTTAGAAATTATTTTATTCGGAAGTGTTTCGTCAAAATCGTTTTTGGACTTTTTCAGACTAGAAATGCATTTGCATGAAAGTTATTTTGATTTATTCGAAAAAAGAAACCAAAATTTTGTTCGGGTTGTGTTATCAGATTTGTACCAAGTGTCACCAAATGCAGCGCGACAATCCTTGAATATCAAAGAAATAAAAAATTCTGTCAACCAAATAAGGTTATCCTTATGTCCCATTTATCAAAAACCTTGTAACAAACAATAATTTAATTGTCTAAAGTAGAAAATCTGAGTACAATCTTCTCTGAAACTACATGGTCTTTAAAATTATATATGTATGTAGATACACATGTATATGTTTGCAAAAGCAAAACTTTGTTTAATATTTTATGCAAATCTTTAAGTTTTTATAACTTGATACAAAGGTCGCCTAGACCACAAATGTAAAGGAAAAATTTAATCAAAAGCATCTCAAAATTCTAAAACCAAAAAAGTAGTTGTTGGTATAAAAACAAATTGTACACAAAACAAAATATAAAATACAAGTAAATAAAAAACTTTAAGAACAAAAAAGATTTGATAGTATTTTTCTAACAGAAATACTAAGGTTGTTCACAAGGAGTGTGCTATTTGTTGTATCGCTAAAATACGGCATTAGAGAACAGCACGATACAACATTTTTACCTACATTTAGTGTCCTATGTTTAAGTATGCTAACAGAGAGAAAAATCAATAGTAAATCGTTGTTAAAGTCAAATAAAAATTACATTACAACTCTGTTTTTTGTTAGGACGATACAACGATAGCACACCCCTTGTAAACAACCTAACTATGTTTATTGGCATAAATTACAAAACAAAATAGGTGATAACAAGGAAATGAACCGAAAGTTTTTGTGTAAACGTTTTGGAAAAAAAATGAAATGCAAATTTTAACCAAAATATAAAAACATAGTCTAGAAGGTCATTAGTTTATAGATATTTATAAATAGTGCATAAACATTAAGTGCTTATGCATAATAATTTGAAACTTATAACACATTTAGAAAATGTATTTTGTATGAAAAATTTGTTTTATAAGTCATTTATTTAGGATAACTTTAGTAATTTCCGAAAATTAAAAAAAAAATACCCTAAATTTGGTTATATCCCAGCAAAAGTAGACACTACCGAGTAATGAAGTGAGTAAGTAGCATACAAGGGCTTTCACTAGTTACCAGGCTATTTAATCACCAAATTACCCAGGTAGAAATAGCCGATGGTACAAGAGACAAAGCACTGGTGCAAAGAAAAACCCATTGGAAAAGCAGTTATTTTGAGAAAGTGCTTTCGCAATACTTGTTTTTCAAAATGTATTACTCTTTGTGAAAAAAACACAGGCAAAACATCGGTTTAAAACGATTTGCCAATGTTAGGTAAAATGATTTTGCAAGTATTTGTTTTACAAAATTTATGAGCGTATATGAAAAAATACTATTGGCAACACATTGGCTTAAAGCGATTTGCCAACGTTTGCTTAAGGGACTTTTCTAAAACTCATTTCACAATATTTAGGACTATATGTAAGGAAATACTAATGGCAAAACGTTGGTTAAATACTCTTCGCCAGTGTTTATAGAAAGTGCTTTGCCAATACCTGATTTACAATATTAACGACTGTACATGAAAAGTACTACTGTCAAAATATTGGGTTACAGCGCTTTCCCGACATTTGCAAAGAGGATTTTCCCAGTACTTGTTTCACGAAATTTATGACAGTATATGAAAATTCGAATGCCGGTATCTTTTCCAATTCGTACACTAATAGAAAAAAGTCTGTAAAAAATTTAGTTAAAACTACAAAAATTTTGTAGATATAACAGTTTGGTTCTGCTATTTTTAGTCTACTAATATTTAGCAAAATTTTCTGCAGATTTTACAGTACAATTTGCCATTTTCAATAAACAAAAAGTTAAATATAACGAAATTTCTGTAAATTTTACTAGTATTTAGAAAAAAAAATTTTCTAATTTAACAATTTTTTCTGCTGCATTATTTTTAGCTAATTTTTAGTTGCTTTTTCTGCTATTTTACAGATTTTTTTATATGAGAGTACCAAAAGTCGATACAGCAAGTTGAGCCTCAGCTCTGGGAAAATCTATTAATGTTCTTAAAGCTTTGTACTTCATTAAATCCTCTTGGGATAAAGTTGAAGCTACATTTATCACGAACTGCTTTCGTAAAGCTGGATTCTCAGAAGTTAATTATATTCGGCAAAACTGCAGTTTATGGGGTTTCGGCAAAAAAAAAAAAATTTAGACCTTCGAAAAAATAAAAAAGTCTAAAATTACATTACTTTAGTTTTGGTAAAACCCTGTAAATGTCCATTTTTTGTTGTTTATTTTGAAAATTTGGAACACAAAAGGCAGTTGCAAGTGGAAATGACAAAAGGAGTCAACTTTTTATTGATGAGAAATGCAATTTCAGAACTGATATAGTTGAATTGCGCCGCAGGGAAAATTTTTTTGTAAAAATCGTGAGACAATTTTCTTTAATTTAAGTACACACACATACATGTTACTATGTCCCCCCACGGGCCTCTCGGGGCCGAGCCCCGCCCAAAATTAATTTCGGATTTTTTTTTAATTCCAGAGGGGGTCATATTTTTGTATACTTTTTTGACGAAACCCCACAAACTGCAGTTTAGCCTTATAATCTTCCGGATTTTGATGCCGAGGATGATATAACACTGGCCACGTATGCAAATTTACAAGAAATGTTCGCTAATGAAATTGTTTTGACGAATTTTTAAAAGTCGATGAAAGTGTATACACTGCAATTATTTTACCTATTGTCAATGGAAATTTAACTAATGAAAATGGGTACCCCTTCGAAGAACTATTTTGAAATTCGAATTGTCAAAGTATAAATTAATGGTCTAATTCACAAACTTTTACAACAGTCTTATTCCAGGATTTTAAGCTAATATGTGAAAAACAGTATTCATATTTGCTTAATAACGAAAGAAATAATATAGGTTCATAGTCGATACTCATTAACTTTAAACCTTTAATAAAGTTTGGAGTGAGGAAGCCACCATTTAATTGTTAATTATTTCATTTTCAGGCATGAAATGATTTATTAAAGCCATCCCATTTCACACTCAAAAAAATAAGTTAGTAGAAAAATTAGTAAAAATTTTAGTTATATTTTTTTATCACTAAACTAATTTTGAACTAATGTTTTACTAATTTATTTTGCTATAAAAATTGTGCTGATAACCGCATTCATAGCGTGGACGACAACCAGATAGACAAGATGTAGATGTCGCAGCTTGTCTGGAAACGGAAATGACAAAAAAAGAAAAACAACTCTACACATATTCTATATTTAAATGTTCAGCAAATAAATTAACTAAAGTAAAATTTCGCTACAAGTTTACTACAGATTACTATTTTATTGGTAAAAATCAGCTCGCTGATTTTCAGCAAACCTCCAAATTTCAGCATATGGCAACTATTTGACAAATATTTTGAGTGTGTATTAGTGTGTCGTCACGAAAATAGAATAGATTCTATTACGACGACAAATCGCCGGACGACATGGCGACATTTTGCTTCCCATACAAAATATATGAAAAGGCACATGTCGTTGTCGTTGTCGACCCAATTCTGATTAATCTCTCATTTACAAAAATTAGTGTAAAAGTTGGATACCGAAATAAATGAAATACCGTTAACGTTATTTTTAATTTTTTGCTTTTGGTAATTGCATGTGGTTATTGAGTATTTTTCCTACTTTAAGTTGGTAAATTGGTTCTGTTTTTCATCTCGTTTGTTTTTATACCCTACACCACTATGTGGTCATTATACCCTACACCACTATGTGGTCAGGGTATTATAAGTTTGTGCTGATGTTTGTAACACCAAAAAATATTGGTCGTAGACCCACCTTATAGTATACCGATCGGTTCAGAATTTTTTTTTAATTCGATTTATCGATGTCCGTCTGTCCGTCCGTCCGTCTGTCTGTCTGTCTGTACATGAAATCTTGTGCGCACTCTACAGGTCGCAAATATTAAGATATTTTGATGAAATTTGGTACGCAGACCTTTGTTGGCCCAAGGACGAACAAGTTTGATTTTGGTGAACATCGGTCCATGTTTAGACCTAGTGCCCATATAAGGGTCCCACCAAAATTATATTGTTTATACGCTGCAGGTCGTAAATATTAAGATATTTTGACGAAATTTGGTACACAGACCTATGTTAGCCCAATAACGTAGCCTATTGATTTTGGTGAATATCGGTCCATATTTAGACCTAGTGCCCATATAAGGGTCCTACCAAAATTATACTGTTTATACGCTGCAGGTCGCAAATATTAAGATATTTTGATGAAATTTGGTACATAGACCTATGTTGGCCCAAGGACGAACAAGTTTGATTTTGGTGAACATCGGTCCATGTTTAGACCTAGTTCCTATATAAGGGTCCTACCAAAATTATACTGTTTATACGCTGCAGGTCGCAAATATTAAGATATTTTGATGAAATTTGGTACATAGACCTATGTTGGCCCAAGGACGCAGCCTATTGATTTTGGTGAACATCGGTCCATGTTTAGACCTAGTGCCCATATAAGGGTCCCCCCAAAATTGGCTTGGTTACAAACTGCAGGTCGCAAATATTAAGATATTTTAATGAAATTTGGTGAGCTGACTCACATTATAGAAAATTTTGACACAAGCCCCATTTTAACCCATTCGAATTTCGGATCCAAACAATACACCAGACTGGTGTAGGGTATTGTATAGTCGGCATGCCCGACTTTAACCTTTATACTCGTTTTTTTTATACCCTACACCACTATGTGGTCAGGGTATTATAAGTTTATGCTGATGTTTGTAACACCAAAAAATATTGGTCGTATACCCACCTTATAGTATGCCGATCGGCTCAGAATTTTTTTTAATTCGATTTAACGATGTCCGTCTGTCCGTCCGTCCGTCTGTCTGTCTGTTCATGCAATCTTGTGCGCACTCTACAGGTCGCAAATATTAAGATATTTTGATGAAATTTGGTACGCAGACCTATGTTGGCCCAAGGACGAACAAGTTTGATTTTGGTGAACATCGGTCCATGTTTAGACCTAGTGCCCATATAAGGGTCCTACCAAAATTATACTGTTTATACGCTGCAGGTCGTAAATATTAAGATATTTTGATGAAATTTAGTTCACAGACCTATATTGGCCCAATAACGCAGCCTATTGATTTTGGTGAACATCGGTCCATGTTTAAAACTAGTGCCCATATAAGGGTCCCACCAAAATTATACTGTTTATACGCTGCAGGTCGTAAATATTACACCAGACTGGTGTAGGGTATTGTATAGTCGGCATGCCCGACTTTAACCTTTTTACTCGTTTAAATTGCAGGATGAATCGAAATAACAGACTATCGTTATCCTTAATATACCGTTACCAAAATAACTGAAATATCGCTTACCTTAAAATACCGTTACCGAAATAACTAAAAAACCGTTATCCTTAAAATACCGATACCGAAATAAATGAAATAGCGTTACCCTTAAAATACCGTTACCGAAATAATCTGAAATAGCATTACCCTTGCCGATAACCGCATCATTTCGGTTACCATCCATGGTTTATTTTTAAAGTGGTATGAGTCTCCTTATTTTTTGAAATAGAAAATAGCTTAAGGATAATTACTTAAATGAGGGTATTGGAATTTTGTTTTTTTTTTTTTTGTGGAAAAGTAATAAATTAATGTTAAAAAGCATGTTATGCTTGCCAATGCCCGTGGTAAAAGTTGAAATTCAGGAAAATTTCGCAAACAAAAATGTAAACTTTTTTTGGTAAATTGTTTTAATTATTCATTCGATATCGAGTTCGTTGTGAAAGACATATCTATAGATATTTCATAAATTAATTTTGGTGAAAAATCACCGAATTTTTCGCAAAAAAATGCTGAAATTTTGAGCTACGGCTTTTTTTAAATATTTTTTAAGAAACCGATTACTATTTTCATATTTCAGCGAATAAAATATATCAAACAAAAAAAGTTAAGTCCACCTAAGATAGCAAAATATTATTCTGAAAGTAGTATGAGTTCACTCACCATTAAAAAAACAGGTATTTTCGCAACATATATTAAACATTATTTGTGATATAAAAAATTTTACTATATATGCTCACAAATACGTACAAAAATTTCTTGAATGGTACCACTAGGGTTTGGGATTTCCCGGACTTTTTTATTTCCCGGGAAACGGGAACAAAAAAATTTGATTCTCGGGAATTCCCGGGAATCCCGGGAAATAATTCTGAATAAAATTGTTAATGAAAACCACCTATATAAGTAATTTTTTCACTATTTCAGTACAAATTCAGTCTGTGTAGTGAGAATTCATCACACTTGGTCGATTAGATCTGGTGGCCACAATGTTATTTTCCAAAGACAAATAAAACTCTTCTAGACTTATTTCTACAATTCTTCTTATTTCATCAGCACTTCATCTTCCTGATATATAAACCAACCCCAGGTTATAAAATGAATTATTTCCGTTTATACATATGTTCATCTAAAATTATGGTCCATTTATCTAAAATTATAGTAAATCTCTTCTTTCTTTTATCATGATTGTAGTAATTTAATATAATGTTCTTTACATCGGTTTCGTTTTTTGGCAATGCCAGGTTTTTATTATAAAAACTTTCTCAAATAAACGAAGATCTAGTTATGGTGCTGATTGACATTCCGTCGACTGCGGCTACTTTCAATACCATTTCAGGAAATTTTTGCCCTACCATAAAACGGTTCAATGCCTATTCAGCTTACACTTTTTTCTTCGGGTACTTTGCTAATTTTAGCTGGAACGTTATTCATGTTGTTGTTTTCTTCAAGAGAAATTGCTTGACCATCAATTTTTTTTTTTTGTAAACCAAATTTAGATGTCGGAAAACCAAATTTAGATACCTCTGTTAACCATTAGTCTTTTAGGGCAAATATTGCACTGCTCTGCATTTTCCTTTTTTGTGAAGTATTTCCATACTCCTGACATTTTATTCTTTAATATAAAAGAATATATTAGTTTGAAAGTAGGTGTATAAGGTAAACTTACTTGAAAATATCAAATTTATGAATGAAAACGTTACTTATAAAATTATTGGCCCTTAATATAAAGGAGTATTTTAAATTTAAAGTCGACTTTATTTTTAATCATACGGTTTTGTTCAGTTTGTGTATGAAAACCTTACAAAAATATTTATATTTTCAAACATTTTGATTGGTTGAAAATAAATTAACCAATCAGAATGCTCCAAAAATAAACCAAGTCAAGGTATACTTCCACCCAATATTTTAACTAAAGTCGACTTTAACTAAAATATACATTTGAAAAATTTAGATAGTAAGGGCGATTACTTGTAAGAAACAAAACTTTTTTTCATATTTCTTTTAAACATTTTACCAAGTTTTGATTTTACTACTTAAATTTTGAATAAGTTATGCGAAAATTCTTTATTAGTTGAAATGCTCGTAATTACTTGGCAAATATTTTTTTTGTGTCAAATAAATTGATTCCCTTTTAAAAGATTTTAACAATGACATTTTTGTTTTGGTATTAAAAATGTTTTTATGACTAAAATTAAAAATTCTATTCCAAACAAATTCAATTTAAACGAGTAAAAAGGTTAGGGTATTGCCTACCCTACACCAGTCTGGGTAAAAGCCAACTAATGTTTGGATCCCAAATTCGAATGGGTTAAAAGGGGCTTGTGTCAAAATTTTCTATAATGTGAGTCAGCGCACCAAATTTCAAATTGGTTCATTTTATCTGAATGTCATTAAGATAGGAGAGAACTAGGTTTTTCAAATTCCTGACATTTTTGAACTCCCAGGAATCGGGATTTTTTTTAACGTTCTCAAGATTTCTAGGGAATATTGAAGTAATATTTTGCTTAGATTTTAACAGCGAAATCTATTTTTTGTTCTCAAAACATAAATATGTTTTAAATTGATTGCGAAAAAAGCTAATTGGGATAAAGCGCCCTATATATCTACAGCTATGGACATATAAATGGCACATTTTATCATGAATTCTTTCTTATGCTACTATATTGCAAATACTATTAACAACAAACATGTTTTTGTTTTTTTCCAAAGGTTTATTATGCATATTTAATATTGCTGTAAACTTTAGTTGAAATTCATTCATATAAATAAAAACTTATCATTATCATAGGCGTACCGACCATGTTTCTGGGGTGGGCAAGGGACCAATTGATATTCGGCTGTTAATTTGCCCATTCTCAGACTCTTAGTCTTAAAAAACCCTTCGACATTATGGTTAAAAGTTTTTCATACACAAAACAAAACTTTAAAAAAAAAAATTATCTTTTATTTCATTTATTCATTTAGAATAGTCAAAATGATTCAGATATGGAATTTTGACTTCATCGGAAAACATTAACTCTAAATTTCCAAGTGGGTATTTTTTGCCAAAAAGTGAAAACATTAACCCTATAGGAATCAAGTTACACAAAATAATAATTTTTATCAAGTGGAAAAAAGATTTTTTTGATCCATTTGTAGATATTTTTTCGAAAATTATGAAAGGTGTTATTTTGTAAATTTCCTAGTGAGTCGTTTTTGGGCCAAAGTATAAAAATTAACCCTACATGGATCATGTTACATAAAATAATTATTTTTATCCAGTTGAGATTTTTTTTTTTTGTCAAATTTAAAGGCTGTACAATCTCGAAGTCATAATTAATATTAAGTTTCATGGGCCTTTTCTGACCCCAGGCCACTAAGGGTTACCGATTTTTTTTAACAAATGAAAAGATAATTATAGTCTTAACAAATTTAAGTGATATTGTTCCGAAAACTATGTAAACTTTGATAAAAACATTAAAATTTTGTTAAATTTTTGACAAAATGAGCAATTTTTGTAAAATGTCCTGGAAAGCAGTCGCTCCAAGCACAAACTCGAATTATCATTTTTCCAATTCATTTTTTTTTCTTTAATATCAACTATTATGTTATACAAACAGCAATCGACATCTCCAAATTAGACATTTTAAAAAATCTTTAAAATTAATTTAAAAAAAAACACGTTTTTGAATTTTTATCCAGGGTTGGCAGGCAATACCGCTAAAACACCGTTATCGATTCAAAACCCTTTCAACTGACTACCGATAACCCTAAAATACCGTTACCGAAATAACCAGAATGCCGTTATCCTTAAAATACCGTTACCGAAATAACTGAAATACCGTTATTCTTAAAATACCGATACCGAAATAAATAAAATATCGATAACCTTAAAATACCGTTACCGAAATACATGAAATAGCGTTATCCTTAAAATACCGTTTCCGTTATTTTTAATTCTCTGCTCTTGGTCATTGCACGTGGTTATTGAGTATTTTACATGAATTAAGTCAATAAATTCGTTTTGGTTTCACTTTAGTTTGGTTTTTGCAAAAAGAAATGCTGTATTTAAAATACCGTTACCGAAATAACTCAAATACCGTTATCCCTAAAATACCGATACCGAAATAAATGAAATAGCGTTACCGAAATAACCGCATTCGTTTCGGTTACCATCCATGTTTTTATCAAATTCGTGGGTCATTTTGGATTCCAGGCTAAAGTGGGTTAATAATATCCGATGAAGTCAAAATTCCTTGTCTGAATCATTTTGACTATATTAAATAAATAAATGGAATAAAAAATAGTTTTTTTTCGAAATTTAGAATTTTGCGAATTTTTAATAGTAATACACCCTTTTTCCAAAATGGGCCATTTCGTTAACGTTTTCCAAAAAAAAAAAAAAACGATTTCTTCCATTTGGGACCGTTTCCAACAAAACTGGGGGTGTAATGAACGAAAATCTACAAAGGAACAGTCTAATGCAGCGGTTCCCACTAAGTTTTGCTTCACGGACCCCTTGAGACATTTCTACTAGCTCACGGACCCCCAAACCAGTGTTGAGCGAGAGGTACTTTATACATTATGGGGCAAAATTAATAAAAACACCTGCTTATTTTAAATGATGGCAAATTTTAAGCAGGAATAAGGAAAGAAACATTTTTCAAATCAAAATTTTTTTTAAATAATTTAAAAATTATAAAAAAAATTTTTTTTTTAAATGACTTTTTATGTTTTTTGTCGGATCTCTTCACGGACCCCCTGGAAATTTGCTACAGACCCCCATTTGGGAACCGTTGGTCTAATGTATATATTTGATTTCTTCCACCAAAAATAGCCTTAAGGAATCCTTGGAAATCTCCGTTTAAAATTGAAAATAACATATACATATATAGATTTTTAAAGATATGCTAATTTTTAGGTTCTTTGCAGATTTTCAAGTTCAGGAGAATGGTGGTTTTAGTGTTTTTTTTTTTTTGAATTCTTGACAATTATAGGGAAAATTGTGAAAAATAGACAAAATTGCGGGAATTCTCGGGTTAAAATCCCTCGAGAGAACCTATCGAGATACCTTCCTTGTAGGCCATTCTTAATGCCTACATGCTGGGATAATTACCACTTATTTTTATTGTATATTTTATTTCCTGTTACTTTTTAAAAGCTGTAAAAATATAGTTAAACTTAGGAAGACAAGTACTTACTGCCATCACTATGAGCAACACCTTCACGTAATAAAAAGTAACGTAAACCTTCCATTGTATACATTTCAGATGCTTCTAAAGGATCAACCACATTATTTTTACTTTTTGACATTTTTTGGCCATCAACCGTCCAATGGGAATGAACAAATAATTCTTCAGGTGGTTGCAAACCTTAAATAGAGAAAAAATCAGATTTAATTAAAAAAACAATCTTGTTAGGAAACCTAATAAAACAAACAAAAATTGGGTCATATATCAGAACTTAAGACGATTTACCAGAAAATATCTTCAATCTAAATTTTTTATGAAAGTTTTGCCAGAATCAGAGACAATTTTTTTTATTAAATATCAGCAGAATTAAATATTTTTATTCAATTACTTTTCTCAGTCAATTCCACTAAGAATTACTCCCAAATAAAATTTTCCCAAAAAGGTATGCGAACAGAATATGTCTGTTCCCGTACTTTACCGCGGTTACCCAAACTAGCCCAAAGGCGTTGTAACAATTTGCACAGCTGATTGAAACACCATAAGTGCGTTCCCGAATGTACCCAAAGTTACCGAAATTTAGCCAAAGTTACTGAAATTCACCCAAAAGCGGTACCGTACTCGAAAATCTTTTTACAAAAATTTACGCAGACTTTTTTTTCGGGTAAACTTTGGTAACTTATAAAACGAACAGCTGTTGCAAAGATAAACAAAAACTAATTGTGATAATAAATTTAAAATCGTAATTAAATGATGAAATGAAACTTATATTTAATAAGAACTAATTTAATAAAATTAAAAAGAACTTTGAAAATTTAAATTATACGCCTTTTCACATTATTCTTTGAAATAAATTTTTGGGCTAGAAAAGTGTTTTTTTGCGTTCCCGTACTATTGGGTAATTTTGTAAGAGGATTTTATGCTTACTCTCATTTTACCCGAACTTTACCGAAAAATAAAGAAACGCACCTCATATAGTCAGCTTATTATTGGTTTGACTCATACGCCAAAAAGTCGTTATGGAGAAAAACGATAAAGAAGGTTTACATTTTTTAATTTTTGTATGTTAAATGGGCAAGTAGACGAAAGTCGATACTAGATATCTCAGATATGGTACGAGATATCGAGAAATGGGTTGTACAACCAGAAAGGGGATATTTGTATTATATGAATGTAAAATCCATTTCTAACTTAATTTTTTAAGATAAATCTTGGCTGGTCGGTATGGAAAAAGAAAATTATTAATGTTAAATGTTAAGCAGAAACATTTTAGAAGGTTTTCTTATCTTTTCCATAATTTATTTTACAATTTTCACTGATTTGCATTTGCATGCAATAATTTAATATTTAAACAAGTTTATTTTTATTTACAATAAACAGACATATACATGTTTTTGGACAAAAATTTGTGCAAATTATGTGGTTGGTGAACGAAACTAATAGGTTAATTTATTTACTTTCTTCAGTTAAGTCCGGTATGCAATACTCCCCACCAAAACAAAAAAATAGCGAAGTATGTAGTTCAAAAAGATCAACATTTTCGTTACACACAAAGCTTCAACAATTGCTAAATTTTTCAGATCTAATGCTGGTCTTTTAGCGAAGTTCGTAAACTTAACATATAAGCTGTTTTCTCGTATTAAAGTGACCGCATACTCCACAATTGGCTAATTGAGAGCTGTCATGAGAGAATATTCTTCTTCTTCTTGCACGAAAAAGCCCAGACCCTTTTTTCGTGTAAATTTGGGTAAATTGTTATATTATCAGCTGGGTTCAACTAGTTCAATTGGACTATTCACTTATTTGTACCAAAGACCTTGTTCACAACTAATATCTCTTTAGTTCGATTGCTCATTTCATTCATTCAGAAAAATATGTGTATCATTTTTGTAAAAGTTGACAAAGTTTCTCGGTAATATTACAACTACATAAAATTACCGACCAGTTTAAATGCGTAAAGAGATAAATGTGTAAATAAATCAAAGCTTTTGTTTAATATTAAAGTCTTCTCCAGTACCGGTGTTCTACTATGTGAAAAGTTTCTCACATAAAAATTGCAACTCTGCCATATTTACAACAGAGTGAGCATTATAATGTCAAATTTATCCAGAGGTATGTAAAAAAAATTTACTTATATTCAGTTTGAAGTTTTGTGACTCACCCTGTTTTAACCCTCTAACCGGCCTAAGCTTATAAAAAATTGCAATTGCAATAAAAAAATTACATTTTTTGTGCTGTTACTTAAGAGGATGTAGTGATTTTCGTTTTTTGAAAAATGCGAAATTGAGCGAAAATGCACCAAAACTTCAATATATATTATTGAAACTTATAAGCTTTGCTACCTATACCAAATATATTCTTTTTACCAAATTTCAAAAAAAATCCGTCCATTCGCTTTGAAGTTAAGGCGATGTCCTTTAAAGGTGTCCTTATGGAATCCTGTGCGTCCTTGGACCAAAGTAAGGAACATTTTGAATAGCTTAAGCTCCAATCTCACTTCGTGGTCACTATCAATTGTTTTAGTCAATTTAAATTTGTTTTTAAGATTTTTGAAACTTTTGGTTATTTTAAAATATTTAATTTTTGAAATTTTACGAAATTTTATCTTTGACACTTTCTTGCTTTCAAACCGTGCATTGTATACAAAAAAATTCTTCACAAAAAATTTTATAAATTTTGTTTTCTGTTGAAAAAGTATAATTTCTTA
The DNA here is from genome assembly GCA_949987735.1 of Leucophora obtusa. Classification (NCBI taxonomy): domain Eukaryota; kingdom Metazoa; phylum Arthropoda; class Insecta; order Diptera; family Anthomyiidae; genus Leucophora; species Leucophora obtusa. The sequence continues at coordinate 46,070,931 of OX465295.1, forward strand.
TTATAAAATACCACTTTGACGCATTTCTGGTCAATAATTAATATACCCCGCCTGGAGGCGGGCTTGCCGGTTAGAGGGTTAAATATCATAGACACATCGTGAGTTGCAATTTTTATGCGAGTAACTTCTCACATAGTTACAGAACACCGGTACAGGTTTGATAAACTACCCAGCAAAAAAAGTCATTACAAAAAAGTTATTTTAAAAGCACTCCGAATAGCATCAACTGATTGTGAAGTAGTTACAATTTAGCTTTAACACTGATTTATTTTACACGTGATGTCCCATGTTGTCAGTAGTTCTATTTAAGCATTTTGTTAGTAATTTAAAAGTGATTACATGATGTTAATAAAGTATGGTTTTTAGGTATACATTTTCATCACATCAATACGAGTACATTTTGTTTGCATTTTTAGAGTGATTTAGAAGTACTTTTAAAAATGTATTATATTATATATTATAAATATAATATAATACATTTTTAAATTATATATTATAAATATAATACATTTTTAAAAGTGATTTAAATTTGCTTTTTATAATGTCTGAAATAGCATATTTTAGAGGCAATTTTAATGTTTAGCCTTTACAGAGCCCATTTCTGAACCTATTGTGTAACAAAAGCTTCAATTTATTATTATTTGAAGGGCAATATTAAGGAAACACTTCTTTTGCATCTGAATCAATTCGATTAAGTCAAAATCAGACAAAACCACATTTTTTTTTTTAATTTTTGTTCAACAGTTTTTTTTTTAAATAAGTTTGAAACATGTTTACTTCAGTCTTTAAATTCAAAAAAGATACGATATTGAGTTAAATAAGATTGCCGAGTTTTTGGGATGTCAGTTAAACCGAAAACGAATTATATCAGGCATTTCAAGTTTATTAACAAAAATTTGCCTGAACAACTTTTTCTCGTTTAGAATTTCGGTTTTCATTGAAAGAAAATAATAAAGCACTCGGAGATACTAGTAAGTACACACAAGTATCTCCGAGTACTTTCAAACTCTACACACAAGCTGGCTTACTTTACCCAGGGTATGGCCGCATGTAATGGCCCACAAGCCAATATACTTCGTAAGTACACAAAAGTATAGTGGCATGTAAGTTAGACAAAATTTTTGAAAATTTTCAAAAATGTTGTGTTTCATATACAATTGTTATACACAGGTATCCCATATCGTAAGTACGCACAAAATGAAGTACACCAAATCGATTACATTGTGTGGCCTTACACGTTTTTCTAAAGGGTTCAGAATATTGAAGCGTACTATGAAACTAGTTTTTTCATATTTCTTTTTTTTTCATTTTAACAAATAAAGGAAAGAAAAGCATCTACATTTTATAACCCTCCATCTTTATAAATTTGCTCAAGCCGCAGATCTATGATTGAAATTTTAGCTTTAAATTCATTAAAGAATCCGAGAACCGTTGGAGGACAGTTTTTCCCCAGACATATTTCGAAGGCGAATACCATGTCGTCATTTGAATTTTGCAAGGCCACCATCGTTAGCTGAAAATCAACGTTTTTATTAAATGATGCATTAAGTTCCAATGCTATAATTTGCAATACGTGATTAGTTAAATTCTTATGTTGAAAAAGTTCATTTACCAAATTTTAACTTTAATTCAAATTTGGAACTTTAATTGGCAAAATCCTCTTGACATTTTAAAATTGACGGCAGTCATTTTTTAAGATCTATTTTTGAGTTAAAGAAATAATATATTTTTTGTCACTATAGAATTATTTATTTAGTTTGATTTTACGACTTTCAAGGCGTAGTGGCAATTAAAGCATATCGACATTTAAAGCAGGTGACACTTATAGATCTTTTTGTGTATAAGCAACGAGTAAGGGATTGTAGGATACTCAACCTCTGTTAACCAACCTCTTGATGGGTCTGTTTTAAACGATAAAATGCGTTACTATTGCAACATATTTTATTAACATATTTTTTTGGTGTTCGCGAGCGACTTACATAGAGCCTTAACAATACATTTTAATTGTTAAGTTTTATATATTTGCATTTAGTGAAAAGAAGAATTTATATTTGGGTCATAGTCCAGGAGATTCTATGTGATCCAATTATATGTGGATTTGGCCCTTAACGCTGTATGCGTCCCCATACAAAACCACCTAAAATGTTCATGTTTTGTAACAATTATCCTAATTTTTGCATTACAATTACAAAAATTGTTTTTTGGGACTTTCTATATTTTCATATATTTAGTTAGAATATTCTTCTACCTTAAGTCCAAACTCTAATATGTTATTGTCATATTAGATTTTATTTGTTGTTTCAAAAAGGGGTTGATCATTTTCATGATAGACAATACAATTGTTTCGTAGGCATCACCCTACTCTTCAGTTGTCCGCAATAAGAAAATGATAACTTTCTTACTCAAACCGAAACTATGCCATAAAAAAATAAGCATGCTTGAGTATTTTTTATACATACGTAAATAGGCCTCTGAAATACCTTTCATATGACACCAAAATTTCCTATAGTTAATTTGGATCAAATATGAAATAAACCGAAAAAACGGAAAATTGGGCCATTTTTTACCCCATTTTTTAACCCTAAAATATATGATTGGGCAGCTAAAAAAATATGTATCCTTTAAATTTTTCTCCTCTACAACATATCCGAAGCTCATTAAGATCTGCTAATCCGCGTTGGGAGTCTTTCCTTGTTAGTGTGTAGAGATCGTGGCTGACAACCTGGCGGCCTGGGTTCAATTCCCATCAGAACCATGTTTTTTAAAAAAATACTAAAAACTATTTATATTTAAAAAAAAAATTGTTTTGAAAATCGCTTTTTAGACCAACTCTTTTCAATTTTGACAACGTTGTTAAAACGTTGGCAAGTTAGCGCCAACCAACGGTTGGCCGCTGTTATCAATCGGGTAACAGGACAATACTGTTAAGATTGTTATTCCCACGTTCTGCTAAGGCATAACCGACCATTGTCAACGGTATGCCAACATTGTGCCGATCGTATTTTTCTGCTTGGGTAACGATATTTTTCGTATGCTGGTGTGTAACCATAACTCATTATTTTGTGCGACATCGCCATACAAAAGCAATAAGAAATGTAATAATAAAAGTAACTAGTTACCATCACTAGGTATGTAGTTACATAATCATATATCTGTGGTTATGTACATTGGGACTTTGATTGAGTAAAATTTCAGCAATTTGAATAACTTCCGTCCTATGACGACCCTATGTTGAAATCATGCATGTTTCACATCAATTTGAACCTCAAAATAACATTTTCCCAAAAAAGTACGCGAACTGTAAATTTGCAACAATTTGCAAGTTTATAGACACAGCTGATTGAAACGCCAAGTATGCAAATAAATTGTAGCTAGTCGGCAAGAAAAGAGGTCCACTCAAAATTTTAACGAATTATCTGGATGTCGAACGCAACTAATATACATATACTACAGTTTTAGATAAGTTTGTTTAATATTAGGGGTTTTCATATAAACTCGTATGCTACTTGTAAACGGTGTAAACCTGGCATGTTCATGAGATTAATGTCAAACTTCATACATATAAAATATGGTTTTTATTTATACAAGCTTTACAAGGAATTTACGAGTTTATATGGAAACCCCTAATGTTTTGTAGAAAAATCTTTTAATCTAAAATACTTTTTACAAAATTTAAAAGAATCCAAAAATAGTGTCTAATTCTAAAAAATCATTTTAAAATAAAATATGTAGTATCCAACTGTGAGACTTCTTCTACCGAAAATTAATTTCAGATTCTGAAAATTGTAATTTAGAAGTGTATTTTTTGCAACAGAAAAATAGCCTCAAATATGGACTGAAAAAATTTTGTATACTAAAATGGGTTTCAGATTATGATAATTTTTCTTTACAAAAATAGTTTCGGATTCTTAGAACTTTTTAGAATCCCTGATAATTGCTATAAAAAAAGTAGTTTTGGGTTTAACAATTCTTTCAATTGAAATAGTCTCAGATTTTGAGAACTTTGCTAAGAAGCAAGTCTTAAATTTTTAGAATGTTTCTATAGAAAAATTGTCTCAGATTTCTATAAAAGAAATTGTTTCAGATTTTTGAAGTTTATTAATTGAAAAATATTTTCAGAATCTAAGAATTCTTCCTTGTGAAATTTCTCATAGTATTTACCATGAAGAGTACTTTGATAGTTATTCAATTTAAATGCTAATATTCGTTTATTTTTTAAATAATAAGTGAATGAAGTTGTGTACTGAACATTAAAGTCGACCATGGCTATTATTCTTGATTTTGAAATGTTACTGTTCTAAGTAACGTCACAAATTACAGACCTTGGTAAGTCTATAAAAAAAATATAAAGAAAAATCGCCTGTCTTAAGAGAAAAACTAAAGAAAAATTGTCTTATGCCCAGTTTTATAGTCAGTACTAATAAGTACCAGTGTTTTCTCAAATATTACAAAAGTTGTTTGAAAATTTCTTAAATAGGCAAAATTGTATATCGTTGGCTTAGTCGGCAAACCTGTCAAGTCCGTTTTTTTTAATTTTTCAGGAGAGACAAAAAACTGTGTAACTTTTTTTGGGTTAACTTTTTTTAAATCTTCTTTAGTTCATCTTGTTTAAACACAAAAAATCATAGAATTTCAAAATAAAAGTTTGCAGACTTATAGGCTCTTTTTGGACTTAGCATATTTGCTCTTTATAATTTTCTATTTTAAATGTGGACTTACCAGATTTTCTTTCAAATTTGTGGACTTAGCAGATTTTCTTTTTTTTATTTTATTTTATTTTTATTTATGTCAGCAGAATTCATGACAATCGCCTAATAAAATTTATAAATTAAGAATGTTTTTCTTGAAAAAATTTATAAGTAATAGTTACCCAGCCAACATTTTTCTGAGCGCTCAGAAATTATGACTCATAAAAGACTCTGAAATACGAACATTTTCACAGTGCTCAAATCTTAAAGTCATAAATGAAACATAATAGACTCTTATTTATGAGTGTATTCAAAATTTTTTCAATGCTCATAAATTACTCAAAAATTTGTCACATATGACTCATAAATGGCTAAGAAAATTCAAAATTTCCCAGCAATGCTCATAATTTGGAGTCCTTTATGACTCATAAAAGTGCGCTCAAAAGAGGCTTCATCGGTGAAGAAAAACACCCTCATATATCTATGATTTCAGAAGGTCTAAGGGCTCTTTTATGAGTCTTTTCGGACTCCAATTGTACACTGGGTACCTTAAAAGTTAAAATAAGTAAATAATTATTTAGTTAATCTTTAATAATGTTTTGTCTTTTTAAATAAACAAAAGTCGCATTTAATTATATTGAAGAAATTTGTTGAAACAAAATGTGTGTTGTTTTCAGCTGGACTTAGCATGTGGTTTTCGATGTTTTGTTTGTTTTTTTGGACTTGACAGATTTGCTTACCAATGCATAACAACAAGAAAAAACAACATAACGGCATATTTTTTTGTAAATGATGTGTTTTGAGTTACACTAGCATACATCAAAAACTCAATTTGCATAAAAATTGGACTTGACAGGTTTGCCGACTAAGCCAACGATATACAATTCGTACTTAGTTCGACTATAAAACTAGCCGTTAGACTCTGTGAATTTTCTATAGGGAAATAGCCTGAGAGTAATCGTCTTATAATTTGTCATATATTGGGGCATATGAATAAAATTCATCAATTATTTCGAAGTAACTATTTTTGGCTTAGGAATGATTTTTATAAACAAATTTATCCATAGTCTTGTAGAATAGCATGAAATATAAAATATAATAAAATGTTAAATAATAATTGCTTAAAAACCCCAATATTTCTCCCTATTAGTTATGCATATATTTTATTCATTTGGTGTTAAAAGTTATTCCTAAGCCAAAAGCAATTACTTCGAAGTAATTGCTAATTTTTATGACCCATTATCTATAAAAACAAGGTAGCAGAAATTATACATTTTTTATAGAAAAATCGTCTGTCTGCAAATATATATATATATATATATATATATTTGTTCCTTTTACTCCTACAAGGAGCATAAGGCTGTCTACAAATAGTAACTGTAAAAATATACATGTTAATAATTTATCGATGTGTATGAATTTTTATTACCTGCTGCTATTAAAAATGCTGGCCAATATATACCATGGAATTTTAAAATATCTTTACCAATGACTTGTACTTTAGGTGGCCAACAAGAAGTAAAATTTTGATCTGGATAGCCAGCCGAAGTTAGATAATTAACTAAAGCATCTAACCAAACATAAATAGTTTGTGTGGGATCATCGGGAACGGGTATGGCCCAGGGTACCCTTTGAGCAGGACGTGATACCGAAACATCTGGCAGTGGTTCAGATAGCATATCAAATAAAATTTTTTCAAATTTTATTGGTTTAACTTTAGTACCTTGTTTTAACCAGTATACAACCTCCGACTGTAAATTAGATAAACGGAACATATAATTTCGTTCCTCAGTCCATTCTACGGGATGTCCCGATTCTAAGGAAAATCTTTGTCCAGTTGCTTCATCTAAACGTAATTGAGAATCGGTTAGAAAAGTTTCATCCGATACACAATACCAGCCTTGATAATTGGCTGAATAAATGTGATTGCTATCTTTGAGTGTTTGCCAAAAGTGGGAGACGGCCTTTTTGTGGCGTTCTTCAGTGGTTCGTATAAAATCGGTATTTTGTATCAAAGCTTGTTGAAATACCCTACGATATCTATTCGAAATATCCGTACAATATTGATCAACTGGTATTTTGTGTAATTCTGCAGCCTGTTGTACTTTGATGCCATGTTCATCGGTACCTGTGCATAATCTAATGTCATGGGCATGTTCTGGTTGCCGTAGTTTTTCATAACGACATAAAGCATCAGCTATTACAGCGGAATATAAATGTCCTATATGAGGAGCTAAATATTTAAAAAAAAAATTCCACATTAGAGGAGATTGCTATGGATGTTTGTGAGAACCTACCAGCATTTACATAAAATATAGGAGTTGTTACATAAAAAGGTGAATTGACTGCATTGGAAAATTTTCGTAAAATATTTTTTCTTGGCATTAACATATTTCTTATTTATATTCATTTATTTTTCACAAAAAAATGCACATTACACAATTGGCACTCGCAAGAAAAAAAAAATAAAACCGGCAATAACGGTTCTATCAGCTGTTATTTATTATGCCATATTTTTAAAGTCACCACCTTTTCGAGCTTTCGTGGTGACATTTTGTTAGTTCAGACCAGTGTTGCCAGTGAGTTAGGTTCCACTGTTTACATGTATTCAAAAATATAATTTTCTACCAACGCATTTAACATTAGCCACTTTTTCTAATCACTTGGATTTATCATCTGTGATCAACAGATGGGGTTAGATTCTGCCTATTTGAAAAAGAATTTTCTCTCCGACACTTCTTCCGCCCTAATTTTTAATACCGAATTCGATGATGAAGGATTTTACTTTAACTTTAAATTTTTAAATATATTTTATATAAAACAGCGATAAACAGTCTGCCTTCTCAGTTTTATCACTTCAATTTATATTTTTACACAATTGAAATTGAAAAATTGCCGTTTCTATTTTAGATATTTCTCCATGCCTAAGATGGAAAATATGAAATTGGTGAAGTGTGGTTTTTTCTCTAAACATATTTCTTATAAAAAATATTAAGAAAAACCTTTATTTATTAGTTTTGCAATAAATAATTTTAATAATTGTATGAAAAATTCTAAACCCAGGTGATTAGAAAAACGCTTATTAAGTTGCGTTTACATCTGTTTTGAAATCCCGAGATTTCAATGGCAATCTCGACCCGAAATCTTGACCGTTTACTTTTTTTTAATTTTATTTTATCGGGATATACATCAATTGCATTAAAGGAATTAAATATGCTAAAAATCTTGCCTAAATTGCCTAAGGAAATCGTGAGGGGACGACGTTTTTAAAATTTCTGGAAATATTTGTTAAGTTAAATTACAAACTCAATGAGAATTTCTTGTTCGCGTATAGGAGCGTTATTAAACATTTAAAATATCAAAGAAAAAACAAAAACAACAACAGAAAATTTTCCACAATTTGCTTTGTCATCTTCCAATGTACTACTCTGTTGTTTTGACAGATCTAGCAATGTAGTGACATCCATTCATGTAAAAACAACAATAGAAAACAATGTTTTCTAAGGCTGCGTTTACATCTGCACCGAAATCTCGAGATTTCGATATTCACCGCTCTGAAAAAGCAATGACGGAAAGCTTATAGATGTTTAATTTTGAATAAAGTACATATATTTAGTTCTAATAAATATATTTTCTAAAAAATTAAAGTTTATACGCATTTCTTCACTTTTTTTCAGAGTGGTGAATATCGAAATCTCGGGATTTCGGTGTAGATGTAAACGCAGCTTAAGTTGTGTTTACACTTGTATCGAAATCACGAGATTTCGCTATTAACCACTCTGAAAAAACATTGAAGGAAAGCATATAAATGTGCAATTTTTATTAAAGTAAACATAGTTAACCCTAATAAATACATTTTCTGAAAATTTAACGTTTATATGCTTTCTTTCAGTGTTTTTTGAGAGTGGTGAATAGCGAAATCTCGGGATTTCGATGCAATGTAAACGCAACCTAAACGCGGCTTTAATTTTATCATAAAAAAATTAAAAATTTGTTTTTGGTACTATTAGGCTCGAAAACGTACTATTTTTTTTTAACTATTTGGTACTATGTTGAAAATTGCATTTATCATCCCTGGTTGCCATTAAATGTATGCAAAACAGTAATAGCATCAGCGCGCTTTTGGTTGAAATTCACATTGAAAATTATTTTAATTGCAAACAAAATGATGAAGTGCGCCGTCGATGATCATCCTCTGGTGGATGGCGTTCTAGTGGAAGATAAGCACGTGGTAAGCTTTATAAGAAAAAGAGTTGCTGATTTTAGGACAATGGAGGAAATATGTAGAATATGTAAAGATAAAATTATGAAAATTTATCGTGAGAAAATGAAACGGGCAATAGCATTAAAAAAAGCAAGTTTAAATGATCGCTCCTTACCGACCATATCATCATCGTCTCAGCATGCGTCAGTAGGAAATGGTTCATATTCATCGATTGATGATATAGATCGTATGATAGTTAAGACGCCAAAACATTCCAAAATGAAAAGTACAAACAAAACATCTGAATCTTTAGAAGTAACAGCATCTAGTACACTAAATATACGATCCGTAATTGATACATCTTATATAAATTTGACTAGTCGTAGTAATAGACAATCTATCTTACAGGAAAACATTCAACAAATGGCAAATTCAATAAATAAATCTGCCAAAACCCCACAAAATGCTAAAAACACCGATTTCAGAAATAGTCGTATTTCAGATTCTAATTTAAAAGCAACGCAAAAATCTTTGGAAAATGAAAATGAACCAATACTTGGAAATTTTTCAAAAAATCTTCGCTTGTCTCAACAACCCACTACAAGTAAAGCTGCAACATCTTCTGGTGTCTCCACTTTAGGCACGCATGTAACTACACGTAAAAGAACTATTCCGGATTATCTGAAAGCTAAAACTGCAGACACTAACTCATCAAAACGTATTTGTCTTGATACAGAACGTCCAACAACCAGTAAGGCTGCTGCAGCTGCTGCTTCTGCTTCAACAAAAAGACCCATAACTGATGTTATTAATATCGATGAAGACGACGATGAGCCACGCTACAGCCTTAATGCATTCAATGGTACTCGTTTACCAAATATTCAACCGATGCCACCTAAACGAAAGCCAAGAACGGATTTATCCCCCGCTCAGTTGGCAATGATAGAATATGCTAGAGATGTAACTGGTGGTTAGTGTTTAGAAGATGGTTGTCGTAGTTGAATTCCAAACACAAATTTTCAACAATTTTACAACTTTATTATATATTATACAGCTTAATTTATTAATAATTGGTTCGTATTAATTTCTTTACAATTCCCAATTTAAAGCCGTTTTGTCCCAGGAAAATTTTCTGTTCCAAAGAACATAAATGGAAATTGTGTCAAAAGCAACAGTTTCTATAGCTCCAAAGTGAAACCGGTTGCCTAGAATCAGTTCTGGAACTAGTTCTAAAACTGATTCTACGTCAGACATAGCTTCCAATTTTTTTTTTTTCAATTTCTTTTTTACAATAACCTAGCCGAAAGGCCATAATCGGTTACAAATACTACTAAAAGTTTGCAAAGCAAACAATAAAATTTAATACAAATAATATAAAGTATTAAATGCAGAATTGGTGTGGTTTACAATTTACAACCGATCGTAAAAAGTTCTCCTGGGGTGTGGAGTCTAAAATTTCGACAACTGCAATCAGGCCGATTTTAATTTAACTACCGTCTTAGTCTGGACTAGGATTTTTTCAAATTCAAGTAATATATAAAAAATTAATGTATAAGAAAACTCATTTTCATTAGTTTCATAAGCGAAAGAACTGCTATTTTAATTTCTTAAACTTTTGTTTTACACGGCCTTTTTTTTAATCATCGGTTATATTTTTGGATTTATTTTATTTCGTTAAAAATTCCACTTTTTAATTTTTGATTTGCAAAAACTAAGTTTTTATCAAAATTTAATAATTATTCGCTAATATGATGTGAAAGAAATTCTAAATTTTAAAAAATATAAAAACAGTAGTTGAATTAAGTTAAATCGGAAATGAATTTATAGAATAAATAAATCCAATTTGGATTTAGCTTAATTTAATTCCAGAAATTGCATTTTTTAAAAATTTAAATTTTTTCTTTCACATTATATTAGCGAATAAGTGTTGGATTTGGATAAAAATATTCAATTAAAAAAACAAAAAAAAAACAAATTAAATGTGGTTCACAAATAAATAAACCCAGAAATATATATAAATCCAGTGATTAAAAAAGGCCTACTATTTTCGATTGATATCGATACATTTCAAAAATTTTAATTTGGATTTTTTTTACATAAACCAGAAATGTGTCCTAACAAAACACCCACCGACTTGGATTGAATTTGTACATGTTAATGGTTTAAAAAATAACTGACAAATCTCTTTTGCGAGTACTTTAATTTAAAACAAATTTAAAACTAGTCAATTTTAGACACTGTTTCACACAAAAAATTTAGCAAATTTGGAATCATAGTAAGAATATGCAGCTAAAAAAACTCGACTCGGTTTTTTATTATTAAAATTGGGTCCTAACATAATTTTGGGTATAATTTTGGCATTGTTTGTCTGATTTTAAGGCGCATAATATGTTAGCATTAATTTTTCTGAAATTGACTCACGTTTATCAAAGTTTATAAATTTTTTTACAATTCCATATTGATAACTTGGGTGAAAGTAATAATTTCATAGAATTTAATTCTTATTTTTATTTAAAAAATTAGTGCAAGAAATAAGTAAAATCCAGACTTTTCCCAAAAAACAGTTAAAAACAAAAAGTAAGTGAAAGCAAAAAGTAGGTATACTGAATCAATTTTTTTCAAAAAAGAAAAAAAATTTATAAAATATCTTGGCATTTCTATATTTTTGGAATAGAAATATTTGGCCTAAGATTTGAGTAAGGATTAACAAAAAAAATTTATTAAAAATGTGAATTTATTTTTCCGCCGCTTTTGGAGGGTGACTTTTATAGAAATATGGCACTTAAAGAAGGTGAAAATATAGAACTTTTGCTGTATCTCGGTTGAGATGAAAAAAATTTTCGCTGGATTTCATAGTGTAGGTTTTTGAATTAACTAATCTAATACATACATACATAGTTAAACCAAAAATTTGTTATTTTAAATAAAATTTTTTGTCATTTTATTTTGTTCAAAATGAAACAGCTACAATTTTCTTAAAAAAGTTTTTTTAGCCTTACATTAACTATAAGGACAAACGAAAATTTTTTTAAAACAAATTTTCAGTTTTTAGATTAGAAAGTTTTTTAATATATTTAAATCTGAAATGAATTTCCATGAATTTAATTTGTAATTTTTCAGTTGCTATTAACCAGTTTTAAATATGTATTGTTCAGTTTAAAGTTATTTAACAATTAAAAAATATAGATTTTAAGAGATCAGTTAATTGAATTTAGTCTAAAATAAAATTGTAATCTCATCGAAGGAATTTACAGTTTAAGTGCTAACGTGTTGTCTTTGTAAAGTAGCAGTATTTTTGAAATTTAAATTTCAAGTTTACCATAAATGCTAAATGATACTTAAATAGTACGAACTGTAAGTTCCATCATTGTCTCCATTGTTGCTAATGTTATTTAATTTATTTGTTTTCGTCTACATAACTGTCTGGTACATTCCAGTTACACTTTTGAACTTAATATTGTATTATTATTTTTTTTTTTTGTTTATATAAAAAATTGTTTGGTACATTCCAGTTACACTTTTGAAGTTAATATTGTATTATTTTTTTGTTTATATAAAAAATTGTTTGAAAATAAATTGTTCTAAAATAAACTCCTTTACTTTATGAATATGAAATTTAGGTGGCAAATCGTTGGTTGACAATGGTCCACCAAAACACATGATAGCAGTTTTAAATTGCCAGCGTTTGGGGAAAGTGTTTGGAAAGGATAGTAACTGCATAAGCACGGCAACCGTAAGTAGTTAATACACATTTCCATCCATTTGGAATCACTTTCTAAACTTTTCGGTCTGAATGCAGCACAATCCCAGCAAAGATGTGTAAGTCATTCAAAACGAACTACTTTTAATTGGTTACAATGGAGCGATAAGTGCTCTTTTTCTGTTTCGAATGTACGTGATTTAAAATAACTTTCAAAAATGTATATATAATGTTGTTTTTTTCTTTGTAAATGTATTTGTAAATTACGAATTTATTAGAGATTCCATTTTTTTTATCTCTAAAAAAACAAAGTAGTTAATTTGATTCACGTACTTTATTCATTTACGATTATGCGTACATATTTTAAAGAATACTTCAATTACAGTTCCCATTGAAAAACGAAAGGAAATAAAGAATTGTATCCCATTGAATCTCCCCAATAAGCACATACATTTTAAAAATTCAAGTGCCTTAAATTTTGCTCGAAGTAAAGTAGATTTCAAATTCTAGCATTTGTGTATTTAACAAAAATATTTCAAACTTGAATTTTTGTTTCCCTTTTGTTGGAGTATGCTATTGAAATAAAATGTAATAAAAGTAGTTTTCAAGCCTTGAAACTGAAAAACAGGGCTTGTATTGAACTTAATTTCAACTTGAATTCCAGTGAAATTGTTTATAGGGTCCTGGACTATGACCCAAATATGAATTCTTGTTTTCACTAAATGCAAATATATAAAACATAACAATAAACATGTATTGTTAAGGCTCTATATAAGTCGCTCGTACACCAAAGAAATATGTTAATAAAATTTGTTGCAATGTTAGCACATTTTATCATTTAAAACTGACCTATTAAGAGGTTGGTTAAGAGAGGTTGAGTATCCTACAATCCCTTACTCGTTACATATACACAAAAAGATCTATAAATGTCGATATGCTTCAATTGCCACTACGCCTTGAAAGTCGTAAAATCCAACTAAATAAATCTAAAGTGACAAAAAATATATTCTTTATTCAACTCAAAAATAGATCTTAAAAAAAATGACTGCCGTTAATTTTAAAATGTCAAGAGGATTTTGCCAATTAAAGTTCCAAATTTTAATTAAAGTTAAAATTTGGTAAATGAACTTTTTCAACATAAGAATTTAACTAATCACGTATTGCAAATTATAGCATTGGAACTTAATGCATCATTTAATAAAAACGTTGATTTTCAGCTAACGATGGTGGCCTTGCAAAATTCAAATGACATGGTATTCGCCTTCGAAATATGTCTGGGGAAAAACTGTCCTCCAACGGTTCTCGGATTCTTTAATGAACTTAAGGCTAAAATTTCAATCATAGATCTGCGGCTTGAGCAAATTTATAATGATGGAGGGTTGTAAAATGTAGATGCTTTTCTTTCCTTTATTTGTTAAAATGAAAAAAAAATATGAAATATGAAAAAAGTAGTTTCATAGTACGCTTTAATATTCTGAAAATTCCTTGAGTAATGTTTTTAAAAAATTTAATCAGAGTAGGTTACATATAACTTTTAGGCCCAGTTTTTAGGATGTAGATGATCTCTAAACTTAGTTTATAACTGGAATACTGCTTCTAAAATGTGATGTATTTTATTTTCTTTCAATGAAAACCGAAATTCTAAACGAGAAAAAGTTGTTCAGGCAAATTTTTGTTAATAAAATTGAAATGGTGTATTATTCTTATTTAATTCAATATCGCATCTTTTTTGAATTTAAAAACATGTTACAAACTTATTAAAAAAAAAAAAAAAAACTGTTGAACAAAAGTTAAAAAAATTTTTTGGTTTTGTCTGATTTTGACTTAATCGAATTGATTCAGTTGCAACAGAAGTGTTTCCTTAATATTGTCCTACAAATAATATGTCTGTTTCCGTACTTTACCGCAGTTACCCAAACTAGTGCAAAGGCGTTCCCGTACTCAAAATTGCGTGTAAATTGTTTTTGTTTGGGTTCCCGCGGGTACCATCGGTAACATACGGGAACGCACATAATAATAAATTTAAGTTTTTGTTACACAATAGGTTCATAAATGGGTTCTGTAAAGGCTAAACATTAAAATTGCCTCTAAAATATGCTATTTCATTCATTATAAAAAGCACATTTATATCACTTTTAAAAATGTATTATATTATATATTAAAAGAGTACTTCTAAATCACTCTAAAAATGCAAACAAAATGTACTCGTATTGATGTTATAAAAATGTATGTATACCTAAAAACCATACTTTATTAACATCATGTAATCACTTTTAAATTACTAACAAAATGCTCAAGTTCAACTACTCACAACATGGGACACCACATGTAAAATAAATCAGTGTTAGAGCTAAATTGTAACTACTTCACAATCAGTTGATGCTATTCGGAGTGCTTTTAAAATAACTTTTTTCTAATGATTTTTTTTTGCTGGGAAGTTAATAAAAGTAAAAAATTAAAAGTTGATCGGCATGAGGCAAAAAGTACTTTTTGGTATAAAAAATTACTTAATTTTCATTTTTTTTTTTATTTTCAATTTTAAGCGTTCTAAGCGTGAAAAAAGAAGTGAAAAAATTATTGTGTTGATATTTTCTTTATTAAATAAGATAATTAGTTGCAAATATAACTAACATTTTTAAAAAGTTGGAACGGCAGAAAACAGGGGGTTACCGCGTAACTCGATTCGAAAAGAAATTTTCGAATTCGTAAATTTTGTACTTTTCGTAAAAAGAAAAGTTTTAGCAAAAATCTTACTTTTTGAATTTTTATGTGTAGTGTACAAGGTTTAGGATAAAAATAAATTAAAAAGTAGAATTTTTATACAGAATTATATTTTTAACAATATTTGCAATATTTTTCGAATCGAGTTACGCAGTTACCCCCCAGCTTTTGAATTCAGTGAATGTAATTTTTATTTTTCAATTCACGGAACGTATTTTTTTTTTTGTTCAA
This sequence comes from Leucophora obtusa, assembly GCA_949987735.1. NCBI lineage: Eukaryota > Metazoa > Arthropoda > Insecta > Diptera > Anthomyiidae > Leucophora > Leucophora obtusa. The sequence goes on from OX465295.1 coordinate 46,086,475, forward strand.
TTCACTGAACGCAAATAAAATTGAGCGAATTCAGTGGTGATAAGGAATTAATTCACTTTTTCAATTCATAAAATTGAACGCGTTTACCAGCGAATTAATCCATTTGATTTAATAAAAAGAACAATAGCAATTGAATTAATTCATACACTCATAGAAAAAAGTTTGTAGAAATGTTATTAAAACTGTTAGTACTTCAACTTAACAAATTTTTAACTAATTTTTAGTTAAAATTTAATTTTTAGTTCATTTTTTGCTACCTCCACATTAATAACTTACAAATTTTTTTGCTATTTTTTTTTTTTTTTTGCTGAATTTATCTCAATAACAATGCCAACAAATTTCATCACCATTCAATGCCAATGAAATTTTTTTCAATTTGCATTGATGAAAACAATGGTAATGAAATGTACACATAATTGAAGAAAAAGCATTGTAATATAAAAAAAAAATATAAGAAATACGCGAGTTTTTAATTTTTTTCTTAATTTATTCTTTTATTATAACATGAAAAGAAATACTTCTTTCATCAATTATAAATGGGCATTTAGGCATTGAACAATGCCAATTGAAAAAATTTCAATTAATTGACACATTCAATAAACTGGTCCCAAGTATGTTTTTAAATACACATTTATTTTTTATTTATTAATTTTCATTTCATTTGATCCTTTTTTACCTTTTTCCAGTTCACTAGTAATCTGCAAAAGTTTTGTTGATTTCAGAAAATTTTAGCAAAAGTTTTGTAGATTTAACAGTTTTTTTTGCTATTTTCATTCTACTATTATTTAGCAATTTTTTTGCTGATTTCAGCAAGTTAAATTGTTATTTGCAATTAACAAAAATTTAGCTCAAATATTACTAAAATTCTGTAAATTTAACAGTTTTTTTTTTTGCTATTTTTATTAAACTACTATTCAGCAATTTTTTTGCTAATTTTAGCAGGTTAAATTGTTATTTGTAATTAACAACAATTTAGCTCAAATATTACTAAAATTCTGTAAATTTAACAGTTTTTTTTGCTGTTTTCATTTTATTAATATTTAGCAAACTGATTCTGCTAATATTAGCAGTTTTTTCTGCAGCATAATTTTTAACTAATTTTTAGTAACTTTTTCTGCTATTTTTACGGACTTATTTGTATGAGTGTAACAAAAGAAATCGAACGAAAACAAATATGGTCTTGTGAAATAATTCATTAAATTTTTAATTTAGAATTTACACTAATATAAAAAAGTCCGTAAAAAAACTATTAAAAATTGGTTAAAAATTATGCTGCAGAAAAAAACTGCTAAGTTAGCAGATTATTTTTGCTATATATTAGTAATATAGGATCAGCAAAAATAAAACTGTTAAATATACAGAATTTAAGTTATATTTGAGCTAAATTTTTGTAAATGGAGAATGGCAAATTAACCGGCTAAAATCAGCAAAAAATTTTGCTAAATAATTAGTAGCCTAAAAAATCACCAAAAAATTTCAAATTTTCGAAGTTTTTTTAAAATGCAAATAAAAATCGATCCTTTTGAAAACAGCAGTTTACAATTTTTTAGCAAATATTTCTGCTGATTTTAGCAGAATAGACTGCTATTTGCATTCAACTAAATTTAACTTAAAAATATCAAAAATTTTGTAGATTTAACAGTTTATTTTTGCTATTTTTAGTCTACAAATATTTAGCAAAATTTTCTGTAGATTTTACAGTACAATTTGCTATTTTCGATTAAATAAAATTAGCCTAAATATTACTAAAATTCTGTAAATTTAACAGTTTTAATTTTGCTGTTCTCATTTTACTAATATTTAGAAAAAAAATCTGCTAATTTTAGCAGTTTTTTCTGCAGCATAATTTTTTTAGTAACTTTTTCTGCTATTTTTACAGATTTATTTCTATGAGTGTACAAATTGAAATTATTCTTCAAAGCTCTGTTTAAGGATAACGTTATTTCAGTTCTCTCGGTAACGGTATTTTAAGGTTAACGGTATTTCAGTTATTTCGGTAACGATATTTAAACCAGTAACGTTACCCGACTAAAAAAGTTTTCATATAATTTTATATGATTTAATATAATTATAAATGTTTACATGTGTGGCTTTATATGACCATATACATTTATATTAACACTTTGGTTTTATAAATATGTTTGATATGACGTTATATATTAAGAGATATTAAGAGATCAGCAAATAGTTGGCAAAATACTCTTTATTAAACTAAAAATAATTTTACCCCTTAAATGCATGGTGTAGCCATTTGGCAACATACCGGTTTTTTAATAAAAAAAACTCAATTGATGCACAAAACTGCATTTTTGGGCATTGGGGGCCCCATCTGTACATAGTGTTCCTATAGTTTAGTGCAGAATTTTTAAACAGTTAGAGTAAAAATCTTGGTTTTGCTCTGTATATTTGTGAAAAATCTAAAACACGCGTTTTTTTTACAAAAAGTGTAATATTCAAAAATATTTGTTTAAATATTTAATGTGATATTCTCGCAATAAAATTCATTTTGGCGACAATAAATTTTGTAATTTTTTTTTTGTTTTTTTTTCTCATATACGTTAAAATAATCACAATTTAGCTATTTGGCAAAAAACCATATTTTTCAATAAAAATCACCTTTTTTAAAAATATTTTTTTGGTACTTTTTTTGGTACATATATAAAAAATTGTTAAAATTGAAGAGATCATGCATTTAAGGGTTAAAAAAATAAATAAGGGGTACATTTTTTTTTTTTTCATTGTGGAATTAAAGGCCGAAATAAATATTTTTACTTTAAATTTAAAAATAAAAATTAGACAAACATATCTTGAAATTAATATGGTTTAAGTTCATTTATTTTTCCGTGAAAAAAAAAAAAATAATTGTGAAAGTTAATTTTTTATTTTATAAGAAAGACACACATTTTGTAAGAAAGACCAAAACTTTAACCTAGAAAAATTTTTTCCGACAAATTTTTAATTTGTAATGTTTTATTTTGTCAGCTATTTCCAAGTTTATTGCAAAAATTTTTCTAAACATTAAGCATTAGTATTTAGCATGAATGAAATAAGTGATCTCAACAATATTTACTAAAATATTCTTTAAAAATCTTCATCAAATTATATGTTTTTATATATAATTTGATGCAGTTAGATAGACCCATTTTTCGGATCAAATTGTATCAGGTGAGATAACATGGTTATCTCGCTTGATATAATTATATATTCCAATATTCGGATCAAATTAGATATGGACGTATATATAGGTTTATATATGATTATTAGGGCAAGGAATTTCATGCAAATGCATGTTTTTTCTCGATAGTCCAAAACTAATATGGACTAAATATTTATCCAAATCTTCAAATTTAGAACAAAATGGCATCGATTTCTAATTGCATATTTTTGCATATTTTGTCATAAATGCATGTTTTTGCATATTTTGACTTTAAATGCATATTTGGTGCCTTTTTAATGCATATTTTGTGTTTTTTAATGCAAATTTGTGCATATTTTTCATTTTTAGGACCATTTTTTATTTTGTAAAAAAATATAAAAAATTGATACGTTTTCATATTTTGATTCAGTCAAAATAAACATTCTTAAAACCTTATTGACCTATGGGAAATCTTCGAGTTCTGTATCTGTTTGCAAAATGACTAACTTAAATACATTTTTAAGTTTTAGAGTGCATTATTTTTTCAAAAATAATAGTTTTTAGTGCATATTTCTTATATTTTTAATGCATATTTTTCTTTTTTAACCGCATATTTTAGGCGCATATTTTCCATTTTTAAGTGCATGTAATTCCTTGCCCTAATGATTATATAACATCTTTTTTAGTCAGGTAGTCAGTTATTTCGGTGCATACCGCAATTTTTTGGCTAAAAAGAATCTAGAATAAAACCGAGCAAATTTATCAACTGAATGTTTATAAAATACGTGCAATTACCAAGAGCATAAAATTCTTGTTTAGCTTATATTTGCTATTATTTATACATATATTCATACCCCTTAATTCATAAACGCTTTGTAAAATTGTAGGAGGTTTATTGAACAAATTTTGTATGAAAATTTCGTTTTGTAAACCTCCTATAACTTTACAAAGCGTTTATGAATTGAGGGGTTAGTTTGCAGATAAAAATTAGAAAATCGAATTGTATCTGCAATGTATCTTTTATTAAAATATTAATGTATAATATCAAAAATGAACTGTAGAAAAACAGTAGTTTGGTAACAATTTTGACAGTTATTTTAAAATTTTTGTGGTAAAATTTGTCAGTTAATTGTTCGACATTGTTAGATATTTTTAATGCATTTGTTGGCTATTTTTCAACAAATAAAAATAACAAAAATAAATACCTTTTTCGTCTTTTTAACTGCGTATACCTTTGTTTTAACTGTCATTTTCAGTAAATGGTTTAAAAATATTTTTTATGAAGTATTTTATTATTTATCCCCAATCCTGAATTAAGTAAAAAATCTTCGAATTATTATTTATTTTTTTAAATCATCTTTATTATTTTGTATTTTATTTAACACATTTAGTAAGAAAATAATTGAATTTATGTAATTTAATACTATTTTTATGAACTATTTGATTATTTTTTGTTTGCTTGTAATACATAAATAATTATGATTTACACGTTACATATTTAATTGATTTCTATTTTCAAATTTCATATACTATTAGTAACTGTTTTATTATTTATTTATATATTTTTTATATTTTATTTGATTTTGCGTTCTGTACATTTAATATTTTCTTTTGCTGAAGACATTTTTAAAGCAATAAATTTTTTTCATTTTTTTATGAATTGAAAACTATTATATGTATATTAGGCTGGGTCGATTTGTGGGGAGGCAAAAAAATCGCCCATGGCTCAGGGAAAATCGTATTCTAGGGATCAAAATAAGAAACTTTGCCGAAGGAACCATACCTCTAAAACGAATTCTACTACCCCTAACTGTTGACTTTTGTCCCGTAGGGTCAAGTTTTGAAAAATCCCACTTTGACCCATTTAGAGTGCCCCAATCGAGTCCAAATGTATGACCGACCCCCACTAACTTTGGAGGGCCGATCCACCCATGCCAGTGGTACACCCCCTGGAACTCCCCTGGGGGGTTCCCCATACAAACATTTTAAAAAATCACCATTTTTGGCACTTTATTTTATTATTTTTTATTTATTTTATTTATTTTTATTATTTTATTTATTTTTTCTCCTTAGAAATTTATTTAGTCAGAACATATGTAAATGAAAAAATTAATTTAACTTAGTAATAGAAAAGAAAATATGCCCAGACTTGAAAGCAAAAAAGACTTCAAACAGTAATTTTTTTTATTTTCTTTTCTATTACTAAGTTAAATTAATTTTTTCATTTACATATGTTCTGACTAAATAAATTTCTAAAGAGAAAAAATAAATAAAATAATAAAAATAAATAAAATAAATAAAAAATAATAAAATAAAGTGCCAAAAATGGTGATTTTTTAAAATGTTTGTATGGGGAACCCCCCAGGGGAGTTCCAGGGGGTGTGCCACTGGCATGGGTGGATCGGCCCTCCAAAGTTAGTGGGGGTCGGTCATACATTTGGACTCGATTGGGGCACTCTAAATGGGTCAAAGTGGGATTTTTCAAAACTTGACCCTACGGGACAAAAGTCAACAGTTGGGGGTAGTAGAATTCGTTTTAGAGGTATGGTTCCTTCGGCAAATTTTCTTATTTTGATCCCTAGAATACGATTTTCACTGAGCCATGGGCGATTATTAAATCGACCCGCCCTAATGTATATCATATTTAAATATTTTTAGAACGGTGTTTACTAAAAAAAATTAACGGCCTGTTTATCTAAAAAGAAACGAAAACTATACGAACGATAGGGACACGAACGAACACGTAATAAATTTGGTTTATGTATCACGTTTCATAATTTTCTTCTAGACTTACGTGTGTTACGTTATATATCATTTGCCTTTTTGGAGTAAATGTATTGCCATCAAATTATATTCAACTTATAGTAAGTTTCCTTAAAAATTTTGGTTTAAATATTATTTAATGGCAACCTTTTTTTTAGTATTTTGACAAACCATTTTGAATAAATAAACAAAAAAAAAATTTTTAATTGCAATTTATTTTAATTTTTTACAAAAATGTTTAACATAAATGTAATAAAATAAATGTGATTTCAAACAAATGTGAATAAAAATATAAATGTGATAAAATAAAAGTGATAATATCATCGTAATTCCTTGTGGAATAGTTTGAAGAGTTGAAGTGGACTGTGGTTAATATTACAAAAAATTTTGTTATATGCACCAATATTAATTATTAATAAAAAATATACATATATTCCTGTAAATATTTCCCCAATTTCATTGTTCATTAGTAACAAAAAAATTAAAAATTTAGAACCTTGTTCATCATTTAATTTTAAATGAAAGCAAATTGGTTGTCGTCTGATTTTGACTTAATTGACAATTTGTTTCGTTTTAGATGAATCAAAATTAGTAGGAAATTCTTGTGTGATTACGTTATTGTTCGGTAAAATGAGAAATTCGTTATACGTGAACCAAAAAGGGTAATCGTTCGTAATTTTAAAGAAAAATTCTCTTCGTTCGTAATAGATAAACAGGCCGTAAATCTCGATAATAATAGTTTGATAATTTGTATGTATTTTGGAGGTGTCCAGCTCGGATTGGGCTAATGTTTTTTGTTTGTATATAAAAATTACTGATATGAAATTAGGTGATGTTTGTATAAATAAAACTCGAGCCGGAAATCAATCTAAAACGTTAGAATTTATAAGGCAAAATAACGAGTTTTTTTAAGTATTTTAAAAAATTTGTTATTAGCGCAGTGTAGAAAATCATTACCAGATATGTGGTTATGTAACTACATACTTGGTAATGGTAACTACGCTTTTATTTTTTTGATAATAGTTTGAAAAACAAATAAGTTAAGAAATGGCACATACACATACACATGTATACATAAATGAAAGAGTGTGCCATTTCTTACCCAGCAAAAATGCGGAAGCAGTAAAAACGTTGACTGCTTCCTTACTGCTACTTTTACTTCTTCTAAAAATGTATAGCTTCATAAACAGCACTAATGAAAGGCCTAAGTTGATTAATTGTTTACATCGCTTTTTGCTGTGCTTTTCAAAAAGGCATGAAATTATACATTTTGATTGTTTAAATATTTTTGCGGTTCTTTTATCAAAATTTTTTAAAATGCGGAAAAAAGTTTTTTTAATTATAATAAGAGGTTTTACTAAAATAAGAGACATTTTCTCTTCACGGAAAAATATGCAGGAATATTGTACTTTTGAGAAGGCATGATTTGAAATAGTTGAAAAGCTTTATAATATGTACTTCCGAGAAGGCATGAACTATCGACATTTTAAAAGAAAAACAGGAGCACTAATTAAAAGCGGTGAATTCATGCCTTTTCGGATCTCGAAACAAGTGCTTTCACGCGAGCTATCTCGAACAAAAATCAGGCATGATATCATCAATAATGCAATCGCTTCACTGCTCAATTTTCCCTGACAAAACTGCTTCCAAGCAAGCAGTAATTTCTGCTGGGTACCTCTTTTGTTTTTCAAACTATAACCAAAAAATAAAATTTTTCTGTGCTTCTAAAGCCGTCAGTTTATTTTTATTGCTCAAAATTTCAAAATTGGATATTTGTTTAATTTTATTGTATTAAGATTCAACTTAAAAAAATAGAATAAAAAAATTAAAAAATTCATATCTTTTTAGAAAAAAAACACCTTCTTGAAAATTTCAGGATGTTTTAAGATCAGCTACAGGTTTTATTTAAAAAAAAAATTTAGCAAAAAAAATAGGTTTTTGAGTTTTTCGATTTTTAAAATTGTAAAATTGGAAAATTTTTTTTATTTTTCAATATATTTTTTTTAATATTTTTTTTTAATACGGCTAAATATCCTCTTTAAAACGAGCACCAGAACCATTAGCTATTATAGTTTTCGAGATATTCAAAAAATAACCTCGTAACAAAGCAAAAAATTATAAAAATTTTGACATTTTTTGAAATATTTTTGCGGTTCTTTTATCAAAAGTTTTTAAAATGCGGAAAAAAGTTATTTTAATGAAAATAAGAAGTTTTACTGCAAATAAGAGGCATTTTCTATGAAGGAAAAATATGCAGGAATATTGTGCTTTTGAGAAGGCATGCTTTTAAATAGTTGAAAAGCTTTATAATATGCACTTCCGAGAAGGCATGAATTATCGACATTTTAAAATAAAAACAGGAGCACTAATTAAAGCAGTGAATTCATGCCTTTTCGGATCTCGAAACAAGTGCTTTCACGTGAGCTATCTCGAACAAAAATCAGGCATGATATCATCAATAATGCAATCGCTTCACTGCTCAACTTTCCCTGACAAAACTGCTTCCAAGCAAGCAATAATTTCTGCTGGGTTTTGAAAAAAAACATTTGTGATTCATCCAAATCATCCCATATGTAATTATCTTTCCAAAAAGGTATAGAAATTAAAAAACGGTTAGAAAATATTCAAGTTATTACAGATTCCTCAGGCCATTAATGCATCCAAAGACCACAAGAAGAAATTTTTTAATGCTATATTTTGTTTTTTTTTTAGTTGTTTAGACCCAAAAATACTCAGATATGATTTTTTATTTCTCGAGGATAAGCCTAACCCATTCTTACACTCATCGAAATAAATTTGTAGAAATAGCAGAAAAAGTTACTAAAAATTAGTTAAAAATGATGCTGCAGAAAAAACTACTAAAATTAGCAGATATTTTTACTAAATACTAGTAAAATGAGAACAACAAAATTAAAACTGTTAAATTTACAGTATTTTAGTTATATTTAGGCTAACTTTTAGTTAATTGAAAATAGCAAATTGTACTATAAAATCTGCAGAAAATTTTGCTAAATATTTGTAGACTAAAAATAAACTGTTAAATCTACAAAATTTTTGCTATTTTTAAGCTAAATTAAGTTGAATGCAAATAGCAGTCTATTCTGCTAAAATTAGCAGAAATATTTGCTAAAAAATTGTAAACTGCTGTTTTCAAAAGGCTAGATTTTTATTTGCGATTAAAAAAAAATCGAAAAAAACTTCGAAAATTTAAAATTTTTTGGTGATTTTTTAGGCTACAAATTATTTAGCAAAATTTTTTGCTGATTTTAGCAGGTTAATTTGCTATTCTTCATTTACAAAAATTTAGCTCAAATATAACTAAAACTCTGTATATTTATCAGTTTTATTTTTGCTGTTCTTATATTACTAATATATAGCATATGTTCAGCGAACTTACACGCTAAAAAAAATCGCCCTGCAGGAAACATATTTGCTGGTGATATATATATGTTTGGAAGAACTGTCAAAATATATTTGCCGTGTTTTTAATATAATATGTTTGCCAGCAAATATAATATTTTTGCCTGTAAAAATATGTATGTTTGAATCATATGAAATACATCTACTCGCAAATATATAAATGTTTGCAGGCAAACATATATATATTTATCATTATTATATCTGCACTCCACAAACATAATAATGATAAAATAATAATGCAAATATATTTTTGTTTAAGTGGGAAAATATGACTAACATTCAAACATTACAGTGTTTGCCTGGAGACATACGTATTATAACGATAAAAATAAAATAATTGGAAACACACCTCAAACATAAGTATAGTAGTTTATAAACATATATATATAATTGCCTGTAAATATATCCAACAATCTCTTTTTTCTGCGTGTATGTAAAACACTACGAGGAAAAATTTTGTGGAGCATTTTAACCCTCTAAGTCTTCAACTTACGGCCCTTTTTTGTCCGTTTTTAAAATGGCTCCAAAAAAGTCCTTTTAATTGAAGAGTTAAAGGGTTAAACTGTTACACAAAAATGTTTTTTCGTAGTGTTTCACATTAGTTCGTTGAACACATCCTGTCTGTTTTTTAAATAAAACAATTTTTATTCCAACTAAAAAAATTCACAAAAAAAAAATTATTCTGAACTTTAAAGCCGTATTCACAATGCTGGAGTACTCCACTCTGCAGAGTGGAGTGTACTAAAATAGAGATCGTATTATACAAAAAATATGTAAGTGCAAAAGAGAAAGGAACAAAATCCACACTGCAGAGTGGAGTACTCCAGCACTGTGAATCCAGCTTAACCCTTAAATTCATGGTGTAGCCAATTGGCAACATACCAGTTTTTTAATAATAAAACCCACTTGATGCACAAAACTGCATTTTTGGGCCTTCCGTACAAAGTGTCCTATATTTTAGCTCAGATTTTTTTAAACAGTTATAGGAAAAATCTTGATTTTGCTTCAGATGTTTGTGAAAAATCTAAAACACGCGTTTTTTCAAAAAGTGTAATATTCAAAAATGTTTGTTTAAATATTTAAAGTGGTATTCTCGCAATAAAATTCATTTTGGCGACAATAAATGTATAAATTATAGTTTATATAATTGTTTTTGTTTTTTTTTTCATGCACGTTAAAATAATCACAATTTAGCGATTTGGCAAAAAACCATATTTTTTTAATAAAAATCACCCTTTTTTAATAAATTTTGTTTTGTATTTTTCTTGAAATGTACACGGTTTTAGAAATCATATATAAAAAATGGTTAAAATTGAAGAGATCATGCATTTAAGGGTTAAATTAGTGGTACATTAATAAACAAAAAAAAAAACAACGATTAATTTATTCATTGCGTACATTTTCAGGAATGTACATTTCTATAATTTCTTGTTACGATTTGTAAAGATTTTCATGAATATTTTTCAATGCTTCCAATTTGAATTAGTCGCATTTCTTCAAATATTCATAAAATTCTTGACAATTCATATCAAAGTTATATTTGATATGATTTCTTTTTGGCGTCCACTGCGTTGGCATTATGTGCTGATAAGAAAAAATAAAACCTAAAAAGTTTTCTCATTTCATAGCAAACATCATTTTTAATAAAAAAATCGTACCAAAACTTGATATCAGTCATGTTAATTGAATTTAAGTTTTTTACATAATTTTTTCAGGACAAGGAATTCGTTAAATAAATTTTCATCATTAAAATCAATGTTAATTTCTTTTTAATTCAATTGTTGGCTCACTGCTGATAAGCTTCCAATTTGGCAATCAAAGTAAGTGAAATAACAGTGGCAAAACAGCGATGCCAACAATTCAAAAAAAAAAAAGTTATGGAGAAAAGTGCAAAAAGTAGGACAACCCCAGACACTTACTGAAAAAGAAGGAGGACTGCCCCGGACGCCCTAAAAAAGAGGACGGTGTCCGGGGAAAAGAGGACGGATGGCAACCCTACCTCTACCAGAATCCATTGTCAGAACACCGTAATTTTTTTCGTGTTGTACTGTGTAATTTATTGATGACATTCATGATTCGAACTAGTTAAAGTTATCAACATTTTGAATAACTTTAGAAATTTCAGCTTTTTGCTTTTTAGGAATTGTTTAAACTAAAAAATCATACAAATTTATAATTTAACTGTGAATTCAATATATTTTTTGTTTTTTTTTCCTTTACTTGTACGAAATTGTTAATTTAACTGTAATAAAATAACATTATTAGCTGCGTTTGTGCGGCATTCCTATCAATGATATCTCGAACAATTTGGACAGTAGAAAGCCGGAATACGTTGAAAAAATGTCAAAATCGTTCTTGATAACACTGACAGAGAGTCACACAAACACAGCTATTGTTTATTTAAAAAATTTTTAAATCGAATGAAGAAAATCGAATATCATTCGCAAGTTGTTCAGTCAAGTAATATAAAATCGAATGATCGATTGACTTCCCAAATTGTCAATCGAATGAATTCCTAATAATTTAATGAAAATGATTGATAAAATCGAATGAGATAGAATGATTGAGTTCCTTAAGCGGAGAATACACGAGGGAACATTCGTGAAAAAATGCCCATTTTTTTGTGAATGTTTGTGTGTGTGTGCGTGTTGACATCGTGCAATTCGTGTTTACAAAATTTTTTGATATTTTTTGTTCCCTACTCAATGTTCCTTCGTGTATTCTCCGCTTTATATTGAAATTCGATCAAATGAATTCCCTGCAATTGTTTAATTATGAATTCATTCGATTTTAAAGGAAATCGAATGGTATTTTTAGGGAATTCATTAAAAATAAAATCCATTCTCCGAAGCTCTGGTTGTAACCACAATTTACTTACCTTTTGTTAATTTTTTGAAGAAAGTCAACAAAATTTGCCTTAGGTTTAAACGGCACTAACGCTTATAGAAAAAGTCTATGGGATTCACACCTACCTCCTATGTGAGATTCACACTTACCTCTCAAATGCCTCAAATCGTGTTTAATCGTTTATACGGGATTAACACATACCTGTTTATCTCGATTCTACCTATTTAGGCCTTAAACAGTTTTTTAATGAGATATTTTACCGTACAATTTTCTGCCCTTTATCATGTTTAAAGTCTCAACACCTTGTTAAACTCGACACATCTAAGTTTAATATTAGCTGTATTTTCGTTCATACCTATCAACGTTAAGTATTTATAGCAAATCTACGTTAAACTGATTGGAGTATCAATTTTTCTTAAATAGTTATTATTTATGATAGTTCCGGTACAATCGAACGTGCGTCAGAAGAAGTTACGCTAGGTGTGAAAATTTATAAACGTTGAGTTTTTAACGTTGATAATTATCCACGTTGTAAGTTAACGTGCATACGAAAAATAATATGTTAGTTTTCGTCTAAAAAACGTTTTTATGCACTTTGTGCTTTTTTGAAAGTTAATGGATATAGTTAAGTCGAAAATACAGCTATTATCAATTAGTGGGAATAGCAAGTTTAAAACTTAAGAAAACATTAAAAAAAATGAAAAAAAGTTGAATAAAATAAATTTAATTTAAATGAAGTGTTAGACAAATAATTACATTTTGCTTCCGGTGAAAGAAAAATGCATAAACAGCCATTAACTAAAAATTAAAAATCTTGTTTTCGACTGGGGCGGACAATGTAATAAAAACATTAGCTTGTAGCCGGTCGAAGAAAAAAGATCTTTTTGAAAAACATTATTAAATTTTTCGGTTTTTATTTAAAATTGATAAAACACTTAAATTTTATATCAACAGTCATGTTTAGTTTTTAGATTGATATGTTTAAGAATAGCATTGTGAACAGCTTATTAATTGCAATTCTATTTAAAGGCTTACATCTAATTACACAGTACAACAAAATAAGAAATATTTGATGCATCGGTATTGCGACACATCATTTCTAATAAACTTTGGGATCAATAATATGGCCCTAGATCATAGATCACGAATATGGCCCTAGAATTTTAAAGTTAGCTATAGTTATGAATTCGTTTTTGTTGGAAAATTAAATTTTCTAATAAACTTTTTGCAAAAAAAATACAAAATTGAAAGTAATAACTAGGGCAAGGAATTCCATGCAAATGCATGTTTTTTCTCAATAGCCCAAAACTAATATGGACGAAATATTTATGCGAATCATCAAATTTAGAACAAAATGGCATCGATTTGTGGTTGCATATTTTTGCATATTTTGTCAAAAATGCATGTTTTTGCATATTCTGACTTTAAATGCATATTTAGTGCATTTTTAATGCATATTTTTTGCTTTTTAATGCATATTTGTGCATATTATTCATTTTTAGGAGCATTTTTTATTTTGTAAATAAATTAATACGTTTTCTTATTTTGATTCAATCAAAATAAACATTCTTAAAAACCTTATTGACCTCAGAGCTTTGAAGAATTAATTCCTTTTTGAATGAATTCACTACCAATCGAATTCAATTTTCTCTAGAATTGAATGAATTCCTTTTCTTAAGTAATTCACTGAATTCATTCAACTGAATGCGTTCATCAAACAACAAATTCAAAGAATTAATTCAATTGCAATAGTTCTTTTTATTAAATTAAATGAATCAATTCGCCGGTGAACGCGTTCAATTTTATAAATCGAACGGAAAAAAGTGAATTAATTCCTTACTGAATTAATTCACCACTGAATTCATTCAATTTGATTTTCATTCAGTGAATTAACAAAAAATAAAATTACATTCAGTGAATTTAAAAAAAAAAATAATAAGTTCACTGAATTAAAAAAAAAAATAAAATAAGTTCACTGAATTCAAAGCCTGTTTTCTGCCGTTCAGTAGAAGAAAACAATAATGTACAAATAAAAGTTTTAAATAAGCAATTTTATTTTTTTTCCAAATTTATCTATATCTGTAAAGTTTTTATTTTTAATAGTAAAAGGCTTTATTTTTGAATCATGTAGGTTGATAAACAGCATCCGGTTTCTAATTTGTTACTAGCACACGCTGTAAGATTGCTTATTTAAAACTTTTATTTGTACATTATTGTTTTCTTCTACTGAACGGCAGAAAACAGGCTTTGAATTCAGTGAACTTATTTTATTTTTTTTTAATTAAGTGAACTTATTTTATTTTTTTTCAATTCAGTGAACTTATTATTTTTTTTTTAATTCACTGAATGTAATTTTATTTTTTTTTTTAATTCACTGAATGAAAATGAAATTGAATGAATTCAGTGGTGAATTAATTCAGTAAGGAATTCATTCACTTTTTTTCCCTTCGATTTATAAAATTGAACGCGTTCATCGGTGAATTAATTTATTTGATTTAATAAAAAGAACTTTTGCGATTGAATTAATTCGTAACAAAATAAATCGAACGAAAGCAAATATGAATTAATTCCATTCAATATATGGTGCTTAGTGAATTAATTCATCGAATTTTTAATTCAGAATTGAAAAATTGAATTAAGGAATTAATTCTTCAAAGCTCTGATTGACCTATGGAAAATCTTCGAGTTCTGTGTCTGTTTGCAAAATAACTAACTTAAATATATTTTTAAGTTTAAAGTGCACTATTTTTGCAAAAATAATAGTTTTTAATGCATATTCCTTATATTTTTAATGCATATTTTTCTTTTTTAGCTGCATATTTTCCATTTTTAAGTGCATGAAATTCCATGCCCTAGTAATAACGTTATTTTTTGCAACGTTTTTAAATGATGAAATATTCCATTTAATTTGATATATTGCGCGTTACGATAGTTGTAATAATATTCCCTATACATATATACATTTAAAGTTGAAATTTCTCTTTTTTTTACGATTTTGATAATAAATAATCTGTGATGAAAGGAATATGCAATATTTAAATTTATACCTTTAACAAACATCTCTTGTTACTTAATTTTTCAAAAAAAATTCGTATTTTCTGTTTTAATTTTAAGTTAATATTGACTTAAGCTGAAAAAGATTAACTTTTTTAATACTTAAAAATTAAGGAGTCTGTGACAAATCTTAAATTATAAAACCTAGATAAAACCATTCAGAAAAGTAGAATATATACATATCTTCTAATTAATTTCAACGAAGTTTTAGATAACTGAAGTGAAAAATTGCTTAAATTCTTATTCACATTTAATCGCTCAACAATACTAAATGTTGAATAAAATCACTATCATGCAGCTGAACGCGTAGTTCGGATCAGTTTTAGTCGTCTGTCGAACATGTTTTATTCATATTTAACCGCTCAAAACAACTCACTGTTGAATAAAATCACCCTGTTGAATAAATTCACACTATTAAAATCACACCAATGGAACATTTGAACTTACATGAATAAATCAAAGTATTAGTTGTTTTATAAAATAAAAAAAATAAAATAAAATCTTATTGTTTTATACTGGGAATGTACACTGCACCATTTATTAAATGTGTTTGTACAAAATATAGTCGTTGCTGATACTGTAAACCCCCTCTTTATTGTTATGAAATTATTTTTCTTTTATTTGGTTGCAATCATGAATAAACTCATACGTTTTTTCATTTTTGCTTTTTCTGATTTTATTCTACATCAAAATAATCATCGTTGATCCGAACGAATATGAATGGTATGAAAACGATAAATGATTAAATCAACGATGCAAAAAAAATCACTTGGTTTGAATGATTTAAAATTAGCAACGAATATGTGTATTTGAGTATATTCGGCGCTTGAACGCAAACGAATGTTTATTCGGGTGTTGATTATGAATGATGGTTTTGCAATCAGCAGTTGCAGTTCTCTGATATGCAAACAGTTTAAGAAAAAATATGGAAATTATATAATATATAATTATGAAACAAATATTTGCAGAAATATTTAAAAGCCAATTAAAATATTAATTAATTCAATTAAATACTTGTTTAAAAGCAATTTTTATTTTTAACATATATTTAATTAGATGTTTAAGGTTAAAAAAATTTTTCTGTGTACAAACAAATTTGAACTGGTCGCTATGAAAGAAGAGAATTTTTGATGTTAAATCTTAAGCAGACAATTTTTAGAAGGTTTTCTTATTTTTTCCATAATTTATATTGAAAGTTTTACTGCTTTGCTTTGTTGTTTGTGTAGTAATCAGTAGTTGTTGTTTTTAACAGTAATTACAGTTGTTTTTCTGTAGAAAAATGCAAAACAACTGTTATGACGGTTATTTAAGAAAACAACTAACGAAAAGTACCGTCATTTCGTAACAGTTGTTTAAAACAGTTATTTTTAATGTCTTAATAAACAACTACCAAAACAGTAATTTTACAGTAAACAGTTGGTTTTGTTAGTTATTTTAAAAATTCTTGTTTAGTTTATATTTGTTATTATTCATATATTCCTATTTTGTAAAGAAAAATCAGAAACTTGTATTGTGTCTCCAATGCATAAAAGCGTAATAACTGAAGAACCGAAAAATTTTTTTATTAAAATATAGGTACTTTTATAATATCAAAATAAATAACTGTAAGAAAACAGTAGTTTTTACTTATTTTGTCAGGTGTTTAAAAATTTTTGTAGTAAAACTTTGTCTGAATTTTACGACATTGTCAGTTATTTTTAATGAATTTTTAAACAAAATTTTTAGTTATTTTAAAGGTAAAATACCTTTGTCGCCTTTTTAACTGCATATACCTTTATTTTAACTGTCATATTCAGTAGATTCTACCGACAAACTTTAATAAGTGCTTTCCATAAAATAACATAATTGGAAAATAATTTTTTTATTTACAATAAAAAAACATATGTTTTCGAAACATGTTTTTTTCTGCTTGCAAATTCTTACTGGCAAAAATTTGGGCAGTAAAAATTTGCAAGAAAAAGAAGAAGACTTAGAAACTCTCATCATAGAACTGTCACTTTATTCTCTCTTTTTTCTTTCTGTTTACTGAGTATTTGTGTAAACGAACGCCATCCAGTAATCGAATGGACCTGTTGATTTCATTAACATCACAAATAACAGCCCTTCGTAGTTGGTGTAGGGTATAAAAACAAAAAAAGGCATAAAGGTGACACGGAGGAAGTAAGAAGATAAACAAAAAATCTAAAGTAGAATGTTTGTATATGTCTGTTTAATCACTTCTGAAAGTATTCAAATAGAGACAATCTGACAAAAAAAATATATATAAAAAATAATACAATTTAATGGAAAATCACTGATGGAAACTGTCCATAGAAAAAGGCAGAAACTGGATCTAGTCTGATTTACAAATTTAATGTGTTTATAACTTTTGAAGAGAATGTTTATTCTTCTACTTAACCTCAAACCTACTAAATTAGAATTAATAAAAATACATATAAATTACAATATTAGTTGTATTTGGTCTATGCGACGCGTTTGGAAAAACAACACTTTACTGAAAAAAATTTTGATTGCCATTGCACATAAAAAACACATTTCTTTTTGTTTCCCCTCCACAACATATACGAGTTTGGTTAAGATCTGGGTAGCTAATTCGGTAATCAAACAGGCCATTTAATTAATTTTAATATACAACCCAAAAAGTAGTTATTTGATTTAACTGCAATAACAGTTGTTATTCTATGGAAAACTATAAATTACCTTTATCACAGTTATAAAAAAAAAACAACTAACCAAAAGTAGTTTATTAAAGGAATTAAATATGCTAAAATCCTAAACGTATTTAACAAATTTTAAAAAATAATCCGTTGTAGGCATGTCCCTATCCGGATTTCATTCTTGCCTAAGGAAATCGTCATTTCCTAACGATTGTTTGAAGTAATTATTTTTAATATTATAATAAACAACTACCAAAACAGTATTTTTGCAGTGAACAGTTAATATATGTTAGTTATTTTAAAAATAAAAAATTTCGTTGAATGTTTGAAAATTCTTGTTTAGTTTATGTGTTATTATTGATAAATGTTTATTTTGAAAATAAAAATCAGGGTTTGGCTTAAAATCTAAAGTTGGATTAAGGAATTATTATTATTTTTCTTAACGGTTTACATTAAAATAAATTTTTATAATGCCGAAAAGCATTAACTATAAAAACACAGTAGTTCTATCAAGTGTGTCAGTTGCATAAAAATTTTTGTAGTAAAAATTTGTCAGTTATTTTTTGGGCTTTTATTTGTTGTTTTTTAACATTTAGAAATAACTACACTTTTAGTTATTTTTTCTTTTTGTTGCCTATTTAACCGCATAATATCACTGTTTTAACTGTTATTTTCAGTGGATGCTACCGACAAACAAACCAACAAGTATAGTCAGAATTTTTCCAAAATGTCAAAAAAAATGTTTATATGCGAACTATTTAAACTTTTTTCAATTAAAAAAACATAAGCACCGTTTTTTGTTTAATAATTTTTTAATTTTTTTAAATAATTTAATTAATAAAAAAAAAACTTCAAATGAGAACATAAAAAATACAAAAGTCTATACAGGTTTTTGAAAATATAAAATAAAATTACAAATTACTAAAATTTAAAATTATAATTACTACAATTAAAATTAAAAAAAAAAAAATTATACAAAATTTTAAGAAAAATGAGAAAATAAAATTTTTATTTGAAAAAAAACAAAAAATATTTTTTAAACAATATCGTTCGACGTTCAAAGTATTATAATTTTCTTTTTTAGTTATGCTAAAAAAATAATAAAAGGAATGAATATCACTTGTATATAAACTATTCATTTTATAATGAATTTTTTTTTAATAAATATAATTTTGTATGTAAAAAAAAAAAACTTAAAAGTGATGGTTTTTTCGTTTGAAACTTATACTTATTTTTTTTTTTTTATAAAACAAAAGCAGTTTTTTTTAAATAGAAATCAGTGCGTTTTTTTAGAGGATAAGAAAAAGTTAAATTTAAAAATTATATTAAAGAAAAACTTAGAACTATTTTCTTAAGGACACCGATGTTGTGCTTGTGCTACTGCTGCTGCTGTTCGATTTTGTTGGTTCGAAACGTTGGGTTAAAGAAGCTACACTTGAAGCGGGAAGTTTTTTAGCGGAGGCTGCCGTCGTTATTGTAGCTGCCGTCGTTGGAGCTATGGGAGCCTTGGTAGGCTTCTTTTGTTGATTAAATGATGGTTTAGCTGATATAGGTTTTGGTTTTTGTATGGTTGCACTTGGTTTTGTCGTTGTTATTGCTGAACCATTTGCTGGCAGTGATTTTTGTTGTTGTGATTTAGGAGTAAATGCTTTAGCTTTTAAAGCAGAATTTGTTGAAGCTCCCACTCCTACTCTGTTTTGTGATGCTGTCGTCGTTGTAGCTAATGTTGAGCTATTATGAGGCGGTGGTTTAAAACTTGAAAATGCTGTGGTGGGTGATAAATCTGATCTGGTGGGCGCCACTCTTGCTATTGGAGCATTTACCGGTGCCGGCCTTAAATAGGAGCTTTGATTGGTTGAACTTAAACTAGTTTTATTATTTGTGTTTATTTGAGACTCTTTAATTGTAGAGTCTTTTGAAGACTCTTCTTTATTTGATTTACTAGATTCCTCTTTGGATATAGATTTTTGTTTAACTAGATTTGTTGCAGCGGCTGAGTATATAGAATCACCACCATTTCTTTTTTCTATTTCATTGACTATTTCACCCAGCAGACCTAAATCGGAGCTACTGGCTACACTATTACGTTGGCTACCCACCAAATCACTACGTTTTAGTGTTTGTGAAGCTGGCGGTATTTCATCGATTACTGAGTAAATATTATCGCCATCGTTAGTTGTAGAGACTCGATGTATTGGTGAATCTTGTTCCTTAACACTGCTTAAGGTGGGCTCCACAAATTCACAATCGTCATAGGTATGTTCGGGTCCCCGTTTTATAGTTATAGGCAATTGATAACCTGAAGATGTGGTAGAATTTGTTTTTTTCAAAGCCGGTGGCCTGGGAGGAGGACTTTTTGGTCGTGCTGTATTTAGGGTCTGTGAAGATACAGCACTTCTTGGTCTATTTTGTTGTTGTTGTTGACTGGTTTGACGCATAGAACCAAATGTTTGAATGTTAGGTTTTTTCGTAGGAGACCTCATGGATTGGGCGCGTTTCACTAGATTCTTGGTTTCCTCTTCTTTGGGGGATAAAACTGTTTCTGAATCTGAATTTGAAGATTCTCCAGGTGGAGAAGTATTCATAGGCATAGGCGCCGATATTTCTAAATTTTTCAATTTCTCACGATCTATATAAGTTTTTTCCTTAACTGGTTGTTTATCTTCCTTTTTCAAAAATGAAGTTATTCTCCTAATAGTACCATCGCGTTTCACATTTAACTTTGGATCATTATGTAAAGGAACCGGTGGTGGTGGTGCTAGTTTTAATACTTCTCCTTTAGGAGCCGTTGGTGCTGGTCTTGTAGGTGATGACATTGTTAAGGTAGAAGCTTCTAATACTGGCATGGATATAATAGGTCTAGCAGTTGAACCTGGATTGGGTGGTGGTAAAGCTGGAGCATCACGTGTCAAAGGAGGTGCAGGAGCCTTTCTTGTCAAAGTACCATTTAGCTTAACATCATTTTGTTTTATAGGCGGTGGTGGTGCTGATCTCTGAGGCACTGAATTGTCTTGTAACGTGGGTTGCACGTAGGCCACATTTGGTCCGGTAAAATTATTGGTCGGTGAAGTAGTATCATTTAATGGTCTTAGAGTGAAACCCTTAAATTTACCATACAAGCCACCGTTACCCACATCATTGGAATCACTGTTAGATTTCAATAAAGCTGAATTCATATCATCTGTACTGCTGGGTGTAGACTTGGGTAAACCATTGGGCTGCATTTGATTGCTGCTATTATTACCATTTGGTCCCCGTGAAGGTGGCTGTTTATTACCGCTAGCTGATTTGATACTAAAAAATAATACAACAAAATATTAGTTGTCTAGCCAAAAATTGGAAAATTTCAAAAATTTAGATTGTATTTTTTAAAAGAGTTTTTTTGTTTGTGTAAGTGTTAACATACCCATGCTAAAGTTGTATGGAAAAACAAAATATGATAACCATCACCCATTTAGAAGACAAGCTCTAGACAAGCACATTCATATGTTTAATACAAAAACTAAAGCTAAAAAATCAATTACTTTTAGAAATTAAGTACATACAATTAAACCAAACACCATGCATTAAAATTAAATAAAAAGAAAAACAAGCTTTACTTAATACTATTTAATAAAATTTTATTAAAATTATAAAAAAAAAAAAATACATTTAAAAATTAAAAGATTACAAGTAAATATGAAATTATTTAAAATAAATTTTCTTATCTATCGTTTATAAATCAATTAAGTATTTTGTTTGAACAAAGGAAATTTTAGTTGATTTTGATTTTCAGATCGCAAAATATCACTGGGTTAAAAAAATAATGAAGGAATTCAAAGTAGCACGATTTTGAATTAATCAAACTTACGATAAATGTTAATTTACTGAAGTCAAAAAAGTTTGACAGTTACTGCATGACAGTTGTTTGTGTAGTAATCAGTAGTTGTTGTTTTTAACAGTAATTACAGTTGTTTTTCTATGAAAAAATACAAAACAACTGTTATTACAGTTATTTAAGAGAACAACTAATGAAAATTACTGTAATTTCGTAACAATTGTTTAAATTAGTTATATTTAATATCATAATAAACAACTACCAAAACAGTATTTTTACAGTAAACAGTTGCTTTTGTTAGTAATTTAAAAAATTAAAAATTTCGTTCAATTTTAAAAATTCTTGATTGATTTATATTTGTTATTATTGCTATATTTCTAGTTTGCACATAAAAATCAAAAACTTGTGTTGTATCTATAATGCATAAAAGCAAAATAACTGCAGAACGGTTTGAAATTTTTACTTCATATTTTAAATACGCTAAAATAGTAACACATATTTTTGTAATCGAAAGGAAAAAATAATTTTTTTTAAAATATACTTTTATAATACCAAGAGAATTAACTGTAAAGAACAGTAGATTTTAACCATTTTGTCAGTTGTTTTAAATTTTTTATAGTAAAAATTTCTGAGTTAATTTTACGATATTGTAATGCATTTGCTATTTTTCAACAGTTAAAAATAACAACATTTTTAGTTGTTTTAAAGGTAAATACTTTTGTCGTCTTTTTAACTGCATATACCCTTGTTTTAACTGGCATTTTCAGTAGATTCTACCGATAAAATTTTTTGAGTGTACTTACAATAGCACGACATGTGAATTCCATCAATGTAAATTTAGTTTATTTATTAAAAAAAAACACAGTCATAAAGTCGTCAGTTTATATTTTTTTTATTAAATTCATTAGAGGTTAACTAAAGAATTCTAAAACTTAAGAGAATTTGAGATTAAAAATGTGATTTTAAAAGCGATTTTGTGATAAACCCATTAATACGCAAAGTGCTCTTTTACTGGAAGAAGAAAATATTTTTATTCACAACGAGTAAAAAAGTTACAAGTCGGGCATGCCGACTATAGAATACCCTACACCAGTCTGATTTAAAGCCAACTAGTGTTTGGATCCGAAATTTGAATGGGTTAAAACAGACTTGTGTCAAAATTTTCTATAAAATCATAAAAGAAGAGAAAGAGCGATAGGTCCAAATATGGACCGATCCTATCTAGAATAGGCTTTTTCCTTGGGACCATGTGAGTCAATGAACCAAATTTCATTGAAATATCTTCGTATTTGCGACATGCAGCGTGTAACCAAGCCAATTTTGGGGGACCCTTATATGGGCACTAGGTCTAAACATGGACCGATTTTAACAAAAATCAATAGGCTTCATCCTTGGGCCGACATAGGTGTGTGTACGAAATTTCATTGAAATATCTTCGTATTTGCGACCTGCAGCGTGTAAAAAATAAAATTTTGGGGGGTACCCTTATATGGCCACTAGGTCTAAACATGGACCGATGTTCACCAAAATCAATAGGCTGCGTTATTGGGCCAATGTAGGGCTGTGTACCAAATTTCATCAAAATATCTTAATATTTACGACCTGCAGCGTATAAACAGTATAATTTTGGTAGGACCCTTATATGGGCACTAGGTCTAAACATGGACCGATGTTCACCAAAATCAATAGGCTGCGTTATTGGGCTAACATAGGTCTGTGTACCAAATTTCGTCAAAATATCTTAATATTTACGACCTGCAGCGTATAAACAATATAATTTTGGTAGGACCCTTATATGGGCACTAGGTCTAAACATGGACCGATGTTCAAAAAAATCAAACTTGTTCGTCCTTGGGCCAACATAGGTCCGCGTACCAAATTTCATCAAAATATCTTAATAGGTGCGACCTGTAGAGTGCGCACAAGATTGCATGGACAGACAGACAGACGGACGGACGGACGGACAGACGGACATCGTTAAATCGAAATAAAAAAAATTCTGAACCGATCGGTATACTATAAGGTGGGTCTACGACCAATATTTTTTGGTGTTACAAACATCAGCACAAACTTACAATACCCTGACCACATAGTGGTGTAGGGTATAACAAGAATTTAAAAAATCAACAAAGTTTTTTAATTTTTAAATAACTAACCAAAATAACAGTTTACTGCAAAAATATTGTTTTGGTATTTATTTATTATGATATTAAAAATAACTGCTTTAAAAAATTGTAACGAAATTACAGAAATTTTCGTGAGTTGTTTTCTTACGGTTTTTTTCTTCTTCCATAGAAAAACAATTGTAATTACAGTTAAAAACTACAACTATTGATTACTACACAAACAACCGTCATGAAGTAACTGCCAAACTTTTTTGACTGTATGAGAACTTTTTCTTTGGAGAAAATTTCAATCCTTTATCTATTTTTTCATGGGCCATTTAAGTCTTTTTGTAATTCTAGAAAATTGTGTAAATTTTTGTAACTTTGAATTGGAAAAAATCACCGAATAGTAATAAAAAATTCATATTAAATTTGTTATCGTGTGAGTTTATCGTTTCGAGTTGGAAAGAATATTTCGTTAGTCGATTTTATTTTTAAACTAAAGTTTATATTAAATAAATACTACACACTATAAAAAAAAAAACTTAAAACACTAAAAATAAACTATTTTAATATATAATAATATGGTACTCACAGCAAGTCTTATAAAAACCAATAAAAAAAAACGATTAAAACTTAAGCATTATATTTCCCATCATGGGATAAGATATGGAGGAATTAATATATTTTCGGCATTTTTGACTTGAATTCGCATTAAAATATTTTGCTTTGAGACAACATGGGAATAGTTTCACTTTAAATTAAAAAATGTTAAACAAAATTTTAATTGTAAAGTAAAATCCATTTATTAGTGCTGCGTTCACATGTTTTCAAATCCCGAGTTTTCAATGGTAATCTCGACCGGAAATCTTGACATTTTACATTTTCACTTTATGACAGTAGCGAGATTTCGACTTGACAACCGCATTTTTTTGTAAACAAAGTACCATAAAAAGTAACCTCAAAATAAAAATATTTCTAAAAACCATTTTATTCATTGGTGGAGTACAATTACATTGTTTTATGTAAAGATCCAACACGACGAGCTAGAAGCAAAAATTATCAATATTTTGATGGAAGGAAGATACAATGGTTTCTTCAGTGTTATGTTTCGCGGGAAGCAATCATTAGTACATTTATAATCATTAGTACATTTCGGCATAAATTTGTCTTTATTATATTTTTAATAATTCTTTTATTTCATTATTTTGTGTTATTTTTAGGTTATTTTTTCAGTCATCTGTTGACCAATGTTGCCACTTTTCATGCAAAAACTTTACAAATTAAGCGAAACGCAGTGTTGTATTCTGTAAAAATCTCCACATTTGTGAGATTTTCATGAGATTTCTTAGAAATCTCGCGAATTTACGGGATTTCTTTTGTATGGGGTATGGGAATCTCGGGATTTCACATGATATTTTCATTAAAATATCAATTTTAGTGGAAATCTCGGGATTTGGGCGCAGATATAAATGCAACTTATTGGAGTTCTTAAAAGATTTAAACTAGACATGGGCACGGGAGTAGAATGCTGCGTGATTCACGTGAATGAAGCGTTATTGTGAGTGCAATCTTAATTAACTCACGTCAACCTGAGCGGGTGTGAGTAGAAAAAAAATTTCGTGAAGGAGTCAAAATCCACTCACGTGCTCATCTCTAATTTTAACGTCTTCGAACAACTGGAAATATGTACAGATAATTAAGTCGTTCTTGCGGACTTCCTTTGATTTTGAAAACATCAGTCAGTATAGTTATTGTTCCAGTTTATGTGATAAAAATCAGTCCTTACTTGGTCCATGGGATAAAATATGAATTACAAGTTTCAAGAATTTATCTGTATGATTTAATGTGAATACTCTAAATAATATTAAAATAATTGTTTAAAAAACCAAACCATGCACTTTAAGTAAATAAAACAAATACTACAACGTAAAATCATAACAAAAGCAATGTTTTTTCTTTGCAACAATTGAGGCGTTAATTATATGTATTTTCTAAACACAATTTTTCGGTTATTGCATTAACAATTCATGCTTGAAGGAATTCGATTGAAAAATGCAAGACAAATGAAAATGAGAAATTAATGTTTTCTTAAATTTTTATGCGCAGATATAAATAGCTAACTAATGCAATTTGAATAGAAAATTTGCAACAAATAAAATTGAATCTTATACTGCATTTAGACTGAGCGAAAACTACCTTCTTGATAGTTATTACTTGTCAAAACCCATATATAACTCTGAGTCTTGACGAGACATTGATTTGTTTGCACAAAATCTAATCGTCGGCAAAATAACGGGAAAAAATTTGTCCATTTGTTTTGGGTGGGGAATACGTAATGGCAGACAATTCATTATTTTTTGTTGGAGTAGGTCACAAACGAAACTATTTATTTTCATGTTTTCAATGTGTTTTTCACTAATTTTTTACCAATAATAAAAAGTAAATTGCATTAAAGTCAATAATAATGCAAATTATTTACTTTTTCTTAACATTTTATTCATCTTCACTTATTTTCTTTAGTTTTTAGTAATGCCACTCAGTAAAAATTAGATCTGGCATCGTGGCTGATGTTGCACATAGTTGTGAGAACAATTGTGCTGACAACAGGTTTGTTCCACGTAATTCTGGGTAAAGTCTGGTAAAATGAACAAATAATAATCTCAAAAAATGGTAAAATTGCTCACAATACCTGGAACGCACAAAACCATATTTCAAGCCCAAAAATTAACGTCAAAGTTATTCATATAAACAAAAGCTATTTTTAAGAATAAAATATCGAAGGGAATAAAGAAAAAATGTTAGAACGTGGTATTTGTTAACGATATTAATTATTGTTTACAAGTTTTGTTAATATTTAAATTATTTTTACAAATTTAAAACAACTGATTTACAAACAACTAGTGATTTGACAGTTTTACCATTTTACCCGCAAAAAAAGTACGGGTAACTTCTGGTAAAAAGAGAAACAAATTATTCTCTCATCAACGCTCTCAGTTACCCAATTTTTAACAATAGAAACGCTTTTTGGTAAGATTGGGTTCCCGCGGGTACCCGCGGTAACGTACGTGGAACAGAGCTAACGTTGTCTGAACAAGAACAAAACATGAACAAGAGTGGTCCACACGAGACAAATTCATGGGTGAACAAGAAATTGTTCGTTGGTTGAACAAATCGATGTCTCGTCAAGACGTTAAGTAAAGACAGGAAGAATTAGTTTATGCTAGTTAAATAGGGGGTTAATTATGAACCTTTTTACCGACGCACGATAGTGAAATGACACCTAAATAACTATCATTTGACGATGGAACTCACTTGAATCAGAGTCTTTAATTATAGAGATAAGAAATCACAACTTGCACTACCGACCGGCAGTTGGCGCTGAAATTTAATATTACCTGAGTAACTATTTAGTATCAGTTTAGTATCAGCTGAGCTTATATTTGAAAACACACAAATTGTTGGAATGGAAAAAACAAACGCTAAATATGTTCGAATAAATAAATTTTAGATATTAGGGATTTTCATATAAACTCATATTCTCATTTTTCGGCCGGATACTAATAACAAATATAAACTAAGGCCCTGTGCGAGGTGGCTAAATAAATTCTAAACTAAATATTAATTGACAAAAGGGTTTAAAATTTCTTTAAACAAAATTTGAAAACTTTTTAAAATTTCACAGAAACTTGGAAACCTGAATTTAGTTTAGATTTTATTTAGCCAGTTCGCACCCTAAATAAGGATTTTAAAAGATTAACGAATTTTTTTTTAAATAAAAATACTTTTTTAGTAAATACAAATACAGTACTTTTCGTTAGCTAATTTCTAAAATAACTGTCATAATAGTTGTTTTGTATGTTTCCATAGAAAACCAACTGTAGTTGCAGCTATAAATAACAACTACTGATTACTACACAAACAACTGTCATGTAGTAACTGTCAAACTTTTTGAGTGCTTCAGCAAAAAAAACCCTGAAAACTATTGTAGTGCAGTTTATATACAAGACATTTTACTAATTTTTCTACTAACTTATTTTTTTGAGTTTAATATAGCAGTTTTTTTTTTTTGCTATTTTTGGTCTACAAATAAATACTTAACAAAAATTTATCCATATTTCAACAGTATAATAAGTCATTTTCAATTAAGTAAAAGTCAACTCAAATATAACTAAAATTAAACAGTAAATTTTTGCTGCTGTTATCTTAGTAGTATTTAGCAAAAAAAACTTGTGCTAATTATAGTAGTTTTTTCTCCAAAGGCATTTTTAACTAAATTGAAGAAGCCCTTTCTGCTATTTTTACAGGTTTATTTCTATGAGTGCAAAAATGAGAATTATAATGATCAATTTGTTTTCTGGGTATTCAAAGATTTATAATAATTAAATTTTCGAAAATCGGTTCTTCAGAATGGTATCCCCTGCCACATTTAGAATATATCTTCCAAGAAGACATTGAAGCAATAAGTTTGTTCGACGTAATTTTGGGTAATGTCTGGTAAAATGACAGTAAACAAATAATTATCTCAAAAAATGGTGAAAATGCTCACAATAACGGGAACGCAAAAAACCACATTTCAAGCCCAAAAATTAACGTCAAAGTTATTCATATAAGCAAAAGCTATTTTTGAGAATAATATATAGAAGGAAATAAAAAAATATATTAGAAAGTGGTATTTGATAACGCTATTAATTATTGTTTACGAGTTTTGTTAATGTTTTAATTATTTTTCCAAATTTAAAACAGCTGATTTATAAACAGCTAGTGATTTGACAGTTTTACCAGTTTACCCGAACAAAACGTACGGGTAACTTCTGGTAAAAAGAGAAACAAATTATTCTTAATTTTCAACAATAGAAACGCTTTCTGGTGAGATTGAGTTCCCGCGTGTACCCGCGGTAAAATACGTGAAACAAACCCAATAGGTGTGTTTCTTTGCTTTTTGGGTAAAGTTCGGTAAAATGAGAGTAAGCACAAAATCCTCTCGCAAAATGACAAAATTACCCAATAGTACGGGAACACAAAAAACCACTTTTCTAGCACAAAATCTTATTTCAAAGAATAATGTGAAACAGTGATGGGACTTTAAAAATTTTGTTTTGTGCCAAGCGTGTGACTAATATGTAACAAATGGGCCTTCATTGTGCCAAAACTCAATTTTCACTCAGTACCCGTGTTTTCAACTTTAATTTCATTTCGTGTAGTTCAACTTTAATTTCATTTCGTAATAGCATTCTTATGGAATTCTATTTTGAATGAATTCTAACCGAATGAATTAAAATTTTCTTGAATTCATTCATAGGAACATTTTCTAAAACTGAAGTAAATTTATCATGAATTAAACTTAAATTCTAAATTTAAATCATTTGAATTTTTAAAATTCTATGGGTTATTCGGTAATATCTTCGATGACATTTTTTAGTTTCGCTTTGTTCGAAAAGGTATTTTAATACCAATAAATGCTTAGAAACTAAAAATTAAGAAGTTTTTATAGAGTTGTTATTTTTTATATCCATTTTATATTAAATTTTGTAGATAATCAAAATGTGCCAAAATTGTATCGGTTGTGCCATTGTACCAATCAATCTTAGATTGTGCCACAAATCCCATCACTAATGTGAAAATGCGTATAATTTCAGTTTGCAAATTGGCACAAATACACATATTTATTCGCATTTGAAAGTTGTTTTTGATGTTATTCAATTAATTATTATAAAAAAACAAGTTTCTTCTGCTTATTTCTTTATTTAATTCAAATTTCAAATCTATTTTCATGATTAAGTGTGTTTGGGTACCCAAAAATTTGTACAAATTCGTACAAATTTGTACAAGTTTTTACTGGAAGGTGTTTGTTTACACAATTACTCAGTAAGGAGAGAGGAAAAATAGAGAGTAAAGTGACAGGTCAATACCAGAGAACTTACAAGTTTTTACTGGATGAATTTTTGCTAGTAAGAATTTGTAAGAAAAAAAAACATATGGTTGAAAACAAATGATTGAAGAAACAAAACATTTGTCTAAAAAATGTTTAAATAATTTTTTGTAAAAACAAAAAATATTTAAATATAAGCTTATTTACGATGGAAGAAGTAAGTAGCTGATCATTTTATTAGGTTTTATTTATTAATCCAATAATTTGAATAGGTTTATTTCGCAATCAGCTATTTTAATAACTGTTGTCAATTTAGCTATTTTTTCGACAAATCTAGCGATATTTCAACTCGTTTAGCGGGTAAAATATAATTTAGCTATTAGCGATAAAACTAGCGATTTTTCTTTTAACAGTCTTGACATTTTCTTAGCATTTTTTTACATTTATTTCCTTGACAGAGTTTTTGAATCATTATTATTCAGCGATTTATCGCTAAATTTTTATAAAAAACTTAAAAGTTCGAAAAGTTTGGAGATGTATCGATAATTTTTTTAAGAAGGTTTTAAGAAGTTTGAAAAATATAGCTATTTTTGTGAAATTTTTCAACAGAACCTGAAAAGTTCGTGAAATTTAGCGATTTATAGCTTTTTTAAGTTTTTTATAATTTAGATATTTTCTAGTGATTTTTTAGTTTGCTTTAGCGATATTTTTAGGAAAGAAGTTGGCAGCAGTATTTTACTAATTCTTTCAATTTTTCTGTTTGCGTACATTTTTAGATATTTTTCTTTTTGAGAGTAAATTTTGCCTTACTCTCTGTAAATTTGTTACTGAGTAATTTTTACTGGACTTTACTGGAAAAGTAAGCAAACACACCTATTGTTTTTTGTTTATATTTACATCAGCTGTTTTACCAAAGTTTACCCGAAGAAAAAGTCTGGGAAAATTTTGGTAAAAAGAGACACACTAATACACTCTCATTAGCGCTCTCATTTACCCAATTTTCGAGTACGGGAACGCTTCTGGGTAAATTTCGGTAACTTTGGGTAAATTTCGGTAACATTGGGAACGTACGGGAACGCGCTTAATATTGTACATTTTTTATTTCGAAAAAGTAGTATTTCAAAAAGATCATACTATTATTAGAAAAATCTTTTGGCGATACTTGAAAAATTATATCAATACTGTATGTCAGAATTGTGTCATCTAAATTTTATCAGTTTGGAAAAAATGAAAACAAAATTTTTGCAAACAAATGGATATCTAATGCATGAAACCATCGAATTAATTCAGTTATTAAAAGTATAGTTTGAGATATATTGGTGAACTGTAGTGTAAAACACAAGTATTCCCAGCAAAATCTTTCATTACCAAATAAGTGGTTATATAATAGGAATTCATAGCTCCGTACAACTTATTTTTTGGCGTCTAAACTCATTATTTTTGTTTGGCGTGGTCGTTTTTATAAGTAGTCACGCTTACCCGCTCGCTTACGAAAAAATGAGAAATAAGTAGTTATGAGATTTTGAATAATAAGTGGTTACACACATGCTTACAAAAAGTTGAATTATAAGTGGTTATCAGATTGCTTACTTGATTCTTCAAAATAAGGAGTTAAGCAAATACTTTAGCTTCAGGAAATACATTCAGAAAAATTTAAGTTTTCTCTAGTGTGTAATTTGAGGACTCGTCATAAAAATTTAAACATAAAACATATTTACATATAATAAATAAAAATGTGTAAAATTTAACTGCGTAAAAAGTACTTATTTAAACTATTACGAGTAAGTCATTATTTTATATTTAGAAACATTGAATACAATAGGCCGTTATTAGGAAGTCATTATTTTGTATTATAAAATAATGCAAAAGTTAATGATATATCATTTTTAGTAATGCAGATAGTAATGAGGTGTCATTACCAATATTTTGCTGGGTAATAAATAAAAATGTATAAAATTTAACTGTGTAAAAAGTATTTATTTAAAATATTACGAGTAAGTCATTATTTTATATTTAGAAACAATGAATACAATATGCCGTTATTAGGAAGTCATTATTTTATATTATAAAATAATGCAGAAGGTAATGATATATCATTTTTGGTAATGCTGATAGTAATGAGATGTCATTACCAATATTTTGCTGGGTTGTTCCTGTACTTCTTGAGTCAAGTTTTTTCAAATAAGAGAATTGTAAAGGAACGAATTAATAATTAAATTCGTTCCTTTACTTTTTGGGTAAAGTTCAGTAAAATGAAAGTAAGCAAAAAATCCTCTGACAAAATTACCCAAAAGTAAAGGAACGCACAAAACCATTTTTCGAGCCTAAATGCATTTCAAAGAAATATGTGAAAATGCATATCATTTTAGTTTGAAAAATTTAATAAACACACATATTTATTTGCATTTAAAATTTCTTATTGATTTTGTTCAATTAATTATTATAAATAAAACATTTTTTTTGCGTTACCAAAGTTTACCCGGAGAAAACGTCTGAGAAAAATTTTGGTAAAAAGAGAAACACAAATACACTCTTATTAGCGCTCTCATTTACCCAATTTTCGAATACGCAACGCTTTTGGGTAAATTTGGTAAGAAATTTATCCAATTTACCGCTGGAACATGAGGGTTCCAATTTTACTAAAAAGCGTTCCCGTGTACGTACATGGGGTAACTGAGTGTATATGTGTTTCTCTTTTACTTTTTTTCGGGTAAAGCCAAAACGTTGACGTAACCTGACGTATCTCTAGTATCATAGATTGAATCAGCTGAGCATAGACGAACAAAACGCAATTGTGAAAATAAGAATTCATATAAATTAAAATACGCAAAAGCAATGCCTTATTTATAATTATTAGGGCAAGGAATTCAATGCAAATGCATGTTTTTTCTCGATAGTGCAAAACTAATATGTATTAAATATGTATCCGAATCATCAAATCATGCATATTTCTGCATGTTTTGACTTCAAATGCATATTTGGTGCCCTTTTAATGCATATATTGTACTTTTTAATGCATATTTGTAGGTACATATTTTCCATTTTTAGTAGCATTTTTAATTTGTTCAAAAATTAAGTTTTATTTATAATTGTTATATTTTGATTCAAACAAAATATTAAGAGTACTCATTATAACTCGTTAATTTCTTGTACATAGATTACATAGATATCTAACTCTTTGAAATTCGCTGTCAGTGAACGGAACTCATAAGAATGTGTTAGACATACGTCCTATACCTATACAAAAAATATTTGAATGTGTGCATAAAAATTGTTTTGTTGACAAAAGAAGAAGAAGAGTAAGATATCTCTTTAATCTATGTCCTTGTAAACCTTGTTAAATACAAGCCAAACTTTTTATGCATGGAGCTTTAAATTAAACTCATAAACATACCAGGTTTACACCATTTACCAGTAGAATACGAGTTTATATGAAAACCCCTGTTTTTTTTTGTTATTTTGAAAACTTAACATTCTTTGAAATCTTGTTGACCAACTGAAAACCTCATATTTGCAAAAAAACTAATTGACTTTGCAGAAAAAGTTGTTTAAGTGCATGTTTTTTATGTTTTTAATGCTTATTTGTCGTTTTTAGTTGCATTTTATAGGCACATGTTTTCGATTTTTAAGGGCATGAAATTCCTTGTCCTAATAATAATAATTAATTAAACAAAATTTAAAAGTACTTTTAAATACAAATAAATATGTATATTTGTGCAATATTTCAAACTAAAGAACAATTGAAAAGTTTAACAATTTTCTTTGAAATAAATTATTGGGCTGGAAAAGTAGTTTTGTGTGTTTCCGTAATTTTGTGTAATTTCGTCATTTTGTAAGATTATTTTGTGCTTACTTTCATTTTGACGAACTTTACCCAAAACGTACCGGAACACAACTAAAATGCCTGGGTAAATTTCGGTAAAATGGGAAACAAAAATACCCTCTCATGAGAGGGTATTTTCAAATTTTCGAATATCGGAAAGCTTTTGGGGTAAGTTTCGGTTAGTTTGGGTACCCGTGGTAACGTACAGGAACAAAATTATAAATGTAAATGAATTTTTAAATTAAGAAATACATTTTTCTTCTTCTTAATTTCCAGGTGATATTTTTTCTTTCTTTCGGAAGATAATTTGGCGATAATTTTTTTTTTTTGTAAAAAAGCGCGGAATTATTTTACAGATGATAATTTGGCGATGATAAATTGCTTAAAATATAAAGCATTTATCTTACAAAAGTATTGCTAAGACGTATCGATTTGGAACGGACGTTTATTCCCGAATGGGGGAACTTCCGCAATAAGATAATGATTATTTCCGCAATGAAATTTTTCTTCAGACGATACGATTTCAAAACATTTTCGTATTGCAATGTTCGCAGGGTCGTTAAAAAGTTAAGAAAATATTAAATGAAACTTGTTTGAGGAAATTATATGACTTTTTAACACTTTCAGACTCAACCAGCTTGCAAAAATTGATGGATTTTATAACTTTAAAGTAAAATGGTATTAAAACTATTAAAATTTCCCAATCTCAATCCTTATTTTATGAAATATAATTTAGGTAAAAGTGTAATTGAATATTTTTTATCTAAATAAACCTATTAAAACTTTTGTAATTTTAAGAGAAAACATCACATCTCACAATTCGTGTATGTCAACAATAGATCCATTCGTTTATTTAAGTTCAGTAAGAATTACCTAGAATAAACTTAAAGAAAGTAAGAAAAAACTTACTCTCAAAATAAAAATTTTCCAAAAATGTACGCGAACAGAAAATGTGCGTTCCCGTACGTTACCGCAGGAAATTTATATGCAATTTTGAGTACGGGAACGCGTTTGGATAGCTTGGGTAACCTCGGTAAAGTACGGGAACAGACATAGAATTTGAAATAATTTGCAAGTTTGTTAGCACAGCTGATTGCAACACTGAATACACAGAAAAAAAAACAGTAGGCACCAACATTGGAATTTGTAAAAGCAATCACATTTTCTTTTAAATTGAAATTTTATCCTCAACAATTTTTTTGTTTGAAATATTTGTAAGTCGTTTGTAAATTGTTATCTTTCACATAAAAATTTTTTAAAAATAAACAGCCTTACTATCAATATTTTTCAAAGGTATATTTTTGTTAAAGTCGACTTTATTTTAAAGCAAAGGTTTTGTTTTAATCGTAATATACCAAATATTTAAAATGGAACTTTTAAAATAATGGCAAACATATACATTCAAAAATTTTGTTTATTTTAATTGAAAACCAAAACAAAAAATTCAAAAATAAAAAAAATTTTTTAAAAAATGTAAACAAAATTTGAAAACAATAAAAACAAAATAAATAAATATAAAATAAAAACAAATGAAAACTTTAAATTTAAAACAGAATTTTAAAAGTCATATTTTAAATATTTTGTATGGTACGAAAATTAAAATAATAGACGGCTTTTGTGATTTAAAATCGACTTTTTCTTTTTTATAATAAAGGTGAAAAATTCAAAGCTACAAAAAAATAAAAACTTTTTTGGATTTACAAATTTTTTTGTTGGTGCCTTTTTAAAGTTTTGTTTTTGTATTTACAAATTTGGTATGAGACAGGTGTTTAAAAATTTAATTAGAATTTTGTAAATTCTTTCTGTGTATACAAATAAATTATAGCTTGTCGGTACGGAAAAAAGGAATCCTTGATGTTAAATGTTATGCAGATGCATAGCAATATTTATTGATTTGCATCTGCATACAATAGGTCTATTCGTTTACTTTCCTCAGTCAAGTCCAGGAAGAATTACTCAGTACAAACTTACAGAGAGTAAATAAAATTTTTACAAACATGTAAGTGAACAGAAAATTTGCAACAATTTGCAAGTTTGTAGACACAGGTGATTACAACACCAAATATACAAATAAATTATAGCTCGTCTGTATGGGAGAAGATAATTTTTGATGTTTAATGTTAAGCAGAAATTAGACGGTGTCCCGTTAAATTTTTTATCAACAGTAAAATTAAAAATGAATATGTTAAAAACAACAAATACATCAGTTAAAGTCTAGTAAGTCGAATAAATATGGCATTTCTGGTTTACGATTTTAGCAAAAAATAAATACAATAGCAAAAATAAATAGATTTGTGTACAATAAATACAAAAATGGCAGTTTTAAAGTGAAAATAAAAGCAATAATCCTGAGGATTTCGACTTTTTTATTACTATACAATTTTAACAAAAAACTTGATTAAATTTGCTAAGAACTATGTAAAATTTTTGGAAAAACACAGAAAATAATCGATAAAAATTTCATCAAATTAAAAATCCAGCCATGCTGAAATCTCAAAATAAGTTTGTCTTGCATTTTCAAAATAATTTTAAATATCTATATTACAAATGATAAACACACCTATTGGTTTGATCGGTAATAGTATAAGTAGTGCCATCAACAAGTGCATGAGGATTTGTGGTGGAATTTAATCGAACTTCTGTGATTTCTAATTTACGTTTTAATGTACTAACATTGCTCGAATTTGAAATCGTATTTGTATTACCATTATGATTTTGAGTATTTAAATTATTATTATTGGAAGAAACAGAAGGAGGAGGAGATTTAGTTTTTAATTTCAAGTGAGGTTTTGTTATGTTCGCCGTATTAAATTTGTTTGCAATTTCATTGTGTGATTTCGATACTGTTATATTTGTATTTTTTGTAAAACTAGATTTTGAAAAATTTTCGTTAGATGCAGACATGTGCAAGGTATTAGTTTTACGCAAAGATAATTTTGGTGTTGTAGTGCTAGAAATTGTTGTAGTAATCGAAGGTGGTGCTATTATTAATTTAGGTGCAGTTGTATTTAAATTATTTGAGGTATTTGTTGGTTTTTTATTGTTTAAAGATGTTATTGTAGGTGGTTTTGGTGATTTTGGTGGTGCAACTGGTTTTGGTTTGATTTTAACACTAGTTCTAGGTGATAAAGTAGTGGGACATTTAAAAGTAGATGAGGAAGATGATGTAGAAGAAGAATAGGTAGTAGTAGAGGAAGGAGAATTCAAATTATTACAAATATTAGGTGTTATTGTGGTATATGAACTAGTGCTAAACGATAGACCCTGTTTCGGTGTTGATACATACATATTTTCAGCCAATTTGCCACCAACAAAGAATGGATGATGACGACAGTAGTACATGAAGAAACAAAAGGCAACCATAACGGGTAGAACGGCAAAGAAAAATATGTACATAAATCTTTGGAATGCTTCGTGACCTAAAAGGATAAAAAAGAAGAGAAAAAATGGAGATTTATAAAAATGTGTAAATTCTTCAAAACTGCAAATAGTTAATACTTACTATTAGGATTCGTTGCAGGACCACTGTCAACAGATCCCCCAGGACCTGGCAACTTGCACGTAGCTCCCGTAAATCCAATATTACAATGACAATTGCCCTTACTGTTGCAAATACCATTGCCATTACAATCTTCAGGACATTCTTTACCCATACCCGTATAACGTAGATGATCGATAGTCAAGCATTTTTGATCAACACACATTTTATTATCACCACATTTGGCACCGTTGGGAGTTAAACCTGGATCCGTTGATTGTAAACCCAAATCGACTAGTGCCGCCCTACAAGGTACTATATTATTTTCATGGGTAATGAATGAGTGTGACAATACAGCCGCTGTTTCCATGCCAAACTCTAATCTTTCATTTAAATGACGACAATGCAACATACCACAGAGAGCATTTTCCTCTTCACATGGTATAAATGTATTATTTAAACGATTATAGCCGCAATTACCACCACGTTTGCCTTGAACATTCATTTGTGAATAGCAGGGTTCCGAATTTTCGCCCGTAGGACCCCATAGAACACGACATTGATAAGAGTGTGAACGACAATTGCCTTGATAACAATAAGCCTGACCTTTATCACACTCTTCGGTGTCACGTTTAAATACATCCAGAGGGCAGTATTCTGATTCCCCGGTACAATATTCCGGTAAATCACATTCATTTTCTGCATTACGACATTCGGTACCAGCGATTTTTGGACGACAGGTATTCAAATCACAACATTCTCCGGTAGCACACGAGGCATTTGTATGTAACATACAGGTATAAGGATCACAACATGTATTTTCACAATAATTAGGTAAACCACAATCACATTGTTCACCCGGTTCAACAAAACCGTTACCACACTGAGGTGAATCGAAAAGTTTAGTGGGTTTATTGCGTAAACAATAATTCATGCCGCGGGAAAAGGCAATATTCAATTGATCTATACTACAGGAACTCCAGTGGGTGGGTAAAACTGAAGTGCTACTGGCAGACATAATACATTTTTCATCTTGACATTTGCAATCACTCGAATCATGTTCCATACCGAAATTATGACCCAGCTCATGAGCCATAGTAGTGGCTACTACACCGACAACTGGACTATGTTCCACATTTACGCTGCCGGAATATTCATGGGTGCAAATGGGTCCTTTAAAGGCTTTACCTGGGAAATAGAAAGAAAAATTAGTAAGAATTTTTGAAAACTTCGGATTTGCAGTATTTTCTATTGTCTTTTACTTACCTACTACTCCTTTATCGAATTTA
Organism: Leucophora obtusa; assembly: GCA_949987735.1. Lineage (NCBI taxonomy): Eukaryota > Metazoa > Arthropoda > Insecta > Diptera > Anthomyiidae > Leucophora > Leucophora obtusa. The sequence continues at coordinate 46,124,736 of OX465295.1, forward strand.
ATTTTCGTCAACAACTGGGCTGAGTCATTAGGATGCTGCAAAACCAATTTAGTGCGTCTATAGTTTAAAAAATTTCTTAAAGTTATATCAGCGTCGGGTGTTATCTCGATTTCATTCGATTCGTTCCATATGACAACACCGACTAAAGCTATGAAGATATTCAAAGGAACATAAAGCTGTAAAGGGCCAAAACAAAAAGTTAATAAACATTTTTCTGACAACGAAGGCGTCCCAAAGTTAACTTTCAGATCTTTATGAAACTTGGATATGTTGCCGAGGAGACACAATTTAGATATGTACATTAGAGCGTACCACCTTACAAGCAAAAAAAAAAAAGTTCGCCATACACCCTCCAATATGAAGTATTTTTGCAAGGAGGTTTCAAAAAAAAATTTTTTATTTTTTTTCCGAACGTAGGTGTCGCCATTTTACATTTTTCGTTATATCTTTGACATTTACAGTCGGATTTTAAAGTATGATATATCGATGTTTTTCTCTCGAGGAGACCAGTGTTTTTCTCTCGAGGCCCTTGACCTCAAGTATCCCGTTCTAGTAGTTAGCCACCAGATCTCAGTTGCTACCACCCTAATGTCAGAAAATTAAAGCTCGCAAAAAATCATTAAACTTTTGCTAATGAAGTTTTTCGATAAGCCCAGTAGAATTTTTTTTATATATTTGTTGCCGAACGTAGGCGTCGCCTTTTTAAATTTTTTTTCATTGGATTTTTCCTTTATAGCAAAACACTGGTCTCCTCGAGGCAAAAAAATCGATATATCACACTTTAAAATCCGATTTTAATGCCGAAGCTATAACGAAAAATTGAAAAAGGCGACCCCTACGTTCAAACAACGTAGGGGAAATTGCCTTACAAAAATACTTCATATTGGAGGGTGTACGGTGAAATTTTTTTTTGAGGTACGGTCTAATGTACATACATGTATTTTGTTTTAGCTGCCCAACTTCAGATTTAGATGGTAATAAAGGTTGTTGAAAACAAAAATTCAAAACTTTTTATTTTCATATCTTCAACATATTTTTATTCGCCATTAAATTGGTCTCTTAAGTATCAATAACAGTCGAATCACGATTCTCAACTCCTTTCCAGTGAGTGCTCATTACTAATGTCTAAATAAAAAGCAGTAGAATTATGGCCTGCGGCATATAATTCAGAGCCAAAACTCATTATTGCATTAAAAGAATTAAATGTGCTAAAATCCCAAAACTTAAAAATAATCTGTTGAAGGCATGTCCCTATACGGATTTCATTCTTACTTAAGAGAATAATCAGAGGACGATGTTTTTAGAATTTTTAGAAATATTTGTTAAGTTAAATTACAAACTCAATGCAAAATTCTTGTTCTCGTCTAGGAGCGTTATTAAACATTTAAAATATTAAAGAAAAAACAAAAAAACAACAAAAAATTTTTACCGCAATTTGCTTTATCAACTTCCAATATACTACTCTGTTCATCTTCCAATATATTACTACTCATTATTTTTATGCCACAAGGACTGCACTGATTATAAAAACGACTTCGTCTAAAAAAAATAGCTAATAGTACTAACGACGAGTTATCACCCAGTAGCAAATGGTCGAACTAGTTCTAAAACATACTAGTTTTTTGACTAGTAATTACATAACTAGTTCTCAAAATAATCATTTTGAACCAGTTGTGTACTAGTTAAATAAGATCAATGTAGAGACTGTTTAAAAAATACGAGATTTGAAATTATTAATTTTTTTTTGCATTTAAATTTAGGGTGGGTGCGAACTGGCTAAATAAAATCTAAACTAAATTCAGGTTTCCAAATTTTTAAGAAATTTGAAAAAGTTTTCAAAAAATTTTCAAAGAAATTTTAAACCTTTTTGTCAATTTGTATTTAGTTTAGAATTTATTTCGCCACCTCGCACAGGGCCTTAATAAATAAATCAGAGTTTGTAAATAAACACGTAAATTTTTTTAATGTGAATTGAATTGAGGTGTAAATCAACTGGTACAGTACTGGCGCCAAAGAGTCAATCCTCCATAACTAGTTAAGTAAATTTCTTATAATAACCGGTACAGCTTCTTCTTTTTCTTCCAAAAACAATAATCTGTAACAACCCTACGGGAAATTTTAACAAACTGTCACCGAACTGGCCCCTTTATATGAAATAGACTGGTCACTTTTACATGGCGTTGTCATAGGAGGGGGAAATTGACCCCTTGTGACATGTCACAAGACAAATCCTAGGACAGGTTACTGAACTCTCATAAAAAACAAAGTTCAGGGACCTGTCCTGGGATCTGTCTTGTGACATGTCACAAGGGGTCAATTTCCCCCTCTTATGACAACGCCATGTAAAAGTGACCAGTCTATTTCATATAAAGAGGCCAGTTCGGTGACAGTTTGTTAAAATTTCCCGTAGGGAATGTGTATAATAATAGTTTTATTGAAGCTGTGCAGAGATTTCAAAAGATTGAATTTAAATACGAGTTTTGAAATACTACCTTTGTTTGTAATACGTAATACATTCTGAGTTTGCAAATAAACACTAACAGCGGTATTCAAAATGAAAATTTAGCATAGAGTTAACATGAATTTTATTCATAATACTGTTGTTAAACTCATTCTAGTATTGTCGCTAAATTCCTTCTAATGTTCTGTTATCAAACGCCAAAAAACAAAAAATTTCATTCACAATAATAAAAAAGCCTCCCGGGTAAAAATCTTAATATGGTGTCATACATAAGTATATCTTTTTTGATAAATCCCCATATACAACGACATACAACTTTATCCGAAAAATGGGTCATCTACATGTGTCTAATTATATCAAATTAAATATAATTTGATACAGTTTGATCCGAGATTTGTCCATATCCAGGACATCAAATTATATCTAATTTGATATAAAAATATCTGATTTTATAAAATTTTTTCTGATATTAGGCATACTTTTTATGCATACCAGCTATTAAATTAACATTGAAATGTCTATGGTTTTAACACCCAAAGAAGACCCAAATTTTAAAACATAAAATAAAAATTTATTTGAATACTTTTGTCTTCTAAATCGTACGCATCATTTTTTAATATGATTTTACATGCAAAAACATCACGTGAAAATTATTTGGCCAGGGAGTAATTAACTCTGAATTTGCAGATAACTAATTTTGATGTTATATTAAATTATATTTTTAGTACGACGACACATACAGTGTTATAAAACTTAGTATCAAATCATATATAATCATATCGATCACTACATATAATTTGATTAGTTTTATAAGACTTATGTAGTTATATATGGAGTCAGATTTGGGGATATGTAATATCAATTACCTTACAAAAAATTCGTTGAAAAAATAATATCAGATGTAGTTGTATATAATGAAATGTGTCTTAATGTGACTCCATTCATTGTCAGATGTAGCCCAATCACATGATATATGACAATATATAACTATTTTTACTCGGGCTTGTATTTTTAAACACAGGGTTGGTCTTAATCGGTGTGCTAAGAAATCATTTTGAATAAACTCTATGTTAACAAGCTGCTATGCCTAAAAAACATTCTAGTTAACAGCTCGTTGTGTGCGATGTATAAGAAGCTACTAACTTTTCATTTTGAATACGGGGGTAAGAGTCTTTACTCAACTGTGATCGTAACATTAGGAATTAATTACTGTGATATTTTATTTATTTATTTTTACAATTGTTTTTAATTAATTATACATATATGTCAGGGACGCAACAGTTATAACTTTTATTCAAAAAAGTGATTGTTTTACAATTATTTCCTGTTTGAGTATTTTTAATTTTCTGTTTATTTGCTCTGTTTGATTTATATTTTTAATTCAAACAAAAACAATCCAAACACGATTTTTATTTTTTCAAAAATAATAAAAGTTATTTTGTGATTTTTTTTCTTTATCAAAAAATAACAATTAAGAATATAAATCAAAAGCCATGGAACCAATGACTTCACCAATTATAATATCCTGATGATGTCAACTAGTGTTAATAAAAGATTGAACAGTGATTTAAAGTGAGTAAAGGCTGACTTACCCAACCGTAAACGTATCTGTAACGAATCAGCTGTTTCGATACCACAAGAAGAAATGTATACGAATGGTTACTAACACGTAAATGTAAACGAACTTGCCGGATCATTCTGTTGAAATCAGAATTTTCTATCCGGCATCGAAACAGCTGACTGATTTTAGTCGGAAAAAATATGAAATGAATAAAGAAAAATGATTCAAACAACAAATAAGGAATAAAAATTAACAAATAAATGGAAAAATTTAGAATAAAATATAAAACCACATGAAATAGATGCTAAATAGTAATGTCGTTTACGATAATCTATAAGTGTACTTTTTAGCTACGGCACGGTACAGTTACATCACATATACGTTTACGGTCCCATAATCCGCCTTTAAATATGTATATTCCAGCAACTTCCGGCATTCAATTTAGGTCAATTTTTAATTTTTATTTTATTATCAAATAAAAAAGTTAGTGCTTAATTTTTTCAAAAAAATCATTCTGTAACTTTTATAAAAAGTTTTAAAATAAAAATCAAAAAACAACAGAAATTTATAGAGTAAAATATAAAAATTTAAAAAATTAAAATCTTTGCCAAACTTTGTGATTTTTTTATGCAATATGATTTGTAAAATATAGTGCATTATTGAAATATTATAATTAAATATGGAACTCCCCTGGGGGGTTCCCCATACAAACATTTTAAAAAATCACCATTTTTGGCACTTTATTTTATTATTTTTTATTTATTTTTATTATTTTATTTATTTTTTCTCTTGAGAAATTTATTTAGTCAGAACATATGTAAATGAAAAAATTAATTTAACTTAGTAATAGAAAAGAAAATAAAAAAAATTACTGTTTGAAGTCTTTTTTGCTTTCAAGTCTGGGCAATTTCGCACGGCTCTCTAATGTCGTCACCATAACAGCCTCTACATTTTCCGGTATAACTCGTTTGGAAACGCTAGCTAGCAATTGAACGTGTCGTTCTATTGCAGGTCGTAAAATAGGTTGTGTGGGTTTTTTAAGCCACCACAAGACACAGCTGCATGTCGTAAACTTACTTAAGCTAAATCGGTTACAGGTAGAATTGAGCATAAAATTATCATAAAGGATTTTCCAGAAGTAATAAAAGGCGCACTTGCTTAACAGAAATTGTGGTCAGATTAACGTTTAATTTACATGTAAGTTTTTAATTGTTTTATTTTTATATATTTTCAGGTGGTGGACGGCTTTCAGAAAATTGAGTTGAAAAATATGCCCCCTACTCCAGAAAAAATTGAATTTTCCACCGATTCCAAGTACTTATACGACATGGCCCATGCAATTTCTAGCGGCGTGGTTTCAGTGGATCTGGCAAACATCAAACCAGGGAAAATTGTACATTCTCGGTGGCTCACCAAGGCCGCTAGACTATTACGATTATATGTGACAACGGAAAATCCAGATGCAAATTTAAGAATACTGGTTGAATTTATAATTACATGTTATGTGCCAATGTACTTCAATATCAAGTATTACAGCTCTGTCGTGTACGGTAGTAGATTATTTTTCAAATTCATTAGTTGGTCAAGATTTCTAGAACCTCGTTTACGCAAAATTGTCAATAAAGTAATTACAGATAATTCATATTATGCGCATTCGGAAAATATCCTGTTATCAATGTTGTTTGATGATAGCAAAGAAAAGCGCGACTGTGCTATCAAGATAATTCTACGCTATCGAACCGATGTTGACGACCCAACGGGACTTAGAGCTTATAAAAAACCAGATATAAACTTTTATTGCACGGAAATGATCAATATGAATGACATAAATAACGTATTTGAACCACCATTCACGCGAAGCATTCCATACGATACTTTGAAAGAATATTTAAATCAAGATGATCCACCGTTTAATGATCCAAAAATTCCATCACACATACAAGAAACAGAACGACACGTTCAATTGCTAGCTAGCGTTTCCAAACGAGTTATACCGGAAAATGTAGAGGCTGTTATGGCGACGACATTAGAGAGCCGTGCGAAATTGCCCAGACTTGAAAGCAAAAAAGACTTCAAACAGTAATTTTTTATTTTTTCTTTTCTATTACTAAGTTAAATTAATTTTTTCATTTACATATGTTCTGACTAAATAAATTTCTAAGGAGAAAAAATAAATAAAATAATAAAAATAAATAAAATAAATAAAAAATAATAAAATAAAGTGCCAAAAATGGTGATTTTTTTAAATGTTTGTATGGGGAACCCCCTAGGGGAGTTCCAGGGGGTGTGCCACTGGCATGGGTGGATCGGCCCTCCAAAGTTAGTGGGGGTCGGTCATACATTTGGACTCGATTGGGGCACTCTAAATGGGTCAAAGTGTGATTTTTCAAAACTTGACCCTACGGGACAAAAGTCAACAGTTGGGGGGTAGTAGAATTCGTTTTAGAGGTATGGTTCCTTCGGCAAAGTTTCTTATTTTGATCCCTAGAATACGATTTTCCCTGAGACATGGGAATTTTTTTTGCCTTCCCACAAATCGACCCGGCCTAATGTACGTGTTTTGTGTCGTTCATTTTATGTATGATAAGAATGCGGTGATATTTATAATTTTAAAAATAATGTAAAAGTGACAGAATATATATATCAATAAAATATTCATCCCTGCAGATGTTGGATAAAACGCCAACAAAACGTCGAAATGAAATTTAAAATGGAATAGTCTTTTATTTTATTTTATATAATTAATAGACCTTGAAAGCCTCTTTTAGAGAAATCTAAAAAACAAATACATTAACTAAAATGTTTTATTGTCATTAGTAATCCTAAACACAAAATATTTTAAATTTCATTTGGTAAATGGATATAATTATCTCAGAAAGAGGAAACTATCGGTCTAATCTGCGTTTTATCAAAGGAAAAGCCTCTGTTTTTTATCTATATAATTCAGATACAACCAACTGGTACAGTACTAATTCTAAAGAGTAACTACGGAACTAGTTCCGCGAGTGCCACATTAGCACCAGTTTCGCTCCCTATTTTTCGTCCTTAAATTGTTATTTCTAAACTAGTTATACAACTAGTACCAAAGTGGGGACAATTGCCCCCATCCCTATGACATCTCCATGTTAAATTCTACAGTTGTTTGTATGGAGAGGCGGTAGAACTCGTACTAGTTGCCTGGTTTAAATAAACTAGTACATAACTGGTTCTGAAGTAGTATTTTTTTCTACTGGGCAGTAGTAAAAAATTTAAGCTTCATTATATAACTACTTATTTGAGATTGTAGAACTAAAACGGGTTTCCCTCAATTTTGTTTCATGTACAACATGTTTAAGTTTCATAAAGATCTGAAGATACGCCGCAGGAGACCTTCCTTGTTAATTAATTCACAGCAAACTTACAGCATTCATAATATTAGCTAAATCTTTACAATGTTGATGAACTTTTTTGATATTTTCATTAAATGATTTAAAAGCCTTATTGTCCACCACTATAACAATTTCCACATACGAAGAATGTTTATTAGAATTATAAGGACCACGTATCATATTGCTGTCATCATAAGAACGTTTGTGCTGGAAAGGGAATATGAAAAAATTTAATGTAAGTGCTTTGACCTAAGAAGAAACGAGTTAACTTACTCTTAAAATACGATTAAATTCAGCACCATCTATGTGGTTGGCTATATCAGGAACTTTGTTGTCTTCTAAATTTTTAAGAAAATCCTGTTTCTCTTGATTGTGTTCATGATCATAGCCACAGGAGGAATTTTTAACAAAATTATCATGTCTGTAAAGAAAAGGGTTAAAAATATGTTAGATATCTGAGTGAAATTATTATCAATTTCTATGAACTAAATTTTAAGAGTTTTTTTTTACTTTCAAAAATCCATATACAAATAGGGTATCAAATAATAAGTATTTTTGAGAAGCATCTACCGATACACTAATAGAAATAAGTCTGTAAAATATTTAGTTAAAACTACTAAACATTTGTTAAAAATTACCTTTGCAGAAAAAACTGCTGAAATAAGCAGATTATTGTTGATACTTTTAGTTATATTTAAGTTATGTTTGAGTTAAATTTCAGTTATTTAATAGAAAATAACAATTTAACCTGATAAAATTAGCAAAACACAGATGCAATTTAGCTGGATAAGTTCTAATGAAAATTTTCAGTAAACTAATGATGTTTTCTTCACAAAGTAAATGAGAAAATTCTTAAATTTGATCAAGAATCTAGTTTTTATGAAACTTTTTCATTGAGTGTATGATACTTTTTACTAAAAATGAAATTTTTCGCATTTTATGAAAAATTCCATTAATTCAATGACAAGTTTCAATGGACGAGTTCCAGTGACAATTTTCATTGAATCTATGAAGAAATTCATTACCGAAGTGATGATAGTTCTCTCAGTATACTCTACATAAATACTTTATTCACGGGAAAGAAATTATATCGCTTTCACCATTGTCTATTGGTCAATCTGAACAATCTCAGGAAGCTAGAAATAAGGACTTCAAAAGTTATTGGGAGCACTTTTCACGTAAATGCAGTCGGGAAAATACAATAGAAGACGTGTTTTATAGATTTTTAAATTCTGATCCACTCATTTCAAGCATGAGGAATAGTTGTAAAAAGAAAATGGAGCAAATGCCACAGTCTGCATTGGAGTTACTTATTCTTGCCCACAATGAAAATGATAATGGTGACGATGATGATGAAGATTATTTGAATGCATTTAATGATGATTATGAAGTAAATGATGATTATGACGTAAATAATAATTTTGAAGTTAAGGAAATGAAGTAAATAAAAAAGCCTAACAATTCTATTTTTTTAAATATTTTTTTTTTCTCTGAAATTATTGTTTGTTTTGTGTTTATGAATATTGATCAATAAAAAATAATAATAATAATATTTTCTAATGTGACTAATATATTTGTAATATTTTCTAATGTGACTTTTTTGAGTCAAATTTGTGGAATTATGGAATTTGGAGAAAAAATCGGATTTTAATTTAAAATTTTACTAACTTTTACTAACATATTAAATATTTATTCGTTTTTATTTTTTAAAAATATATTTTTTTTCTAAAAGCACATTAAGTATGCACTAATTTGCAATTCAATTTACTAATTTATCGTTTTTCATTCCAAAGTTATAGCAAAAATTGTGAAATAAGATCAAAATACAAAAAAGCCTATATATATAAAAAATCCATAACACATTTAACAATTTGCTGGTCTTCAACTGGAATTGTACGTTGCTGCAGATGCTGGTTAATAATAATTCCACTGTACATTGATATGGACAGTTTTTAAATTACGTTTATTTTCAATATCTTTGTTTTTGTGTTTTATAGAATTTATTTATTTGCAATTTGTAATGTTTTCTTTTATTTTAAATTATTATTTCTGACTTATAAAATAAACAAACAAGTGGCCATCATTTAAAATTTTAAACCAAAATTTTGGAAAATTTTTAAAATAACATAAAAAACGGAGATGGTAATACTTTTATTTAAAAAAGCAAATGGCAAATAACGTAACACTCGTAAGTCTAGACGAAAATTATTAATCGTTATATATAAACCAAATTTCTTACGTGATCGTTCGTATTCCTACCGTTCGTATCATATTAGTTTCTTTTTAGATAAACAGGCCGTAAATTTAAATATTACCGAATATTAATTTCCAAAAACGGAAATATTTAACACTGAACAGAAAGAAAAATAAAGAATTCTTTATGCTATTTGCTATTTTATTAAATACTTTTACCATTTAATTATCTTTCTCAAAAATAATATTTTGTTTGCACAAATAACCGGTAGGAAAAAATTAAACACAAATAAGTCAGCGCAACCAATTCTTGAAACTATAACTATCACTCATTCTAATCTATAATTGTAAGTCAGTTTTTTTTGTCTATCAATTTAAATACAAATTAATAGGGGTTTTCATATAAACTCGTAAATGCCTTGTAAACCTTGTATAAATACAAACCATATTTTTTATGTGTGGAGTTTGACATTAAACTCATAAACATACCAGGTTTACACCGTTTACGAGTAGAGTACGAGTTTATATGAAAACCCCTATTATTTCGAGATTTTGTGCAGTAATTTTATTAAAAATTCGAATATGTTTGTAAAACTAAAATAATTGGGGTGGGGTATTCAAAAAGGCATGGTGTATCGTGTATATTATTTAAGTAAATTTGATAAGTTTACGTATTTTATGTAAAACTTTATACATAAAATAAAGACTTTACACAGTTTACGCAGTATAATACGATCTATACAACCATTTAAACAATTCGTTCAATACGAGTATTTTTCAAACATTAAATTTTCATAAAAATAAATTCTCAATTTTAATTGCTTTTATAACCATGTACCTTTCATATTTTCTACTGGCTATTTTTATAGTAAAACTTTTTTTTTTAATTATTTTTCTTGTTTAATATTTACTTATTTGCCAAATAAACCATAAACAATTATTTATTTAAGTGTGCTGTTTGCTTTGTACACTTTTGTAATACGAGTATAATAACAACAAGCGCTTTGCTGAAGAACAGCAACAGCCCCAAATTGCTACCACGTACCACCATTATAACTGCTCTCCTCCTCTTATATGGCATCTAGTGTTTAGTCATACGTATTTGAAATATTCAATAAAACGATATAAGAATCGTGGTTTTGAATGTCATAGTAATAAATTTTATAGACGTTAAGTAATAAATCAATATTTTGATTATTTTTAATATCTTGAAGGGGCAATTGAAAAAAAGTAAATAATAAGTGTGTTTGGGTACCCAAAAATTTGTACAAATTCGTACAAATTTGTACAAGTTTTTACTGGAAGGTGTTTGTTTACACAATTACTCAGTAAGGAGAGAGGAAAAATAGAGAGTAAAGTGACAGTTCAATACCAGAGAACTTACAAGTTTTTACTGGATGAATTTTTGCTAGTAAGAATTTGTAAGAAAAAAAACATATGATTGAAAACATATGATTAAAGAACAAAACATTTGTCTAAATAATTTTGAAATAATTTTTTGTAAAAATAAAAGATATTAAAATATAAGTTTCTTTACGATGGAAGGAGTAAGTAAGTGATTATTTTATTAGGTTTTATTTATTAATCCAATAATTTGAATAGGTTTATTTCGCAATCAGCTATATTAATAACTGTTGCCAATTTAGCTATTTTCTCGGTAAATCTAGCGATATTTCAACTCGTTTAGCGGGATAAAATATAATTTAGCTATTAGCGGGAAAACTAGCGATTTTCTTTTTAATACAGTCTAGACAATTTCTTAAGGCACATCTACACGAGAGAGAAAACTACTAGAGATAGAGCAAAAAACACCTCTAAATAGCTTAAATCATTCACAATAGAGCTAATTAGAGGTGTTTTTGCTCTATCTCTAGCAGTTTTCTCTCTCGTGTAGATGTGCCTTTAGCATTTTTTTACATTTATTTTCTTGACAAAATTTTTGAATCATTATTATTCAGCGATTTATCGTTAAATTTTTATGGAAAACAAAAAAGTTCGAAAAGTTGGGCGATGTATCAATAATTTTTTAAAGGCACATCTACACGGTATAGAAATCTCGTAGAGTTTGCGCTAAATTTGTCATATTGTTGGCACTAATTTTTATCGTAGAAGTACCATCGCTAGTTGTCAAGTATTTGTTTTTATTTAAATTGTTGTATTTCAAAGAATAATTTTTTCTCAAAATACCAATAGGTGAGTTTAATAAATTGAAATGTTCAATTATGTTACAAGCCATTTTAAAAATTGTTAATAATTAAAGAAATTGTATATGACAGCAATTGTCAACGGTCTAGAGTTTACATTTCATAGACTTATACAGAGCTGCATTTTCATAAAGTCTAGCGAGTTTTCTATCTATATAGTTTTCAATTATCTATATAGAAAATTGCTAGAGATAGAGCAAAAAATACCTCTAAATAGCTTATATCATTCACAATAAAGCTAATTAGAGGTGTTTTTTGCTCTATCTCTAGAAGTTTTCTCTCTCGTGTAGATGTGCCTTAAGAAAGTTTTAAAAAGTTTGAAAAATATAGCTATTTTTGTGAAATTTTTCAACAGGACCTAAAAAGTTCGTGAAATTTAGAGATTTATCGCTTTTTTATTTTTTTTTATAATTTAGATATTTTCTAGTGATTTTTTAGTTTGATTATTATGATAGATATTTTTCTTTTTGAGAGTAAATTTTGCCTTACTCTCTGTAAATTTGTTACTGAGTAATTTTTACTGGACTTTACTGGAAAAGTACCCAAACGCACCTAATATAACAGGTTGTAAAATTTTTATCCCAAAAATTTAATATATGGTCATTTTATGTCAACTGGAGTCCCTTTTGCTATACACAGAAATACATTTTTTGTCCCAATCGAATTTTGCTCCAATTATATCGATCGGTTGCCACAACCCCATTTCTGCTGTCCAAACTCAAATCATGTGGAAACAACCGGGATTTTTGATATCATGGCCTAAAATATATGTGTTTATTAGAGTTTCTCATTTTCAGAACTTTTTTCATTCTGTCTAATAAAGTTATCAAATTTGGAATGGAAAATCACTTTTTGCCAATACTTGTTCCACCTGTTAAAGTGCCTTGCCATCACTTTCCCGTTTGAATTTTCTGACTGGGAAGAGTCATAATATATGGAGTATGGAAGCGCCAATACGGAGGCACGAGTTGAGCTACAACTGTTAAGCAGTGATGGAATCTGCTTAGAAATTGTAAGTCAGGGGTTTTTGGAGTTGCTGAATTCGAATCTTACAAATTTGGTAGGTAGTTTGTCAGCTTACTATAAAAATTTTACAACTTAGCTACCGAATTATTCGTGAAAAAGTTAATAGCACTTCAGATTTTTTCAATTTATTTGATTTAAATGTTGTTTTGAACGATTGCTGAATACGAATATGAAGTGGTCGAATTCGTGTCAAATATTTTATGGCAAAGTTTTAGGGGTCGTTAAATACGAATCTGTTATCATTTTTTAAAATTCAAAATGGCGGATCCAGTATGTCGAATAGTATTTATATATATATCAGATTATTTTGAAGTCGCAAAATATGAATCTAATATAGGGTTGGGTTTATAAAATAAAAAATGTTGGATCCAATATGGTGGATTATTTATTAAAGAGATCGGATTGGTTTGAAATTATTTACCTAGGAAGTTTTGGGAGTCGTTTAATGCCTGAGAAATATCCAAAGCAAACGACTGCAACGCTCGGAGAGGAACGCTAACAAGTCCCCCGTACACTGAGAGAATTATCTGCATGATATTAATGAATTTTTCTAAAAAACCAATGAAGTTTCACTGGAACTCGTCCATTGGAACTTTTCATTGAATTAGTGGAATTTTTTATAAAATGTTGCGAAAAAATAAATTTATTTATCAAAAGTTTCATACACTCAATGAAAAAGTTTCATTAAAACTGGGTTCATAAAATATATGAAGCTGTTTTTATCAAATTTAAGAAATTTTTCATTTAGTTCGTGGAGAAAACTTCATCAGTTTACTGAAAAATTTCATTTGAACTCGTCCAGCAAAATTCCATCTGTGTAGGACGACTGCTGTCCATAATGTCGATCGTTAAGAAGTTAGTTTAGACTCTAGATAATTTATAAGATGATAATTAACCACATTAACCATCACCTTAAATAGTGCAGGGCATATTGCAATCGGGCGATAATTTTTATGGTTGTTAGCCGCACCCTTCTTAGGGATTGGCTGGACATTGGAAAAGTTCCAGCACGTGGAGAAAATACCCCCATAGTAAGAAATGCAAAAATGTTTCTCAATGGACACTCTGGTGCGTCGAAGGGCACCAGAGCTACTATATAAACCATTTCCGATGACTTATTTACGTTGAGCTCAGCAATAAACATGAGACGTATAAGTTATATAAATAAATATTACTCACACGCTATGAATTTTGTTAAAAATTATAACCTCAAAGAAACACCTTTATCATGTTTATGAACATTTTGATAAATCTAGCCACAAATTTAGAATAAATTTTTCGAAGCATCATAACTAGAAGTTTAAATAGGCTGCTAAATTATCAAAAATGTTTTACTGATTTAAATATGTAGATTTTGTATGTAGAAATATCAAGAAATTCGATTGTTTTGCACTGTATTTTTGGCTTTTTTAAGGATTAATTGTAATTCAGAAAAGTATATAAAACTCATAAAAAATATTCATATTTCGTTTTCATTCGAAAATGTTTAAATACTGTCAACTGTTTAAAAAAAAAAGTTTATACAAATAAATTAGTTTAATTTTGCACTACTTACCTAAATAAAAAATGTTCCTCATGTAATTGTCCATCACTGCCAGAGTGTATGAAATATGTATCAATGCCATCAAAAATGATGCCATTAATACCACCACTACAAGTTGAAACAGCTACATATGATTGAGGTTGGTCACGTAGAGAACCCTTGTCAACGAAAGTAAAACAGAGAAAAGATTTCATTTAAAATATTGTTAAAAATGAAAATTTAATAATAGAAAAAAGCACAAAATGACTTACCTGATAATGACACAATCCAATTTCAGTCTTGGTAAAATTTTTAACAACATGTCCTTGTGTTAAATTTGAATTTTGATAACGTAAAAAATGTTCATCGGGCAGTAAATTATCATTACGTTTAAGATCAATTAAAATCCGTTGACCTTTGTGATGATACGTTAAAGTGATATGAGGTACATGAAGACCATCCTAAAGAGAAAATAATAGAAATTTAAATTTAATTAAAGTTTAAGAAAAGAATTTTTATTTTTTAATTAGTGTTTCTATTACTGTTAGTTAATATAATATGATATTTAAATTTAATTACTATTTTATAACAAAAACACAGTTTTAAATAACAACTGAAATACTAAACAAAAGAAAACCTCAATATCAAGGCCAAAATCTTAACCACCCACAATTATATGGTCTAAAAATTCTTGTTAGAAAAATGTAACAGATAATTAAATATTTTATTATCAGCACGGTTTAAATATTATAGTAGTGTCGAGTTCGTTACTAGAGCACTGGTTTACTACAATGAAATTATAATGATGAATTTCAAACAAATTTTTCATTTAGTTCAAAATTCATTTCGTGCCAAACCACAAAAGAGGGTTTCTTTCTTTTGTTGTCCATTCTTTTTTATTTATCTATAAAGTGGAAAATCATTTTAGTTATGTCTCAACTATGTTTCGTGTGTCGCAAATTTAAGCAATTTATAGCCAATAGACATTTTTTCTGTTACTGAAATATTTTAGCAAATATTACAACATCTTTTTGGAATTTAATTTTCTCCAAAAAAGTTGGTTAAGCCACAAGATATTCGATATTAGTTATAAAATATTTTCTTTAACCAAATAGAATTCTTTTGCTGCAGTGGAATTTGCTTATAACGAACATCGGTATATACCGAACTTTTTATATAATAAACTAATTTTTTTGTCCCATTTGCAAATTTGAATACAGCACATACAAAATTTGGACTTTCAAACCACGGAAAATTGGAAAATATTAGATTTTGACTTGGGAGTTAGTATAACTACTAAGATGTTAACACAGGTTTAATAATTGAACAGAAATTAATTGCATTATGTCCCAGTGTAGAAACGGTAATGACATATCATTATTTTTTGGAGTACCAGTAATGACACCCACTTACCTTCTGCATTATTTTAAAACATATAATAATGAGTTACTGATAATGACTTATTTTTATCATTATTTCATATAGAAAATAATTTTTTAGATTTTTTTGAACATTTTTTGAAATCTATTTTTAGACTCAATATTTTTTAAACACTGGTAAGGATATATGTAACCACATATTTTTTGATTTTTTGTATGTTGGCGAGTAAGCTTACTTGTGTGCAGCAGGTCAATTATGTTTTTATCTATTAAATATTACATGTCGATATAGCTCAGATGGTAGAGCTGTTGACTGGCAATCTGTAAACCCAGGTTCGATTCCCGCACCAGCAAATTTTATTAAAAAAAAAAAATACAATAAAAAATATTTTTTTTTTATATAATTAATTTTTTTGAAAATCAATTTTTAGACTCATTATTTTTGTCAGTACTGGTAAGCACATAGGTAACGATATATTTTTTGATTTTTCGTAAGCTGGTGTGTAACGACAACTCATTATTTTTCGCGACATCGCCATATAAAGGCAATAAGAAATGTAATAACAAAAATAAGTAGTTACCATTACCAAGTATGTACTTACATAACCACATATCTGGTAATGATTTTCTACACTGGGGTATTTCGGTATCGGTATCTTAAGGTTATCGGTATTTTAGTTATTTCCGCAACGGTATTATAAGAATAACGATATTTTGATTATTTAGTTGTCGGCATTTTAAGGTTAATGGTATTTGAGTTATTTCGGTAACGGTATTTTAAGGATAACGGTATTCTGGTTATTTCGGTAACGGTATTTTAGGGGTATCGGTAGTCAGTTGAAAGGGTTTTGAATCGATAACGGTATTTTAGCGGTATTGCCTGCCAACCCTGGATAAAAATTCAAAAACGTGTTTTTCTTTTAAATTAATTTTAAAGATTTTTTAAAATGTCTGATTTGGAGATGTCGATTGCTATTTGTACCACATAATAGTTGATATTAAAGAAAAAAAAAAAATAAATTGGAAAAATGATAATTCGAGTTTGTGTTTGGAGCGACTGCTTTCAGGACATTTTACAAAAATTGCTCATTTTGTCAAAAATTTTAAAAATTTCAATGTTTTCAAATTTTACACGGTTTTCAGAAAAACAGCACTCAAATTCGGTTAGATTATAATTACATTTTCATTTCTTTTAAAAAAATTTAACCCTTAGTGGCCTGGGGTCAGAAAAGACCCATTGGACTTAATATTAATTATGACTACCAGATTGTAAAGCCATTAAATTGATAAAAAAAAATCTCAACTGGATAAAAATAATTATTTTATGTAACGTGATCCATATGGGGTTCATTTTAATACTTTTGGCCAAAAACGCCTTACTGGGAAATTTACAGAATAACACCTTTCGCATTTCCCAATTTAATAAAAATCTGATAAATGTTATTTTGTAAATTTCCTAGTGGGTTTTTTTTTGTGAAAAGTGAGAACATTAACCCTATATGGATCAAGTTACTCAAAATAATTATTTTTTTCAAGTGGAAACATTTTTTTTATTCATTCAAAGTGATATTTTTCCGAAAATTATGAAAGCTGTTATTCTGTAAATTTCCTAGTGGGGCGTTTTTGGCCATTTAATGGCTTTACAATCTCGTTGTCATAATTAATATTAAGTTCCGTGGGTCTTTTCTGACCCCAGGCCACTAACGGCTAATTTTTTTTTTTTTAAACTAGAGCAAAAAAGTTAAAATCAAATTTTATAAAAAAATATACTTGCTGCGTAATTGGCCGACTTTTCGTAGCTGCCGGGATAAGATTTTTATATTGCTGAAAAAATATGGTTGTTGCAATCAAATTACTACCGTATCAATCATAGGACATGGTCGCCTATAATCATTTTATAGTTAGAATCTCTCTTTTTTCGGTTATCATGTTTGGAATTACATATAATCTGGACAATCATATTCCTTTCTTCGAATTACCATCAATTTATTATATGAAGAGCGATCATGTTCACAATGATTAGTATAGTTTCGACAACTATATAATGGATATTTTTTTTATCAGCGTCATTGGTCAGTTAGATTTATTTTTGTTTGAGATTTTGTGAAAAGATGTTGTAAGAAGCAGTCAAAGTAAAAAATAAAAAACCAAGTTAGTGATATTAATTGTAGTAGTGATATTGTTTGTGGAAGAAAGAATTCATCCTACCCTAAAAGTCTGGGTAATCACATACAAAATATATGGTTAAGGAGCTTCTACAATAGGATTGGACAGATGTTAGTTTTGTACGGAAATAAAATTTATAAAAGGACAAAATTGAGAAAAATTTAGAAAGTGTACGAAATGATAAAATGTTCTTAATGTATGATCGCTGGAAAAATATTATGATCTTTGGGAAAATATTAATATTAGAAGAAACATATTATCATTTCGGATGCAATGTGAAATTGTATTTTTAACAATACTAAAAGTCTGTAAATTTAACAGATTAATTTTTGCTGTTCTTATTTTACTAGTATAAAGAGCGATTTCTAAAATTCGATGCTATGGAGTATTTATGTTTTTTTTTATTATAAAAGTGGGAATAGTTAACTAAAATTAAGGTACAAAATGTTTTAAAATATCTTTTATGTGATGTGTTCTTCGTTCTGCAGAGTGTGATCTGCAAATCCCGTAAGAACGTCTTATTAATTTTTTTCCCAATATACCTACGGGAAACCGTCAAACTTAAAAGCCTGTGTCCAAAAGTATCCTTAAGGATCGATACGCATTGTGTGACTTTAATTACATTAAAATTTTCGCGAAGCATTGGTGTTCCGTTTGATTAAAACAGAAAAATATATTACGAACTTTTAAAAATAGATTTTCTAAAAAATAAATTATATAAAAAAAATATTTTTTATTGTATTTTTTTTTTTTTTTAATAAAATTTGCTGGTGCGGGAATCGAACCTGGGTCTACAGATTGCCAGTCAACAGCTCTACCATTTGAGCTATATCGACATGTAATATTTAATAGATAAAAACACAATTGACCTGCTGCACACAAGTAATCTTACTCGCCAACATACAAAAAATCAAAAAATATGTGGTTACATATATCCTTACCAGTGTTTAAAAAATATTGAGTCTAAAAATAGATTTCAAAAAATTTAAAAAAAAATCTAAAAAATTATTTTCTATTTGAAATAATGATAAAAATAAGTCATTATCAGTAACTCATTATTATATGTTTTAAAATAATACAGAAGGTAAGTGGGTGTCATTACTGGTAGTCCAAAAAATAATGATATCCCGGTGAAAAATGTTCATATACGCTCAAACATGTTCATATATGGTTTATGTATGGACACATATGAACAAGTATGGATTTTTTATGAACATATATGGATTTTATATGAACATATTTGGAAGTATATGTGATTCCATATATGGAAAAAATTTCATATACAGACATATATGGAAGCATCTGTTATTTCATATATGGAAATGGCACTCATATATGGACAAATATGAAAGTATATATTATTCAATTTATGCAAAAGGGACTTGTATATGAACATATTTCGAAGAATACATTTTTCTATATATGTAAAAGGAACTCATATTTGGATAAATATGGAATTATATATAATGCCATGAATAAAAAAAGGAACATATGTAGCGCCTAATTTGAATGTCATACATAAATTTATATCTATCGTACAACCTTATAATAAAGGACAGCAACGTTCGCATGTATTCGCTTATATTTAATAAATGTATATGTTCATATATGTCCATATATGAACATATACTTAGGTGTTACCTCATTTTTCGGATCCATACATATATGGTTGAACCATAAATGTTCATATATGGACATTTTTCACCGGGATGTCATTACCGTTTCTACACTGGGTTGTTTTATATATACCGCTAGAATAGGTAAAATTTGATATTTGCAAAAAACATCAAAAGTTTTAACCCTAATGACTTTGAGGACCTTTATTGCCATGAATATGAATTTTTTACGGGAAATACATATGGGGAATTTTTGGGGATGAAAAATCGATAACTGGGGATACGATCTAGAAAAAACGGCAATACTAATTTTGATTAGGATTTATGTATTTATACTTGCGCTTTCCATATCAATTTCATAAAAATTCTAAATTGACTTCATCAATATGAAAAAAGTTTGGTAACAACAATATATCATCTGCCTTGTTTTATTTTATACACTGCAAAACATATGATAATCAAGGAATTATAACACACCTTGGTTCGCATGTATAAATAATATTATAGAATTTTGAGTTATATAAAGACAACTACAGAAAATACAATAAAGGAACAACAACAAAAAAAAAGAATTTAATTGGGGTCTGTGAGGCAGTAAAAATGTCTCAAGGGGGCCGTAAATTAGCAGCTTTCTTTTAAGATTTTTAAAATAATTTACTTTAGAAAATGTGTCTCTTCAAATTGGTGCTTTTAAGCATTTTAACATTTTTTTTGAAAAGTAAAAACGTGAATGAAATTGCGAGTTTTTAACTGCAGATTTGTGACAAATTTTTTCTGTAATACCATTAAAATCAAATTTAAATTATCAAAATATATAGAGAATTGCTAGAAATGTGGCTTTTCAAAATCAAGCGCTTTTTTCTTTTAACCCTCTAACCGGCAAGCCCGCCTCCAGGCGGGGTATATTAAATTGACAAGAAATGCGCCAAAGGGGTATTTTATAATAAGAAATTATGCTTTTTCAACAGAAAACTAAATTTATAAATTTTTTTGTAAAGAATTTTTTTGTATACAATGCACGGTTTGGAAGCAAGAAAGTGTCAAAGATAAAATTTCGTAAAATTTTAAAAATTAAATATTTCAAAATAACCAAAAGTTTCAAAAATCTTAAAAACATATTTAAATTGACTAAAACAATTGATAGTGACCACGAAGTGAGATTGGAGCTTAAGCTATTCAAAAAGTTCCTTACTTTGGTCCAAGGACGCACAGGATTCCATATGGACACCTTTAAAGGACATCGCCTTAACTTCAAAGCGAATGGACGGATTTTTTTGAAATTTGGTAAAAAGAATATATTTGGTATAGGTGATAAAGCTCATAAGTTTGAATAATATATATTGAAGTTTTGTTGCGTTTTGGCTCAATTTCGCATTTTTCAAAAAACGAAAATCGCTATATCCTCTTAAGTAACGGCACAAAAAAATGTAATTTTTTTATTGCAATTATATCTTGCTAAGAGAAATAATTTCTGCCTAAGCCTAGTAACTTTTATGCGCTAGTTTTCGAGATTCACCCTTAAACTGTTTTGGCCAATATCGCCTAACGTAGGCAACGAAAAAAAATTTTGTAGAAGAACTTATTGTTTATTTTTCGTGAGGAACACATGGTATAAATTTCATTGCAAAAAAGGCCGGTTAGAGGGTTAATATATTTTTCAAAGATTGTTTGGAATTTTGGTAAACAAAAAATGTAAAACCTTAAAGTGCTCCATGAAGCAGGTACATATATGTTTGCAAAATGAAATCAAAATCGGGAGATCTACGGCAATACGAGTAAAATCATATTTGGGCAATCTCTCAGCGAACGAGCGAAATGTATATCTGCATAAGTAATTAACGTTGGGTTTCATACTGAAGGTTTTTGAGTTAACTACTACAATAATTTTATTGTTGTTTTGTATATAAATTTTTGACATTTGCTTTTGTTTTATAGTCGATCGACAATATTTTTCTAATTTGTTTCCATTAAACAAAATAAATTAATAACTCTAGTCGGTAAATCTGCCACACAATCAGTGTGTTCTTTTACTCGAAATTCTTACTACTTTTACTACAATTGGAAAGTTTTGTTTACTTTTTGTATTGAATTTTTCCAGCTGTAGTAAAAGTAGTAACTTGAAGTAAGTAAACGAACACGCCTAATATTCATTTTATTTTATTACTTACCGTATCTAATGTATTACGTATTTCTCTTTTATGTCTCGCATGATGTAGTTTTGGTCGTATCACAGAATGGGATGAAAAATCATCAATAGCAGGAAAGTTATTTGAATTACTAGTAGTAGCACCCGTTACAAAGTTATGATTAGATGATGATGAATAAGCTAAAAATAAAGAAGTAAAGAAATTCAAACTTTAACAATTTATAAAGAATACGTGTAAAATTACAAAACTACACTTATAAAAAAAAGTTTGTACAAAATTCTATTAAACGCGTTCTGGTGCAAATGAACTGATTTTTCTGTTGTTTTGTCTTAAAATTTAGGATTAAGCTAATATTTTTGTAAATCCCATTTAGCATAACAATTACTTTCATCCGTATTTGAACTAACTTTGCATCCTAATTTTTAGTAATTTATGTATCTTAATTTTACAAATTTTTCAGCTGCTATTAATATCACATAGAGATGGCGCTATATTTTCATTAATTTTTATTGTATAATCACAAACTGGTTTCGATACTCTGAACTTATCAATCTTTGTTAGCCACCTATACTCCCATAAATAAATGTGGGCATGTCTCGGGACAGATGCGTTAAGCCCCAAAACCAAGACTGTAAACGACATTTTAGCAGAAATTTCCAGTTAAATCAGGTAATGTTTCTGTTGAATTTAGTTCAAATTACTTAGCTAAGTTAACTAGAATTTTCTGTGTATTTAGCAGTGTGCAAAATTTAGCTTACGTAAATTTAGCAGACCATAATTCTCAACTTTATTGAAAATTTTGCTGGCGCAAATACGATTTCCTGTTATTTTAGCAGAATTTTGAACTATTTGTACGGAATTTTTTTTTATGAGTGTAACACATTATGACCGTGTTATAATTTGATTAAAAATATTGGCCCTTACTATAAAAGAGTATTTTAAATTAAAAGTCGACTTTATTTTTAAACAAAAATATTTATATTTTCAAACATTTTGATTGATTGAAAATAAATAAATTAATCAATCAGAATACTTAAAAAACAAACCAAGTCAAAATATAGTAGGACCCAAAATTTTAACTAAATTCGGCTTTAACAAAAATATACATTTCGAAAATTTATTTACATACATTGTAAGGGCTATTAGTATTAATGACCTTTTTTTAAAACCCTATTACAAAATCTCATCTACCGAACAATGTAAGTAACAACATTGAAACACATAATAAGCTGATTTGAGTATTAACAAGTCTTGAAATTACAGAGCGAAAACATCTTAATACTAATTATAAACTTAAAGTAAGAGTTGGAAGGTTGGTTGACTTTGTAGATAAATACCAAATCTGAAATGTTTTTATTTTTTTTTTAAGAATACAACTACAGCACAAAAGCTTTAGAAGTCAATTTGCACTTAACTTTGTTTCCCAAGACACATTTTTAAGGACTTTCTGTTATTGAAAACACTTTGACTCGTTTTGGTATATCCGGACTACACCGATTTTATCAAAATTCGTTATTTTGCCACGATCGACTTAGCGATTAGGGTGGATAGTTGAAGTTTTGTCAATCATACATAGTATACACAATGTATGTTTTTAATCAGAAGAGTCAGAATTAACAGTTTCCAATTAAAATGCTTCATCTTCTTAAAAAAAGTCCAATTCGATGTTCCTTAAAATCCATTTTTTGTTGGGTATATGTATTCACAAAGCGGTACATAAATATAGCCAGATTCTGTTTACGCTGTACTGTAAACGCCACATAAACGGTACATATTGTTTGTTGGGTTACATGTATATTACATGAGTGAGATCTACAAGATAAGATGTAGAAAGGAATACCTGCATGTACTTGAGTTTATATAAGTATTAGGGTGACATTATTTTAATATCAGAAATTTTTTTGGACTTTTATTTAACAAAGCTCGTGCGGGATATAGTATTACACGATCTAAAACTCACAAACCCACAATTTATTTGCTTTTATAAAAAAAAATAATAACACTATGCGACAGTCAAAATCGGGATGGGATGAAACCAACGGGAAATGTTATATTGGTCAAAAACAAGTTATACGTGTCCCGGCGTTTCGCTGGGTCACCCCTAGGAATCGAGATATATCTTTTTTTTTAACATAACTCGAGAACCACTAGTCCGATTTTGCTCAAACAATTTTAAAAAAATTAAAAATTACAATTTCTTTAATCTGTTCATATAACGTTTTTCTATATACTCAACAGTTTTGCCGGTAAAAATAAATGTTTGTTACCGCTACCATAAAAATCAATAACCTTTTGTTTATTACTTTTTTTTAATATTTTAGGCAAAAAATATTTTTTTCTTCATACATTTATTTTTACCGGCAAAACTGTTGAGTATATAGAAAAACGTTATATGAACAGATTAAAGGAATTGTAATTTTTAATTTTTTTAAAATAGTTTGAGCAAAATCGGACTAGTGGTTCTCGAGTTATGTCAAAAAAAAGACCACTAAAGGTCAAACTGTTTTTTTACCGATATAACTTTCCCCGGTAGTTTGAACCCTTCCCGATCACTGACCCCTACCATTTGTCTCACAGTGTAATAGGAAGCCGATTAAAAAAAATCAAGTATTTAAAGATAGAAAAATGTTTTATTTTAGAAAAATCAACAGACGAATTACGAGGGCGGATCAATAAGTCAGTACTTTTCGAAATTCCCTTGCAGTTACATGAAATTTTGAGCAAGTTCCGTCATTAACTTGCGTTTAACAGGTGTTCAAATCATACAACTTCGTAGATTTTTGTAAAAATGGAAAAAGTGAATTTCGAGTGATTGCCAAACATTATTTTTAGCGAAAAAAAACCATCACTCAAACCAAGGAAAAGCTTGATAAGTACTATGGGGATTCTGCACCATCAACTTTAATAGCAGAAACGTGGTTTACTGAGTTTTGTTGTGGTCGCACAAGCACTAGTGGCGCTGAATATCCTGAAAGGCCAATTGAGGTCAATACACCCGAAAATATCGAAAAGACTCACATGGTTTTGGCCGATCGGAGAGTGAAAGTGCGTGAGATTGTTGATGCCATAGGCATTTCATATAGAACTGTGGTTTCGATTTTAAGTGATAAGTTGGGTTTTAGAAAGCAATCCGCAAGATGGGCGCCGGGTTTGCTCTCAATTGACCAAAGGATTGTTTAAAGTTATTTAACCGCAATTCGAATGAGTTTTTGTCGCGTTTTGTAACTGTGGATCAAACATGGATCCATTACAACACACCGGAGGCCAAGCAGCAGTCTAAACAATGGGTTTCTCCGGGTGAACCGGCTCCGAAGAAGTCCAAGCTGGGTTTGTAGTCCAACAAGTACATGCTGACATTTTTTGGGATACACGCGGAATAATCCGCATCGATTACCTTCAAATGGGAAAAACAATAAACGGCGAATATTATGCCAACTTTTTGGACCGAATAAATGACGATTTAAAAAAACCGACCCCATTTGGCCAAGAAAAGAGTTATTTTTCATCAAGACAATGCAAGGGTGCACAAATTAGGCCACGAATTGGTACCTCATCCGCCATATTCTCCGGTCTTAGCAACCAGTGTCTATTTTATATTGCCAAACCTAAAGAAATGGCTCGGTAGAAAGAGATTTAGCTTCAACGATGAAGTCATCGCTTAAACAAATGCCAATTTTGAGGACCTCGAGAAATCCTATTTTTTTGGGAATTGGAGAATCGTTGGACTAAGTGTACACAGAAAAAATTATTGCCAATAAAATTTCAATTAAAATTTTATTTGATTTCAAATTAATTTTCAATTAAAAGTTTAATCATATCAATTTAATTTTTAATTGAAAATGAATATGTATCGAAAAAATATTAAAAAAAACTCTTAGGTCCGATTACTGAATGTCCAGTTAGCTACCAGAGAACTGCAACTGCTGATTGCAAAACCATCATACGTACTCAACACCCGAATAAACATTCGTTTTTGTTCAAGCGCCTAATATACTCAAATACACATATTCATTGCTGATTTTAAATTAATCAACCCAAGTGATTTTTTTTGCATCGTTGATTTAATCATTTGTTGCTTTCATAACGTTCATTTCATTCATATTTGTTCGGATCAACGATGATTATTTTGATGTAGAATAAAATCAGAAAAAACTAAAATGAACGCGTTGAGTTTATCATGATTGCAACCAAATAAAAGAAAAATAATTTCATAACAATAAAGGGGGGTTTTACAGTATCAGCAACGACTATATTTTGTAGAACCACATTTAATACACATACATTCCCATTTTAAAACAATAAGATTTTATTTTTTTATTTTATAAAACAACTACTTAATACTTTGATTTATTATGTGAGTTCAAATGTTCGATCAGTTTGATTTTATTCAACAGTCTGATTTTATTCAACACTGAGTTTTTTGAGCGATTAAATTTTAATAAAACATGTTCGACAGACGACTCAAACTGATCCAAACTACGCGTTAAGCTGCAAGATAGTGATTTTATTCAACATTGAATATTGTTGAGCGATTAAATTTGAATAAGAATTTTAGTGTATGATTAAATCAAGAAAAAAGTTGATTTTGCAGTTCTCTGTTAGTTACTAATTGGGACTTTAGCTGACATATTTGTTGTTGTCTCCCAAATAAAATTAAAATTCAACTGCCTGTTAACTTGTAACTGGACATTCAGTAATCGGGCCTTAATATGCGTTGCGTAAAATCACATTATTTTGAATGTTTTTTATTTTGCTAATATTTGCTAATATCTAAATATTTAATTTTAATTTTTTTAACGAGCCAAAGGGTTATTTTTTAGCTACCTACATTTTTACATATGCATGTAAGAGCGAGCTAACATTTTTTGGTATAAGAGACCGATTGAGTGAGCCTTTTCCACCCCTGATTAACCAGTCGGAGTTCGTTCCTGTTCGAAGCCGCATAATATTTTTTCCCATAAAAAATATTGAGAGAGTTGCAAGGCCACTGATTTTATTTAAAACGATTTTTCATTTTATTAAAAATTATTTTTAAAATAGTTTTTTTATTTGTTCCAGAATTCCAAAATTGTGAGCTGA
Source organism: Leucophora obtusa (assembly GCA_949987735.1). Classification (NCBI taxonomy): domain Eukaryota; kingdom Metazoa; phylum Arthropoda; class Insecta; order Diptera; family Anthomyiidae; genus Leucophora; species Leucophora obtusa. The sequence continues at coordinate 46,151,458 of OX465295.1, forward strand.
AATATCCACGGCTTAGAGTTAAGCGATTTTCCTCAAATTTTCACAGTATAAGTTTTAGACAATATCACTTTCCGCCTTTAAACGAAAATCCAAAGCTAAAATTTTGTAGCCACCCTAATGTACATAGAAGTAAGTGTAATATGATACTGAAAACATGTCTAGTACTTGTATTGAAAGGTGTTGTTGAAGTTCATGTTTTGATTTTTTTAAAACTTTTTTTTATTACTTAAATAAACAAAACAACAATTTTGTCAACACGACAAACATTGATTTAACAATAGAAAAAAGGAGATCAAAAAAATAAATTACCAAGGCTATAGGAAGAACTATTTACTACACTAATAGCAAAAGAGTCTGTAAGGTTTTTTGCTAACAATTACCAAAGATTAGTTCCAAAGGGCCGCTGTATTTTGAAGGGTGGCTAAACATATGCAACCTTACTTCATGAAAGGAAGATTTTAACATGCCTATGGGGAAAACAACCGGTCCCAATTGTCAGTTCAACATATCGTTCCCATTGGAGGGGATATTTGACACAGTTTAGACACCGATTGACATATCACCTAAGTGAATTAAAGACACATATCACCAAACTTAGGCTAATAGGAAATGAGACAGAATGAGTCACATTTTTTACATGTCATCCATCTAACCCAAAAGCAGGTGACACAGAACTAGTCACCTTTTATACACTATTACTTTTTTTTCAGTACCGCTAGAGTAAGCATCAACCAAATTTCATAAAAACATGGTTAATGTAAAATATTTCAAAATATCAAACAGTTTTCGAATAGAGAAATCATATTTTTGGGTTTTTCTATTAGGTACATACACTCAAAATAATAAGTCTGCTGGCCGAATAGAAAAATTTTGATATTTCATGTAAGTCCTATATTTTCATATAAGTCCAAAAAAACAATTTTTGAATTTTTAATGCAAAAATTAAAATAATTGTTGAACAAAAGCACACCACGGCTAAGTCTCATTCAAAATATTAATTTTATTTGGGATAAATCTCGTTGTTTTTACAAATGTTATTGAAAACGAACACACAAACATACATATACATTAGAGTTCGTCATAAAAATTTGATTTTCGGATATAATTTTTTTTTAAGTTTTTGCACAGAAAAAAAGAATGGCGTTTTTTTTCTTTTTTATTACAACTCCTTCCACTGGCGCAAGTCGGCCAAAAACGCTGATTTTGAGAACCTTTTCTTCCAGAGCAAAAACAGCTGCATTTATAGGAAATCTGACTTTACCATTAATATAAAAACATTTTTTTTTGCATTTTCAAAATACACCAGATACCCATTAGAGTGGTTCGAAAATCCATTTTTTTCAAAAACTTCTAAAAAGTAACTTTCTTATTACACACAATGTAAACGTATTTCCGGCTGAGTATATAGGTACAAAAATTTTGGATATACCGCGAACCATTAAAAGGTTAAGGTAATCAAATTTTGATTTTTTTTTTTTAATTCAATGAAAAAGTTATTGAGCTTATTAAAATGCAAATTTCAATACTCGCTGCCGTATTATAAATTTATATTTTAGTAAAGACAAAATAATTTGTAAGTTTTGGCATGTTTATTACAAATATTTTTTTTATTAAATATATTTGATTACTAAATAACTTTTTAACGGGTCGCGGTATATCAACAATTTTTGTACCAATGTTCTCAGCAGGGAATACATATTCATTGTGTGTAATAAAAAAATAACTTTTTTGAAATTTTTGAAAAAAGTGGATTTTCGGACCACTCTAATGACTATCTGCTGTATTCAGAAAACGCAAAAAAATGTTTTTTTATATTAATTTTTGCTGTAGAATCGAATGATAAAGTCAGATTTCCCAGAAATGCAGCCGTTTTTGCTCTGCAGAAAATGGGTCTCCAAATCAGGGTTTTTGGCTGTTTTTCATAGTGTCCACACATATTTTTTCTCACAGTAAAGTTTAAGGAAAACTACAAATTTTGTTGAAATTAATCTCAAAACTTGTGTGATGAATAAAATTCAAAAAATCAAAAAATTTTGTGTAGAGTTTAGTAATAGAAAAAATATAAAATTAAAAAAAAAAATCTTAACCCGTTTGGCACCGACCTCATGTTAAAATTTTAAATTTAATTCCAAATATCTTCGCTAGGGTGTGTTGCAAAGATATAAAAGTAATAGAAAATATTTCTAAGGCTCTAAATTTACACGAAGTTTGGACGGAAAATTCCCAGCCATTTAAAGTTGGGGTCGAAAGGGTTAATGATGAATTGATAAAAGAAATTACACTTTTTACTATGTTCTCCCGATAAGAATCCAACAAGATTGAAAATAACAAATATTTTTCTCACGCACTGTACATTTATGTATGTCCCAACAAGATTATAAATGTATTATTACAGTGTGTAATCACGCGAAAACAATATAAAAAAAATCTCAAAAATAGGTCACATACAGTCTCCTTCAATGCTTTACCAATATGACCTCACATGGTTTTTCAGTACAATCTTTGTCGTGTTCTTCTAATACTTACTATAACAAGTATTAACATATGGTTTCTTCATCATGGTCTGAATGCATCTTCAGATATTTATATATAGTATCTACTCATATTCATTTACGAGTACATGACGCCAAGCTTAATAAGACAATTCTTGGTTTTATTTGGATGCATCGAAGATGATGAGAGTTTTTATATGAGTGATGATAGATAGATAATATTGATGACATACATCGACAACACACTTTGACGAATTCGTCAACCTAGAAACAGTTACGCCGTTGAAAGTTGTATAGAAAAAGGGACAATGGTTTGATTTTAGTTTGCAGTTATTTGTATAGATTTTGTATTAAGATGCACCATATCGAATTGTGTACATATTTTATTTATTTTGTAAACTGATGCTAGAAGTTGTTCAGTCATGTTGTTTATCTTTAAGATTTTTATTGATTTTTTATGTAAATTAATTGTTATAAAAATACGTACATGTACCGCCTTACTTGTTAGTATTTAAATGTAATTAAATATGGCGCCATACATTATATGGTTTAATGGGTGACAAGTGACATTACTTAATTTGTTAGTTATTTAGAAAAACTATTCTTATTGGAATTTAAAATTTATATATAAGGAAGGTATCCTAACATTTAAACAAATCCTACAGGTAATGAAAAATTTGGATTAGATACTTTAACAATTTTGCGAACAGCTGTAACTTCATCATAATTATTATTTTCGAGTATATTTTTAACCCTAAAAATTTAAACTGTGTTTTTTAGACCCTTGTATTTAATATTAATAATTTTTTTTTCGTTACAATCATCATATTAATATAGTTTAAGAGCATCATGCTATGATTGCAGTGCGTCAGTGATCATAATACATGTGAGCAAAATGGCGAGGAAGGTTATGCACTGAAAATCATATTTTATATGCATAAATTATCTATTAAAAATCGAAATATTTGCATTTAAAACTGTTAAATCTTAAATAAATGAGTTAATACAATAGCAGCGGTTCTGGAAAAACCTGGCGGCCCAAGCCAATTAAGCCGCCGCCGCAGCAAAAGTTTAGCTTTAGCCGTACACGCCGCTATTTTGGCTTAGGGTATTATTCTCGTGGTATTCTATACGTTGGGTCTAAAATTTTAGTTCCCGAATTGCTAAGTTGCGTAAATATAGGCTCGAAAATTTTTGAGAAAAATCCAAATTACCGATCGTGAATTTTTCGGATGCTTTTGGTGTTATTTGTGGTTTTGAAAATTTGTACCGTAAACTATGGCTGGGTTAGGCTAATCAGTTAGACTCATTCAACAGTATTATACCGAAGAATCATGATTGGCAAACACTAAAGCCTGGATCAGCCAGACGTAAACGTAAACGTATCTCTGCATAGCTGAATTAATAAGTTAAATAAGAACAGAAGATGTGTTGTGTTTTTTGTTTTATTCTTATGCATTCAATATAGACCAAACGTAAATACACAACAAAAATCTATTCACAACAGATTTTCGTTGTGTATTTACGTTTGCTCTATATTGCATGCATAAGAATGAAACAAAAAACACAACACATCTCCTGTTCTTATTTAACTTATTAATTCAGCTATGCAGAGACACGTTTACGTTTACGTCTGGCTGATCCAGGCTTAACCCTAAAATACCAATAACGAAAACCCCTTCAAATTACTACCGACAAACCTTAAAATACCCTAACAAAATTATTTAAAATACCTTTAACACTAAAATAACCCAACAAAATAATTTTAAATAAAAAATACCCTTTTAATATTGTATTTTATTTCCTTTTTCATTCATTTTACGAAATACGATATTGACTTTCAGCTTTAATTTATTGATGTTAGTTTGAGTTAAATTTTAATTGAAAATGAAACTTATACTGTAAAATCTGCAGAAAATTTTGTTAAATATTAGTAGACTAAAAATAGCAAACACTAACTGTTACATCTAAAAAATTTACGTTATTTTTAAGTTAAATTTATTTGATTGCAAATAGCAGTCGGAAATATGGATATTGTCCGTGGGAGTTACATATGACAAGAGAAGACAAAAATAAAAAAAAATAAGCAAAATCCGATGTGTTTAAAGTAAATAAATTTGGTAAAAAATCAAAAGTAAAAAAAACTAGCGAGCAAAAAAATCATTTTTTTAGCAAAAAGTCTTAAAAAACAAATTAAAGCCCGAAAATCTTACAAAAAAGCTTTTTAAAGCTAAAACCCGGAAAATAAAAAAAGAAGCAAATATGAGTAAAACAATAAAAAAGCAATTTTGTCTTCTCTGGTTATGACATGCCAGCAAAATTATGTACACGCAACCAAAAAAGTCTGTAATGGCTACTGAAAATTTTGTTATTACGGGAAATTTAACTGTTTTGAGCCCAGCGGTATTTTTTGCTAATTTTAGCAACACATGTCTGCTTAAGCAAAATTGTTGTAAACTGCAATTAAAAATCGATTTGCTAAAATCAGTTAAAAAACTTACTAAATATCAATAATTTTAGTACAGTGAAATTAGTATAAATAATTAGTTGCAGCTACTAAATTTCAGTAAATTTTTGTAAACTGTAATTTAAAATCAATCTGCTGAAATTAGCAAAAAAGTGTACTAAAAAATAAACAAACTGTCAAATCTAAAAAAAAATAAAAAAAAATTTTTTTTTTCATTCGATTGTAACAAAATTACAAACGGTTCTCCAGTTATTAGCATTTTATGCATTAGGGATACAATAAAATTTTCTGAGGGATATTTCCAAACTAAGAATATATCAATACAATCACAATATTTTATCCTTAAAAACAACCTAAAATACGTATTAAATTAATTGAAAACACAATTAAAAAAAGGACTACTGATTTTTCATTATATTCAAACCATTTTGCTATTTATTTTCAAACATCGTTTTAAACAATCCATAAAAGAAATAAAAATAATCGAAAAGTCTATTAAAACAATCATCAATTTTTAACTGACAAAACATAAAAAAAACGATTTTGTGGTTTGTTTTTTCACATTTGATTTGAAATTTGAATTGAAATAATTTTGTATATAAACAAACTGTTTTAACAAAAAAGAAAACCGAAAATATTTGAATTTTTTGTTTTAAAACAGGATATAACGAAATAACGAAATTATTTAAATTATTTTTTCTAAAAATAGAAATCTAAAAATAGAATATTTGACTGAAAATAACAACTCCTACAGACGATACATATTTTTTTTTGGTTTGTTTTTTATTGACGAATATAAAAAGTTAAACAATATGTTTCAATGTCTTTTAATTGATTCTTCAATTGAAAACAAACTTTACCTATTACTTTTTAAATAAACCTCAATCGGTTATGGAAAATATATTGTGAGTGTAGTAACAAATATAAACTAAACAAGAATTGTTAAAAATCAACGAATTCTTGTAAATAAAATTTTCAAAATTAGTATATTTTTCTGCTAAATTTAGCACTTGGTTTTGAGAAATTAGTAAAATGTTTTGTTGAAATCAGCAGCAAAAATTAGTAAAAAAAATCCGTAATTTGTAATAAGAGAATAGCAAAACTGATTACTAAATAAAAAAAGAATTGTACTAAAAATCAGTATAAAAATAGTAAAGTGCGATTGGAAACTGTTTACAAATTCTTTTACTAACTTTTTTATCTGGGTGTAGATCCTGGCAAAAAGTCGCTTTGTTGTGGTTACCCAGAGAAGACAAATTTAATTTTTTTTATTTTTTTCTTTGAATTGCTTTAAATTGCTATTTTTTAAAGATTATTTTGAGTAAATATGCTTTTTTTGCCCATAAAAAAATTATTTTTCTCATAAATTTGGACTTTTCAAAATAAGTGGTTTTTCCAAGTTTTTGCTTTTGCTTTTTTGCATTTCTTGCAATATTTTTTGCTTTAAATACACAGAATTTTGCTTTTTAAGATCAGATAGGATATTTCTATGGTGACCAGGTTAAAATATGGGCTGATTTGAACCATTTTTACTAGGATTCGTCCTTGCGCAATATAAACTTACTTATATACCAAATTTTGTCCAATTATCTTTAGTATTACGATCTGCAGTTTGATTACAGGGTCGTTAATTTTACATGGTCAGACGTTAATTTTACAAGGTTTTTCGTAGTACTGTAAAATTTATAATTGATTACAATAGATCAAATTCCTACAAGTAATGGGATGCTTGGAATATTTTTTAAAAAAAGTTTTACTGAGACATTTTCAAAAGCCGCTGGGACTCCGTTAATATCAGCTTTTTGTCTTCATCTTAAGTGTCCCAGAAAATTTCTTGCTAATTTTATTGTATTACATGTATTCCATTATCTCCAGAATCACACCTCTTTTATATGAAATTAATTTTAATTTTTCCATAGTTTCCCTTAAGAATTTTATGTTAAAAGCCCTAAACCAACCATAAATTAAGAAAACATGACAGACACTCGTGTTAAATAAATACTTTATTGCATTTAAACCAATATAAGCCATCAACTTAGAAAGAAATAAAAGAGAAGTTGAATCAAAAAGATAACATAGAAAAAAGTCTCATGTGTCATATTAATAACACAGTGCAACGAAGTATTTATTTGTTTTAATGACGATCAAGGATAGAAGAATCCATATTGTTTGTTATTTTCCTAAGCATTTATGTTTTAAAAACTATCGAAATCGAACAAGCGGTTCAGATGTTGTGAGGAAAAATGTGAGAACACCTTGCAATTTTCCAGAACAAATAGTACACTCATAAAAAAAAGTTAGTACAAAAGTCTGTTAAACGCGTTCTGATTCTATTGAACTAATTTTCCTGTTATTTTGTCTTAAAATTTAGGATTGAACTAATATTTTTTGTAAATCTAATTTAGCATTAAAACTACTTTTAACCGTATTTGAACTAACTTTGCATGCTAATTTTTAGTAATTTGTGTTTCTTAACTTTACAAATTTTTCAGCTAATTTAAACCACAATTATTTTCTAAATATTATATTTTTGTGTCTCTGCTATCAATATCACATAGAGATGGCGCTATATTTTAATTTTTTTTTATTATAAGATCGTAAAATAATTTGTATCTCGGGAACTAAGCGAGATAGAGCAAAATGGACAAAAATTCGCCACTCTGTACCTATAAAGTAACCCTTATCAGACACATATACTCCCAATAATAAATATGGGCCCGTCTAGGATCAGATCCCGGAAGTCGATATTTTAAGCGACATTTTAACAGAAATTTATAGTTAAATCAGGTAAAATTTCTGCTGAATTCAGCTCAAATTTCCTAGCTAATTTAACTAAAATTGTCCGTATATTTAGCAGTATGTAAAATTTAGCTTACCTAAATTTAGCAGACCATGATTTTTAACTTCATTGAAAATTCTGCTGGCGCAAATTCGGGTACTATTTCCTGTTATTTTAGCAGAATTTTGAACTATTTGTACGGGCTTTTTTTTATGAGTGTAGATAAAGGTGGGGTGAAGTGGAGTGTGAGGTGAAGCGAAACATTTTTGGTCATATTTATGGAGTTTTAGAAATTCTAACTACCTACTAAATTTGTAAAAAACCTATTTGAAACAAGTGATATACTTTAATTTCGCTTTGGAACCATAGATTCTAAAATTTGTTGCTGCACTGTGTAATACAAGAAACAAATGTCAAAAATACACACACACACACAAAGCCTTTTTTCATTTTAACTCTTTCTAAAACTTTTTAGGCAGATTTTTCTTTTATTTTTGTTAAAAAGTATTCAATTATAAAAAATTTTTTATAAGAAACTACTAATAAGCTTAAAATGTCACGATTATAAGCCATAAGTTAACAGAATTGATATAAAATGTGTCTTAATGTAAAAATATAAATTTAGACAAATTATGAGTATTATATCTTAGTCATATATTGTCATAATTTATTTATTTATTTATTTTCTTTTTGTTACAAACTGCAGTGATATAATAAAAATATTTTTTATACAAATATTTAGTACAACGTTAAAGTATTTTTGTTGTATAAGTTATTTTAAACACCCTAAACTTTTGTTTCGCTTTTGTTTGAGCGTATGGCACGTGTGAATTTACTTGTTTTTTTTTGCTGTTGTCAAGATTTATGTTAATTTTAACAACAAATTTCCATGTTTAAAAATACATTTTTTTAAGTTTATCATTTTTTTTCCTGGTTGTAGAAGAAAAATACAAACAATTAAAAAAATTTTCATTGTTTTTACTATTAAGCTATATACTAGGGGTGGGCATTAGACCGTACCTCAAAATAAAAAAAAAAAAAAAAGTTCGCAGTACACCATCCAATATAAATTATTTTTGCAAGGAGGTTTAAAAACATTTATCATTATTTTTTTTTCTGAACTTAGGGGTCTCCATTTTACATTTTTCGTTATATCTTTGGTATTTACAGTAGGATCTTAAAGTATGATACATCGATGTTTTTCTCTCGAGGGTACCAATGTTTTGCTCTAAGGGCTATTGACCTCAAGTATCCCGTTCTAGTATTTACATACCAGATCTCAGTTGCTACCACCCTAATAATGTAAGAAAATTAAAGCTCGCAAAAAATCATTAAACTTTTGCTAAGGAAGTTTTTCCATAAATCCAGCAGAAATTTCTTTATTTTTTTGTTGCCGAACGTAGGGGTCGCCTTTTTAAATTTTTTTTTAATTGGATTTTTCTTTTATACCAAAACACTGGTCTCCTCGAGGCAAAAAAATCGATATACCACACTTTAAAATCTGATTTTAAATGCCGAAGCTATAACGAAAAAAAAATTTTTTTTTTGGAATTGCCTTGCAAAAATACTTTATATTTGAAGGTGTACCGCGCACTTTTATTTTGCCTGTATGGTTGTATGGTCTAGTGGGCACGGATGTATCACCGAGAGCCATATTGTGGTTTTTCGTAAATTGGAAAGGTCAGCATCATACATTATTTTTTGGAATATTATTTTTGATATTATTACTATTTCCTGCTAAAATCAACAAAAAAATTTTGCTAATTTTAGCAAATTTTCGACGTTTTTTCGATTTTTCTAATGCATATAAAAATCGAGTATTTTGAATACAGCAGTTTACTACTTTTTTTGTCAAATATTTCTTACGATTTTAGCAGGATATTTGCAATCAACTAACTTTAACTTAAAAATTACAATAAATTTGTAGATATATTAGTTTTTGCTATTTTTAGTCTACTAATAGCTAACTTAACTATTACTAAAATTCTGTAAATTTAACAGTTTTATTTTTGCTGTTCTTATTTTACTAGTATTTAGCAAAAAAATCTGTCAATATCAGCAGTTTTTTCTGCAAAGTCATTTTTGATAAATTTTTAGTTGCTTTTCCCGCTATTTTTTAAGATTTATTTCTATAAGTGTTGTCATGAAATTAATTTTAATTTTCATTACATTTATGCAGTTGCAATGAAATTAATTTTAATTTACCGCAGATTTTTAGTTGATCTGACTGTTGTTACAATGAGTGTCATTTTTGTCCGGTTTTAAGATCAAATATAACAAATACGAAATAGAATTCACAATTTATTTTACAACAAATAAAAACAATCTGATGATAGTGCTTGGTAGTATTTGAAAATGCATTAATTGTCAACCATTGGTTCTAGGAAAGTTTTTTTCATAAGTGTTTTTTCAATTTGTTGTAAAATAAATTGTGAATTCTATTTGGAATTTGTCATATTTGATCTTAAACCCGGACAAAAATGACATTCATTGTAACAATCTGCAGATCAACTAAAAATCTACAGTAAAATATCTCACAGGCGAGGTACAGTCCAAATTGTTAAGTTATATTCCTTAATTTTTAACATGTTAGGCATGATGGATTAGGGTGTAATACAAAAATAACAAGTAATCGTTGTAAAAGATCTTTGCTTTCGTTCTAATCACTATAAATAGAATTAAAAGCTTGAATATTAAAATACAACACACAAACATTTGCTTTACTACTAAAGGAACTTTGGTTAAAGCAATAACTATAACATAGAGAAAATAGCTTTGTAATACATAAATAACTAGTAAAAACTTTTGAATTTATTTATCATAACATTATTTACTTGGAAGTTTATACACTCACAATATTTTATCGTTAAAAACAACCTAAAATACATATGAAATTAATTGAAAACACAATTAAAAAAGGACTACTGATTTTTCCTTATATTTAAACCATTTTGCTATCTATTTTCAAACATTGTTTAAACAATCTATAAAAGAAAAAACAATAATTGAAAAGACAATCTTCAATTTTTAACTTACAAAACGTTAAAAAACCGATTTTTTGCTGTTTTTTCATATTTCAAAGTTTTTTGTTTTGTTTGAATTTTCAAAACACACAACACACACGTGACAAAACGATAGAAAAAATGATTTTGTGGTGTGTTTTTTTATATTTGAAAGTTTTTTTCTTTTGAATTTTCAAAACACACAACACACACGTTCATATTTTTATTGGCTATGGTTGTGTGTATGAGTAAAGAATTTCTTGGAATTTGATTTGAAATAATTTTGTATATAAACAAAATATTTTAACAAAAACGAAAACCGAATCCAATATACACAAATTGCCTGCACTTGTACGTAAAAACCATACGTCAATGTGGCAACATTTGCGAAAAGGTGACACGGAGGAAATAAGAAGATAAACAACAAAATCTAAAGTAGAATGTTTGTATATGTTTGTTTGATCACTTCTGAAAGTATTCATATAGAGACAATCTGACAATAAAAATATAAACAATAATACAATTTAATGGAAAATCACTGATGAAGCCTGTCCATAAAAAAGGCAGAAACTGGATCTAGTCTGATTTGCAAATTTAATGTGTTTATAATTTTTGAAGAAAAGGTTTATTTTTCTTCTTAACCTCAAACCTACTAAAAAACGAAAATATTTGAATTTTTTGTTTTAAAACAGAAAACAACGAAATTATTTAAATTATTTTTTTTTTAAATAGAAAACTAAAAATAGAACATTTGACTGAAAATATCAACTCCTGCAGACGATGCGTATTTTTTGTAGTTTGTTTTTTATTGACTGATAAAAAAAAGTTAAACAATATGTTTCCATGTATTTTAATTGATTCTTCAATTGAAAACAAACTATACCTATTACTTTTCAAATAACCCTCATTCGCTTATGGAAAATATATTGTGAGTATATAAATACAGAAACTATGGAAAAATTCAAACGTATTTAGCATTTAGTAATGATTTTTTTTTTTGATTTCATTACAATTAAAAAAAGCAATGAATTTTATTTTTATTACATTACAAAAAAGTATGGGAAATGAAAATCAAATTTCATTACGATTACATAAAGTTAGGGTAATGAAGATAATACTTTCATTATAATTATATAATATAATGGTAATGATTTTGGCCCCTCTCTGCTTGTAAGTTTCTCCGATTAGAGGGTTAACCAATGTGCCGTCCATATTTCTCCCACGCTCTAAATAGGTTATATGTGAAACATGGGTGAATTTACCAAAAAGATTTATTTATTACATTTCGGCACCTCTTTTATTTGTAAAATAAGTGAAAAAATACATTACATTTAATATTGATTTTTTCCAACTGTGTTTCTGTTGATACGAGTACCTACTTGGGAAAAAAAGGATAATAGAACAATGATAATGTTTACTCAACATTTTACACTGTGGCTGCTGTGAACCTAAGTATGCATGTGTAGCTGGGTAGGAATAGTCGCTTGTATTTGCTGGAGGTCATAATGTGATAATGTAACATATTAACACACTTAAGCCCCGTCAGGCAATGAACCTTTTGTATGTTATCGTATCATAACGTTTTTAGCGCCATAATGATTTGATTTTCAAAAAAAAAAAAACCTCTTTTGCCTAAATAGTACGAGAATGTAATTTATGTGTGAATTGTTTTTATACCCAAAATCAACAATGAATTTTGTTTAAATATTTTTCAACGTTCAAATACAAATTTTGTTTACTTTGACACAAATTGTGCTCATACGTAATGTTTATTTTTAGAAGACTAAACTAAGTTTATCACATTTGATATTGTTTATTTGGGATACAAGACGTTAGAGAGAGTGAGAGAGAGAGGGAGAGAGAGAGTGATGGAGGAGTTTGTGATAAATTCTTACATCACTACCGCACACAACAGTTAAAACACGTATTCGTCGCTTGCTATGCTGTTGGAAAATGTTTTTCAGCATGTATGTTATGTTGTTCCTTTTTCATATAAATATGTTGATTTATTTGTTGTTAGTCTTATTGCCCAGGAAGTTTCTTATATTGAGGTGTATGTGATTGAGTATGTTACCTAAGTAATTGCTTAGTTAGTTTGAAGTTTTTATTTTTCAGTTTTGTTAGTTTAATTTCTGCTGCTGTGGCGCTTTAAGGCAGGCATTTGTTTAATTTTTTTTGGTTTTTGCCTTTACTCCCAATATGTGATAATTTTTATCACTCCCAGTTAAAAATGCATCCCACAAAGATGTGGATGATGTTGATGGTGTTAATGCTAATGATGTAGAATCTGTACCACTATATGTTTGTTTTGAATTTTTAATGAAAAAACTCATTAGTTGTTGATGTTGACGCCATCACAAGTCATTAAATACAAAACGAGAATGGAAAGACGTAAGGGAAATTAAAGTCAAACAGTACATTAAAACTTTTAATGGTACAATAGAATGATTTGTTATAGAAGTTTTTAAAGAGCTTGAAAAGTAATTTATAGAGTTGTTTTGGGGGGATTTTTTTTAACAACTACATATTGATAAAAATTGGAAAGTCTGGTTTTTACTGTTCAACTTCAACCGGGAAGAAAATATCCTTTGCCGCCACCAAGCCATATTAACCAGAAGTATCATCATATGACGACAGAAATATAGAGCCGCCGAATTGGTTAGCATAACCATATTCAAATGTGATATCCGGATTTTTTTGTGTGTTACAACTAAAATTTAGTTTGCATTAACCGAATTTTGTTGTGAAAAACAATAGTCAATTGTACCATCTATTTTTAGGCGTACACTCAACCAAAAGAGTCTGTAATGGCTACTGAAAATTTTGGTGTTATTACGGGAAATTTAACTGTTTTGAGGCCAGCGGTATTTTTTTCTAATTTTAGCAACACATGTCTGTTGATCTGTAGTACAATAAAATTAGTAGAAAAAATTAGTAGCCGCTACTAAATTTTAGTAAAATTTATGTAAACTGCATTTCAAAATCGATTTGCTAAAATCAGTTAAAAAACTTACTAAGGCCTGGTATCTTATGTAATATTAAACAATGATTAAGAAGAAAATCATTGTTTACAGTAACTTGTCGAATTTTAATCTCTGATTCTACTCTAAATATTGATTATATTTAATTACAGAAATTTCTGTGATTAAGGCCTTAAACATAGATTTTCACCCTACAATTCGTGTTAGTACTTACATTTTTTACTAATGTTGGTAACTTTTTAAAAAGTTTTACGTAGACCAATTATTTTCTAAAATAATCACCTTAAAACATTTCATTATACCCTCTAAATGATGTATATCTTTAGTAACTTGCCTAGTAATGTAGATCTCCTCTAAAAAGACCAATTTTAACTAGGAAATTATTTGGCGGAAATTAGAATAAATGACATAAATTGGATGGTTAGAATCGGTCATAATATTGATATTCCTTTAGCACAAATAAGCCACAATTCGTGGGGGTAAAATTTGACCCAAAAAAGTGAAAACAAATATTTTCTTGTGCATGTATTTAAGGTGTCTCAGAACAATTTTGCAGTTCTGCCAAATTTCAGCTAATGGGTATAATTTTTTTTATTATATTTTTTCACAATTATTGAACCAATTTTTTTTTAAATTTGATCAAGATATGTTTTCCTAAACCAATAACAAATAATGTACAGGCATAGGTTGATTTGTTTCCTTTTGGACCTAGTTTCATAATTATTTCAAACTATAAAGTTTGGATTGAATGTAGTAAACAACATCAAAAATCTTCTTATCTTTCATAAATATTTCTTAACAACACCTTCCTGGACTAAAATAAAATTTATAATTATACAGACTTACCCAATGAAAAAAATTAAGATATGCATGTAGCATGCAAAAAGACACTTCCTATTTGAGGCATTTAGCGATTGCAGATTTAAAAAATAACAATTTAGTCATCTATTGTATAATTTTATCACCCAGTGTCATGCGAAAAATTCAATAAAAAACTCGTATTTCGCGAGTTTTCAAAACTTTTTTATTTTCTTTTATTACTTATTCGTATTGTCAAATGAAAATATCTAAAATTAACAAATCATTGATTAAATTGTAATAAGTTACCGATATTATTTTAAGTAAGTTTAAGGTTTAATCAATGATTTCTTAATCAATAATTAAGTTAAAATAATCATTGGAGATAAGATACCAGCCCTTAATATCATAATTTTAGTACAATGAAATTAGTGTAAACTGTAATTTAAAATTAATCTGCTGAAATTAGCAAAAAAAGTGTACTAAAAAATAAAAAAACTGTAAAATCTAAAAAAAATAATAAAAAATTTTTTTTCTTTCAATTTTAACAAGCGTATAATTACTTCATCGTGCTTGAAATTTGGAGTCAAAATTGCATTTATTAGCTTTTTACGCATTGGAGATATAATAAAAATTTCTAAGTGTTATTTCCAAACTAAGAATATATCAATAGTAACAAATATAAACTAAACAAGAATTATAAAAAATTAAAAAAAATTTTTTTTTTAAATTAGTATATTTTTTTGCTAAATTTAGCACTCGGTTTTGAAAAATTAGTAAAATGTTTTTCTGAAATCAGCAGCGAGAATTAGTAAAAAAATCCGTATAGAGAATAGTAAAAATGATTACTAAAAAAAATTGTACTAAAAATCAGTATAAAAATAGTAAAGTGCGATTGGAAACTGTTTACAAATTTTTTAACTAACTTTTTTATCTAAGTGTAGTAACCGAATTTAAGTTGAAAATTGACAAAAAATTTCTCTGTGTGTATAGATTAGAGGTGTTCTGCGATATATGAAGAATTTTGAAAATTAATTTTAAGAGTTCCGATTGGGCTACTTTCTATAATAACGGATTACGTTAAACCATTCCTAGCCATGGCCAAAAATGGTAATTTTTTTAAAAAACATACATATTCAAAACTCTTACTTCAGTTTTTAAAAATTTGTTAAACGAAAATTAAAAATTTGCGAATTACAGCCGCTGAAGCTATGATATTGAATTGAAATAGGTTCCTCCACCGTCGAGACGTCCGCTATGACGGCTATGACGGTGGGTCTCATACTGTAGGTTTAACTTTAACTTAACTATAAACAAAAGAAAATGTCAAAAAATATACACAAAACAACAACAAATTTTTGAGTTATCTATTAACTAAAGTTTCATAAATGCTTTGTAAAGTTATAGCAGGTTTACAAAACGTCATTTTCATACAAAATTTGTTCAATAAACCTCCTATAATTTTACAAAGCGTTTATGAATTTAGGGGTAAACCTGCAGTATGAGACCCACCGTAAGTGTAATTGGCACACTAAAAATGAACCACTTGACAATGGGAACGAAATGAAATGGAACGGCTAACGAAATGGAATGGATCGGGGCACAAGTGGAATTGAAACACTGAAATTGGGAAACGAAATGGAATGCTGTGGGCAATGAGTGGAATTGAAACACTATATAAGTGGAACGAAAGGGAATTTCAATGACTAAAACAAAGGTTAAAAGGCGATAAAGGTATTTACTTTTGAAATAAAAAAAAATGTCGTAACTGACAAAATTTTACAACAAAAATTTTAAAGCAACCGTCAAAATTGACAAAAATAAAAAAAATAATGTTTTTTACAGTTAATTATTATAAAAGTATATTTTGCTTTGTTACTATAAAAGTATATTTTAATAAAAAATATTTTTTTCTTTCGCTTAAAAAATATTGTGCAATTATTTCATTGTAGGTACTTGAAATTTGAAATAAAATTTTTAAATATTTCTCCAGTTATTACGGTTTTATGCCTAGGCGATACAATAAAATTTTCTGATTTTTTGTTTGCAAACTGATAATATAAATAATAGTAAATACGTACCAAAGAAGAATTTTAAAAAATCCAACGAAATTTTATATTTTTCAAACAACTGTTTACTGTAAAAATACTGTTTTGATAGTTGCTTATTATGCAATTAAAAATAACCGCTCTAAACAACTGTTAAGAAATAGAGTACTTTTCGTTAGTTGCTTTTTAAAATAACTGTCATCATAGTTGTTTTGAACTTTCCATAGAAAATAACTGAAATTACAGTAAAAAAGAATAAATACTGTACGAGTATACCGCAGAAAAAACTGTCATATAGTAACTGCCAAACTTTTTTGCTTGTAGAATTTGACCCAGGTTAGGTCTGAGACATTTCACCCTCTCTTACAAGTCCCTTTCATATAAAGGCACCGAGCTTGTGGTAGCTTATATTATTTTCCCGTGAGAAGTTTTACAATCTTAATAGAAACAATTTATTTTTAAAATCATTTATATTGTTTACAATAAAAAGTTTTAATTGAGTTATATTTTAAAAATAAAAATTTTTATATGAGCAATTAAACTTTTTCTTTACATGTTCAAATATTTTACTTCCTTAAGCAATAAAAACCATACAAAAAAAGCAATTACAACCACGAAAAATTAAAGATAAACCTTCATAAAAATTGAACTTCTAATTTCTGTAATAAAATTTTATAGTCATAAAATTGAGAAGTTTACTCAGACAAAAATTAAATAAGAAAAATAAAACAAAAGTTAAAAAACTCCAATAAAGACTAGACTCAATAAAAAATTAAATTTAAAGCACGCGCCTTTAAAAAAAAAAAAAACTAAAACTAGAATAGATCAACAAAACAATTTACAAGGAGTTACTTCAAATTGCATGCAGCATGATTTGAATAAAAGTCTTCTATGCAGATACGAATACGAGTACATGATTACATAAAATAGTTACAAAGTAAATATTTTACCAAGCCACCTATCTAAAAGGGCATACAATGCAGTTAGTTGCGTTAGATATGATATTTTATGTCTTTTATTTTTTGTTATACGCCACTTTACAAAAGGGCATAACATTGACTGAATTATTCATAAAGTCAAGAACTTACACAAAGAAGCAGAAATAGAGAAGAAAATATGAGTAAGTAAAAAAGAAGGTCGTTGCATTTTGTATTAAGAAAAAAAAAAGGAATAGACATTAAAATTGACAATAGAAATGGGTGTTACAAAAAGTAACTAATTCACCTTCACATGTAAGACATGATGGTTTTCCGAGTATTGAATATCTACGGTTCGAGTGTTTAAGCATAAAGGTTAAACGGATGTTTTCGATATTGATTTTTTAGGAAATTCTTAAAACAAAACTATAAGGGTATTCAATTCTTCACTGCAACGAATGTGTGATTAAAATATTGATAATTAAAAATTCTTAACTTAGCATACCAGAAGCCATATGTAGGAATCTTATCCTCTTTTGAACGTATGTTGGGGATATAAATGGTAATATTTATGTAAAGTTGTTTCTGCACCGGCTTGGAATACTTAGAAACTTCAATGTCTATTTTTAACACTCTAATAACGTGTTAAAATAGAAAACGTGTAGCAAATAGCAGACACCATTTTGGATTCTCAGCCTTGAAAATCAAAATCCTTTATACCTACCAATGACTGATTTATGATTTACCAGCCTTACACTCAGGAGTGAAGTTTGACTTTGGAGTGAAATAAAAAAAAAAAAAATAACAAAATGTGTTTGTGTGAAAGAGAAAACAATTAAATTTAATTCGATGGATTTCTTTATTTATTTACTTCTTTATGAGTTAAAAAAGTAATACGTATGAATAAACACTGATCTTTTTCCTTCAAACATTTGGTACTCCGCCCCCTTAGGTTTCAGAGGCAGCCACTACATATGTCAGCTCACGTGGATCCTGCCAAATTGTGTTCCCGTTGTGATACCCGTTGAGCCATTAGGCGGCCACATAAACCAGTTAGACCCCCTGATGAACAGACTTTTCCTGCCAACATCAGCATCAGACAGGTCCGTCAGGTCATTCAGAACCGGATGATCAAAGAGAGCAGCGCTCTGACTCGCAAATGCCGGACACTGGCACAGCAGATCAACCGGTGTCTCCTCATCGTGACAGCTCCTACAGAAGTCATTATAAGGAAGTCCCATCCTCCACGCATGCAAAAGCGCCATGTGCCGTCAACACCGCCAGAAAGTTGCGCCAATGGAGTAACCCAATGACCGTCCCAGTACGGCGACGGTCATAGGTAGGTTACACCTTCCTTGTACCCAAGAATGTTGGCTCATTTCTTCACCTGGTCATGGCAAACCGCAGGTAGTACCGCTCAACCTGCCGCTTGCCGGCCGTGAGCGGTATGCCGCGCATGTGATCGATCTTCCCATAGCGAAACATCTTCCCACGTTGAGCCAGTTCATTCGCAACATTATTGCCATCACTGTTCCCATGTCCCGGCACCTAGGTGAGTGTCAATCGCGAATGTCTCACCATATCGTCCAGAGACACCCGGCATTCATGGACAATACTCGATGTGGTAAACACACCTACTAGGGACTTTATGGCCGCTTGGCTGTCGGTGAAAACAACAATATCCTTCGTGGATATCCCTTGACACCTTATCCAAGACATAACCCGCTCTATGGACGCTACCTCAGCCTGAAAAATGCTACACTAATCTGCCAGGCTAAAGAAGACTCCATAATTATAGCGACTCACATATACGACACCTCGTACTCTTCCATCCCTCATGGAGCCATCCGTATAAATCTCGAGTGCCCCCATAAGTGGGTCGAGCCCCTCTGTCCACTCCGATCTGTCAAGTATCTGAGTATTGAACGAGGGTTGTGGGGTGCAAGAATCAACATCCACCGAGGCATCCTCCTGGATGCGCCATTGTCTGCAAAAGCCATTCGACTTTCATCAGGAGAGAGGCCTTATCCAGCGCACTCCATCAAATAGACACTCCACATCAGTATGGGTCTGATGACTGCACCAAAAATCCAGTTGACATTTCGGGGGTTGATACCCCAGTGGCCTTTTTGCAGCATTAAATGGCAGCAGCTGCCTTATACACTGTAGCCTGAGTGTTCAGATTCCATAGCAAGCCTCTATCAAGGATAATTCCCAAATAGCTTGCACTATTGGAAATTGTAATCTCAACGCCGTTCCATCTCGGCAGTCTGAGCCCCCTGATCTTTTTTCTAGTGAAGAGAACAAGATCCGTTTTGCTTGTATTAACCACCAGCCCATTAATTTCACTCCACTTAGAGAGAATTTTCAGTAAGGACTCCATAAGCTTCGACAGAATATTGGGATATTTACCCAATACCGCAATTGCCACATCATCCGCATAAGCACCTGCTCTACAGCCCACATCGTTAAGTTGCACGAGTAGACGATTAATGGTCAGATTCCATAGTAGCGACGACAGTACACCCCATGTGAGGTGCCTGCCACCACCTCTCTGGATACAGTCGATGTTCCAAGCGTGGATACAATCACCCTATGTTCCTGCAAGCTCATGATGAACTCGATGAGGGTATAATCCATCCCAACTCCCGTATGGCACACCCGACCGCATCGGGTCTGACGTTATAAAAGACGCCCTCTATATCCAGAAAAACCGCCAAAGTGTATTCCTTATACTTGAGAGAGTTCCTAATACATCCCACGAGTAAGTGAAGTGCCCTATTATAAGCATGTTGGCAGGCAGATAGTAGACCTGGTTCAATGGACATCCTGAGGTGTATATTGATAATTCTCTCCAGGATTTTGAATAAAAGGAAGATAGATTTATTGGTCTATAATCCTTCGGTTTCGTATGGGATGTATCTGTGTCAGTCACAAGAAGACAACCCGGAAAATGTGCATCCATGAGAGAATCCAGTGACTCTCGGCTAAACGTGGTCCAACTGCCGCGTTGCCCTTGAATAAAGCTTGGCGCAGAAGACTTCTCTACGCCGCAACAGAAATCTCCTCAAAACTTTCAATTGCCTTTTATGCAGGCCAGTCGCCCGATGCTTTAGCCTCACTGAAGAGTCTTTTGCACTCAGCGTGTGTATTGGCAACATCAGAGTTCCACCATGGTGGCTTGCTCTTATCCCTGCGAATAACGGGCTTGAATGCCTTTGACGTCGCCTCATTCAGCACCTCAGTTAGCCTGCGCATAAAGTCCTCTATATTAACCACACTCTCTATGAACGGTGGATTATGTGGGAGGATCCTGGAGACGGTACCACAGTGCATGTCCCAGTTTGTCCTCCTTCTATTAACGTCCGGATTCCTTTCCTGATTTCTAAGTATTTGTTAGGAGAATATCCTGATAGAGAAAAATAACTGAGTTTTTTAAAAAGTACTTATTATGCTATTTCATAATAAGGAAATAATTGGCCTTGAACAAGAATAAATAAATTTTTCAAAAAGTAAAATAAAAGTAATGTAAAATTATATTGGTATTGTGCATTACGTTGGGCGCCAAATTGAAGCTTTGAGTTTTATCGACTAAATTCTTCTGCTGCTTCCAGTATTGGGCACGGCCAGTGCTACGGATAGCCCTGACTTGATATTGGTAGAGTTTAAAATTTTACGCAAGTCCCAATTACAACGATACAATTTCATTATAAAATAAATAATATAGTTGAGTAGGCACTAGTTATTAGACGATCATTGTTCTGAAGCCATATTTAACATCTTGGGCGCCAAAAACTCTATTTGTTAGATGCACGAATGACTTTTGTAGGGCGCTAAAAAATTGTGCAAACAGAAATGTTTTGTTAAACTTGTTATAAACTGTTTAAATTTTTTCACTTTAAAGTGAATACCCTTATTATATTTACTTATAATCAAGTATTTACAAGACTTTGTACAGGATTTAAGAGGATTAAAATCAGCCTTTAAGACAGCTCCTTTTTTATAATATGAACGAGAACAAAAAACATGACCAAAATCTATTTTCCATACATTGCTTCAAGTTCTACCATACCCCGCTAAACTCGTGGTTAACACGTACACACGTCAGCCCTGTCAGTAGTTAGGAACTTTACAACATTTCCGGCCCAGAAAGAAAAACTACAAAATTAAAATTATTATTTTTTCTAGCTACACGTGGTTTTTGTTATATATTTTGTTCATTTTATTTTTTGGTTTGTGTTGGAAACTTCGTGCATGTAATATTTATATATGAAAAAAAGAAGAAAATTATAAGATTTGTATGTTAAATTCTGAGGTTTATGGCAGGGAGTTTTCAGCAGAAACCAGCAGTTACACTTCGTTTTTCCATGTTTTCAAATCCTTGGTGTAAAAATTATGTTGGTTTTCAGTTTTGTTGTTGCTGTTGAACACCAAATCTAGAACACACGCACCCTTAGGCAATTCAGACATACTCGTAGTTATAACATGTAATTATATTTATGAAAAAAAAAAAAAAATGAAATATAAAATAAATGAAAAACTAAGAATATGTGGAAATTGTTTTCATTTTTTTTAATTTTAAAAATTGTTAAGGGATATTACATTTTTGTTCTTAAAAAACAAAAGATTAAAAAATATGTGTTATGTATTAAAGTAGGTACTTTAAAAATATGTTATCATCATTATTGTTATCAATTATTAAGTTTTTAAGGGTTTTCCCAAAGGTCTACATTTCTTTTATCAAACTCTATTAACAACAAATCATATTTAACTGCCCATCATCATCATCATCTACACACAAGCGGTATTTTTTGTTCTTTAAAATGTTCCTTACTAAAGGCTTATCCTTAACTAATGGAAAATCTATGATAAATTGTTTTTCCTCTACCCATTTCTAAATTTCAATAATTATGTCGGTCTCTGGTTAGATTATATATACGTTTTCAAATAATTATACAGTTTATGATTTTGCTATTTGAAAATTTCTCCTAACACGAGTACATACTGCCATAATAATTGGATTTTGTTTTAAACTGTAGGTAAATGCAAAACATGGTTAACAGGTGCGTTTTTGCCTTTCTTACTCAATTATATAGTAATTTCAACTATGAATTTTTCAACCATATATGGTTCAAACATGCAAAATATGCATATTTACATAGTAAAACTTACTTGCGAATATTTACAACATTTTTAATTTATCTATGCAAATTTAAATAACATTTAATTTGTAGTTTCTTATGATAACCTATATTTTGCGGTAAATATTAGTTGTTTTTGAAAGACTCCAATTCAATGAAGAGATTACTATCGCAGAATATTGTGAAAATTTAATAACATAAGTTTACTTGTTTAATTACACTATTTTATTTATTTATTTTTTTTTGGAGGCAACTCCGAACATGAAATTAAATCTTGAGTAAGGAACAATAAATCTGGTCGTAAATGTTGCCATTAAAAAATTATAATATAGGCAACAACTAAGGAGGGAATCCGAAATTACTTTTTATGAAGAAAATGTGGTATTATATTTAAACAAAATCTTTTTATAATCGGTTGCCAGCCACACCAATTCTGCAACTGGTTTCACTAGAATCAATTCTATGGAACTAGTTCAGGAACCCGTTTCACGGATCTTATATGTAAGGTATAACTGACAGAGTTCTAGAACTAGTTTCAAACCTGATTCCAAGGCAACCAGCTGCACTTTGGAGCTATAGAAGCGGTTGATTTTACCACAATTTCCAACAAAAGTCAACGGTGTTAAAACTGACAGTACACTAATAGAAAAAAGTCCGTAAAAGATTTAGTTAACCCTTTCGCTATATTGTTGCCATATGGCATCATAAACTTAGGGTGGATCTGGCAACCTCCATATTAGAGAAACGATTTGGATTTTAATTGATAATTGTTTTTTAATGTCTTGCAGATCTTTTGCAATAAAAATTTCAAAATAATTATCGGCACATGGTTGCCATATTTCTTCTGAAAAAAGCATTTTTTTATTTTTTTTTTTTGCAATTTTTGATCTTTAGTTATTACAAAATACATGAAATGCCCATTTTCTAAATTTCTTTGTATGTATTTATTAAGCCCCGTTCACATTATCACACAAGTGCTTATCCTTTTCTTCACACAAGTATGACAAAAAGTATGCTAAAATTGTCTGGTTGTCAAAAAAGTATAAAAGAAAATCTTTTCAGTGTTCAGATTGTTATCGACACACACAATAAATAAATTAAAATAGTAATTTCTTCTTCTATTATTACTTTTTTCACCACTAGTTGTTTTTAATCTTTGTTTAACATTTATTTGTGAATAACACAACACTTGTGTTGAGACAAGTGGTAACTTTATGAAATATTTCAAAAAATAAATCTTGTCAAAAAAGTGTGACCATATTTTAAAATGTGTGCACCCATTTTGACATGTGTGTAACGGACAGTGTTCACACTATTATACATTTTCCTTATACAACATATTTCTGACATGTATAACACACTTGTGTGATAATCTAAACGGGGCTTTAGGAGAGCTTCAGGATTTATAGGAATATTCAGAAATTGTTTGTCCAACAATATATTTTTTCAAAATTTGACCGATCGTTACATGAAGATTGCGTCTATATAAAATGACAAATTTACGGATATTTGTCTGTTTTTTTAATTTTGGTATGAAATTTGACTTTGTATTTTTATGAGAGTTCAGTAACCTGTCCAAGGATTTGTCTTGTGACATGTCACAAGGGGTCAATTTCCCCCTCCTATGACAACGCCATGTAAAAGTGACCACTCTATTTCATATAAAGGGGCCAGTTCGGTGACAGTTTGTTAAAATTTCCCGTAGGGCTACGAGGAATATTTCTGTGGAACATTTTAACCCTCTAAATCTAAAAAAAATAATGTTTGTTTTTAATATCTGTTTATTAAAAAGAAGTTTGGGTAACAACCCAGCAAAAAAAAAAGATATATCGAAGCTGTAGAAAAAGCACTACAATTGATGATCAAGATGAACTTCTTTTTTAACATAAACACTAATGATTTTAACATTGAGTTGTCATAGGAGAGGAGTACTCCCACTTCAATATTTTTTCAGTACTTTTTGAATGAGTGTAAAGGAAGCTCTTTTTCGCCAATTAAAAATTAAAAAAAAAAATCCTTCGCAAAACAAATTATATTTTTTTTATTTTACAAAAGTTTTTATTGCCCCCACCGGGTATCGAACTTGCGACCTCACGATTTCTAAGTCTAGCGTTCTACCACTAAGCTATTCTTTGATATGAAAGTTGACTGGCATAAAAACATCACTTTGTTACTGCGAGATATTGTTCCTTATTCTCTTCAATAAAAGCACTTATTAAACAAGTGTAAAAGGTGCACTCCAGTTCAATATTGTTTTCAGTACTATTTGTACATGTGCATAAAAAGCAATACTTAAGTGATTTTTGGATGTTGTTCAGAATGATTCTTAAAAAGATGTAAAAATATACTAACGGATATGAAGGAAGTAATTTTTTAAAGTTGTTCAGAATAACTTCTAAAAAGCAGTAAAAATTCAGTAACGGATACTTGTGGAGCAGTGAAAGAAGTAGTTTGTAAAGCATTACTTCCATTTTTTTTGCTGGAAAGTCATAGATTTTGATTACGCAGGAAAAAATTATGTTCGAAAATTGAGGTGGATGGAGAAAACGAGAAGATATTTAGATATTATGTTTTCCGAATTTTTATTTATATTTTCTAAATTTCAATTGATGATTTCTGAATTGCAAAAAGTGTAGTGAGTGTTTCACAGCCTGTTTTAAAGGCATTCATGCAGGCCTTTACTAGATACCATTCCTAAAAATGGCTTAAGTAACCCATAATTTTCTAATGTTTTCTACACTGGGTGGACTAGTAAGCAATAACTACCCCAAACTAAACAGCTGAATTAGGTTTAAAGTAGTTTTTGCATTAATATTTTTATTAAAATTTTTATGTTTTTTTTTTCTGACAGCAACTATTAATTTTTCAACACAAAATTGTACCTCAACGAATGTATTTTTTGTTTTTTTTTTTTATTTTACGCCAGCAAATTATTTAATTAAAACTTCAATTATATTTCAAAAAAACTTCACCACCAAAACCAATTTATTGCGGTTGTAACAGACAAAATAGTACATAGGAAATAAAATGTTATAAAAATGATTCCACAAACTCACTATCAAAGCAATTAAGATTGGTTTTCATTTTTTTTATGATTCAATTTAGAATTGTCACAAGTAGACCCAGACGAACAAATAAAATTAACAAAAAAAGAAACAATGAAATTGTTCAACAAAAAATTGGAGGGCATCAGTGGAAAAGCAAGGAATAGATGTGTTAAAAAAAACTTAAAAATATATTACATCGTATGGATAAAAAACTTTAAAAATTATACTTATGACATTTGAAAATAGTAAAACATAATACAGCCTTAACAAGAAAATATACAAAAAATTATATCGAATCTGAAATACAATTCATCAATTTTTTTTTTATTAATTTTGTGGATTTGTTTTTTCTTTCTTAAAATTAGTTTTAAATTTCTATAAAAAGTTTTAAATTTAAAATAGAACTTTTGTTTTAAATTTATTTTTGATCATTCTTGGTAAGGCTGACGGAGCAGCCATAAAAAATAATGGACAGGAATATAAAGTTTATTACTTCATATACAATTACAAATGGAAGAAATTGTTTTACAATATATTTTGAAAAGTATGGTTAATGTATTCAGTCGTTATACTCTAAAACCATAAACCAAATAAAATAATTTATTTACGCATTTCAAATTCATTTGTTTCAAAACAACTGTATTTCTTATTCAATTAACATTTTCCTTTTTTTCGGCACGACTTTTTATTAATTCAATAATAGATCAATGATCTTAAAGCCGGCCGGTATATACAAAGAAGTAAATAATTTGTTTTCCAAATAAGTACTTCCATAATCTTCATTTAACATCAAAATCATTTATCGCTTGCATGCGTGTTTAAAGGTTTTACCATGTTTTTTTTTTTGGTAAAGTCTGTTACGGCGGCATGCATAATCAAATTATAAATTCGTTGAATTATTTTGTTCCACTTAGAAAAAAATTTTAATTTAGATTAAAAGAATTTTATCAGTATATTAAAATTAAATATTTGGGCTAAAAACTTTTAAAAATCCATTCAAAACGGAAGCCAATTCAAAACAATAAATTCTTAATAAACTTCTAATGTAATTTGTATTTGAAAAGTTTTACAAATTATTTAGAAAAATATGTTGGTATAAATAAAGATTTAATTTTCTTAAAAACTTTTCGATTTTTTTTTTTTGTTTAATAATGGAGTGTTGTAAGTTTTATGCTTTTTTATATTTAGCCATACAAATCAACCAAAAACACATTAAAGTTTTGTTTTTAGATTTCAAGGAAATTTATATGCTGTTCAAAAATTTTAAATAAAATACTATAAAAGGGAGTATTGTGTCAAAAACTAAATCTTTTATGGCATTTAAATTGACTTTTTTTAAATATTATTTCAAGATTTTCTTAATGCATTTTATTTCTTTCTCATTCTTGTAAAATGGTTAATTGAGTATATAATTTTTTAATGTATCCATCCCTATGAATTTATTAAATTTTCATTTAAAGAAACCACATTTTATATAAGTGTTATTGAACAAAAGAGCATTATTCTAACTTAAAATTGTATTTATGACAATTTTTTATGTTCGAACATATGAGTGAATGTCATTCTAACCAAATGTGTCATCAAAAACTATATAATTTAATTGCATAGAAGTATTAGAAATATTTATGTTATTATTTTCAAATGGTTTCCACTTCATTGGCAATTCAGTCTATAAGTAAGTGCTTTGGCATATTTATCATTGCATAGAGAATATTTGTGGTATTTAAGTCATTTAAAGTAATTGTTTAAATGTTTCTAGAATTATATTTATTGTAAATTTTATAGTGTTGAAATAACATTACCCAGTAGGGAAAACACAAATAGAAAAGCGCTGGTAAAGCATCCCAGCAAAAAAAATTGGTAGTAATGCTTTACAAACTACTTCTTTCACTGCTTCACAAGTATCCGTTAGTGTATGTTTACTGCTTTTTTAGAAGTTATTCTGAACAACTTCAAAAAATCATTTCTTTCATTGCTTCCAAAGTATTCGTTAGTATATTTTTACAGCTGTTTTAGTATTACTTCTGAACAACATCAAAAAAAACCACTTAAGTATTGCTTATAAAGAGTAATTGCTCTAAAAAGTGATTTTGGTATTATTTGGCATTTCCAAACAGAGGGTCCCGGGTTCTATTCCCGGCGGGACCAACATTTTTTTAAAATTTTTTTTATTCTATTATTTTTTTTTTAATATTTATAATTAATTTGTTTAAATTCAATATTTTTTAATTTTTAAATTTTTAAAAATATGTATATATAAAAAAATGGCGAGAAATTGCTCTTTATGCACCTATAAAAATAGTACTGAAAACAATATTGAATTGTAGTGCACCTTTTACACTTCTTTAAGAGAATAAGGAAGAATATCTCGCAGTAACAAGGTGGTGTTTTTATGCCAGTCAACTTTCATATCAAAGAATAGCTCAGCAGTAGAGCGCTAGACTAGCAATCGAGAGGTCGCAAGTTCGATACCCGGTGGCGGCAATAAAAAACTATTGTAAAATAAAAAAAATATATTTTTTTGTGAATAATTTTTTTAAACTTTTAATTGATGAAAACAGCTTCCTTTGCACTCATTCAAAATGTACAGAAAAAATGTTGAAGTGGGAGTACTCCTCTCCTATGACAAATAAATGTTAAAATCATTAGTGTTTATGTTAAAAAAGAATTACATCTAGATCAGCAATTGTAGTGCTTTTTCTACTGCTTCGGCATCTCTTTTTTTGCTGGGATGTTAGGACATTCTTCTTGTAAAATTATTTTTTTATTTAAAAGTTGCAATAATTATGGCCAGTTTTATAGTCAGAACAAATATGGATATTTTCTTGTATATTTTGTTCTCAGATCGTTTTTTTCTTAAATAAGAACTTTTCTGACTATAAAACTGCCCCTTAAGCACTTCTTCTAATTTAAACCTATTAGATTAGGAAAAATTGTTGTACTCGAAAAACTCTTTGACACTGAAACATTTTTTATATTCTAGGTTTGATATGAAAGTTGTAGGATTTGGAATAATTTTTCTTAAAAAACTATAACAGGCACTGCAAAAAATTTTATAGTTTAGGGCACATTGATATTACCTTATTGTGAAAATTTTTTCATATCAGAATTCCCATTGTGTTTCCTATTAAAATATTGTTTAATTTTTAAATGATTTTTACAAAACAGAACATTAAAATCTTGTAATTATTTCAGCAAAGAAAACTAACTAAACATTCAACAAATGTCGAAATGGGGTTGAGCAGATTTTCCCGAACCCCTTTTTTAGTACTTTTTAGAAAAACTTGGCTAATCTATGCTAAAACATGTATTAAAACTTCTACTTCTACCAAGAAGAGTATAAGACTAGGAGATGCAATCGAACCTCAGTCAAATATGTTCAGATATTTCATAAATTATTGCACTTTTTTTAATTTCTGATATAAACAACATTTTTATTATTTTTTTTTTTCTCATAATTTAGATATATTTTGACTCTTTATTCACATTTTTAATTTTTTTTCTGCGATAATTCCCTTATAATAGTGTGTGCTACCATGGCATCATACCGTAATTGACGGAATTGCTTTGTCCGATGTCCGGTTCGACGTGCGATCCGATAGCGATTGGAACCCTAGTCTTATACCCTTCTTGCATCAATTTCATAAAATATCTATAGATAGGAATACCGTATAAGATACGAAAAATATTTAGCCCCCCCGCCCCCTTGAGCGAATCCTGGATCCGCACCTGGGTCTGGGGGAAGAAAAATTTACAAATGGAGAATATTTTTTTCCATTACGCCCATCTAAAGGAAGTATGCTTTCAGAAAAATATAATATATGTGTTCTTAAAGAAACTTTTAATATGGAGGCAAAAGAGTCTTGCTATGGGCATGTGAAGTTTCATCTCATACCGACCAACCAATAACGGCTGAATTATTTCCAAAATATTTTGAAAACACTCCACTGTGTACTGAACGGCAGAAAACAGCTTTTTAATTCAGTGAACGTAATTTTTTTATTTTTCAATTCAGTGAACGTAATTTTTTTTGTTTTTCGATTCAGTGAACGTATTTTTTTTTCAATTCACTGAATGAAAAATGAAATTGAACGATTCAGTAGTGAATTAATTCAGTAAGGAATTAATGCACTTTTTATCTATTCGATTTATAAAATTGAACGCGTTCTCCAGTGAATTAATTCCATGGCGCCAAGGTAATGATCTGTATTTGGTGGGACTAAAAGGGTCCTATTTATTATGAGCTGCTGAAATCGCGCCAGACGATTACAGGGGACCTGTACCCAACACAACTGATTCGTCTGAAGCGACCATCATGACAAGGCTCGGCCGCATGTTGCAATACCGGTTAAAAATATTTCGAAATTAGTGGTTGGGAAGTTTTGCTTCACCCGCCTTATAGTGCAGATCTTGTCCCGTCCGGCTACCTTTTGTTTCAATCGATGCAAAATGCTCTCACTGGAATACGCTTCACTTCATAACGGGGTATCCGAAAGTGGCTTGATTCGTTCTTGATCTCAAAATATGACCAGTTCTTTTGGCTTTGTATCCATATGTTGCCAAAAAGATGGCCGATGGCCAATACTTTATATTGTACCAATTGTATTGTATTGTAAATTTATATTGTACCAATGTTTCACAATAAACGCCCAAAATTTCACAAAAATCCCGTATTACCCAATATGTAACTATTTTTACTCGAGAAATCAATCTGCCAAAAAATACATGTGTAAACGATGAAGATTGAAAAGTTGGATTAATTTTAACCAAGTAGATTATTCCGCTGTATAAACGAGCTACGAGTATTACAGTTTATTTTAAGGGCTTATTATTTTAAGTGTAGCAATAGAGATTAAAATCTATTCAAAATCAATTTAAATATGTTTTTATAATCTCTGATATAGAATATTTTGCAAAGTACAGCCTAAACAATACAATTTACTTTGAGAACTTATATGTTTTACAATTTTCAACATTTTATGGTGTGTAAGTAATAATGATTATGATGCGTATCTCTATTTTATGGACTGTCATATTTGACAAGTGACAAACGATGAATGGGGTGCTCCAAAAACAATAAAGGAGATAACATTTCTTTGTTCTAGTAGGTTGGATGAAGTGATAGATGGATGCATGGTGTTACTTTAGTTATAAGTACTGTTCTGAATGGTGTATTACAAGGGCTACATGTTGTGCAAAAAAAAAGAAAAATAAAACAATTAAGAAAAATAAAATCCGTCAAGATCGACCATGTGATACCCTACACCAGTCTGAGCAACATTCCACAAAAAGTTTAGGTCCGACACTTTAATAGGACGCAATGGAGTTGTGTCCCAAAAATATTTACTAAGTCTGATCAGTGGTTTAAAAACACAACTTCTTTGCAAAAATTAGATATTTTGGATCCAGATGTATTTATTTGAGAAAATCGGTTACTTGGGGACTAAGTGAAAATATGGAACGGATTTTACTAAAATCAATATCCCTACGTAATTTACCACATTTAATTAAAATATTTTTGTGTTTTTCGAACTATAGCGTAAGAAAAGGCATAGTACATAATTTACGGAAGACATTTGTAGAGGCAAAATATATAAGCGTTGGCCGAAGTGGAATTGGAAGTGATTATGAAATCTATCGATATACTAAAAGATGGGTATATGACCGATATTTTTGGTTGTTACAAACATCAGCAGAAACTAATTATACCTTGACCACGTAGTGATGTAGGGTATACGAATTCATACAGCTGAATATTGTGCATTGGTACGTGTTCAACAAAGTTGAACATGTTATTACAAATAATAATAACACGAACAAGAATAAGATTATGACAATAATGATGAAGAGTGAAAAGTCTATGACAAGAATATAATACAAACAATACAATACTCGAAACATCCAACTCCACATCAATTCATGTACCATCCATCCAAGTACATAGACATGCGAAAAAGGCATTAAATTGCATTTAGGGATACAAATATAGAAATTGCATTAATATAATCAAGTAAAACGTAGAAATGGGCAGACAACCGTTACATGAAATGTTATGAGAGGGATACACTACATCTAAATGCAATAGAAGGCCCCCAATGTCTGACATAAAAATATGTGTACTTATTATAAATATATAAATGCAAACGCATGAATCCTACACTCATAGAAATAAATCTGTAAAAATAGCCGAAAAAGTTACTAAAAAGTAGTTAAAAATGATGCTGCAGAAAAAACTGCTAAAATTAGCAGATTATTTTTTGCTATATATTAGTAATTAATATAGGAACAGCCAAAATAAAACTGTTGAATACACAGAATTTTAGTTATATTTGAGCTAAATTTTTGTTAATGCAAAATAGCAAATTAACCTGCTAAAATCAGCAAAAATTTTGCTAAATAATTAGTAGCCTAAAAAATCATTAAAAAATTTTAAATTTTCGAATTTTTTTTCAATTTTTTTTTAAATGCAAATAAAAATCAAGTATTTGAAAACAGCAGTTTACAATTTTTTTAACAAATATTTCTGCTGATTTTAGCAGAAGAGACTGCTATTTGCATTCAACTCAATTTAGCGTAAAAATAGCAAATATTTTGTAGATATTTTTAGTCTACTAATATTTAGCAAAATTTTCTGCAGATTTTACAGTACAATTTCCTATTTTCAGTTAACTAAAATTCTGTAGATTTAACAGTTTTAATTTTGCTGTTCTTATTTTACTAATATTTAGCAAAAAAATCTGCTAATTTCAGCAGTTTTTTTGCAGCATCATTTTTAACTAATTTTTAGTAACTTTTTCTGCTATTTTTACAGATTGTTTTCTATGAGTGTAGAGTGGACTGAAATATGTCGAATCTTTAAACCTAAGACGGTCACAGACAGAGCTTGAAAGATTTAATTCTTTATGCAATGAATTTCTTAATAATTCTATATAACGTTCTAATGAATGAATTTATTAATTAGAAAAAAACTGGAATTAAAGCTGTAACCACAACTGAATTACCGTTTATTAATTCCGTTCGAAATTTGGCTTAATTTTTCTCTAAATCTGACTTACCGAAATTTGAAAAATTTTCGAATTTATTTTATCTTTATTTATTTGTTTTTTATGCTTTCTTTCTTTGAAATGTTTGTAATTTGACTAAATTTGGTACGATGAGATTCGTTTGAAAATTAACTAAATTAATAGAGATGGAACTTTATGAAAGTTCCCAGTCAGAAATCGCCAGTGGTACAAAAAATCGAGCACTGGCATACCACCTGGTAAACACGGTGCTAAAAATAACACTATGCGACAGTCAAGATCGGGATGGAATGAAACCAACGGGAAATGATATATCGGTCAAAAACAAGTTATACCTGTCCCGGCGTTTCGCTGGGTCACCTCTAGGAATCGAGATATATCTTTTTTTTGACATAACTCGAGAACCACTAGTCCGATTTTGCTCAAACAATTTTAAAAAAATTAAAAATTACAATTCCTTTAATCTGTTCATATAACGTTTTTCTATATACTCAACAGTTTTGCCGGTAAAAATAAATGTTTATTACCGCTACCATAAAAATCAATAACCTTTTGTTTATTACTTTTTTTTAATATTTTAGGCAAAAAATATTTTTTTCTTCATACATTTATTTTTACCGGCAAAACTGTTGAGTATATAGAAAAACGTTATATGAACAGATTAAAGGAATTGTAATTTTTAATTGTTTTAAAATTGTTTGAGCAAAATCGGACTAGTGGTTCTCGAGTTATGTCAAAAAAAAGACCACCAAAGGTCAAATCGATATATCTCGATTCCTAGGGGTGACCCAGCGAAACGCCGGGACACGTATAACTTCTTTTTTACCGATATAACTTTCCCCGGTAGTTTGAACCCTTCCCGACCCCTACCATTTGTCTCACAGTGTAATTGACTGGCTCAAAATTCACTTGGGACGCTTTGCCACCGTTTGCAAAAAGCGTTTGCCAGTATTTGTTTTACAAAAATTTCGGTGGTTTATTAAACACCACCGGCAAAGAATGGGCTTAGAGTGCTATGCCAAGCTTTGAAACCAGTGGTTATCCACACTGATAGAATTTTCGTTCATACTATTAATGAATCGATTTCATTAATCTGAATTCACTGATTTAATGAAAAAATTTCATTGAGTTAATGAAAAATTCATTAATTTAATTCATTAATTTAATGAATTTTTTCATTATATATTTTCAACTAACCCGTAAGATATGCTATAATTTTTATAAGGGTTTTGAATTTGCTAATTTCTAAAATAGATATATGTTCCAGTAATGAACGCTAGGGTTGCAAACTGAAATTATTTAAATATAAAAGTCCAAATAATGACATCATTTTGTTTTGGCTATTTAGATCAATCGGTAACGCGATAATGTTTACATTCTGGTGATTGCGGGTTCAAGTCGACTTCAGGGAGATGTCAAAAACGTTATAAAAACGAAAAGGAAATATAAGTACAAATAAAAATTAATAAAATAAAAAAAATATAAAAAGTTACGCAAAAAATATATTTTTTTCAATTAGTTTTCATTTAATGAATACGTTTCATTGATCTAATGAACGCGTTCTTTGGGGACTTTTCAATGAAAAAAATCATTGGATTAATGAACAAATTCATTAATACTATGCACAAAATTCTATCAGTGCAGTGCTACATAGTCAGATATCGCTAGCGGTACAAAAGTCAATTCACTGGTAGAGCAATGATTTTATAAAAATGCTGACGCTTCGTTAAAAAAGGTTTGTAGTCAGAAGGTTTCGAGTTCAAGCAAAACATTTTTTTTTGATTTTTTTTTAATTTAAAAATATATTTGTTTTATTAAATTAATTTTTTTGTGTGTGGAAAAGCTTCTTAGGAAAATTTTTTACAATCGATAGCCAACAATACCAGTTGCAGAATACTGGTGCCACTGCAACCGATTCCATGGAACTTGTTCTGGAACCAGTTCCTGGGATCCTGTATGGAAGGTGGGATTGACGTGAAATCAGTTCAAGAACTGATGCTAGGGCAACCGGTTCCACTTTAGAGCTATAGAAGTGGTTGCTTTTGGAAAAATTTCAAACAAAAATAATCGGTGTTAAAATCGAGAGTAGAAGGGGTTGTAAATGAAAAGTAGCTATTCTACAACCGATTCTTTGGAACAGCAAATTTTCAATTTAAGACCACCCAGGAAAATTTTCTGTTCCAAAGAATCGGTTGAAGAATAACTACTTTTCATTTACAACCAGGGACGTAACAGTTATAACTTTTATTCAAAAAAGTGATTGTTTTACAATTATTTCTTGTTTGAGTATTTTTAATTTTCAGTTTATTTTCTCTGTTTGATTTATATTTTTAATTCAAACAAAAACAATCCAAACATGATTTTTATTTTTTCAAAAATAATAAAAGTTATTTTGTGATTTTTTTTTTTCTTTATCAAAAAATAACAATTAAGAATACAAATCAAAAGCCATAGAACCAATGAATTCAACAATTATAATATCCTGATGATGTCAACTAGTGTTAATAAAAGATTGAACTGTGATTTAAAGTGAGTAAATATGTTTATTCCAGCAACTTCCGGCTTTCAATTTAGGTCAATTTTTAATTTTTATTTTATTATCAAATAAAAAAGTTTTCAAAAAATCATTCTGTAACTTTTATAAAAAGTTTTCAAATAAAAATCAAAAAACAACAGAAATTTATAGAGTAAAATATAAAAATTGAAAAAATTAAAATCTTTGCCAAACTTTGTGATTTTTTTGTGCAATATGATTTATAAAATATAGTGCATTATTGAAATATTATAATTAAATAAATTTGGGTGGTGACTTTTTTAGAAATATAACAGTTATTTTGGGTCTCTGTTTACAACCCATTTGCCTTGCCACTGCTTTCCCGTTTATATTTTTCTGACTGGGTAGGTACGTTCTTTAGCAAATTTTTAAAAATCTTTTTAAACAGATTTTTGTTAAAATATATAGTTAACGAATAAGTTCTTTCATAACTCTGACTATACCAAACTGTATTGGGGAGCTAAAAAAATCGCCTGCACAAAAGTTTTTAATTTTTTTTTAAATAAACACAGAAAATATATGTATATAACAACATTAAAATACTGTATATTGTCATGTAACATTAAACAGAATATTTTCATTTAATACTTTACAAACTACTCGATGAAGCATTTTGCATTATAAACATCCTAACAAATTGAATGCAACAGCACCAGTAGTGCTCCTCATCATCATCATCACTTGTTGTAGATATGATCACCTCGTTCTTTAGCTAAAAATAGTTTCATATTGTTAATTTTAATAAAACAGACGTATGTACGTACGCCTGCTAGATGGACAGATCTACAAGTCCCTCTGTGGCCCTTTTTTATGATTCTAAAGCACATTTGTTTTGTAAATCTCCCCAATTGCTTCGTATTTTTCTTTTAGTACGCACTGTAAATGTGTAAGTTTTACACACACTTCAGCATTAATTAATTTCATTTTATATTTGAATATGCATGTTAACCTCAATTGTAGTGTTTACGTTTTTTTTTTTTTTTATTTTCTTTTCAATTCTTTAAATATTTACAATACTTATTATAAAAAAAATTTCACTTTCCTTCTTTTCTTTATTTACCTACCTATTGAATTTTTTAATAGTATTGATTTTTTATAATTAGCTGATGGCATACAATTTGGAGTGAATCAACAATGGCAGCTATAAAAAGAAAAACCGTTACAAGAATTTGGAACGGAATAATTAAAAAAAAAATTACAACCTAGGACCTTGCACCCCACAGCGAATTAAAAATTTGGTTATAAGAGCAAATGTTATGGTTATTGATTCAATTCAATTTTTAATAAACTTAATTATATTGTTTAGTTGATTCGATTTCCATACGCAAACTTTGTCCATAATGCTTTAACATACCGACTTCCTACCTATTACATTTTATGTCGGATCTGTTTGGTCGGACATGAATTACTACACTAATAGTATGTAATAGTAGTAATTACTACAATAGAAGTGTGTAAAAAAATAGTTAAAACTACTAAAAATTTATTAAAAATGCTGCTGCAGAAAAAACTCCAAAATTATTTGCTATATATTAGTAAGATAGGAACAGCAAAAATAAAACTGTTAAATATACAGAATTTTAGTTATATTTGAGTTAAATTTTTGTTAATAGACAATATTAAATTCACCTGTTAAATCAGAAAAAAAATTTTGCTAAATAATTAGTAGCCTGAAAAGTCAGGAAAAAATTTAAAATTTTCGAAGTTTTTTTAGATTTTTTTGTTAGAATCAGACAACAGAAAAGCTTAAAATTTAAAATTCTTTAGTGATAAAATTCTTCAAGTATTTTTTTGAAAAAAATACTTTAAAACTTTTAAATAAAATTCTTTATGATATTTTTTTAAATTCAGTAAAGAGTTTTAAAGGAAAAACTCTCTATTGAATAGTATTTTGAATTTTATGGAGTTTTATTTTCCTATAAAAAAATATACATAAATGTATTTGAAATTGGTAAAAATTTAAATTTGTGATAAAGATTAGCATGTAGTTAACAAAATTTTATATTAAGAGTAGTTCTGAACATTTTGTTCCCTTCATACAATAATATCACGACGTGCTTTTTCGCAGTTAGCCATTATTTTGGAATTTTTTAAGTGAGGTTATTTAAAATTTATAATCAAGAGACCATAATACCTTATACCAAAGTTTGGTAATTAGTTTGCAAAAAAATTCGCGAAAAAAAATCTTGAAAAAAGAAAAATGTTTGCATCAATACATTCGTTTGCAGAATGTAAATCGCTGATTAAGTTTTCAAATTAATCTCTTGTACCATAGTCTTTTTTCTCGTTCCGCTATAATTTTTTAATTTTTTAAGTGCGGTTTTTTTAATTTATAATCTAGGGACTAAAATACCAATTTCTTATACCAACGTTTGAAGTTCGTTTACAATAAAAAATTCGCGAAAAATATTTTGCAAAAAGGAAAATGTTTGCATCAATATATTCGTTTGCAGAATGTAAGCTGACTAAGCTTGTTAATGAATATTTTGTACCATAAAGGCTTTTTTCGCGTTCCGCCATTATTTTGAAATTTTTTAAGTGCGGTTTTTTAATTCATAATCTATTAACTTTAATACTCATTTCTTATCACAAAACTTGGTATTTTTGCAAAAAGGAAAATGTTTGTATCAATATATTCGCTTGCAGAATGTATATCACAGAATAAGCCTTTTAGCAAATATTTTGTACCATAAAGACTTTTTTCGCGATCCGCTATTATTTTGCAATTTTTTAAGTGCGGATATTTTAAATTCATAATCTAGGCGCCCTATGCTCCAGTGGAAGTTAGAGGAATATATATATAATCTAGGAATAATAATACCCATTTTTTATAAAAAAGTTTATTGGTTAGTTTGCCAAAATAATTCGCAAAAAAAAAATATTTTGCAAAAAGGAAAATTTTTGCATCAATATATTCGTTAGCGGAATATAAATCGTTGATTAAGTTTTTTAATTAATTTTTGTAGCATATACAATTTTCCACAATTGCGCGTTATGAATATAAGGTATTAATTTATCGATCAAATCTGCGAACACCATAAAAACTAAATAACTCGAAATAGCGGATTTAGTTATATAGTTTGTATATTTAGTTTTTTATTGTACTTTATTTCTTATTCAGTTTATCCACCAAACGATTATTCAAAGAGCCATTTTGCGAAATTTGCATATAAGACGCCATATAAAAATATTAATTTATTGATAAAATTTGCAAACCCCGAAAAAATTAGAAAAAAATGCGAAATTGCTGGTTTGATTTCAAGTTTTGTGTATTTAATATTTTTTATTGTAGGTGTTTGGGTTTTTATTTTTTCATTTTGAATTTTTCAAATAACTATTCAAAGAATTATTCAAACATTTGTTAAAAATAAAATTCTCTAAATTTTGATATTTTTATTTTCCAAATTTAAAATTCTTACATTTTTGGGAATTTTATTTTAAACAAAAATAAAATTTCAAATATTTATGGATTTTTAAATAAAATTCAGAATTTTTCCTTGTCTGGTTAGAATGCAAATAAAAATCGAGCCTTTTGAAAACAGCAGTTTACAAGTCTTTTTTTAGCAAATATTTCTGTTAATTTAACAGGATAAAACAATATAATTGAAATAACAAAAATATTGTAGATATAACAGTTTGCTTTTGCTATTTTTATAGGAAACCATGTGAATCTTCCATTTTAAGATGTTTTCAGCGAACTTATGTTTTTGTGGAACATTTTAAAATTAGAGGGTTAAAATATCCCACAAAAAAGTTCCTCGTAATATTTTACATAAGTTCGCTGAACACATCCAATACCTAAAATGGAAGATTCACATATGTGACGCGCAAAATAGAAAGGGACCTAAGGGTAAAAAAGGGTTTTGTTCAGGAGAGCCATTTTAAAGATTTAAATACGTGTATCTTTGGTGTACCATCAAAGAAAAAATTGATTTTTATACCCTACACCACTATGTGGTCAGGGTATTATAAGTTTGTGCTGATGTTTGTAACACCAAAAAATATTGGTCGTAGACCCACCTTATAGTATACCGATCGGTTCAGAATTTTTTTTTATTTCGATTTAACGATGTCCGTCTGTCCGTCCGTCCGTCCGTCCGTCTGTCTGTCTGTCCATGCAATCTTGTGCGCACTCTACAGGTCGCAAATATTAAGATATTTTGATGAAATTTGGTACGCAGACCTATGTTGGCCCAAGGACGAACAAATTTGATTTCTGTGAACATCGGTCCATGTTTAGACCTAGTGCCCATATAAGGGTTCTACCAAAATTATACTGTTTATACGCTGCAGATCGCAAATATTAAGATATTTTGATGAAATTTGGTACATAGACCTATGTTGGCCCAAGGACGAAGCCTATTGATTTTGGTGAACATCGGTCCATGTTTAGAACTAGTGCCCATATAAGGGTCCTACCAAAATTATACTGTTTATACGCTGCAGGTCGCAAATATTAAGATATTTTGATGAAATTTGGTACATAGACCTATGTTGTCCCAAGGACGAAGCCTATTAATTTTGGTGAACATCATGTTTAGAACTAGTGCCCATATAAGGGTCCCCCCAAAATTGGCTTGGTTACAAACTGCAGGTCGCAAATATTAAGATATTTTAATGAAATTTGGTGCGCTGACTCACATTATAGAAAATTTTGACACAAGCCCCATTTTAACCCATTCGAATTTCGGATCCAAACAATACACCAGAGTGGTGTAGGGTATTGTATAGT
Source organism: Leucophora obtusa (assembly GCA_949987735.1). Lineage (NCBI taxonomy): Eukaryota > Metazoa > Arthropoda > Insecta > Diptera > Anthomyiidae > Leucophora > Leucophora obtusa. Next base: position 46,191,438 of record OX465295.1, read on the forward strand.
CGACTTTAACCTTTTTACTCGTTTACCCTTAGGTCCCTTTCTCTATGCGCTGTCACAAATGTAGTTTCCCACCAGGTTGGTTGGACATTTGAGCGCCAATTCTGAATAAGTACGAGATTAACCCTTAAACACATTTTAAGTTTTGACTTATTTCTGGCATTAAAGTTAAATTTTCAACTTTGATGTCTTCAGAGACGTAGTATAATTTCATAACAAATATTTTTGCGGAACAATTTAACCCTCTTACTCTTCCATTAAAGGGACTTTTAAGAAGGGGTCTACTTCTTAGAAAGGCACAAAAAAATTTATTACAAACAAATTTTGTTTGAAGAATTTCTCGGTAAGAATATTAAATTATATTGGGTGCATAACTTAAAAATTCGGGATTCACAACAGATGGCGTATATTTTACACATGGTTTGTGTCTTTAGTAACTTATATGGTATTTTGGAGGGTAAACATCTGTCATTTATTCTCACTTAGTCATTGAAAGAAGTTTTTTTTTGTTTCGAAAATGTCGAATTTTGCTGGAAGCTTTGCTTTACTTCTTCAATTTGCAAGAAAGTGCAGCTGAAGCACATTGACTGCTCACCAAAGCTTATGCTGAATATGTTCCATCGATTTCAACGTGCGAGAGATAGTTTGTGCGGTTCAGGAGTGGTGGTTTTGACGCGGAAGACAAAGACCGCCCAGGTTAGCCAAAAAAAATTAGAAGATGATGGAGGCTATACTCTCTGAAGACTGTTGTCAAACTCAAGAAGCACTTGCAAAAGCAGCAGGAATTATTCAAAAGCAAGGAAATTGGGTATCACACTTGTTGAAGCCGAGAGACGTTGAAAGACGATTTTGCATGTCCGAAATGCTGCTTGAACGCCATTAAAAGAAGTAATTTTTGCATCGAATCATTACTAGCGATGAAAAATGGATCCATTACGAAAACCTGAAGCGTAAGAAATCGTATGTGAAGCCCGGCCAAACACCCAAATTAACGCCAACGCCGAATATCCATGGCGCCAAGGTAATGCTCTGTATTTGGTGGGACCAGTAGGATCCCATCTATTATAAGCTGTTGAAATCGGGCCAGACGAGCACAGTGGACCTGTTGATTCGTTTGAAGCAAGCATTAATATTTCATCATGACAACGCTCGGCCACATGTTGCAAGACCGGTTAAAAACTATTTAAGGGAGGATTATGGGACCGTAAATGTATGTATATGTGATGTAACTGTACCGTGCCGTAGCTAAAAAGTACACTTATAGATTATCGTAAACGACATTACTATTTAGCATCTATTTCATGTGGTTTTATATTTTATTCTAAATTTTTCCATTTATTTTATTTTTTTTTTTTTTTTTTTTTTTTTATAATAAATACAGCATTTATTTACTTCAAATTACATAACCAAAGCCCTGGGGCCATATATGATTAATAAAGCTTTGTTAATTTTTATTCCTTATTTGTTGTTTGAATCATTTTTCTTTATTCATTTCATATTTTTTCCGACTAAAATCAGTCAGCTGTTTCGATGCCGGATAGAAAATTCTGATTTCAACAGAATGATCCGGCAAGTTCGTTTACATTTACGTGTTAGTAACCATTCGTATACATTTCTTCTTGTGGTATCGAAACAGCTGATTCGTTACAGATACGTTTACGGTTGGGTAAGTCAGCCTTTAGAAAATAGTTGTACGAAAATAGTGGAATGAGCAGTTATTTTGGCGCGGAATCCATACGTTGCCAGAAAGATTGGAAAAGGTCATAACTAACGATGGACAACACATTGAATAAATTTATGTTGTACCAATGTTTCACCAATAGGTATAAGTTCCTTAATTTTAGTTTAAAGTCAAAACTAAATTCAAAAAAATTCAAAAGTCAAAACAACAGAGTAGTATATTGGAAGATGACAAAGCAAATTATGGTAAATTCTTTGTTGTTGTTTTTGTTGTAACGCTCCTAGACGAGAACAGGAAATTCTCATTGAGTTTGTAATTTAACTTAACAAATATTTCCAGAAATTCTAAAAACATCGTCCCCTGACGATTTCCATAGGCAAGAATGAAATCCGGAAAGGGACATGCTTCCAACAGATTATTTTTCACAATTTGTAAAATACGTTTGAGATTTTAGCACATTTAATTCTTTTAATGCAATTATTCTATATCCCGATAAAAATAAATTTAAAAGGAAAAGGATCTGATTATATTTAACAGATCTGCCAAGATCTGATCAGATCTAATTAGATCTAAAATTTGCTCCCAATTTTAAGATCCAATTAGAACTGGTACAATCAAATCTATAGAGATCCGGTCAGATGTGATTATTTGTATACGGGTTTTTAAATGATTTATTCAAACTAATATTGATTAAATTTCGATTCCATGGAATTCGTTTTTTTTTAAGGATATAATTCGCAAAATATGAAGCAAGTCAAGCATTTTTAATTAAATTGATTTGTAAAAAGTGTGATTTACTGTTTGATCCTATTAGAAAGGCTACAAAATTCAAATTGATTCTTTGAATAAGTTATTGATTGATTTAAGTAGAAAATAATTGAATCAATGAAATGAGTTCTGCGAATTGATTCGTTCCAAATTGAATCAGATTTCAAAATATAATTATCAAGAGCTGAGCATAGTTTTTAAAGATCTGTTCTAAATGAACAAATTGCGATTTATAAAATTCTTTTTCCTAGGCCCGATTACTGAATGTGCAGTTTAAATTAAAATTTTTTATCAGAAACAACAACAAAAATAGTTAAAGTTCTAGTTAGAATCTAACTGAACATTCAGTAATCGGGCCTTAGAGTTTTGCCTTAAATTTGTTAAAAAGAACTGTAACTTTCAGAAATGGTCAAAACTAACTGATTTTTTTTGTTGCAAAAAATCATCATTTGGCAATTTTTGACTAAAAAAAATCGTCAGAATGACGTAAAATGGTCACGACTGTAACCTGCTAACATAAATAAGGCGCTTTTTGGGGTAGCAACACTATTACAAATTAAAAATTGCCAGGTTTTTGATAGTTTCTGTGACGGACTTATCAATACAGCAGCGGACATGTCTCTCAGACCAAGAGAAAAATGAAATTTTGAAATTTGTTTGACATGCCTGACCGACCATAGGACAACCCATGACACGATGAAAATTCGTATCTACCCTTCTTTATTTATTCTCTTTAACAGTTACGGGTAAAAGTTATCGAAAGCGGCCAAACGGTTCAGAAGTTACATAAAAATGGTACAAAATTTTACATAAAAATGGTACAACAAGTACAGCCTGCTAAAACAGGGTGACTATAAAAATCATTTTCTTAAAGCTCCTCTTTAACTTGTGTGAACGCTTTTTTCCCTTTTGGATGAGTAGTTTAGAATATCCATAATTATTATAATTTATTTATTTTTTTTTTGTAACCACTGTGCATAGTGTTGTAGATTATAAAAAGGTTTGTTTACACTTTTATTTCCTCTAGACAGATTTCAGTTTTATCTAAAAAAGATATTTTTTGAAACAATAAGTAAATAAAAAAAAATTTTTTTCAAATAATAGCCGCTTTTTTAATCACTTGGATTTATTAAATCCAAAAATTCTCAAAGCGCTCAATAGATGGAGTTAGTTTTCACCTATTTTAACAGAATTTTTCTATCCGACCTTCTTTCACCCTAATTTGTAATAATAAATGCAATAACGCAGGATTTTATTGTAACTTTAAATTCTTTATTATATTTATTTTTAAAACAGCAAGAAACAGTTTTTCTTTTGAGTTTAAACACTTCAATTTATATTTCTACTCAATTAAAATATTCCACTGCAATGTTTAATATTCACCAATTGGATTGTAATTAAATTACTTACAGTAGCGTGAAAAATTGCCATTTCGATTTCAGCTATTTCTTCATGTCAAAGATGGAAAATAAGTATCTAGAGAAGTGTAGTTGTTTTTTCTAAATACATTTAATAAAAAAAAATTTAAAGAAAATGTTTTTGTTTTCTAGTTTTCAGGGTTGGCAAACACTAACCGTAAAATACCGTTAACGATTCAAAACCCTTTGAACGAACTATTTTTAACCCTAAAATACCACTAACGAAATAACTTAAAATACCGTTAACCTTAAAATACCCTAACGAAATAAATTAAAATATCGATAACCTTAAAATACCCCAACGATATAACTTAAAATACCGTTAACCCTAAAATAACCTAACGAAATAGAATTACGTTAGGTTTTTTTTTCTCTAAAAAATAAAAATTAAATTAAAAAATAATGTGCTAATTCATAAAAAAAATTTATTTGGTATTTGAAGCTTGCTATAGTTAAAGTAGATATTTCGCTTAATAAAGAGTTATTAGAAATCTTGATTCATAATCGTATTTTAACTATAAATTAATTTTTCGATTTGATACTGGCAACACTATTGTTTATTTTCTCTCTTCTCCCAAATAAGTCGTAAGTGATTTACAAATTTAGTAAACGATTGAGTCGGTAATCGGAAGTGAAAATGTATTTCCTTAAATTAGAGAACTAATGATGTGTTAAGATAAATTTAAAAGCCATTAAAAATATTTTTTTTATTTATAAAGCAAATCAATGGAAATGTGTGTAAAAAAGTAATTTTTTAAAACATATTATTCAAAGCATACAAAAAGTAATCGAATTTCGAATAATGTTTTGAAGTCTGTACATCACTATTGTTTTGTTTTTCTTTTTAATTTAATTTTTACATTTTTTTTTTTGAAATTTTTTCGAAAATGGTCAATGGCTACGCAATTGTTGTAGTTTTTTTCAGTTTGATGGATGCATGTTGTTGGAAGCCACACATTCTAGGGATGGGATGGCTTTAAAAAATCATTTCATGCCTGAAAATGAAATAATTAACAATTAAATGGTGGCTTCCTCTCTCCAAACTTTATAAAAGGTTTAAAGTTAGTGAGTATCAACTATAAACCTTTATTATTTTCTTAATTATTAAGCAAATATGAATACTGTTTTTCACAAATTAGCTTAAAATCCCGCAATAAGACTGTTGTAAAAGTTTATGAATTAGACCATAAGTTTGTATGAGTTTATTTTGATTAATTACAACTGGTTTTGTTAACTATACGTACGGTCGTAATATTAAGTTTGTTCGACGTAATTTTGGGTAAAGTCTAGTAAAATGAGAGTAAATAAATAAATATCTCCAAAAATGGTAAAAATGCTCATAATACCAGGAACATACAAAACCACCCAACAAAACCTTGGTAATGGGCTAGACCTTTTTCACGCATTGCCTGGCAATCGGTACCCCTTTACCTTGGTTTTACTTAGAAACCTAAAGTAATACGTTACTAATAATGTGATACATCAATACTTATGTGGGAGGTATGAAATAATGAGTTACCGATATAGAGATATATCACTACTTATTAATAAGGGTAAAAATAATAATCTGATATCTTTAAAATATACTACGAAATAACGTAAAATACCGATAACCTTAAAATATCCTAACGAAATTATTTAAAATACCGTTAACCTTAAAATACCCTAACGAAGTAACTTAAAATACCGTTAACCCTAAAATAACTAAACGATATAACTTAAAATACCGATAACCTTAAAATACCCTAACGAAATACTGTTGAAATAGCGTTATCACTTATCACTAACTTTATGAAACGATTGCCAACCCTGCTAGTTTTACAATTTTTTTGTTTCTCTTTTAACTTTCATTCGTATTTTTTTCTGACATTAAATTTACAGAATGTTTCATATATTTGTGTTTTTATTGTTATGTGTAAACCCGGATAAATAAATCCGTCTTTTTTTTGGATTTAATAAATCCACTTTTTGTTTGAAAAAAGCTAAATCCAGGTGATTAAAAAATGCAATATATTGTACAAAAGCGGAATGAAACTACGGAGATGCCTAAAAAATATTGTGTTTATTTAAAACATCATAAGACATGTTAAGACCTTTTACTAAATCTGTATCTAATCATAAATCTATACATAATTTACAACCAAAATCTTTAACTTTTCTGACAGTCTATGAAAAATTGCATTTACAAACAGTGTGAAATTTCACGCTTTAACAAACAGCTTAAGATGAAGATCCTTTTGTGTTTTCTTTTTCTTCAAAAAAAGGAAGAAAATCTTTCAGTCTACCTGAATTACAATTGTAATTGTAAATGGAAGAGTGTCATACAATAGCACGTGCTATTGTTCATAAACTAAATGTGCAAAAGAATCATTTATAAAAACACTTGTTTTAGTTTTTTGGGAATTTCCTCTAGTGTGATAAAGTGCAATTGAATAATAAAGGAAACACAAATAGTTTTTTTAATTTTTTATTTGGGTAAAACCTTTACACCTGCCCTTTTTCACTCACTTGTAGCAACACCACAAGAAACTTGAAGAAAAAATGTTTAAAATGGAAAATCAAGGTTAAGTAGTGCCAAAACAGCAGGACTTACTAAACTAGTAAACTCAAAACTGACTACTCATTCTAGTCGAATAATAATGAAATGCATTTTGGAAAAACACCCAGGTGGTCGCTCTCTTCTTTGCCCCACAAGTACTTTTTGTTGGCAAGGAAGAACATGAGAGTTTCACAGCTAAATTCATTGTGCAAATATACAATTATTATATTTTTGTACAAATTATACACGTCAGTGATGGTATTTGAGAATTTTCGTTTGGTGCCTAAATGATGCCAAAAAAGGGCCAAAAAAGCTTTAAAAGTGCCAAAAAAAAATTTAGCAAAATGCAAATGTTTCAAAAAATATGTTCAGCTTTTATTTCAAATATTTATACATTTACACCGTTATTATAAACTTTATAACAATAATAAAATTGTCACAAAACTGGTGTGAATGGAAATTATTATAATTTTGGTATTCTAAGAAAAATTGTCACAGCAAAACCTTGACAAAATTGTCATGTAATAAAAAGCACATATATTTTCATTCGTCAACAATTTAAAATATAAGTTTTATTTTCTTTTGAAGAATTTTATAATTTTTCTTCACAGAAATATAATACGAAATGCCTCATTCATATTTTGAGATATTATTTTAAGATGCATCGAACCTTTTACCGATTCTAAAATTCCTGCAAATTCCTCCAAAAGATTACGTAGTAACATGGGATTTTTGGGGCTAAAGTTGTTAGGAATAAGCTCAAAATACTTGATTCTAAAATTTAAAGGAAACTCCAAGTGCTTAGAACTAGTTCTCTCGTGTTCTGCGGTTCTTGGACATTTTTTTAAGTTTCCATTTCATTTAAGATTTCATAAAATTATCGAAAAAATCGTAATTTTTCACAAATTACAGTTTTTGATAACCCAGCCAGCAATTCCGGAGCGCTCATAAATACGATTTTTAAATGGCTCATAGAAATGATTATTGTTTTTTTGAAAACACTCTTTTTTTTGGTAAAAAATATGAACCCTCAGAAAACAATCTAAAAAGCTGTCTCAAAACGAGGGTTCATTTTTCGGACTCAAAGAAGATTCCAAAATTATTTAAATTTATGAAGAAAATTTCAATTTTATAAGTTCTTTTTTCGGAGTCATTTCTGAGTACACAGGGGGCGCTTTTGGCCGGACCACTTTCATAGGAAAAAGTGGACAAATGTTTATGTTTTTGGAGCTCAATTCTGAGTCATTAATGATCATCTTTGTTTGCTGGGAATTTTATTTTATTTTTGGCAGAAAAAGCTTTCACCATTGTATGGTGAAATTTTTAAAACTTTTGCTTGTCATAAAAAAACTAGAATACCATAACAAATTTTTGAAAAATTCCAGTGACGGACAATACAATAGAATCAATTAAAGTTTTTCTAATTTTATCCCCATTGCTTTTATTTTTAAAGATCAAAATAATGATTAAATTGTCTCCAAAGAACTGGAAGGTGGTCCAGAAAATTGTAGAAATTTTTAATGTGGCGTTTGTTCTTTAATTTTTCTTCCCGTTCTAAGTAGACGTCTCTTTTAATGAAAAACCAGCGATATCGACCTTTTATCAAATTATATAGCAATTTTCTTAAAAAGTGCCAAAATTCTATGAAGAGTGCCAAAGTGCCATTGAACATTCAATAGTGCCACAAATGGCACTTTTGTGCCACTTTTACCAACAGTGATACACGTGCATATGTACAATAATAATAACTGTAGCCTAGAGCAGGTTATACAAGCACTTTTATATGTAGTACTCTCTGCTGCTTAAACATATTATTTGAGCACTTGTTTAATAGGGTGACATAATTTTTGGGTGGGACTTATTTAAAATTTAACTTTTGACATAAAGTATAATTTCAAAACATTATTACCGAGACTATTTTTAGATTTTTAGTTTATGGAGAACTAATTTGGGGAACAAGTTGAGTTTAGGGGCACAGCTACGATTTTTTTGATATTTTTTTTTCTCCAGATAGTACTTTCTGGGCTGAATAGGAAAACAATTTTTTTTTTGTCGCAGACCCCTATTTTGGGTGTTGTTTGCGGTCAAAGTTGAAACATGGACTTGCCCGTATCTTCGCTATTTATTATCGGATTTGGACAATATGAGCACCATTGCATAAGGTAAATGAAATGGCTTTAATATGCCGTAAAAAGTATTTATTAATATTTATTAACCCATTACGAACCGATTCTGTATTTTTGAATTTTTAGAGCGAGTTTTTCGAGAAAATCTTTGGAATATCAAAAATGTGCTTATATAATGGTATGATTTGTTTATACAAAATTATATGCAAGATACAAGGTTTAATTTGAGGTACAACTTTTGCTTTTAGCCCTTATACGGGTAAAGTTGTAAGGGGTTAAAGTTAATTTTTTTTGTTAAACAAAAATTGAAAGAAAAAAAGTAGTTAATAGGAAAATAATTTTGTGTTTTTTTTATTATAAAAGTAATAGTTTTATTTTTCTTATTTTTTTTTACCGCTATTTTCGCATTTTCTGTTAAATATGGCTCAAGATGAAGCTATAATAGACCCTCTTTATTTTTAGGTTTTAAATTTTAAGTAGGTTATAGAAATATCTTTCACTAGGACCAAAAATAAGACCGTTAAGTTAACCTTTGGAGAATCAAGAAGAAACTTTTCGAGAGACTTTTATATGGTGAGACTTTAGAATTTCGTAAACAAATAGCCAGGAAAGAAAGGAAGGAAACAAAAAAAATGGTCATTAGGACCAAAAATAAGACCGATTAGTTAACCATTGAGAAAAAAGAAAAAAAAAATCGAGGGATTTTTTTGTTCCTTCCAAATATGGCTTTTTTTTCCCAAAATTCTAAAGTGTCGTTATAAAAAAGTCTCTTGAAAAGTTTCTTTTTTCTCAATGGGTTAACTAATCGGTCTTATTTTTGGTCCTAGTGAAATTTATTTCGATAACTCTATATTTGACATGAATTTTTTTGAGTTAATATAAAAAAAAACTAAAACTTTGACCGCCAATAACTTTGTTGTTTGATGGGTTAAGAGGTCGAGCTTTATCTTAAATGAAAGGTGTAAGTCTCGACATTAAATTAATAAGTACAAATTATATTGTTATATACACAATCTTATGAAATAAAACCATTTTTTGTTAAAATGAACCTTATAAAAATTAACTGGGTCGCAATGGGTTAATTGGTACAAAAATTTTTAATGCCATATGAAAGATATTTTAAATACCTTTCTAATGGTGCGCGTACTGACCTAATCCGACCACAAGTCACGGCGTTATAAGTCCAACTTCGAACTTTGAACCGAAATAATTCCCGAGATAGGTCTGACCGACAAAAAAAAGTTGTTGTGGAATCCCAATAAAAAGTTTTTCCTGTGGTAAAAATTTTGACCTGATCGGAGCTGTGCCACTAAACTCAAATTTAACCAATTAAAATAAAAATTTTACATAATATATTTTTCTTTTCCCTTAAAACTCTTAACTTCTCGGTTATTTTACATATTTTTTTAACTAAAAGACGAGTAATATGAGTATCTAACAAAATTACCAGGCGAACAACGATCGAAAAATTGTTTTATGAACGATTGAGCTATAACAGCGATTGCCCTAGTAGAGCGAACTAGTTCTGCACAACAAATTGAACTAGAAAGAGCGGCCACCAAAACGAACTAGAATGCCCAAGCCTACTAATTTCCTAAAAAGTGTCGTGGCTTTCAGATAAGGACTCTTGTTAGCAATAGGGGAAGTAATCCGAAATACCTATGATAAAATTCATTAAATTAATTAAATAAATTAATGAATTTTTCACTCATTTTAGAAAAATTATTCATAAAATCAATGAATCCAATTTAATGACATCATTTCATTAGTGCACAGGTTGCAATTATAAAAATCATTTAACAAAATTTCGTAGATAAGTTTGTGCTGCCCCAAGGACGAATCCGACTGAAAATGGTTAAAATCAGTAAACGTTTTCTCCTCGCCCTAATAAATAGTATTACACACAAAAAAGTGTGACAGTTACTAAATGATAGTTTTTAACAGTGAAGTGCATGTTTGTAGTCATTAATCCAAAAATGATTTAAACCGAATACTTTTTCGAATCAAAGAATTTGCAACAAAATGTCATCGATTTGTTGTCGCATATTTTGTTATAAATGCATATTTTTGCATATTTTACTTTTAAGTGCATATTTTTATGCATATTTTATGATTTTTATTGCATATTATTCATTAAATTGCATATTTTCTTCATACTTTTTTTTTTTTAACTGCACTCACAAAAGTTTGGCAGTTACTACATGACAGTTATTTATGTAGTAATCAGTAGTTGTTATTTTTAACAGTAATTACAGTTGTTTTTCTTTAGAAAAAAGCAAAACAACTTTTATGAGGGTTATTTAAGAAAACAACTAACGAAAAGTACTCCAATTTTGTAACAGTTGTTTAAATCAGTTATTTTTAATATCATAATAAACAACTACCACAACAGTATTTTTACAGTAAACAGTAGTTTTTGTTAGTTATTTAAAAAATAAAAAATTTCGTTGAATTTTTTTGAATTTTAAAAATTGTTATTATTGATATATTTCTAGTTTGCAAATAAAAATCAGAATTTTGTATTGTATCTCCAATGAATAAAAGCATAATAACTGGAGAACGGTTTGGAACTTTTACTTCGAATTTTAAATATGCTGAAATAATAACACATATTTTTGGAATCGAGAGAAAAACAATATATTTTTTTTTATTAAAATATTTTTTTATAAATAAAAAGAACTGACTGTGAAAAACAGTAGTTTTTACCGATTTTGTCAGTTGTTTTGAAATTTTTGTATTAAGAATTTATCAGTTAATTTTACGACATTGATAGTTATTTTTAATGCATTTGTAAGTTATTTTTCAACAGTTAAAAATAACAAACGTTTTAGTTATTTTAACGGTAAATACCTTTGTCTTCTTTTTAACTGCATATACCTTTGTTTTAACTGTCATTTTCAGTAGATTCTACCGACAAACTTTTGTGAGTATATACTTTATTCCCCCTGTCTGATATTTTTATGCCTGAACTTATAAGTTTCCTCAAGTACTGACATGCTCACACTTTTGCTCGTCAGTGTAGATGTACACCGAAAAAATTTCTCAGTAACTGGCTACTAAATTTTCAACTGAGTCTCAGGTGAAATACCCCTTACTGAGGCTCAGTTTAAAAAATTAATTGAAGACAACTAAATTGTTAGTTAAATATAATGTCAGTATGTGTAACTGAGAAATCAGTTATTTGGAATAATTTTTTAGTTAAAATTTAATAATTAATAAATAGTACTAACCAATTTTTTCAGCAATACTGGCAATTAATGAGAGTTATATATATTGTTTAATTTTATTTAATATTTTCACAAAAATTAAATGACATTAAAAACTTTTGTTCCGGGTTTCAATAATTTTTCAATATATAGATTAATTTCCTTCAAATTATATTTTTTTGTTTCCACTCATGGCTGGATAGTAATTCGCATTCTCCTTGATTACTTGTCCTTTTGTTTCCGTACTTCCTCTACAAAAAATTTTAAAAATGTTAAAATTTCTGAAGAGACATTATCAAATAAGAAAAAGAAAACTTACCATAAATTGTGTTCTTCTATCTGAATTTATTTAAATAAATTGAATATCCATGGCATGTTAATGAGCAATGATCTTTCGATGGCAGAATAAGCTTGAAAATTACCGAAATAAACACAATAAATTTGAAATTAATTACTTGTTCTTATTGACTTTGTCTTTGAAAATCATAAGAAAATTGCTTGACAATTTTAAAACTTCATTTGCGTACACATGTTAACAGAAAACGAATTTTATTGAACAAAAGATTAGTTGAGTTCAATTATTTCAGTTATTTTTTTTTTTTTAATTTTAGCGAGGAATTATTTAACTGAGCAACTAAAATATTTTTTCGGTGTATAAATAAAATAAAAATATACAACTTAACCCTTTTCAACCCAACGTTAATTTTATATTGTGAAAAATAATCTGTTGCAGGCATGGCCCTATCCGGATTTTATTCTTGTTTAAGGAAATCGTCAGGGGACGACGTTTTAGAATATCTAGAAATATTTATTAGGTTAAGTCACAAACTCAATGAGAATTTCTTGTTCTCGTCTAGAAGCGTCATTAAACACTTAAAATATCAAAGAAAAAACAAAAGCAACAAAAAAAAACCGTATCACAATTAGCTTTGTCATCTTACAAAATACTACTCTTTGGTTGTTTATTATTATTTTTAATTTTTGTTTTCAGATTTTATTCATCGAACCTTGCTACACCAACATGCGAAATTGCACGAACGAGCAACGGACTGAAGTGGTAGAATTTTACGTTTAAAGGGGCCCTGAAAACAAACCTATTGATTTTGGATAGAGTGGGCTCATTTTTGGATCTATCGCCCGTATGGACTATATTTCAGAATTGTTCTCAAATTCACCCTATATCAGGCAAAATAAAACTTTCTTACTGATTTATTATTATTATTTTTAACCATTTTATAGACAAATTTTGACAAACTTTATTTTAACCCATCCAAGCATTAGTTGACTTTTAACCAGACTGGGGTAGGATATTATATAGTCGTCATGCCCGAATTTAACTTTTTTACTCATGATTGCAATTATTATTATATATATGACTATATTTACTACACTGGTAATTGGAACTTCTTCCCCGGAACTTGATTCGCTTCCCAGAATAGGGCCCGAATCATAATATAGAAGAATATAGGTATGCTTGACTATTTTTTGGGTGGTATTAAAATTTAAAGTCTATTGCATTACTCGACATTTTTAAACTCAGCAATGTTTGTAAGTTGTTAGTGTTTTACTCAGTATTTATTCTATAGAAAGATAGAAAACAATTATCATAGTTACGAGTATTTAAAAACACAAGTAACAAAAAGTATTGTATTCCGTAATAGTAATTCTATTTTTTAAAATATACATTTGATATTAAAATTTAAAAAATTTAAACAAAAACCCTCCTACATCTTTCCTGTTAATAGTATGTTGTCCAGGTAAGTATTAACTTACCTCAAGGGGCATGTCCTTGTTAAATTAATGGGTTTTCAATATAAAAGTAGGAAGCTACCTACCTTAATTTCTTATTACGAAACTCATTACCGGGTAATATTTAGAAGGTTTTTCTAGGAAGTTTTCAAAATATTTTATCACATTCTATAAGCTAATATAAAAATTTCTCCCTAATATTTACATTATATATGTATTTATATCTGTGGATGCAAGTGTTTGTATAAAGATAAGCATGTTTTATATACTTTGTGTAGTGGAGTACAAGGACACTGTATAAACTGTCCTTTATCCAATGATTTATTGTGTGTGAAAATTCTTATTCTGTTTGCATGTATTTGGTCATAAATCGATATGTTTGTAAATATGCATTTATTTGTATAATGTTTTTAAAACTTTAAATAAACAGCGCCTGTTTTATTTGATTTTTTTAACATCAAATTTAACAAGTTTTTTTTACAAAAAAGTGTTATAATTCTCACATTTACAATATTTAAAAAATTTAACAAATAGAAATTTATATCATGAAATAATTTTGTATTCATTTTTCTTGGCGTATGTTAAAATTGTTAATAAAAAAATATAATTAAGCGTGAAAATATTCGAGCGTTTAAAATTTGTTTAAATTATAAACTCAATTCAGCAATAAATTAATATCGGGTTCTAGAAGACGTTCGTTATCACACGAATATTAAGATATTCACAACAACAAAGCCTTTCATACTTATTCTCACGCTACAGGTCGCAGATATAAAGAAATTTTAAAAAAATTTGCTACTCAGAATCATACGGGCCCATGGACAAAGCCTATTGATCTATGATAGAATCCAAACATTAGTTGGCTTTTAGCCAGACTGGTGTAGAGTATCATGTAGTCGGCATACCAGACTTTAACCCATCTTTGGCCATACCAGGGACTAGTTTAGCAAAATCCAAAAGAGATCTTAAAAATGAAACTAGAGTTCAACATTTGAAAAAAATATTTAATTTTTTTACGATTTTCATAATATATCCCATTTAAACACTACAATGGTCTTAGCGAATTGCAATTACTTAATTATTTTCCAACCAATTTTTTGTTTTTAGTCCATGTTAGAAAAGTAATTCAGTCTAGATGACGATCTTGTTTTGGCTTTATTTTCAAAAAAAGCAAAAAAAAATTTTTTTTCCCTTGTAAATCCTATTTTAAAACTTTTAAGGGCCAGGGATAGCTCAAAAATTCTTCGACTGAGCTGAAATGTTTTCTGGATTAGTTTTTCCAATAATCTCACAAAATAAACCCCGAAAAGCGGAGTTCGGAGAGACTTTTAAATCGCCCTTACAATGAAGAGCCAGTCCAGTACTTATAGATATAGTTCGCTACACGCGTTCGAAGTTGGTCTACGTGCTGTATTTTTTTTTAACTTTTTCGAATGTTTGGATTATTATGAAAAAAATATTTATAAAATTTCATTAGAGTAATTTTGATCCACCACAGTATCATTTAGGTAAACAAAACTAGGTAAAGTCATTTTGTAGAATTAGGTCTTAATTTTTTTTGTATACTCTTGGTATGAATCTTTGCCATTTTGCTGCGCCATGGTTTAAAACATTTCCAATTATTACCTGCATGAGACTTTGATTAATTTTTATTTTTTTGCCTGCTCTTTTATTCTAGTTATAGTTTTCTTTAAAAAAGTTAATTGTTTTCTTATCTTTTATCTCAAGACTATTATGCTCACTTCATTTTACAAGTCTATTAATCCCACTTATTTTGTGAGGTATCCTAGTACGTTACTTCATTTTTAGCTGAGTTTTTTTCCAACTAAAACTCACAGTTTGTTTGATTTTTCTTTTGTTTTGTGTTTCTTTTTTATTTTTTTTTTTTGAAAAAGCAAGCAGCTGTTACTTTATCTTGCTATTCTGGTTGCTGTTTTATTTTATTGTAGACTCCAATTACACTCAACATCATCTACATCAGCAGCAGCAGGTGACTTATTTCCAGTGTTGCCAACTCCTGAAGGCAGGAAAGCACCGTGAGCATTATGAAAACGGGTAAAAAGGGTAAAAATTTACCAAAAATGGGGTAAAAAAGCACGATATTAATTTTTTGAAAAATTTAAATCAAGAATTTAAAAACACATTTTAACTTTGAAAAATCGTGTAAAAAAGGTTCAGAAAATTACCTAAAAAGGGGTAAAAAAGCACCGAACTAATATTTCAATATTTTTAAGTTTATATGTAACGAAGTTGCTATTTAAAATTGTACTACAAATATTGTGCGAAAATGTAGTTCTTGTATAGTTCGTATTATTTTTTAAATTTTGACAGAAAATTCAAGAAAAATGTAAAAAAAAGAGAACAAATACCAAAAATATAAACTGTAAAAAAGCACTAAAAGCACTGCCAGAAATCTGAAAAAGCACCGTAAATACCCGCTTTTTTAAAACGGGTATTTGTAAAAAATCACCGGGTACGGGAAGGAAAAAAGCACCAAAAAATACCCGAAAAGCACTGAAATGGCAACACTGCTTATTTCCCATTACTGTTATTCCAATGAATTGTTTTTTTTTTATAAATAAATAAAACACTTTTCTTCCTTTTATACATGTATAATTTAACATGAAACGATATCCTTGTTGTACATTTTTTAAACCTGCTTTTTTCTACACTTTCGGAAGAAGTACTTTAAACAAAATCTTTACAATGAAGTGAAAAATTGTTACATGTATTTCAAGTGTTTTATTTAAAGGTAAATAATACAATATGTTAGCAAGATTGCAAGGAAAATATTAATAATAAGAGTTTGTCAGACATAACGAAGGATTTAAAACAGGAATTTAAAATTTAAAACTAAAAAAATTTTTGAAATTCCTAGAGAAAATGATTTTTATATAACCGTTTATGATTTTATACAATACAATTATATCTCGTTGAGTATTGTGAAATGCATATTTTTATATAATTATATCAAAAGATATTTAATTATATAAAATTATATTAACCAGATCCACCATTTTCCGGATCAAGTCAAATATATGGGTTAACAGAATTATATATCAAAATATATTATTAGATCCGAAAAATGGTGGATCCGGTTAATATAATTTTATATAACTAAATATATTTTGATATAATCATATAAAATTATACTTGGTGTTACACATGACAATACTTAACAATATATCGTCGACCGGCCTGCAAAATGTCACATGTGTTTTTTAGTAGATTTTCAGGAGAGCGAAAAAACTGTTAAAAAATCTACTTTTAAGATATTTTATTGGCATGATTCACGACCTCATTTAGTAAAATCATCATTAAGCCATATGATGCCAATAAAATATCTTAAAAGTAGATTGTATTAACAGTTTTTCGCTCTCCTGAAAATCTATTAAAAACACATGTGACACTTTGCAGGCCGGTCGACGATATAATTCTATAAAATCATAAATGATTATATAAAAAATATTTTTACTCGGGATTTTTAATTTGTCTATTATTTACATATTTGACATAATGTAAACATTTAACATTTATTTTTTACATGAATTTTTCAATAAATTTTTTTGCTGGAAATTTCTTTATTTGGGTTTAATTGCAACATGAATTAATAACACTTGCTACAAGATAGTTTTGACAGTTTCAGAATTAAGTCCAAACCATGTTTAAAATCGATACATCACAAATCTATAGGAAATACAATTTTAAAAACAAGTGTCAATTATAATCAATTATTGCATTCATCATAAATTTAATGATGTTTTTTTTTTAGAATTAAATTTATTTGTCTGTTTCCAGAGACACATGACGATTGTTGACATCAATTTCAATTTACGAAATACAATAAAAATACGACGAGTATTGTAAAATATCAAATAAAATACTTAAAAACACAACAAAAAAATATTAAACCATGCAAAATCATTTAGCAAATAAATGCTAAATTAGGTTGTTCACTAGAGAAGGAAATTGTTTGTAAAATTCTAACAAGTAAAAAAGTAGAAGCGAGGCATGTCGAAGAATATATGTATGATACCCTCTACACCAAGTACGACTTTGGCTAGGTTTCGGGCAACGGATCAAATTTCCGAAAGCGAATTTTAGTTAACGTTGCACTAATTAAATTCAAATATACATATAATAACACTATACAACAAAATCAATTTTTTTTTAAATAACAAGGTGCTGACAACTTATTCTGTTAAAGGGTGAAAAAATACATGCGTTTCGGCGTTTTTACGGTTTATGTTAGTTTGGGGGGTTAAAGTTTACCCCCTTTTGCAGATGTTTATTGTCGATTGGCATAGGAAAACATGTGAATCTTCTATTTTGGCTATAGGGTGTGTTCAGCGAACTCATGTAAAATACTGCCTGCGAAGAATATTTTTGTGGAACATTTCAACCCTCTAACTCTTCAATTGAAGGAACTTTTTTGGCCCCTTTATAAAAAGGGACAAAAAAGATCCATAAGCTGAAAATTTAAAGGGTTCAAATGTTCTGCAAAAATAATTGTCATGAAATTCTAATATAAGTCTCTGAAGACATCAAGGTTAAAAATTTAACTTCAATGTCAGAAATAAGTCAAAACTTAAAAATAACCTCCCCAAAATCCAAGTTTGTGGAACATTTAAGCGCCAATTCTGAATAAGTACAAAATTAACCCTTAAACACATTTTAAGTTTTGACTTATTTCTGGCATTGAAGTTGAATTTTCATTATTGTTCATAATTCTTTCTACTATTGGTTCTAACTCCGAAGATTTCTGTTTGAAATTACGCCAATAGCAACTGCTTCTATAGCTCTAAAGTTGAACCAGTGTCCCTAGAACTAGTTATAAAACTGATTCTCCAATAGTTATCACTTACATTTAAGTTTCATGGGACGGGTTCTGGATCTAAGGAACCAATTCTAGAGGAAACAGTTGAAGAATTGTTGTAGTTCGCAATTGATTGTAAAAATTTTTCTTTCGAATTGGTAAAATTTTTTTTTTTTTTTTTTAAGAGAAGCAACACTTGGGAAATTCTTCCTTTAATTAACGTGTTGCTTCCTTTGGAAAGGAGATAGAGAAGAAGTGAAAGGTAGAGAAAGATGAAGGGCTTCAAATATGGCAACACTGTAATTGCGCGAGATGTTGAATTTTAGAACAGTTGTTGCGCGCCATCTGATGGTGAGTTGGCGAACTTTGTTGAAGCTTTTTATTAGTTCTTAGCCCTGTTATATTATTTTACTTCGGTGGGGTGCTAGTGCTATGGGAACACCGAAGGAGGACACTGCGATATGTATGAGAGATAGAAAAAACTCATACATATTATTATTCATAAATTGATGTTGCCTTGGTTGGGGATCGAACCCGCAACCTCACGTGTAACAGTGCAACGCGCTAACCATTACACCACAGCGCCCGAATATTGAATGCCCTTAATATTGAAATAAAAACGCAAATTAAATGCACATCACATATAGTCTAAAGAGAGAAATGCATACAAAACATGACATTTTTCGATATTGTATACAATACAAAATTTTATGCATAATGAAGTGGGTGCAAGAATCTTGATTATACTCGCAGTCATTTAGCTGAAATTTATACCCAACACCAGTAGTTGTACCTCAATAAACAAAAACATAAACAAACAAATGATGAATGGTAAAATGAGAAACCAGAAATATAGATAAATCGTTAAGGCGCCAATATTCTCACCGAGTAGGTTAGTATTTAATTTTCAAGTCGATAAGAGAAAAGATCTTATACTCAATTTAAAAAAAAATTTAAATTTTATTTTGTAAATTTTTACAAACAAATTAGGTCAATGACATTTACAGATGTTTGATTTTATTTTCGAATTTTCATTATTTTCTTTTACTTGTTTGAAAAAGAAAAAAAAAATAATTAAAAAATTATACATACTCACAATCAGCTTATGGCAATTATTATTCAAAAAAAAATTTTTTTATTGGCCATTAAAATTGGAAAAGTTGTTCAGCATAGTTTAAAAAATATATATTGTAAAATTAATTGAAAAAAAATATCAAATAAGTTTTTATTACGGGTATTATGTGGTGTATAAGATCAATGACCTCTGCTCTATCTTTGCCAAACAGTTATGTTTGAATTATGGTTTAAAGGCTGATTTATCAGTTTATTCCTTTTTTATCATCATCAATGTTTTGTATTGTTGGCCATTTGGCATTTGTTTCCTTTTTTGGAAATTATATGAAATAAAAGAACAACTACCACATTTTTTTTTTTTGTTTGTTAAATGGCAATACTAAGAATTTTACAATATGCGGGTAAAATAATCATTGTTGCAACAAACTCAACAATCAAACAACAAAAAAGACAAGTTTTACTCATATATGGTAGGGTTGGGTTGCAATATTTACCAGCAGACACAACAACATCATCATCATCGTCGTTTAAGTTTATGTTTGATAACATGACTCAATATCCAGACTTAAAGACGTCTTACACAGGCATATTAAAACATAATATTGGTTTTAAAAATAACAGGAAAATGAAGATAACAGAGACAAACTTTAAAAAAGAGTTGCAAATCCAAGATGAACAATGTAAGGCCCCTAAGAAAATAGAGCAATTATATACATAAATGATCACCTAAAATTTTCATGTTTTGTGCTATGCCATAAACAAATAAGCATGCTTGAGTACGTTTTATACATCGGTAAATAGGCCTCTGAAATACCTTTCGTACGACAACCAAAATTTTCTACAGTTACTTTGGAACAAATATAAAATAAACCGGAAAAACGAAAAATTGGGAAATTTTTTTCTCTATTTTTTAACCCTTAAATATGAGATTGGGCAGCTAAAAAAAATACACGTCCTTTAAATTTTTCTCCTCTACAACATATCCGAAGCTCATTAAGATCTGCCGGTCAGCGTTGGGAGTCTTTTCTTGTTAATTAAAAATTACCTTGCAGAAAAAACTGGTGAAATTAGCAAATTTTTTTTCGGTAAATAATAGTAAAATAAGAACATCAAAAATAAAACAGAATTTTAGTTATATTTGAGGTAACTTTTAGTTAAATGAAAATGACAAATTATACTATAAAATCTACATAAAACTTTGCAAACTATTATTAGACTAAAAACAGCAAAAATAAACTGTTTTATCTATTAAATTTTTGTTATTTTTAACTAAAATTTAGTTGAATACAAATAGCAGTCCATCCTGCTAAACTCATTAGAATATATTTGCTAAAAAAATAGTAAACTGATGATTTCAGAAGGCTCGATTTTTATTTGCATTACAAAAATATCGAAAAAAAACTTTAAAAATTTTTAATTTTTTTGTGATTTTTCAACCTACAACTTATTTAGCAGTTTTATTTTTGCTGTGCCTATCTTACTAACATATAGCAAAAATAATATTCTAATTTCAGCAGTTTTTTCCGCAAGGTAATTTTTAACAAATTTTCACTAGTTTCAATTAAATTTTTTTACAGACTTTTTCTATTAATGTTTAAAAAAATGGAAATTATGTTGGAAAAATAAAAAATGATGACCAATGAGGACATAAAATTAAATTTTTATTTATTTAGTTTTTTCCAGCCTACTAAACGAACTTTTGTTAGCTTCAGGTCATACATTCAAATCTACTGAAAATTACGGTTAAAACAAAGGAATATGCAGTTAAAAGAACGACAAAGGTATTTGCAGTTAAAATAAGCAAAGATGTTGTAATTTTCAACTGTTGAAAAATAACTAACAAACGCATTAAAGGTAACTAATAATGTCGTAAAATTAACTGACAAATTTTTACAACAAAAATTTTAAAGCAACTGACAAAATTGGTAAAAACTACTGTTTTTTACAGTTAATCATTTTGGTATTATTATTTTAATAAAAAAAAAAAACATTTTTTTCTTTCGATTACAAAACTATGTGTAATTACCTTAGCCTATTTAAAATTTGAAGTAAAAATTTCAAACGGTTCTCGAGTTATTATGCTTTTAGGCACTGGAAATACAAGTTTCTGATTTTTAATTGCAAACTACGAATATATCAATAATTAAAAATATTAATTAAAAAAGAATTTTTAGAATTCAACGAAATTGAAAAAAAAAAAATGTTGTTTTTGAAATAACTAACGAAAACAACTGTTTACTCAAAAAATGCTTTTTCGGCAGTGGTTTATTATGTTATTAAAAATAACTGCTTTAAACAACAGTTAAGAAATTACAGTACTTTACGTTAGTTTGTTCTTAAATAACTGTAATAACTAGGGCAAGGAATTTCATGCAATTAAAAATGGAAAATATGCGCCTGAAATATGCGGCTAAAAATAAAAAATATGCATTAAAAATATAAGAAATATGCACTAAAAACTATTATTTTTGCAAAAATAATGCACTTTAAAACTTAAAAATATATTTAAGTTAGTTGTTTTGCAAACAGACACAGAACTCGAAGATTTTCCATAGGTCAATAAGGTTTTTAAGAACGATTATTTTGATTGAATCAAAATATGAAAACGCATAAATTTTTTTCTTTTTTATATTTTTTTACAAAATAAAAAGTGCTCCTAAAAATGAAAAATATGCACAAATTAAAAAGGCACCAAATATGCATTTAAATTCCAAGTATGCAAAAACATGCAGTTTTGACATATGCAAAAATATGCAACTACAAATCGATGCCATTTTGTGCTAAATTTGATGAGTCGGATATATATTTAGTCCATATTAGTTTTGGACTATCGAGAAAAAACATGCATTTGCATGGAAATCCTTGTCCTAGTAATAACCCTTGTTTTGTGTTTTTCCATATAAAACAACTGTAATTACAGTTAAAACAACTACTGATTACTACACAAACAAGTGTCGTATAGTAACTGTCAAACTTAGTTAAGTGTTGAGATTCCACGTTAGTTATATAATGTGAACTCCATTTTGAGCCCCCGAATAGATATAGATCCACGTAACCCCACAAAATTATTTTTTACGTATGCTTTTGAAATCATTTTCAATAATTTATAAAATCGATTGTAATCAACCGTGGATTTTTTGTTTTATTAAAAGTCACCTCTTTATCTGTTATTTATTTTTAATACTTGTATAAAATCATCTATTAATCATTATAAAATAATTTAAATCTTTACATACCACAATTCAACTAAATATATTTTAATAAGTTGATTCAAACCAAGAAGATTCATCATAATTTAAATTTGTGTAGACATATAAATATTACACACGAGGTTGAGGTTTTAGATGTTGTTTTTAGATGAAAATATAATTCTTACCTAAAAAGAAAGAAATGTAATAAATGATATAAATTAGAATTTTTATTTATATTTTTAGTTAAAGTTTTTAAAAACGAATTATAAGAAAAACAACAACAATCATTAGCATTAGTTCACTAATGCTAATGCCAAAAAAAAATCCATTAACACTTAGTGCTAATGAAATTTTCTAACAAAATTAAATTAATCAATACCAATTCGAAAAATTTCATTGGCATTCAATTGTAATAAAATTTTTTGGCATTGGCGTTGACATCAAGTAAAGCTAATTAAAATTTAATGCCAATTAAAAATTCCCAAGTATGATTTGTATTATATTAACATTTTCTTTTACATTATTTTATAATTCAAAATATATTTTCATATCGTCAGCTAAAATGAAAAAAAAAAAAACGCAACGAAGGAAGTTTTCTATACTGGTTTCATTAATGATTATGATTAATTTGCCTAAAATATAAGTCTACACAAAATTCCACGAGACGAAATTGCGGTCTCATGAACAAAATTCGAATGTGAAAAGTTTTTAATTTTTGCTCTTTTTCGGTTACCCCCTAAAAATTTTAAGTGGCATCAAACTTCATTTCTTCACAAAAATTTTGCTTTATTAGTTCATATCGCTGTAATGTTATTTTACTTCGGTGCGGTTAAGTGCTATAGGAACACGGAAGGAGGACGCTGGGATATGTATGAGTGATAGAAAACTCATATATATTATTTTTCTAAATTGATGTTGCTGTCGCTGGGAATCAAACCCCGCAAACTTCTGTGTTACAGTCCAACACGCTAAGCATTACACCACAACGCCCATATTTTCCCAATTGTTTATGTTATGTAAACAATTTTTAAAAAGGCAAACTTTAACTTTTACTGTTCATTATTTACGGAAATACTTAATTTGTTTAATGTTTGCGTTATGCAAAATATGAAACAATTGAAAAATAAATTTAAGAACATTAAATTGAATTTTAAATAAAAAGGTTAAAGTCGGGCATGCCGACTATACAATACCCTACACCACTCTGGTGTATTGTTTGGATCCGAAATTCGAATGGGTTAAAATGGGGCTTGTGTCAAAATTTTCTATAATGTGAGTCAGCGCACCAAATTTCATTAAAATATCTTAATATTTGCGACCTGCAGTTTGTTACCAAGCCAATTTTGGGGGGACCCTTATATGGGCACTAGGTCTAAACATGGTGCGATGTTCACCAAAATCAATAGGCTTCGTCCTTGGGCCAACATAGGTCTGTGTACCAAATTTTATCAAAATATCTTAATATTTGCGACCTGCAGCGTATAAACAATATAATTTTGGTGGGACCCTTATATGGGCACTAGGTCTAAACATGGACCGATGTTCACCAAAATCAATAGTCTTCGTCCATGGGCCAACATAGGTCTATGTACCAAATTTCATCAAAATATCTTAATATATGCGACCTGCAGCGTATAAACAGTATAATTTTGGTAGGACCCTTATATGGGCACTAGGTCTAAACATGGACCGATGTTCACCAAAATCAATAGGCTTCGTCCTTGGGCCAACATAGGTCTGTGTACCAAATTTCATCAAAATATCTTAATATTTACGACCTGCAGGCTGTGGTGTAATGGTTAGCGCGTTGGACTGTTACACGTGAGGTTGCGGGTTCGAGCCCCAACCAAGGCAACATCAATTTATGAAAAATAGTAATATGTATGAGTTTTTTCTATCCCTCGTACATATCGCAGCGTCCTCCTTCGGTGTTCCCATAGCACTTAACCCCACCGAAGTAAAATAATATAACAGGGCTATGAACTAAAAGCTTCAACAAAGTTCGCCAACTTACCATCAGATGGCGCGCAACAACTGTTCTAAAATTCAACATCTCGCGCAATTACAGTGTTGCCATATTTGAAGCCCTTCATCTTTCACCACCTTTCACTTCTTCTCTATCCCATTTGCAAAGGAAGCAACACGTTAATTAGTAGGAAGAATTTCCTGAGTGTTGCTTCTCTTTATAAAAAAAAAAAAAAAAAAAAAAAAAAATATTTACGACCTGCAGAATATAAACAGTATAATTTTGGTAGGACCCTTATATGGGCACTAGGTCTAAACATGGACCGATGTTCACCAAACTCAAACTTGTTCGTCCTTGGGCCAACATAGGTCTGCGTACCAAATTTCATCAAAATATCTTAATAGTTGTAACCTGTAGAATGCGCACAAGATTGCATGGACAGACAGACAGACGGACGGACGGACGGACAGACGGACATCGTTAAATCGAAATAAAAAAAAATTCTGAACCGATCGGTATACTATAAGGTGGGTCTACGACCAATATTTTTTGGTGTTACAAACATCAGCACAAACTTATAATACCCTGACCACATAGTGGTGTAGGGTATAATGACCACATAGTGGTGTAGGGTATAAAAATGATAACTATTCATTTATGTAAATTTGTTTTTTCATAAGATTTTGTTTTTTTTTATTTATTTAAATTAATAAATTTTTAAGGTCATATGCATAATCATTTTTTAAATTTATAAATGGCTTATAAAACAAAATTTTCATACAAAATTCATTTTATAAAAGTGTTATAAAGTTTTGAAATTATTATGCAATAGCACTTTATAATATAAGTAATTTTTATATGTTGTAATTAAAAAGTTTTAAAAAATCAATAAATTGTTTATTTTTATACAGAGAAGTTTTTCTAAGCCTGTGTTTTGGATTAAATTCTTTCATTCAATTGTTTTTTAATACAGAGTTCAAAAAACCGATCAATTTAACAAGTTAAAAAAAAATACATATAATAATAAATCAGCACACTTTTTACTAAACCAACTCCACATAAAAACATATTTTATCATAAAAAAAACATATTTTATCATAAAAAAACATAAGGAAAAGATTGTCAGAGAAAAAAAAACAATAAAGTTTTTTATATAGTTTTTTCCATTAAAAGTTTTTCATATAAACACTTTCGCATTTAAGTTCTTCTCAACAAGTGTAGGGAAAATAAACAACAAAAAAAAAGATATTGTACAATAATAATTATAAAATAAAAAATATATATAAAATGAAAATAAGAAAATAACACCATCTACATTTATTGCATCTCTACGAAATAAATGAAAAATAAGAAAAGATATAAAGAAATGTTTGAACAATAAATTCTGCTGTTTTTATAATGCAAAGAAAAAAGAAAAGAAATAAGACCAACAGCAATATACAGTGAAACCGCCCAATAATGACCGCGAATGCCGTACACAAAATGTTAATTAGCAGTGTTGCCAGAGCTTTAAAGAATTAATTCCTTTTTGGAATGAATTCCCAAAAATTTAATTCAATTCTTTAATTCAAGGAATGAATTCATCAATAAGACATAAGCAGGAATTAATTCCTGTGAATGAATTCAAAGAATTCAATTTTATAGAATGAATTCCCTGAGCAAAGCGTAAAGAAATAAAATTAAATAATTCATTCACTAAAGAATTCATTCAACGCTATTTAATTCAATTGGAAGTCAAGGAATTCATTCAATTCTAGTTAATTCAACTTTTGGCTAAGGAATTCATTCAACTGTGCACTTAATTCAACTTTTGATCAAGGAATTCATTCAATTCTAGTTAATTCAACTTTTGGTCAAGGAATTCATTCAATTCTAGTTAATTCAACTTTTGGTCAAGGAATTCATTCAATTCTAGTTAATTCAACTTTTAGTCGAGGAATTCATTCAATTCTAGTTAATTCAACTTTTGGTCAAGGAAAAACGAAAAAAATTGAATTCCTTAGGGAATTAAACGAAATAAATTTAATTCCTTGACTAAAAGTTGAATTAACTAGAATTGAATTAATTCCTTGACCAAAAGTTGAATTAACTTGAATGAATTTCTTGACCAAAAGTTGAATTAACTCGAATAGAATGAACTCCTTGACCAAAAGTTGAATTAACTAGAATTGAATGAATTCCTTTACCAAAAGTTGAATAAACTAGAATTGAATGAATTCCTTGTTGAATAAATTCATAAAATTTTATGAAGGCATTAGAAAAAAATGAATGAATTCCTTTAATATAAATCGAATGAAAAAAAAAGGAATTCATTCAATTCCTTAAGTTTGGTCAGGGAATTCATTCCCAAAATATAAATTCAGCGCAAAAAAAGGGAATTAGGGAATTAATTCTTCGAAGCTCTGAGTGTTGCCAACTCTTGAAGGCAGGAAAGCGCCGTGAGCATTATGAAAACGGGTAAAAAGGGTAAAAAATTATCGAAAATGGGGTAAAAAAGCACGATATTAATTTTTTGAAAAATTTAAATCAAGAATTTAAAAACACATTTTTACTTTGAAAAATCGTGTAAAAAAGGTTCAAAAAATAACCAAAAAAGAGGTAAAAAAGCACCAAACTAATATTTCAAAATTTTGAAATTTGAATGTAACGAAGTTACTATTTAAAATTGTACTACAAAAATTGTGCAAAAATGTATTTCTTGTTTAGTTCGTTTTATTTTTTAAATTTTGACAGAATATTCATGAAAAGAAAAAAAGCACTAAAAGCACTGCCTGAAATATGAAAAAGCACCGTAAATACCCGCTTTTTTTAAACGGGTATATGTAAAAAATCACCGGGTACGGGAAAGAAAAAAGCACCAAAAAATACCCGAAAAGCACTGAAATGGCAACACTGTTAATTAGAGAAAGGTGTCCGCCATTAGCAGGGAAAGGAGATTAAACTACTTTAATTTTCTCTCAGGAAGGTAATTTTACTATACAACTTTGATTGATTTTCCGATATATTGTGTGTCCGTTAATACAAGTGTTCGTATTTTGGAGGCTTCACTGTACTTCTACTCTTTCCAGTAATATTCATTATATGGTTATAGTTCAATAAGTATAGTTGGTTGTACAACAGCTGAACATTTCAATGTTTTTTCCTGTGAAGTCATAAAGCAAAACTTTCAGAATATATTGTAGTAGGGGTATTCTCGTTAGTGAGAAAAAATTCAACTAAAAAAACTGTAAAAAACAATTCCCAGTGTAGAAAATCATTACCAGTTACTTTTGTTATTACATTTCTTATTATCATTACCGTTTCTACACTGGGTTGTTTTAAAATTTTGTGTATCAAAAATTTGTTTGTTATTTTTACGACATTGTTAGTAATTTTTACTGCACTTGTTAGTTGTTTTTCACGGTTTAAAATAACAACATTTTTAAATAAAGGGTTTTTCAATAAGAGCGCTACAAAAGTAAAAAAGTTTAAATAAAACAAAAACGGTTTTGGATATCAATGAAATTCTTTATTCCTGTGAAAGTACGTTCGATGCCATTATGTATGGAAATCGATCTCTTTTGCATGGCCACCACGGGCACGCTTGCAGAAGTCCAGACGCTGAACCCAATTTTCGACGGTTTTCAAGCATAAATCGGCCGATACTGCTGCAATTTCACGTTCGATATTCGTACGAAGTTTATCAATCGTCGCTGGCTTGTTGGCATAGACCATAGATTTGACGTAGCCCCACGCTCAATTGTTGATCTGCTAGGACGATTATGACGACCATAAATTGGACGTAGCGCTCTTAACGTTGAGGCCACTGACTCCGAATTTCGGTAGTAAATTTTAATAATTTCGACTCGTTGTTGGCTCGTATATCTTTCCATCATGAAATGGCAAACCTTACTGAAGAGAAATGTCAAAAGAGCGGCAAGAAATATGGCGTCGTTTGCTGTCCCTGTCTTTCTACTTTTGTAGCGTCCCTGTTGAACAACCCTTTACTTTAAAGGTAAATAAATACCTTTATAGACTTTTTAACTGAATAAAGCTTTGTTTTAAAATCATTTTCAGTAGATACTACTAACAAATATTTTGAGTGAATTTGTGTGTAACTTATTTTAATAATCTGCATCACCATTTTCCTCAACTTGTGAATACCCTTAATATCTCTGTTTTTGCCAAACAAATAATCATCATCTTCTTGGTTTTGTTCTTTGTATGTTGCAATTTCATTGCTCTTTGTCGCAACAACAATATGTTTACAATTGCCCGAATGAATGGACATTTTGTGTTAACAAATGTTCTTGTTTTGTTAAGATTCTGTATTTTTTCCATCCGTTAAGAAATAAGTTTTTTAGAAAAAAAAAAAATAAATGAATACTTTATGGTTTTTAAGAAAATAAGGAATAATGATGTTGATTTTAAATGGTTCAACAATGAAATATTACAATTTTAAGAAAAATTTTAACAAAATAACTATTAAGGGAAAAATCAATATTTGAGATTTGTTTTTGTAGGGAAAGGTTTTTGTACTCTAAGAAAGTTTACAATTCTTAGAGAAATTTACAAATCTATTTTATCACCCTGAAAAAAACATCCACTTTTTTAAGCATACCTTTGTTCTCTACATTCAAAATAAGAAAATGAAAAAATAAATTAATACAAGTACAACAACACATAGAAATTTAATGCACAAGCATCATTTTCTACCGAAAATTTGTTAAAGCGGTATCGGTTCATTCCTATGACATGCATTGATGGAAGTGCCAAATTTTAAATTACCACCGACTCCAAAAAAAAAGAACAACTCAAAAATTAAAATGGTTCAAATTATGTGGTATTGGGTATAATGACTTTGTGCAGATTTTTGTTACTATCAAAAATATTAGACCCAGACCCACTTTTTATTACAGCTATTATTATATATTTCACTATATTTATTGCGCAGTTAATTGAAATTCGTTTTCCCAACAATAGAAGTATAAAGAAAAGTGCTTAATAAAAATGTAATATGTCAAATTAAAACTAAGTAACTAGTTTCAATAATCCGGCTTTTGAAATTCACTTTTGTTCCAAAATTAGCTAATTTTGTTCAGTGTAAATGTAGTATAAAAGTTAGAAACAACAGACTTTCTGGCATTTATAATACGCAATTTTAAACTCTAAATTTCTCTAAATTTATGTACATAAATTATGTTGAAAATTTTGTTTTGTAATTTTTTAATGTAATGTAGTTTTAAGTTTGTTCTTTTTTCGACAACAATCCTCATCTATTTTTGTTTTCTATCAAAGTTTGCATGCATACGCATATATTTTTGATATTTATAATTCAGCATCGTCATAATAGCACATCATACGTAAATATAATGGGAAATATTAACCTGTTAAGGGGGCCGCCTGAATCAGAACCTTTAATATTTTTTTTTCATAAATCGTCAGAAATTTCCGGTGGTACAAAAAATCAAGCACTGGCATACCGCGGTGTTATAAATAAATGACTGGAAGAACACTAATTTAGGACGCTTTGCCAGCGTTTGCAAAAAGCGTTTTGCCAGTATTTGTTTTACCAAAATTTCGGTGGTTTATAAAAAAAAAAACTTCTGCCAAAGAATGGGCTTAGAGTGATATACCAACGTTTGCAACCAGTGGTAATCCAGTACTACCAAGTCAAACCAGTGCCAAAGGTTTCACTGTTAGAGCAATGATTTTATAAAAATGATGACGCTTCGTTAAAAAGGTTTGTAGTCAGAAAGTTCCGAGTTCAAATCCGGATGCAAGCAAAAAAGAATTTGTTTTGATTTTTTTTAATTTAATTTTTTTTTTTGTTTTATAAAATCAATTTTTTTGTTTGTGGAAAAGCTGCTATAAGACCAACTTTCCAAATTTATTTCAGAATTTTCTATTTTTATTTTAAAAGCATTTTTACAAACATACATGTTTTCTCTTTCATAATGAAAATTGTATAGGAGTTATGAGACTTAAGAGAAAGGGAAAACATGTAAGTTTGTAAAAATGCTATTAAAATAAATATAGAAATTTCTGAAATACATTTGGAAAAAATTTTAAATGCAATGAGAATATTATCAAACACATTTGGAAAATTTTGGAATACAAATAGAGTCTTTTTTAAATTCATTTGGAAATTTCTGAAATACATTTAGAGAATTGTAAAATACAAATGGAATTACTTGAAATGCATTTGGACAATTTTGAAAAACAGATTTAAAATTTTTAAATACAAATGAATAATATTGAAATGTATTTGGACAATTTTAAAATACAAATAAAATTTTCTTGAATACAAATAAAATATTTTCAAATATATTTGTAATATTTTAAAATATATTTGTATAATTTTGAAATACATTTTGAAAATTTTAACATACATTTTGGACAATTTTGAAATGCAATTGGACAAATATCAAAGGTTTTTGGACAATTTTAAATAATATTTGGACAATTTTGAAAGATTTTTGGACAATTCTAAAGCATTTTTGGACAATTTTGAATGATTTTTGGACAATTTTAAAAGATTTTTGGAATATTTTAAAACATTTTTGGATAATTTGGAAACATTTTTAAACAATTTTGAAATATATTTGGAATTCTCTAAAATAAAACTGCAAATAGTGTAGACCGTACCGCCTTACAGGTAAAAAAAAGAAGTGCGCCGTACACCTTCGAATATAAAGTATTTTTGCAAGGCAGTTTCGAAATTTTTTTGCCGAACTTAGGGGTCGCCTTTTTAAATTTTTCGTTATATCTTTCGGCATATTCTAGTAAGTATACACAAGTGTCTCCGAGTACTTTCAAACTCTACACACAAGCTGGCTTACTTTACCCAGGGTATGGCCGCATTGTAATGGCCCACAAGCCAATATACTTCGTAAGTACACACAAGTATAGCAGCATCTAAGTTAGATAAAATTTTTAAAAATTTCAAATGTTTTTAGTTTCATATACAATTGTTATACACAAGTTTCCCATATCGTGAGTAAACACAATGTGAAGTACACGAAATTGATTACATTGTGTGGACTTACACGTTTTTCGAAAGGGAAATTACAAAGAATAAAAATTATTGAAAAAATTTCGATAAGACCAGCAAGGAGAATGCGCATTTTTATAAAAAAAAAAATGCATAGCCGTGAAAGGTATCGAACTCGAGACCTTCTGATTTTAAACCTTATTTTAACAAAATATTGTAATTTTTATAAAATCAGTGCTCGTCCAGTGTATTATTTTTTGAACTATTGTCAATATCTGTCTGGGATCTTATTTAATCCCAAATAAATGGAGATCTTACGTAGTACCCAAATATAATGCGGGATCTAATTTTAGCTGTAATTTTTCTGGATAGTTTTAGATGTCAATCTCCAAATATATTGCTGTTTCTAATTCGATCTGCAATTTATGGGATAAATTAAGATCCTACCAAATCCCCAAATATATCACTGGATTTAATTCGATCTGCAATTTATCGGAAAAGTTAAGGTCTTACGCAATCCCGAAGTATATTACTGGATCTAATTTTATCTGTAATTTTTTGGATAAATTTAGATCTTACTTAATCCCCAAAGTAATTCGATCTTCCATTTTTCGGAACAAATTAGATATAAGTTTATCCACAAATATATAGCTGGATCTAATTCGATCTGCCATTTTTCGGATCAAATTAGGTCTTACTAAATCCCAAAATATATTGCTGGATCTAATTTGATCTGCCAATTTTCTATTCAAATTATATCCAAGTTTATCCACAAATATATTGCTGGATCTAATTCGATCTGCCATTTTTCGGATAAATTTTGATCTAAGTTAATCCACAAATATATTGCTGGAGCTAATTTGATCTGCCATTTTTCGGATCAAATTAGGTCTTACTAAATCCCAAAATATATTGCTGGATCTAATTTGATCTGCCAATTTTCTATTCAATTTATATCCAAGTTTATCCACAAATATATTGCTGGATCTAATTCGATCTGCCATTTTTCAGATAAATTTAGATCTAAGTTAATCCACAAATATATCGCTGTATCTAATTTGATCTGCCATTTTTCCGATCAAATTAGATCTAAGTTTATCCCCAAATATATAGCTGGATCTAATTGGATCCGCCATTTTTCGGATCAAATTAGATCTAAAAATATCCGCAAATATATAGCTGGATCCGCCAATTTTCGGATCAAAATAGATCTAGATTAATCCCCAAAGATATCACTGGACCTCCCAATTTTGAGATATAACATGATCTTAGTTTATCCCCATATATACAATGGGATCTAATACGATATGATTAGATACACCCAATTTTGAGATCTAATTGGATCAGCTAGATATTACAGCAGATCTTAAACAATATCAAATTGGATATAATTAGATATTGCGCGAGATCAATTTTTTTTTACTCGGGTTGCCAGTCAATAGCTCTACCATCTGAGCTATCGCGATATGTAATGTTTGATAGATAAAAATATAATTGACTTTCTGACCACAAGTCAGCTTACTCGCCAACATACAAAAAGTTTAAAAATATGTGGTTACATATATCCTTACCAGTGTTAAAAAAATATTGAGTCTAAAAACAGACTTCAAAAAATTTACAAAAAAATCTAGAAAATTACTTTCTATTTTAAATAATTACAAAAATAAGTCATTAACAGTAAATCATTATTATATGTTTTAAAATAATGCCGTTTCTACACTGGGACTGGGAAATAATGATATAAAAATTCTAACCAAAATTCAGTGAAATCATGACACAGAAACACCACAATATCTATATTTCTAATATCTCATACTCTTCTCAAAACTTATCTAATAAGAAAATTTATCCTTTTATTTGTTATATTATTTTTCAATTTCCGCCATTTAATTTAAAAGTTGTCATAAGTTTTGTGAGTAACCAGTTAACAGGTTAAACAATTATTCAACTTTTGCTTACACGCATCGTAAAGAAAACAAGGCAAATGAACTACCAAAAGTTTTTTCATACAAAACTGAAGAAAAATAAAAAGAATAGGAAACAAAAATAATTTAAAATCCCCTAACGAAATGAAAAATCTTTTTTGTTTAAGAAAGGCAAACATTACAGAACTAAGAAAAAATTACATACTAACACGAGTCGGAAAAAGAAAATTTAAAATAATAAATATCTACTCTCAGTATACAAGTTGACTTAAATAGTTTTATTAGAGATGGTCATGTGAGTGATTTTTATCTCATGCTCACTTATGCTCAAGAAGAAAAAAAAAATCATCACACACGACCCTCGGACGATTTACGCATGACTCATATATACGCTCACGTGAGTATATTAAAACATCACCCACGATAAAGGAATTGTCACGAAAAACAGTAAAAATTACTAACAACGTGTGATAAAAAAACTAAACTCACGCACGAAACACGTAAAAGTAATTTATTCGTTATCAGTGAGTATTTATTATTCACGATCACGCGTTAATCGCGAGATGCACTCAAAATTTTTTGTCACGTATCCATCTCTAATTTTTCTACATGCTGTATGTATGCAATAGGGAGACAACAAAAGCCTGCAACAAAACTGAGGGACTTCAATTACAGTTAAATGTACTTTGGAATTGAAAATTTTCAAAAACAATTACAAATAATTGTAATTAAATTTTTAAAAAAACTCAATTACAATTACATGTTTTTAATTACAAATTACATGTAATTTTAATTCAAAGTTATAGCAATTACAAAATTTCAATTAAATTTTTAATTACAGTTAGAATTAGAAAATGGCTTTCGTTCAAATTTTCAAAAACAAAAGAAAAAAATTGTTGGGATAGGCGTGGCTTGGCCTGAAAAGAATAGGTTATGCTGGGTTGATCTCGAACTCCCGCTTTTTGTCATTAATTATTTTCCCAATAAAATGTAATAATATTCCCAAATAAAATGTTATTTTTAAAAATTATTTAAAACTATCAAAAAGGACTAAACATTTATATTTTATTGACGTTTTGCTAAGAAAATACAAGGCTTTGTTCCTGAGCTAAAAACTAGTTGGTCAATTGTATATAATTTATGAAAATCTGACTAATCGCAGCATAAATTTTCGAAATACCCAAAGATGAAAATATGCTAACTTTAATTAAGTTTTCACTAAAAACATATGTTCAGATGTTTGAATATGGCTGCAAAATGGCACCCGATTTTGCCTTAAATAAAGTTCTATAATGAAACACTGTTGGTAAAAGTGGCACAAAAGCCATCGAATTTTGGCACTTTTTACGAAAATTTCTATATAATTTGATAAAAGGTCGATATCGCTGGTTTGTGGTGTAATGGTTAGCGCGTTGGACTGTTACACGTGAGGTTGCGGGTTCGAGCCCCAACCAAGGCAACATCAATTTATGGGAAATAGTAATATGTATGAGGTTTTTCTATCCCTCATACATATCGCAGCGTCCTCCTTCGGTGTTCCGATAGCACTTAACCCCACCGAAGTAAAATAATATAACAGGGCTATAACTAAAAAAGCTTCAACAAAGTTCGCCAACTCACCATCAGATGGCGCGCAACAACTGTTCTAAAAAATTCAACATCTCGCGCAATTACAGTGTTGCCATATTTGAAGCCCTTCATCTTTCACCACCTTTGACTTCTTCTCTATCCCCTTTCCAAAGGAAGCAACACGTTAATTAATAGGAAGAATTTCCTGAGTGTTGCTTCTCTTTAAAAAAAAAAAAAAAAAAAAGAGCCACGCCTATTAAGAAGGGGTAGCAAAATTAAAAACAAATGCTACACTAAAAATATCTACAATTTTTTGGACCACCTTCCAGTTTTTCGGGGACAATTTAATCATTATTTTGATATTTAAAAATAAAAGCAACGGGGATAAAATTAGAAAAACTTTAATTGATTCTATTGTATTGTCAAATTTAATTGTAAAATTTTTTGAAAGTCTTGGACCTGCTAACTTATCTTAAAATAACGTAAGTTTAGTGCTTTACTATAGTTAAGAATGGCATTTTTATATGAAAATATTTGTGGTAGGTAATGTTAAACTCGGGTTACTTTTTAGATAAGTTGCCCGACTTTTTTTTGTCTTTTTACTTATCCCTTAAATGCATGATCTCTACAATTTTAACCATTTTTTATATATGATTTCTAAAGGCGTGTACATTTCAAGAAAAATACCAAAAAAATTTATTTAAAAAAAGTTGATTTTTATTGAAAAATATGGTTTTTTGCCAAATAGCTAAATTGTGATTATTTTAACGTGTATGAAAAAAAAGAAACAAAAAAAAATATATGAAATATTAATTATACATTTATTGTTGTCAAAATTAATTTTATTGCGAGAATACCACTTTAAATATTTAAACAAACATTTTTGAATATTGCACTTTTTGTAAAAAAAAACGCGTGTTTTAGATTTTTCACAAACATACGAAGCAAAACCAAGATTTTTCCTATAACTGTTTAAAAAATCTCAGTTATAGTTTATAAGAGCACTTTGTGCAGAAAGGGCCCCAATGCCCAAAAATGGAGTTTTATGCATCAAGTGGGGTTTTTTATTACGAAACTGGTATGTTGCCAAATGGCTACACCACGCATTTAAGGGTTAAAGTAACTGAATGTATAAATATTTGAAATAAAAGCTGAACATATTTTTTTTGAAACATTAAATGTTGCCTAATTTTTTTTTTGCACTTTTAAAGCTTTTTTGGTACTTTTTTGGCATCATTGAGCCACCAAACGAAAATTCTCAAATACCATCACTGTAATGAAATGGCCGATAGGGTTGCCATGGTTATAAAATGAGAAATACGCTATTAAGCCTCTATAATGCCCTAGCGGTGCTGAGGCGATATTATTTAATTGTAATAAACAAAATGGTTTAAATAAATTAAAAAAAAGTGTAACATACATCTTAATAACTTTTTCCACCTTTAATTAAAATAATTTTAAAATGCATCGGTTTATCATTCAAAATTTTAGAATGAAGAGTTATTGAAGAAATTATTGAAACTATTCCAAATAATCCATTGTGGACTTACAACAAAAGTACGCGTAACCAGGCAATGTGTTTCCAAAATGGTCCAAAACTGCAACACGGACCTAACGCAGCAAAAAAAAATGGTTCATGCTTTAAAAACCACTTCTTTCATTACTTCTAAAGTACACGTTAGTGTATTTTTACTGCGTTTTTAGAAATAATTCTAAACAACTTCAAAAAATCACTTCTTTCATTTCTTCAAAGTATCCATTAGTATATTTTTACAGCTTTATTAGAAGAAATTCTGAACAAAATCCAAAAGCTTTCAGTGCTTCCAAAATATCCGTTGGCGTAAAAATATATATTTTTTCCAAACATTTTTTTCTTTTTGTTTAAATAGATAAAACAGAGTTTCCTTTGCACTCATTCCAAAAGTACTGAAAAACTGTTGAAGTGGGAGTACTCTCCTCCTATTAAAATCATTAACGTTTCTGTTCTAAAGGAAGTACATCTATTCCCGGCATCTCTGTTTTTGCCGGGAATAATTGAAAGAAAGCCTGGAACTGGTAAAGCAAAACACCCAGGAACGAAACCAAATCCAAAGAGGTGGAGAAGCTATTGAGGGCGACTCCAAACAATTCTGTCCGCGAAGTGCCACGGCGCGTTCAATATTCTATCACAAAAATAATTTTTTTAATAAATCATTTATTTATTCTTCTATTATTGTTGTCCTTTTTTATTCCTAAGTAGGATAAACCCCTTAAGTAGTTTCCGTGTTAGTTGATACTTTGGCATTTTTGCTTAAGATTCTGGTTAATTTGAGCTAAACAAGAACGAAGCCTTAATTAACATTTTAAGGTCTTATCACCAAATATTTTAATTCGAATTAGTTTGTTTTAATCAGTCCAATATTTATACGATTAAAGTAAATTACATCACGTTGAGCGTCATTTACCTGTCAAGTCTTGAAAACGTGGTCGTCTTCTCTCATGGGAAAAAGAAGGGTTAATTTTTATAAAAACTTTTCATTGTAATTCGATATAATATGAAATTTACTTATGGGTGAAATCAAAAAATGTGATTAGTTTTTGGGCCAAATTTGTGAGAAGCAAAAAGTGTTAATATTTCGGCTTTTTCTTAACAGAATCAGTAGGTTTAGTCATTATAAACCTAATTGCAAAAAATCTCTTCTACAAGTTGTCGCAATAACTTTTTTTGCACAATTTTAATTTTTTTTTTTTTTTTGGTGACGGAGTTTACATTTCCAAAAAAAAAGATATAACAAAAAAAATTGCATACGAATTTTCTTCAGTTTATTAGTTTTTCGTATTTGGGTTTTCAACATGCTTTCCAATACTATACAATTTGTGTTTATCAAATTAGCGGTTTCGCGAATAAAAATACAATTCATTCCGCGAAAATTTTTTTTATTTTTTTTTTAAATCTTGTGTGTTTGGTCCTTTTAAATGCTTTTCAAAAATATTAAATTTTTTAAAATACAATCAGCGGTTGCGAAGTTACAAAATAATATAATAAAAACATAACACTTCGCGATCAAAAAATTCCAAAATTGTCTGAAATAATTTAATTTGTCAAACTAAGGTTAGTAATGGCTCGAAATACCGATTGCAAACCAAAGAAATGCAAAATCGATCGTTTTTCGCTCCAGCAGTTTAGGGTAAAAAAACTGATAACTTTTTTTGATTTAACGCAAAATTATCGGTTGAATCATCAGTTATTTTAAAATATTTTAAACATTTACCTACATTTTTTTGAATGCAATCTGATGCAAACAATTTTGGTTACTGAGTTTACAGTAACGGAGTTTACATTTGGTTACTTTTTTCGTTTTCTTTCAGCAACGCTTTATCAGAATTTTCTTTCCGAAACAAAATCGTATGTTGCCTACAAGGTGAATCCAAATATGTTATTGTTTTTCTTACTCGTTAAATAGTTTGGTGTAGGAACGGAGTTTACAACATTTTTTCAAATCTTATTAAAGACACCCTTTTTCATCTCGAGAATGATACATGCTGCAGAAAAACTTCAAGTCTGTTATACCGGATGTTTATTTACAGTCCAACGATCATTTGAGTACAGATAACATTATACTTTTCGCAATATAATTAATAGATAACTCCAAAATTCTGGTGTATTCATTTTTATCAAAAATTATGACGAAAAATCGTTACAGAGTTGAAGTCGTGTTAGCATAGATATACGAAAAAGTTTGTCAAATGTATTAATTTTTGTTAAAAGCCTTACTTTTCCTCTTCATAAAAATTCTTACAGTTAGTATTGATCTTCATTGGTTATTATAATATAAGCTATTAAAGTTGAAAAACCTTATGAGTTACTGGTTACGGAGTTTACATTTGTCCTATAAAATTGGTCACAAATTTTATGTATTAACCAAAAATTGGTCAGATTGTTATAAATTTTGTAAAACAGGTGACAATGCGCTGATATATATCGAAATATATAACTCAAATGTAATCCATGCATTAGAAATTTGCTGGTTCCATGGTTTTTACCACATTTTTTGATATCACCCTTATATATGATCTAGCATTCTACGTTGGGCGCCATTTGAATATTGGTCCTAAAAGAGTAAGGTAGGCTACAAAAAATTTGTAATGCAGTTTAAGATTTATAAATTAGTTTTTAACATGAACTAGAGGATGTAAGTATTACTAATATGCCTTGGAGGTAATTTTGTGACGTTGGGCGCCATTTTGGAACGAGTCTTTAGAACAGAATAATTTAGGCGAGATGAAGAAAAAGTATTATAAATGAATGTTCTTCGTTTGATTTGAGATCATGTATTATTTATCAAATTTTCTTTTAAAATTAAAGAAAGGTGGTAATTTTATTTAAAAAAATATGGTAATTTTTTTTACAAGTATATTACAGAGAATAAAAATTTATATTATCTCAAAGAAGTATTAATAATTCAGATTCGTTTTGAGCTCAAATAGAAAAAAATATATTCCAAACTACTTTAACCCGTGCGCATCATATGGGGCGCCATAATGGTATAAATCATAAAAATTGCACTCAGATAATGGGTCATATGAATAAAACTTAGCAATTACTTCGAAGTAATTACTTTGGGCTTAGGAATGGCTTTTAACTCCTAATTTACCAATTGGCTGGTAGAATAGCATGAAATGTAAACGAAAATTAAAAAATTAAATTTCTAGTCTACTCCCAAGCAGGCTAGATTTGTGAAGTAATTGCTTAGAAACCTTGTATTTCCCCCTATTAGTAATATCTATTATTTATTCATATGAGCCAATATATTCTAAGAATCAAAGTAATTACTTTGCTTAGTATTGAACAAAATCATGTATCTCAATATGTATTATAAAATGAAAACATAAGTTCCACCCTTTTGCCATACACGAATATTTGCCTTTAGCTTTACATGTATTACACAAAAATAAAAAAAAAAAAATAAAAAAAAGGAAAATATAAGACAATTATTATATACTGTATAAAAAATATCGATTTCTTGTTATTTTGTGCAAATTTTTTTGTCGAAATTTCAAGGATTGTAGAATGTACATGCACGTTATTTTGGTTGATGTTTTTACCCTCGTTATATCGACAAACAGCTGTTTTGTCATCATGCCATCATATAAGTATGAATTGTTTATTATTTTATGAAATCTAATAAGGTTAAAATGTTATTTTTTATCATTGGTGGTAGAAGTAGTTTTGTGGTAAATACTAAAGTAAATTGCAAGTCTAATATGTTAAGGCTATAATTTATTTTATTTAATCAATAAAATAAAATAACGAACCTAAAATAAATGTCAAATTAGGTGGCATACGATATAAAAAAACACATGTTTCGAGTTAAATTGATGTTTTATTTGTGGCTGGTGGTACGAGTATTAAATGCTTCTTTATTGGAAATGATGAATAA
Source organism: Leucophora obtusa (assembly GCA_949987735.1). Lineage (NCBI taxonomy): Eukaryota > Metazoa > Arthropoda > Insecta > Diptera > Anthomyiidae > Leucophora > Leucophora obtusa. The sequence goes on from OX465295.1 coordinate 46,231,856, forward strand.
AGAAAATTTATAAATTTATAATGGTTTAAAGCTAGTTTGATTTGATGCTTGCATAAAAAGTTTGAATCACCTATAATACTTCGAAGGCAATAAGATTTTTTTTGTTTGAAATCTGCTGTCATTTATTGGCAGGTGTAATAAATATTGGGGAAAAAAATTCTGTACACTGAATATTTTTTTTATATAATAAAGTTCGTAATTTTATTATTATTAGTCTGATCCACAGACCGTTTTTGAAAAAACAAAATGGCTGGAATTGGATTAATGTTATGTAAATATCCTTTTTTTAAGTAATTCCAAAACCTGTTTCTCGATATCTTGTATCATAACTGAGATATGCAGTATCTACTTTAACCTAACTGCCAAGTTTGCTTACAAAAATGAAAAAAAAAATCTTGATGACGACTTTTTAACATTTGCAAAAATAAAAAACATTGCCAAACTTTCCTCTTTTCAAATATGGTTATAGCCGAAAAAAATTTAAAATCAATTTTTAAATGACAATTTGCCAACAAGAATATTAATGATATTTTACTACAAAAAAAAACAAAAAAATCATAAAAATAAATATGCTAAAAAAGGTAAACACATAATAAAGGCAAAAAATAATTTTTATTTAGCAATTCAATTTTTCTTTAAAAGATTAATTATTCCTACCGAACTCGAACAATACTTTAACTGTAAATGAAAGATGCATAAATATATTTGTATAAATAAAAACTTTAATGGAATATGTAAATACAAAGTACTTGAATAAAACAGAAACGGGAAGTTTGAAAAAAAATTATTCAACAAATGTCAATGAACGCAATTTAAAACCGTAATATAGGAAAAGTAAGCTGAAAAAAAAGAAATAACTTTGCTAAAAAAAATGATGATCAAATAAAAAAAAGAAATTAAATTTTTTATTTTTGAAAAAAAAAAATTATTGTCGCCATCGAACTTGTGACCTGAATATTGCTAGTCTAGCCCTTTACCGCTGATCTATTCCTTAATATGAATGTCGATATATTTTGTCTTATGCTCTTCCATGAAAGTACTTATTAAATAAGTGCAAAAGGTGTAAGTACTCCACCACAAACTTATTCAGTACTTTTTTCACAAGCAATATTTTTTATCATTTTTCTTCTATTAGTTTTTAAAAATTGAAAAATTAAAGAAATATTGGATTTAACCAAATAACCCAATTATAAATGTTAAAAAAATTTTAAAATATTGCTCCAGCCAGGATTCGAATCCCTGATCATCTGATTGGAAGTAAATTGTATCCAATTCACTTCTTCGGAGCACTTTTAGAGCAATAGTGCCTTAGAAGCATTACTTCTAAGCTAAGAAAAAAGTGGTTTGTTAAGAATGAATTCCCTAATTTTTTGCTGGGAAGTTTTAGTTAGTATCGATAGTGCTACAGGCTTTATTGTGGTAACTTAAATGTTAAAAGTTCCTCCAAAAAACGTACAACGAAAAAATCTCGTTTTCCTTCCTTTTCAAACATCAAAATGGGATTGATATTTCGAAAAAAAAAATTTTTAATTCAATTGCCTTATATACGCGTGATATTAAACAATGTGATAAAAACCTTGTAACCAGCAAATTTCTAATGCATTGAATTACATTTGAGTTATACATATATTTCGATATATATCAGCGCATTGTCACCTGTTTTACAAAATTTATAACAATCTGACCAATTTTTGGTTAATACATAAGATTTGTGATCAATTTTATAGGCCAAATGTAAACTCCGTAACCAGTAACTCATAAAGTTTTTTAACTTTAGTAGCTTATATTTTAATAACCAATGAAGGTAAACACTAACTGTAAGAATTTTTATGACGAGGAAAAGTAACGTTTTTAACAAATATTTGGCCTTTTTTTTAATCACTGGATTTATTTTTGGATTTATTTTGTTAAAAAATCCACATTTTGTTTTTCAATTTTTAATATTTTATATTTTTATCCAGATCTAACACTTATTCCTTATATAATGTGAAAGAAAAAAATTTAATTTTGCGAAAACGGAATTTCTGGAATAAAATTAAGCTAAATCCAAAACGGATTTATTTAGTTTTTAAATCCATTTTGGATTTAGCTTATTTCAATTCCTGTGTTCACATTTTTACAAAATTTAATGATTTTCCTGCACATTATATTGGCGAATAAGTATAAGAATTTAATAAAAATTATAAATTTTTCAAATTTAAAAACAAAGCATTAATTTTTTGACAAAATAAAATAAATCCGAAAATAAATCCAGTGATTAAAAAATAGGCCTATTAATACATTTTACAAACTTTTTCGTATATCTATGCTAACACGACTTCAACTCTGTAACGATTTTTCGTCATAATTTTTAATAAAAATGCAAACACGAGAATTTTGGAGTTATCTATTAATTATATTGCGAAAAGTATAATGTTATCTTAGAGTTTGCATTTAACCGCAATTTTGCTTAACCGCGGTTACGGTTAAAATTGTTGCGGTTAATCGCGGTTAACTGTTAATCGCACTCATAATAAAACATTTGTTAACTTACTTGATTAACATTAAATTATTTAATTACTAAAATTAATAATGACAAAATTATTAAAATCCAAAGTAAAAACTCAAAAAAATAAAAAAGTTACAGCCGGTCATGCCCACTTTATGATCCGAAATTAAAATTTATTGAAATGGATTCGAGTCAATATTCGTCTGTAAAAAAATCCAATTTTGTTATACTGGCACTAAGTCTAAACATGGACCGATTCTAAACAAAATCAACAGGCTTTTTCCATTGGCACATGTAACTCAGTGCCCCAAATCCATTAAAATATTTTCGTATTTACGACATGTATTGTGCGAACAAGCCAGTTTTGGGGAGACCTTTATATGGGCACTAGGTATAAACATAGACCGATTTTAACCAATCGTCCTGCGGTCGATATAAGCCGGTGTAATTTATCAAAATATCAGAAGACTACATGGACAGACAGACGTACGGACAGACGGACATCATAGCATCGTTACATCGAGCTAAAAAGTGATTCTAAGTCGACCGGTACACTGAAAGGTAGGCCCAATATATTTTGGTGTAACAAACATCAGATCCCAGTTGCTAAAATAATATTAAATAAATAATTACGACTTGAAGTTTTTCTGCAGCATGTAACATTCTCGAGATGAAAAAGGATGTCTTTAATAAGATTTGAAAAAATGTTGTAAACTCCGTTCCTAATTTTTACACCAAACTATTTAACGAGTAAGAAAAACAATAACATATTTGGATTCACCATCATAGGCATCATACGATTATGTTTCGGAAAAAAATTCTGACAACGCGTTTCTGAAAGAAAACGAAAAAAGTAACCAAATCTAAACTCCGTTACTGTAAACTCCGTAACCAAAATTGTTTGCATCAGATTGCATTAAAAAATATGTAGGTAAATGTTTAAAATATTTTAAAATAACCATAAAAAGAGGTGATTCAACTAATATTAATGCGTTGAATAATTTTGCGTCAAATCAAAAAAAAGTTATCAGTTTTTTTACCCTAAACTGCTGGAGCGAAAAACGATTGATTTTGCATTTCTTTGGTTTGCAATCGGTATTTCGAGCCATTAGTTTGACAAATTAAATTTGTTTCAGACAATTTAAGAATTTTTTGATCGCGAAATGTTATGTTTTTAATATATTATTTTGTAACTTCGCTGATTGTATTTTAAAAAGTTTTATGTTTTTGAAAAGCATTTAAAAGGACCTAAAATACAAAATTAAAAAAAAACAAAATCTTTTTTCGTAGAATGAATTGTATTTTTATTTGTGAAAACGCCAATTTAATAAACACAAATTGTATGTTATTGAAAAGCATGTTGAAACCCCAAAGACGAAAAACTAATAAATTGAAGAAAATTCGTACACAATTTTTTTGTTATATCTTTTGCTTGTGGAAATGTAAACTCCGTTACCACAAAAAAAATTAAAATTGTGCAAAAAAAACTTTTGCAATTAGGTTTATAATGATTTTTTGCAATTAGGTTTATAATGCCTAAACTTACTGATTACATTAAGTAAAAACCGAAATATTAACAGTTTTTGCTTCTCTCATATTTGGCCCAATAAAAAACTCCTGCCGTCATACATCTTTTTTAATTAACTTTGGTGTGTTGAATCCAAATCTGTCAAGAAAATGAATTTTTAAGGGAAAGTTTTCCAGAAAACTTTTTGCTACATATGAACCACTTATTTTGATTTTAAGATAAGATAAAGGTTTGTCATTTCAATGTTTATAAAACTGTAAATGGCAACTTTTGTGAAATGTATTTATTGTATATACATTAGAGTGTCCCTTAAAAATAGATTTGTCATTACACCCTCCAGTTTTTTTTAAAAAGGGTCCCAAATGGAAGAAATCGATTTTTTTTTTTTGGAAAACGTTAACCCGTGCCGAAAGTTGGACGAATATGGCCCCTTTTGGAAAAAAGTGTATTACTATTAAAAATTCACAAAATTCGAAATGTCGAAAAAAATTATTTTTTATTCCATTTATTTATTTAATATAGTCAAAATGAATCATACATGGAATTTTGACTTCATCGGATATCATTAACCCACTTTAGCCTGCAATCCAAAATGACCCACGAATTTGATAAAAATGCAAAAACGTGTTTTTTTTTTTAAATTAATTTTAAAGATTTTTTTAAAATGCCTAATTTGGAGATGTCGATTGCTATTTGTTCCACATAATAGTTGATATTAAAGAAAAAAAAAATAAATTGGAAAAATGATAATTCGAGTTTGTGTCTGGAGCGACTGCTTTTCAGGACATTTTAAAAAATTGCTAATTTTGTCAAAAATTTCAATGTTTTCATCAAATTTTACACGGTTTTCGAAAAACCAGCACTAAAATTTGGTTAGATTATAATTATCTTTTCATTTATTTAAAAAAAATCAAACCCTTAGTGGCATGAGGTCAGAAAAGAACCATGGAACTTAATATTAATTATGACTACGAGATTGTAAAGCCATTAAATTTATAAAAAAAATCTCAACTGGATTAAAATAATTATTTTGTGTAACGTGATCCATATGGGGTTATTTTTTATACTTTTGGCCAAAAACGCCCCACTAGGAAATTTACAGAATAACACCTTTCATAATTTTCGGAAAAATATCACTTTGAATGAATAAAAAAAATTTTCAACTTGATAAAAATAATTAATTTGAGTAACTTGATCCATATAGGGTTAATGTTCTCACTTTTCACAAAAAATACGCACTAGGAAATTTACAGAATAACATTTATCAGATTTTTATTAAATTGGGATATGCGAAAGGTGTTATTCTGTTATTATTTCCTAGAGGGGCGTTTTTGGCCAAAAGTATTAAAATTATCCCCATATGGATCACATTACATAAAATAATTATTTTTATCCAGTTGATATTTTTTTGTAAATTTAATGGCTTTACAATCTGGTAGTCATAATTAATATTAAGTTCCATGGGTCTTTTCTGACCCCAGGCCACTAAGGGTTTAATTTTTTTTAAAGAAATGGAAAGATAATTATAATCTAACCAAATTTTAGTGCTGGTTTTTCGAAAACCGTGTAAAATTTGATGAAAACATTGAAATTTTTGACAAAATGAGCAATTTTGGTAAAATGTCCTGAAAAGCAGTCGCTCCAAACGCAATCTCGAATTATCATTTTCCCAATTTATTTTTTTTTTTTTTCTTTAATATCAACTATTATGTGGTCCAAATAGCAATCGGCATCTCCAAATTAGGTATTTTAAAAAATCTTTAAAATTAATTAAAAAAAAAAAACAAGTTCTTGCGTTTTTATCAAATTCTTGGGTCATTTTGGATTCCAGGCTAAAGTGGGTTAATGATATCCGATGAAGTCAAAATTCCATGTATGAATCATTTTGACTATATTAAAAGAACAAATGGAATAATAAATCATTTTTTTCAAAATTTCGAATTTTGGGAATTTTTAATAGTAATACACTTTTTTCCAAAAGGGGAAATTTTCGTCCAACTTTCGGCACGGATTAACGTTTTCAAAAAAAAAAGAAAAATCGATTTCTTCCATTTGGGACCATTTCCAATAAAACTGGCGGGTGTAATGAATGAAAATCGACAAATCGATATTTTAAGGGACAGTCTAATATACATACATCTCATCAGTGGTCATCAAATCTTTCCGCGCCATTGGTACACTACAATAATAATACAATTTTAGAGGTAAACTTGAGGTTATATGTTCTCAAAAATTATATCAAGTGCGAGAAAGAAATATACATATTATAGTCCAGCTAAGACTATAGTCCTTATATATACACTAATAGAAAAGTGTAAAAAATTTTGTTAAAAAAAATTAGTTAAAACTGATGATGCAGAAAAAACAGCTAAATTTGCAGAATGTTTTTGCTAAATATTAGTAATATAGGAACAGCAAAACCAAAACTGTTAAATTACAGATTTTTTGTTATATTTGAGCTTAATTTTTGTTAATGGCAAATAGAAAATTAACCTGTTAAAATCAGCAAAAATTTTTGCTAAATAATTAGTAGCCTAAAAAATCACAAAAAAATTTAAAATTTTCCAAGTTTTTTTCAATTTTTTTTAATGCAAATAAAAATCGAGCCTTTCGAAAACAGCAGTTTAAAATTTTTTAGCAAATATTTCTTATGATTTTAGCAGAATAGACTGCTATTTGCATTCAACTAAATTTAGCTGAAAATAGTAAAAATTTGGTAGATATAACACTTTATTTTTGCTATTTTTAGTCTACTAATATTTAGCAACATTTGCTGCAGATTTTATAGTACAATTTGCTATTTTCAATTAACTAAAAGTTAACTTAAATATAACTAAAATTCCCCGGTGAAAAATGTCCATATATGAACATTTATGGTTAAACCATATATGTATGGATCTGAAAAATGAGGTAACACCTAATTTTTCAATGTATATGTTCATATATGTCCATATATGAACATATACATTTATTAAATATATGCGAATACATGCGAACGTTGCTGTCCTTTATTATAAGGTTGTACGATAGATATAAATTTATGTATGACATTCAAATTAGGCGCTACATATGTTCCTTTTTTTATTCATGGCATTAAATATAATTCCATATTTATCCAAATATGAGTTCCTTTTACATATATGGAAAAATGTATTCTTCGAAATATGTTCATATACAAGTCCCTTTTGCATAAATTGAATAACATATACTTTCATATTTGTCCATATATGACTGCCATTTCGATATATGAAATAACAGATGCTTCCATATATGTCTGTATATGAAATTTTTTCCATATATGGAATCACATATACTTCCATATATGTTCATATAAAATCCATATATGTTCATAAAAAATCCATATTTGTTCATATGTGTCCATACATAAACCATATATGAACATGTTTGAGCGTATATGAGCATTTTTCACCGGGTCTGTACATTTAACAGTTTTAATTTTGCTGTTCTTATTTTACTAGTATTTAGCAAAAAAATCTGCTAATTTTAGCGGTTTTTTCTGCAGCATCATTTTTAACTAATTTTTAGTAACATTTTCTGCTATTTTGACAAATTTATTTCTATGAGTGTAATAATAATAAAATATTTTTCCGTAATGGCGTCTTGAATCGCGATCCTCAAAACTAAAAACATATCGATATCTGAGCGTCCTATCATATAAACCATAATCGATTTAAAATTCATATGTACTTTATTTGATTTAAAAGAAAATTCAAATTTGAAAAAAACATTGAAACCAAATTAATATATGGGTGGTATTAAAAAAATGTGATAAAAACCGTTTAACCACCTAATTTCTAATGCATGGATTACATTTGAGTTACATATTTCGATATATATCAGCACATTGTCACCTGTTTTACAAAATTTATAACAATCTGACCAATTTTTGGTTAATACATAAAATTTGTGACCAATTTTATAGGCCAAATGTAAACTCCGTAACAAGTAACTCATAAGGTTTTTTTAACTTTAATAGCTTATATTTTAATAACCAATAAAACACTAACTGTAAGAATTTTTATGAAGAGGAAAGGTGCCGTTTTTAATAAAAATTAATACATTTTACAAACTTTTTCGTATATCTTAGCTATCACGACTTCAACTCTGTAACGATTTTTCGTCATAATTTTTGATAAAAATGCATATACCAGAATTTTGGAGTTATCTATTATTTATATTGCGAAAAGTATAATGTTATTTATACTCAAATGATCGTTGGACTGTAAGTAATCATCCAGTATAACAGACTTGAAGCTTTTCTGCAGCATGTAGATGTCTTTAATAAGATTTGAAAAAATGTTGTAAACTCCGTTCCTAATTTTTACACCAAACTATTTAACGAGTAAGAAAAACAATGTCATATTTGGATTCACCTTGTAAGCATCATGCGATTTTGTTTCGGAAAAAAAATTCTGACAAAGCGTTTCTGAAAGAAAACGAAAAAAGGAACCAAATGTAAACTCCGTAACTGTAAACTCCGTAACCACAATTGTTTGCATCAGATTTCATTCAAATAAACGTAGATAAATGTTTAAAATATTTTAAAATAACCATAAACAGAGGTGATTCAACTAATATTTATGCGCTAAAAGACGATTCAACTAATAATTTTGCGTCAAATCAAAAAAAGTTATCAGTTTTTTACCCTAAGCTGCTGGAGCGAAAAATGATTGATTTTGCATTTCATTGGTTTTGAATCGATATTTCGAGTCATTACTGACATTAATTTGACAAATTAAATTTGTTTCACACAATTTAAGAATTTTTAAAAGGACCAAAAATACAAAATCCGCCAATGTGATAAACCGCCAATTTGATAAACACAAATTATATATCATTGGAAAGCAAATTGAAAACCCAAATACGAAAAACTAATAAATTGAAGAAAATTCGTACCCAATTTTTTTTGTTATATCTTTTTCTTGCGGAAATGTAAACTCCGTTACAACAAAAAAAATTAAAATTGTGCAAAAAAAGTTATTGCGACAACTTGTAGAAGAGATTTTTTTCAATTAGGTTTATAATGACTAAACTTACTGGTTTCATAAAGAAAAAACCGAAATATTAACACTTTTTGCTTCTCACAAATTTGGCCCAAAAATTTATCACATTTTTTGATTTCACCCATATGTATTTTGAAAATTCCAATAAAATTTAAAGAGTTGAAACTTTATAAAACTATTTGTATTATTATGGTTTAGATCAACTGGTTAGGCGATGAACTACCAAGCACAAGGCTTCAGGTTCGAATCTTTGTGAGTGTGATACCAAATGAAAAACTTTGAATTTTTAATAGAAGAAAATTAACTACTACAAGTAAAAGAACGACAGAACGAAAAATGAGTTATTGGAAATATAAGAAAAACTAAAAAAAAATTTATACCAGTTTTGAAAGTTGAGGTGGTAATAACAACTTACTGACGCGTGCTTGAAATGTCGGTGAAGACTTCCTAAAGATGTGTCATCCTGCTGACTTGTCCATATAATGTTTTTACATTTGTATGAAAATGTCAGCAGGTGGCTTTAGGTATTTTGTATGGGGGCGGATCAGCATGTCAGCAGTGGCAGCGACATGTCGCTCATCCGTTGTGAATACGTCTTTACGAAATTTCCAACTGGATACTTACCTATCCGAAAGGTATACCAATTAAAACTTGGTTAAAAAATGTTCAAGTTATTACATATTCCTCAGGCTATTAATGTGTCAAAGACCACCTAACTATGGTAATCAAGAACAAATTTTATGTTTTTCTGAAATTTACTAATGTTATTTACATATCGTACTCTAAATACAAAAGTGACACAACTCAAAATTTTTCAAAATTAACTTTTTTCCATGAATGAATTCACAGTACACATCTCAAAAAATTTCTTTCATCTCAGAAATTTCTTTTTCATCACTATCTTCTTTAACTGCCCAGTCAGAAAAATACAAACGGGAAAGCGGTGGTAAAGCACTTTAACAGGTGGTACAAGTACTGGCAAAAAGTTCTTTCCCATTCGCGAAATGATAATATCATTAGATAAAAGGACAGGCTGTTAAAAAAGCGCCGGAAAAGCACTGGAGAAACAAAATTTTTGAACGTTGGCAAAACGCTGGCAAAACCAATAAATAGGTGGTCAGGAAATATATTTTCCAAAATAAAATTTAAAAAATGTTCATATGTATTATTTTTTGATAATGCCGTGATTTAAACCCAAGGCCGTCAGATTGGCAGACGATTGCTCTACCCACTGAGCTAACGAGATATATAATATTTGATGGCTAAACACATAGATGAGTGATAATAGTTGGCTGTGCCAAAATGCTAGTACTGGCAAACAATTTTTTGTAACTTGTATGCCAGTGTTGGGAGAGCAAAAAAAAGTTGGTCTTAAAGGAGCTTTTCCACAAACAAAAAAATTGTTTTATAGAACAAAAAAATTTTAAATTACAAAAAATCCAAAAAAATTTTTTTCCTTGCAACCGGATTTGAACTTGGAACCTTCTGACTATAAACATTTTTTAACGAAGCGTCAGCATTTTTATAAAATCATTGCTCTACCAATGAATTGGTTTTTGTACCCCTGGTAGCATTGGCTAGGTAGCACTGGATAACCATTGGTTGCAAACCTTGGCATATCACTCTATGCCAGTGGTTTTTTTTATAAACCATCGAAATTTTTGTAAAACGAATACTTACAAAACGCTTTTTGCAATCGCTGGCAAAGCGTCCCAAATGAGTGTTCTGCCAGTCATTTATTTTTAACACCGTGGTTACCCAGTGGTATGCCAGTGCTTGATTTTTTTACCACTGGCGATTTCTGACTGGGTGGAAAATGCCGTTATGTCTATTTTTAGATGCGTCAATGTGCTCAAGAACAAGTGATTACTTTTGTTACACATAACTCAAAATTTTAGTTTATTTCCACAAACGAAATATAAAACGAGTAAAATGATTAAAGTCGGGCATGCCAACTATATAATACCCTACACCAGTCTGACTTAAAGCCAACTAATGTTTGGATCTGAAATTTGAATGGGTTAAAACGGACTTGTGTCAAAATTTTCTATAAAACCATAAAAGAAGAGAAAATCAAAAATATAGCCCATATGGGCGATAGTTCCAAATATGGACCGATCCTATCTAAAATCAATAGACTTTTTCCTTGGGACCTGTAAGTCAGCGAACCAAATTTTATTAAAATAAATACAAATTTGCGACCTGCAGCGTGTAACCAAGCCAATTTTGGGGGGACCCTTATATGGGCACTAGGTCTAAACATGGACCGATTTCAACCAAAACTAATATGCTCCGTTCTTGGGCCGACATAGGTCTGTGTACCAAATTTCATTGAAATATCTTCGTATTTGCGACCTGCAGCGTATAAACAAGCCAATTTTGGGAGGACCCTTATATGAGCACTAGATCTAAACATGGACCGATTTCAACCAAAATCAAACGGCGTCGTCCTTGGGCCGACGTAAGTCGGTGTACTAAATTTCGTCAAAATACCTTAATATTTGCGACCTATAGAGTGCGCACAAGAGTGGATTTACAGACAGACAGACGGACGGACGGACAGGCGGACATCGTTAAATCGAAATAAAAAAAAATTCTGAGCCGATCGGTATACTATAAGGTGGGTCTAGGACCAATATTTTTTGGTGTCACAAACATCAGCACAAACTTATAATACCCTCTCCACGTAGTGGTGTGGGGTATAATTAAAAAAGTATAGCAAAACCTTCTTTAAAATGGACTTTTTTCATAATGGAACTAAACTTTTTTTTTTAATATTACAATAATTTTTACATAAACAATTTTTTGCCTCTCCTGAAAAATTAAGAATTTTGAGTTGTATCACTTTTGTATTTAGGGTGCGCTATATTTAAATTTTTTAGATCAAAAAATTCTCAGATATGATTTTTTGTCCCTTGAGGGGACATTCCAAAAACTGGTAAATTTTTTAAAAATCATTTTTTAAACTACAACTTTAGTTTTTAAGAAAAATTGATTAAACCAAAATTAAAAATTTGAGAATTGCAGTATGGGGAGTTATTATTTCATTGGGGCTAATTTCGGAGGTTTTTAAGGCTATTGTATAGTGTTATATACAATCCTGCTAAGCCCGTAATTAGAATGTTAACTGTTTTTTAGAGGACGTGTGATATTTTTTGTTCTAATGGAGGAACTTTTGCATGACCTAGTTTAAAACCATAATTTACTCAGTTTTTTTGCAATTTATTTTCTATATACAGTTCCTAAAAAAGAAACCACAACACTATGATTTAGTATGTTATTTGTTACCCTTATAAGAAGTCTTAACAACTTAAAAAAAAAAGAACTGTAATGTTTCTAAACAATCTTTTATATTGCAAATTACTATAATTACTCATACTTACATACGAAATATTGTATGAAAATTATGTCAGGCCAGAAGTCATTCAACAATTTGTTTTTTTTCTTTACTCACAACATGCATAAGTTAAAAAAGTTAGATACAGTCTCATATCAAGTCGTAAGGTAAAAATACAAAAGAAGCCAAATGAAAACCATGCAATTTTCAAGCCGGAAATAAATTATTTGTTACACCTACAAAAAATTTGAAACAAAAGTCGAAATAAAAAAAGAAATCTTAATAGTTTGTATATATTTTTCGCACATACTTATGGCAAACCAAAAACCATAGTTTTGAAAAGAATCTGAGAACTAAAATTTTACAAGGGAGGTAAATTTGTGAAATTATGCTTACAAAGGATGCCGATGTTTAAGGGTGTGTTTTTTGAAAACCTGGCACACTATTAAATTTTTTGTAAAGTCATCTTGGTATAGATTAAATATGTTATTCTTTATTTGTTTTTATGTTGCAAAAGAAAATAATTTAAAAAAATTAAGATTGACATCAATAGAAATTAAGCATCTGTGGGAGATTAAATGCACAAGAGAAATATTTCAAAATTTATTCATAAAAATTTCTTAAATAGTATTAAGTATTCAAAAGGTAAGGTGATAATAAACAATTGTTGAACCTTTAGAAATGAAGCTGGGGTTTTCAGAATTAATTTGTTTTTGAAGATACATTTTAAGTAGGTACACAGGTATAACAGAGTTTTAAACAAATGAAAAAATTAATATAAAACGAATTTTGTTTCCAAATATGATTTCTAGAACTCAAGAAATTTCGGTGTCAATGACTCCAACGAAAAATAGCTCGAATTTGAAATGGCGAGGTTTAAATCTGAATTTTAAATCGGTTGAAATGGACTTTTGTCAAAATTGTTTCTATAAGATATAAGAAAAATTAGAAAATCAGTAAGAAAATTTGATTTTGCTGAATATTAGGCACATTTAAGAGAAAATCGGATATAAAGTCCATAGGCTTCGTACCTTGCCCACAAAAAAAATATGCAAAAGCACTACAATTTGTGATCTAGATGTAATTCTTTTTTTAACAGAAATACTAATGATTTTAACATTGACTTGTCATAGGAGGGGACACCTCCACTTCAAAATGTTTCACTACTTCCTAAGCGAGTGCAAAAAACACTCTATTTCATCAACTGAAAGTAAAAGTGGATATCGAACTTTCGACCTCAATATTGCTAGTCTAGCCAAGAAGCTTATAGGACATCAACATTATGGCGTTATCTGACAAGGTTATAATGTTTTGTCCGATGTGGATCGCACATCGATTGTATCTCCTAGTTTTATATGCTTCTTGGTCTAACCCTTTACCGCTGAGCCACTTTGTCATTGCGAGATATTTTGTCTCATTGTCTTCAATAAAAGTACTTATTAAACAAGGATATACAGCTGTTGACAACTAATTAGAAACGCATTTTTTACACTAGAGCTTGATGATCATTATTGATATTTTCGTAAATTTACCGTTACGTTTTTTGTTTAAAACAATTGTACGAGTATTATATTTATTACACTTTTTATTATTATTTACACTCATTTTTGTTGCTGTTTATTTTGAAAGCTGTTATAATTTCTGAAAATAGTTTACATATTGTTTAGTAAAATTCTAAGAAAGTGCGACAACTAATTAGAAACGCGTAATTGTTTATTAAAGTTTTCTTGGCTAAGAGCCATTTTGATAAAAAAAAAATTATTTTACGGTTATTTTTTTCCAATTTGATATTTTATAGCAAATAAGAAATTATAATTTTTAAGATTTATCATGGGAAAAGGAAAAAGCTGCACTCCTGAAGAACGGAGCCCAATTTTTGAACTTTAGAAGTCTGGAAAGTCTTATAGAGAAATAGCAGAGCAGCTAAAGTGTTCCAAAAAAATGCACATACCGACCGAATGATAACGCGAATCTCCAAATCCGGCCCAAAAAAGTCATCTACTGACATCCAACGTGATATTCAAGAAAATTTAAATATCACGATATCTAAGCGGACTATTGCACGTCGTTTGGTGGAAGCCGAGCTACATGGAAGAGCAGCACGAAAGAAGCCACTTCTGAGTAGGATTCAAAGAAAATGTCGTGTGGATTTCGCAAAGTCCCATTGAAATTGGACAGTAAATCAATGGAAATATGTGGTTTGGAGCGATGAAAAAAGATTAATCGCCTTGGTCCAGATAGTCGGAGATACGTTAGATGACCCATTAACCAAGAATTTAAACCTCGCTTCGTTTCACGGGTAGTGAAGCATGGTGGAGGGTCAATTATGGTATGGCGATGTTTCTCCTGGAATGGTGTTGGCCCAATTTATAAAATTTATGGAATCTTAAATAAGGAGAAATACGTTGATATACCAAATACTGTCATACTCCCGTGGTCTGAGGAGAATTTCCTATTATATGGCAATTTCAGCAGCATAATGATCCGAAGCACATGGCGAGGCTGGCAAAAATAACTTTTTGACGATAATTTCATCAACGTTTTGGAATGGCAATCATCCAGTCCGGACTTGAACCTCATAGAACATCTATGGGGGGACGTAAAAACAGCCGTTAGTCTGAAAAATATAAGAAATATGGCGACTCTTTTTGAGGATGTTAAGAAAGCATGGGAGGCGATACCAGTAGAGCGATATCGGCGTCTAATAACGTCAATGCGCAACCGATGTGAGGCTGTGATAAAGCAAAAGGGATTTGCAACAAAATATTGATAGAAAGTAAGAAAAATAAATTAATATTAGTTTTTTTTTTCTAGTAATATAAAATCGTTTCCAATTAGGTGTCGCTGTTATATTTCAAACTATATAATAAATTTATAAAATATTCTTAAAACTACAGTGTACTCTTGATTGAGTAAGACGCGTTTATAATGTCGGATCTAGATTCGATTTGTTCGTTCTGTTTTCATAATATTTCACAGCAAGAATTAATTACTTGTGCTGTTTGTAAACGCCACTTTCATAATATTTGTATAAATTTGAAAGATGAATACGTTTTAAAATCATTAATTTCTAATAAAAACATTGTAGTCAATTGTATTAAATGTTTAATTTCTTCTAATGAGTTAATATCAACGGTTTCTGCTTTGTCTATTGAAGTTAAAGAGTTGAAATTTGGTGGTAATCGATCTCTTAAGGAACGTTAAATATGGATGTGCAAATCTCAATCTGCCTTTAATTTACATGATAATAACTCTTATTCGGATGATGCTCTTATTAAACAAACTGACTCTAATTTTCAGTCTGATGTTGTTGCAAATTTTTTGGATAATAATAATAACAACAAGATAATAATAATAACAAAAAATGCCCTGTTGGCTGTCCGTCTCCAATATACACAAATTGCCTGCACTTGTACGTACAAACCATACGTCAATGTGGCAATATTTGTGAAAAGGTGACACGGAGGAAATAAGAAGATAAACAGAGAAAATCTAAAGTAGAATGTTTGTATATGTCTGTTTGATCACTTCCGAAATTATTCATATAGAGACCATCTGACAATAAAAATATAAACAATAATACAATTTAATGGAAGATCACTGATGAAGCCTGTCCATAAAAAGGCAGAAACTAGATCTAGTCTGATTTGCAAATTTAATGTGTTTATAACGTTTGAGGAAGGTTTGTTCTTCTTAACCTCAAACCTACTAAATAAGAATCATTGTAGTTTACCCGCTCTCAAAACAGGTTTAAGCTCTGGTTTGCCTTTTGCTAATGATTTACAATTAACAAAAACAGCTTCTGTTGATGCCAAAGTTGTATACAAAAATCTAAACACTGTTCGTACTACTGCTAATGTTACACTTGATCATGAGTTGCCTTCTGTAAGTACAAAAGCTTTAATGGTTACTAACAATAAAGCTTCTGCTGTTAAGGCTACTGCTGCTGCTGCTGTTAATGATATTGCTATTAAAGCTTCTGCTGTTAAAGTTTCTGATGTAATTAAAGTACCTGTTAACTCAAATGCCTCAGTTAATTAAAATGGATCTGTTAGTAACAGTATTGCTAATTTGGAGGTTTTTAATCTAAATAACGTAATTGATGCTCAAAGTTCATCAAATTGGAGTAATGTGACAAATAGGAACAAAAAACCTAAAAAACATAATTTCATAACTGGTGATAGTGATAATTCTGAATTGGATGTGGTACAAAAAATGAAATGGATCCACTTGTCGTCATTTAAGCCAACAGTTTTAGAAGAAAACATTTTATCATATGTGGCAAAACATCTTAATATTGCTAAGTCCCGCATGACATGTTATAAACTTGTAAAAAAAAAGATGCTTCGTTGTCTGATTTAAAATTTGTTAATTTTAAACTTGGAATTTCAGCTGAATTGTATGAAAATCTGTTTAAACCTGAGTTGTGGACCTCTGACATAAGAATACGTTCTTTTCAGTTTTTTTCAGAAAAAGCCGTTAGATCAACATCAAGTGTAACATCAATCCACAACTGCTTAAAATTTTAATAAATTTAGAGAATAATAATATTTTAGATTTTAGTTATTCAAAAGATATGTTTAAAGATGTCTTTAATTAAATAATTTGTATTAATTTTCTAATTTTATTTTTAGCGAGTAGTCTGTAAGGATCATTGTTATCCATAGACTTTATAAAATAAAGAAATGAGAAATGAGAAATAATTTTTTAAGTTCTTTTTGAATATTTGTAAACAATTGAATATATTTAATTAAAATATTATGAAATAAATGAATATTAATTTTGTTTTATATAAAAACTTAAGCATTATTTTAAAAATAATAGGCGTTTCTAATTAGTTGTCAACAGCTGTATATATATTAATATTTTACATACCCGTTCAAACCGATATGAAATTATTTTCAATTTATAACCAAATAAGTAGTGATTCAAAATCTGAATCACAATTTTGAATCTTAAGTTATAAATTTAATCTCCGGGATTCTTACCTAAAAAGACAAAGAAATATAAAATTAAGCAATTAAAAATATATTCAAATGAGAGGAAAAGTAATTACTAAATAACTGTAGAATTTGAATTAAATGTGTCTACAAAAAGTTCAATGCACTCATTTCAAGTGTTTAATTTACACTCATAAAAATAAAGCTAATAAAAACAGACTTTTTAAACAGACTTTGCAAAAAAGAGAAAACAAAAAAATTGAAATTAGCAAAGTTTTTGCTAATTATTTGCAAGATAAGAATAGCAAATACAAAACTTCGAAATATACAATACAAAATTTTAGTAATTTCTTAGTTTAATTTAAGTTAATTGGAAACAACAAATTTACTGAATTTTAGTAACCAAACCAATGATCTTGTATCTACACTAATAAAAAAAAAAGTTAATACAAAAGTCTGTTAAACGCGTTCTGATTAAATTGCACTAATTTTTCTGTTATTTTCTCTAAAAAAAAGTCCGTACAAATAGGTAAAAATTCTGCTAAAATAACAGGAAATAGTTCATGTATTTGCGCCAGCACAATTTTGACCTATTTGTACGGACTTTTTTTATGAGTGTACAAAATTTTATTCATACGAACAAAAATATTTCCTAAAAAAATAGTAAATTGCTTATTTTAGAAGTGTAGATTTTTAAAGTTTAGACGTGTACTATTTTTAAAGTCCTAAAAAACTTTCAACATTTAAAACTTTTTTGTATTGTTTTTGTCTACTAATATTTAGTAAAATTTGTTGCTGATTTCAGCAGTGTAAATTGTTATTTTCGAATAGTTAATATTTAACTTAAATACAATAAAAATTTTGTATATTTAACTTTTTTACTTCTTTTCCAATATTTAGCAAACAAATCTTCTAATTTGAGTAGTTCCTTCTGCAAAGTAATTTTAACTAATTTTTAGTAGTCTTAGCAAAAATGTTTGCACACTTTTTTCTGTTGGTGTAATATATATTAAAAAAAAATTATGATAAACAGCAGATTTAACTGGCTTCGTATATCAGTAGATAACTAAAAAGGTAAAATACTATAAACTAGATTTAATTTTTATGGTGTTCACACCTTATTTTCTATAACTTAAAACATGATTTTTAATATTATTGCTATTTTAAAAGAAAAATTTAAATTATTTTTTGGCAGTTGCTTTTTTGTTATAAATTTGGTTTTAATAATTTATTACTTTAAGATTTGTTTTAAGTAGCTAAATGACCTTGCATATGCATATTCTTGCACTGAAATATCAATTAAGGAAAAAACAAATTGGAAACCACATCACAAAAAAGTGAAATTTTATACTTATTAAAAAACAAAAACGAGCTGTTTAAGGCATTAGACATAAATTCCAATTGTGGCGGCAGGCCGTTAAACAAAATATAACAATTTAAGCTTTACCGCTCGTATGACACTAGCTTTATTTTGTATTGACGAAAACTTGATGAATTTTCTTATGGGAAAATAATGTGTGTGAAGAGTCCAACTACATAGAATAGATATCGCTAAAAGAGTGCTCTAATATGATTATCAATCTCAATTCAATTCTGTATCAATTCAAAACAAAATAAAGTTATGGGCATACAGAGCTTTGAAGACTTAATTCCTTAATTCAATTTTTCAATTCTGAATTAAATATTCGATGAATTAATTCACAAAGCACCATATATTGAATGCAATTAATTCATATATGTTTTCGTTCGATTTATTTTGTTACGAATTAATTTAATTGCTATAGATCTTTTTATTAAATCAAATGAATTAATTCACTGGTGAACGCGAATTAATTCCTTACTGAATTAATTCACCATGAATTTGCAAAAATATGTAACTATTAATTTTTCAAACTTAAGCTTCCCCGTAAAATGTAGATGCTTGACTATGACGTATTTCATTTATATGTTTTTACAATACTTAGAACTCTACAAGCTATTAAAATATGTTATTGCTTCTCATTTGAACGAAATTTTTTTTAAATTCACTGAACGTAATTTTATTTTTTATTCACTGAACGAAAATGAAATTGAACGAATTCAGTGGTGAATTAATTCACTTTTTTTCCATTCGATTTATAAAATTGAACGCGTTTACCAGTGAATTAATTCATTTGATTTAATAAAAAGAACTATTGCAATTGAATTTATTGTTTGATGAACGCGTTCAGTTGAACGAATTCAGTGAATTAATTAAGAAAAGGAATTCATTCAATTCTAGAGAAAATTGTAATCGATTGGTAGTGAATTCGTTCAAAAAGGAATTAATTCTTCAAAGCTCTGGTGGCATACGGCCTTAAACATGTCTTACATTTGCAGTCTGCCGTTCAAATTGTAATTGGCGCCTTTTATCAAAACCATAACAGATAAATATTGATTACTTTTAAATGGGTTGCAATATATTTAAATATGGGCCTTTTTTGTGTTCAGCAAATGTAAATACATATCTGCATTAGGGTGGGGGAAAGTTGTGGTGGTATAATGCAACAAACTATTTGTTTTTTTTTAATGGATTTTTATATCAACAATAAAATTTATTTTAAACAAGTGCTTTTATAAGCTTGAGGTTTTTAATTACAATTTATTTATTATTTTTCAAGTGCATATAATGATGCTGCTGCTCCTGCTTCGGCTTACTGCAACCATTTTGCTGCCATTGCATTTAGTTTTCGTTAACCCGATACAAACCCATACAAATTTGTTAAGTGGTATCTACTTTCATTTACAAATACTGTGTATTATGTAATTTGTAAAAAGGGGGGGTTTACATGATGCATACGTACGATATCAAACTGCATGTGGGCTTATGTTGCTGTTAATGATATTGTGAGTGTTAATGTCAAAATTTTAAACAAATTATTAATTACATTTTACATTAAAAATTATAATTAATGTTAGTTTCTTGTGTTTCCAAAAAAAAAACAGCAAATTTTCAATGAATAATAGTGTTTTAATGGTTTTGGCCGGAATGATATATTAGACAAATTTTTTATTGTTACAAATTAATTTTTAGAATTTTTTGTGATGAAAAATCTGAGAATATGATTTAGGAAGAAGTAAGAAGGGGTTAAAGTTGTGGTAAACGTTTTTTCGAAATCAAAATTAATTGTTAGAAATATTTTAAGAATTTTTTAAACCACGCAATTCATTTTAAAATCAAAGAACTTTACTTTTTGGACACAATAATGTTCTCTTAAAGTTACCCAGTGCAACTTTGATAATAGTTGCGATAAACTCATGCATTACTTTGTAATGATAACTCGTTACCTTCTTCATTATTTTATTATTAGTGCATATTTTTCAAATAATTACTAATACATTTTTGAAAATCTATATTTCTATAGATTTTAGTTGATCTGAAGGTTGTTACAATGAGTGTTATTTTTGTTCGGTTTTACGATCAAATATGACAACTTCCAAATAGAATTCACAATTTATTTTGCAACAAATAGAGAAAGAATTTATATAAAAACCTTTCCTAAAACCAATGGCTGACAATTAATGCATTTTCAAGTGCTACCAAGCACTATCATCAGATTGTCTTTATGGGGTTCTCTCTAGGTTATAATGTAGATTTTAGTTTTTGTATATATTTTTATTTCAAAGTGAACAACATTTAGAGAAGTAAACTCAAACATTTTTACTTATTTATTTCATCTTACAACGAAAATCGCATGTTTTTAACAAAGCTATTATTTTTCTCTATGTTGTAGTTGCTGCTTTAACCAAAGTTCCTTTAGTAGTAAAGCAAACGTTTTCATGGTGTGTTTTAACATTCAAGCTTTTAATTGTATTTATAGTGATTAGAACGAAAGCAAAGAACTTTTACACGATTATTTGTTTTTTGTATTACACCCTGACCCATCATGCCGTATAAATGACTAACATGTTGCAATTAAGTGATATTACTTAACAATTTCGACTGTACCTTGTTTGTGAGTATTTTACCATAGATTTTAGTTGATCTGAAGATTGTTACAATGTTACGATATTTCTCCCACCCTCGTAACCTGTGATTTTAACTCCTCCAGTGGTGGGTTCACACATTGCCTTGGTGATCATCGCCTGCAAGATTCATCAGTGAAATAAAGTCTAAAGTAATGTATCGTGGATTTCAGAAGATTCTTAACTTAATGTTACCTTAATTTAACCGTGGATTCTAAAGCGGGGCTCTCATTATACCATAAATCATAGGATCTGTCAAGAAAATCAATCAGATAGCGAAAATCCTATAGCGTAAACTTATTTTGTCTGATACTTACAGAAAATCCGATTGAAGTTTTGACAGTCAGATTGATTTTGAAATATTTCATAAAATTATGAGAATCCGATGGTAACAGCTGTTTTCATCTGATTGCATTTGATGGTGTAAACAAATATACGAGATTTTTTTGACGATCGCATCGTTTCGTAAGATTTTTTATTTGATTTGTCAGACGTAAAATCAGATACAAAATCAGATATTGTAAATCCCGCTTAAAAGGTATCGGAGCACTTTGGGCTTAAATTACAAATATTTAAAAAATAGCATAATCTTAAAATTATTATCTAACGTAGAGGGTTATAAAAATTATTAAAATCTTAAAATGTATCTAAAATATTCTAACTTTAAGTCAATTTAAATCTATATAAATCTTCATTGCTCATCCAATAGTCTTTGTTAAACTGTTTTAATTTTTATATTGCGTTTTGTCTTTTCACCGTTCATGATCTCAAAGTTTAATTGGCAAAATTAGATCTGATAATTTTTTAATTGAATTAATTTCTTTTAAACAAACGATAAAAAAACAACATAATAAAAATATTTTAACCTTTTGCTCTGACGCATCAGTCATTGTTTCAGTAGATTCTACTGCTGTATAGATTGTTTAGAGTACAAAAAAAAAAAAAATAAATAAATAAAGCACAAAATTTTGTATAAAAAATATGAAGAAAAAACATCACATACAACCAGGGCTGCCAGATGATTTTGATGAAAGATCGGCACTTTTTCCAAAAGAAATAGGCATTTTCGACACTTTGATTTAAGAAAATCGGCAAAAAATTTTAATTCTTGAGTATTAAATAATTTTTTCCAACTTTTCCTTGTCTAAATAACATCGAAATTTTGTTTTATCTAAATTGACTAAAAAACGTACAATTGGACAGGAATTAGGTAATATTTTCATTTGTTGGTCAAAATAAGTTAAACCTGTAAAAGCATCCAGGAAATCACAACGTTTCATTTTAGAAATCGTATACTAAAAATTACATAAATTAATTTTAAAATTTTAGGGCCATATGCATAATCATTTTTTAATTTTATAAATGGCTTATAAAACAAATTTTTCATACAAAATTCATTTCATAAACGTGTTATAATTTTTTAAAATTATTATGCACTTTAGTGTTTTGTTTCTTTTTGTTTTTTTTTTACTTAACGTACCCTCACAACTTGTAATATTATTGCAACATTATCATCGTTTTTTTCCTACGCACTGCAATAAATCGTACAATATTCTTACATAAAATACGGCATAACAGTTTGCTACTATTTCGGAGAGATATAAAAATTGCACAATGTGCACAACACATTATAAAATACTTTTCTTATTTGCGCAATACATACACAAATGTCATGTTGGAATCTTGTACAATTTGTTGGAAAAGATTCAAAGAACGTTTGATTATTATTGCACAAATAAGAAAATTATTTTACTATGTGTTTTTTTGCACAATGTAAAAAGTGAAAAAAAAATATTGCATGGTGTATGGCTAATATTAGGATACAACTCCGACTCATTTGTAAGAATAAGGAATTCTTTAAGAATTTCAAAGACATAATTATATTTTATTTAATACTTTTAGATCTTTAAAAGCATAATTCCGTTATTCTATTGTAAAATCTGATTTAATTTTGAACAAGTGGATTCGCGAAACTCATTTCACTAATTAAATTATTTACTACTTTGTTTAATCAATATCTTATTAAAATGATCAATTTCATTTTTGTTTATTATTTTCACAGAATCAAACGAATTGATTCAATTTTAACAAATTGATTTAACCAAAAATGCAGGCCTTGATTTATAGTTCGGAAATCAAATCTAATAATAAAGCAAATAATTCAATCGAATCAATATAAATTTGTAAAATCATATTTCACTTCATTCAATTTCAAGTGATTAGGATTTATTCACTATTTCATGAAATAAGTTAATTTTTATACTGGTTTATTTAAAAAAAATTATCTTTTTCAAGCTTTGATTACTATTCATAATTAATTACTAAAAATTCAAATGATGTGTTATTGGGCATTTCGTCATTTTTCGACCAAAAATCGGCATTTTGCCTATTTTTTATGAAAAAATCGGCAAAATGCCGAAAAATCGGCATTTCTGGCAGCCCTGCATACAACGACTTTTATGTGTACAAAGAGAAATTATTGTTAAAATGGCCAAAATGGATTGATCGTGTTATTTGTTATAGCATGGTTAACACAGAGAGACGATCAAATATAGAAAAACATCATGTTTTTCATTAGAATTGCACCGGTTTGACAAGTTTTTTTTATTAGTTTTTGTTTAGACAGTCTAAGTTGTTTTTAGCGTGATATTTAACAATTTGTTTAAGTACCATGAATCATATAAAATTCCACAGAAGCTTTTTTACTAGCATTTTAAATTTTATTTTATTGTTATTATTTTTTTTTTTTTTTGCTTAGCGCCAATTATCTTCAACAGTATGATCATCATCATACTTTTTGGCTTATAATGTAATATGTAAATTACAAACTACAAACCACAAATCTGACATATTGAGGCCCGATTACTGAATGTCAAGTTAAAATTTAGCCGGCAGTTAAATCTATATTTTATATGGGAAACAACAACAAATGTGTCAGTTAAAGTCCCAGTTAGCTGCTAACTGGACATTCAGTAATCGGGCCTGAGTAGTATTAAGGCAAATAAAATCGCAGAAGCTTCCCAGCAAAAACATGGTAATGACAGGTCATTACCATACGGATTACCAAGTAATGATAGGTTACTACTTTTTGCATTACTTTAAAATACGAAATAATGACTTCCTGATAATAAGTTATAGAAGTACTTATTTATTCTTGCAAAGTAATCACTTACTGGTAATTAATTAAATAAGTACCGATTTAGTGTTTTTTATATTAATATTTTATTTATTAATTTGTTTTGAACTACATATTAAATTTTCCAAGGTAAAAAGTTATTTTGCCAATATGACCAACTATTTCACAATGTAGGGTAACCACTTATACCCTAAGTTCTGAGTAACCACTTATTCTATCTTTGTGAGTAACTACTTATTCTTTTACTATGGGAGACTCATTATTCTCTCTTTTTCTGTAAGCGAGACGGTAATGACCACCGATGAATTTTTGGACATCGCGAACAAAAGTAATGTTGCGAGTAAATAGCCTGGTAACCAGTGAAATCTTTTGGGTGCTACTTACGCGCTTAATGACTTGGTAATGTCTGTTTTTGCTGGGTTAGGCCACAAAACAAAATTCACAAAATTAATTATTATTATTATTATTTTGGAACGTAAAGTCGGAAATAAAAATATAATATCGCTAATAAAATACGAGGGCGGATCAATAAGACCGTAACTTTTTGAATGAAACACAGTTTTTTTTAGCAAAAAAAGTCTCATTTCGCAAAAAGAAAATAGTCACCAGGAGCTAAATCCAGGGAATATGGCGGATAACACCCGTACATTGTCTTGATGAAAAAGAACTTTTTCCTGGGCAAATTTTTTTCAAATCATCGTTGAATCGGTGGATTAAGTTGGTATAATATAAAATGGCTCAAACATTGATTTTTTAAAATAATAAAATCTTGAAATATTTGACTTTAATAGCTGATTTTAGAAAGTATTAACATAAATACTAGAATTATTTTTTAAAATTTTAGCATTTCTAAACTGTGTACTACCGCTTAATAAATTATTCCTGCACTCAAAAACGTTTTACAGTTATTATATGACAGTTGTTTGTGAAGAAATCAGTAGTTCTTGTTTTTAACTGTAATTACAGTTGTTTTTGTATGAAAAAAATACAAAACAACTATTAAGATAGTTATTTTTAAAGCAGCTAATTTTAATATTATAATAAACAGCTACCAAAATAGTAAACAGTTATTTTTGTTAGTTATTTAAAAAATTTCGTTTAGTTAAATGAATGTAAATTACACAGAATAAAAATTTTAGTATACCCGAGTAAAAATAGTTATATAGGAAATTATATAATTTAATATGGACTAATATGTTTATATATAGTCAAGTGTAACACTATATCTTTGCGGATATAATTATGTATAGCTTTGAGTTTTTCAAAAATTTCTTATATGATGTCATATATAGATCAGTATAAATATACATGTCCCCATATATATTTATATGTGCCATATCTATTTACATATGCTATGACAATTTGAATACATCGTCATATATAATTAAAAATGGCTTTATCGAAAATATATAAAGTTTTATATAGCTCAATGTTAAATTTTTTTTCTAATTTGTTTTAGATATGTTTAAGTATAGCGCAATGTAAAAAAATTCTATGTTTTTTTGAGATATATTTATGTATGATTTCAAAATATAAAAGGCGTACTCATTACAACTCCTAAATTCCTTGTAAACATTGTATAAATACAATCCATATTTTTATGTATGGAATTTGACATTAAACTCATAAACATACCAGAATTATACAGTTTACGGGTAGAATACAAGTTTATATGAGAAGGCTTAAAATGCTTGGTTACAAGTATGTACAACTTCTTCTAAATTTTTATTTAAATTTTTAATTCTTAACTTAGGGTGTTATTTTTCAGTACTTTTTAAAAGTTTTTGTTTTGATCTTGAAGTATGAAGCCTTATATAATTATGTCTTTCTACATCAAATTAGATATAATTATATCGGGTCAAAATCCGGATAAGATTCTATATGATTCAATATATTTAGATCTTATCCGATATAATTTTATCCACCATTTTTCGGATCATAGCATATCTCCAATTATATTAAATAAGATATCATTACATATAACATCATATTATTTTTTTTACCCGGGTAGTTTTTAAAAATTCTTGTTAAGTTTTTTTTCTTATTATTGATATATTCTTAGTACTGTGAGGACCCAAATCTTTGTGCTCACAAATGATAACATGATTAAGTTTATAGGCAATTGGGTTTCCATCCATCACACTTAGGACGGATTTTCAAGCATCACACTTGGGAACGGATTTTCATCCATCTCATTGGGGACGGATTTCCAACCATCACATTGGGGACGGATTTCCATTCATCACAGTGGGGACGGATTTCTATCCATCACATTGGGGACGGATTTCCATCCATCACACTTGGGACGGATTTTCATCCATTACATTGGGAACGGATTTTCACAAGAAGCGAAGCTACAAAGATAGAACCCAGAGAGAAACTACAAAGAAGAACTACAAAGAGAAAGTACAAATAGAAACTACAAAAAGAAACTACAAAGAGATAAACTACAAAGAGAGAAACTACAAAAAGTTAAAATACAAAGAGATGAACTACAAAGAAAAACTACAAAAAAGAAACTACAAAGAGAGAAACTACAAAGAGCGAAACTACAAAGAGAATGAGTACGAGGAGAACAACCACAAAACTACAACTTCAAGCCACAAAATTACAATCACAACCACCATGCGTAACTCAGCTTAAAACTGGCACACAACTGGCAACAACAACCGTTACACATAACCATAAATATCTATTGTGAAAACAACCACAGCAGTATTAGTGTGGCACCGTAAGCAGTACCGTTGTACCATCAATATTTGAGAGAATGTGGTAACCACAAAGCAACACAACTGCAGCCGGAGGACAGTATATAAGCAGGAGTTTTGAAGGAATAGCTCTCTTAGTTCGACAGCCGGCAAGCAGACAACACCTGGAGTGGCAAGATATCGGAAGTGTGAAATTTTAGGGAATTGGATTTCTATCTAACTAGCTTAGAGACGGATTACATCTGTCAATCGCCGGATTTACACCCAGCTAAGAGTTAAGGAGTATAAAGACAGGGTCTAGTGAAAAAGGGGGTTGGATATTCATCAGACGCAGGTTTAGGGGCGGATTACCATCCACCACGGTTAGATTTTCATCTGACACTCGGATTATATCCGAATATATATAAGAATATCAGAAAGAGACAGGAGTGTTAGGGTTTCACACGTTGCATCCTGGAGGAGCAGCAAGGAGACGGCGTAGTCGAACTATCACCAAGAGAACGTTAACAAGTTTAAATTTATTGTACAAAACTTAGAGAAAGTTCTAAATAAAAACCCAGAGTGAATCCGAAAATAAAACAAAGTGTTTTTAATTAATCTGCATTGAATAAATAAATTTAATGTTAGGACTCTGGACTAGCTGAGCTATCCTAGCTTCAAACCCGGAGTAACCGGAGGTTCCTTACAGTATGCAAATAAAATTTAAAAAATATTATTGTATCGCTAATGCAAAAAAAAGTAATAACTCTAGAACCATTTGAAATTTTTACTGCAAATTTTAAGTAGTCTGAAGTACTCGTAATTACACATTTCTTTATAATCGAAAGAAATAAAGTGTTTCTTTTTTTATTGAAATCTACTTTTATAATATCAAAAAAATTAACTTAAAAAAACAGTAGTTTCTACCAATTTTGTCAGTTGTTCTAGTAAAAACTGATGTTTCAGTTTTTGTTGTAAAAATTTGTCAGTTAATTTTACGACATTTTTAGTTATTTTTAATGCATTTTTTAGTTATATTCCAACAATTAAAAATAGCTAAGTTCTTTGTTCTTTTAACGGTAAGTACCTCTATCGCTTTTTCAACTGCATATACCCTTGTTTTAACTGTTATTTTCAGTAGATTCTACCGACAAACGTTTTTAAGTGTGTGGTTTAAAGTCAGTCGATGCAGTCGTAATTCTACTCTACTTATGGAACTTTGTGGATAAGAATTATATCTAGCATACGTATCTGTCACAGTAGGTAAATTTTATGTTCTATTCTCCTCTATTTGTGGGCATATTGTTTTAAATTTACTGCTTTCATCTGTGTTTACGTATATGGGGAGTAGATGTCATAATTTATTGTCTTTGCTACATTACACAGTAGTATACATTAAGGTGTCCCTTAAATTAAGAATTGTTGAATTTTCTTGGTAAGACCATGCCAAATCGTGTCTAATAAAGTTGCCAAGGTTTTAAAAATTTCCAAAATTTTAAATAATTTTCAAATATAATGCTACACATAGTTTCTATTTAATTGTGGTATGCTGATGTCAGAAATGCTTAAATTTTTTTAAATCGTTCAGTTTTCGAGTTGTTGCCGTAGACTTTCACTAAACTTCGAGTTATTTTCCCAACAGAAAAAAAATGCAATTTTTTTTTCATTTCTGTAGTCGGTACAACCCAAAATTACGGCTGTTATACTCAAAAAAGTTTGACAGTTAGTACATGACAGTTGTGTGTGTAGTAATCAGTAGTTGTTATTTTCAACTGTAATTACAGTTGTCGTTTACAATGGGAAAATACAAAACAACTGTTATGACAGTTATTTAAGAAATCAACTAACAAAAAGTACTGTGATTTCGTAACTGTTGTTTAAGGTAGTTATTTTTAATATCTTAATAAACAACTACCAAAAGATTATTTTTACAGTAAACAGTTGTTTTGTTATTTATTTAAGCAAAAAAAATCTCGTTGAATTTCAAAAATTCTTGGTTAGTTAATATCTGTTATTATTAATATATTCTCAATTTGCAAATAAAATTCAGAACATTTTATTGTATCTCCAATGCATAAAAGCAAAAAAACCGTTTGAAATTTTTACTTCAACTTTTTTTATGAAAGAAAAAACATTTTGTTTTATTAAAAAATGCTTTTGCAATATCAAAAGAATTAACAGTTAAAAAAACAGTAGTTTAAAATTTTTTTTTTGTAAAAATGTGTTAGTTAATTTTATGACATTGTTGGTTATTTTTAGTGCATTTTAAGTTATTTTCAACAGTATAAAATAACTAAATTTTAGTTATTTTGAAGGTAAATACATTTATCGCCTTTTTAACTGCATATACCCTTGTTTCAACCGAGAAAAACTTTGGTAATAGGTGCTTTATACTCATGCATTGCCTTGTAATGATAACTCGTTACCTTCTGCATTATTTCAAACCAAAAAGTAATAACTTGCCAATCACTGATTGCGTATTAAAGTGTGAATACACCAAAATTACGACACTTTGGAAAACTTATAACTTACTCAAAAAAATTTATATATTTTGAAATTCAAATACCCTGAGTAGGACATGACCTAAATTTCATGTATGAGAAATTTCATTCGAATTTGAATGGAAGTTCGACAATTCATAATTTAATGGACACCTTAGTGTACATATGATTGTAAACGACTTTTTGACCTAATTTAATTTAAGTATAAAGCAAATCATACTGCAACTATAATAATACACACTTTGTGTAATGAACGAGAGCATTTTGAAGACAAAAGATACGTTATCTTTACATACCAACTGTCTCTAAAAAGATTTTTTTTTTAGGAAAACAAAAACATTAAATTATATTTTTTTTTTCATTTAAATTTTTTAATTTTAATATTTTTTTCTTTTGTTATTTCTATAATTTTTTTTTCAATTAAAAATTTACTTATTGAAATAACTAACCCAAACACAAAAAAATCTCCACTCTTTTATGAATAACTTTTAATTCATGCTCTTTGGCTTTATGTTTTTCGTAAAGTTTTCTAAAATGTTAACAAGTGCCAAAAACAATATTTTTCGCAAAGACCAACCTACTTTTTTCTTTGTTACTACAACTATTCCTGATTGAAACTTTATTAGTTTCTGTTTTTAAGTTTTTGGCGTATTAAATAGAGTTTTAAAGGAATTACTTCTTTAGTATAAAGCTGAAAATGCGGAAAAAGACACTAAAATTTTGTTAAAAAGGGCACGTCGTCCACTTACGATTTCCTTAGGTAAGAATGAAATCCGGATAGGGACATGCCTTCAACAGATTATTTTTTAAAATTTGTTAAATTAGTTTTAGGATTTTGGAACATATAATTCCCTTAATGCAATTAAATTAAAGAATATGCAAGTGCTTGTGCGTATTTCAATGTAACTGACACTTATTAGAAACATACGATTTTCTTTTGTTGGTTATACATAAATATTTCTCAATACATTTCTGGAATTGTTAAAACAGAATAGTATTTTAAAAGATGACAAAGCAAATTGTGTGAAATTTTTTTTTGGTTTTTTATTGATTTAATGTTTATTAATGCTCCCAGACGAGAACAAGAAATTCTCTCTGAGTTTTTAATTTAATCTAACACATAACATATTTCTAGAAATTCTAAAAACAAATCAAATCAACAGATTATTTTTCCCAATTTGTTAAATAACCCAGCAAAAACATGATAATGACAGGTCATTACCATACGGATTACCAAGTAATGATAGGTCATTACCTTTTGCATTACTTTAAAATACAAAATAATGACTTACCGATAATAAGTTATAGAAGTACTTATATATTCTTATATATTCGTGCAAAGTAATCACTTACTGGTAATTGATTAAATAAGTACTGATTAAGTATTTTTTTATATTAAAATTTTAATTATAAATTTGTTTTGAACTAAATAGGAAATTTTCCAAGGTAAAAAGTTATTTTGCCAATATGACCAACTATTTCACAATGTAGGGTAACCACTTGTTTCCTAACTTCTGAGTAACCACTTATTCTATCTTTGTGAGTAACTACTTATTCTTTTACTATGTGTAACTCATTATTCGCACTTTTTTTGTAAGCGAGAGGGTAATGACCACCCATGAATTTTTGGACATCGCGAACAAAAGTAATGTTGCGAGTAAATAGCCTGGTAAGTAGTGATACCCTTTGTGTGCTACTTACTTGGTTAATTACTCGGTAATGTCTGTTTTTGCTGGGAAGTTTTGGGATTGTATCACATTTGATTCCTTTTATAATGAATATATGGTCTAGAAATAGATTTTCCAAACAAAAATTTAAAAAAGTTTAAATCGCTTGTATTTTTTGGTCGTGCCGTGATTTGAATCTAGGCCGTCAGATTCGCAGATGAGAGTATTACCCACTTGGTGGTTAATGATAATAGCTGGATAACTACTGGTTCAGCAAAAATCGTAGCACTGGCAAAAAGTTTGTTGTAACCAGTGTTGCCAAAACTTATTTAAGAAAAAATGCTAGAATTTTTGCATAAAAATGCTAAAAACTAAAAAAATATGCTAGAAAAAATATGCTAAAAAAATTTTATAAAAAAAAGTTTCAATTTGTTTAAAAAAATACTATTTTAGTGACTTTTTACAATTAGACTGAAAATAAGTCATCTCTAATTATAAATTCAGTTCATTTTATTAACTAAAATTATATAAAAGAAAAATTAAAAACAACTCAAAAGTTAATTCTTGTAAAAAAGTTCAAAAATCCTTTAACCCTTAAATGCATGATCTCTTCGATTTTAACCATTTTTTCATATATGATTTCTAAAGGCGTGTACATTTCAAGAAAAATACAAAAAAAATTTATTTTTAAAATAAGGTGATTTTTATTGAGAAATATGGTTTTTTGCCAAATTTCTAAATTGTGATTATTTTAACGTGTATGAAAAAAAAAACAAAAAAAATATATAAACTGTAATTTATACATTTATTGTCGCCAAACTGAATTTTATTGCGAGAATACCACTTTAAATATTTAAACAAATATTTTTAAATATTACACTTTTTGTAAAAAAACGCGTGTTTTAGATTTTTCACAAATATACAGAGCAAAACCAAGATTTTTACTCTAACTGTTTAAAAATTCTGCGCTAAAATATAGGACCACTATGTACAGAAGGCGCCTCTAATACCCAAAAATGCAGTTTTCTGCATCAAGGGTTTTTTTTTAAACCGGTATGTTTCGAAATAGCTACACCATGCATTTAAGGGTTAAAATAAATTTATTATTATTTGATTTCCCAAATGTGTCACTGAAAATATGTTATCTCAAAAATTAAAGGCGGATAAACAAAAGTACCTCAAAATGTTTTATTTCTAAAATAGGTGGTAATGTGGAATACTTTGGCGTGTAATATGAATTTCCCATTCAGCCTTAATTTATCAAAATTTAAAAAATGCTAAATCTAGCATTAAATATGCTAAATTGGCAACACTGGTTGTAACTAACACAAAAAAAGTTGGTCTTTTAGCTTTTATACACACAAAAAAATATATATATATAAATTTTACTTAATCAAATCAAAAAATTTTTGCCTGCAACCGGATTTGAACTTGGAGCACTTTTTAAACAAAGCGTCACTGATTTTGTACTGTTGTCAATTTCAGAGAAAATATGTTAGTACTGAATAAACACTTTTTTGAAACAGTTTTTCATAAACCACTGCAATTTTTGTAAAATAAATACTGGCCAAAGAATTTTTGCAAACGCTGGCAAAGCGTCTCAAATGAGTGTTAAGCAAGTCATTTATTTTTAACAGCACGCTTAACCAGTGGAATGCCAATGCTTGATTTTTTGTACCACTGGCAATTTCTGACTGGGTATTTACATATGTGAAAAACTATAATATTGTACAGTGAGCAATTTTTCAGTATTAGTAAATCAAAATTTACTAAATATCAATAACTTTCCTTTAGTACAAGGAAATTAGTATAAATAATTAGCAGACGCTACTAAATTTAAGTAAATTGTTGAAAACTGCAATTTAAAATCAATCTGCTGAAATTAGCAAAAAAGTGTACTAAAAACATAAACTCTAAAATCTAAAAAAAAAAATTAAAATCAAATTTAATAAAAAAAAATATTGTCAAAAATGTATAATTCATCATACTTAAAATTTGGTATAAAAATTTCAAACGGTTTTTATGCATTGGAGAAACAATAAAATTTTCCGAGTTTTATTACCAAACTAAGAACATATCAATAATAAAAAATATAAACTAAACATGAATTCTAAAAAATCAACGAATTCTTTAAATAAAATTTCCTTAAGTATCCACTTGTTGTTAAATTAGTAAATTTTTTTGCTAAGTTTAGCAGTCAGTTTTGAAAAAATAGTAAAATGTTTTTCTGAAATCAGCAGCGAAAATTATTAAAAAAGTAATTTATAATATGAGAATAGCAAAAATTATTACTAAAAAAAATTGTACTAAAAATCAGTACAAAAATAGTAAAGTGCGATAGAAAACTGTTTATATATTTTTTCCTAACATTTTTATCTGAGTGATCCTAAAAAGTGACTTTGCTATCAGTTGGTATTCTAAACAGATGATCGCAAGTTCGACTTCTGGAGGGACCAATATTTTTTAATTTTTTTCAATTTTTTATTTTTTTTAATTTTTTTTAATATTTATAATTAATTTGTTTAAATTCAATATTTTTTAGTTAAGTGTTTGTAACCGTCACATAGGGCAATCGTAATTAATATTAGAGTTAATTACTAAAGAGTTCTTTTCGAAAGCTGATTTATAGGAAGATGAAAATACTTTTATCGAAAAATATTTCTAATTTTTCAATTTTTAAAAATATATTAAATAAAAATGGTGAAAACAGTACTGGAAAAAATACTGAATTGCAGTGAACCTTTTGCACTTGTTTAATAAGTACTTTTATGGAAGAAAATAAGAAACAATAAATATCTCGCAATGAAAAAGTTGTATTTTTATGCCAGTCAACTTTAATATCAAAGAATACCTCAGCGGAAGAGAACTAGACTAGCAATTTTGAGATCGCAAGTTCGATACCTGGTGGCGGCAATAAAAAAAAAAAAAAAATTAAAATACAAAAAGTCCTGCTGGCCTTTCGAATTCTTTCAAAACTTTTAATTCTTTGTAATTTACTTGTAAAAACTGTACCATCTTTCTTTAGTTTGAAAAATAATTTAAACAGAAAGAGATATTAATATATGTATATGATCTAAAATCGAACGAAAAACATTAATTTACAAAATAAAAAAAAAATTTTTTTGCGAAAATTTAAAATAAATTTATTGTTTTTTTTTGCGAATTTTTTTTAAGGCTTTGAATGGATGAAAAAGAGTTTCCTTTGCACTAGTTTAAAAAGTACTGAAAGAATGTTGTAGTGGGAGTACTCCTATCCTATGGCAACTCAATGTTAATAATATTAATGTTTCTGTTAAAAAAGAAGTAGATCTGGATCATTAATTGTAGTGTTTTTTTTTACTACTTACTTTTGCGTCTCTTTTTCTGCTGGGAGCCGAAAACTAGGTAGTTTTAGCTCAATCTAAATGTGTTATTAAATTTAAATTTTGGCTCTTTACAATTTATTTGACTATGAATTTAAAAAGTATTTATTCAAAATTACGATCTATGTTTCAAGAATGTTTCTGTTTCTTTAGAAACTAGGTTAATTTGAAAGATTTAATACCTTCAACGTTTCTCATATTTGTAAAACTGACCCAATTACAAAAGGCGAGGGGGCATATGTGTATTAAAAATACCATTTTATGTTCTTTTTTTTTGTTTTTCATTACAACAATTTACAACGTACATACAATGTTGTAAATTTTAGTATGTTGTTACAGATTTTGTTAAAGACTTTAACATGTTATAACATAAATATGGTTGGTCATTGTGCAATAATGGGTGTTAGTGCAACAAATTATGTTAAATTAACTTAACTTTCATAAATTGTTTTCGAAATATATGTTTAAATTTTTTTAACTAAATTTTGAACATTTTTACTTTTTATATACGAAAAATATAATTTTACTACACTATGCAAAAATTCACAAAATAAGTAATGCATTGTGCATGAGTGTCCAATCTAAGGCAAGTACACTTATGGAAAAAAATCTGTAAAAATAGAAGGAAAAATTATTAAAAATTAGTTGAAAATGATGCTGCAGAAAAAACTGCTAAAATTAGCAGATTTCTTTTGCTAAATACTAGTAAAATAAGAATAGCAAAATTAAAACTGTTAAATTTACAAAATTTTAGTTATATTTAAGTTAACTTTTAGTTAATTGAAAATAACAAATTGTACTGTAGAATCTGCAGAAAATTTTGATAAATATTAGCAGATTAACAATAGCAAAAGTAAACTGTTATATCTAAACAATTTTTTGCTATTTCTAAGCTAAATTTAGTTGATAGATAGACTACTATAACGTGCTAAAATCAGACTACTATAACGTGCTAAAACCATGGTGACTTTTGGCCCACCCGGTATAACTAAAATTCTGTATAGTAAAATGTTGTTTTTTCAAACGCGTCGTATAGACCAAATACAATTAATATTGTCAATAATATGTATTTTTATTAATTCTAATTTAGTAGGTTTGAGGTTAAGAAGTTTTATTTTTGCTGTTTCTATATTACCAATATATAGCAAAAATAATTTGCTAATTTTAGCAAGTTTTTCTGCAGCATCATTTTTAACTAATTTTTAGTTTAACTAAATTTATTACAGACTTTTTCTATTAGTGTACTTCTACTCTCGCTTACTACATATGACATTTCGGTTACTTTCAATTTTATAAGTACTATTACTTACATAACGTATGTAGTAGAAGGCAATTATAAGACCATATTTTGTAAGAGAGAGAGAGAAGTACAGAGCAAAAAAAATTGGAAGTCGTACTTTACAAACCACTATTTTCACAGCTTCACAAGTATCCGATAGTGTATTTTTACTGCATTTTTAAAAGTAATTCTAAAAACTTAAAAAAATCACTTCCTTCATTGCTCCCAAAGTACCCGTTTGTATATTTAGAATTAATTCTGAACAACATACAAAAAATCACTAAAGAATTGCTTCTATTTATTTAATTTTTTTTTAATTTTTTTTTTATTTTTTTTTTTTTATTTTTGTTTTTATTTTTGTTTTAATATTTATAATTAATTTGTTTAAATGCAAAATTTTACAATTTTTAAAAATATATAAAAATGATGAAAAATTGCTTTTTATGCACTTATATAAATAGTATTGAAAACAATACTGAATTGCAGTGCACCTTACGGATATTTTTTTGTCCCTTTCTAAAAGGGAACAAAAAAGTCCTTCTAACTGAAGAGTAAGAGGGTTAAAATCTTCCGTAAAAATATTTGTCAAGAAATTCTACTAGTCTTTGAAAACATCAAATTTTCAAATTGTTATTCCCAAAAATCCCCAATTTTCAATTTGTTATCCCCAAAAATCCCCAATTTTTATTTTCTGTAAAAAATTCGTATTCGTTAACCTTTTTTTTTTAAATTAATGTAAAAATACCATATTTATTTAGATTTTCTAAAAAATAAATTATATAAAAAAATTTTTTATTGTATTTTTTTTTTAAATAAAATTTGCTGGTGCGGGAATCGAACCTGGGTCTACAGATTTCCAGTCAACAGCTCTACCATCTGAGCTATATCGACATGTAATATTTAATAGATAAAAACACAATTGACCTGCTGCACACAAGTAAGCTTACTCGCCAACATACAAAAAATTAAAAAATATGTGGTTACATATATCCTTATCAGTGTTTAAAAAATATTGAGTCTAAAAATAGATTTCAAAAAATTTTCAAAAAAATCTAAAAAATTATTTTCTATTTGAAATAATGATAAAAATAAGTAATTATCAGTTACTCATTATTATATGTTTTAAAATAATACAGAAGGTAAGTGGGTGTCATTACTGGTAGTCCAAAAAATAATGATATGTCATTACCGTTTCTACACTGGGATGTAAAGTATATATTTAATTTAAGAAGAGCTTCTTACAACTCATATTACATCCGAATAACCTTAAATATTTCGGAACCAAAAGGAATTCAAATTTTCACCAAAAGGAATTAGGGTTTGTACGCACATTAACTTTCCAGACAGAAATTTGTGTAGCCTAAAATCATGCACTATTATCATCATACTTAAAAGAAATATATAAATATTTAGAATTATCAGGGTTAAATTCATAAAAATATAAAAAAGCAAAAATATGTTATCTCCAAAAAATCCTCTAAAATTTCGTGTTATCCCCAATAAATCCCCGGATCCCCAAGCAGAAATTTTTATTCCCATTGACGAAAAAAAATTCCCAATTTGGGGATAAATCCCCTAAACTAACAACACTGATCAAAGTTGAAAATTTAACTTTAATGCCAGATATAAGTCAAAACTTAAAATGTGTTTAAGGTACTCATTCAGAATTGGCGCTGATATGTCCAACAAACCTGGATTTTAGGGGGGAAACCATGTTAATCATCCATTTTAAGTATAGGATGTGTTCAGCGAACTTATATAAAACATTACGACGAACATTTTCGTGGAACATTTTAACCCTCTTACGCTTCAACTTAAGGGTCTTTTTTGTCCCTTTTTGATAAATGGCCGAAAAATTTACTTTAATTGTAGAGTTAGAGGGTTAAAATGTTCCACAGAAATGTTCCTCGTAGTGTTTTACATAAGTTCGCTGAACACATCATATACCTAAAATGGAAGATTCACATGGTTTCCTATGCCGATTCACAATAAACATTTGAAAAAGGTGGGAAATTTTACCCCACCTAAAATAACGTATATTTTTTGTTTGTCTCCTCTACCAGAATCCATTGTCATATATACCATAATTTTTTATCGTGTTGTACTGTGTAATTTCCTTGAAAAGTCCAATTCGAAGGTTATTCTGATTATCAATGATAATTATTTTAAAAACAACCACATTAAAGCTCTTGATTTAATGACTTACAAGTAGGGTTTGGGGTTCGGGAATTCCCGGGCGGGAATTCCCGGGAAAAGTTTGCCGGGAATTCCCGGGAAAATAATATATTTTTCCCGGGAAAACGGGAAATTTGAAAAATATTAAATTATTTTTATTTAGAATAGGATTTTTTAATTTTAGTCATAAAAAACATTTTAAATACCAAAACAAAAATGTTAATGTTAAAATTTTTTAAAAGGGAATCAATTTCTTTGACACACAAAAAAGAAATTGATTCCCTTTTAAGTAATAAAGATTTTTCGCATACCTATTCAAAATGTAAGTAGTAAAACCTAAAAATCTGGTAAAATGTTTAAAAGAAATATGAACAAAAAATTTGTTTCTTACAAATAATCGCACTTTTTATCTCAATTTTTTTGGGGGCGCTGTGGTGTAATGGTTAGCGCGTTGGACTGTTACAAGTAAGGTTGCGGGTTCGAGCCCCAACCAAGGCAACATCAATTTATGAAAAATAATAATATACATGAGTTTTTTCTATCCCTCATACATATCGAAGCGTCCTCCTTCGGTGTTCCCATAGAACTTAACCCCACCGAAGTAAAATAATATAACAGGGCTATGAACTAAAAAGCTTGCGCGCAACAACTGTTCTAAGATTCAACATCTCGCGCAATTGCAGTGTTGCCATATTTGAAGCCTTTCATCTTTCACCACTTTGCACTTCTCCTCTATCCCCTTTCCAAAGGAAGCAACACGTTAATTAATAGGAAGAATTTCCTGAGTGTTGCTTTTCTTTAACAAAAAAAAAAAATGTATATTTTAGTTAAAGACGACTTTAGTTAACATATTGGGTGGCAGTATACCTTGACTTGGTTTATATTTGGAGCATTCTGATTGGTTAATTTATTTTCAACCAATCAAAATATTTGAAAATATAAATATTTTTGTAGGGCTTTCATACACAAAATGAACAAAACCGTATGATTAAAAATAAAGTCGACTTTAAATTTAAAATAATCCTTTATATTAAGGGCCAATAATTTTATAAGTAACGTTTCCATTAATAAAATATTTTCAAGTAAATTTACTTTATTTAATTACACCTGCTTTCAAACTAATATATTATTTTATATTAAATAATAAAATGTCAGGAGTATGGAAATACTTTACAAAAAAGGACAATACAGCGCAGTGCAATATATGCCCTAAGAGACTAATGGTTAACGGAGGTAGTTTATCCGACATCTAAATTTGGTTCACAAAAAAAATTGATATTCATGCAACTTTTTTTGAAGAAAATGAGCCAAATGTGATAAAGCGGTTTGTTTCCGACAGTCCAGTAGTGGGTGCTTTCTGCTGGAATCATGCAATTTATTTGGCAGTGCTTAGAGTAATTTATGTGAAATCAAATGTTCAACATTCTGATATTTTTACTTTGAATTCTCACTATACAGACTGCATTTGTACTGAAATAGTGTTTTTTTTAACAAAAATTATTTATATAGGTGGTTTTCATTAACAATTTTGTTAAAAAATATTTCCCGGGATTCCCGGTATTCCCGGGAATTAAATTTTTTTATTCCCGTTTCCCGGGAAATAAAAAAGTCCGGGAAATCCCAAACCCTACTTACAAGATGAGAATACAAATGTTAAGATTAAATTTTCATAAAAATCATTCGGCTTAATTTTTATAATATTTTTAGTTTGTATTTTCCTCTGGTGAAAATTTTTTGAAGATGTTAAAAATCTACTTAATTATTGTGGTTTAGTTAAAACATTTTAAAATCTATAAGATATCTGCTATTATTTTTTAATAACAAGCAAATAAACGATTGCGCACATGATTCTTAATTAATTAAACAAACAAAAATATAAATTTTCACAATGTGTATTACAACCTTCCCTCGGAAAGAGCTGTTAAGTCGTTCCACAAAAAAACTGCGTTGCTAAAAAAATACGTTATACAAGGAAATACACCGTGTAATGAGTGAGAATGTATATTTTTCCTTGCCGCATTAGAATGAAACAGCGTTGTAAGTATGAAACCATGTTATATGAGGGATGCGTGTATATAAAATTTTGCAAATGTTCAATATTAATTTCATTCATTAAAAACGGAATTCAGGCAAGTATTTGGGCATGACTAAACTATAACAGATGTTCATTTTAATTAAAATTATAACAAAAATATTGAAAACAAAATTATATGTGAGCACTTTATTTTGAAAATGGCGCAAGTCCACATTTGATGGAAATTGAAATAATGATAGAACTGAATACAACTCTATGAGATTTAACTACTAAAGCAAGAAAATTTTTAAAAGAAAATGAAATGAACACTTAGAAATATTTAATTTTTATTTTTAAATTAAATGAGAGTTTCACAGTGTTCTAATAACTTTACATAATTATACCCGAGTAAAAAAAATTGATCTCGCGCAATATCTAATTATATCCAATTTGATATTTTTTAAGATCTGCTGTAATATCTAGCTGATCCAATTAGATCTCAAAATTGGGTGTATCCAATCATATCGTATTAGATCCCATTGTATATATGGCGATAAACTAAGATCAAGTTATATCTCAAAATTGGGAGGTCCAGTGATATCTTTGGGGATAAACCTAGATCTATTTTGATCC
Source organism: Leucophora obtusa (assembly GCA_949987735.1). Lineage (NCBI taxonomy): Eukaryota > Metazoa > Arthropoda > Insecta > Diptera > Anthomyiidae > Leucophora > Leucophora obtusa. The sequence continues at coordinate 46,272,611 of OX465295.1, forward strand.
GAAAATTGGCGGATCCAGCTATATATTTGCGGATATTTTTAGATCTAATTTGATCCGAAAAATGGCGGATCCAATTAGATCCAGCTATATATTTGGGGATAAACTTAGATCTAATTTGATCTCAATTTTGGCAGATCAAATTAGATCCGGCAATATATTTGTGGATAAACGTATATCTAATTTGATCCGAAAAAGTGGCAGATCGAATTAGATCTAGCTATATATTTGGGGATAAACTTAGATCGAATTTGATCCGAAAAATGGCACATCGAATTAGATCCAGCAATATATTTGTGGATAAACTTAGATATAAATTGATCTGAAGAATGGCAGATCAAATTAGATCCAGCAATATATTTGGGGATAAACTTGGATCTAAATTTATCAGAAAAATGGCAGATCGAATTAGATCCAGCAATTTATTTCGGTATTAAAATGGCAGATCGAATTAGAAACAGCAATATATTTGGGGATTGACATCTAAAAGTATCCATAAAAATGACAGATAAAATTAGATGCCGCATTATATTTGGGTACTACGTAAGATCTCCATTTATTTGGGATTAAATAAGATCCCAGACATAAATTGCCAACTGTTCAAAAAATAATAGACTGGCAGAGCACTGATTGTATAAAAATTACAATATTTTGTTAAAATAAGGTTTAAACTCAGAAGGTAACGAGTTCAATATGCATTTCTTTTACAAAATGAATTTCTTTTTATAAAATTAAAATTTTTTTTTCTATAAATTTTTTTATAAAATTATATATTTATTTTTTTATTAAATTGAAATCTTTGAATAAAATAATTTTATTTACATCTTTTTGACGCTCTACACCATTTCCAATTGTATTAATTGTTTTAAGATTTATCAATTGTATTTCAGAAATAATCAATTGAATTTCAGTTTTATCAATTGTGTTTCAGAACTCATCAATTATTTTTCACATTTATGAATTGTATTTCAGAACTAGTCAATTGAAGTTCAGTTTTATCAATTGTGTTTCAGAAATTATTAATTGTATTTCCGAAATTCACAACTGTATTTCAGAAATTATCAAACTGTATTTCAGAAATTATCAATCGTATTTCCGAAATTATGAAATGTATTTGAGAAATTTTTCTCTATTAGCTATGAAATTCTGAAATAGATTTCATTATTTCTGGACACAACTAAATAAATAAATAATTAAATTTGCGTAATATTGTAGTTTCTGAAGTGCAAATAATATTTTGTGATATACAATTAAAATTTTCTAAAATACATTTAATAATTTCTGGAATACCTTTTTTCGATGCTTATAAGTTAGCTCGAAATGCTTTTATCATTCATTTAATTTGTAGCTATCACACATCTATAACAAGTCTCGTTAGATTAGAGTGTAGAGGTAGGTCTTGGCTGACAATCTGGTGGACTGGGTTAAATTTCATGTTTTTAAAAGCAAATATTAAAAAAGTTTTCTCATTTTTTTGAAAAATGTTTTTTAAAATCTATTTTTTTGCCAAGATAGTTAATGCAACGTTCTGCCAACGCATAACCGACCATCGCCAACGGTTTGTCAGCATTGTGCCGATTATATTTTTCTGTCTGGGATGTTAAACTTAAACCTATTGTATATTAACATTAATTAACACTATATTTTTTTTTTAGGAAATACATTTTTATTTTATTATAAGTTAACATTAAATTAAATTTTAGATAATGGCACCAATTTGTAGTTGTAATTATTATATATTAAATCGTATATTCATAAACATTCTATACAGTTAGACGAGTTTATGGAACTATTTAACTTTATAAACCCGGTGAAAAATGTCCATATATGAACATTTATGGTTCAACCATATATGTATGGATCCGAAAAATGAGGTAACACCTAAGTATATGTTCATATATGGACATATATGAACATATACATTTATTAAATATATGCGAATACATGCGAACGTTGCTGTCCTTTATTATAAGGTTGTACTATAGATATAAATTTATGTATGACATTCAAATTAGGCGCTACATATGTTCCTTTTTTTATTCATGGCATCGCATATATCGCACTATATATAGTACCATATATTATCATATCTAGAACTGAATTAAAGATTTGGTTTATGAGGTACCATATATGACCATATATTGTTTAAATGGCACTATATATGATAATATCTAGTTTAACTGTCACCATATATAATTATATATTGTTTAAATGATACCATATATAATTATATATTGCTAAAATGCCACCATATATATTAAGATATAGTTCTATATATAACTATATATGCAATAAGATCAACCATGTCATGTAATATATAATTATATATGCCATATCTAATATTATGAAGGCCAATATCTAATTAGATGAAATTATATATGGCATAATATAAGGAAAAATTTTGTGAAAAAACGTCATATATAATTATATATGGATATACATAACGACATGTATAATTATATATTGTAATATATGCCATATATGATTATATATAATTTTTTTTACTCGGGTATTTATAATTTTTTATATTACCAATAACCGTATCTAAAATTATGTTGTAATTTTCTTTTCTTTCTCACAAGTCGTTTTAAAAAAATTCTAACCTTCCCACGACAATAATAATAATAATACAATAATTTTTCTACACTATGGAAAACAAAGTAAATTTTCTTTTAAGGCGCTAAAGTCGGTATGGTGATAGAAATTTAACAAGAAGGTGTGAATAAATATAATTAAACAACTCGAATATGTTTAACAAACATCTATAAAGTGAATAGAAAATTTTATTCATTATTTAAAGAAAAAAAATCTACAAGAAAATTAATGACATTTCATTTACATTAAAATTTTTCTTCCCAAACTTTACTTTCCATTCCACACAAAACAATAATTGGCTTTAATCAAAAAATGAGCTCATACTTGACAAAACTAGGGATGAATTACAATAAATAGATACTTCTACTACTTGTAATATAAAAATTGACACTTCAAACTAATAAATATTGAAGCAGATTTTGTGAAACAATACAGGAAATCTTGTAAATTAAGCTACAAAAACAGAAAACTAAATTAAGTAGAGTTTTCCTTATAAATAAAATTGCAATTGCCTCAGAGTAATTTAATAATGGATGGATGAATGTGATAGACAGGCAGTCAGGTCAGACAAATAAAAGGAAAATAAAAACTCCCTTAAAATTGAGGAAGAACAACTACTGTGTTTTTTATTTATTCTACTTTCAGCAGATCATGTTAATTTATGGAGAAAAAGTAGAAAAACTAATCATAGATAATTCTATTGTATCAGTACTTGCAGAAAAATATAGATGAAATAGTTAAACACAATTTGCTGAGTTTATTTTCATACACTAATAGAAAAAAGTCTGTAAAAAATTTAGTTAAAACTACTTAAAATTAGTTAAAAATGATGCTGCAGAAGAAACTGCTAAAATTAGCAGATTATTTTTGCTATATATTAGTAATAGAGGAACAACAAAAATAAAGCTATTAAATATACAGAATTTTAGTTATATTTGAGTTAAACTTTTGTTAATGGAAAATAGCAAATTAACCTGCTAAAATCAGCAATAAATTTTAATAAATATTTAGTAGCCTAAAAAATCACCAAAAAATTTAAAATTTTCAAAGTTTTTTTTCGATCGGCCCTTTTGAAAACAGCAGTTTACATTTTTTTTTAGCGAATATTTCTTCTGATTTTAGCAGAATAGACTGCTATTTGCATTCAACTTAATTTAGCTTAAAAATAGCAAAAATTTTGTAGATATAATAGTTTATTTTTGCTATTTTTGTCTACTAATATTTAGCAAAATTTTCTGCAGATTTTACAGTACAATTTGTTATTTTCAATTAACTAAAAGTTAGCTTAAATATAACAAAAGTTCTGTAAATTTAACAGTTTTAATTTTGCTGTTCTTATTTTACTGGTATTTAGCAAAAAATCTGCAAATTTCAGCAGTGTTTCTGCAGCATAATTTTTAAATAATTTTTAATAACTATTTCTGCTATTTTTACACATTTATTTCTATTAGTGTAGTTAAGATATTTCAAAAGAATTTTTTGCGCGCTCCAACGGACAAAGTTCAAACTATACAGAAACACACTCCGCACGACATCTTCTATGAAGTAATGAAAAAGTTATGAAAAGTGCTTCATAAAATCTTACGAAAAGTTTCATCAAATTTATCAAAACTTCATATACACGTACAGAGAAAAAGAATCATAGTTAACTCAAATAACACTATGCGACAGTCAAAATCGGGATGGGATGATACCAACGGGAAATGTTATATCGGTCAAAAAGAAGTTATACGTGTCCCGGCGTTTCGCTGGGTCACCCCTAGGAATCGAGATATATCTTTTTTTTGACATAACTCGAGAACCACTAGTCCGATTTTGCTCAAACAATTAAAAAAAAATTAAAAATTACAATTCCTTTAATCTGTTCATTTAACGTTTTTCTATATACTCAACAGTTTTGCCGGTAAAAATAAATGTTTGTTACCGCTACCATAAAAATCAATAACCTTTTGTTTATTACTTTTTTTTAATATTTTAGGCAAAAAATATTTCTTTCTTCATACATTTATTTTTACCGGCAAAACTGTAATGGTTCTCGAGTTATGTCAAAAAAAAGACCACCAAAGGTCAAATCGATATATCTCGATTCCTAGGGGTGACCCAGCGAAACGCCGGGACACGTATAACTTCTTTTTTACCGATATAACTTTCCCCGGTAGTTTGAACCCTTCCCGATCACTTACCCCTACCATTTGTCTCACAGTGTAATCAATTATTTTTATGAACATTTTTAAATTAAGTATGAATCTTGTTAAAATAAACTTTTCCGTACTTCAATTAATATATCAACATTTTAGATTTTGTTTGGGATTTTAAAAATATTTAGGAACATGTTTAAATTTAATTTAATTAAAATTAATTTGATTTCAAAACTGTTTTTATTTAATTTAATGTTGTTTCTGCTTGATTTTAAAATCTTTTTTCTGTGTGTGATCATTTTTCTTAGATTTTCGTCCAATATAACTGTTTCATAAATATGATGAAGCTTTTTTCGTTAACGGTATATCCGTGTTTTAATTCCACTTATATTCAGCATTTTTTTTTGCTGATTTTAGCAGAGTAAATTAATATTTTCAATTAAGATAAATTTAACCCAAATAAATATAACTAAAATTCTGTATGTTTAACAATTTAATTTTTGCTATTTTTATCTTACTAATATTTAGCAAAAAAAATCTGCTAATTTCAGCAGTTTTTTCAGCAGGGCCATGTTTAAGTACTTTTTAGTGGATTTTGTAAAAAATTTTACAGAATCCACTAAAATTCAAATTTTATTTGTGAATGTTATGATTCTGTCGATACCAGGTCTTAATTTTTTTGAAGTTTCCAAACAAAAATTTGAATAAATATGGGGAATACATTCACATCTAAGAGTCACAGACTTTTCATAGGAATAGGCACCTAAATATTATTAAAATTTACGTGAAAGGAAGGCACCGCCGGGGTCACCCACCGATTTTGCTGGAATAGAAAATGAATGAACACGTATATTTTTAAGCAGGCAAATCTCATATTTACAAGGCAAAAGGACGTGTTAAAAATATTCATTTCGAAGTAATAATTGAGAAATAAAATTTTTAAGTGTATTTATGCACAAAATGGTGCCCTAGACTTTTAATTTAAAAGTTCGTGTACTCACTCCTTATGGTTAAATAAAAGAAATGGTAAAATTACCCCATAAAATTATACCGCATGAGTATGTGTATCAAACATAAAAGTGGTGGCGGTAAACCACACCTTTTTACAAGCTAATTGTCTATATAAAACCAACTGTTTGTCTATCTAACATATCTGCCTGTCAGTCCGTCCGTCTTTATGTCTGGTTTACTTCATTTTCATTTCCATAATTTTTCAAATCTACAATGACATGATGATATGATGTGCATAGTTGTATAACTATAGCAAACATAAATGAATGCATGTGTGGCCCTTTTTTTAAAGACTTTTAACCTGTAGCCTTTTTAAATACAAAAGGTAGAGTGAGTATTAGGGATGCCAAACGGGAAATCCCGAATCCCGGGATTATTTCTCAAAAATCCCGGGATTTTCTTATTTTTTAATATTAATATAAATGCAAATAAACAAAGTGAGCAATTTTAGATTACCTACGTTTTTTCTTGAATTTTCTCATATTGACAAGAAATTGGTGCCAATATATTAGTAAAATTATAAATTAAGTAGATTATTCGAGTAAACTATGCAAAGACTTTGTCACTTTGTTTGTCACGTTTGTTTGTTATTTTACCGATTTATTCTTCCAAGCGAAATACGATTTCTGAAACCTAATTTTGGCTGGGACTATAAGTTTGAATTCTTCCATGAAAACATTTGATAACGATAACCAAATAACTTTGTCGCTGTAATTACACAATTTAGTGGGCAAGGTTATCGCAACGAATCTGTTTTAAAATCTGCATACAAAATACTGGGCGCAAGTGTACTTAATGACAGGCCTTCATATATTATCCCAGCCAGAAAAATACAAACGGGAAAGCGATGGCAAGCTATTTTAACAGGTGGTACAAGTACAGACAAAAATTGCTTTCCTATTTCAAATATGATAACGTCAATAGACAAAAGGACCGGCACTTCAAAAAGCGCCGGAAAAGTACTGGAGAAACAAAATTTTTAACTTTGGCAAAACGCTGCCAAAAGCAATAAATAGGTGGTTTGGAATTATATTTCCCAAAATAAAATTTTCAAAAAGTTCATATGTATCTTTTTTGGCCCTGCCGTGATGTTTTATAAAACAAATACTGGCAAAACGATTTTTGCAAACGCTGGCAAAGCGTCCCAAATGAGTGTTCTGTCAGTCATTTATTTTTAACATCGCGGTTACCCAGTGGTATGCAGGTACTTGATTTTTTGTACCACTGTCAATTTCTGACTGAGATGTTTCAATATTCATATTCACATTATTAATTAACAACTATTAAAAAATTATAAAACGCTTTATTCTATAAAAAATTAGTTACATAACATAAACATTTTTACAAATAAAGGACAATTTAAATCCCGAAAAATCCCGAAAAATCCCGTAAAATCCCGGGATCCCGTAGTCCCGAAAATCCCGGGATCCCGATTTCCTACAAAATCCCGAATCCCGGGATTTTCAAATATCAATCCCGATTGGCATCCCTAGTGAGTATACAAAGTGAAATTTGATATATTTATGTTTGCTTATTCTTAAAATGTCTAAAAATTAATGTATTTTCTAAAAAAAAATAATCGTCATTCTAACACATGTTTTAACATAAAAGGATCAATTAACGTTTAGAAGGGTTAACATCAAGCGTTTATTCTGTTTCTTTAATGGAATTCCCAAATTCAAAAATAAGCGGGTCCATTATCTTGATGATAAACAAATAAATAAAGAGATAAAAGGTTTTGTTTTGTTGAAAATTTATTGTTTTTCTTTTTACATAATTAAATAATATTGGTCATTTGTCAATATTTTATTATGGCTTGTTATAAGAAAATGAGAAAAAGAACAGCAGCAATGAAATATTTTATTTAATTTAGTTATGAAATTTTTCTAAAGGAAAATCGCACCCTTGTTTGATTTGACTGTTAACTGAATGTCATTATAAATTTTTTATTAAAATTTTTTAAATTTATTTTTGTATACTTGTGGTTATCTTGTATTCCCGAGTAAAAAAAATTGATCTCGCGCAATATCTAATTATATCCAATTTGATGTTGTTTAAGATCTGCTGTAATATCTAGCTGATCCAATTAGATCTCAAAATTGGGTGTATCCAATCATATCGTATTAGATCCCATTGTATATATGGGGATAAACTAAGATCAAGTTATATCTCAAAATTGGGAGGTCCAGTGATATCTTTGCGGATAAACCTAGATCTATTTTGATCCGAAAATTGGCGGATCCAGCTATATATTTGCGGATATTTTTAGATCTAATTTGATCCGAAAAATGGCGGATCCAATTAGATCCAGCTATATATTTGGGGATAAACTTAGATCTAATTTGATCTCAATTTTGGCAGATCAAATTAGATCCCGCAATATATTTGTGGATAAACGTATATCTAATTTGATCCGAAAAAGTGGCAGATCGAATTAGATCTAGCTATATATTTGGGGATAAACTTAGATCTAATTTGATCCGAAAAATGGCACATCGAATTAGATCTAGCAACATATTTGTGGATAAACTTAGATATAAATTGATCTGAAAAATGGCAGATCAAATTAGATCCAGCAATATATTTGTGGATTAACTTAGATCTAAATTTATCCGAAAAATGGCAGATCGAATTAGATTCAGCAATATATTTGTGGATAAACTTGGATATAAATTGAATAGAAAATTGGCAGATCAAATTAGATCCAGCAATATATTTTGGGATTTAGTAAGACCTAATTTGATCCGAAAAATGGCAGATCGAATTAGATCCAGCTATATATTTGTGGATAAACTTAGATCTAATTTGATCCGAAAAAGTGGCAGATCGAATTAGATCCAGCAATATATTTAGGGATAATCTTGGATGTAAATTTATCCGAAAAATGCCAGATCGAATTAGATCCAGCAATATATATGTGGATAAACTTAGATCTAAATTTATCCGAAAAATTCCTAATCGAATTAGATCCAGCAATATATATGGGGATAAACTTGGATCTAAATTTAACCGAAAAAATGGCAGATCAAATTAGATCCAGCAATATAATTGGGGATAAACTTGGATCTAAATTTATCAGAAAAATGGCAGATCGAATTAGATCCAGCAATTTATTTCGGTATTAAAATGGTAGATCGAATTAGAAACAGCAATATATTTGGGGATTGACATCTAAAAGTATCCATAAAAATGACAAATAAAATTAGATGCCGCATTATATTTGGGTACTACGTAAGATCTCCATTTATTTGGGATTAAATAAGATCCCAGACATATATTGCCAACTGTTCAAAAAATAATAGACTAGCAGAGCACTGATTGTATAATTAAATTACAATATTTTGTTAAAATAAGGTTTAAACTCAGAAGGTAACGAGTTCAATATGCATTTCTTTTACAAAATGAATTTCTTTTTATAAAATTAAAATTTTTTTTTCTATAAATTTTTTTATAAATTTATATATTTATTTTTTTATTAAATTGAAATCTTTGAATAAAATAATTTTATTTACATTATTTTGACGCTCTACACCATTTCCAATTGTATTATTTGTTTTAAGATTTATCAATTGTGTTTCAGAAATTATTAATTGTATTTCCGAAATTCACACCTGTATTTCAGAAATTATCAAACTGTATTTCAGAAATTATCAATCGTATTTCCGAAATTATGAAATGTATTTGAGAAATTTTTCTCTATTAGCTATGAAATTCTGAAATAGATTTCATTATTTCTGGACACAACTAAATAAATAAATAATTAAATTTGCGTAATATTATAGTTTCTGAAGTGCAAATAATATTTTGTGATATACAATTAAAATTTTCTAAAATACATTTAATAATTTCTGGAATACCTTTTTTCGATGCTTATAAGTTAGCTCGAAATGCTTTTATCATTCATTTAATTTGTAGCTATCACACATCTATAACAAATCTCGTTAGATTAGAGTGTAGAGGTCTTGGCTGACAATCTGGTGGACTGGGTTAAATTTCATGTTTTTAAGAGCAAATATTAAAAAAAGTTTTCTCAATTTTTTCAAAAATGTTTTTTGAAATCTATTTTTTTGCCAAGATAGTTAATGCAACGTTCTGCCAACGCATAACCGACCATCGCCAACGGTTTGCCAGCACTGTGCCGATTATATTTTTCTGTCTGGGATAAACTTAAACCTATTGTATATTAACATTAATTAACACTATATTTTTATTTTTAGGAAATACATTTTTATTTTATTATAAGTTAACTATTTAACAAAATGTTGGGTTTTAATTTTTATTCAAAAAAATAAAAATTGTTTTTTCGACCTTTTTATTAATAAATTTCTAATTAACTATTTAACTTTATAAAGTGTTTATAAATTATAACTTAAATGCACATATATATATGTTAAATGTAGGTGAACAAATTGTTGATATGGACCCACAAATTGTATCTCAACTGATATTGGAATTATTGTACCATTACCATACATCAATATATATTGAATGATATACATATATTACAATATATGACACTGTATTATAAATATTGTTAATGAAGTAACATATCTGATAATATTTTTTATAGCGCCATACATAGTTTTACATTATTCAAATTAAACCATATATGGAATTGTATTCAAAATGTTGATGTGGTACCAAATTTTACCATATATTGTTTAAATTGTGCCATATATGACAATATATTGTTTAAATGATACCATATATGTCTATATATTAATATTGTTTAAATGACACCATATATCAATATATATGGGACTATATATGGTAGCATATATTATCATATCTGCATTTGTATTAAAAATGTCGTTCATCAGGTACTATATATGAGCATATATTGTTGAAATGGCACCATATATGACAATATATGGTTTAAATGGCACCATATATGGTAATATATTGCTTAAATAACACCTTTATGGTAATATATTGCTTAAACAACACCATATATAAATATATATGGCACTATATATCGTAGCATATATTATCATATGTGGAACTGCATTAAAAATATTGTTCATGAGGTACCATATATGGGCATATATTGTTGAAATTGCACCATATATGATAATATATGGTTTTAATGGCACCATATATGACCATATATTGTTTAAATGGCACCATATATGATAATATCTAGTTTAACTGTCACTATATATAATTATATATTGTTTAAATGATACCATATATAATTATATATTGCTAAAATGACACCATATATATTAAGATATAGTTCTATATATAACTATATATGCAATAAGATCAACCATGTCATGTAATATATAATTATATATGCCATATCTAATATTATGAAGGCCAATATCTAATTAGATGAAATTATATATGGCATAATATAAGGAAAAATTTTGTGAAAAAACGTCATATATAATTATATATGGATATACATAACGACATGTATAATTATATATTGTAATATATGCCATATATGATTATATATAATTTTTTTTACTCGGGTTATCATTGTCATTGATTTTTTTGTTTTTTAATATTTTATAAAAATATTCTCAGTACAAGATGCTTTATATGTATAAAATATTGATAATAAAACCAAATTTCCTTGAATTCTATAGATGTTTTTAATTCCATATTAAAAACACAAACCAACTTAAAAAACTGATAAACTATTCTACTAGAAACAACAGACCAATTTTCCTGACATTATTCTCAATATCGTTTACATGGTTGCTATCAGTTTATAGTGAATGCCCCTGTTAACATCTCGTCACATGAACATGGCTAGTGAACACGTACATACATAAGCACTCAAGCGATGCCTAATTTTAATTACGCATAATTTGAGTGCTGAATATGGGGAAATAACAAAAAAAAAAAAATTGGAGAGTACTTATAGACTTCCACAAGCGTTTGAAGTCTGACATTTCGTGGAAAAAAGCCTTTATTTTTTTTGCAAAATCGGTCTCAATTGTTTTGTAAATTAACGCGTGCTAGAGCGGTTTTATTTTAACGCTTTTAAGCGTTTTGCTTCTAGCATTTCTTTTCGTTTCTATATCATTTTAGAAAATTTTTGTGAGGTCAAAACCAGACAAGGAAAAATTCTGAATTTTATTTAAAAATCCATACATATTTGAAATTTTAATTTTGTTTAAAATAAAATTCCCAAAAATGTATAAATTTTAAATTTGGAAAATAAAAATCTCAAAATTTAGAGAATTTTATTTTTAACAAATGTTTGAATAATTCTTTGAATAGTTATTAGAAAAATTCAAAATGAAAAATAAAAACCCAAACACCTACAATAAAATATATTAAATACACAAAACTTGAAATCAAACCAGCAATTTCACATTTTTTTCTAATTTTTTCGGTGTGTTTGGCGTCTTATATGCAAATTTCGCAAAATAGCTCTTTGAATAATCGTTTGGTGGATAAACTGAATAAGAAATAAAGTACAATAAAAAACTAAATATACAAACTATATAACTAAATCCGTTATTTCGAGTTCTTTAGTTTTTATGGTGTTCGCAGATTTGATCGATAAATTAATACCTTATATTCAAAACGCGCAATTGTGGAAAATTGTATATGCTACAAAAAATTAATTAGAAAATTTAATCCACGATTTATATTCCGCTAACGAATATATTGATGGAAAAATTTTCCTTTTTGCAAAATATTTTTTTTTCCGAATTATTTTTGCATACTAACCACTAAACTTTTTTATAAAAATGGGTATTATTATTCCTAGATTATATAATTCCTCTAACTCCCACTGAAGCATAGGGCGCCTAGATTATGAATTTAAAATAAACGCACTTAAAAAATTGCAAAATAATAGCGGAACGCGAAAAAAGTCTTTATGGTAGAAAATATTTGGTAAAAGGCTGAATAGATTTACATTCTGCAAGCGAATATATTGATGCAAACATTTTCCTTTTTGCGAAATATTTTTTCGCGAATTTTTTATTGTAAACGAACTTCCAAACTTTGGTATAAGAAATTGGTATTTTAGTCCCTAGACTATAAATTAAAAAAAACCGCACTTAAAAAATTGAAAAATTATAGCGGAACGCGAAAAAAGGCTTTATGGTACATGACATTAATTTGAAAAATTAATCAGCGATTTACATTCTGCAAATGAATGTATTGATGCAAACATTTTTCTTTTTTCAAGATTTTTTTAGCGAATTTTTTTGCAAACTAATTACCAAACTTTGTTATAAGGTATTATGGTCTCTTGATTATTATAAAACTCTTTACTGAATTAAAAAAAAAATCATAAAGAATTTTATTTAAAAGTTATGAAGTATTTTTTTCAAAAAACTACTTGAAGAATTTTATCACTAAAGAATTTTAAATTTTAAGCTTTTCTGTTGTCTGGTCAAAACAAAACAAATTACAGAATTCGTAGGATTCAAATAGACTTGTCTATTACTACGAAAAGTCTATGATTCTTATTTGTGACTGTCTTCACTTTGTGTTTGTTGTTGCAAAGTCTCAATAAATTATTTTTATTTAAAGACTTTCAGTTCTAAAAATAGTCCTATGACAGTGACACATCGTCACAATTAGGAATAGACACCTTAAGCTCGATTATATTATTACCGCTTTTCATTTTAGCCTTTTGTTTTAAGTTTTTTTATGAAGCAAACAAATTGAAAATTTGGCAGAGCCTCGTTTTTATAAGTGTAAAAACAATTACCCATGCATAATTATGAATGAATCATGTTATTCGATAAAAAAATTTCATTAATAAAAAAGAAAAACAAACGGAAGTTCCACTCAAATCATTTATTGATTGTTTTTAATAGTGAAAATATTACACATGCATCAAATTTAAATAAATAAAAATCAATTCAAGTATGTATTATTATTAATGGAAAAACAAAACACAAAATTAGCAATGTTGAATAATAGATTTCCAAGAATTTTAAACAAATTTTAAAACAGCATTATTTTTTTTTTTAAGTTAAATTTTTATTAAAAGGAATTATTGTTAAAATTATAAACAATCCGATAATTTACAAAAAAAAAGTAAATTGATTTAAAAAAGAATTTATCAATTTCTTTCCAATTAAATTATATAAAATTAATAACTAGGAACAAAAGAAATATTATAGATTGTTTTTTATTTTTATTATAGAATTTTTTCCATTTAGAACGTGACGGATGTGTGTTCTGATTTCTTTGTATTTCAAAAAACTACATTCAATTCTTTATACGCTACAAAGTAATAAAAAAAGAGTAGAAAAACAGCTTGAAAATAATAGTTTTTTTTATATAAGTTTATTTTATTTCAGTATAAAGTAAAAAAAAATGCATTGATTAAAAGTCAAGCCTTTCAGTCAATCAACCATGCAAGCAGTCATTCATTGTTCTATAAAATTTAAACTTTAGAAAGAACTAAAAAACAAAAACAAATAATATAAAATAAAATAAAAATCTTCTCATAGACTGAATACAAATAATCTATTTCCTTAATACAATGCTTCATTGATTTAGTATTGACTGTTCTCATATTACAAGCTCTGGTTTTCATTTAAAATCTCGATTTAAAGATTATTTTTCCTTGTAAAAAGAAAGCTAATAATAATAACAATATTATGACACTTTTCTTCAATGTCTAGACTAAGCATATTATGTTTTGAATGTATTTATCAACAACTTTATAAAAAAAAAAAAATTGTATTTATAAAATTTCTGTAGAGAATTTTCAAGATTTTTCATTTGATATTTTTTTTTCTTTGAAATGTGCATATAAATTGCTTTAACTCCTGCATCTTTTTAGATTATTTATCAAGTAAGCTTTGAATGCGTACGTATTTAATTATGGAAGCCTGTCATGCCATTACTACCACCTCTATTCTGGGAAGCTTTCCTTTGTTTTCGTCTAAAGATCAAATTCTAAAGATAAATAGGTAAAATTATTTCGCTATTGTTTTTATTCTCATAATATTGTTTTTGTTTCGAAGTTTAAAGATAAATTTCATTGATAATTTTAAACACATGACAATTTTTTTGCATATTAAATAGGTACATATGACAAATCATTAAAATATTTATTATTTTGAAAACATAAATCAATAACTAATTGTTGTTAATGCGTATGTTATACGTAGTTGGAATATCCCTACGGGAAATTTTAACAAACTGTCACCGAACTGGGCCCTTTATATGAAATAGACTGGTCACTTTTACATGGCGTTGTCATAGAAGGGGGAAATTGACCCCTTGTGACATGACACAAGACAAATCCTAGTACAGGTACCTGAACTTTGTTTTTTATGAGAGTTCAGTAACCCGTCCTAGGATTTGTCTTGTGACATGTCACAAGGGGTTAACTTCCCCCTCCTATGACAACGCCATGTAAAAGTGACCAGTCTATTTCATATAAAGGGGCCAGTTCGGTGACAGTTTGTTAAAATTTCCCGTACGGATTTTATAAGAATGCAATTTTAGCTGAGACACAAACCTAAACAAAATGGATTTGAAATTGAGTGGACCCTATTATTCAAAACACTAGTTCAGTTGAAAAAAAGCGTTTTCTTAAATTTTTTAAAAAATACTTTTTTTAAAATTTTTTCTTATCAAAAAATTATCAGATTGCATATAACGCAATTAATTCAGCTCTTTGTGACCAGCTGCTAGTAAAGGGCTCTTCCTCTCTTTAGAAATCAATAAACTTATAAAAATAAATCAATAAATAAACACAAATATTTTAAAAACTTATTATTCTTCTTAACCTCAAACCTACTAAATTAAAATTTATAAAATGCACTGTACTAAAATACCTTATAAAAATGCCCTACTGGCAGTCCGTATCCAATATACACAAATTGCCTGCTCTTGAATGAATAAAAACCATACGTCAGTTTGGCAACATTTCCAAAAAAGGAGACACGGAGGAGATCGGATGATAAACAAAAATCTAAAAGTAGAATATTTGTATGTGTCTGTTTGATCACTTCTGAAAGTAAAAAAAACAATAACCGAAAGCTGAATAGGAATGAGAACTATGAATTAGCTACACTGCATTCAAGGCCTTACTTGGGTGAGATCGCTAAACTGTCGCACCTTTCTATAGTTACGTTTGTAATGTAGGAATAAGCACAGCTTCGATACCTACAGCCGACGCACAGTGCTTTGATCCCATATAACGATTGGACACAAATAGAAGGAATGGAGACAGAGTATTGAAATATGGTAAAGTGACATAGAATCCCTTAGTTAAGAAAAATTTTAATTTTTGAAAATATCGGGCCAAGGACAAGCCCACCTCCCATAGGTCCTGAAATTTAAAAATATTATATTAGTAAAATTACAAAAAGTATCCATGCACATAAAACTAGAAACGTTTGTGTCAATTTTTATCAAAATCGAAGCAAGGACTCTTAGTCCTGCCATATATCCTTTATTTTAAAATCTTTATAAAACCTGCAAAAATTATTCGATTGCGATGAAATTTAGCACGTGAATTGATATAAGGTCAAGCCATATTTGTGCCAAATTTGGGTAAAATCGATTCATTAATAAAAAAAATGCCTTTCACAAAAAATGAGTTTTAAACGCTTAACATGATTTTTCTAAAACAAAAAAAAAATTAAATAGGATTAATATAGGAAACTATGTGAATCCTCCATTCAGCGAACTTATGTCAAATACTACGAGGAATGTTTTTGTGTAACATTTTAACCTCTTCAATTAAAGGGACTTTTTTGGCCCCTTTTTAAAACGGACCAAAACTACCCGTAAGTTGAAGAGTTAGAGGGTTAAAATGTTCCGCAAAAATATTTGTCATGAAATTTACTATAAGTCTTTGAAGACATCAGCATTAAAAATTTAACTTAAGTGCCAGTAAGAAGTAAAAACTTAAAATGTGTTTAAGGGTTAATTTCGTACTTATTCAGAATTGGTGCTCAAATGTGCCACAAATCTGGATTTTAGGGAGAAACCATGGGAATATTTCATTTTAGGTATAGGATGTGTTCAGCGAACTTATGTAGAACACTACGAGGAACATTTTTGTGGAACATTTTAACCCTCTAATTTTTCAACCTACGGGTCTTTTTTGTCCCTTTTTAAGAAGGGGCCAAAAAATTCCCTTTCATTGAAGAGTTAGAGGGTTATAATGTTCCACAAAAATGTTCCTCGTAGTGTTTTACCAAAAAAATGTGTTTTTCGGAGCAATAAAAAATAATTTTTTTGTAAACATATATAAAATCCATATTTTAATTGAACTACAAATATATTGAAGTAATTAAAAAAGAAATCTTCGAATAAGTTTTTAAAAAAATGTATTTTTGTCACTGTTAAGTCATTTTTGCATTAAATTCTCTGAGTTTAGTTCCCTCTCTTGGCGGCAAAAGCAATCACACCAAATATCTTTTCACATTTGTTTGAGTTACTTTCTTATCTTTAAAAAAATCCTTCTTTAATCAAAATTTGACACAAAAAATTTTTTTTAATTTTTGTCCATGGGACGAAGCATAGTGCGACGGTTTGTTGAAAAATTATAATATAGAGAAAATCTGACAATAAAATATAAACAATAATACAATTTAATGGAAAATCACTGATGAAGCCTGTCCATAGAAAAATGCAGAAACTAGATCTATTCTGATTTGCAAATTAATGAGTTTATAATTTTTAGAGAAAAAGGTTCATTATTCTTCTTAACGTCAAACCTACTAAAATTACTTTACTCTTTTTCAAAATAAATATACTTTACTTTTTGAACTACTTCTTCAATAGCATTTATTAACTATGAAGTGTTATCAGAACTACACGAAAAATAATATGCCTGTTGGTACAGTAGAAAAATTTGTTACCTTAAAAAAATGCATTCCTCATTTTTTGTTCTAAATCAAATTTGTTAATTTTAATAAATTTTTTGTTAAATTTAACAAATCTAAATTTAAGTAAAATATTGGTAAAACTACAGGTTATTTGTAATAATACTGATTGTAACATTTGGGTTTCAGGACCCTACTCAAAAGTTCTGTCCGTTTTGTTAAATGAATGTTTTTGTCCGATTTTTAGATCATAAATTAATATCACTTTCTGTTTAAATTATTAGTTAAATTAAAGATGATAAAATTTTCAAAGAATAAAAAATTTTGAAACAATCCGATAAGGCCAGACAGAATACGTATTTTCGGCTTTCACTACAAAGCCATAATCAGTGTCGTTTGCCTTGATGGGTTAATCTTGATGGGTTAATCTTTGATGATTTTATATTTGAAAACAAATATAATTTGTATTAAAATTTTTGTATTAAAAATAAAAAATAAAAAAGTTTATTTGAAAATAAAAAAAATTCAATTGAAAAAGCATCCTTTTTTGAGTAATTTTTGAATCAGAAAACAAGTTTTTCTGGGTATCCTGTATATACAGGGATGGATAGCGTGTAAATCAAGCTTAAAGTTAATTGCAAGTTCAATTTAGGCATTTTTTACTTCAAAAGTACTCGATTTTGACCAAAAATTTCTTTTGTAAAAATATATGTGCCTCCTTCAATTTACAAATACTTTCCCATTTAAAATACTGTAAAGACTCTATGCTTTCAAACCATTAAATGTATTTAAATTGGACTTTAATGATATAATCCACTCTTATAATACAATAATTGCATACATTTTTATTTTTAAATTACTGACATAGACTATGTGGTCATCAAACTTTAATTATATAAAATATACATTTTGTTTTTTAATGTACAGCGCGTTGAAAATTACAGTTAATTACTCTTGTGTTAAAATTGCAAACACTCGAAAATAAATGTAAGTAAAATTATAACATTTTAATGGTAGATGATGATGAACTAACAACATTTTGTATAAAAAAATAATATAACTACTTAGATATTAACACAAGCTTGGTAATTGTATATAAATTATTTGTATTTTTACTAATTTGTAACACAAAATGTTGTTCATCAAATTTGATTTTAAGCCAAAAATTAAAAAGAGTTCTGTTAAATTACAGACGTAATTTATGAGTGTATTTCCGAATACTTAATACATATGTATGTAAGTGAGAAACTATTGACTTATATTGTTTCATCAAGTTTTGAACACTTATTATGAAAATGGCAGTCCCATAATAAAAGTGGACAAAAAAAAATAAAAATCGGGCATGCCGATTATATGAAACGCTACACCACACTACGATTTATATTATATTCCGGAAAGCAGATCGGGAAGGAAATTTCAATTAAAGGTGCAATAAAAAGTGGAACCCGTCCAAGTTTTTTTTTGTAGTTACAAACATCAGCACAAAGTTATTACAATATATTCGATACCTCATAGTGTAGAGTACGAGCATAATAATTTTATAAAAACGTGCTTAATAAATTCAAATCACGATTTGTCCGATATTACAACGGATTGGGGTTTCGGACTTTATGGTGTTCATTAGGTCTGATATTCCAGTTTCTAAATCGACTTTAAAATTTCGGGATAAAGCGAAAATGGAGAATGGTTTCATGAATGGTCAATGAATTTCAATTAAAGATTTCTGAATTGCAAAAAGTGTAGTGAATGTTTCACAGAATGCAGGCCTTTATTGTATACCAAAAAATTAAAAAAAAAAAAAAAAAACATGAAAAAGCAATAGAATTTTTGTTATTTTTCGAAGTTTACGGCTTTTCAAATGCTTTAAAAAGAGAACCAGGAGGCACTGAGCTAAAGATAGCACAATTTGATTAATGAATAAACTGCAAAAAACTGCTTTACCATTTAAAATGAATAATTACTAGGGCAAGGAATCCCATGCAAATTCATGTTTTTTCTCGATAGTCCAAAACTAATATGGACTAAATATTTATCCGAATCATCAAATTTATAACAAAATGGCATCGATTTGTAGTTGCATATTTTTGCATATTTTTTTAAAAGTGCATGTTTTTCATATTTTGACTTTAAATGCATATTCTGTGCCTTTTTAATGCATATTTTGCGGTTTTTAATGCATATTTGTGCATATTTTTATTTTTAGGAACATTTTTTATTTTGTAAAAAATATAAAAAATTGATACGTTTTCATATTTTGATTCAATCAAAATAAACATTTGCATAGTGCATATTTTTAAATTTAGCATATTTTTCTTTTTTAGCCTCATATTTTAGGTGCATTTTTTCCATTTTTAAGTGCATGAAAATCCTTGCCCTAATAATTACAATCAAGCTCTGATAATACTTTTCCATCGCTACTAGGGCAAAACATTAATTTTAATCATTTGAATATCGTTAGTCCTTAGCAACATGAAAACTTATGCGCCAAATTTCGTTCTATTATATTCAGAACTATAACCAGTAATGGGATTACTAGGCTTGTTCATTTTGCATGGACACATGAATGGACATCATCAGCACAAACACAATATACCCTGTACCATATCATGGTGTAGCGTATAACAATCATAAATGCTTTTTAACTGGCAGATTTTTGTTATACGCATTTAAAAACGCGAAGCCAACACTAAAATTAATTAATAAAATGATTTCAATATAGTCTATTTGTTATACGTTGTATATACAAATTAAAAAAGAAAATAAAAGTGACTATAAAATTTGTTAAAATATTTATTAAAATATATTAAAATTTATTAACAATCATGAAATGCATACTCAGCAAAAAACACCACAACAACAACAGTATTAAATATTAAAAGCTTATATGTCACATTTCCGCCGGAAAAATAAACCATTCCACTACTCATAAATGATAATAAATTTAAAGTTTTGTTGTTTTTTTTTCTTTTTCATATTCTCTTATGCATCTTAAAACAATGTTGAAAAGTAAGTAGAATACATAACTTGTCACAAGTATGGAAGTGTGCTATAAATTATTTTAACTTTATAATTCTTTATAAACTTTTAATGACAGTTTAATTATGAGTATTTTTGAATTATTTTGATAGAAAAGAATTTATGAATAATTTGTGAGACAAAAAAAATATTTTTTTATAAACAAAACTTCGTTTTTCAAAAGGCACCGACAAAAACTTTTTCACCTAGAAAAACTTTCCCATTAATATTTCCTTCTACACGCAGAAAAACAATCATAGTAAAAATAACAATTTTATCATAACAATTGAATTAACATCTTATGGCCAGTTTTATAGTCAGAACTTAGAATAAATTTGTTCTTTAATTTTTTTTTTTGTCAAACAAAATTTCTAACACAAAAATAATTAAGGCAAAAATTGTTCTTAGTTATGAATATGAAACCCTCAGTGTTTTTTCGAACATTTTAAAACTAAAAATATAATATTTGATCTTAAAGCGAACAAAAAAATAACACTCATTGTACTAAAAATTAATTTTATTAAAGTAAATATGATTCTAGAAAAAATAAGATTTTTAGTATATAAATTAATATATCAACATTCCATAATTTACTTTCGCATTTTAAATATAAAAAGTTTTTGAAAAAAGTACTTATAATGGTAATTCATAATAAGGAAATTGGCCTCGAACTAAATTAATAAATTTCTATAAATAAAAACTTATTTAAATTAATTTAGCAAGTTCGAAGTTAAGAAGAAGAATAAACATTTTTCTCTGAAAAACAAATGAAATGGAAAAACGAGTAAAAAGGTTAAAGTCGGGCATGCCGACTATACAATACCCTACACCAGTCTGATGTATTGTTTGGATCCGAAATTCGAATGGGTTAAAATGGGGCTTATGTCAAAATTTTCTATAATGTGAGTCAGTGCACCAAATTTCATTAAAATATCTTAATATTTGCGACCTGCAGTTTGTAACCAAGCCAATTTTGGGGGGACCCTTATATGGGCACTAGTTCTAAACAATGACCGATGTTCACCAAAATCAATAGGCTTCGTCCTTGGGCCAACATAGGTCTATGTACCAAATTTCATCAAAATATCTTAATATTTGCGACCTGCAGCGTATAAACAATATAATTTTGGGTGGACCCTTATATGGGCACTAGTTCTAAACATGGACCGATGTTCACCAAAATCAATGGGCTTCGTCCTTGGGCCAACATAGGTCTATGTACCAAATTTCATCAAAATATCTTAATATTTGCGACCTGCAGCGTATAAACAGTATAATTTTGGTAGGACCCTTATATGGGCACTAGGTCTAAACATAGACCGATGTTCACCAAAATCAAACTTGTTCGTCCTTGGGCCAACATAGGTCTGCGTACCAAATTTCATCAAAATATCTTAATAGTTGCGACCTGTAGAGTGCGCACAAGATTGCATGGACAGACAGACAGACGGACGGACAGACGGACATCGTTAAATCGAAATAAAAAAAAATTCTGAACCGATCGGTATACTATAAGGTGGGTCTACGACCAATATTTTTTGGTGTTACAAACATCAGCACAAACTTATAATACCCTGACCACATAGTGGTGTAGGGTATAAAAAAATGAAAGAAAACAAACTTAGTTTGATTTCAAAGCTTTTTCTATTTAATATAGTTTTTGCTTCACTTTGAAATTATTTTTCTGTGTGTAAAAAGCATGACTCATAAAACGGTTTCTTTTGCTTCACATGACTTTTAGCAATTAATTGCCACTTTTTCAAACTCACTAAAATACATTCACATATCAATTTTTGTGCTTTACAGGAAATTTCTACGAAAATTCTGTAGAAATTTATTTAAAGTAGTTTCTTGGTATTCACACTCCATACCCGGACACCTTTTTGTTTTTATTTTTTAATCCAATTTTTATTTATACACAGAACGTGCATAGTATGCACTCTTTTTATTAATGTTTATACAAAAGCGACAGCGAAAAGCAAAGTAAATAAAAATGGTAAACAAATTTACGGTTCAGTGAACTAGATCATTGAGTAAATGAATGAAAAGGTAGGTAGGTACTCCTATCGGCGTACTTATTTGTGATGTTAACTTCACTTATGACAATACATTAGTAAAAAATTTGTCAATAGGGTTTCAAATCGATTTGACTAATTTTTAATAAATTTTTGTTTAAAACACTGAATTAAACAAAGATTTTAGTTACGAGTATTTTTATTTAATATATATACCCCTAAATTCATAAACGCTTTGTAAAATTATAGGAGGTTTATTGAACAAATTTTGTATGAAAATGACGTTTTGTAAACCTGCTATAACTTTACAAAGCATTTATGAATTGAGGGGTTAATATTTAGTGTTAATTTTTTATAACTAATTTTTAAGAACCAATTTGTTAAATTTACAATTGTTAAATTTACAATACACAATTTATTGTTAAAATTTTATAATATTTTCATGTTCCTACTATTGGCCGGTAAATGGCGCCACCAGTGTATCTGCAGTTTTAAAGATGACGCTATTTATTCCCCTCCAGATTTTTTAAATGGCCCATATCTCGACTAAGAGAGACAGAGCAAAATGGACGTAGATTTCGACTGTCCCTAACTAATTAAAACCCCTGTGAAAAGGGGGAACTTAGTGGGGTCTTTGGCCCTCACTATTTGTTTTAATAAACAATTCTCTTTTACAAAATGGCGAAAACGAAGCGAGGTAAAGTAAAACGGACAAAACATTTGCTCTTTCGGAGTATTTTTACATGCCCTTAGATGATATAAAGCAGGTCCAGGTCCGTGAAAACTTTAGGACTGCATATATTTACAAATAAAACTGTAGTTTTACTAAATTAGTTTTATTTAAATTTAACAAAAGTGTTAAAATTAATAAATTTTATTTTAAGCCAAAAAACGGGAATAAATTTTGTTAAAGTAACAAATTTTTCTCTTCAGCCAACAGACATATTATTTTGAGTGTAATGTTAGTAATATTTAAATTACACATGTTTCAGTTATCTATCCATGGGGATTTAATTTAAATGTCTTTTGTTCGGGATTTTCTTAAATTTATTTCAATTGAATTAAAGTTCTAATACGTCTCCGAATACACAGAAATATGATTGCCAATAAGATTATAATTAAAATTTAGATTGAATCAAAATTTTTTTGAAAATTTCCGAATAAGTAAAACTTCAGATAAATATTCGTTGTTAAAAGGAAGGTCTTCGAATGTGGTTCCCTCAGATTTGAATGAAATTTGGATATGATATGGATATTTGGAGATGACAGAAAAATAAGAATTTTCACTAGCCTGCACCTCAAAAAAAAGTTCCCCGTACACCGTCCAATCTAAATTATTTTTGCAAGAAGGTTTAAAACAAAAATTTTTTTTTGCCAAACGTAGGTGTCGCCATTTTACTTTTTTCGTTATATCTTTGGCGTTTACAGTTGGATCTTAAAGTATGATACATCGTTGTTTTTCTCTCGAGGGGACCAATGTTTTTCTCTAAGGGCCGTTGACCTTAAGTATCCCGTTCTAGTAGTTACCCACCAGATCTCAGTTGCTACAACCCTAATATCAGAAAATTAAAGCTCGCAAAAAATCATTAAACTTTTGCTTAGGAAGAAAACTAAGCAGAAATTTTTTATTTTTTTGGTTGCCGAACATAGGGCAACCTTTTTAAATTTTTTCCATTGGATTTTTCCTTTATAGCAAAACACTGGTCTCCTCGCGGCAAACAAATCGATATATCACACTTTAAAATCCAACTTTAAATGCCGAAGCTATAAAAAAAATTAAAAAAGGCGACCCCTACGTTCGTGAAAAAAAATGTTTTTGAAATTGCCTTGCAAAAATACTTTATATTTGAAGATATATAGCGCACTTTTTTTTTGCCTGTAAGGTGGTACGGTTTAATGTTCATCTTCTTAGTGGTGTTCAAAATGTCCCCGTTATTCGTTAAATTAACAAAATTTATTTCTTTTTTGCTAAAACACATTCCTTATTAAATTTAACATCTAAATTTAAGTAAAAAATAAGTACAACTACAATTTTATTTGTAATTATACTGATTCGTGAAATTTATTTAAATTATAGGTTTTCGGCCACTATAATTTAAATAAACACCCCGGAACTAGCCCATATCATGTAAGGGGTACTAGGGGCACGTACACTCATAGAAATAAATCTGTAAAAATAGCAGAAAAAGTTACTGAAAATTTGCTAAAAATGATGCTGCAGAAAAAACTGCTAAAGCTAGCTGATTTTTTGCTAAGTACTAGTAAAATAAGAACAGCAAAACTAATATTGTTAAACCTCTAACCGGCAAGCCCGCCTCCAGGCGGGGTATATTAAATTGACCAGAAATGCGCCAAAGGAGTATTTTATAATAAGAGATTGTGCTTTTTCAACAGAAAACAAAATTTATTAAATTTTTTGTGAAGAATTTTTTTGTATAAAATGCACGGTTGGGAAGCGAGAAAGTGTCAAAAATAAAATTTCGTAAAATTTCAAAAATTAAATATTTTAAAACAAACAAAATTTTAAAAAATCTTAAAAATATATTTAAATAAACTAAAACAATTGATAATGACCATAAAGTAAGATTGAAGCTTAATATGTTCCAAAAATTCCTTACTTTGGTCCAAGGACACACAGGATTCCATAAGGATATCTTTAAAGGACATCGTCTTAACTTGAAAACTAATGGACGGATTTTTATGAAATTTGGTAAAAATAATATATTTGGTATAAGTAGCAAAGCTTAAAATTTTGAATAATATATATTGAAGTTTTGGTGCGTTTTCGCTCAATTTCGCATTTTTCGGAAAACGAAAATCGCTGCATTCTCTTAAGTAACTGCACAAAAAATGTAATTTTTTTATTGCAATTACATCTTGGTAAGAGAAATAATTTGTGCTTAAACCTAGTAATTTCTATGCGCTAGTTTTCGAGATTCACCCTTAAACTATTTTGGCCCATATCGCCTAAAGTAGGCAACGAAAAAAAATTTTGTAAAAGAACTTATTGTTTGTTTTTCGTGAGGAATACATGTTATAAATTTCATTGCAAAAAAGCTTTGGCCAGTTAGAGGGTTAAATTTAGAAAAATTTAGTTATATTTAAATTAACTTTTAGTTAATTGAAAATAACAAATTGTACTGTAAAATTTTCAGAAAATTTTGCTAAATATTATTAGACTAAAAATAGCAAAAACAATCTGTTATATATCTACAAAATTTTAGCTATTTTTAAGCTAAATTTAATTGAATGCAAATAGCAGTCTATCGTGCTAAAATATGATAAAATAAAATAAAAAAATCGAAAAAAAAACTTTGAACATTTTAAATTTTTTTGTGATTTTTTAGGCTACTAATTATTTTGAAAAATTTTTTTGCTGATTTCAGCAGGTTATTTTCCATTAACAAAAATTTAACTCAAATATAACTAAAATTCTGTACATATAACAGTTTTCTTTTTGCTGTTCATATATTACTAATATATAGCAAAAATAAACTGTTAATTTAGCAGTTTTTTCTGCAGCATTATTTTTAACTAATTTTTAGTAGTTTTAACTAAATTTTTTACAGGCTTTTTTCTATTAGTGTAGTTATTAAATCCCAATTATCTTGATATTTATGCTTACTTTCAAAATTAAATATTGATTTGGTTTAAAGTTCAAATTGAAAACAAATGTTCTCTCCATTAGCATTGAAAGTAAAACTAACCCAGGAAAATTTTTTACAATCGGTAGCCAACCACACCCATTCTACAACTGGTTCCACTGCAACCGATTCCATGGAACTGGTTCCGGAACCAGTTCCTGGGATCCTATATGGAAGGTGTGGGTGACGTAGAATCAGTTACAGAACTAGTTCCAGAACTGATTCTAGAGCAACCGGTTCCACTTTGGAGCCATAGAAGGGGTTGCTTTTGGGACAATTTCAAACAAATAGAATCGGTGTTAGAATCGACAGAAGAAGGGGTTGTGAATGAAAAGTAGCTATTGTACAACCGATTCTTTGGAACAGAAAATTTTCCTGGGAAGTTAAGGTTTTTTTATTATCAGAACTTTCAAACAAATTGTTTATAACATGATGACAGAAATATTCTAATTTAATTAACATACCAACAATAATACTAAACCTAACATGCATATAAATTGAAAAAAAGAGTAAAAAGGTTTAAAAAATTTTCACAGCCATAAACAAAACACACTAAATGCTACCGTATTCTCATTCTTTTATTGTAATATACTCGTAGATTTCCTTTTGGATGGCGTCATATGTTAGAAAAACCACAGTGATTACCATAAATACTATTCGAATATATTTTCAATATTTGTTTTTAAATTAAAGAAAGTCATAAACTGTTTTAAAACTCCTTTTGTAATCAAGTCATTGACCATATTATAAAATAAATATTTATTACAATTGATTTTCATTATTTACTCAAACATTTAGATAAGAACCAATAACTTGAAGATTCTTTTTTTTTTTCTTTTCTTCGTCATCATTATTTTTATTCTTCTAACCAGTTGATTTATATTGTTTATTCTATAACTCAGCAAGTTTTTAAGTTTTCTACTCTTTAAAAAAAATGCATCTTTTTTTATAATAAATAATTTAATTGATAAACTCTTGAAACGAATAAGAAAGATACAGACTGAAATTAAATCTACAAGACAACAACCCTTTTACCACAAGCATCTACTGGCAGTTTCCAAGATTTTTAATGAAATTTAAGATCTTTTGTACAAAGATAATATGACTACGAGTAGATTTTTTTCTTATTTCAGAATAATCCTCAGACTCTTGCATATATTAAGTGTTCAAAAGTTATTAAGCATCATCCCTTCTTCTTTTCCTTAGTTGATTTTTTTTTTATAATATTCCATATTTAAATGTATATTTTAAAGATAATAAGTTTAGTTTATTTTAACAAACACAAAACAAAAGAAATTCTGACCACTATGTTCAAATATACTTCGTATAAGAATATACAATATAGAATTCCAAAATCTGACTAATTAAAAATGATGAGTTCTTGGTAAAAAAGATATTTTCTAAACTATACTGACATCATGAAGGTCATGATTAATAAATTTCATTAAAGACAGAAAGAAAAGGAAACAAATTAGAAGATTTTGTTCAACAAATTTAGATTTTTAGATAGTAAAAGATTAATAGAATAAAAAATTAAATTATAAATTGCTACCAGATTTATAAAATGATAAGCACACAAAATTAATGACCGAAAAATTTTCATTTAAAAATTTGTTAGAGGTAATACTTTTTAAAAGGAAATTTCTACTTATCACTTTTAATTTAAACCCAGCAAAAAATTTGCATTTAAAAAAGTTTACAAAAAGTTTGCAAGCAAATTTTAAAGTTTATGACGTTTTATAATTATAGCGTAGAACGGTCACAGGCCGTTAGAATAACGTAGAACGGTTGATTCTGAATACGTATTGAATTCGCGGATACACTAATAGAAAAAAGTCTGTAAAAATTTTAGTTAAAACTACTAAAAGTTATTTAAAAATGACTTTGCAGAAAAAAACTGTTGAAATTAGCAGATTTGTTTGCTAAGCTAAGAACAGCAAAAATAAAATTGTTAAATTTACAGAATTTTAGTTATATTTAAGTTAACTTGCTATTTAAATAACTGTATAACTTTTTATGGAGAATACTGTACATTTTGTAACAACCCTCAAACATTTTTCTAAAATTTACGGTCAAAGATTACCCACCCTTCCTGTAACCTCTTTGTTGCAATAAATCAATGTTATTTTTTTGTTTGTAATGAGTTTAAATGTATTACAATACAGAAATGTTTAAGGATTCCTTGTACCACTATTATTACGTACTAATATTACGTATTAGAATTAAAAATCCAAACGCGTGTTTAACTTATATTTTATTAAATATATTGAAACAAAATCATTAGGAAATAAACTAAACTATAATTTCACAATAATAATGAAATAACAATGAACGTGTTTTATTAGACAACACGTGTCTGTCTCATTTATTTTCTGTAGAAAATCTAATTATTTTTAGTATTTTATTCAACGACGTTTCTTTCTTTTTGCCATGACATAAACATGACTACAAAAAAAATATTCAAAAATTACAAACATATGAAAAATATTACAATAACTCAAAAAATTTTGCAACTGATTTGCTAGTTAGAATTCAACCAATAGTTAAATAAAATTTTTACCTGGGAAACAATAATAAATTTTACCTGGGAAACAATAACAAATATGTTAGTTTATGTCCCAAATTTTAGCTAATGGGGAATTGTAAAATGGTTGGTTAAAACAAAGATTTGTAAAAGTTTTTTTCTATAGCAAATTTATTGAATTCCAATAGATTTTCACTGCAGAAAACTTATTTTATTAAAAAATTATCCATAATACATTACCCAGCAAAAATATGTGTAAGTCATTCAAAACAAACAACTTTTAAATTGGTTACAATGGAGCGATAAGTGCTCTTTTTCTGTTTCGAATGTATGTGCTTTAAAACAACTTTCAAAAATGTATATATAATGTTGTTTTTTCTTTGTAGATGCATTTGTTTGTAAATTACGAATTTATTAGAGATTTCATTTTTTTCTCTAAAAAAACAAAAAAATTAATAAAATTTCACGTACTTTATTAATTTACGATTATTTACATATTTTTTAATTATTCGTACATATTGTTACGTTTTTGCTTTTTAAAAACGTTGGTTTATTTCCCTTATTTCTATTGCAATCAAAATAACCAGTCCCAACGCTGACACCAATTATTACGTTTTACCTCACAAAACGTTCGTTTATAAACTGTCCTGGTGCTGTCACAGCGATAATAACAACCAATTAGCCAATAACCAAAACACGAAGACACTGAAGTTTGAAATAGCTTAGACACTCGTATTTATTTACACACTATTACTTATTTACAAACTTTCTCTATTATGACCATTACTAGAGCGCTACTAACTTTAATACGATATTAACTCGCGGTCTTAACAGCACAACTGTTAATTATCAACTTCTTCTTACTAATGTTAACGCGCGCCTTATATAGTAACAGCCATTCTTCTACAACATGCTGGATAATTCTAGCATGCTATACTTAACTCTACATACGCTTAAAGACTATACATACACACAAACACTTATCATTAACCAGCTACACAATATTACTCTACATTAGGCTTGACATTATACATACACACAAACTCTTATAAAAAACTTACATTACGCTTAAAGACTATACACACACACAAACTCTTATAGTCAAGCAACTATACAATTCTAATGCGTAATTAATCATAGCATATACTTAGGTGGACAATTAAATATAGTACTACGTTGCCAGATTGATGTATTTTGTCCATCACGTCTCTTGGGCTATTTTCTTCTAGGAAAGTCCAGAGTTTTCTATACTAGGCCAAGCCATTTTCGTAACAATATTTTAAAAAATACTTCAATTGCAGTTCCCATTGAAAAAGGGAAGGAAATAAAGAATTGGATCCCATTGAATATCCTTGACTATGACCCAAATATGAATTCTTCTTTTCACTAAATGCAAATATATAAAACTTAACAATTAAAATGTATTGTTAAGGCTCTATGTAAGTCGCTCGCGTACACCAAAGAAATATGTTAATAAAATTTGTTGCAATGTTAACACATGTTATCATTTAAAACAGACCCGTCAAGAGTTTGGTTAACAGAGGTTGAGTATCCTACAATCCTTTACTCGTTACTTGTACACAAAAAGATTTATAAATGTCACCTGCTTTAAATTTCGATATGCTTTAATTGAATCTACACCTTATAAATCGTAAAATAAAATTAAATAAATAATTCTATAGTGACAAAAAATATATTATTTCTTCAACTCAAAAATAGATCTTTAAAAAATGACTGCCGTCAACTTTAAAATGTCAAGAGGATTTTGCCAATTAAAGTTACATATTTTAATTAAAGTTAAAAATTGGTAAATGAACTTCTTTAGCATAAGAATTTAACTAATAACGTATTGCAAATTATATAACTTAATGCATCGTTTTCTAAAAACGTTGATTTTCAACTTACGATGGTTGCCTTGCAAAATTCAAATATTCAAATAACGCCTTCGAAATATGTCTTGGAAAAAACTGTTCTCCAACGGTTTTCGGATTCTTTAATGAATTTAAAGCTAAAATTTCAATCATAGATCTGCGGCTTGAGCAAATTTATAATAATGTCCTTATTACTGTAGAGTTTTTAAAATGTAGATGCTTTTCTTTCCTTTATTTGTTAAAATGAAAAAAAAAAAAAAAAATATGAAAAAATAGTTTCATAGTACGCTTTAATATTCTGAAAATTCTTTGAGTAATGTTTTTAAAAAATTTAATCAGAGTAGGTTATATATAACTTTTAGGCCCAGTTTTTAGGATGTAGATTATCTTTAAACTTAGTTTATAACTGGAATACTGCTTCTAAAATGTGATATATTTTATTTTCTTTCAATGAAGACCGAAATTCTAAACGAGAAAAAGTTGTTCAGGAAAATTTTTCTTAATAAAATTGAAATGGCTGATATAATTAGTTTTTGGTTTCACTAAACCAAGTTTAACTGACATCCCAAAAACTCGGCCTTAGTGTATTAATCTTATTTAATTCAATATCGTATCCTTTTTGAATTTAAAGACTGAAGAAAACATGTTACAAACTTATTTAAAAAAACAAAAATTAAACAAAAATTTTGGTTTTGTCTGATTTTGACTTAATCGAATTGATTCTGATGCAAAAGAAGTGTTTCCTTAATATTGCCCTACAAATAATAATAAATTGAAACTTTTGTTATACAATAGGTTCAGAAATGGGCTCTGTAAAGGCTAAACATTAAAATTGGCTCTAAAATATGCTATTTCAGACATTATAAAAACCACATTTAAATCACTTTGAAAAATGTATTATATTATATATTATAAAGAGTACTTCTAAATTACTCTAAAAATGCAAACAAAATGTACTCGTATTGATGTGATGAAAATGTATACCTAAAAACCATACTTTTATTAACATCATGTAATCACTTTTAAATTACTAACAAAATGCTTAAATTGAACTACTGACAACATGGGACATCACGTGTAAAATAAATCAGTGTTAGAGCTAAATTGTAACTACTTCACAATCAGTTGATGCTATTCGGAGTGCTTTTAAAATAACTTTTTTGTAATGACTTTTTTTGCTGGGTATGTAATAGTTTTAAAGAAGTATGTTAACTTTTATGAGTTACTGTAAACATTTTCAAATTATAGTTTATTAGAAACATGTTGTACAATTTTATAAACAACTCTATACAAAAGTTGATGACTGCTTGTTATGTTTGTTGTTTGTTTAGAAATCAATATATTGATGTATTTTATAACAATAGGGGATTTTCCATATCCTTTTTCAAATTTTTATAATAAATAACAATTTGTAATTTTGTTTATTCACTTGAAGAATAGTATAACTACGGCAAATAAATAAAAACTTCCTAGTCATAATAATACAGAAATAAAAATACATATTTGCAAAATTATAAGAGCTGGAAGGAGAAGGAAGGCATTAATTGAGGCAACTGAAAGGAGCAGACATATCTTCGCAGTCCTAAATTTTCGATTAATACTTATAATGAAAAACATAGAGGCGGAAAATTTTGTTTTTTTGGTCCAAACTTATGGAGATATCAGAGAAAATTCTAAAAAATTATGTAGCACATTGGGCGCCATTTATTAAAATAAAGTATTGTACCAGAGTCAATAAATGAAATTTACCCAACTTATGGTAGGAAACTGTACTCCTACTGTACTCCTACTATAAATTTACACTATGTGTGTAATTGAAAAAACCATGTACATTATGTTTAAGTTGGTGCACAAATGTTGTGTAATTTTACATTGAAAGTGCTTAAAAATAAATTAAAATTTTAAAATTGTTGTGTTAATTCACTAAATTTGTTGTAAAACAGCATGTTTTACGTGTATAAATAAATATCAAATAAATGCCAAATCGATTAACTCCACTTTCTGAATTTTATAAAACTTTAATTTCAAAACACTTTATTGACTCCTAAGTGTATAATATTCAAAACAAAATTCTCTGATAATAAATATTAACACTACTAAATGGCAAAATTTATAATTTAACAGGAATTTAGAAAAAATAATTTATACTATTTTCTCATTGAGACTCATTCATTTTTGTTTATGGAGTTAATCGAGTTTACAAGTGAAGTATTCAAATATAGGATTTTATAATTTTGGAATGCATCTGATTGATGCATTTGTTTTTAATACAACTTTTATTTAGCGATAATATAAAAGTTTTACATACCACCACCAAATGGTTTGATGCTCTTACTACACTAACCAAGTACTTTCCATTGACGTTGGAATTATCCACCACCTGATCATGACCTTAAATTTGTGTCATACACAGAAAGAATTTACAAAATTCTAATTAAATTTTTAAACACCTTTCTCATACCAAATTTGTAAATACAAAAAAAAAACTTTTTAAAAAGGCACCAACAAAGAAATTTGTAAATCTAAAAAAAAAATTCTTTTGGTTTTTGTAACTTTGAATTTTTATTTTTAAACAATTTTTATATGAAAGATAACAATTTACAAACGAGTTATAAATATTTCAAACAAAAAATTGTTGGAAATAAAATTTCAATTTAAAAGAAAATGTGATTACTTCTACAAATTCCCATTGTTGTTGCCTACTGTTTTTTCTGTGTAGTGTTATCTTTAAAAATTTGACTTGTAGGTTGATTACAATGACATATGGGCAGACTGATGGACTTAACTTAGAAACTGAATCTGAAAGTGACACAAAAATCTGCAGAAACACAAGATATGATATTTCAAAGAATGGCGTAGGGTATAGAAATCAGAGAACTGCAACTGCTGATTGCAAAACCATCATACGTAACTTTTGTCTACATGAGACATAAATTAGTTAACATGGCCACAAACATCATGTTAATGGTAAGTGTGGACCACTCATTTTAATGTTATGATTTACGTTTTTTCTGTGTTAACATTGTTGTTAAAGCAGATGTTAAGAAAACTATTTTATAACATCTCAGTCGATGCCATATGTTTTTACTGCTTAATGGCATCACCAATAAACAACGCTTATGAAAAAAAACAAAGAAAATATATAAAAACAGTGTAATTGTGAAGTAATTTGCATTATTAGAACTTAAAATGTAGTATTCTTTTTATTTATCAAAGAAAAAATATACAACCAATTAATTACTGTGAAATAAAAGACATTAATTTGCGACTGACTCCGGCAAGAAAAAATTATTAATGAAATTTCTTAACATTAGTGTTCTCCACCACAATAGTATTAGATTTTATCTCTGACTCTCATAACAGCTATCTTAACAGAATCTCATAGCTAATGGAGACTCAGAGTAATCAACACCCGAATAAACATTCGCTTGCGTTCAAGCGCCGAATATACTCAAATACACATATTCATTGCTGATTTTAAATCAATCAACCCAAGTGATTTTTTTTTTGCATCGTTGATTTAATCATTTGTTGATTTCATATGTTACATTCATTTCATTCATATTCGTTCAGACCAACGATTATTATTTTGGTGTAGAATAAAATCAGAAAAAACTAAAATGAACGCGTTGATTTTATTCATGATTGCAACCAAATAAAAGAAAAATAATTTCATAACAATAAAGAGGGGGTTTACAGTATCAGATTGTGTAGAAACAAATTTAATAAATGGTACAGTGACCATTCCCATTATAAAACAATAAGATTTTATTTATTGTTTTTTTTTTATTTATAAAACAACTAATACTTTGATTTATTCATGTGAGTTTAAATGTTCGATCAGCCGACTACGAGTTCAACA
The DNA here is from genome assembly GCA_949987735.1 of Leucophora obtusa. NCBI lineage: Eukaryota > Metazoa > Arthropoda > Insecta > Diptera > Anthomyiidae > Leucophora > Leucophora obtusa. Next base: position 46,307,057 of record OX465295.1, read on the forward strand.
GCATGATGGTGATTTTATTCAACAGTGAGATTTTTTGAGTGATTAAATGTGAATAAAACATGTTCGACAGACAACTCAAACTAATCCGAAATACGCGTTGAGCAGCATGATATTGATTTTGGTTGATTTGAGTATTATTGAGTGATTAAATGTGAATTTTAGTGTATGATTAAATCAAGAAAAAAGTTGATTTTGCAGTTCTCTGATAAAAATGAACAAGTCGTGCCATACCTAAAATGGCGCCCAACGCGAAGCACCACATAATTCAATTGCATTCAACTGGATAAGGATATATCATTAAATTTTAAATTTTGCAAATACAAACTATTTTCTTACTTTATATTTTTAAATTTTTGTACACCATATTTAAGCTGGTCGCTTTAATTGTGTTTTAACTCATTACGTTATCATTTCACCTAGTAACCAACAATCAAAGGAAACAAAGTGTTCGCTTGAGGGTTTTCCTCTAGTTTCTTAATAAATGTGTGAACTAATGGGTTGTTTTATATAATTTCCTAGATAAACTAACTTACAATGTAAAGTAATTATGTCATATAGTCACTTGGTTATTATTATTTAAAACTAAAGTTACTGTAACAGGTATTTTTTTTTCTTCTTTTCGAATAAGTTGCATGCAATGAAATACGAGTAATTATTTCTGTTTTTTATGTTCATTAACAATTTTGTTTGCAATTTTTTTTTTCACTTTTAGTTAATAGTGTTTTGTTTTTTTTCTGGTTTATTCACCTGTAAATTTTTTTTAGCTGTTATTTGAATTTTTCCATTTAAATTGTTTAACCATTTGTAACGCATGTCATATCAAAAAAAGGGAGACAAAGTAGTTTTTTGTTTTTGTCATTTCCTTTGTGTCTTTTATTTGTCTGGTTCACCACAATATGGTTTAGTGAGTTTTTATTATTTTCGACAGGATGTTTGCAAAAAATATATAACAAAGAAATAAGAGCAAATAATTTATCTCCATTTAAATGGAGTTTTAGTTAAAATAACTACAACATTTACGGAATAAATTTCAATAAAATGGAAGTTTTTTTCATTTCACAGCCTAGATACAATTTCAACAAATGATTACTTGACAAGTTTTTTTTTACTCAAAATTAGTTTTTTAATCAGTTAAATGAGTCACTATGGAAATTGGTTAAAATCGTTCCATAAATTAAACATTTTTTTTAGAAAATTTTCCTTAACTAAATGTAGTTTCAAAAACAACAGACAAATGAGGGAATATTTACCAATATTTAGTAGTTAAATTTAACTATTTTTCGATTTATCATCAATTGGTATAAATAAAATCATACTAATTCTAAACAACCATAAATTTTAACTAGTAACAAAAAAATCAGTAGTTTTTGTTAGCTGTTTTTTAAATAAATATCAATTAGACACTGTATGTTAACTGTAATTACAGTTGAACCCTGCAAGTAGGTACTGGAATTGTAAAAGTATTGAGTATTTGGTTTATTAACAGACTGATATGTAGTAGCTGCAAGTGTATATGTTGATGCATTACAAACGGAATGATAAATCTCCCCAGTGCAGAAAAAAACTACTAATTAAAAGGTTGTTCAACCCATTATCAGGTAATTTTAACTACTCATTCCTTTTAGATGATTATGACGTGCAAAATAATAAGTGGTATTGCTTTTCAATTTTGCAAAACTAATGAGTATAAAAATAAATTTTCAAACAAAACCAAAAGTTTTTTATTGTTGTTTTTTAATAAAAATGTCCTCGTCTCGGGAATCGAACTGGGAATATTAGATTACCAGCCGACAACTGTACCATCTGATCTATCTTGACATGTAATATTTGGTACGTATTATTGTATATCTTAAAATAATTTTGAAGGTAGGTAGGTAGTCGAAAAGTAATGCTATCCCATTACCGTTTCAACACTAGATCTTTAGAAGAATATTTTTTCGCAGTACATTGCGTTTTCATTATAGAAACGACGACTGTAAACCTAGTTTTTATATTTTTATACAAGAATTCATCAACTCTTATTGTCAGCAATCTGGCTTCAACAATGAAACTTTAATTGATGATCATAAAACGCTTATTACAAAAAGTATATGGCAGAAAATACTTAGATTCATCACATAGTGGGGCAGATTTAAAATAGTTTAGAAATAATTCATTGGCATGAAGTTTCACACAACCATAGCCAAAGTATGTTCGAGCAAAAGTTCCGTTAAGGTATTCCAAGTTTTGCAATAAGGCCCCAGAGTAGTAGTCCGATAAAGCGATTGTAGTTATTTTAAGTGAAATTGTAGTAGTTTTAGTCAGGAAAAAACTTCAATATTTTTGGCAGTTGTTTTTTAAAGAACCTACAAAAACTACTGCATTTTAGTTTATGTAGTTATTTCGAATTTTTTAACAAACAACTGTAACACACCAATCTTTAAATGCGTGTGTTTTTATATTCATTAATTTTTGTCATGTAGGGTAGAGGGGGGATCCTTCGCCAGTGGGGCACATACACTAATCCCATTTTTCGCCGATGTTAAGGGAGATAAAAAATTGGAAAAAATTTATTTTGTGCATTTTTCGAGTACCTTTCCTTGACATCCACTTTGAAGAATTTATATCACATGTGGTAGCAGACAGAAGTGTTTTTGTGGTTTTTGGGGTGCCAAAAAAATAATTCAAAGCAACTACATTTTGCAATAACTTCCTCAAATCGTGTGATAAAAAAATAATTTTTCATTATGTCAGCCCTATGATCCTAAGCTTTCAGAAAATAATAATTAGATTTTAATAAATGCTTTAAAAGTGCGAAAAATATTAATTTTATATTAGTGCCCGTCTCTGGGGCACAATCACCAGATGGCCCCTGGAGCTACGAAGAGTTGGTGCAACACTGCCTAAAATGTTCTATAAGGCTTTTCTATATATTTGAAATATGTTTAATAGTAAACTAGAACAATCGCGTTCATCAAATTTAAGACAATACATAATTAAATCATACACAGTAAAAAAAATTGGATGTAATGCTTTACAAACTACTTCTTTCACTGCTTCACAAGTATCCGTTAGTGTATTTTTACTCCTTTTGTAGAAGTAATTCTGAACAACTTCAAAAAATCACTTCTTGCATTGCTCCTAAGTATCCGTTAGTATATTTTTACAGGTTTCATAGAATTACTTTGAACAACATCCAAAAAATCACTTAAGTATTGCCTCTAAAGCATAATTGCTCTAAAAGTGATCCTAAAAAGGGATTTTGATTTGGTATTTCTAAACAGAGTATCGCAGGTTCGATTCCTGGAGGGACCAATATTTTTTTAGTTTTTTATTGTTTTTTTATTGTTTTTTAATTTTTTTTTTTAATTTTTAAAATTAATTTTTTTTTAATTCTTCTATTTTTAAAAATATATAAGATGAGTAAAAAAGTTAAAGTCGGGCATGCCGACTACGAGGGGTACTATTTATATTTCGGAAATAGCAAACATTGCTAAAGCGGAACAGTGGCCACATGACTCATTCGGCCGAAGAAACAGGCGACCATTTGCTTCGCTGTGCTTCTTCCATGAACAAATTTTGTTGGATTTCGCTCGCCTTGGAATACCCACACGGACGATTGCTGTTTTGTTTCCGGCTCATACGCACATATCCATGATTCGTCACCTGTCACAATTTTATACACGTCTTCTAAAGCACCACGGTCAAACTTTTTATTCATTCTCTTACACCAATCGATGCGAACCTTTTTTTGAGCGATTGATAAATTATTGGATATCCAACGAGAGCCAATTTTTTTTACAACTAAATGTTCATGCAAAATCGAATGTATTGAAGTGAAACTAATGTGCAAGGATGCCTCTATCTCACGATATGTCACATGACGATCTTGCATTATCAGTTCACGCGCTGCATCGATGTTTTTTGGCACAACAACCGATTTTGGACGACCTTCATGGAATTCGTCGGCGACCGAACCACGACCACAATTGAATTCACTATACCAGCGATATACTGTGGTTTTTGATGATGATTTATCGCCATACAAAGAAATGAGTTCATCGACACATTCTTGTTGAGATAATCCACGTCGAAAGTTGTGCAAAATAATCCAACGAAAACCTTCTCTTGAAATTTCCAGTTTTTTTTCAAATGATTTTCTTAACTCACTGTAAACAAAACATATAGCACTTGTACATCAAAACCCTGTGAGTACGTTTATGCTAAAAAATGTCAAATTTTATTATGGTGTTGCCAGATATTAGCTATTGACATTAGTGTTGCCAGTTCCCGAGATATAAATAGTACCCCGTGTATAAAACGCTACACCAGTTTGGTTAAAAGCCCACTAATGTTTGGATCCGAAATTCGAATGGGTTAAAATGGACTTGTGTCAAAATTTTCTATAAAATGCTACAGGAAGAGAAAATCGGAAATATAGCCCATATGGGAAATAGGTCCAAATATGGACCGATCCTATCTAGAATCAATAGGCTTTGTCCTTGCGACCATGTGAGTTGGCTCACGTGTAAACAAGCCAATTTTGGGGGACCATTATATGGACGGATTTTAACCAAAATAAATAGGCTTCGTCCTTGGGCCGACATAGGTCGGTGTACCAAGTTTGATCAAAATATCTTAATATTGGCGACCTGTAGAGTGCGCACAAGAATGCATGGACAGACGGACGGACGGAGAGCCGGATGTTAAATCGAAACAGAAAGTGATTCTGAGTCGATCGGTATACTAGGTCCAATATTTTTTGGTGTTACAAACATCAGCAGAAACTTATTATACCCTACCCAGGTAGTGGTTTAGGGTATAATGATGAAAAATTGCTTTTTATGCGCTTATGAAAATAGTACTGAAAGCAATACTGAATTGCAGTGCACCTTTTGCACTTGTTTAAAAAGTACTTTTATTGAAGAGAATAGCTCGCAATGACAAAGTGGTGTTTTTATGCCAGTCAGTTTTCATATCAAAGAATAGATCAGCGTTAGAGAGCTAGACTAGCAATCATGAGGTCGCAAGTTCGATACCCGGTGGCGGCAATAAAAAACTTTTGTAAAGTAAAACAAATATTATTTTTATTTTTTGTTAGATTTAAAAAACTACATACAGGTAAACTACAGAGAATAAAAATTTAAAAAATTCGATAAAGCCAGCAGGATAGAATACGTATTTTCTGGTCCCGCTACAGACCCATCTTCATTATCCATACCTTTGTTGGTTAATAACTGATGACGGTCTTACTTATATTGAATGCGAAACAAATAAGCTACCGTAAACACAACTCATTTAGACTAATATCAACGAAATTTTAACAACCCGAGTAAAAAAAATTATATATAATCATATATGGCATATATTACAATATATAATTATACATGTCTTTATGTATATCCATATATAATTATATATGACGTTTTTTCACAAAATTTTTCCTTATATTATGCCATATAAAATTTCATCTAATTAGATATCGGCCTTCATAATATTAGATATGGCATATATAATTATATATTACATGACATGGTTGATCTTATTGCATATATAGTTATATATAGAACTATATCTTAATATATATGGTGGCATTTTAGCAATATATAATTATACATGGTATCATTTAAAAAATATATAATTATATATGGTGACAGTTAAACTAGATATTATCATATATGGTGCCATTTAAACAATATATGGTCATATATGGTACCTCATTAACAAAATCTTTAATTCAGTTCCAGATATGATAATATATAGTACTATATATAGTGCGATATATATTTATATATGGTGTTCTTTAAGCAATATATTATCATATACGGTGACATTCAAACCATATATTATCATATATGGTGCCATTCAAACCATATATTATCATATATGGTACCCTTTAAACCATATATTATTATATATGGTGCCATTTAAACAATATATGACCATATATGGTACCTCATGATCAACATTTTTAATACAGTTCCAGATATGATAATATATGATATTATATATAGTGCCATATATATTTATACATGGTGTTATTTAAGTAATATATTACTATATATGGTGCCATTTAAACCATATATTATCATATATGGTGCCATTTCAACAATATGTGCTCATATGTGGGACTTCATGAACAACATTTTTAATACAGTTTCAGATATAATAATATATGCTACTATATATGGTGCAATATATATTGATATATGGTATCATATGTATTGACATTAAACCATATATTATGATATATGGTGCCATTTCAACAACATTTTTAATACAGTTCCAGATATGATAATATATGCTACCATATATAGTACCATATACTTTGATATATCGTATCACTTAAACAACCCGAATAAAAATAGTTACATATAGTCATATATGTGATTAAGTTATATCTGTATAAATATACAGTTTCATCCGAAGAATGGCCCGATATATTTTTATCAATTGTTTATAAATTTTTATCTAATTGTATCAGTTTAGATCAGACCTGATTAAATTATGTGTTAATCAGATGAAATTGTATCCGATTTTTGACTTGATGCATTTGAAACTGATACAATAAGTTAAAAACTGATAAACAACTGATACAATTTTATCGTTCCATTTTTCGGATCAAATGTTACATGGATGACTCTAAGTTATATATTACCATATAAAGCTCCATATTATTTTTTTTAATAGGGAACATACCATATATGGTGCCATTTAAACAGTATATTGTCATATATGGTGCCATTTAAACAATATATGGTCATAAATGGTAACTCAACTACAATATTTACTGTATTTCAGAAGCTATTAATTGCATTTCATAAATTTTAAATGTATTTCAGAAATTATGGAATGTATTTCAGAAATTATTAATTGTATTTCAGAAATAATCAAATCTATTTCAAAACTTGTTGATTGTTTATCATAGTTAATAGAGAAAAATTTCTAAATTACATTTCATAATTTCTGAAATACAATTGATAATTTCTGAAATACAGTTTGATAATTTCGGAAATACAATTAATAATTTCTGAAACAGAATTGATAAAACTGAACTTCAATTGACTAGTTCTGAAATACAATTCATAAATCTGAAAAATAATTGATAAGTTCTGAAATACAATTGATAAAACTGATATTCAATAGATTATTTCTGAAATAAAATTAATAAATCTTAAAAACAATTAATACAATTGAAATGGTGTAGAGCGTTAAAAAAATGTAAATAAAATTATTTTATTCAAAGATTTCAATTTAATAAAAAAATAAATATATAATTTTATAAAAAAATTTATAGAAAAAAAAATTTTAATTTTATAAAAAGAAATTAATTTTGTAAAAAAAATGCATATCGAACTCGAGACCTTCTGAGTTTAAACCTTATTTTAACAAAATATTGTAATTTTTATAAAATCAGTGCTCTGCCAGTGTATTATATTTTGAACAGTTGGCAATATATGTCTGGGATCTTATTTAATCCCAAATAAATGGAGATCTTACGTAGTACCAAATATAATGTGGCATCTAATTTTATCTGTCATTTTTATGGATAGTTTTAGATGTCAATCCCCAAATATATTGCTGTTTCTAATTCTATCTGCCATTTTAATACCTAAATAAATTGCTGGATCTAATTCGATCTCCAATTTATGGGAAAAATTAAGATTTTACCAAATCACTAAATATATCACTGGATTCAATTCGATCTGCAACTTATTGAAAAAAGTTAAGATCTTACGCAATCCCGAAATATATTACTGGATCTAATTTCATCTGTTATTTTTTTCATAAATTTAGATCTTACGTAATCCCCAAATATAATCCTCGATCTCATTCGATCTGCCGTTTTCCAGATAAAGTTAGATACAACTTAATCCTAAAATATATATGTGACCTTCTCCGAGAAAAGGGACCTAGTGTGTGAAAATTAAGTTTTGAGAAGAACGCATTTAAAGTTTCATAACGCATTATCACTTTAAACACACCTTCAGTTGGGATATGCGATTTGGTATGGTTAGGTGCCTCAACTCATTTCATCTTATTCTACACACTTTTAGGTACCACTTCTTAAGTCCAAACACGTTTTTTGACACACTAGGTCCCTTTTCTCGGAGAAGGTCACATATACCTACATCTACTTTTTCGTATAAATTTAGATCCAAGTTTATCCCCATATATATTGCTGGATCTAATTCGATCTGCCATTTTTCTGATAAGTTTAGATCCAAGTTTATCCACAAATATATTGCTGGATCTAATTCGATGTGCCATTTTTCGGATCAAATTAGATCTAAGTTTATCCCCAAATATATTGCTAGATCTAATTCGATCTGCCACTTTTTCGGATCAAATTAGATCTAAGTTTATCCACAAATATATAGCTGGATCTAATTCGATCTGCCATTTTTTGGATCAAATTAGGTCTTACTAAATCCCAAAATATATTGCTGGATCTAATTTGATCTGCCAATTTTCTATTCAATTTATATCCAAGTTTATCCACAAATATATTGCTGGATCTAATTCGATCTGCCATTTTTCAGATAAATTTAGATCTAAGTTAATCCACAAATATATTGCTGGATCTAATTTGATCTGCCATTTTTCAGATCAATTTATATCTAAGTTTATCCACAAATATATTGCTGGATCTAATTCGATGTGCCATTTTTTGGATCAAATTAGATCTAAGTTTATCCCCAAATATATAGCTAGATCTAATTCGATCTGCCACTTTTTCGGATCAAATTAGATATACGTTTATCCACAAATATATTGCGGGATCTAATTTGATCTGCCAAAATTGAGATCAAATTAGATCTAAGTTTATCCCCAAATATATAGCTGGATCTAATTGGATCCGCCATTTTTCGGATCAAATTAGATCTAAAAATATCCGCAAATATATAGCTGGATCCGCCAATTTTCGGATCAAAATAGATCTAGGTTTATCCCCAAAGATATCACTGGACCTCCCAATTTTGAGATATAACTTGATCTTAGTTTATCCCCATATATACAATGGGATCTAATACGATATGATTGGATACACCCAATTTTGAGATCTAATTGGATCAGCTAGATATTAGAGCAGATCTTAAACAATATCAAATTGGATATAATTAGATATTGCGCGAGATCAATTTTTTTTACTCGGGAATGCTACTTTTATCATCTGTTATTACTATTTTGCTTTGAACCAGCTGGGATACTTTAAGAATTAAAAGTATCCCAGCTGGTTTTATTCAACTCTGAATCACAGATTTATTGAACGCCAACGAACCGTTAATTTTATATTTTAAAATTAAAAAAAAATATTATTTTTTCTGCGAAGAATTTATTTTTTACTTTTAATTGGTGAAAAAAACTTTCTTTGCGTTCAAAAAGTAATGAAAAAATTTTGAAGTGGGACTACTCCTCTCCTATGACAACTCAAATCATTAGTGTTTATGTTAAAAAAGAAGTATATCTAGATCATCAATTGTAGTGCTTTTTCTACTGTTTCGGCATCTCTTTTTTTGCTGGGTACTTGATAAAAAATCACCCAAATTTCCAGATCTAGATATAAAATGTATAACATATGTCATATATTATCATCAGGGCAAGGAAGTTCATGCACTCAAAATCGTAAAAGGAAAAATATATATTAAAATTTTTACAAATATGCATTTATTATTGATTTATTTCAGTTTCTTTAATATTTTCAATAAATTTTAGTAGTGTTTTATCTTACAAAGTAGTTTAAACATTGCATAAGACTGTTTATCTTCGTCGGAAAGCTAGTAATTGTATTTTTCTAATATTTTCTTCTTTGCGGTGAATAGAATCAAAAAAAATATTTACAAATACGGAAAAAATTTTTAATATAAAATCTATCAAAAATATACTTTGAAATATTTATTTTTAATAAAATATGCAAGAAATATACACTAAATGGCTAAATATGCAATAAAAATGTGCATTGAAACTATGACTTTATGCCAAAATACGAATTTGTAGCGAAATATGCAAAAATATACACATTAACAAATCGATGACATTTTGTTACAAAGTTGATGATTCGTAAAGATTGATCGTAGCCAACCTTGTTTACACGCGTACTTGTTTTTGACAAAAAACTCGTTTAAATGTCGTTTTTCTTTAATATTTGAAAGCACTAAAGAAAATATATTGCTTATATATCTTAAGCTTTTAAATTTTTTACACGACCGACCAGAATGCACCACTGTGGTTCACAATGGCAAAAGTCCTGGAGGGCCTAAGGGATCGTGGTCAAAACTTGAGCTCAAAATTACTTTGGCTATGGCTGAATGAAATTTCATAGCATTCATCCGGATCAGCCAGTAAGAAATGGCTGAAATATTTTCTAAACATTTTGTTGAATCTACCCCACTGTGCATCATAAAATATCATATTTATAAGTTGAAAAATGAATAAAGTTGTACTCCATAGACACATATGTAACTGCAATCATAACTTGATTGACTTGGGTCAAAATAATTGAAGAAAAAGAATATTAAAAAATTATGTTAAAATGCGACATTTTTACATGAATCGACAATAATAGAAAAAATTAAACAAAGTCGTAGTAAATTTAATTTAAAATCTTCTTAGAATTTATATTTCCAATAAAACAGGTATTTGCAAGTGATTAAGGAGGGACATGACATTCGCGGCAGAGAAAACAGACCTTTTTTTAAAAATTCATAACTCAGTCAAAAACAAATATCTTTCCAACATTTTTTTTTATTATTGTAGAGAATTGAACAAATTACAAGAAAAAAAATTCAAAAAAAATATTGACTTTAAAAATTCATAAAAAATCGAAACAAATTTTAAAAAAAGCTCGTGTCATACGATAGCGAATCAAGTTTAAAAAAATACCAAAAAAAAATGTCGTCAAAAAATGAACCCGCTAGTGCCGGAACCAGTACGAAAAACATGGTTTCGAGCTAAACGCGTTCAAAGTTTGTGTATATACGAGCTGCCGTACGTAAAATTAAAAATGCGCTCTCACTAAACCGGCTGTAACTTTTGAACCCGTAGGAATTTTTACATGAAATTTTTTTTTTAGAATCTTAAGAATATTTACTAAAATACAAAATTATAAAAAAAAGTCGATGTCAAAAAACGGCCAATGTCATGTCCCCCCTTAATAGAGCTGAAATTTACGTTGTAAATTCTAGGTAAATACCACTTGATAATTAATTATTGAAAGTTTTAGTTTTTATCATTGAAACGCCCCTTATTTTCTATAATTGTTTACTATTATAAATTAAATAAAAGGTAGAAAAACAACAATTAAAATTCATAACATTTTATCAAGTATTTTTATTGTTTTAACCGTTTTTAGTCTTTTTGTTAGTTTTGTGGTTTGATAATGATAAAATGTTGTTTTTGTTTGCTAAAACAAATGAAACCAACAATTGAAAAATACAAACAAAATTTAAGAAAAACAAGCGAATTATAAATATTACGTGTTAAAACAAAGTTCAATATTTTATAAAGTTTTTATTTTATTATTATTGTTTTGTACTGAAAACAACACTTGGATGGTTGGTTTGAATGGGTTAGTCATTGTGTTTTTTAGAAAACTCATTTCATTATTAAAATGGTAGTTTTTTTTTTTGTTGTTACTGGCATTATAAGAAAAACATTGAATTTAAAATAATTACAAAAGTATTGTATGGTGTATACAGAATACACTTAGGCCTGGTTGTAAGGATTTTAGGCGTCATCAGAAGTGTATCGACACATATGCAAATTAGTGGACAAAATTTATATAAAAATGGCGTTTGTCTACTTTGAAGTGTCTATTTAATAAAATATTTCGCATATTTAAGTCAAACAAATAGAAATAAATCCGTTAAAATAGCAGAAAAGTTACTAAAAATTAGTTAAAAATTATGAAATTAGTAGATTTTTTTTTTATAAATACTAGTAAAGTAAGAACAGCAAAATTAAAACTGTTAAATTTACAGAATTTTAGTTATATTTAAGTTAACTTTTAGTTAATTGAAAATAGCAAATTGTACTGTAAAATCTGCAGAAAATTTTGCTATTTTTAAACCAAATTTAGTTCAATGCAAATAGCAGTCTATTCTGTTAAATCCGTAGAAATTTTTGGTAAAAAAAAATTGTAAACTGCTGTTTTCAAAAGACTCGATTTTTATTTGCATTTAAAAAAAATCGAAAAAAAACTTCGAAAATTTTTGTGATTTTTTAGGCTACTAATTATTTAGCAAATTTTTTTGCTGATTTTAGCAGGTTAATTTGCTATTTTCCATTAACAAAAATTTAACTCAAATATAACTAAAATTCTGTATATTTAACAGTGTTAATTTTGATGTTCTTATTTTACTAGTATTTAGCAAAAAAATCTGCTAATTTAGCAGTTTTTTCTGCAGCATCACTTTTAACAAATTTTTTCTGCTATTTTTACAGACAGCCGGACGGACAGACGGACATCGTTGAATCGAAATAAAAAAAATCTTGAGCCGATCGGTATACTATAAGGTGGGTCTAGGACCAATATTTTTTGGTGTTACAAACATCAGCACAAACTTATAATACCCTCTCCACATAGTGGTGTAGGGTATAAAAATAAAAAAAAAGTCTGGTAGTAAGTGCACGACTTTTCTGAGTTGAAACGTAATTATGTGGTTCATGAAACATGTTTTCAAAAAAACAATAATCATTTCTGTGAGCCATTTAAGAATCTTATTTATGAGCGCTCCGAAATTGCTAGCTGGGAAAGCATAATTGCAGGAACGTATCTTAACAATTGCTGCCGCATTGTGAATAATATTCGTTGGTTTATTCTTTAGAAATGTATTTATTTCTTTAGAAAAATATTCTTTTATTCACAAAATAGGATATTTTATGATGAATAATGTGTGAAACATAGAAATAAAACAATTATACCTATAATAAGTTTTCCAGCGTTGGTATAACATTTTTTGAGACAAATGTAAGCATTTTTATTTTGTTTTATGAGAGGTCGTTTAATGAGGGACAAGTGTGTATAGTAAAACGTGTACAATAATGTAGTAAATACTAATACACTCATACAAAAAAGTAAGGTTAAAAGTCTGTTAAAATGCTTCTGACCCAATTGAGCTAATTTTTATGTTAGTTTGCTTTAAAGTTAAGAATTGAACTAATTTTTATGTAATTGCAGTCTATAGTTTACAATTAATTTCTTCCCCATTTTAACTAATTTTATAAAGTAATTTTGTATTTCCCAGTTTTTAAATATGTTCAGTTAATTCCCTACGGGAAATTTTAACAAACTGTCACCGAACTGGCCCCTTTATATGAAATAGACTGGTCACTTTTACGTGGCGTTGTCATAGGAGGGGGAAATTGACCCCTTGTGACATGTCACAAGACAAATCCCAGGACAGGTCCCTGAACTTTGTTTTTTATGAGAGTTCAATAACCTGTCCTAGGATTTGTCTTGTGACATGTCACAAGGGGTCAATTTCCCCCTCCTATGACAACGCCACGTAACAGTGACCAGTCTATTTCATATAAAGGGGCCAGTTCGGTGACAGTTTGTTAAAATTTCCCGTAGGGTTTTAACAGCTATCAGTTTCACATATAGATAGCGTGAATTCTCCATTTTTTGTTTTTTTATTGTATACCCATAAAATAGGCTATTTCTCGAAAGCTAAGCTATATAAAGCAATGTGGGCGAAAAATCGTTATTAAGAAACTATAAAGTTAAAATATTTAACTAAGTTTTTTTTTGCTAAATTAAGAAGCCATAGTTTGAAAATTTTGCTGGCGCAAATATAGGTACTTTTTTCTATTATCCTAGCATGTTTCAAACTATTTGTACGTGCTTTTTTTTATAAGTGTATATTGCAATTGACTATTTTTCTTTGGTCATTGAAGGCAGCTTTATTTTTAAAGAGGCTAATTACATTAATTCCTTAGTTAACTAGCAATAATTATGTTAAATTGATTAATAGTAGTAGAACTAACATTATTGTAATACGTTGACTTAAAAGACACAGCTACATTTTTCAAATAGTATTTCAAATAACACCTAAAAAATAAAACTCAAAATTTAGATTATAATTTAAAATCAGTAATTTTCCTTTTTTTCTTCGTCTTTCGTATTTTCTGCCACAGATACGAACATGTCATTAGGGTTGCCACATTCCAACAGTCATAAACTCGTCTCTAGAGAAAAACTAACTCGATTTCAAAAATAATTTCATATGAGTTCTTTTTTTGTTTGGTTTAAGATCAGATATGATAAATTCCAAATAGAATTCACAATTTTAGTTTACAACAAATAGAGAAAAAACTTATGAAAAAAACTTTCCTAGAACCAATGGTTGACAATTAATGCATTTTCAAGTACTACCAAGTACTATCATCAGATTGTCTTTATAAGGTTCTTTCTAGGTTATAATGCAGATTTAAGTTTTTGTATTTACGTAAACTCTCTAGTAAATAACGTGATGAGAAATAAAGTAAATAAATATGTATATTACGAGTATAACGAAAATCACATGTTTCTTACAAAGCTACTATTTTTTCTCTGTGTTATAGTTGTTGCTTTAACCAAAGTTGCTTTAGTAGTAAAGCAAATGTTTGTATGTTCCCTACGGGGAATGAGGAGACAATTGCCCTCCAAGGACCTATCCCGTGACCGGTCAACCGAAGGCATATTACTAAATTAGTACAAATATGAGCAAAAGAAAATGAATTAATTTTCTAAGTATTTTCTGATCCGTTATTTTCACTGTTGCTTTTAAAAAAACTTGACCGATATCGAAATAAAAAACAAAATTCGCGGCATATTTTTAAAGATATTTTTTATTTATTTTACTCTTTTATTTATTTTTAACTTTTTCACGATTTGCTTATTTTAGCTCTTATTTTAAATTTCTATAATGTTTTGGTAAGAAATTTTAAGTTTTGTATTTTCAACGTTTTTTAATGTTAAAGCTGTTTTAGTTTTAACAATTGGTATTTCATTTAACTTTTCTTTTTAACTTAAGGGGAATTTTTTAAATTTTTATTTATATTATCAAAGTTTTTGAGGTAAATTTCTAAATTTTAATTGATTTTTTAATTTAATTATGGCCAACGCAAAAAACAAGTCAACTGCTATTAAGCGACCTATCCCGTGACTGGTCAATCGGGGGCATACTGAAGGCAATTCCACTATATGTGTGTGTGTGTTAATGTTGTTTTCTTTTCTATTTTTTTATTATCCATGTTTTTTTTCATTTGCTGTGTGTGTGTTTGTTTTTTCTTTCTCTTTTTTTATTTGAACAGAAACGAAAAATATATAACTTAACCATCAGCCAGCCATCACGCATAAGCAACATTAGCTGAGACGGTAGAGCGTTTGCCTTACAAGCAGAATGTTGTGTTATCGAGCCCTACTTCGACGCCAAGTAGATTATTTTTAATTCTTAATTTTTTATTAGTTCATTTGAAAAGCTATTTTTAGACACACCACCTTACTTCCACAATGTGTCTAAACTGTGGCAATTGGTCATTTCCAATGACAACGCCATGTTAAAGTGATATGTCTCTTTCAAACAAAAAGACCGATCAACGACCGGTCTCCGCCCCCTTGGGACCTATCCTGCGTGTCATCTGGGACCGGTCCCTTTCCCCGTAGGGTTCTGTTTAACGTTGAAGCCGAGACGAGTATCTTAATAATCTTCTGTTTAATCATATAACAACTTCTTTAATAGCTCGTTCAGACAGCGAAATTATTCTACTTGATTAAAGTTAATCCACTTTTTTAATCTTCATCGTTTATACAAGCATTTTTTGAAAGGTAAAGGATAAACTCAGGAGTTAAAAGGTTAACTTTATCAGTTTAGAATACCGAAGTGGCGCAGTTAGCGATCAAACATACAACGAACATGGAGAATGCTTTCGTTAACAAACAATTTGTCGACAGCGCCAAAATATTTTTGCGGCAGCGTATTAACCCTAAGTTTTATCTGATTTTGTGTGTGTGTTTTTTAGTATTCGAAAGCATCGCTATAACAAAACACAGAGTTGCACATAATTAGTTGTATGAATGCAGAGTCGTTAAGAAATAGTACCGGATTAACTATTATTCCGTTGTTATTTCAAATATAAATCAGAAACTTGGAATTTTAATATTCTGTATTCTAATATTGCAATTTTAATTCGAATAATCTTATATACCGTTCTCTATAATTAAACTGCAACTATATTTGTATTTTACATACCCGTTCAAAGCGATATGAAATTATTTTTAATTTATAACCAAATAAGTCGTGATTCATATTCTGAATTACAAATTAATCTCCTGGATTCTTACCTACAAAGACAAAGAAATATAAAAATAAACAATTAAAAATATATTCAAATAAGAGGAAAAATAATTACTAAATAACTGTAAAATTTGAATTAAATGTGTCTACTAAAAGTTCATTTCAAGTGTTTAATTTACACTCATAAAAATAAAGCTTTACTAAAATTTGTTAAACATGACTTTGCAAAAAAACTGTTGAAATTAGCAGAGTACATTATTTGTAACATAAGATCAGCAAATACAAAATTTGTAAATATACATACAAAATTTTAGTAATTTCTTAGTTTAACTAGAGAGAACCCCATAAAGATAGACTGATGATAGTGCTTGGTAGCATTTGAAAATGCATTAATTGTCAACCATTGGTTCTAGGAAAGTTTTTTCATAACTTTTTTTTCTCTATTTGCTGTAAAATAAAATGTGAATTCTATTTGGAATTTGTCATATTTGATCTTAAAACCGAACAAAAATAACATTCATTGCAACAATCTTCAGATCAACTAAAACCTACGGAAAAATAAATCGATAACTAAAAAAACTAAACTTAACCCTTATTTGCAATGATATCACTATGCGACAGTCAAAATCAGGATGGGATGAAACCAACGGGAAATGTTATATCGGTCAAAAACAAGTTATACGTGTCCCGGCGTTTCGCTGGGTCACGTCTAGGAATCGAGATATATCTTTTTTTTGACATAACTCGAGAACCACTAGTCCGATTTTGCTCAAACAATTTAAAAAAAATTACAATTCCTTTAATCTGTTCATATAACGTTTTTCTATATACTCAACAGTTTTGCCGGTAAAAATAAATGTTTGTTACCGCTACCATAAAAATCAATAACCTTTTGTTTATTACTTTTTTTTAATATTTTAGGCAAAAATTATTTTTTTCTTCATACATTTATTTTTACCGGCAAAACTGTTGAGTATATAGAAAAACGTTATATGAACAGATTAAAGGAATTGTAATTTTTAATTTTTTTAAAATTGTTTGAGCAAAATCGGACTAGTGGTTCTCGAGTTATGTCAAAAAAAAGACCACCAAAGGTCAAATCGATATATCTCGATTCCTAGGGGTGACCCAGCGAAACGCCGGGACACGTACAACTTCTTTTTTACCGATATAACTTTCCCCGGTAGTTTGAACCCTTCCCGATCACTGACCCCTACCATTTGTCTCACAATGTGTTAATACCATGTATTTGACACGATTATGGAATTCATAGTTCGTACTATTCTAATTGTAAATTTAGCAGGTTAAAAGCAGAAAAAGCTACTAAAAATTAGTTAAAAATTACTTTGCAGAAAAAAGTGCTCAAATTAGCAGATACTATTAAAATAAGAAGAGCAAAAATAAACTGTTAAATTTACAAAATTTTAGTTATATTTGAGTTAGCTTTTAGTTAATTGAAAATAAAAAATTATACTATAAAATCAGCAGAAAATTTAGCTAAATATTAGTAGACTAAAAATAGCAAAAACAAACTGTTACATGCACAAAATTGTTGTTATTTTTAAGTTAAATTTAGTTGAACGCAAATATAGCAGTCTATTCTGCTAAAATCTACAGAAATATTTGCTAAACAAATACTAAACTGCTGATTTCAGAAGGCTGTCCAGTAGACCGTACTTCAAAAAAAAAAAAAAAGTTCGCCGTACATCCTCCAATATGAAGTATTTTTGGAAGGCGATATCAAAAAAAAAATTTTTTTTGCCGAACATAGGGGTCGCTTTTTTAATTTTTTATTATAGCTTTGGCATTTAAAGTCGGATTTTAAAGTGTGATATAACGATTTATTTGCCTCGAGGAGACCAGTGTTTTGCTATTAAGGAAAAATCCAATAAAAGAAATTTTTTAAACCAAAAAATAAAAAAAAATTCTGCTGGGTTTATCGAAATACTTCCTTAGCAAAAGTTTAATGATTTTTTTCGAGCTTTAATTTTCTGACATTAGGGTGGTACATTAGGGTTGTAGCAACGGAGATCTGGTGCGTAAATTCTAGAAAGGGATACTTGAGGTCATTGGCTCTTAGAGCAAAGCATTGGTCCCCTCGAGAGAAAAACATCGATCCGATTGTAAATTTCAAAGATATAATGAAAAATGTAAAATGGCGACCCCGTGCAAAATGTATGAAATTTGCAAAATCCCAAAATATTCCACTTAGCGCAGATTTACTTGTCAAAAGAAAAATTTTGGTATCCAAATTTCCCTATTCAGAACATTTACTTCCACCACATTGAATTTCTGATAAAACGCGAAAAATCGCGAATTTCAAAAAAATCTGAAACACGTGTTCACTTAAATCGACTATAGATTATGATATGTAAATTTGACATTTTAATCACAAACATCCCCGTACAAAAGATTAAAAAATTTGTTTTTTTATAGAATATCCTTGAAAATAGGACATTTCTGGATATGATTGAACATGTTATAAATACCGCTGGACGCGCCTCAAAAAAACATTTCATATGAGTACGTTGTCTTCAGCTAAAAAGCGAAATTCTTACAAAAACTAAAAAAAATACCTTTTTTAAAAATGGTTCAGCTCGTGAGATCTCATTGCTAGACCCGAAATATTTTGGGAATCATCCTAAAACAAACCAAGGTTTATTATGAGGGGGGCACTTTTTTGTCCTTTTTTTCTGTTCAGGTGAGTCGCTCTATTGTATATAAATTTATGAAAATTTATACTTTTGTTTAAAATATATGCCGAAATTAAGAGTGGAATTAAAAAATGTATTTATCATGTAGATTTGAAGAAAAATATGTATAAACAATAGGGGTATAACTTGTTTTGGGGTGCAAGCTCCCAAGGCAAAACCTAATAGATAATATTGTCCTAATAATAAAAACAGTTTTTTTAAATCAATTTGGTGAAAAAACCTCCCGCACCGAAAGCGATTTCTAAAATGCTTAAAATTTTCAAATACTGCATTAGTATCGCGATTTGGTAAAATTTTCTTCCCCAAATGGTGGGAAATGATTTTTACTGATGTTTGTATAAATTAGAAAAAGCTCGCTAATTTGGAGTGAAATATTACTTTTCTTAAATTAAAAAAAAATTCATTTATATAAAATTTCAATGCGTTTGGTGCGGGAACTTTTTAACGATCGCAAAAAAGTTAAATCGTATTTCTTAATATTTTCCCATGCTCTACTTGATTTTGCTTTGGAAGAAATGATATTTGCAAAAATTTCAAACATTTATATCAATAATAAACATTCTTATCGTTTTCCTCGATTCCGACTTTTTGGCATATGGACCAAACCAATAATAACCCAGTAAAAAATGTTTGAACGGGTTGCCTTTGAATCTGTTCTAGAACAGGTGTTTTGACCACCGGTTCCGTTGAACGGGTTCTAGAACTGATTCCTGGAAGTCAAAATGAAAGGCGCCACTGTCGCAGAACTAGTTCTATAACTGGTTCTAGAACCGGTTCCAAAGTAACCTGTTCTAGTTTGGAGGAAAAGAATCAGTTGTTTTTGGGACAAACTCAAACAAAAATCACCGATGAACATAACATAACAGAACATAAATTAGAACAGGTTGTATGCAAGTACAAGTTGTTCTACAACCGGTTCTTTGCCTTCGAAAATTTTGCTGGGAAGCTGACGGCTCGTTAAACGTAAAGTTAATGCCGGAACTTGCTCAAAATTTGACAATAGTCACTAAAATTCTAAAAAGGCTAGAGCTTTAATTGTCTTTAAAATAAAAAAAAAGTGGCTAAATTATCCGTCTTGGATGTACAGTAGCAATGAATGTGGAAAATATCACCTAAAATTTCCAAAATATCAAGTGAAATAAAAAAATTTTAATTAAAATTCATAAAATATCAATTGAAAATCTGAAATTGTCATTTGAGATTCAGAAAATTTCATTTAGCATTCCGAAAATATAAATTTTATTTAAAAAAATATTTAGCGTGTTTTTTAATCATCTGGATTTAGAATTTTTCATACAAAAAATGGATTTATTAAATCCAAAAAAAAGCTGGATTTAATAAATCCACTATAAAAGCACAAATATATGAAACAGCCTATTAATTTAATGTCAGAAAAAAATACGAATGAAAATTAGAAGAGAAACAAAAAAATTGAAAAACTAACAAATAAAAGGTTTTTATTAAATTTTTTTATGAAATATGTTTAGAAAAAAAAACTACACCTCACCAAATACATATTTTTCATCTTGGACATGGAGAAATAGCTCTAATAGAAATGGCAATTTTTCACTCTACAGTAAGTAATTTAATAAATCCAATTAGTGAATATTAAATATTGCAATGGAATTTTTCAATTGTGTAAAAATATAAATTGAAGTGATAAAACTGAAAAGGCAGACTGTTTATCGCTGTTTTATGTAAAATATAATTATAAATTAAAAGGTAAAGTAAAATCCTTCATCATCGAATTCGGTATTAAAAATTAGGGTGAAAGAAGTGTCGGACAGAAAATTTTTTTAAAATAGGAAGAATCTAACCCCATCTGTTGAGCACTTTTAGAAATACTTTTTGGATTTATTAAATCCAAGTGATTAGAAAAAACGGCTATTAATTAAAATTCAAAAAACATAATTAAAATATTTTGGATGGTGACAAAGCAAATTATTGTAATTTTTTATTGTTGCTTTAGTTTTTTCTTTGATATTCGAAATGTTGACTAACGCTTCTAGACAAAAACAAGAAATTCTTATTGAGTTTGTAATTTAAAAAATATTTCTTAAAGTTCTAAGAACGCCATCTCCTCACGATTTCATGGGGAACGATGGAGAAATGGAATTTTGTATGAAGGTACGTCTAGTTGATCTTTTATTTGGTAAATGAATGTTGTTTGTTATATTTGAGATCATACAAGTAAATAACAGAGAAAAAAAATATAAAAAAAAAATTTTAAATTCGATAAGGCCAGCAGGATAGAATAAGTAATTTCCGGTCCCGCTACAAACCCATCTTCATTCAATTTTTTATTACAATTTGTTAAACAAGTTTAGGGATTTTAGCACATTTAATTCTTTTACCTCAATTCATTTTCATTTTATTTTTAATATTTATATGTCAATACAATAAAATTGCATTTAACACTTCAAATAATTAAAAAATTTTCACATTAACATTTTCCACTTCATTTCAAAATTTATGTTATGCCTCACCTTTTCTAATGAATAATAAAAAGAAACCAACTCCCCTTTTCATTAAAAAAATAAGCGTGTTGTATAAAATAAAACAAACCTTTTCATCACAAATAACAAACATTTCATTCAGAAGGAAAATGAATACACAAAAAAAACACTTTATCAAAATATAATTGACAACCTTAAGAATACTTTTCGATATTAAACCGACTTGAGCAAACAAAAATAAAGAAATGTGTATAGAAAAGCCTCTAAAGAATACAATAAATGTTATATTAATAATTGAATTCAGTTGAATAATGGGAATATCCATCAATGATAATCTAAAGATTTTTCAAATACTCGTGTATTCCAACAAACAAAATATTTTGATTAATCATTGATATGAAAAGAAAGTAAAAACTCAACGAATTGTTAAAAAACAATACAAGCTATTTTATGAATAGTTTTGGGTTTTTGAAAAAAGTGCACTGAAGTATGAAAATACGAAATACAAATAAAATCAAACAAATCTATAAAAATCAATATATGACGCACCTTCTTTTATTCATACGAGTATTTCAAACGAATATCTTTTATGGAAAAGTATTTTTTGTTTGGTATGCCATTCATGTATTACAACTTCCAAATGCATTTTTGATATGTACTTCACATTTATGCTTTGAAAATAAATTCTAAAAATTTCTAGGTTACACCAAAATATTAATTATATTAATGTTAATGATATGCATACAGTTGGAAATTTTTACAGAGAACGGTCAAACTGTGGCCGAAGATAATTGTATAGTTTTAAATTTTGGCAGCGAGTATATGTATATCTAAGACAAGATACCTACTAATGATGAGACAGACTGTTGCAACTGTCAAAAACATTCACAATTTTAATCTCAAAATATAATTTTGTATCCTTGTGTAGTAAATTATCATGGTAAGAAAATAATTTAAATCCTTGTTTTCAATTAACATAGAAATGCCTTCTTAATAACTCTTTTTTTTATATTTCTTGATTCGTCATCATTTGCATTAAATATTTAATATAACTTTGAAAAAAAAAAGTCTAGACAAATATAAGTCTTTATGGCGCCTGGTTTGTCTTTTCCAATTTCTTTTGATTTACTGTATTTGGCCATTTGCTGTCATAAACTTTATTAGCAACCAGTCTTACTCTTCTAAGTTTATAGAAATCAATAATACTTTAATTTTTTTTAAGTGACCAAAATAAACGTTGCTTTGGGTTTAATGATTATTTCATAATGCGTCACCTATTTTTTTATTTTTTTGCTCTTATATTGGGGGAGTTATTTGTTAGTCGTGTTGCTAAGTGTAATTTTGTTTATGCTTTTGGTAATGTTTGTCTGGAAGTGCGGCTTGTCAAGTGCGGTTGCTGACTAATACTTTACCCCATGTGGCTATATCCCTTAATTCCATAGGGTTATGGTTTCTTTGTTTGGTTTTTGTCTTTTCTTATACAAATTGACAGGAAATTCAAAAGAAAAATTGAAATAGCTTAAGTGAATGTGGGAGAATAGTAGTTGAAATTACTAATGATTAATGATTTCTAAAGTTTTGCAAAGGAATAAGTGTTTTGTAAAGTTTTAGTAATTTTTAGTACTTTTTTATAAAATGTGCCTACTTTCTTACCCCTAAATGCATAAACGCTTTGTAAAATTGTAGTAGGTTTATTGTAGAGTTTGCTAAAAACCGAAAAATTTAAAAACCGCGGTTTCGGTTTTTCAAAATTATAAAAACCGCGGTTTCGGTTAATTTTCGGTTTTCTTGTGCTAATAATAGAATTGTTTTAAATAATTAAATAAGTATAAAAAGTAAATAGTTTAAAACGCACAATATACTTATTACTTAAAATTCAATAGAATTGAAGAAATAATTATAACGCAATAACGCCGTTCCGAGGGCTTTGGGGAAGGAATAAAACGCGGAAAAATATTATGAATTATATTTGTTTATTGTCCACAACTATATCTGTATTTTCAAGAGTATAAATTTAAATTTTAGCAATTTATTTAAAACAATATAAAGATGAAATTTCATAAATTTCGCAGACTACGAAAAAGGACTTTTTGAAAATACACGATTAAAATCTGAACTGAATATGTGAAACTCAATATCTCTTAACCATTTTTTTTTTTTATATATGATTTCTAAAGACGTGTACATTTCAAGAAAAATACCAAAAAAAAACTTTATTTTAAAAAATGTTATTTTTATTGAAAAATATGGTTTTTTGCCAAACAGCTAAATTGTGATTATTTTAACGTGTATGAAAAAAAAAAATATATATAAACTATAATTTATACATTTATTGTCGCTAAAATGAATTTTATTGCGAGAATACGAGAATATTTAAACAAACATTTTTGAATATTACACTTTTTGTAAAAAAACGCGTGTTTTAAATTTATCACAAATATACAGAGCAAAACCAAGATTTTTTTCTCTGTTTCAAAAATTTGCGCTAAACTATAGGAACACTATGTACAGAAGGGCCCCCAATGCCCAAAAATGCAGTTTTGTACATCAAGTGGGTTTTTTTTTTATTAAAAAACTGGTATGTTGCCAAATGGCTACACCATGCATTTAGGGGTTAAACCACTTGACTTTTTGGTGCAATTTTTTTTATAAAATTATAAGCCTCAGTTTATTATATCCGTAATAACAAAAATAAAAAATTCTTTAAAGTAATATTTAATGGAGAAAATTTTAATTACAATTAAATACAAAATTTTGTAAAATAGGAGCTGAGCTCTTTTTAAAATTCAATAATATCCCAGCCGACATTTTTCTGAGCGCTCAGTAATTTTGACTCGTAAAATACTCAAATTTTGGAGTTATAAATGAAGCATATTAGACTGGTATTTATAAGTTCATTAAAAGTTCAGATTGCTCAAATTTTGGATTTATAAATGAAACATATTAGAATCGTATTTATGAGTGCATTAAAATTTTTTTCATTATTGAAAAATTAATAATGGCTCAGAAAATTATAAATTTCCCAATAATTCTCATTTTTCGGAGGCTGCATTAGAAGATGTTTTATAAATCTTTTTTGATTTTAATTGTACACCCGGATGCAATTTATTGAATTATTTTAATTGGTTAAAGTATTTAAGAAAAACCGACTTATTTTTGTCGGTTTCGGCTTTGAGGCTTGAAAAACCGCGGTTTTGGTTTCGAATAAAACCGAACAGCAAACTCTAGTTTATTGAACAAATTTTGTATGAAAATTTCGTTTTATTAACCTCCTATAACTTCTTTACAAAGCGTTTATGAATTGAGGGGTAAGAAAATATACTTTCTTAAATAAAGGCAATCTGGCAGCACTACATTTAAGTATAATGTTAAGTGGTTTTAGTACCACCGGAATTTTCTACCACCGCGTAAGGAAAACTATAAAACGGTTGCCATCTGACGAGTAAAGTTAGTTGATTATTAGCGTTTGTAAAGTTAGTCGCGCATTACTCGGAGAATTTAGGTGGTCAATTCCATATTAGCCTTGTACAGTGAGTTGCGCACTAGCGTTTGTATAGTTGTGTGTGTTTTACTATTGTATGTAAAGTAATAGAGTGTTAAATAAGCTCAAAATAAAAAAAAAATGGTTATTTTGATTGCAATACAAAATAACCCAGTTTATTTAGAAGAAAAAAAAACCAACATTCTTAGAAGATGAAAAAGTAACAATATCTGTAATTTTACAAGGTTTTTTGCTTCTCCTGTAAAAAAGTAAAAAGTGTTGTAATACCCTTTTGCATTTTTGATGACGATATAAAAAAAAATCATACAACCGTTTGGGAGATGTGATTTTTTGAATATTTACAACATCTTTTAGTTATTTTATTTAGTAAAATGTTCCGCTAAAAAATTCCGAAGGCGATCTAACAACATCTGCGCAAGATCAGCTAGAAATTTGGAAGCAGCATTATTCTAATATGCTTTCCTCCAATACCTCCAACTACCCGAATATATGTACTTGCAATTTACATGCGATAAGACCGGATATTTCCACTGAATGCCCAGACATCGCGGATAGTGCAATAAATTCCTTAAAGTCAAATAAGGCCCCTGGAGCCGACAACATATCGCCCGAAATGCTTAAAGCCGACTCTGAGACCACAGCCAACTTATTGCTTCCCCTCATCCAGAATTTCTGGCACACACACGAACTTGACCCGAAGTTAAAAGAAAGTCTTATAGTAAACATCCCCAAAAAAGGTGACCTGACGAACTGTAAGAACTGGAGGGGCATTACAATCCTTAGTGCAGTAAAGAAGTTAATAGCTCAGATCATAAACAGGCGAATATCCGACACTGTACTTAGAGACCTTAGACCCAAGCAAGCTGGATTCCGACCTAAAAAATCCTGTGTAGACCACATCAATAGTCTACGGATAATTATAGAACAATCTACAGAATTTCGCTCCCCGCTTTACCTGATATTTATCGACTTTGAGAAAGCTTTCGATACATTGGATCAAAACGTAATATGGAGCGCTCTTGCTTGCAAAGGGGTCCCACACAAAATTATAAGCCTTACCCAAGCTCTATACCGTGATGTAAAATGTCGCGTTGTCCACAATAATGCCTTAAGCAGCAGTTTTGATGTCGTAGCTGGTGTCCGCCAGGGTTGTGTACTGTCTCCCTTGCTCTTTAACGTCGTTCCATATGTTATAGTTCGTAATGCTACACCCAGAAAACAGATTCGTTATTATAACCGAATTTGTTGCCAATCGAATTGATGCGGTTACGACAACTATCATCCACTTTTATTGTAGATTCGATCTGTATTATGTAATATTCGGTTATAAAATTAAATATATTCAGTTGTACATACCGCCTTCTCGAAAAATAATTTGGTAGCTACAACTGAATTTCCAAATTTCCTAAAGCTTTTGCAATAAAAAATATATGTACAAACGTTTTTTTTTATTAAATTTATTGAAACTGAATGAAAAAATTTATAAATTTGGAACTTTACTGAAATACAAAGTCACTTACAGTCCAATCTTTCTTACAGTAGAAAATACATTGTGTTCTTTCTTCTTTTCCGTGGAATTTCTAGTGTTTCATAAATACATGTCCGCTCTTTCATATTCAAAGATTTTTCACTATCTCAAAGTATTCCTGATTCGATATTCCTTTGGAATCCAAAAAATATATTTATTTATCTGACGTACGCGTATTTTTTATATCGTTTTATTTTTACATTACATTAAATTCTTTTAATTTTTTTTAGTTTTTATTATTGACAAATTTATTTTCAAAATTTTTTAAACTAGTATGTGCAACTATATAATGGTTCTAATTACCAACCTCATATTTATAATTGTACGTTCATAACAACAACCGAAACTATATTACACATAATAAAATAATCTATCGCGCCTACCAATAATCTAGTGTAGATATGCCAAATAAAATATACAATGATTTTCACTTACAACCGCCAGTTAATAGTTTTTAAGACTAATAAATCAGGAAAAACTTTAATGTTTTTTAATTGTGCATATCGAAATAATGTATAAAATTTATTTAATACTTAAGTTGTTGAGATGCCCAATTTTTCTTGGGCAAAGAATTTCTTTCAGTTGAGATTTTGTAATATCTTTAGACAACAACAACTTTAAATATCTTCTATTGATATTTTATAAGGCCAATCAAAATTTCGATTTGGTAGATGAGTAATGGTAATTATAACAGATTGCCAACTAATGTTTTCTCTGTGTGTACTAGGGAAAATAAGGGTATCAGCTGGGGTCTCAACCAACAACTTGAGAGCCTTGAGTGTGCGGATGATATCTGCCTCCTTTCACACAGCTATAAGGATATGGCATCCAAACTATAATGTCTCGAAGCAGAGGCTGCAAAAGCTGGTCTAAAAATAAACATAGGCAAGAGTAAAGTTATGCGCTGCAATACTTTGAACGTTATCAAATTCCGTATTGGGAATACTGAACTGGAAGAAGTCACGTCATTTTGCTACCTAGGTAGTATTTTAACAAACACAGGTGGTTCCAGCAAGGATGTAGCGTACCGGATCTCAAAAGCCAACCAAGCATTTGGTATCCTGCGGTCAGTATGGAAGTCTCCTGCAATTTCCAAAAACACCAAGATAAGCATCTTTAACTCGTGTGTCTTATGCATGCGAGACGTGGAATACAACGGAATACGATGTTAACTCCCTACAGGTATTTATCAATCGATGCCTACGAAGAATCCTTAAAGTTTTCTGGCCTAACACCATATGCAATGTGGAACTTTGGAGACAGACAAACCAGCGGCCAATACATATTGAAATATTTAATCGTAAATGGCGTTGGATTGGTCACAAGCTGCGCAGGCCTCCTGGCGACGTAACTAAAATCGCCATTGACTGGAACCCACAGGGTAGGACACGAAGAGTAGGCAGACCGTCCCACACCTGGCGTCGTCAACTGAACATCGAAGTTAGCCGTAGTAATCTAAGCTGAGGAGAAGTAAAAAGAATATCATCAAACCGGACCGAATGGAATCAATTTGTTGTGGCCCTTTGTTCCTAATAGGAACCACAGGACATAATATATAAATATATAAAATGTTCCGCAAACATTTTTATCGTGAAATTCTACTATAAGTCTCTGAAGACATCAAAGTTGAAAATTTATCTTCAATGCAAGAAATAAATCAAAACTTAAAATGTGTTTAAGGGTTAATCTCGTATTTATTCAGAATTGGTGCTCAAATGTAAAGAAAACCTGGATTTTAGCAGTAAACCATGTGAATCTTCCATTTTAGGTTTAGGATGTGTTCAGCGAACTCGTAGAACACTACGAGGAATATTTTTATGGAGCATTTTAACATTCTAATTCTTGAATGTACATGTCTATTTTGTCCGTTTTTAAAAAGAGGCAAAAAAAAATTCCATTTAATTGTAGTGTTTTACATAAGTTCTATGAACTCATCCTACACTTAAAATGGAAGATTCACATGGTTTCCTATGCCGATTCACAATAAACACTTCAGAAAAGGGGGAAAGTTTTACTCCCCCCCCACCCCTCCCTAAAGATAAAATTCCGATGTGATCTTTCGAAACGCCGACACATGTGCATTCTTTTTTTTTCTCCTCTACCAGAATCCATTTTCAGAACCCCATAATTTTGGAAAAAGTTCGAAATTGTTGTACAGTATAATAGACTTGAAGAAAAAAGGATTTAAAAACAAATACACGTAGTACGATCGCATCAAGTTTTCGTTCTCTGAATACCACCAAATAATGGAACTAATTTTTTTTAAATATGGCAACACTGAAATATGTATGAGAAAGAAAATATGGGAGTATGAGAGAGAACGATGAAAAATTAAATTAAGTTTTAATTTAGTGCTGTTCCACAGTGCGTTTTAAAATGTCAAATCTGCTCTAACATTGCCACAGCCGCAAAGTTGTATGTCTACTATAAATGTAAATGTTTAATGTTTCAATCGAAAGAGATAAAAACTGTATTTTAACATGACACTCCCCTAAAAATTCGACTATACGCTTTACAGTAGGCCACGTTTTAAGAATCATGTAAAACAATGTGGAATTCATTGTTCCGAAAAATCCCCTTAATTTTCAAAAATTTGCCTTCGAGCTTTATTGAGTTTTTTATTTATTCCAAAAATTATGACACTAAGAAAAGTTTTTTAAACCGGCAGTGGAGTAAGCACTAGAAAAAAGTTCGCCGTACACCGTCGGATCTAAATTATACTGCTAACAATTTTATGAAATGTTTCATAAATATAATAATACTTTGTCTATTAGTGAATGCAGATTGTCGCGTCAATTGTGATCTGTTATGATATATTAAGGACTTTTTCATCTAAAAAGAAAACTTAATGAAAACATCCTGTTTTCTTTAAAGAATTATTTCTGTTCTATTGTTTGCATTCCAAATACTCAAATTTGATTTCCTTTCTTAAAATACAAAATCCTTGAATATTATTGTCAATCAAGTAGAAAGAACAGTAAAAGCTTACTAAAATTGTTGAAGGATTTAACAATAAAAATAAATTATTGTAATAATATTCTTTGAAATGGTACCAATTTTGAAATGGTTTTACTGTATTTCTATAACAAATAAAGCTCTTTTGTTGCTATAAGCCTTAAAAATTACTAACACTTTAAATGGATATTTTTCACACAAACGCAGACATAAAAAATATTCTCTATATCGTCACCTAAAATGCAAAAGGGGCGTAACAACAAACGATTTTCTGATTGATTATGATGCACTAGACTAAATTACATTTCCCTACAAAATTTTAAACTTATATGTCGAAATAAGTCCATATTCGTGTTTTAAACAAGAGAAGAAAATATAGAATATCTTTAATTCTACAACGTTTTTTTTGGTTCTAGTGTAAAAAAATAAAAATTGTTGTTACGCCCTTTTGCATTTTAGGTGACGATATACTCTATTCTTTTTAAACAAATACATTAAGTCCTGTTAAGACTTTTGTTTTATACAAATAAAACTAAATACGAATTGTTTTTTGGCTTTCACTTTGAATTGCATAAAATAAACTTTTTGTTTAAATATCATGGCAAAAGAAAAAATGGCATTCGAAGGCAATTTTTTTTACTGTGGTACATATTGGGATTTAGTACATAAATTTAGTACCACTACTGTAATCTCTTAGTGATTGAAAAATAATATGTATGGAATTGTAGTTTGTTTAATTTGTTTTTTTTTTTCTTTTGCGTTGGAAGTTGCTTTATATTTTTTTAAAAGAATTATTTTAAGCACGAATTTAAAGAACTGGTTTTTATAAGATTGTAAAAAATCTACAAACAAATACTGTATATATCTTTTCAAGGTTAGTTTAATTCCTATAATATTTGCTGTGTTTATATAGTTGTTTAGCTCAAAAATAAATATTAACCTACGTTGAGTCCAATGGTACTATCCTTTTTTCGGGATCCACGCTTTTTTTGAGCAGGCGTGGCTCTAAGGTTGAAATTCATATAGACAATATGTATATCATTGAAAATCTTACACTCTCAAAAATGTTTGTAAATTTATTAATAAATATAAAATGGGCAAAGTTTTGTTTAATTTTACAAAAATTCCATAAATATAAACAAAAAATGCGTAAACTTTTTTTGTACACACTTTCATACCATGCGCGGTTTCAAGGGGGGGAGGAAAATTCGCCCCTCCCCCCCTGAAACCGAAATCGGAAACGACAAAAAAGGGGAAAAAAGAGAAAAAAAAGAAAAGGGAAAGGAAAGGAAAAAAGGAAAAAGAAAAAAGTTAAAACAGAAAGCAATATAGAAACAAATGTTTTTCCAAAGTCCAAAACTGCTCTAAAGAAATTAAACAAAAAGTCACCCCTATACTCAAATGTTTTAGATTCTGAAAACGATCACAAAATATTTAATCAAATACGAGACAAAGAATACACAAATAACCAAGTCCTTAAATAATTTTTTTTCTGGCAATTTTACATTTAGAAAAATCAACTACAAATGAATACGTTTATGTAAATTTTCCTAAAGAAAATTTGGGACATTTTTCGTTTGAGAATTTTTTTTATGAAAAGTTTGTCAAACTATAAAAATTTTTTTTCAGAATTAAATTTAATTAAAAATCAGTTGTGATACTGTTTTTCGTAAGAACATTTTTTTATATAAAATTATATAACTGTACGAGAAAAATCAAAGATTCTACACACATTTTTCTTATTATACCAAACCATTCGATTGGCTACAAATGCGGTTGTCAGCACCAAACCTGTTTTCTGGGTGCACCTTTAATTAAAATCGTTTTTCTTGATCAAAATATCTTTGAAAAATGTGTCAGATTTTAAAATGCATCGGTTTGTCAAACTCGAGTGGTTTATTAGTTTACAATGGAAAAATAAAGACAAGTGCACAAAAAAGTTATGGAAACTATTCAAAATAATCCATTCGGAACTTATAGAAAATTGCAACAGAAGTACGAGTGACCAAGCAATGTGTTTCCACAGTGGTCAAAAAGTTCAACAAGAACCTAGTAATTGAAAGAAAGTCTGGAACTGGTAAAGCAGAAGGGTTCAGTAAAGAAACCAGAGCCAAAAAGTGGTGATGCTATTGAGAGCGATTCCAAACATTTCTGGCCGCGAAGTGGGTACGGCGATTGCAACGTTCGAAAACTTTTGTACGCATAGTTAAAGCTAACGTTGTTCTTGAAACATTTAATGTTCAGAAAGATCCGGAAAGAAATGCTAACAAAAACTTTGAGGCCAAAAAACAAGCAAAACTTCTCAAAAAAGTTAAATATTGCAGTTTAAATTAACTGAAAATGTAATTTAAAATAAATGAAAAATCACTTGAAAACCGGTCTACTGACTTTTCATTTAAATCAAAAGAACTTTTCATTTATTTTCAAATGTTAATAAATTAATTACAAAATCCTTAAAAAAAATAATGATTTTTCATTTATTTAATTTTTTTAACTTTCAAAAAATTAACTAAAAAATTCCGTAAGAATAAATGATATTTAGTTTATTTCGTTGTTCGAACTGATCTAGAAATCTAAAAAGGTTTCTTTTTTTAACAAAACATTTTAAATGAATATATTAACTGTAACAGAAAATCCGTATTTATATGTAGTTTATTTTTTAAATAAATGACAAAAAAGTTGAAAAATATATTTCCTTTCCTTTTAACTGTATAATCATTTAAAAATAAATGTACGGATAACTTTTTAAATAAACTACAGTCAGTTACTGTTATAATATTTCCAGTGTACTTATAATGAATGTAATAGTAGTTAAAGTAATTTTCCTAATTCATTGAGTAGTCATATGGAAAGGGCAAGGTAGACATATTATACATCAATGTGTAGGGAATTGTACCTAGATTTCAAAAACTAATAAAATTTTGAACAATTGTAAAATTCATTAAAGACATTTTGCAAAAAAGTGATAGAAATTGTTCTGCTAAGTTTTTGTCCATAATATAAATTTTTAATTATGCAATAAAAATGTTTATTAATTAATATTTTTTATTGAAATTTCACAACTATATAGATTTTTTAATGCTTAATACAAATCAAATAAAATTTTTTGGAAAATTTCAAAAGGAATCCCACAATTCCTAAAAAACTTCTGAAAATCCCTAAAAATTAGTTTTTTTAGTTTTTAGGGAATATTTGTCCTACCAATTACGAGGCGTAGGATTCCCTTTACAAAATTATTAGAAACATATTGGACCATATGAAAAGTGCTTAAAATTTTTTGATTCTAGCTTTGCGTTTGGATTAAATATGGCATAAAGTAGAAATTTGTAAAAAAATAGGTATATTTCGGAAGGGCCTGGAGCCAACAGTGATTGAACACTTTTTACATAGCAATATTATGTTCGGTGAATGGGTTGAGAATCAACTGGAAGTTGACCCAGATGGCGTAACATGCCATACTTTTTTGTAGAACTTTTTTTTAAGAATTCTGGATCGTTTTTAATTTTTGTAATACCCGAGGTGGACCTATAGCGTACCTCCTGATAGTACTATAGCCCCCAAAATCAAAACTTAAACTCGAATACAAGTGCTTAATTACACTGTGAGACAAATGGTAGGGGTCAGTGATCGGGAAGGGTTCAAACTACCGGGGAAAGTTATATCGGTAAAAAAGAAGTTATACGTATCCCGGCGTTTCGCTGGGTCACCCCTAAGAATCGAGATATATCGATTTGACCTTTGGTGGTCTTTTTTTGACATAACTCGAGAACCACTAGTCCGATTTTGCTCAAACAATTTTAAAAAAATTAAAAATTACAATTCCTTTAATCTGTTCATATAACGTTTTTCTATATACTCAACAGTTTTGCCGGTAAAAATAAATGTATGAAGAAAAAAATATTTTTTGCCTAAAATATTAAAAAAAAGTAATAAACAAAAGGTTATTGATTTTTATGGTAGCGGTAACAAACATTTATTTTTACCGGCAAAACTGTTGAGTATATAGAAAAACGTTATATGAACAGATTAAAGGAATTGTAATTTTTAATTTTTTTAAAATTGTTTGAGCAAAATCGGACTAGTGGTTCTCGAGTTATGTCAAAAAAAGATATATCTCGATTACTAGGGGTGACCCAGCGAAACGCCGCACATTGGGGCCAAATGAATGAAAAGTGGCGATTAATTCAAAATATGAACTTTAAAATTCATGATCGTGTTTGGTACCGGGTGAAAGTGGATAAAATTCTGCATCACTAATTGCAAAAATTATACTTTTAAGTTGTTTGCTTTAGTTGAAGTGAGCACTTAAAGTTGAATAATTGTTATTTTTTTTGTGCATATTGAAAAAAAGTGAAAATTTTGATATTTCAATTGATAATTTTTTCTATTAATACTTCTAAAAGTTAAATTTTTATAATGGAACCGTCAACTTCAGGTAGTTTACTATATAGTACATGTTTTTTTGTTTAAATAAATGTTTTAAAAATATTAAATGTTAATAAAATAAAATTAGCCCAAAAATGGGCTATTTTTGATTTATATATGGAGTTTCAACAACTTTGTTCGTGAGCTTGCGTAAAATCGTCTATATAGTGTTATAATATCAGATCTCAACTAATAAACCCCAAAATATTTTTTTGCGATTTTTGAGTTATGCTTGTTTTTGTGAAATAACTCAAGATGCTAAAAATCCACAAATATGAAAAAAAAAAAAAAACAAAACATCAAGTTGTTTTTACTTTGTTTTGTCATTATTTTCGTTATAGTAGTTGTTATTGTAACTAAAAAAATGTGTTGTTAATTAGAGATGGGGGCGTGAGTAACTTTAATTCACGCATGCTCACGTGATTGCGTATGTTGGGTTTATTTACTATGAATAAAACTAATTAAATTATTTTACATGTGTTTATGATATTTCAATGAATTTTACTTAAACATTTGTTAATTTTAAATTATTAGAAAATTGTATATGGCACAAGTGCACTATTTTGAAAAATTGAAGGAGGTCACGCTCCCATCCCTATTTATTATTGTCATTTATTTGAGTCCTACATAATAACTGTTGGTCATATATAGATGCATCATACGAGTAAAGTTTTAATTTTGTTTTAAGCTGGTGATATCAATCTACTAATATAATGATAATACATTTTTAAGAATTTCTATCCATCCGTAGGGTATTATTGATTCGGTACTGACACGTTTATTTATTGTTTTAGCTGTCAATGTTTTGTGATGTGATGTTACATATTTAAAGTGTTGTGAAAGTGTAAATTATTCGGTACAGGGTTAAAGGAATTACTTTTTGCAAATTTTAAACGAATAGAAATCTTATTAATTTTAGGAACATGTCCCAAAACAATTTTCATTCCTCGTCATGAGTTGCATAATTTTATGAGGAGTGCAGAACCTAAATCACTTCAGGATAAATTTAAACTTTTGAGATGGGAAGTAATAAAACGTGTCGACCCTTCGGATATGGTAGATTTTATGACAAGGTTTCATAATTTTTGCTCTAGCTATGAGATTCGGTGGCAAAAATGTCATAGAAAGAATGAAATTTTTGTAAAAAATAATAAGAATTGGCTGGATGCCTCAATCTCATTCAGTCCACCACCAGAACCACAACAAAGAAGAGGTCGCAATGATCTCTCATTTGAAGAGTGCAAAGAAAAAACAAAAGTTAAGAAATGTAAAGACATAAGAGATCAAATTTCTTTGCCTGTTTTGGCTTACGCCACACAAATGAGCTTGAGAGCTGCTGGAAAAATAGATGAGTCGAAAATTGTTAAGGAAATAATATCATCTCCAACAAAAGCCAAAAAATACCGAAAAAGTATAGAACAGGTACCACCACAGCAGTTAACTCCGGATGAAGCTCTGTCCGTTTTGGTAGAAGCGAAGCTAAGTCGCCACCAATATAATGTTATTAGAAAGGTTGCACCTGAGAAATTTCCATCATATAAATTGGTCCAAAGAGCTAAGAAAAAATGTTACCCAAAGGGAGAACAAATGAAAATTTCTGAAACATCAGCGCAAGTTAGCCTACAAGGAATATTGGATCATACCACTGAACGCCTTTTGTCGGTTAAAAATGCAGATTTAAATTCGTTAGACAACGAAGAAATCGAAAAAATTACTTTATACACTAAGTGGGGCTTTGACGGAAGTTCAGGGCATAGTTCTTACAAACAAGCCTTTCATGACAGTAATGCATCTGATTCTTCTGTATTTATTACGTCAATTGTACCATTAAAATTAGTTTGTAAAAACAAAATCATTTGGCATAATCCTCGACCATCTTCAACTAGGTTTTGCAGGCCATTAAAAATTGAATTTATGAAAGAAACGGTCAACAGTATTAAAACAGAAAGAGAGTGGAGACAGAAAAAAATGCTCTTATCGATACAGTAATATCAGTTGGAGAAAGAAAGATAAAAGTGAACCACAAACTAATTCTCGTTATGATTGACGGTAAAGTGTGTAACGCGATTACAGACACAAAGTCCACACAAAAGTGCTACATATGTGGCGCTACCAGCAAGGAGTTCAACAATATTGAACAAATGATTTCTAGAGATTCCAACGTAGACTTCATGGAGTTCGGTTTGTCTGTCCTACATGGCTGGATAAGATTTTTTGAATGTCTTATTCACTTGGCATATAAACTTCCAATTCAAAAATGGCAGGCAAGAAGTGACGAAGAAAAAAAAATTATTGCTGAAACTAAAAGTCGTATTCAACGCGAATTTAAAAAGAGAACGGGATTGATCATTGATCAACCAAAACCTGGTTTTGGTAACTCTAATGACGGGAATACTGCAAGACGTTTTTTTAAGAATGCAGAAGTATCTGCTGAAATTACTAATATTGATTTAGAGTTGATCAAAAATATGCACACAATATTAATTGTAGTTTCTAGTGGTATTGAGGTCAACATTGAAAAATTTACAAACTTCGCTAATAACACTGCCAGGCTATTTGTGAAAAAATATCCATGGTACTATATGCCTCCTACTCTTCACAAATATTTTATTCATGGGCCTGAAATTATATCATTATCGCCATTGCCAATTGGTCAGCTAACCGAAGAGTCTCAGGAAGCCAGAAATAAAGATTTTAAAAGTTATAGGGAGAATTTTGCCCGTAAATGCAGTCGAGAAAAAACAATGGAAGATATCTTTAATAGATTTCTCTTAAGTTCAGATCCGTTTATAACAAGCATGAACAATAGTTCTAAAAATAAAAAAGAGCTAATGCCAAAATCTGCATTGGAGTTGCTTGTACTTCCCAGCAATCAAAATAGCAATGATGAAGATGGAGATGAAGATGGAGATGAAGATGGAGATGAAGATGAAGATGAAGATTAAGATTATTGTAACGAATTAATTTATGATTATGAAATTGAATGTGAAGTAAATACTAACATTGAAGGTAATAATGATTATAATAAAATATTGTTGTTTTCAAAAAGAAAAAAAAAAATAGAATAACCGAATTTAATTAAATTTTTTTTAAATAGTGTGTTTATGGTTATTTATCAATAAAAAAACAATTAGATTTTCAAATGTTTCATTTTTGAGCAAAATTTTAAAATTTCGAGAAAAAAGGTATGATTTTAATTTAAAAATTTTCTAATAGAAATACATATAAAATATTTATTCCTTATTATTTTTAAAAATATTACTTATTTTTCTTAAAGTACATTTAGTATGCTTTAATTTGCAATTTAATTGAATAATTTATAGCGCACCGTTCCAAAGTTACAGCAAAAAATGTGAAAAAAGAGGATTTTTTACAGAACACAAAATGGCCCATAAAGGGTTAAAAAATGTGTTTTTTCACTCTGTTTTTTTTTTAAATGTTGGTTTTTTATGTATTTATAAATATCCATTAATAAAAAATATTTTTTTTTTAAATTACGACTTCTATGAATTAATCGCCACTTTTCATGCATTTGGCCCCACTGTGCGCCGGGACACGTATAACTTGTTTTTGACCGATATAACATTTCCCGTTGGTTTCATCCCATCCCGATTTTGACTGTCGCATAGTGTTACCAACTCATTTTATTCCAATCGGACTAACCGTTTGGAAAATCCAGAATTATTTCCATTTTTTCCAAAATCACCCACTGTGAGGTTTAGGGCAAAACTGCCATAATATTTGCAATTATATTGTTCAATACCCATACTGCTTAAGATCAGAATTTGTATTCAATCTAAACAGTTTCATCTTTTCAAATAAAAAACCAGTTCTGGCTTTTTTGTTTCATACATTAAAAAAACACAAAAAATAACATTTTTTACAAACTTTTTAATTTCAATAAAATTTTATAATTTTTTGTTTCTTTTGTTCAAAACTTAAAATTTCACATTTTTATGAAAACTTTTCAATATCAAATAATTAAAATATTTTTTGCTCATCTTTTTGTCATCATTTCTTTTTGCTTTTCTTCGGATGTTTATAAACAATTGCCAATATAACGTATTAATATTTTTTTTTTGTTAAATAAAAGAACTTTCATTTTTTATTTCAAATGAAAACCATTGATTAAAATTTCATTGAATAATAATAAACGTAAATTGAAGTTAATTTTACAGTTATTTTCAACTACAAAATTCGCATTTTAAACCAATTTTAATAGTCTTCAATTCACTTTTACTCTTGTTTTCTCATTTTATAATTGTTTTGTTAAAAGTTAAATGTTTCGTTTTCAATTTAAAATGTGACCATGCTTTGTAATTTAATGTTTAGTACATTTTTTCGTATTATAGTTTCTTTTCTGTGGGTCAGACACGTTTTTTTACGATCAATTTATTGGTTTTGGTAATGCTCCAATTATTTAATATAAGCATTTTTTCCCCACTTAAAAGTACAAAAGCAAAAATTTAAATGAAAGCAAAGTGAATGTGTTTAAGAACTCAAAAAAAAAAATCTAACTTAAACTAAGCATTAATTTAAAAAAATATATATGATCCATTATGTTAAAGTTGAAAATTTTGCAATCATGGGTACATTTAGAAAAGTTTTACAGTCGCTGTATGTGAGTTATTCGTGTAGCTAACACACTTTCCTCGCGAACATAATTTAAAAAAGTTTTTATTCAAAATTAATAAAAAAAAAAATTAAAGCATTATTTTTTTCGCAAAAAATAGAAAAAAGTTTAATAATCGGTTTTAGAATACTTATATGTTAGACCGTATCACCTTACAGGCAAAAAAAAGTGCGCGGTATACCTTCAAATATAAAGTAATTTTGCAAGGCAATTCCAAAAAAAAAAAAAGATTTTTTTTTGCCGAACGTAG
Organism: Leucophora obtusa; assembly: GCA_949987735.1. Classification (NCBI taxonomy): domain Eukaryota; kingdom Metazoa; phylum Arthropoda; class Insecta; order Diptera; family Anthomyiidae; genus Leucophora; species Leucophora obtusa. The sequence goes on from OX465295.1 coordinate 46,345,779, forward strand.
CGGTCGCCTTTTTTAACCTTTCGTTATAGCTTTGGCATTTAAAGTCGGATTTTAAAGTGTAATATATCGATTTTTTCCTCGAGGAGACCAGTGTTGTGCTATAAAGAAAAAATCCAATGAAAAAAAATATAAAAAAGCAAAAGTTTAATGATTTTTGCGATCTTTAATTTTCTGACATTAGGGGTTGTAGCAACTGAGATCTGGTGGGTAAATACTAGAACGGTTTACTTGGAGCGAATAGTTCTTAGAGCAAAACATTAGTCCCCTCGAGAGAAAAACTTCGATGTATCATACTTTAAGATCCGACTGTAAATGCCAAAGATATAACGAAAAATGTAAAATATATATAAAAAATGTAAAATGTGTACGGCGAACTTTTTTTTTGAGGTATGGTCTAATATACGTGTCACAAGTCTTTTTATAAGACTATAAACAATAACTTTTCATGCAAACAACAAATAAATTTTAAAGTGTTTATGCATAATAATTTGAAAACCTTATAAGAAGTTTATAAAACAAATTTTGTATGAAAAATTTGTTTTATAAGCCATTTATAAATTTAAAAGGTGATTATGCATGTTGTCCTAAATATTCAAATTTTATTTGTCCATATTGTGTATGGTGTCAATAACAAGTCATGTGATTTTCTTTTATATAAATACAAAAGCTTAAATTTATATTATAACCTACCCAGCAAAACCTTCTATTACCCGCACCCACAATATTTTATCATTAAAAACAACCTAAAATAAATATTTAATTCATTGAAAACACAATTAAAAAAAGAGGACTACTGATTTTTCATTATATTCAAACCATTTTACTATTAATTTTCAAACACTGTTTAAACAATCCATAAAAGGCTTAAAAATAATTGAAAAGTCTGTTAAAACAATCTTCAATTTTTAACTTAATTTTAAAATGAATTTATGGTTTGTTTTTTCATATTTGAAAGTTTTTTGTTGTTAAAATTTTCAAAACACTACACACACAATACACACGTTCATATTTTTATTGGCTATGTTTGTGTGTATGAGTAAAGAATTTCTTGTAATTTGAATTGAAATAATTTTGTATATAAACAAAATATTTTAACAAAAAACAAAATGGAAAATATTTGACTTTTCTGTTTTAAAACAGAAAATAACGAAATTATTTAAATAATTTTTTCTAAAAATAGAAAACTAAAAATAGAACATTTGACTAAAAATATCAATCCCTACAGTTGAGATGTATTTTTTGTAGTTTGTTTTTTATTCACCGATAAAAAAAAGTTAAACAATATGTTTCCATGTATTTAAATTGATTCTTCAATTGAAAACAACCTTTACCTATTACTTTTCAAATAAACATCAATCGGTTATGGAAAATATATTGTGAGTACGGTAATGACTTTGGTAAGAAGAAATAAAGTCAAAAATCGCCAGTAGTACAAAAAATCAAGCACTGGCATGGCACTGAGTAACCATGGTGTTAAAAATATAAATATCTGGGAGAACACTCATTTGGGATGCTTTGCCAGTGTTTGCAAATAGCGTTTTGCCAGTATTTGTTTATAAAAAAAATCACTGGCAAAGAATGGGTGATATGCCAAGGTTTGAAACCAGTGGTTATCCAGTGCTACCTCAGAAATTGCCATCGGTACAAAAATCAATTCACTGGTAGAGCAATGATTTTATAAAAATACTGACGCTTTGTTAAAAAAGGTTTGTAGTCAGAAGGTTCCGAGTTTAAATCCGGTTGCAAGCAAACATTTTTTTTGATTTTTTTTAATTTAAAATTTTTTTGAATGGGGGAAATGTTTTTAGTTGATCTGTTATTTTAAGTAAATGAATGTTATTTTAGTTTGACTCAAGATCATAAATTAATATCACTTTCTGTTTAAATTATTTTCAAATCAAAGAAAGATGATACAATTTTTACAAGTAAATTACAAAGAAAAAAAATTATTGAAAAAATTCGATAAGACCAGCAAGGCAGAATGCGCATTTTCGGCTTTCGCTACAAAGCCATCATCAGTGCCTTTCGCCTTTGAGTGGGTTAATATTTTGATATTCGTCTACTTATATGACTGTTGAAAGCAAATCGAGTTTGTTATCAACAACTCAACTTAGACTAACATCAACGAAATTTAACAATGCTATTTTTATCCTTTTGTTATTATTACTCTTTTTTGCTTTGAACCTTAATTCTTAAGATATCTCAGCTGATTCTATTTAACTCTGTGTATGAGAAACACAGATGTTTGAATTACAACGAACCGTTAAATTTAAATTTAAATGTATGTTATTAAATTATATTTTTGCACCGTGTCAATGTGTTTAAGATGAATGGGGGAAATGTTTTTAGTTGATCTGTTATTTTAAGTAAATGAATGTTATTTTAGTTTGACTCAAGATCATAAATTAATATCACTTTCTGTTTAAATTATTTTCAAATCAAAGAAAGATGATGATTTTTGTTTTATAAAATAAATTTTTTTTGTTTGTAGTGAAGCTCCTTTAAGACGAACTTTTTTTTGCTCTCCTAAAGCTGGCATATTAGTTCCAAAAAAACTATTTGCCAGTACTACCATTTTAGCACAGCCAGTAGTTTTCCAGCTGTTATCACTCATTTATGTGTTTAGCCACCAAGTATTATATGTATATCTCCTTAGCTCAGTGGGTAGAGCTGTCGTCTGCCAATCTGACGGCCTGGGTTCAAATCAGGGCAGGACCAACAAAAATACATATGAACTTTTTTATTTTGGAAAATATATTTCTTGATTTTACCGAAGTTTTGCCAACGTTCAAAAATTTTGTTTCAACAGTGCTTTCCCGGTGCTTTTTGAACAACTTTTGTCTAATGAAGTTATCATTTTGAATATATTCCGCGATTGTTTTTTCGTTATTTTGTTTAATTTTTATTTTCATATTTCCTCACTTCAACAAAAATACATTTCCAATTTTATTTCATCATTATTATGTTTGTGGAGTGCAAATATAATAATGACAAACATATATAGATCTGCCTGCAAACATTTGTATATTTGCAGGTAGATGTATTTCATATAATCCAAACATATATATATTTACAGGCGAAAATATTATATTTGCAGGCAAACACATATGTTATTAGAAACATGGCAAATATAATTTTATAGTTTTTCCAAACATTTATACATACATCAGCAGCAAATATGTTTCCTACACGGGCGATTTTTTATCAGCGTGCACAGTTTAACAACTATATGTATGTACCTAAACTAAAATGTTAAACAAAAACAAATTTATTAAATTCAAATTCACATAATTATTGTTAAGAATTTTTTTACAATTTATTTTATTATTGCTTTTACTAAATTTGATAATACAAAAGCTCTTTATATACGTTATTAAGCTTCAACAAGCTTAATAAACTTATCTTAAAAATATTTATTTACAAGGCTATTTGTATATTGAAAAAAAAAAAATTATATGTGGAATACAATTTACATTTATTCAAATGTATTTATTTATTTCCTGAATATTATAATACCGAAGTTGGACTGAGCAAAAACTAGCTAGTTTTGGCCTAAAACTAAATTACAAAAGTCAGGTTATTTACAGTGGTTATTTAAGTTTTATTTATCACATCACTTTTTTTTTATTAACCCTAGAAGTGCATCGCTATTTTTCTCGATGTTTGTAAAGCACGGTTGATGTTAGTCGAATCGACTAACAATGCACTTCTAGGGTTAAACAGTTTTCTTTGTGATTCTATTGTTAAAATATATGAAAAAAAATTATTAACATATTTACAAGTAAATAACACAACTAGGGTTTGGGATTTCCCGGACTTTTTTATTTCCCGGGAAACGGGAATGAAAAAATTTGATTCCCGGGATTCCCGGGAATCCCGGGAAATATTTTTGAACAAAATTGTTAATGAAAACCACCTATATAAGTAATTTTTGTTAAAAAAAAACACTATTTCAGTACAAATGCAGTCTGTGTAGTGAGAATTCAAAGTAAAAAATATCAGAATGTTAAACATTTGATTTCACATAAATTACTCGCAGCACTGCCAAATGAATTGCATGATTCCAGCAGAAAGCACCTACTATTGGACTGTCGGAAACAAACCGTTTCATCACACTTGGCCCATTAGATATGGTGACCACAATGTTATTTTCCAAAGACAAATAAAACTATTCTAGTCTTATTTCTACAATTCTTCTTATTTCACCAGCATTACATCTTCCTGATATATAAACCAACCCCAGGTTATAAAATGAATTATTTCCGTTTATACATATGTTCAAATATCTCTTTTGTGATATTCTTGTCCATTCATCTAATATTATAATAAATCTCCTATTGTTAGAAATATTGCTCGATATTTCTTTTATCATGATATCTTTTACATGATTGTAGTAATTAAATATAATGTTCTTTACATCGGTTTCATTTTTTTGCAATGCAAGGTTTTTATTATAAAAACTTTCTCAAATAAAGATCTAGTTATGGTGCGGATTGACTGCGGCCAGGAAATTCAGGAAATGTTTGCCCTACCATAAAACCTTTAATGCCTATTCAGCTTACACTTTTTTCTTCGGGTACTTTGCTAATTTTAGCTGAAACGTTATTCTTGTTGTTGTTTTCTTCAAGAGAAGTTGCATGACCATCAATTTTTTTTTTTTTTTTGTGAACCAAATTTAGATGTCGGATAATCAAATTTAGATACCACCGTTAACCATTAGTGAAGGAGTATTTTAAATTTAAATTCGACGTTATTTTTAATCAAACGGTTTTGTTCATTTTGTGTATGAAAACCTTACAAAAATATTTATATTTTCAAATATTTTGATTGGTTGAAAATAAATTAACCAATCAGAATGCTCCAAAAATAAACCAAGTCAAGGTATACTGCCACCCAATATTTTAACTAAAGTCGACTTTACCTAAATTATACATTTGAAAAATTTAGATAGTAAGGGCGATTTTTTGTAAGAAACAAAGCTTTTTTTCATATTTCTTTTAAACATTTTACCAAGTTCTTAGGTTTTACTACTTAAATTTTGAATAAGGTATGCGAAAAATCTTTATTAGTTGAAATGCTCCTAATTACTTGGCAAAGATTTTATTTGTGTGTCAAATAAATGTATTCCCTTTTAAAAGATTTTAACAATGACATTTTTGTTTTGGTATTTAAAATGTTTTTTATGATTAAAATTAAAAAATCCTATTCCAAACAAAAACAATTTAAAAAATTTAATATTTTTAAAATTTCCCGTTTTCCCGGGAAATATATATTATTTTCCCGGGAATTCCCGGCAAACTTTTCCCGGGATTTCCCGGGAATTCCCGCCCGGGAATTCCCGAACCCCAAACCCTAAACACAACACATAATTTCAAATTAAAACAGAAAATTAAAAAAAATAAAATAAAAAAAAATTACACTTGTTTTACTTCTATATTTCTTTTAACAGGGTGTATCGAAAATTAGTTAGAAAACATCGGGTGTGTCAAAAATGCACATTTCAGATATTTTTAATTGGTTTTTAACAAAAACCAAATAGAATCTTATTTTTAGTTTGTATGAAAATTTTATTGAAAAACGAAATAATTTTTTTTAGTTTCAAGTAAATAAATTGCTAGCGCATTACAGTAGAATTATATATAATAGAAATACCCTCTCTCGAATTCCGAACTCGTTTCTCGATTTCTCGTATCATAAGTATGTGGCATATATCAATCTGTAAATGTTGCAGAAAAAGCAACTAAAAATTAGTTAAAAATGACGTTGCAGAAAAAACTGCTGAAATTAGTAGATTTTTTGCTAAATACTAGCAAAATAAGAATCGCAAAAATAAAACCCTTAAATTTACAGAATCTTACTTATATTTAAGTTGACTTTTAGTTAATTGAAAATGAAAAATTTTACTGTAAAATCTGCAAAAAATTTTGCTAAACTAAAAATAACAAAAATAATATGTTATATGTATCTACAAAATTTTTGTTATTTTTAAGCCAAATTTAGTTGAATGCAAATAGCAGGCTATCCTGCTAAAATCAGCACAAATATTTACTAAAATTTGTAAACTGATGTTTTCAAAAGGCTCGATTTTTATTTTCATTTAAAAAAATTGAAAAAAAAACTTAAAAAAGTTAAAATTGTTTTGAGATTTTTTAGGCTCTAATTATTTAGCAAAATTTTTTACTGATTTTAGCAGGTTAAGTTGCTATTTTCTATATAACTAAAATTCTGTATAATTAACAGTTTTATTTATGCTTTCCCTATCTTACTAATATATAGCAAAAATAATCAGCTAATTTTGGAAACTTTTTCTGCAACATCATTTAGTAATTTTTAGTAGTTTTAACAAAATCTTTTACAGATTTTTTTCTATTAGTGCAGTAACGAATTTACTCTATCTGCCAATTTTGGAGACAAAAAGGAAACAATGTAAACTTTATCATTTTTCTCGATACTGACTTTTTGGCACATGTGTCAAATATAGCTGACGTTTTGTTAGAAAAAATTCCTGGGCAATCGAATGTGTAGAAGGTAAAAATGGATTTTAACTCATTCTAGAAAAAATTTCAGCTCAATCGAAGAATTTTTAAGCTATCCCTGGTCTTTCAAAGTTTTGAAATACGATTTACAAGGGGAAAAAATTACTTTTTTGACGTTTTTTGAAAATAAATATGTATTTCTAGAAAATGGCAATATAATCGTAATCTAAACCTTTTGCAATTGTAATTCAGAAAATATCAATTGAAATTCAGAAAATATCAATTGAAATTCAGAATTTCCATTTGAAATTCAGAAAACATCAAATGAAATTCAGAATTTCCATTTGAAATTCAGAAAACATCAATTGAAATTCAGATTTTCTATTTGAAATTCAGAAAATATCAATTGAAATTCAGAAAATATCAATTATTGAAAATTTCAAATGATATTTTCTGAATTTCAAATGATATTTTCTGAATTTCAATTGATATTTTCTGAATTTCAAATGATATTTTCTGAATTTCAATTGATATTTTCTGAATTTCAAATGACGGTTTCTGAATTTCAATTGATATTTTCTGAATTTCAAATGACGATTTCTGAATTTCAATTGATATTTTCTGAATTTCAATTGATGTTTTCTGAATAATAATTGATATTTTCTGAATTTCAAATGATATTTAATGAATTTCAAATGATATTTTCTGAATTTCAATTGATATTTTCTGAATTTCAAATGATATTTTCTGAATTTCAATTGATATTTTCTGAATTTCAAAAGGAAAATCTGAATTTCAATTGATGTTTTCTGAATTTCAAATGGAAATTCTGAATTTCAATTGATGTTTTCTGAATTTCAAATGGAAATTCTGAATTTCAATTGATATTTTCTGAATTTCAAATGGAAATTCTGAATTTCAATTGATATTTTCTGAATTACAGTTGCAAAAGGTGTAGACTACTAGTTGGCAAAGTATTACCTGAGTGTTGGTCGATCAAAAAAAAAAAATCGCACGAATTATTTTTATATTTTCTGATTCGCGAATTGATATTAAATTTTTAATTCATTTGTAGGACTCAATTTCAATTTAAAGCATTGATTGGAGAAAATTGAATTTTGTATTTAAAATTATTATTCAACCAATGTATTCAATAAAAGCTTCTTACAAATACATATATTATTGACTAAATTTTAAATCCCACATAAAAATAAAAAATTATATTGTAATTCGCGAGAACCAAAAAAATCAGCATATAATTCGCGAATCAAAAATAATTTTTTTTATTATTTTTAAGAAATGTAATTATTACTGATGATTGAATTATTTTTTTAAAGGCCTGAATCAAATGAACCAATTTTAGTTGAAATTAAATTAATCAATTCGTTTAATTCTATGAAAAGAATCAACAAAAATAAAATGAATCCTTTGAATAAGATATTGATTGAATAAAGTAGGCAATAATCCAATCAATTAATCTGAGTTTTGCCAATCGAATCATACAAAATTGAATCAGACTTATAAATCGAATTAAGGAATTATGTTTTTAAAGGTCTGGCAGGCATAAATAAGAAAAACAGCACCTAGTATTTTGTTGTAATTTTAATCTTTGTTATTGTTTACATTCGAATAAGAATTTTATTTTGTTTTTCCAACAAAATAAAATTCCAATAACACTTTTATCGTATAGCGAGTACTTATAATATTTAAATTCTCAAAAGATTTTTTTTTATTCCTTCAAAAAGTCTAAAAAACACTTGAACATAAAACTCACCTTTTGACTGGGTTGTATCCGTTTTGACATTTGTTGTTGTTGAAGATGTGGGAAATGAAGTTTTTGTTGCAACAACAGCAGCTTGAACACCGACATTCGAACGTGTATCAATAATAATGATTGGCATACATATGGTTAGGAAAATTAAATAGAAGATAAACCCATAACGCGGAGAATGCAAAGGAGGAGGCTTAATTAGCAGGGAATGATGGGAATGCCTTTGTAAAGGCATTTTGCTCTATTGATAAAGCAGAGAAACTTAAAACTTTATAAACACTTGAAAATTTTTAAAATTGTTAAAATTTTAAATCAGATGTTTTTCTTGCAGTTTTTTTTAATAAATAACGGTAAACATTTAACAAAAGGAAATGTGATTAAAAACGTAAACGAGATTTGCGCTGAAGATGATTTAAAATGACATCACTTCCTGTGTTAGTCAATTATTTATAATAAAAACAACAACCAGATATTTAGTAAAGTTGCAATAGTAGCAGTAGTGGTAGTAAAAGAAGAACAAGAATGACAGTATGGAGTTGATGACATTTGTTTGTTTTTTGTATGATAATTGGTTGTTGTTTTTGCTATTTTGGGGTCTACTTTATTGTATTTCCTTTTTAAGCTTATTTTCCTATGCACTTTTATATTTTTTGTAAACAACAAATTTTCAAGGACACCTTTTTAAATCTCAAGTTTAAAGGATTTTTCTTTTTTGTTTTTAAGCATTTTTTCTATCTTCTTTTGTTTTTTTTTTTAGAAATTTATAACAAGGGTGTGGTGTAGAAAACTTTTGTAATTTGTATTTTATCTTAACTGGTTGTTTTGCAATTTTATTAATTTTGCTTTCATTTGTTTTGGTCAATAAATAAAATGTTAGATAAGAAAAAAACAATATTATTTATTTTGTATTAATGATAACAGACTTTACTTATTACGGTATCATATACACAATTGAACTGAATTTAACTTTTTTTTCGCGTTTTTACGCTTTTGTTTACAAACACCACGATACTTTGTTTAATATTTTAAAAACATAATTATTAATTGCACTTTATCTGACTCTTTCAATTCTGGTTTTTTTTTCCTTCTCAATGACTTTGCTTCTTGTCTCGTTGTTGTTTTCACACATAAAACTTACATTACGCGCACCACTTCGTAAATATATTTTTTTGTTATTTTTTTGTATAAATTTGCTTTTAGATTCTTAAGCTAAACAAAAAAGATACTTTCTAATTTTAGAAGATATTCGTTGAATTAAATTATTTTATTAAATTTATTTTTATAAAATCCTAATAAATTTTTTTAAACTACACACGCAATTTATTTTTTAGCAAAACAATACAAATAATAGTAATACATAATTATTAATTAATAACAACAGCACAATCCCGTAACACCCGGTTCGGCATAGAAACAATATTCCAACGTATTAATCACTGCGGCTGCTGTTTACGAACTGAAGAAATATTGCACAAAATGTCAACTGACAGTTTTGTTGTCAAACCAGTTTTCAGAAATTCACATACAGAGGGCGCACGTCCGTCAATAGTCTCACAATCAGTGATGCCATAACATTTGAGCTCATCTCCCATTTTATTAGTTGAAATCCCCAACAATCACAAAAAAAATTGTTTAATCTCTAAATTGGTCCCAAATTGATTATTTATTGTAATTTTAACAAAAAAAGCATTTTTAAAGCAAAATAAATTATTCAGCCAACAAATTTTAGATCGCTCTGAAATTATGAATCATAACATACTTTTATTATTGAAAGACTTAAGCCCAAACCACATAGTGAAAGTGCCAGTGGCCAGTGGCAGTGCTGTCAAATTTTGTTCTTGAATTTCACGAAAACGATTTAATATTTTTAAAAATTTCTTATCGCGTTTTGTTTAAAAACAGCTCTTGTTTATTCAGAAAGTTTTCTAATTTCTCGGCAGTGACAAACAGGCAAGATACAAAAACTGCTTTGTCGACAAAACGTAGCACTGCGGTCGAGACTTCGTTTATGTGGTTTAGGCTTTAAGCCCAATCCAGATACTCACAGTGCTAGTGAACTGCAGCAGTGCTGTCAAATTTGTTTATTGAATTTCGCGAAAACTATTCAATATTTTTAAAAATTTCCTATAGAATTTTTATTGAAGACAGCTCTTATTTATTTATAAAATTCTCTATTTTCCCGGCAGTGACAATTAAAGAAAATACAAAACCCTGTTTTATCGACAAATCTTCGCACTGCGGTAAAACACTCGACACTGCGTTTATCTGGTTAAAGGCTGAAGGGTGAGTTACCCAACCGTAACGAATCAGCTGTTTCGAAAGAAGAAGTTTATACAAGTGGTTACGCACACGTAAATGTAGACGTACTTGCCGGATCAAGGGCGGGTTATGGGACCATAAACGTAAATGTGATGTAACTGTACCGTGCCGTAGCTAAAAAGTACACTTATAGATTATCGTAAACGACATTACTATTTAGCATCTATTTCATGTGGTTTTATATTTTATTCTAAATTTTTCCATTTATTTGTTAATTTTTATTCCTTATTTGTTGTTTGAATCAATTTTCTTTATTCATTTCATATTTTTTCCGACTAAAATCATTCAGCTGTTTCGATGCCGGATAGAAAATTCTGATTTCAACAGAATGATCAGGCAAGTTCGTTTACATTTACGTGTTAGTAACCATTCGTATACATTTCTTCTTGTGGTATCGGAACAGCTGACTCGTTTCAGATACGTTTACGGTTGAGTAACTCAGCCCTCATTCTGTTGAAATCAGAATTTTCTATCCGTCATCGAAACAGCTGAATGATTTTTGTTGGAAAAAAATATAAAATGAATAAAGAAAATAGATTCAAACAACAAATAAGAAATAAAAAATAAAAATAACAAATAATAAATAATAAATGGAAAAATTTAGAATAAAATATAAAATCACATGATGTAGATGCTAATTAGTAATGTCGTTTACTGTATTCTATAAGTGTACTTTTTAGCTACGGCACGGTACAGTTACATCACATTTACGTTTACGGTCCCATAATCCGCCCTTATAGCCCAAACCACATAGTGAAAGTGCCAGTGGACAGTGGCAGTGCTGTCAAAATTTGTTCTTGAATTTCGCGAAAACGATTTTATATTTTTAAAAAATTCTTATTGCGTTTGGTTTAAAAACAGCTCTTGTTTATTTAGAAACTTTTCTAATTTCCGGGCAGTGACAAATAGAGTAGATACAAAAACCTGCTTTATCGACAAAACGTCGCACTGCGGTCGACACTGCGCTTATTGTGGATTAGGCTTAAGGCTTTAAGTTCAACCAGACAGTGGCATTGTCGACGGTGTATTACTGCAGTGCGACGTTTTGTCAATAAAGCATGTTTTTTACTTTATTTATCACTGCAGAGAAATTAGGTAATTTTCTAAATAAAAAAGGCTGACATCAAAGAAATTAAAAAGAACAAAGTTTAACAATACAGCCACTGCCCTCTGGGACTATGAGTATCTGGATAGGGCTTTATTATTGAGTTCTTGGGAAAGGGGTATATCATTTAAAAATTTGTGGCAACACTGATAACAGGGGCCAAATAGTACTTTTTATACCCTACACCACTATGTGGTCAGGGTATTATAAGTTTGTGCTGATGTTTGTAACACCAAAAAATATTGGTCGTAGACCCACCTTATAGTATACCGATCGGTTCAGAATTTTTTTTTATTTCGATTTAACGATGTCCGTCTGTCCGTCCGTCCGTCCGTCCGTCCGTCCGTCCGTCTGTCTGTCTGTCCATGCAATCTTGTACGCACTCTACAGGTCGCACCTATTAAGATATTTCGATGAAATTTGGTACATAGACCTATGTTGGCCCAAGGACGAACAAGTTTGATTTTTTTGAACATCGGTCCATGTTTAGACCTAGTGCCCATATAAGGGTCCTACCAAAATTATATTGTTTATACGCTGCAGGTCGTAAATATTAAGATATTTTGATGAAATTTGGTACACAGACCTATATTGGCCCAATAACGCAGCCTATTGATTTTGGTGAACATCGGTCCATGTTTAGACCTAGTGCCCATATAAGGGTCCTACCAAAATTATACTGTTTATACGCTGCAGGTCGTAAATATTAAGATATTTTGAGGAAATTTGGTACACAGACCTATATTGGCCCAATAACGCAGCCTATTGATTTTGGTGAACATCGGTCCATGTTTAGACCTAGTGCCCATATAAGGGTCCTACCAAAATTATACTGTTTATACGCTGCAGGTCGTAAATATTAAGATATTTTGATAAAATTTGGTATACAGACCTACATTGGCCCAGTAACGCAGCCTATTGATTTTGGTGAACATCGGTCCATGTTTAGACCTAGTGCCCATATAAGGGTCCTACTAAAATTATATGGTTTATACGCTGCAGGTCGCAAATATTAAGATATTTTGATAAAATTTGGTACACAGACCTACGTTGGCCCAAGGACAAAGCCTATTGATTTTGGTGAACATCGGTCCATGTTTAGACCTAGTGCCCATATAAGGGTCCTACCAAAATTATATTGTTTATACGCTGCAGGTCGCAAATATTAAGATATTTTGATGAAATTTGGTACACCGACTTATGGCAGCCGAAGGACGAAGCTTATTGATTTTGGTGAACATCGGTCTATGTTTAGACCTAGTGCCCATATAAGGGTCCCCCCAAAATTATATTGTTTATACGATGCACGTCGTAAATATTAAGATATTTTGACGAAATTTGGTACACAGACCTATTTTGGCCCACGGACGAAGCCTATTGATTTTGATGAACATCGGTCCATGTTTAGACCTAGTGCCCATATAAGGGTCCTACCAAAATTATACTGTTTATACGCTGCAGGTCGCAAATATTAAGATATTTTGATGAAATTTGGTACACAGACCTATATTGGCCCAAAAAAGCAGCCTATTGATTTTGGTGACATTAGTTGGCTTTTACCCAGACTGGTGTAGGGTATTCTATAGTCGGCATGCCCGACTTTAACCTTTTTACTCGTTTATTCAAGAATTGTATAAAAAGTACCAAGTACTCTGCTTGATACTGGCTGATTGATTGCATGATACCAGCTCCATTAACAAGCAAGCAAAAAAACTGCCAAAATATAAAAAAGTACCATTTGTAAAAAGCACCGAACATTTTTGCCAAAAAAAGTTTTATTTAGCCAACGACTATATAATTAAATTAAAAAAAGACTATCCAACTCTCCCTAGCTCTGTTAAATCACTCTCTTTTTAATTTGTATCAGAGAACGGTTTGAGTGCCTTATTTTATGCTTTTCAATGCAATCACAAAAAATGTGCATATTGTTGTCAATACACATCATTTCAGTCATACATGGGACTAATTAATTAGGTGGGCTAATTAATTGATGATTTCATTACCATTGCATTGATATCAATTGTAATGAAATAATTTTCATTACCAATTTTTTAATTAATGGTAATGATTCTAAAATTTAATTTCATTGATTAATGACAATGATTTTAAATTTCATTACCATTGATAATGAATAAATTAAAAAAAAAATAATTGCCATTGACAGAAAAACGTAAAAATGGAGTAAAACTCGCTGAAATCGAAGATGAAATATGCTCATTCAGGCTCATGCTCATTTAAAATTAAATATTACTTTCCATTCCATTGTTATTTGTATCCAGGTAAAGTTTAACGGAATGGAATGGATCGTCCTTAAAAAATTATGTTTTATAACTTCCCCGGCCAAACCCGTTGTTCGATTTCATTTGTCTGAATTTGTTTTGTAAACAAATGGTTTTTAATCAATTGTAATTAGTTTTTTTTATACATTAGTGTAATTTCATTACCATTAGTAATGATTTTTCTAATGAAAAATATTTCATTACCATTAAATGGTAATGAAATTTTTTTCATTTTCATTAGTATGAACTAATGGTAATGAAATTTCAATGGTAATGAAAAATTCCCATGTATGATTTCAGTGAAGCAATACAGACACAATTGAAAAAAAGTGAGTATGACGAAACCCATGCATGCACTGCATGTCTTCTGTAAATCTTACCTAACACTCACAAAAGCAACGAATATAAAATGATTGGTATGAATACAAACCGATTGTTACGAATGGTCTCAATGTTGGTTGTATAAAAATTATAAATTTTTTTCTGTCAAATATTTTAGTATATTTTTGGTGTTTATTTTTTTCACTTAAACATTAACAAAATGAGAAAATGTATACATATTTCATATTTAAATAAAAAAAAAAAATGGAAATTTCTTCACACTGCGATTTTTAAAATACTGCAACAGGTCAACGAATACTAAAGGAATGTTGTGATTGATTTTATTTTTTTAATGCGTTGTTATCTCTTCATTTCGTTGCTTGACATGTAGTGGCATCAGGCGGTTTTCATCGCCTCTTTCGAACATTAAAAGTTTGTATCGAAAAATGTTAGCCTTTGCAGACGTATGTATATCTTATGGCTGAATTTTTCGTTACGAATTAAGAAGAGAGTGATTTAACAGAGGTATGGAGAGTTGGTTAGTCTTTTAATTATATAGTCGTTGGTGGTATTATAAAAATAATGCGTAAAAACCACTCATCAAAAACAATGAATGTATATAATAGCAATAGCATTAGTTATTGTTGATGCATGAATACATGGCAAAAGCAATGAATGGTATGACTGCACAATAAAAACGATTGTACTCAAACCGTTCTCTGATTTGTATCGAAAAATTCAGCCATAAGAATTACACACGTCTGCAAAGGCTAACATTTGTCGATACAAACTGTTAATGTTCGAAAGAGGCGATGAAAACCGCCTGATTTAGCTTATTTTGGTGACATCAATTGCACGATCCCACAAATAAAGGGGCGCCCTAATAATTGTACTCTTTTCCGATAATTTGTATGAAAGTTACCAGAATTCTAAACTAAATACAAATTGACAAAAGGCTTTAAAATTTCTTTGAAATTTCTTTTTCATAGAAATTTGGAAACCTGAATTTAGTTTAGGTTTTATTTAGCCAGTTCGCATCCACCCTTTATTCTAAATTTTTCCATTTATTTGTTAATTTTTATTTCTTATTTGTTGTTTGAATCTGTTTTCTTTATTCATTTTATATTTTTTTCCAACAAAAATCATTCAGCTGTTTCGATGACGAAAAGAAAATTCTGATTTCAACAGAATGATCCGGCAAGTACGTCTGCATTTACCACTTGTATAAACTTCTTCTTGTGGTTTCGTTCGTGCACGCGATCAAGCAAATCAATCAAAAAAAGGCCGATCAATTAAACAGTACCGTTTAAAAAAAGTGCCGTGAAGATATCAAAAAAAAACGTCCAAAAACCAATGACTATAATTAAAAGACTTTATTTTTTGACTCAGTATAATTACAAATAATACTGTAGTTTTACTAATTTTTTACTTAAATTTAGGTTTGTTAAATTTAACTAAACATGTTTTAAAATCAACTAATTTTATAGTAATACGTCATAGACTGAAGAAAAACTACCTAGTTTTTGGCTCTTGTTAGATTTTAATTGTCAAAAGGTAATTGTCTAACAAACCTAAACTGTTTTATACATTTTAAAAACTCGATGCCATTAGAAACTGTCTTCATATTTTACAGTTTTTATTTTCTTTGTTTACCTGTTCTATTTCTTGTTAAAGCAACGTAAGTTGTTTCGATTTCACGTGAAAAAACTGTTATACTCCATATAAAAAAACGATTTTTCACGATAATGACTTTAACGTGAAATTTGTGTGAACTTTGTTTTCACGCAAATTTAATGTACAAGACTATTATTTATCTTGGGAAAAAGTGACATTTTGTGTTTATTTTGATTATGTCTTTCTAATTACATAACAAAAATTTTCACTTTCAGAATTTAAATTACTATTTAAAGGAACATCCACACGAGAGAGAAAACTGCTAGAGATAGAGCAAAAAGCAACCCTAAATAGCTTAAATCATTCACAATAGAGATATTTAGAGGTGTTTTTTGCTCTATCCTTAGCAATTTTCGCTCGCGTGTAAATGTGCCTTAAGGCCTTTAAAGTTTGAGTGAACATTTTCCACGTGAAAAACAACTTACAGTGCTTTATTCGCTAATTACACTCATAGAAATAAAACAGTCAAAATTGCAGAAAAAGTTACTAAAAATTAGTTTAAAATTATGCTGCAAACTGCTAAAATTAGCAGATTTTTTGCTAAATACTAGTAAATTAAGAACAGCAAAATTAAAACTGTTAAATTTACAGAATTTTAGTTATATTTAAGCTAACTTTTAATTAATTGAAAATAAAAATTGTGCTGTAAAATCTGCAGAAAATTTTGCTAAATATTAGTAGAAAATAACAAAAATAAACTGTTATATCTACAAAATTTTTGCTATTTTTATGTTAAATTTAGTTGAATGCAAATGCTAAAATCAGCAGAAATATTTGCTAAAAAATTTGTATACTGCTGTTTTCAAAAGGCTCGATTTTTATTTGCATTTGAAAAAAAAATCTAAAAAAAACTTCGAAAATTAAAATTTTTTTTTGATTTTTTGGGCTACTAATTATTTAGGAAAATTTTTTCCTGAGTTTAGCAGGTTAATTTGCTATTTTCCATTTACAAAAATTTAACTCAAATATGACTAAAATTCTGTACATTTAACGGTTTTATTTTTGCTGTTTCCCTATTACTAATATATAGCGAAAATAATCTGCTAATTTTAGCAGTTTTTTCTGCAGCATAATTTTTAACTAATTTTTAGTAGTTTTAGCTAAATTTTTTACAAACTTTTTTCTATTAATTATTGTTTTGGCATTTAAGCAGTTTTATAACGATATTTAACGTCTATTTCGAAATTGAACCGGTAAAATTCAATTCAATTACCTGCTAATGGTATAAGTATTTTAAAAGGTTCTTATCGTTCTTCTAAAACTATCAATCTTTTTTATTTGTGTTCCAGAATTTGTGTTGAATTCCTGGAACACAATTAAAAACTTCGTTGAAATCATTTAATATCGTTATTATTGAGTTTGTCTTGAATTTCTTGTAGACTTAATCCTTTTGTTTCCATTACCATGAAAAGAGTAAAGAAAAAAGCTCCAACACAAGAAACGGCAAATAGCCAGAAAACGTAATAAGTACCTAAGGAGTCTAATAAAGGAAAAATATAGGTCATTATGAATGAAAATAAAAAATTTGTAGACGACACCAATGATCCAGCAATTGACTTAACACTTGAGGGAAACATTTCACCCAAAATAACCCACGGTAAAGAACCTAAACTAATACTATACATAACGATATAGACGACCAAAGTTGGAACAGGTAACCATAACATATTTGAAACATCACCAACGACGAGTTTTACATAGAAAAATGCACCCATTGCAGCCAAGGCAATACTCATGATTACGGTTGAGAATAGCAGGATTATCTTACGTCCCAAACGATCTACAATAAAGGGTGTTAAACCTGAAGCTACCACTTGTACTACGCCAATAATAATTGTTTCGATAGCTGGATCAAATCCGGTATTAGCACTTTCAAATATTGTTTGCAAATTAAAGAGCACAGCAGTATTTCCGGACAATTGTTGGAAAATTATAAGACTGGTTGTAATAATCAAGGCCTTGCGATTACCAGAATTTTTAAAAACTTCTAGTGTGGATCCTTTTTTGGCCTTAGATTTTTCAATTTCGACTTGTATAACTGTTAATTCATCCATTACTCTTGAAGCTGATTGTCCCCTAAGGAATTGTAGAGATTTTATAGCTTCCTCTTCAAGTCCTTTCCCAACATAATAATATGGACTTTCAGGCATGAAAACGAAGATAACCGCAAAAACAATCGGAGTTGCTAGACAAAACCATTGGAAAGCTAGATAGGAGACATAAGGGCCAATAGCATAACAATAAAGAGCTCCAACTGAAAGAGAATAAATATTAATAATTAAAAATATTTGTAAATGATTTGTGTACTTACTAATTAGAAACATAGTCATAAGAGATCCCGTAGCGCCTCTAACATCAGCCGTAGAAATTTCGGCCAAATACATTGGTAGAGAACTTAACATTAAACCAGAACCGCAGCCTTGAAACAAACGCCCCACAATGATAACCCAAACATCTCCAGCGATTATCATCAGTACATATGACACCATCATGAAAATGGAACAGGAAAGTAAAATCCATTTACGACCAATTCTATCAACTAATGGAACAGCAGCAAGCGAAGCTAGAAATAGGTGGTATGAATAGATTAAAGCTAAAATTAAAATAACACAAGTTAAAAGTTAAAGTCTGGCGTGTCGACTTTATGATGCCCTATATGCCACAGCACTATTTATGTCATATCCCGGGAAGCGGATCAATTAAATAGATACAATAAATACAATGAAACTTATAATCATAGGTGGAATATAAAGTGGATCTAGGACAAGTATTTTTTGTAGTAACAAACATCATCGCAAAGTATTTATACCCTACACTCACAAAAGTTTGTCGGTAGAATCTACTGAAAATGACAGTTAAAACAAAGGTATATGCAGTTAAAAAGGCGACAAAGGTATTTACCTTTAAAATAACTAAAACTTTTGTTAATTTTAACTGTTGAAAAATAACTAACAAATGCATTAAAAACAACCACCAATGTCGTAAAATTAACTGAAAAATTCTTATTACAAAAATTTGAAAACAACTGACAAAATCGGTAAAAACTACTGTTTTTTTACAGTTAATTTTTTTGGTATTATAAATGTATATTTTAATAAAAAAAACAATTTTGTTTCTTTCGATTACGAAAATATATGAATTACTTCAGCCTATTTAAAATTTGAAGTAAAAACTCCAAACCGTTTTCCAGTTATTATGCTTTTATGCATTGGGGATACAATACACGTTTCTGATTTTTATTTGCAAACTAGAAATATATCAATAAAAACAAATATAAACTAAACAAGAATTTTTAAAATTCAACGAAATTTTTTATATTTTAAATACCCAGTGTAGAAAATCATTACCAGATATGTGGCTATGTAACTACATACTTGGTAATGGTAACTAGTTACTTTTGTTATTACATTTCTTATTACCTTTATATGACGATGTCGCGAAAAATAATGAGTTATGGTTACACATCAGCATACAAAAAATTAAAAAATATATCGTTACCTATGTGCTTACCAGTACTGACAAAAATAATGAGTCTAAAAATAGATTTTCAAAAAAATAAATTATATAAAAAAAAATATTTTTTATTGTATTTTTTTTTTTTTAATAAAATTTGCTGGTTCGGGTATCGAACGTGGGTCTACAGATTGCCAGTCAATAGCTCTACCATCTGAGCTATATCGACATGTAATATTTAATAGATAAAAACATAATTGAACTGCTGCACACAAGTAAGCTTACTCGCCAACATACAAAAAATCAAAAAATATGTGGTTACATATATCGTTACCAGTAGTATTTTAAAAATATTGAGTCTAAAAATAGATTTCAAAAAATTTAAAAAAAAATCTAGAAAATTATTTTCTATTTGAAATAATGATAAAAATAAGTCATTATCAGTAACTCATTATTATTTGTTTTAAAATAATGCAGAAGGTAAGTGGGTGTCATTACTGGTAGTCCAAAAAATAATGATATGTCATTACCGTTTCTACACTGGGTATCTAACAAAACCCACTGTTTACTGTAAAATTACTGTTTTGTTGTTTATTAAAAATAACTGTTTAAAACAACTGTTACGAAATTATGGTACTGTTCGTTAGTTGTTTCCCTAAATAACCGTCTCAACATGTAATTACTGTTAAAAACAACAATTACTGATTACTACATAAACAACTGTCATGTAGTAACTGTCAAACTTTTTTGAGTGTAGTATAAGTTAAACATTATTGTAATTCAAGTATGTTTAAATAAAGAAGAGAAAAAAAAATTATTTAATTTTTCAGCTATCATATGTGACCTTCTCCGAGAAAAGGGACCTAGTGTGTGAAAATGAAATTTTGAGAAGAACGAATTTAAAGTTTCATAACGCATTATCACTTTGAACACACCTTCAGTTTTTGTACGTTTTTATGGGGTAAATAAATTTTTATCAGAAATCTAACTCATTTCATCTTATTCTACACCCTTTTAGGTACCAGAATCCACTCTTAAGTCCAAACCCGTTTTTTGACACACTAGGTCCCTTTTCTCGGAGAAGGTCACATATATTGAATTTTTTTTAGCTCAGTGAGTAGAGGTCTCGGCTCGCAACCTGGCGGCCTTGGTTCGATTCTCATCAAAACAATGTTCAAAAAATACTAAAACAATTTTACTTAAATTAAAAAAAAACACCCTTTTTTATTTTAACAAATCATATCTATTATTTGGATCTAATTATATCTACCATTTTAGATCGGCTTTTAAATTAATATGTACATTAGAGCGTACCACCTTACAGGTAAAAAAAAAGTTCGCCGTACACCCTCCAATATCAAGTATTTTTGCAAAAAGGTTTCAAAAAAATTTTTTTTATTTTTTTTTTGCCGAATGTAGGGGTCGCCATTTTACATTTTTTGTTATATCTTTGGCATTTACAGCCCGATCTTAAAGAATTATACATCGATATTTTCCTCAATTATCCTGTTCTAGTAGTTAGCCACCAGATCTCAGTTGCTACCACCCAAATGTACCACCCTAATGTCAGAAAATTAAAGCTCGCAAAAAATCATTAAACTTTTGCTAATGAAGTTTTTCGATAAACCCAGTAGAATTTTTTTTTTATATATTGGTTGCCGAACGTAGGGGTCGCCTTTTTAAATTTTTTTTCATTGGATTTTTCCGTTATAGCAAAACACTGGTCTCCTCGAGGCAAAAAAATCGACCTATCACACTTTAAAATCCGATTTTAAATGCCGAAGCTATAACGAAAAATTGAAAAAGGCGATCCCTACGTTTGGCCAAAAAAAATTTTTTTTTTTGAAATTTCCTTGCAAAAATACTTCATATTGGAGGGTGTACGGCGAACTTTTTTTTGAGGTACTGTCTAGTGTACATTAATCTACCAAGGAAAAGGATCGATGGGAGATTTTGTAAGAATTCATGTATGATGTAGATTTTCATATTCATGAAGTTTTATATACAGTAAAACCTCCCAATAACTAACAGTGACGTTTCTAGTAAATTTGCACAAATGAAATCGAGAGATGTAACCCTATTTGTTAATTAAAATTCCATATTTTTATCGTTAATAATTATATGTATAATTAAAATGTATATTTATATATATATATAAGGAATCATTATTTTAAAGTCGTATTTTATACTTATAACATAAATTACTGACTACTTATTTTACAGAATACTTTTATTTTGATATCTTACAAATTACAATATCTAGGTATGTATGTTAATCCTCCCCTGCCCCTTTTGGGAACTCGATAAAAAGTTTAACCTTTTTTGCCATTAAGTCTGTCTTGAATTTCTTGCAGACTTAAACCTTTAGTTTCCATTACAACAAATAATACGAAGAAGAAAGCAGCGACACAGAAGATTCCAAATAGCCAGAAAGCATAGTAGGCACCCAAAGCGTCCAATGAAGGATAGAAGTATGTGACAAAGAAACCTAAGATCCAACATGTAGATGCCGTAAGGGAAGAAGCAATAGACTTGACATTAGCAGGAAACATTTCACCCAAAACTGCCCATGGCAATGGACCGAAACCAATGCAATATACAATGTTATAGACCACTAAGGCAGGAACAGGTAACCATATAACATTTGAAATATCACCCACTACCAGTTGTATATAGAAGAAAGCACCCAAAGCAGCCAAACCCATACTCATGACAGCAGCTGAAGTCAGTAAAATAACCTTACGCCCCAAACGATCAGCTATAATGGGTGTTAGGCCGGAGGAGGCTACTTGTACTATACCAATAATAATGCTGGCAATAGCAGGATCTAACCCGGTGTTAGCACTTTCAAAGATAGATTGTGAGTTGAAGAGTACTACATTAATACCCGATAACTGTTGAAAGGATATAAGGCCACATGATATAATTAGAGCTTTACGATTGCCAGGATTTCGAAAGATATCAACTATAGTTCCTTTATTGGCCATAGATTCTTCCACTACCGCTTGTATTGCAGTCATTTCATCATGTACTGTCTCAGCAGATTGTCCTCTTAAAAATTGTAAAGATTTTAAAGCTTGCATTTTGCGACCTTTGCCGGCATAATAATATGGACTTTCGGGCATAAAGAAGAAACAAACAACGAAAACTATCGGTACAACAATACAGCACCATTGTAAAGCCTGATATGAGACATACGGACCAATAGCGTAAACATAAAGAATTCCAGCTAAAATACAGAAAATTTGAGAAACTTGTTAAATGATTTTCCATGTGGCAATTTAGATTAGAAATTACTTACCAACAATAAACAATTGCATAAGAGATCCTGTAGCACCTCTAACACTATCAGTGGCTATTTCACCCACATACATCGGCTGAACGGTCATAACGAAGCCAACGCCGAAACCTTGAATCAAACGAGCCAACAGCAATACCCATACCTCGCCACCAATCATCATGAGGATATAGGCAATAATGAAGAATATAGAACTGGATAGTAACACCCATTTACGACCGATTTTATCAGCCAAAGGACCAGCCACAAAGGGAGCTAGAAAAGAAAATATTTATTATGAGAATTTGTTACATAAATGCAATTACTACATCATTTCCAATTTAGTTTTACTTATAAATTATATTAAATTGATTCAATATAGGTTTAAATATCTAAAAATCTTCCGACACTTCATTTAAATCCAATAAAAATTGCTGGAGTTCAAGTGTAAAATTAAGAATTCTAGTCATAACTACAAATCATGTTATACAAGAATACACTTCAACGCAATAACATAATTTAGCATAACGGATAATTGACTTCCAAAGATAATTTAACTAAATACCAAGGTACTTTCCAAGTACTATATGGTACATACTAACTACACTCAAAAAAATAAGTTAGTAGAAAAATTTGTAAAACTTCTTTTATATCAAGTGTACTAGTTTTCAGCAAAAGTTTTAGTTATATTTTTTTAGCACTGAACTAATTTTGAACTAATGTTTTACTTATTTATTTTCCTACAAAAATTGATAATTGATAGACAAGATGTAGATTCAGCAAACACCTTTTGCTGAAATTATCAACTTTTTTGCAAGCACGCTCCTTGCTAAAAATTTGCTGAAACAGCAACATTTTTTGCTCACTTTACTGACTTTTTTTGGCGTACTAAAAGTACTTGAAAATTACTATGATGTTAATAAATATTAGTGATATCTGATAAGTACTATGGTACTTGCTAATTACTATGGTACTTGCTAAGTACCACTGGTACTTGCTATTGTTATTTGCTAAGTACACTAGCCAAGTAATATGGTGCGAAGTACGGCAATGAGAAACCCTACTTACAGTACAATTCGAGTCATATTACAGGAAGTGGTCCAAATTCCGGTAAAGAACACCATCGTTATTATTTGGGTGCACAAATGTACAGTGCAATAAAGTGAAAAATGCGAATGCAATTGCCGAAAAAGTTCATTTAGGCCAATACCTAGAAGGTGGGTTTGCATGAGGAATAGGTCCAAATGTGATCCGATTTTCATTCACAGCCCAAATAACAACTATATATCTACGTTTTTGTGTGTCTAAATACCATTTAAGCTCAATTCTGAATAGGACTAGAATAGAAGGAATGGAATAGAAGAAGATCCACATGGTGGTGTAGGGTATAAAAACAGCATTGTTAAAATTTTAGTTAGACAGAGGATTTCTAAAAGAATCAAGAAGCACTAGTAAATAACCCTAAAACATTTTATTGTTGAATTCGTTACGCGTAGCGTAATTTAGAAATAGTGATAAATAATGAAAAATTTTATCACTTTATAGCTGAGCAAACGAATTGGTACTCAGGTAAAGCATTTTTAAATTTTGGGTTGCATAGGGTGCGGCACGCCGTTCCTCCTAACCCGCCAATATTTAAAATATTGCTAGAATATGTAATTTTAAAACTCAGTGGAAAATTTTTTTCCAACAAAATAAATCAAAAATATTTATTAATTTATTATGGTTTCTTTTTTCTCGTCTACTGTGAAGTTGTCAAAATTGTTTCGAGCAAAACATTCGATTAATGAAATTTCAATTTGAGACAAAACCAAATTTATACTACATATAACCAAAATCTAGTAATCTTCTTGTATTTATGTATTAAATTCCATAAAAATTTTGAATAAAAGCTATAACATTTTAAAAGCTACTAGTTTTTGGTTGTAGTATGAATTGGATTTAAAAATTATTTTTAAATGTACTAAACTCACATAAAACTAATTAATTTTGGTAAAAACTGACAAGGTAGATATTACAAAGTTAGAAAATAAAATTTGAAGATCAAACTGCATCAGCTTTTAGGCCATCTCCGGTATTTAAGGGGTAAAAATTGAGTCTAAAACGTTCCAAAGGAACTGTGTACATATATTTAATTCTCATCCCCTTAATTCTGGAGGTAGTCTTAACCCGAGGCAGATTGATCTTAGATTTATATTCTCTTTCACATATACAATTTTTTAGATAGATTTTCCTTGTGAGTTACAAAAGCCGAATCGGTTATACAAACATTTTAATAACTTTATTTTTTTTAAATCAAAAGACTAATTTAAAGTCAACTCTGAAATTAAAATAAATGTTCTCAAACACGATTGGAAATGGTGTAGTTTTAAATGAAATGTTAGTAGTACATACAAGTTCTAAATTGAATTATTTACAGGTGATATTTTATGAGTTAGAAGTAATAATGATATTTTTTATTTTTGCTGCCATTTTAAAAGAACACTACACTGTTTTAATTTTACATAAGTTCTTTAAAAACCAATAGTGAAAAATAAGGAAACAATTAAATTTTGGAATACTGAAAAATCCCGAGATGATGTAAAATCCCGTGATATTCGGAATAACGGGATCAGAATTTTTAAATATCAAAAAATAGAAAGAGGGGTCCGCTATAGAAGTATTCGTTACCGGGAGGTTTCACTTGAATTATGTGCATTTAATAAGTGGATTTTTTTTTTTAAATTAATTACTGTTTTAGCCCTAATTCATAAATATAATAAAACACAACAAATGCGGTACGCCCAAAGAACACATACCCTATCTTTCGTATTAGTGTTTCTGTATGAGTACACAAACCCTACGATTCCCAGCTCTTAAAACTCTAAAATAGAGTTCGTTAGTGTATTTTTTCAAATACTTGTTTACATGAAAATATTAGTTGGTTTGTTAAAAGTTTAATGTCGCAATTAGGATGGAATTTTAAATAATTTTTCATCCTTTTTTTACAAAGTGTTATTAACAAAAGTTACTAATTTTCAAAAATAAAATTATAAAAAAACTTACCGACTAAAGCACCCAAAGCTACAATCGAAGAAATCCAAGCATCATCGGTAGAATCAATTTTATGATCTAAGGGAGAATCAGAAGTATCATCTGATTTTAATTTCGGACCTACTGGTGAGGTCCAGCCCAGGCAAGTACCCACAGCAAAAGCAGATAAGTTTGCTGAAAATATAAACAAATAAAAACAAAAAATAGTTTCAAAATGCATTTGATAATTTATTTTTAAAACTCACCTGCAACAGCAGCTAAAAAGATACGTGAAGTTTTAACGGGTTCCATTTTATGACTACGTGTTGTTGTAAATCCTTCACTCATTTGAAAGGGACTTACTTCTTGGTATTTTATTTGAGGTTCGTCTGAACTCATTTAATGTAACAAGAAAATGGCAGCTGAATAAACTAAAATGATAATACAAAAAATGCAAAAATTAATTAAGTGCATAATATACGTATTATATGCGGTAGTTAGTATAAAGTTTAAAATGAATGAATAATGCATTTTATATTAATGTTGACAAATGACAAGACTAATTCATTTCTTTTTTTTTCGGTAAATACGCTGGACATTGCTTAAATAAACATTTGAGTGTGAAAACCCATTGAAATTTGTTTCATACAGTCGGTCATTAGTATTAAATGTCCTATGGCATGAATTAGTTGAATTCTGTTGGTCAGGTTCAATGTTAATTTTTCATTTCATTGTAAAGTGTGGGAATATGGTTTTATTACAATAAAATTAACTTTAAACCAGACCTGGGAAATTCTGTGAAAATATTTACTCGAGTTATTTTATAAAACGCAATCCCTTGCAGTGCGTTGTCTAAATTTCTGTTGTTACAAAAATACAAAAATAATTTCTATAGGAAACGAGTAATAAAAGTTAAAGTCGAGCATGCCGACTACATGATACCCTACACAAGCCCGGTTGAAATTCCACTTGTGTCAAAATTTGTCTATAAATGTATAAAAAATTAGGAAATTAGTAAGAAATTTTTATTTGACAATTATACACCTTCGAATATAAAGTATTTTTGCAAGGCAATTTCTAAATTTTTTTGTAAATTTTTTTTGCCAAATGTAAATGTCGCCTTTTTTAATTTTTCGTTATATCTTTGGCATTTACAGTCGGATCTTAAAGTGTGATATATCGATTTTTTTGCCTCGAGGATACCAGTGTATTGCTATAACATAAAGCAAAAATCCAACGCAGAAAGATTAAAAAAGGGGACCCTACGTTCGGCAATAAAAAAAAAAGAATAAAAAAAATTTATACTGGAATTATCGAAAAACTTTCTTAGCAAAAGTTAAATAATTTTTTGCGAGCTTTAATTTTCTGACATTAGGGTTGTGCATTAGGTGGTAAATACTAGAACGGGATACTTGAGGTCAATGGCCCTTAGAGCAGAACATTGGTCACCTCAAGACAAAATCATCGATATATCATACTTTAAGATCCGACTGCAAATGCCAAAGATATAACAACAAATTTCAAAAGGCGACCCCTACGTTCGGCAAAAAAAATTTTTTTCCAAACATCTGCAAAAATAATTTAAATTGGACGGTGTACGGCGAACTTTTTTTTTGTGGTATGGTCTAAAAGACAGAGTTTCTCGCTGGGGCAATATAAATCCTTATGCAAAATTTCGTCTAATTTTCTTCAGTACTGCGAATTTTGCAGCACGAATTTTAATGAAATTTTTCAGTCAACTAATGAAGTTTTATTCACAAAGTAAATGAACAATTTCTTAAATATTATGAAAAACTTCATATATTTTATGAATGTAGTTTTAAAGAAAATTTTCGTTAAGCTTATGCAACTTTTAGTGAATAAAATGAAATTTTTCACAACATTTTATGAAAAATTCAATTAATTCAATGAAAAGTTTCAAGGGATGAGTTCCAGTGAAAATGGAAAATATGCAAAAATTCATTAATATCATACAAATAATTCTTTCAGTGCACGTTGTCCGAAAAAGTGGTGTAAGATATTAAATTTATTTCAAAAAAATTTAAAAAAAAATATGCTCGATGAGGACTATGTTTTAAGTTGACTACAAAATAAAAAACGACTCGATAGCGGTGAAAACGTATTAGCTGGCAACCGACTTTGAACTCTTGGTTTGAACACATTTTTTTAAATGCTACTCTTTTATACGAATATTTTATTCGAATTTTTAGATTATATAGAGAAAAGAAGGCCCTCTCGAAATAATTCTGCTAACGGAGATACCCCCTTAATACAAATACTCACATCGTGGTCATATGATCATATCTCCGGTTCGTCTAAAAAGATATATTTTGTTCGAACTAGAAAACAAATAAACAAAAATATATTTATGTTGAACGAGAATTTCAATTTGGAGAACGCCAGTTTTTTTTTTGAAACCTTACTCATGCTCATTAGAAACCTTGTTAGTCATTTTATTTGCTAGACCCCACAATAAACGTGACTTCTTAAACTTCATTTAAATTTAAGACCTCGAATCTTGATAATTTTAAACTATTTTGGTCTATTAAAACAAGGTCATAAATTTAACGTTAAGGAAAGCAGACAGTCAAATAATTCACACTACTGTTTTGTTAATAGAAAACAATAAAATATAGTTTAAATTATATATTTATGAAATAAAAAAATGCAAAGCACGTCAAATGACAACACATATCATCATCATCATAACAAATTATAAATTATTTTGTTGTTAATATAATTACAAAACAAAAACAAGAAAAACAAATTAAACAAATAAATGACCCGATCGCATAAGGGCGTAAAGTCCAACTTTTTGAAAATGTGTTTTTTTTTTTTGTGGGCTAATACGATATTGCAGCTATAAATGCATACCAATATTAACAAATTTTATCAAAATTTTCACATACATTTTGAAAACAAAGGTAATTTCACTTCCGTGAAACTTCATTTCAATAAAAATCCCTGAAAATGCCGGTATTCGTTTTTGATATCAACAAAATATGCATAAAATATTTATGACTAATAAAGGTCATATGCATTTTTACTTTTTAAATTTATAAATGGCTTAGAAAACAAATTTTAATACAAAATTCATTTTATAAACATGTTATAAGGTTTTCAAATTATTATGCATAAGCACTCAAATGTTTTATAAAGTTAAAATAGAAATTTTTCATACAAAATTCGTTCCATAACTTTATAAAATATTTATGAATTTACACATTCATAATTACTCAGTACAGTTATTACAATTTTAACGGCATAATTTTATATCTTCTTGATTAGATTTCTGTATAGAAATTTATATAAGAATGTAACTACACCCTTGTTAAGCATTTGTCGTAAACTATGATCAATAATATTAATTTACTTCCATTTCCCACACTTTCTCGTCCCCTGTAAAGGTTTTAAAATGTATTTAATGGCCTTATTCAAACTAAACATTCAAATCATAAAATTACAAATTTAATTACTTTTTACTTCCGATTTGACTGTGTTAATAAAATGAGCTTTTAATAATAAAAAAATTATACACTGGAAAAAAAATCCATGCGATTTTCGTAGTGATTTCTTTCGTTTTGTAAGTCTAGCCTGCTAAAATCAACAGAAATATTTTCCGATTTTAGAATGGTAGATTGTGCTATTAGAGCACTAAACAAAAATCTAAAAAAAAAACTTGAAATTTAAAAATTTTTTGACATTTTTTTATTTTCAGCAGGGTAAATAGTAGTTTTCAGTTATTTAAAACTTAACTCAAATATACATAACTAAAGTGTTGAATATTTAACAGCTTTATTTTTGCTATTCTCATTTTACTAATATTTAGCAAAAAATAATCTGCTAAATTTAGCAATTGTAATCAGTAAGGTAATTTTTAACTAATTCTTTATAAATTAAGCAAGCATTTTTACGAGCTTTTTTCTATGAGTGTAAATTAATAACTTTCACAATTTTTCATTTATAAAATGGCAATTTGTAACGATTTACAAATTATCAATAAAATAAGGTGGTAGCACTGTTTGCGTAATATATTTGTTAAAACTAGAGCTGCCAGATAATTTTTTCGGAAAATTGTCAATTTGAAGCTATTTAAAAAAAAATCGTCAAATCAATATAAAAAATCACCTATTTTAAAGGGCATTTGCAGCAGCATTTGTAAAAAGTATTAATTCATTTCGCAAAAACAATGATTTATACTTTAACGCCGAGTTTTTGTAATTTCAATTAAACTTGGTTTAGTTAAATTGAAAAACAAATTTTGTATTCACTACAAAATTTATTTTAACACAAATTTGCGGGAAAAACTTTTTCCCGTTTATAATTTTTTTCTTTACTGAAATGGAAACACTATTACAGTTACTACAGTACGACGTTACTACATGACAGTTGCCTAAGTAGTAATCAGTAGTTGTTATTTTTAACTGAAAAAATTAACTCTAATAAAACAGTAGTTTTTAACTGTAAGTTGTTGTCAGTTGTTTTAAATCTTTTGTAGTACAAATTTAAATTTTACGACATTGTTAGCTATTTTTATTGCATTTGTTAGTTATTTATCAACATTTATAAATAACTACATTTTTAGTTACTTTAAAGATAAATTTGTCGCCTTTTTAACTGCTTATACTTTTGTTTTAATTTTCAGTAGATTCTACCGACAGGATTTTTTGAGTGTATTTATTGCTCAAACATATTTAAAAAAAGTGTGATTTTAATCACTTAATTGGACGAGACATTCCTATGCAATATTTAATTCACTGTAGTTTAAAAAGTTACTAATTTTCGGTGCCTAAAATCAACAAATCGACGATATATCGTCGAATCCGGCAGATATTGTTGGAGTAAACTTAAATCCATCTACACTACATTTACGTTTAACCAAAAACTAACAGTTTTTTAAAATTCTTGTATTTACTTCTCAAATTCCATAAAAAATTTTAATCAAAAACTAAAAGTTTTTAAAAACTACTGGTTTTAGTGCTGTGTAATTTGCATTTTAAGGATTTTATTTGGCAAAAGGTTTTTTCAAATGCCATTTTTGGTGTTGAGTTACCACTATGGCGTGATTTATTTTTTTTTTTTTTAATAGGAGAGAAAAAAAACCAATCTATTGAAAAATATCTAAAAGGTATTTTTCAACAACAATACGTATGTTCAAATTTTAGAGTATATTTGTTATTTCCCTGATAATGCTTAAATTCCATTGATATTTGAAAATCAAAATCCAATCAAAAATAAAAAAATCACAGTTCGCTTTCAAGATAACAATTTGCATTTGCAATTTAAAAAACAAGTATTAAGACAGTTATTTTAAAGTATTTTGGTGTCATATTATTAAAATGCGTTTTATTGTACACTCATAAAAAAAAGTTAGTACAAAAGTCTGTTAAACGCGTTCTGATTAAATTGAACTAATTTTTCTGTTATTTTCTCTTAAATAACAGGAAATAGTACATGTATTTGCGCCAGCACAATTTTGACCTATTTGTACGGACTTTTTTTATGAGTGTACCCTACGCAGAGGGTGTATAATAAGTTCGTGCTGATGTTTGAAACTTCCAAAAATACTGAGTCTTAGAGCAATTGCGCAGAATCACTTTCCGTTCGCCTGTCCATGTAGCATATGCAATCAAACTACAGACCGCAAATAAAAGGATATCAAGATGACATTTAACACATGAGGTTCCCTTGGCTCAATAACTTGGAGGTACTCTATTGAAATTGGTTAGAATTAGATAGTATTCAGACTTACTTCCCATATAATGGTCCTTTCTGAATTGGGCTTAAATGGTATTTAGACACAAAACTGCAGATGTCTGGTGGTTATTAGGGTAGTGCATGAATACATATGTTCCCATCGTTCCTATAAGGAGCATAGGGCCTTAGTGCATGAATAAGGAACCATAAATCATACATCAAACTTAAAAGAAAATCAGACCACATTTGTAACTAGTCCCCATATTCCTCGATCATTTCGCCTTGGTGAAAACATTAATTGCGGGCAATAATTATTTTCGTGTTGCGGAAGTGTCTTCCACATGCAAAATGTAGGGCAAGGAGGGGGTCTACGTAGCCAATTTTTTGTAGCATAACTATTTAATTTTTTTCTTAAATATCTCTTAAGTCAGAAATATTCTATTTAAGAAAAAAATCTATCTTAGTTCTGACTATAATATTTCAAATAATTTTGTTAACTACAATTTCTAAATTTGAAAAATCATTTTGGAGTGGCCGGGCCCCCTGAGCCACCATAGCTACGTACCTGATTAAAAATTTATGAAGCAAAAAACCCAGAACATTGAACGAAATATGTACAAACACGTTTTAATCAATTAAAACTTGTGTTGACAAAAGTTTATCAAATATTAATGTTGTTTAGCTATGTTAAATTAACTTTACTCATATAAATTTTGTCTTTTCATGTTATCTGTGATCAATGACAGAAAATCTGGTTTAAAAAATCTAAAAAATTTAATTAAAAATGTTTTATGTTAAGGGTGATTAACACGCTTACCATCCCCTTCCCCTCATATCTACTATACATATATATGCTATCGTATTGCTGATATTTACGACAAGTCAAATTTTTATCAATATTCTTTTGAAAATACTGGGAAATAACAGATATGAGTAGGCAGGGATAGTTAGCGTGTAAATCCACCTTAATAAAAATCTGTGGATTATGAATCAATTTCGTGTGGTTTACAATTATACTCGTATTTGTGTTGTATCACACGAAAAAACTAATGAAAAACAGATAACAGAAAGTTATTTTGTATACATTTTTCACTCACAATGGGAATTCCCGTAATCCCGGGATTATTTTAAAAAAATACCAGGATCTTTTTTATTTATTTATTTAATTCAAATACAATTTTCTTATTAATACAGAAATTTAGTTTTAAACCGAATTTCATTTGAGGTTGAATTGTTTCAGGAAAATATTTGATTACGATAACCAAATAAATGTTGCAACCGAACGATTCAATTGGCAAGGTTATCGCAACGAATCTCCTTACAAAATGTGAGCTTAATTCGGTGCAGGCCTACATGTATTATTTTTAAATATTCAAACAACATGTAATATGTTTTCGAATGGCAATCTGGAGTTACAGGTTCAATTCCCGGCACGAGCAAATTTTATTTCGAAAAAAATTTAATAAAAGAATTTTTTTCTAAAAAATAATTTTTTTTTTTTTTTTTGAAAATCTATTTTTTGTATCATTATTTTTGCCAATACTGATAAGCATGAAGGTATGCACAAATTTTTTTAATTTTTCGTGTCCCTATATAAAATTAATAAGAAATGTAATAAGAAAAGTAACTAGTTACAATTACCAGATAACGGGTTAAATAATCCATCAATTAGTAATATATGTATGTCTACACCTGGTATAATCTAAGCGCTTTACTTTATACAAAATTAGTTATATACAAAATAATAATGAAGAAATAAGAAAAAATTAAAATCCCGGAATCCCGAAAAATTCCATAATCCCGGGATTTTAAAATATCAGTTCCGATTGGCAACCCTACCAGGAGTCAAAAATATAATTTTATATAGGAATGTATCGGAAACAGTTTTTCACTTTACGTTCAAATTTGTATCAACAGATCGGTGTATACATTTTTCATAAATTAAAATAAGAACAATTTATTTAATTAGCAAATTTTTACTTATATATAGTAAATTTTTTCAGCATTTTTAAAGAATGTTGACCTAATTCCATTTAAATTTATTTTACGCATAAATGGAAATTTTGCGTAAAATAAATTTGAAAAATGCGAAACATTTTTAAAAAAATTTACTTATTTTGGGGAAAAGCTAATAAACTAATAATCTCAGTTACACTCAACCAAAAAAGTCTGTAATAGCTACTGAAAATTTTGCTGTTATTACGGGAAATTTAACTGTTTTGAGCCCAGCGGTATTTTTTGCTAATTTTAGCAACACATGTCTGCTGATCTGTAGTACAACAAAATTAGTAGTCGCTACTAAATTTTAACAAAATTGTTGTAAACTGCAATTCAAAATCGATTTGCTAAAATCAGTGAAAAAACTTACTAAATCTCAATAATTTTAGTGCAATGAAATTAGTATAAATAATTAGTTGCAGCTACTAAATTTCAGTAAATTGTTGTAAACTGTACTTTAAAATCAATCTGCTGAAATTAGCAAAAAAGTGTACTAAAAATAAATAAACTGTAAAATCTAAAAAAATTAATAAAAAATATTTTTTTCTTTCGATTGTAACAAGCGTATAATTATTTCATCGTACTTGAAATTTGGAGTTAAAATTGCAAGCGGTTCTCCAGCTTTGGAGGTGCAATAAAATTTTATGAGTGTTATTTCCAAACTAAGAATATATCAATAGTAACATATATAAACTAAACAAGAATTGTAAAAAATCAAGGAATTCTTGTAAATAAAGTTTTTTGAATTAGTATATTTTTCTGCTAAATTTAGCATTCGGTTTTAAAAAATTAGTAAAATGTTTTGCTGAAATCAAAATTAGTAAAAAAATCCATAATTTGTAATAAGAGAATAGCGAAAATGATTACTAAAAAAAGCATTGTACTAAAAATCAGTATAAAAATAGCACCTAAAGTGCGATTGGAAATTGTTTACAATTTTTTTACTAACTTTTTTATCTGAGTGCAGTGGCCAACTCAAGTATAGTACATAAGTGCTTTCTTTTGAATGTATTTGTTCACGTGCGAGTTATCTTGGTTTTTTATTTGCGAATTAAAGTTGTTTGTTTACGATTTGCGAACTGATTTAATCTTTAATATGTTTTTAAGAGATTAACTTTGATTGAATACGTTCCCAGGTAGAAATTGGTAATGGTACAAAACAAAAAAATTGAACTCGGAAAAATGCCAATAAAATTTAAAAGGCACAATTGCCACTGTACTGTTTCCTGCAAATTAATGATAATTTTTTAGCCATTTCAATTTCCACACACACTCACAATATTTTTTCCTTAAAATCCACTGTGAATATACACATTAAAACAATTAAAAATGGGTTACAATGGGGACTATGAATTTTTGGATTAAAAAAAATTGTACGTATTTTGTTGTTTATTTTTAATTGTTGATAAATTACTGCCAAAATCGGTAAAAACAATATATTTTTAATTTATTTTAATAATCAATATACCTTAAGAACTGTTATTTATTAACCCTTTGACACGGGAATTTTAATGGCTGGGAATTTAGCGACCAAACTTTGGAAATGTAGATCTATCCCCTAGCGGAGATATTTGGAATTAAAGTTCAAACATTAAAATGCTGCCGACCCTGAACGGGTTAAAATTTTAATTTTATATTTTTTCTATTACTAATCTCTACATAAAATCTTTTGACTTTTTGAATTTTATTCATCACACAATTTTTGAGACTAAACTTTAGCCTTTTTTTAAATCTTAACTTTTAACACATTCTCAGCAGCGTTGATGATCACAAGACAAAACGCACTCTACTGATCTCATGTTGTTTTGAAATTTCACAGCCTGCATAAAATTTTAATAAGAACAAAATAGCGAACCGATAACAGTAAATGAATAGCGCTTTGGTTAAAATTCAAATCAGTGACGAGTTGATGAAGTCGACGTACATTGTAATGTACGCCACTCGCCAAAGGGTTAAAGGAAAATTTTTACTGCATATTTCAACTAAATAATACTGAAAGTTCGTTTTTATGTGAATTTTTTTTTTATTGAATGACTGATAACTAGGGCAAGAAATTTCATGCACTTAAAAAAATGATAATATGCGCCTAAAAAATTCACCAAAAAAAAAGAAAAAATATGCATTAAAAACATGAAAAATATGCACTTAAAGAACATATTTTTGCAAAAATAACTCATTTTAAATCATAAAAAGTTAGTTATTTTTCCAATAGCCACAGAACTTATCACTTTTTCTTAAGTCAATAAGATTTTATGGAACGTCTATTTTCAAAATTGCAAAAAAATGAAAATGTGGTAATTTTTATATTTTTAACTATATTAAAAAAAATGCTACTGAAAAAATAAAAATATGCACAAACATGCATTAAAATCAAGAAAATATGCATTAAAAAGGAACCAAGTATGCATTTAGAGCCAAAATAAGCAAAAATATGCATTTTTATACAAATATGCAACTACAAATCGATGCCATTTTGTTTTAAAATTGGTGATTCGAATAAATTATTAAGTCAACATAAGTTTTAGACTATCGAGAAAAAACATGTATTTGCATGGAATTCCTTGCCCTACTGATAACCATTGAACTTTTACGGTTAATACATTGTGAATGTCGTTTAATATATTGTTTGCATTTAAAATCTATCATGTGTACTGTAAACTACTGGAAAACTACTACATTTTTGTATGAAATGTACTGGCAAAATAAAAAATAAATTTCCAAGGCTGTGCCAATGTTGGCAAATAACTTTGTTCAAGCATTTATTGGTGTTATACAGTAAAACTCGGCTAATACGCACTCGGTTAAGACGAATTCTCTGTTATTGAACCAGTTTGAAAGTCCCGACTTTTTGGAATCATTTTTCATATAAAAAACATCTGTTACTATGAACTCGCTTAAGACGAACCCTCGGTTTAACCGAACTGTTTCTGACAGTCCCATATGCTAAATTTCATATTATTATCCATGTTTAATATGAACTTCTAAAAATTTGGCAATATTCCTTATAAATATTTTTCAATTCGGCCAATCTTAAATTTTTAACGTAGTTATTTTCCTCAGAATTGCTTTAAAAAGAATGTGTTATAGCAACTGGAATGAAAGAATTACACAATTTGTTATTAAAAATCTAAATTATTTTGTGAATTCAAAAATGTGTTAAACAAAGTTGACCTTGGTTAATACGAACTTCGCTTAAGACGAACTAATTTCTTTGCTACCCCGGAGTTCGTCTTAACCGAGTTTTACTGTATTTCGGCACCATGCCAGTTTAGTAAAAGTTTTAAATCCGACGCATAGCCAGTACTTGTACTACATACCTTCTGCAACATCAGTTCGGCATTATGTGGTTTGTATTTTTCTACCTGGGTTATTTTAATTAAAATTTAAAATACAAAACAAGTAAAAAAAACATAGTCGGTCAAGTCCGACGATGAGATATTCTACATTACAGTATGATTTCGGTCATGTACCGGGTTGCGAACTTAACTCTGGGAAGGAAGCTAATCCTTATTATATACCCCAAATTTTATTGAAGCGATTGCCGGTAAGGTGGATCTATATGGGAACTAGGTCCTAATGTGGCCAATTTAAAATTTAGAATCCAAATAACAACCAGAAATCTATGTATGTATCTTTGAGTGTGAAAATACCATCAAAGCCCAATACAGCAATTACCAGTAGGGTATAAAAATTTAAAATCCCAATTTCTCCGATATTGTAACGGATCGGGGTTACAGGCTAAATACCATAAATTAAAAACTTTTTTTACTTCCCAGAAAAAAAAATACCTGACCAAGATCCGTAATTATATTGGAAAGCAATTCATTTTTGTTACTATCTAAGGAGAGATGAAAAGTAACTTCTTGGGAATGCATTCAAATATATATTTAAGAAGTGATATTTATGACTTTTAAATGCATTCCCAAGAAGTTACTTTTCATCTCTCCTTAGATAGTAAAAAAAATGAATTACTTTCCTATATAAAAAAGAACATCCAAGCACTCATTTTTATGACGTGCAAAGCAGACTTAAAGTAGCATAAACACCTTCTCTCCTATGACAAGCCAATGTTAAAAAAATGCCTTTTTCACCTCAATTTGAACGCATTCGTGCCGAACAATATGTGTGATTTTACGGATCTTGGTCAGGTATTTTTTTGCTGGGATATTCTAGTTTCCGAATTAATGCGCTTCGTAAATGTTGGCCCGACAGTTTTCGAAATAAATCGAAGATAACGATGATGAATTCTAAGGATTTTTTTTACGTTTTAGCTTTTTAACCAGAAAAATAATATTCTTGTACATTAAATTTGCGTGAAAACAAACTCTACACACTTTTCAGGTGAAACGGATTATTGTGAAAAATAATTTTTTTATATGGATATAACAGTTTTTTCACGTAAAATTGAAACAACTTCCGGTGCTTAAGAGTGGAAAAAATACAAAAGAGCAGTACAATTTCGATTTCTAAAGTGAAGTAAAAAAAAAAATTTATAAGAGGAGCTGAGCCAAAGCTAGACTAGAGTTTTTTTACCCCGGAATGAGCATCTCTAATTTATGATTAAAATTATATAGGTCCCTTGCTAAGAACCGCCTAAAATCGCTTTGATTTGGTATTACCAAATTCTGATAGGAACTTTCTATAGATTAAAATAATTATAATTTCTTCATTGTTCCTGAGACTTGAAGTAAAATTGCAAACTAAAAATATGTATGTCAAAAATAATGAATATAAACTGAGGAAGAATTTAAAAAAATCAACCAAATTTTTTATAATTAAAAAAATAACTATTTACTATAAAAGTACTGTTTGGGTAGCAGTGTATTTTAATATTAAACATAACTGCTTTAAACAACTGTACAACTGAAATTACAGTACTTTTCATAAGCAACTATAATTACAGTTACGGTTTTGTAGTAATTAGTAGTTGTTATACTGATTACTACAAAACCAAGGTCAAACCTTTTTGAGAGTAAGTTTGAAAGACGCCTTTTTTTGGAATACACCCAATTAAAAAACAAAAAAATATTTAATGTATGGAGTTCACTTTGGATGTTACCTAAACATATATTTAATTTTCATCAAATTCCGCTTAAATTGTATAAAACAAATTTATCTCAATAGTGTATAACGCCAAAAAGTTTTTTTTTTTTTGTTAATTTTTATGCAAACTTTGCTTAAATTTTATAGAAAATTTGCATAAATTTGAATATATTATTCATAATCGTATATTTCTTGCGTCATATGCATTTGCGTCATATGCAAATGGCTTTTAAAATAAATTTTTCATACAAAATTCATTTGATGAACGTGTTAAATATAAGGCTTTCAAATTATTATGTTTAAGAACTCTAGTGTTTAGTCCATTTTTTTATAACACCATACAACAGCCTAAAAGCCCCCTGTTGCAACACATATTTTCTAATAAACTTTAGTGAGCTGAATCCAAATTCGACAAGAAAAATTTTTTTAATTAATCGTTTCCGGTTCAGTTTTTTAGATATAAACTTAATAAATTTTATATTAAAGACAGTAAATCTACATAAATTGATCTTTCATTTTAATGCAATAATTATGGTGGGTGTTAAACGACCAAATTACTGGAGAGGCAAGGAAATTTGAAATTACCGCTCTTTTCTTCTCACGTGTAACCTAGACACTCAATAAAACTTGTTTTATAAAAGTACATATTCGTATTCTTTGTAAAGAGGGAAGAGAAGAAATGAAAAAGGTAAAAGAAGAAAGGCTTCAAATATGGCAACACTGTAATAACAAGAGATGATTAATCTTACAACAGTTCTTACTTGCCATCTGATGTAGAGTTGCAAAATTTTTTAAAGCTTTTTAGTAGAGTTGGCAAAATTTTTGAAGGTTTTTTAGGTTCACAGCCCTGTTATGTTATTTTATTGTACTTCGGTGGGGTTAAGTAATATGGGAATACCGACGGATGATATGTTAGAGGGATAGAAAACTCATACATATTATTTTTGTAAATTGATGTTCCATGGCTGGGTATCGAACCCGCAAACTTTTATGTACCCCACAACGCCCACTCAACAAATTCTCTAATAAAATATTTTTTTTTTTGTAAATTTATCAACAAAAATAATTAAATTTATGATTAAATATTAAAGTGATTATGCATAATAATTTAAAAATCTTATAACATGTTTATAAAATTAATTTTACATAAAAATTTTTTTTATAAGCAATTTATAAATTTTAAAAATGATTATGCATTTAACCCTAATAAATTGGAAGAGTTCCAATAAGACCGACACTTGGCGTTCTTGAATATCAGGCGCAAAAACTTAATGGAGGCCAATGTTGCTAATCCAAAGCCAAAAATAAAACTGAATAAATTTCGTTATAGATTTATAAAACAAAAAGTCAATATTGGTAAAAAAAATTTATTAAGCTAGGTCATGCGAATATAGTTAGTTCCAAATGTTGTTATATTTTTTTCAAATATTTTCGAATCTATGCAACAGAATAAAAAGTTTGAAGCCGATTGTTGTTTATTAAGGTTCAAATTTTTAAAGCGGCAAAAATAATTAGAAACTGTTTTATTTACAAGGAAAACTAAGAAAAGGAAAAAACATATACCGACGCGATTATACTCAACCGATTTCTCGAAAACGGTGCGTTGAAAATTTTGTTCTTGTATACCATAGTTTATTTGAAAAAATATGCATTGCAATATAAAACTTGTTGGATAAATTTGCAATATTTTTAAACAATTATTTTTTGTTAATTAATAAATTAATTAAATATTTGTTTACACTTTAACACATTTCACTCAATCATTTACACATGTTATACATACATATATTTACTACTAATAACTTTGATCCTTTTTTAGTTTTAATTAAAATAAAATCTTTTTACACTAACTAACCTTTAATTGCTCAAATTCAAAACTAAATTAAACGCATTTAACAAAATACAATTGAATTTAAAGATTCCGTTAAATATAATAGACTATTAAACAAACAAAACCTCCTTACGATCGATCACACATACATACATGCACCGGGAGAATACACTTGTGTTTATCTGTTTCTAATCAAACTCATCGACATACGTATTTGTTTAGTTAATATTGAAAATTAAAAAAAGTAGTTTAGTATAAAATAAAATAAAAAAAAAACTACTTAAACTATCTTATCAATATATACAAATTTACGAAGACAGGTCGTCAATTTATAATATGAGCCAATCATAAACAAGTTTTTTGGCAAAACACGGTGGGGTATTGTGGGGGAAAAATTGTGATAGATATAGATATGATAAACTACTGATCAGGTGGGATAACAATGTACGTAACTATGATGGAGAAGGATTTGAGTTTTCCGAATATTGTATCAGGGAATACTCTCTTCCACATTATGCCAAGTTTAACGCAGCACATAACATGTACTACATATGTACTTTTTTTTTATAAAGAAATTCAATACTCAAGGAAACTCTTCCTATTAATTTTTGTGTTGTTTTTTTTTGAAAAGGGAATAGGGGAAGATGAAAGATGGGGAAAGATAAAGGGCTTTAAATATGGCAACCCTGTATTGGCAAGAGATGATAAATCTTAAGGCTTCGTTAGTCGAGTGTAAACGTAAACGTATCTCTGCGTAGCTGAATTAATGAGTTAAATAAGAACAGAAGGTGTGTTGTGTTTTTTTTGCACTGAAAATATAAGAAAAGTATGTTAAATACACAACAAAAATCTGTTGTGAATAAATTTTTGTTGTGTATTTACGTTTGCTATATGTTGAATGCATAAGAATGAAACAAAAAACACAACAAATCTTTTCTTGTTGTTTAACTGATTAATTCAGCTACGCAGAGATATGTAGGTATGTTTACGTTTATGCTCAGAATATTTATTGCACGACATATGATGGAGAGCTGCCTACTTCGTTAAAGCTTTTTAGTTAATAGCCCTGTTATAAATATTATTTTACTTAAGTGCGGTTAAATACTATGCGAAGGAGGGCGCTGTGATATGTTCCAATCGGCTGAAAATTTCAGGTACGTTATCTAGAAACTTTCGGTTCGGTTCACAGATTACCCTATGTTGAAACAGGGAATTCTTTTATACAATAATCATGTAACTCAAATTCTCCTCTATTAAAATCAAGTACAAGCTAACCGGTCGGATCCGTGGTATATATCAATTATTATTACCACTTTTCCCTACAATATCCCACTGTGCGTCAGTGTTAAAACGTAACTTCAAAAATCTTGACAAATATTTCTTTGGAATAAGGCGTAAAAACTGCAGTATAAATCTTCAAAGTGTTAATAGATTAGGCACACAAATATCAAATTTAATCACAACAACTGTGAATAAAAAAATCGTTGACAATGTAGCAAATACATAGAACTGTATTTAAGAAGTATGCAGCATGTTTGCAATATTAAAAGAATCGCACTTAATTTTAAAAATTTGGTTATATGTATATCATTTAAATCAGTGGTTCCCAACCTTCACTACTGCCATAACGGCGATTTTCTCTGTCCCTAGCGCGAAAAGTTGTCGTGTAACTATTAGCCAAAAATCTAGCAATTTTTTATCAGCCGTAATAAAATTTTTAAAAATCGGTTTTATGTTGAAAAATATTATAAAATTCGCATATTGATATTCTTTTATTATAAAAAAAACAACCTCTTAAACGATTTTATTTTAAAAACTTTGTAAAATATACACATTTCGATAAAATATGGGTATGTAGTTTTTCACAGTACAACGCCCTCTATAATAATATTAATTCAGTGAAAATCGGGATTAATTACACTGCATGACACTCAAAAAATTTATGGAGATCTGACCATCAATTTTATATATTTCCGACTTGCTGATTACAAGGGCGTACTTTATTTTTCGATCTAAAACACCGTAAGTTGTTTTTCACGTGGAAAAATTTCACTCGAACTTAAAATGCCTCAAATTACAATTTAATTTAAACAAAGGAATAATTTTTTAATTTTATAACAAAAAAAAAAACAATCACAATAAACACAAAATGTCACTTTTTCCCAAGAAATATAATAGTCGTGTACATTAAATTTGCGTGAAAACAAACTCTACACAATTTTCACGTGAAACGGATTGTCTTGAAAAATCATTTTTTTATA
Source organism: Leucophora obtusa (assembly GCA_949987735.1). Classification (NCBI taxonomy): domain Eukaryota; kingdom Metazoa; phylum Arthropoda; class Insecta; order Diptera; family Anthomyiidae; genus Leucophora; species Leucophora obtusa. Next base: position 46,388,296 of record OX465295.1, read on the forward strand.
TGGAGTATAACAGTTTTTTCACGTAAAACTGCAAAAACTTACTATTATTTTTATTGGAAAAAAGTGACATTTTGTGTTTATTTTGATTGTGTCTTTGTTATAAAATTAAAAAATTGTTCATTTGTTTAAATTAAATTACAATTTGGGGCATTTAAAGTTCGAGTGAAATTTTTCCACGTGAAAAACAACTTACGGTGCTTAAGGTACGGATTTTTCGCTAAATGTCTTTAAAGTTTGGCGGTTTTCCATTTAGTTTTTTTATATAGAAAAATTTTCAAATGCAGTCAATATAATTATTTTGTGGTGAAATCTAGGCACAAGACCTGTATTCATATTTAGCATTAAAATTTTATGCATAAAACTTGATATTAAAAACACTATTCGCGTTTTTTATGAATTTTTACGGTTTTTAAAGGTTTTAGCCATTTGAATCGCTGAAAGCAAAATCGGCCTTAATAAATGATATGGCAATTAAAAGGAAAATATTTCAACAAAAAAAAATGTATTCATCTATAGCGGCCTATAGGTTAAAATCGCGACTTTGCAACAATTTATATGGCAGCATAGCTTTCCAAGTTGTCCCCAAAGTACAACTTTTTGTATAATATGGGGTCACTTCTAAAAACTGTTCTTGCAAAATTTCAAGCAAAGCAGGTTCCATTTGCAAAAGTTATCGCAATAAATACATTTTTACTAAGGTAAGTATCGTACTAAAGACACTTTAGTATATTAAATTGTTTTTTCGGGCTTTCTGTACTTCCATATATGTATGTATTTAGTTAGAATATTGTTCTACCTCAAGTCCAAATTCTAATATGTTATTGTCATATTAGATTTTATTTGTTGTTTCAAAAAGTGTTGTCATATACAAAAGTACAAAATTCTCGGATAAATATAATAGGGGTTTTCATATAAACTCGTAGATTCCTAGTAAACCTTGTATAAATACAAACCATATTTTGTATGTATTTAGTTTGACATTAAATTCATAAACATACCAGGTTTACACCGTTTACAAGTAGAATACGAGTTTATTTGAAAACCCCTAATAAGTTTGCAAAAGTATAAATAAAATTGTAGTTTGACTTATTTTGCCAATAAATTTAGATTTTTTAAATTTAACACACATTTTGTTAAATTTAATTAATTGGTTTCCTGAGCCATATGAAATTTTATACAGTTTTATTTATATCCAATTGGAAATAACTACATCACATTAGAAATATGTTGATATAATTAAATGAGGACCAAATAATAATAAAATGTTGTCAATTAATTTTACACAAATTATAAGAATTTGCTCATTGCCTACCAAAATATTGAAATTGCCCCCTAGGCAGGCGAGCGCCGCAAGTTGGGAACCACTAATTTAAAGGTGTTTTTAAGCAATATGTTTAATATTTCATGAATTTGTTTTTTTAGTTTTGTTTAATTTATTGTTTATTTTGCTGATTAACTTCAGGTGGTATATTATTTATGAATATTTTTCCATTTTTCTTATATTTTATTTATTTTTTTATATATTTTAAAATGTTCCATATGATCAGTTCTAAGTATGTATACAGTTGTGTAAATGATTATTATGAAGTACTTATTATATCAATATTATATTATTCACCAATCATCAATATGCATTTGCGTAGGAAAGTTTAGTGAATATTGTTACCGAGTAAAAAAGTTTTTATATAATTATGTTTTAAGTACTTAGTACGAGTATTATCTCAATTATATGTACATATATTGCTGTAGGAACAGATAACTTTTTATTTATAATTGTATCTTGCATATAATTGCATTATAAATCAGGGTTGAAAAAGCTACGACTAAAGTAGCAGTAGTAACTAAAAATGACGATTATTGTAGTAAAAAAAACAACAAAACTAAAAGTCATCACATCGCTACTACTACCACTATGCAAACTTTTCTGTAGCACAGCAGTAGCACATAGCTTTGTTTTGAAATTGAAAACCACCACAGCATCAATCGATGTGTCTGCTACTAAATTCAACAAGTAGCAGTAGCAGCCAAATAGACAAGACTCCCAAATTACTACTCAGCTACTACTACCACTACACACAAATTTTATTAGCTAAGCAGTAGCACACATCTTTGTTTTGAAATTGAAAACTACCGCACCACCAATCGTCTACTTACAAATTAAGCAAGAGCAGTAGCAGCCAAACATACATGACTCCCAAATTACTACTCAGCAGAGTAGTCATAGAAATATTTTTCGTTGTTTAAAAATGAATTATTTGTTTGGTTTTTCCAGTACTGTGTGTGTGTGTATGTATGTATTTTATATTGTTTTTGTTAAACAGAACAAAGCATGAAGATGCTAATTTGCCGTTTTGGAATATTCGATTGATTTTATGATTTATATTTTGTATTTTAAATTTTTTATTTTATAATATATTATATAATTTTTAAATCACCCCTAATTATGAATAATTTCAAATTTCTTTTTATTACGTAGGCCCTGTGCGAGGTGGCTAAATTTGTTCTAAACTAAATACAAATAGAGAAAAGGGTTTAAAATTTCTTTAAAAATTGTTTTAAAAAATTTTCTACATTCAAAGAAACTCTTAAACCTGAATATAGTTTGGAATTAGTTTAGTCAGCCGCACCCACCCGTGGTACCAATTCACTTTTCAATATTTTATTTATTGTTTTAAAAATTAACAGTTGTAAGACACATAATGATAGAATTAGGTTACATAAATTTACGTCACAATTTGACAGCACTGTTTCAACGGTAAATTGTTAACAAGTGGTGGGCGAGAACAAAATAAGGATACACACAAAATTCATACGTAGATCAGTATTTGTTGTTAGGGTTGTCGCAAAATAAGGATACACACAAAATTCATACGTAGATCAGTATTTGTTGTTAGGGTTGTCAGATATAGCGATTTCTTGCCAAACGTGGCGATTAACAAACACATTTGGAGATTTTATTCTTGAAATGGCGACGGACGGTTTTTACGCTGATTTAGGAAGTGGTTGGAGATTTTTATGGATTTTTTTTACACTCAGTATCTAATCTCACAGATTATGATTTTAACCTTTTATATAATCCCTATCTTTGATTGAAAAGATAATATTTTTATTATTATTTGGTGCTAATGAAAACAATTTTGCGGATTTTTGTTTTAAAAATACGAAGTCACGTCAGATTTAGCGTTTTTTATTTTTCACATTGAAGATTATCCCATAATTAGCCAGATTATTAAATATAATTTTTATAAAGTTTCGACAAAAATCGTTAACCGAAGTCCTAAAATACAATACACTGCGTTTATCTGGTTTAGGCTTAAGAACTCTAGAACTGAGTTAAATTTAAAGACAAAAGAAAAATTAGTTTAATTGAATCAGAACGGGTTTAAATTTTGCACTCAATTTTTTATATGAGTGTACTAAAAACTACTTTAAAATGACCATGTAGAAAATACTACTGACAGTAGCATATTATTTTTGTTATATATCCGTAAGATAGGAACATCAAACATAAAACTGAATATTTACTTGTTTTTAATCAACAAACATATTCGTCGCTGCTACTAAGAAACTAGCTATTTGTCGATAAACTTTTTTGTGATTTCAGCGTTTTGCGGAACTTTTTGGAAATTATTTTTTTACACACATATAAACCAAACTTCAAGCCTTTCATTTATAAAAGAATTACTTCCAAAAAAAAATGGCCAAGGCACACAACTAGGGTTTGGGATTTCCCGGACTTTTTTATTTCCCGGGAAACGGGAATGAAAAAATTTGAATCCCGGGAATTATTTCTGAACAAAATTGTTAATGAAAACCACCTATATAAGTAATTTTTGTTAAAAAAAAACACTATTTCAGTACAAATATAGTCTGTGTAGTGAGAATTCAAAGTAAAAAACATCAGAATGTTGAACATTTGATTTCACATAAATTACTCGCAGCACTGCCAAATGAATTGCATGATTCCAGCAGGCACCTACTACTGCACTGTCGGAAACAAACCGTTTCATCACATTTGGCCCATTAGATATGGTGGCCACAATGTTATTTTCCAAAGACAAATAAAACTCTTCTAGTCTTATTTCTACAATTCTTCTTATTTCATCAGCATTACATCTTCTTGATATATAAACCAACCCCAGGTTATAAAATGAATTATTTCCGATTATACATATGTTCAAATATCTCTTTTGTGATATTCTTGTCCATTCATCTAAGATTATAGTAAATCTCCTATTGTTAGAAATATTGCTCGATATTTCTTTTATCATGATATCTTTTACATGATTGTAGTAATTTAATATAATGTTCTTTACATCGGTTTAATTTTTTTGCAATGCCAGGTTTTTATTATAAAAACTTTCTCGAATAAACGAAGATCTAGTTATGGTGCGGATTGACTGCAGCTAATTTGGATACCATTTCATGAAATGTTTGCCCTATCATAAAACCTTTAATGCCTATTCAGCTTACACTTTTTTCTTCAGTTACTTTGCTAATTTTAGCTGAAACGTTATTCTTGTTGTTTTCTTCAAGAGAAGTTGCATGACCATCAATTTTTTTTTTTTTTTTGTGAACCAAATTTAGATGTCGGATAACCAAATTCAGATACCACCGTTAACCATTAGTCTTTTCTTTTCACATTTATTAATGAAAACGTTACTTATAAAATTATTGACCCTTAATATAAAGGCGTACTTTAAATTTAAAGTCGACTTTATTTTTAATCAAACGGTTTTGTTCATTTTGTGTATGAAAACCTTACAAAAATATTTATATTTTCAAATATTTTTATTGGTTGAAAATAAATTAACCAATCAGAATGCTCCAAAAATAAATCAAGTCAAGGTATACTGCCACCCAATATTTTAACTAAAGTCGACTTTACCTAAATTATACATTTGAAAAATTTAGATAGTAAGAGCGATTATTTGTAAGAAACAAAGCTTCTTTTTCATATTTCTTTAAAACATTTTACCAAGTTTTTAGGTTTTACTACTTAAATATTGAATAAGTTATGCGAAAAATCTTTATTAGTTGAAATGCTCCTTATTACTTGGCAAAGATTTTATATGTGTGTCAAATAAATGTATTCCCTTTTAAAAGATTTTAACAATGACATTTTTGTTTTGGTATTTAAAATGTTTTTTATGACTAAAATTAAAAAATCCTATTCGAAACAAAAACAATTTAAAAAATTTAATATTTTTAAAATTTCCCGTTTTCCCGGGAAAAATATATTATTTTCCCTGGAATTCCCGGCAAAATTTTCACGGGATTTCCCGGGAATTCCCGAACCCCAAACCCTACACACAACACAGACCTAATTTAGGTATTCCACAAATAATTTTTGAAAACAAATAGCTATTTTCTTAGGCGCAGCAACGATATACTGATTTCAACTGAATAATTTAATTTCCATTAATAAATTTTTTTTTTAATTATTGTATTTTTATAAATTTAGCAGGCCGTGATGCTCAACTTCATCGAAAATACGAGTATATTCTGTTATTTTAGTAGAATTTTAAACTATTTGTACGGGCTTTTTTTGTGAGTGTACTGGTGCTGATTATAATCATATTGCATACAAAGGGTCAAACATATTCAAATATGAACTCATAAACCTTTATTAATTTATAAGCCGCTTTTTTAATTAAAACATTTGAAGTTTATTATGTAATTTTGTATGCGCCCAATACACATCAGATAAACCAAAATCATTTATTTTTTCGCTAAAAAAAACTACTCAGCATAAAAAGAGTCATATTTCGTTTTTTTATGTTTTACTACTTTGTTTTTTTTCGTTTTCTGTTCTTGCTGTTTTTTTTTTGTAGCAGTAGTAGTTGTAGCAGTAGCAGTAGTAGTTGTTCATTTCGTTTTTCTGCTCTTACTGTTTACAAATGCTCCGTGTTTTGTTTGTAGTGGTAGCAGTAGCACAAGAACAAAAATCAAGTTGATCAAAAACAATGACTGCTTACTTTGTATAAACTAAGTAGCAGGCAGATGCTTTTACTAAAGCTACATGAATTGTTTGTAGTAGTAGCAGTAGTAAAAAGCAAAAATATTTTTTGAATCGTAGTTTTTTAAACCCTGTTATAAATATATTGTAACACCATACATTAATATCACCAAGAGGGATGTAAGACCAGAGCTTTGAAGAATTAATTTCTTTTTGAATGAATTCACTACCAATCGAATTCGATTTTCTATAGAATTGAATGAATTCCTTTTTTTAAGTAATTCACTGAATTCGATCAACTGAAAACGTTCATCAAACAACAAATTCAAAGAATTAATTCAATTGCAATAGTTCTTTTTATTAAATCAAATGAATTAATTCACGGGTGAACGCGTTCAATTTTATAAATCGAACAGAAAAAAAGTGAATTAATTCCTTACTGAATTAATTCACCACTGAATTCGTTCAATTTCATTTTCGTTCAGTGAATTAAAAAAAAAAATAAAATTACGTCCAGTGAATTAAAAAAAATACGTTCACTGAATTAAAAAAAAAATTACGTTCACTGAATTGAAAAAACAATACGTTCACTGAATTAAAAAAATACGTTCACTGATTTCAAAAATAAAAATTACTCAAATGAGAAGCAACAACATATTTTAATAGCTTGTAGAGTTCGTATTATTGTAAAAACGTATAAATGAAATACGTCAAAATCAAGCATCTAAATTTTACGGGGAAGCATAAGTTTAAAAAATTAATAGTTATATTTTTTTTTCCAAATTCATCTATATCTGTAAAGTTTTTATTTTTAACAGTAAAATACTTTATTTTTTAATCATGTAGGTTGATAAAGTGCATCGGGTTTCCCTAACACTTAATATATAATTTGTTTATTTTTACTAGCAAACGCTGTGAACTTGTTTAGTTACAAATTTTATTTGTAAATACATGTTTTCTTCTACTGAACGGCAGAAAACAGGCTTTGAACTTAGTAAACGTATTTTTTGTCTTTTCAATTCAGTGAACTTATTTTTTTTAATTCAGTGGCCTTTTTTTAATTCATTGAACGTAATTTTATTTTTTTTTAATTCACTGAACGAATTCAGTGATGAATTAATTCAGTAAGGAATTAATTCACTTTTTCTTCCGTTCGATTTATAAAATTGAACGCGTTCACCAGTGAATTATTTCAAACAAAATAAATCGAACGAAAATAAATATGAATTACATCCATTCAATATATGGTGCTTAGTGAATTAATTCATCGAATTTTTAATTCAGAATTGAAAAATTGAATTAAGGAATTACTTCTTCAAAGGTCTGTGTAAGACTAGGAGATGCGTTCCGTATCGGACCGGACATCGGAAAAACAAGTGTGTAAATTATGCCATGAAGCCATGGTGGCACATACGAATATAAGGGAGTTTTAGCTGAAAAAAAATTAAAAGTGTGAATAAAGGGGCAGAACAAATCTCAAGTTTATGAAAAAAAAATATTGACAATACCAGAAATTAATTTAAGGAATACATTAATTTTTATTTATTTTTTGTTTTCAATATCCCAATAAGCATTTGGAAGATATATGTATATGCCAGAAGATATTACGGCAATATCATTTATTTATCATTTTGAAGACAATCAAAGTAGTATAGTATTTTATCAGTTGGAAGATATATCGGTCAAAAATGAAAATGCCAAAAAAAAAATATTTGTTTTAAAATTAATGTTTTTAGTTTGATTTTATATCATAAATTAATAGCACTTACTGTTTAGATTATTTTTCAAATTAAAGAAAGATGATGCAATTTGCACAAGTAAATTAAAAAGAATAAATTTTTTTTAAAGAATTCGATAAGACCAGCAATTCTTCCCAGCATTCTCTTGAAGCAAAGTTCAAAAGTTAAGCACGTTTTGTTTTATTTCAAATAGTACATACATATATTTATTTATTCAATGACTGATTTACACACTTAAATAATTTAAATTAATTTTAGTTATCACTTATATATAAATAAAAAATAATTATGGACATATGTGATATCGGGGTGTAGAAAAATGTTGTTAAAAACATAATTTCACAAAACATCTGAAATGATCATAATATGTTTCCTATGATCACAGTAATTTTCTAAATACTACAATATATTCCCACTGATTATATTATGGTAATGTAGACATTTTTGTGATCAATTAGAATGATATTATGATTATTTCGTGCACATTTAAATATTTTTTAAAATTTTTCACTATTTTCAATTTTACCTTCCTACAAAACTAAAATATGTCACACTGCTTATTATAGACTCTCTTGAACAATATTTTTTCTACGTGAGTACAAAAAAATTTTAAAATTAAATAACGTTTTCTATCACTTTTCACTTAATTTATGACACTAAAAACTTTAATGCACAATAAACTATAATTTCATTGAAAGATTTCTTGGCAATCTAAATTTTGCCCAGAATTCTTGTGTAGACCAATTCAGTACCAGGAAAAAGTCAAAACTTAAAATATGTTTAAGGATTAGTTTAGTACTTATTCAGAATTGTGTGTTCAAATGTCCCCCAAACCTGGGTTGTAGGGGTTGAGTTTGTAAGAGAGGAATACTTTACATACAATTTTACTATAAGTTACCTTAGAAAAGAAAGCTATATATACCCTACGGCGAATGAGGAGTCAATTGCCCTCCAAGGACCTATCACGTGACCGGTCAACCGAAGACATATAACTAAATTAGTACAAATATGAACCAAAGAGAATGAATTCATTTTTAAGTATTTTCTGTTTCGTTACTTTCACTGTTGCTTTTAAAAAACTTGACTAATACCGAAATAAAAAATAAAATTCGCGGCATATTTTTTAAAATATTTTTTTATTTATTTTACTCTTTTATTTATTTTGAACTTTTTTTTTACGATATGCTTATTTTAGCTCTTATTTTAAATTTTTATAATTTTTTGCTAAAAATTTTTAAGTTTTGTATTTTTAACGTTTTTTAATATTAAAGCTGTTTTAGTTTTAACAATTGGTATTTCATTTAATTTTCTTTTTAACTTAAGGGCAATTTTTAAAATTTTTATTTTTATTATCAGAGTTTTTGAGGTAATTTTCTAATTTTTAATTGATTTTTTAATTTAATTATGGCCAACGCAAAAAACGAGTCAACTGCCATTAAAGGACCTATCCCGTGACTGATCAATCGTTGGCATACTGAAGGCACTTCCACTATATTTGTGTGTGTGTTAGTGTTGTTTTCTTTTCTATTTTTTCTTTTCCATTTTTTTATTTGTGTTTGTTTGTTTTTTCTTTTTTATTTGAACAGAAACGAAAAATATATAACTTTACCATCAGCCAGCAACAGAGCTTCGAAAAACTTAATTCAATTTAAGCTTAATTCACGAAAAATTAAATTAAAATTTTAAAACTATTCATGTACAATTCCCTTAAACCATTCGTAAATAATTCATTCATAAGCTTCATTCCCAAAGCTTTAATACGAATTGAATGAATTCCTAACTTGAATCATTCAAATCGCATGTTCATTCACCATTTTACTAATTGAATGAAGAAATTTTACTACCATTCACTTAGTGCAGTGTAGTTTGATACTAACATATAATCAAAACCAAAGAATACAAGCTGTAACAAAGCATACGATACTATTTAATTCTGTTAGATGAATTTTAAACGTTTTTCATTATATTATGCTAATATTTCAGCAATTACATGCAAATTTAAATTTTTCATTTGATTAAGTGAATGAAAACAAGTTATTTTTCATTCACCTTTTTATTAAATGAATTCAAGTAAATTGGGTTTCATTCAGTTAGAATTCAATCAAAATAGAATGAATTCATATAATTTAAAGCTATAGGGATTAAGCTATCGAATTAATTCCATAAGAATGCTATTAAGGAATGAAATTTAAACCAAATTTCATTAATTTTTAAAAAGTGAATGAAAGAATTAAGCCTTTTAAACCTTTGGCCAGCAATCACTCACGCATAAGCAACATTATCTCAGACGGTAGAGCATTTGCTTTACAAGCAGGAGGTTGTGTTATCGAGCCCTACTTCGACGCCAAGTAGATTATTTTTAATTCTTAATTTGTTATTAGTTTATTTGAAAAGCTATTTTTAGACACACCACCTTACTGTCACAAGGTGTCTAAAATGGGGCAATTTTTCATTTCCAATGACAACGCCATGTTAAAGTGATATGTCTCTTTCAAACAAAAAGACCGATCAACGACCGGTCTCCGCCCCCTTGGGACCTATCCTGCGTGTCATCTGGGACCGGTCCCTTTGCCCGTAGGGTAATATAAGTGCTTATGCATAATAATTTGAAAATCTTATAACACGTTTATAAAATGAATTTTGTATGAAAAATTAGTTTTATAAGACACTTATAAATTTAAAAGGTGATTATGCATATGATACAAAAAATTACAGAAAATTTGGGTATTTTAGCAAGCATTTATTTATTACATAATTAGTAGCCTAAAAAATCACAAAAATATTTTAAATTTTCTAAGTTTTTGCTCGATTTTTTTTAAATTCAAATAAAAATCGAGCCTTTTGAAAACCGCAGTTTACAATTGTTTTTATCAAATATTTCTGTTAATTTAACAGGATAGACTGCTATTTGCATTCATCTAAATTTAATTTAAATATAACAAAAATTTTGTCGATATAACAGTTTGTTTTTGCTATTTTTAAATAGTCAACTAATATTTAGAAATATTCTATGCAGATTTTACAGTACAATTTGTCATTTTCAATTAACTTAAATACATATAACTAAAATTCTGTTAATTTAACAGTTTTTTCTGCAGCATCTTTTTAACTAATTTTTAGTTGCTTTTTGTATAGTGTAGGATTTCCTGTTTAGCCCTATTACAATATAAAATAATAACTAATTTCATTAAATTTGATATAATTAATACAATAGATACCCAGTCAGAAATCGCCAGTGGTGCAAAAAATCAAGCACTGGCATACCACTGGGTAACCACGGTGTTAAAAATAAATGACTGGCAGAACACTTTGGGACGCTTTGCCAGCGTTTGCAAAAAGCGTTTTTCCAGTATTTGTTTTACAACAATTTCGGTGGTTTATAAAAAAAGCACCACTGGCAAAAATGGGCTTAGAGTGATATCCCAAGGTTTGCAACCAGTGGTTATTCAGTGCTATATAGTCAGTGCTACATTTGCCGGCGGTACAAAAGTCAGTTCACTGGTAGAGCAATGAATTTATAAAAATGCTGACGCTTCGTTAAGAAAGGTTTGTAGTCAGTGGGTTCCGGTTGCAAGCAAAAAAAATTTTTTGATTTTTTTTAATTTAAAATTTTTTTTATGGATTATAAAATCGATTTTTTTTTGTGGAAAAGCTCCTTTAAGACCAACTTTTTTTTTTACTGGTTTTGCCAACGTTAAAAAATTTTGTATCTCCAGTGCTTTTCCGACGCTTTTTGAATATCCGTTCCTTTTGTGTAATGATGTTATCATTTTGGGAATGGGAAAGTACTTTTTGCCAGTACTTGTGCCACCTGTTAAAGTGCTTTGCCATCGCTTTCCCGTTTGTATTTTTCTGACTGGGTACTATTAGATCCGAGTTTTGACTCGGTGTAATTGCATAAATTTGATAGGAATATATATAATTTTAGATTATCAGATATACCCAGGTAGAAAAATACCATCAGCGCAATGTTGGCAAATCCTTTGCGACGGTCGTTTATAGGTTGTTAGAACAAGGGATTAACAATCTTGACAGTATTTTCCTGTTATCCGATAGATAATGGATGTTGGAAAAATCAAAAGGTATTTAGAAAATAAAAATAAAATTGTTTTTAATATTTTTTTTCTAAAATATGGTTGTCATATCTTAGAAAAAATCAGATTAAAACTAAACTAATACCATTAGATTGCCACTGAAAGGATTATATGGGCGTATTTGTCGGATGAAATTGTTTATAGGGCATATATAATTCATCATGACTACATATAGAAAGCTCTATATCAATTTTTTTAATCGGGATTTTACGTTAACAATATCTCAAAAGCAATATTAAGGCACATTTACACGCGAGATAAAATTTCTTAAGAAAGGGCAAAAATACCCCTAATTTGATTTAATCATTCACAATAAGGTTATTTAGAGGTGTTTTGCGCTCTATCTCTATCAGTTTTCTCTTGCCTTTTAATTTCTATAGAAAACATACCAAAACAAAAATTATAACTTTTTTTTAACTAAAACGTTATTCTTGTTTACTTCACAAAAGCATGCCAAATCAAGAATGTTGTCTTAATTTTGTGTCGGGAATTTCAGAAGAATTGTTAAAAAGGCAGAGACACTGACCTAAAGAAAATAGACAAAAACTAATTTATAAAATAGACTTTTAAAATTTGAATGCCGTTTAAAGTGTAATTTGAGAAAAACGATATAAGTGCATTACACTATGCGACAGTCAAAATCGGGATGGGATGAAACCAACGGGAAATGTTATATCGGTCAAAAACAAGTTATAAGTGTCCCGGCGTTTCACTGGGTCAACCCTAGGAATCGAGATATATCTTTTTTTTGACATAACTCGAGAACCACTAGTCCGATTTTGCTCTAACAATTTTAAAAAAATTAAAAATTACAATACCTTTAATCTGTTCATATAACGTTTTTCTATATACTCAACAGTTTTGCCGGTAAAAATAAATGTTTGTTACCGCTACCATAAAAATCAATAACCTTTTGTTTATTACTTTTTTTTTAATATTTTAGGCAAAAAATATTTTTTTCTTCATACATTTATTTTTACCGGCAAAACTGTTGAGTATATAGAAAAACGTTATATGAACAGATTAAAGGAATTATAATTTTTAATTTTTTTAAAATGGTTTGAGCAAAATCGGACTAGTGGTTCTCGAGTTATGTCAAAAAAAAGACCACCAAAGGTCAAATCGATATATCTCGATTCCTAGGGGTGACCCAGCGAAACGCCGGGACACGTATAACTTCTTTTTTACCGATATAACTTTCCCCGGTAGTTTGAACCCTTCCCGATCACTGACCCCTACCATTTGTCTCACAGTGTTATAGAATGACTGTGGACTAGAATTCTTTTAAGGCCCGATTACTGAATGTTCAGTTAGGCTCTAACTGGGACTTTAACTGACATATTTAATTTAACTGCAAGCTAAATTTTAACTGAACATTCAGTAATCGGGTCTAAATGTAAAATAATAATTTATAATAAACTTTTTTAAATTAACTAAAAAAAATTTGCAATATCTTTAACCATCTCTAGTTGTGTTATAAACAAACGAAAATTTTCCAACTATTATCTACATATTAAAAAACTTTTGATATTTAGATTGAACCGGAACTACCTAGTTTTTATACAAAACAAGTATTTGCTTGTTTTTTTTATATCGGCCATTCCACGACAGATCGGCAAAAATATGGGCTTGGTTCTTACGATTTGAATTATATTTTGCACGCAGAAATTCTTTAGAGTTACATAAAGATTACCGTTTTCATATGCTGGAAATTCAAAACACTCGCGGTTTTAATGATGATTTTCTTCTTTTTTTTTTAATAAAAATATGCATACAGCGTGTTTGAATCAATATTCCCAGCAAAAACAGACATTAACAATCATTTAAGCGAGTAAGTAGAACACAAGGGGTTTCACAAGTTACCAGGCTATTTATTTACTCACGATGTCCCAAAATTCATGGGTGGTCATTTGTATCCAGCTTACATAAAAAGTGCGAATAATAAGTTACCAACTTTGTTACTCATAGTAGAAGAATAAGTGGTTACCTAGAAGTTAGGAAGTAAGTGGTTACATATATGAAAAAAATAAATAATTTTCAGTTTTGCTAAAATTTGATGAAGAAAGATGCTTAACTCTTTAAAAAAAATTGTAAAAATAAAACCTAAAAAATTGTGTTTTGTAGGCTCCCCTTAAATTCGTTACATTTTTCCAAAATAACTTTTTACCTCGGAAAGTTTTCTATTTAGGGAACGTAAGTTGTTCCGATTTCACGTGAAAAAACTCCATATAAAAAAAATGATTTTTCACGTTAACGAGTTTTACGTGAAATTTGTGTAGAGTTTGTTTTCACGCAAATTTAATGTACAAGACTATTATATTTCCTTGAAAAAAGTGACATTTTCTGTTTATTGTGATTGTGTCTTTGTTAAAAAATTAAAAAATTTTTAATTTTTATAAATTAAATTGCAATTTGAGGCCATTAAAGTTCGAGTGAAATTTTTCCACGTGAAAAACATCTAACATACTAAATCGGTTCTTATTTCATCAATTACCAGTAAGTGATTTCTTGAAAGTGTATATAAAAGTACTTCTAAACTCATTAGCAGCAAGTCATTATTTTGTATTTCTAAAGGTAATGACATATCACTACTTGGTAACCTATAGGGTAATAACCTGTCGTTACCATGTTTTTGCTGGGTTGAAAGTCGTTAAAAAAGTCGTAGGTAATGTAAGCGAATGCGTATAGGGTACCCTTGACACATGAATCTTGTTATTGATAATATACGAACTGGCAAATACCTTTACCAGGTTTTTCTAGATTGTTTTATTTGAGGCATTAGCTGTGTTCGCGTTTTCAACAACAACAAGTTTACCATAAAGCATTCGCGTAATCCAAAATTCGGTAAATGAGAGCTGTAAGAAGAGAGTAATATTCTTCTTTTTTTTGTACGAAGAAGTCCAGCCTTTTTTCGTATAAATTTGGGTATATTGTTTTTATCAGCTGTTGCATCAACTAGTGTTTAACTAGTTCAATTAAACTATTCACTAGTTTACAAGAAATAGCTATTTTATTTCAATTGCTCATTTCTTCACTCAGAAAAACATGTGTATCATTTACAAAAATTTGTGTAAAAGTTGCCAAAGGTTCTTGGTAATATTGCAACTTCATAAAATTAAAGACGCTTAGATAAAGGTTTAAAGAGATAAATATGTAAATAAATCGAAGCTTTCGTTTAATATTCGTATTACAATATTTTCCAGGTTTAATAAACTATGTATGTATTCCTTTTTGTAAATAAAATTTAAATAGTTGAAAAGAATTTTTATTAACATTTTGAATTTAAGAACTAGAAGAGCTAACTAGGTCTTTACAACATATTGAATTAGAAATATGGTTTTTCGCGTTCCGGTACTTTTGTAAATTTTTATCATTTTGTGAGAGTATTTTTTGATAACTCTCATTTTGCCGGATTTTACGCAATAAATACGCAAACACAGCTATTATGAACGTTCAATATAGGGATTTTTCCATGCAAAAGCAAAATTTCAAAATGAAGGTCAAGATAAGCGAATTGTTAAATATTTTTGACAAAATAACGTTGTTCCATTAAGCTCTTGAAATTTTTCAATATGTAAAAATTTCTTTTAGAAAACATATTAAGTCGAAATAAGTTACAAAATCCCATACAAATTTTTCATTTGTTTTTTTTTTAATTTTTTTGGCAAACGTATTTTTTGGAGATAATTTTTAAAGAGACTGTTACAAAATAAATAAAAATTTTATACCGACAGCAGTTCTCTAACATTATTTTACAACACAAGCTTTTATACTATGTTTTATGCAACAGTAAAAAAAGTATTCTCCCATAAAATTTATGTTCTTGAAATAAGTTCGTTTGTCAAAAGTCCACAGATTTGTATTATCTTTCAGATAATAAAATTATTATAAAAAAGTTTAATAGTTTTCACGATGATTGACGTTCGAATTAAAAAAAATCATGAAATTTTTGCAAGTGACTTGCAGTTAGATTTATAAGGATTGATAATGTTGAAACAAACAACCGTATTTTAAGGTAATTATTCCAGTGAAATTTGTAATACAAAAGCCATGCTCTTACGGCACATTTATATTCAAAAGAAAGCGGCAACGGTGCACTTTACCGCCTGTGAAATTAAAAAAAAAATGTTCTACCTTCGATTAAGGGGCCGTGGCTTCTCGGCCCCTTAACCGATAATACAAAAATAATTCCTTATTTAATTTTAATGAGGGTCTAATACTTTTTTAGGAACGCCCGATAAAGTGCTCCTTAGCCGAGTAAACTACTACAGATAGAGCAAAAAACTACTAGAGATAGAGCAAAGTGCGCCCCTAAATATCTTAAATCATTCACAATAGAGCAATTTAGATGTATGTTTTTGCTCTATCACTTGCAGTTTTCTCTCGTATGTAAAAGTGCGTTTATATCTACTTTGAATATTTTTACTGATAGTTTATATAAAATTTTATACAATCATGTAAAATCTATCTATCATATGTCTAATGGAAACCCGTGATGATGCTGTGACAATACAATGGTGTATGCCTTATGTAGTCGATGCTTTTTTAGACTCCCCCTTTTAATTTTGTGAACTATATACTTTTATAAAAAATCTTAAACTAAACAAATCACCGGGTCAGGATGGAATTCCGTATGAATTTTATAACTTTGTTCCAAAGGTTGGTAGGCAATACCGCTAAAATACCGTTATCGATTCAAAACCCTTTCAACTAACTATCGTTACCGAAATAACCGAAATACCGTTAAACTTAAAGTACCGTTACCGAAATAACTGAAATACCGTTATCCTTAAAATACCGTTACCGAAATAAATAAAATCTCGATACCCTTAAAATACCGTTACCGAAATAAATGAAATACCGTTACCCTTAAAAAACCGTTACCGTTATTTTTAATTCACGATCACGAATATAAAAAATTTACTAAAAGTTAGTTAAAAACGAGTAAAAAAGTTAAAGTCGGGCATGCCGACTATATAATACCCTACACCAGTCTGATTTAAAGCCTACTAATGCTTGGATCCGAAATTTGTGTCAAAATTTTCTATAAAATCATAATAGAAGAGAAAATCGAAAATATAGCCCATATGGGCGATAGGTCCAAATATGGACGAGTCCTAGCTAGAATCGATAGGCTTCTTCCTTGGGACCATGTGAGTCAACGAACCAAATTTCATTGAAATATCTTCGTATTTGCGACATGCAGCGTGTAAACAAGCCAATTTTGGGGGGTACCCTTATATGGGCACTAGGTCTAAACATGGACCGATTGCAACCAAAATTAATAGACTCTGTTCTTGGGCCGACATATTTGCGACCTGTAGAGTGCGAACAAGAATACATTGACAGACAGACGGACGGACAGACGGGCATCGTTAAATCAAAATAAAAAGTGATTCTGAGCCCATCGGTATACTATAAGGTTGGTCTAGGACAGGGGTGGCAAGACTTTTTTCGCTGAGTGCCAGAAACGGACAAATTTTTTTTGTAAAAATTTCTCGCGTGCCACCTTAAATTTAGTTGTCTTTTAAAAGTCCTTTTTTAAAAATTTTTAAAATTTCGCTTAAAAATATCATCGCAGATGTACATATTTATCAGCGCTACGGATAACCCCCAAAGGGAAAAATTAAATAAAAGCCAAGGAATGACGTAAAAATGTTTGAAGGTTATTTAATTTTTGGGGGCTTATTTAATCTTTAAATATTGAGATTATTTCATTATAAAAAATTCCCAATGAAATAAAATTAAAACAGTTTGAACATTATTGCCTTTTCATTTTTTGTAATTTTATTACAAGTTGTTTTCCATTTTTGTGCAATTTTCTGGTACTTTTCATCTATGAGGCATTTTCTCATCGAAACATTTAAACTTCTTTCAATCTATAATTTTTTAAATTTTACCAGAATTTTCTGATAATCGAATTTGCGAGTTCTGTATTAACCATATTTCTTTAAATAAAAAATGGTGGCAATACAGAGTATTATTAATTTTAAAAGACGATTTACAAGCTCTATGAAAAATTTCAACATTATGGAGTTAAATCCCACATTTTTGTAGCGAAATTTAACATTTAACAGAATTTGTTGCTGGTCTTCTAATAGTTTAAAATTTTTGAAAATATCCAACAAAACGTCGCGTGCCACCTAAAATCCATTAGTGTCATAGTTTTGCCAGCCCTGGTCTAGGACCAATATTTTTTGGTCTTACAAACACCAGCACAAACTTATAATACCCTCTCCACGTAGTAGTGTAGGGTATAAATATAGAACTCTCATAATAACTGAATTTGATTTTTAACAAAAAAAACAATAAAAAGTTTTCTATAAGTAATAAAAATGGAAAATTATGATATTAATTAAATCATTTTTAACCTTCATCTCACCCTAGGAAAAACTTATGTTGTGTGGTTTTCCACACATTTTTCACTAGCAACATAATTTTTTTTGTAGTCAAAATCATGATTTACCATCAACAAAATATTTATTTTTATATTTTGTTAGCTGCTACATCAAATTAGTGTACATATTTCCTTCTTCTTTGACGTGTGCTCATAACGTCATCAAACCGAATAACACGGTTCATGTATTGAAATGTTTTGTTCGACAATATCGCTCTAATATTGTTTAATTTTTTGATCTAAATTATTACAATTATAACTAAAACATTGGATTAATTTTAAACATAGACTTATAATCAAACAAATATATCTGTAAACACCAGCCAAAATGAGAACACCGATATATGCATGTAACAAGTTTCAGTCGATTCCCATATAGTTTTCGCCGCATTGCGCCTTTGCATATGCGTTTGATCACTTCAGAATTTGTATCTACGGATGAGGCTAGTTGGTCGGTTTAAGTGGCAGCTCACGAATTCGTGAACATCAAGTAGAGTCAAAAGCGACTCCGTTTTGAAAAGACACCACTCGTAAGGAGCTAATATTCGGCGAACTAGACTCAACCCGTAATTTAAGATAACGGATAAGATCATCTAATCTTACTCACGATATCACCGACAGGAGCGTCTAGTTTAGGATCGCCCAAAGTCCTATATCGAATGCCCTCTAGCGCCGGCCAACCACAGAGTAAATGACCTTACCTGTTATGCCGCAGCTAAGTCATCGTATATCCCGCTCCCGTCCGAGTCTGTTAGCGTGTCACAGCTGTAAGCCTCGATACGTCTTTCCTACTCCTGCCGAGGAGAGGTTTAGTGCGCCCCAGATCATAGTAGGTCCACGTGAGTCTCGCGGTCCTACTTGAAAAATTGTATCATCTTTCTTTAATTTGAAAAATAATTTAAACAGAAAGAGATTTTATTATATGTGACCTTCTCCGAAAAAAGGGACCTAATGTGTGAAAATGAAGTTTTGAGAAGAACGCATTTAAAGTTTCATAACGCATTATCACTTTGAACACACCTTCAGTTTTGTAAGTTTTTATGGGGTAAATAAATTTTTATCAGAAATCTAACTGATTTCATCTTATTCTACACCCTTTTAGGTACCAGAACCCACTCTTAAGTCCAAACCCCTTTTTTGACACACTACGTCCCTTTTCTCGGAGAAGGTCACGTATATGATCTACAATCAAACGAAAAAATTCATCATCCCATGTAAAAATCGAAATATATATGAACATACATGATCATACATTGACTAATATATGATCATGCATGGGCATACATGATCATATACGTCAATGCCTAGTTCAATGTATGACCATACATCATCTCATATATTTCCATATATCTTCGGATCCGAAATTTGAGGGTATATAACCGCACATGTTCACATATGACCATATATGCTCACATATGATTCATGTATGCTCGTATATGATCATATATGGCCATATACCTCCATATACAATTTCGGATCCGAAGATATATGGAAATATATGAGATGTTTTAACCCATTCGAATTTCAGATCAAAACATTAGCTGGCTCTTAATCAGACTGGTGTATCATATAGTTTATTGTTGTTCAGGTCTCTAGCAATAATTTGGCTTTTACAGATTTAAAAAATATCAATTAGTCGACGAGTTATAGCCAAAAAACCATATAAACAATATGAAAAAATTCGAACTAACATAAGCAAACGCCGCGATACGGGTCTTCTAATTTAGCCTCTATTTTCACCCCTCACTCTCAGAATCGACCTAACTTTTGCTAACCTGAATTTGTTCCACAGTGTTATCCAAATTTTTTGGGAGACGTATTTTTACACCTACATAAATATTTCCAGGGGGTAGCTCGGTCAATAACTCAAAAACTTTTTGAGCACCCTAGTGTATATACTGCGTTTTGGGACTAATAAAATAATCGGCTTAGGCCGATTATTGTAAATTTGGCCGATGTTCGGCATCGGCTTCGTCATCGGCTATGGGCCAAAAAAGTGCCCTCAGTCGGACATTAGTTATTTTATATAATCAAAATATTAAAAACTATATGATACACCAGTCTGATTAAGAGCCAGCTAATGTTTTGATCCGAAATTCGAATGGGTTAAAATGGACTTGTGTCAAAATTTGTCTATAAAATGATAAAAAAAAAATTAGAAAACCGGCAAGAAATTTTGATTTTACCTAAAGTTAGGTGTATTTAAGAGAAAATCGGAAATATAGTTCAAATGGGCGATAGGTCCAAATATCGACAAATCCTATCTAGAAACAACAGGCTTTGTTTATGGGCCCATGCAAATCAGCGTACCAAATTTCATTACAATATCTTCGTATCTGCGATCCGTAACAAGCGAAAAAATCAATTTTTGGGTGACCTTTATACGGGCACTAGGTCTATATAAGGACAGATTACAACCATAATCAATAGACTTCGTCATTGGACCGACATAAGTCGGTGTACTAAATTTCATCAAAATATTTTAATATTTGCTACCTGTAGCGTGCGCACAAGAATACATGGACAGACGGACATTGTTAAATCGAAACAAAAAGTGAGTGGATCGGTGTACTAAAAGGTGGGTCTAGGTCCAATATTTTTTGGTATTACAAACATCAGCACAAACGTGTTATACCCTGTCCACGTAGTTGTGTAGTGTATAATTACTGATATCAAATATGGTGGCAATTAGATAAAGAAAAGTGACGCCGGAAATCGATTGAAAATTTTGTTCTAATTTATAAGGCGAAAAAAAAACCGTTTAAAGTTTTTTATAACATGTGAGCTGGATCCATTTAAGACCCCCTAGAAGTCTAAAGTAATCAGTTAATCTGGTTATAAAAACCGAAATAATGAAATATGAACTTTAATTTTTTAACATTCATAAAACGCATTAAAGAATTTAATAAAAAAAATATTTTCATTTTTATTTTAGGAAATTCCACTTTTTTAATGCGTTTTATAAATGTTAATATAATGTTCATATTTTATTATTTCCGTTTTTTTTAAGTACTCATACTTAATGGTTGGTAGATTAACTGCACTCAGAGAAATATATCGGTAAAATTAATTGCATTTGCAATTGAAAATTTGTAGACTGCAATTGCATTTGAATTATCTACAATTAAAGTTGCATTAAAGGAATTAAATGTGAAAACTTATTTAACAAATTGTGAAAAATAATCTGTTGAAGGCATGTACCTATCCGATATTCATTCTTGCCTAGGAAAATCGTCAGGGGACGACGTTTTTAGAATTTCTAGAAATATTTGTTAAGTTAAATTACAAAGTCAATGAGAATTTCTTGTTCTAGTCTGAGGGCATTATTAAACATTTAAAATATCAAAGAAAAAACAAAAACAACAACAAATAATTTACCACAACTTGCTTTCGCATCTTCCAATATACTACTCTATTGTTTTGACAGATCTAGCAATGGAATGACCTCAATTCATGTATAACCAACAATAGGAAATAATATGTTTTCTAAAGTATCAGTAACATTTAGATTTAATTTTAACTGCGATTTTAGTTCAAATAAATGCAACATAGGTTAATTTGAAATGCATTTGTAGTGTACACTTTTTAAACTGCAATTACGGTTAATTTTACCGAAATAATTCTCTCACAATTAGTGCGATTATTTTAGACTCCCAAGGGATCTTAAATGGAATATAAAGTAGTTTTGCAAGGCAATTTCGAAAATTTATTTTTCTGGAATTAACGAAAATTTCTGCTGGAATTAACGAAAAACTTTCTTAACAAAAGTTTAATGATTTTTGCGAGCTTTAATTTTCTCACATTAGGGTGGGAGATATGGGTGGTGGGTGGACCGGGATACTTGAGGTCAATGGCCCTTAGAGCAAAACATTGGTCCCCTCGAGAGAAAAATATCATACACTTATACAAAAAAAATTAGTGCAAAAGTCTGTTAAACGCGTTCTGGCGCAAATGAACTGATTTTTTCTGTTATTTTGTCTTAAAATTTAGGATTGAACTAATATTTTTGTAAATCCCATTTAGCATAACAATTACTTTCATCCGTTTTTGAACTAACTTTGCATCCTAATTTTTAGTAATTTATGTTTCTTAATTATACAAATTTTTCAGCTAATTTAAACCCTAATTATTTCCCAAAGTTTATATTTTTGTGTATCTGTTATCAATATCACATAGAGATGGCGCTATATTTTCATAATTTTTTATTATATAATCACAAAATGGCTTATATCTCGGAAACTAAGCGAGATAGAGCCAAATGGAAAAATTAAATATGGGCCTGCCTAGAGCCCAAAAACCAAGACTGTAAGCGACATTTTAGCAGAAATTTTCAGTTAAATCAGGTAATGTTTCTGTTGAATTTAGCTTAAATTTCTTAGCTAAGTTCACTAGAATTGTCTGTGTATTTAGCAGTGTGTAAAATTTAGCTTACGTAAATTTAGCAGACCATAATTCTCAACTTCATTGAAAACTCTGCTGGCGCAAATACAGGTACTATTTCCTGTTATTTTAACAGAATTTTGAACTATTTGTACGGGCTTTTTTTTATGATTGTACTTTAAGATCCGACTGTAAATGCCAAAGATATAACGAAAAATTTAAAAAGGCAACCCCTACGTTCGGCAAAAGAAATCGAAACCACCTTGCAAAAATAATTTAGATTGGACGGTGTATAGCGAACTACAAGTCAGAAAAATCAAATCAAAAAATTTTTTTAATTAAAAAGAAATAAAAAAATGTTTTTGCTTGCAACCGGATTTGAACTCGGAATCTTCTTACTGCAAACATTTTTAACGAAGTGTCGTCATTTTTATAAAATCATTGCTATACCAGTATATTGGTTTTTGTGCCGCTGGGTACACTAATAAAAAAAATCCCGTACAAATAGGTCGAAATAGTGCTGGTGCAAATACATGTACTATTTCCTGTTATTTTAGCAGAATTTTTACCTATTTGTACGGGCTTTTTAAGAGAAAATAACAGAAAAAATAGTTCAATTTAATTAGAACGCGTTTAAGGGACTTTTGTAGTAACTTTTTTTATGAGTGTAGTTTCTGACTACGTATCATACGATAACCACTGGTTGCAAACGTTGACATAGCACGCTCATCCCATTCTTTGCCAGTGGTTTCTTTTATAAACCACCGAAATTTTTGTAAAACAAATACTACACTAATAGAAAAAAGTCCGTAAAAAATTTAGTTAAAACTACTAAAAATTAGTTAAAAATGATGCTGCAGAAAAAAACTGCTAAATTAGCAGATTATTTTTTCTATATATTAGTAATATAGGAACATCAAAAATAAAACTGTTAAATATACAGAATTTTAGTTATATTTGAGCTAAATTTTTGTAAATGGAGAATAGCAAATTAACCTGCTAAAATCAGCAAAAATTTTTGCTAAATAAATAATAGTAGCCTAAAAACTCACAAAAAATTTTTAAATTTTCGAAGTTTTTTTTTGATTTTTTTTAAATGCAAATAAAAATCGAGCCTTTTGAAAACAGCAGAAAAAAATTTGAAAATTGTAGATCTAACAGTTTATTTTTGCTATTTTAAGTCTACAAATATTTAGCAAAATATTCTGCAGATTTTACAGTACAATTTGTTATTTCCAATTCACTAAAAGTTAGCCTAAATATAACTAAAATTCTGTAAATTTAGCAGTTTTAATTTTGCTGTTATCATTTTACTAGTATTTAGTAAAAAAATCTGCCAATTTTAGCAGTTTTTTCTTCAGCATCATTTTTAACTAATTTTTAGTAACTTTTTCTGCTATTTTTACAGATTTATTTCTATCGATTTTTATTTGCATTTAAAAAAAATGCAGAAAAAACTTCGAAAATTTAAAATTTTTTGGTGATTTTTTTATATTTAGCAAAATATTTTGCTGGTTTTAGTAGGTTAATTTGCTATTTTCCATTAACAAAAATTTAGCTCAAATATAACTAAAATTCTGTATATTTAACAGTTTTATTTTTACTGTTCCTATATTACTAATATATATCAAAAATAATCTGCTAATTTAAGCAGTTTTTTCTGCAGCATCATTTTTAACAAACTTTTAGTAAATTTTTTACGGACTTTTTTCTATTAGTGTAGTTAATTCTGAGGCCATATTCGTGATCTGCATCCCATTTTCCTTATTTTATTGTATTGTGGTATTTTTCAAGGAATATGCCGTTTGAGCTGCTTTTAATTTCAAATATTCGCCACAGGAGAAATGATTAAATTTTTGGATAAAATTTTTCGAAATATATCCATGTTAAAATAATACAAACATTAGTTTTTGAAAAAAGCTACACTTACGATATTGAACACGATTATTATATGCAGTAATATTTTTTTTTTTTAATAATTTTTGATTTGAATTAAATTTTCCAGCCACTTGATTAGAACGATCGCGGAGTACTGATACCAAATGATGTTCGAACTAGAAGAACATTAGAACATAAACAAAATCATATTAAAAATTTACTATTAATAGAGCATTGTTTGGCTTCTTTTCACTTTTTTTTTGTATCAATTTGTTGTTAAAAGAAACATTTCATAAGATGTGTGGAATCAATAGGGCAAGGAATTCCATGCAAATGCATGTTTTTTGTCGATAGTCCAAAACTAATATGGACTAAATATTTATCCAAATCTTCAAATTTAGAACAAAATGGCATCGATTTGTAATTGCATATTTTTGCATATTTTGCCATAAATGCATGTTTTTGCATATTTTGACTTTAAATGCATGTTTTTGCATATTTTGACTTTAAATGCATATTTGTTGCCTTTTTAATGCATATTTTGTGATTTTTAATGCATATTTGTGCATATTTTTAATTTATAAGAGCATTTTTTAATTTGTAAAAAAAATATAAAAAATTCAAATTTTTATATTTTGATTCAATCAAAATAAACATTCTTAAAAACCTTATTGACCTATGGAAAATCTTCGAGTTCTGTGTTTGTTTGCAAAATAACTAACTCAAATATATTTTTAAGTTTTAAATTGCATTATTTTTGCAAAAATAATAGTTTTAGTGCATATTTCTTATATTTTTAATGCATATTTTTCTTTTTTAGCCGCATATTTTGGCGCATATTTTAGGCACATATTTTCCATTTTTAAGTGCATGAAATTCCTTGCCCTAGTAATCATAATATAAATATGTAAAGAATAAAGAGAAAATCACATTAAAAGAGAAGAAATATATTTTCAGTTTTCAAACCATTTTTCTTATAATAACAATTGAGATAAGCTGCATATACATTACTTTATACAAAATTAGGTTTTTATATACTGTTGGAAAAATTCATTTGTGGACCTTTCCCGTTTGTTTATCAAAAACAGTTGGTCGTGGTAGGTGTCACTCACAATATTCATAATAGTGTACAATAGTATTGCCAGAATTAAATGAAAATTGAATAAACTGTTATTATACTTTTTTTTAATAGAATAAATACTTTAGCATAAATACTTTAGAATAAATAATTTAGCAATTTCACATTCTACAGTTTAACAAAGAAGTTTTTACTGAAAATTTAATAGCATTAATGTTGTAATTTTCAATAAGAATAAAAATTTCAAAAGGAATTATATTTAAGAAATTACAGCACTTTGGGGAATTTTCATTGTTATTTGGAAATATTGTAACTATAATGCTAGCTACAAGCAAAAGTACTCCATTCTTAACTCTCGGATTTTGATGAAATTTAGATTTGTGATAGAGAATAAAATCTAAGATTGACCTGACTCGGCTGCTGGGCAACCTCGAAAATTTTAATGGTTCAAAAATGGGCCCTTTAACGCTTTTTTTCTTTTTTTAAGGTATTTTAACCAAAGGAGCCCTACACTTATAAAAATTAATCTGTAAAAATAGCAAGAAAAGCTACACTTTAAATAATACGTCAGTAGAAAAATCTGTCAAACCAGTTCCAAATCGATTTGACTAAGTTTTAACAAATTTTTAGTTGAAACACTGATTTAAGTAAAGATCTTAGTTATCTTCATTTAACACAATACTAAAATTCTTCAGTACTTTAACTAATTTTGAGTGTTAATTTTCAAAATTATTTAAAACCAATTTTTAAGAACCCATTCGTTAAATTTTACAAAATTTGTTGTTAAAATATAATATTTTCATGTTACTGTTATTACCCGGTAGATGGCGCTACCAATGTATCCGAAGTTTTAAAGATGGCGCTATTTACTTCCCTCCCGATTTTTTAAAATGGTCCATATCTCGAAAACTAAGAGAGATAGAGCAAAATTGATGAAAATTTCGACTACCCCTAACCGGACAGTACCCCAGTGAAAGGTGTTATCTCTATTCAAAAGTGGACCTTGGCGGGGCCTTGGATCCTCGGACTTTTTATGAAATGTCCCATATCTCGAAAACTAAGCCAGATAGAGCAAAACGGGCAGAATGTTTGCTGCATTGCAGTGCCCTTATATGCCTTCACATGATATGGACTAGGCCCGGGGAGGGTCCCGAGATCCCAAAATTGGATAAATTCTAAGACTCAGTATAATTGCAGATAAAACTGTAGTTTTACAAAATTTTTACTTAAATTTAGATTTGTTAAATTTAACAAAAAAGTTTTAAATCAACAAGTTTTATTTTAAGCCAAAAAACAGGAATAAATTTTGTTAAAGTAACAAATTTTTCTTTTCAGCCAACAGACTTATTATTTCGAGTGTAGGAATCGCTACGGCCATATATGATAAAGAAAAAGCAGTGTTGCCAGTTTTTTTCAGACTTTATCCCCAATTTTCAAATTTTTATCCCCAAAAATCCCCATTTTTCAATTTGTTATCCCCAAAAATCCCCAATTTTTATTTTCTGTAAAAAATTCGTATTCGTTAACTTTTTTTTAAATTATTGTAAAAATACCATATTTATTTAATTTTTTTCGGTACCTTATACACTCAAACTCAATAAATTTTGTAATTCTAACAAATTATAAAAATGAACAAATAAATTTAAATAACAGCATAAAAAATGGGAGCCAAATTTTTTCGTTTTAAATATTTCAGAATCAAAATTTTCCGATTCATCAGCTTCAGACATTTTGTTGCGTATGGTACTGTATAAAAAAAGTTTTAATACTTCAGCAGATGGATTGAATTTTTGACAATTGAATAACTTGTAAAGTATATATTTAATTTAAGAAGAGCTTCTTATAACTCATATTACATCCGAATAACCTTAAATATTTTGGAACCAAAAGGAATTCAAATTTTCACCAAAAGGAATTAAGGTTTGTACGCACATTAACTTTCCAGACACAAATTTGTGTAGCCTAAAATCATGCACTATTATCATTATCAGAGAAGACAGAAAAAATCAAATTTCGATATGTTTAAAGCAAAAAAAAAATGTTGTAAAAAGGCTAGAAAAAGCAAAAGTAAAAAAACTTGCAAAACAACGGTTTTAAAAAAAAAATTCAAAATTAAGAGAAAAAATATATTTTTGTTAGCAAAAAAAGAATTTTTGGGTAAAAAGTTTTAAAAAAGCAATTTACAGCTCAAAAATCTTAAGAAAAAGCTATTTTAAAGCTAAAAACGAAAAATCTAAAAGCAAAAACAAGCAAATATGAGTAAAACAAGCAATAAATAGCATAAAAAGCAAAAACAGCAATTTTGTCTTCTCTGATCATCATACTTAAAAGAAATATATAAATATTTAGAATTATCAGGGTTAAATTCATAAAAATATAAAAAGGCAATAAAATGTTATCCCCAAAAAATCCCCTAAAATTTCGTGTCATCGCCAATAAATCCCCGGATCCCCAAACGGAAATTTTTATCCCCATTGACGAAAAAAATCCCCAATTTGGGGATAAATCCCCTAAACTGACAACACTGAGAAAAAGTGCTATTTCACCAAGACAATGCGCCATGTTACAAGTCGTTGGCTACCATGGCCAAATTGAACGAATTATTCGAAACGGAAAACCGACAAAAATAAGCCGGTTTTTATTAAATACTTTAAGGGGGCTAAACACTGTAAAAACAGAATTTTAAGGGGCATATTTAAACGGTTGTCAAAAATTCAAATAACAATATTTTTACTATATTATTTTTCTGTTTGAAATATATATTGGCTGTATTTGTGTGACTATCAAGAACGATTTTGACAGTTTTTCAACGTATTCCGGCTTTCTACTGTCAAAATTGTTCGAGATATCATTGATAGGAATGCCGCACGAACACAGCTAATTGTAGTATTTTTAAAAAATACTAGTTTTAAATTTCTCCCACCAAAATCGCCAGGGTTGCCACTTCATTATTTGCCTTTTTAAAAAGGCAAAATCGGTTGCCACTGTACAGCCTTCATTAATTATTGGAAAATAAAAATGTAAAGTGATTCTTAATACCAGATAAATTCTCTAGTCCTTAACGTGGCCCGATTTTTATTTTAAAAATTTTTTTATAACAAAGTTGCCACACAAACTTGAAAATTCCAAAAAGGCAAGAAAAAACAATTTTGCTTGGGAATATAAAATTTATTTGACTGAAATTCAAAAAAGGGCCACGATAAGGACTACAGTTTTTTGTAGACTATGAAAGAAAAAAAAAAACGGATCGAAATCGGTTAACCCACCTTGGCTGTACAGTGCCAGCCGATTTTGAACTCATGGTTGTGAGAAAAACGCCTTATGAAATCTAAAGTTAATTTCAAGCAAAGAAAACAAAAAAATTTCAAAAAATTGTAAATGAAGAAAGGTTATATCTCCTAGCTTACTACATGTTCTCCAAATTTGGGATGAATCGGTTAATGGGTATTTGATATATTAAACCTAATAGTCTTAAAAATGATGGTAGATATATAATTATATATAATGCTACTAATATTATTTTGTAAAAATGCTATAATTTTGTACAGTTTTTATTTTATTTCGTATTTTTTCCCATTTTTATATATATACTGATTACTTTTATAACTTATATTAAGCCATCAGCACCTGCCCCATATGATGTGTCTTCAACATCCATCAATGAATCGTCATTGGCTTTTCTTTGAAAACTGCGGTCAATTTTACATCTTTTGATGTAGTTTTTAACCTTCTATTCTACCCTGTTATAATATATATGATTTCTAATAAAAACAAGTTAATAAAAATGCAAACAAAAAGTGTTACACACAAATTTACCACATATAAATAGTATTACTTTGGGACTAAAACATATTTTACAAAAAAACATGTGAAAATTTTATTTCTTCGAATTTTTTATTGAAATTTTCGGAGCATATAGAGAAAAGTAAAATATAAAAAAAAAAATTCGAAAACAAAAATTTTCCTAGAGTCGATAATTAATTAATTTTAATTTCGAAAGGGCTGAGTTCCTATTTTCTAAAATTTAGTATTTAATTGTAATTTTTTCCACTAAGTTTTACTTAAAAAAAATTTTTTTTTGGATATTACAGTTAACATAAACGAACATTTATTGCCTGTTTTTATGCAAAGAATCAGACGAATTCGATAAAGCATTTATGTGAAAACCACAAACTTTAAAACATTTTCCTTTAAAATTATTTAGCCGTATCTATTCTACAAATGTGTTTAATAATTTTGAAACAAAAAAAGTTTTTAAAGTAGTGTTTTTCATACAAATTTTTTAACGAATTCGTCTGATTCTTTTAACAAAAACACCCAGTTATAATTAAAACAATCTACACCAAAAAAATTCCCGAAAATCATAAAATTCAAACTTTACATTGCTTTAAACAAATTGCTCAAACTCATGATTTTAAAATTTTGTTCCTTGAAGATAAAGGTATTAGCTGCATTTTCGTCTGAACGTATATATGTTAACTAATAAAAAAAACTATATTATGTTTATCATACTTTTAACTTAACTATCACGCCAGAAAATTATCGATATTTATACGTTTATAAAGTAACTTTTTGGCGTAGATGCCTATAAAAATTTATTGCCATGCTTTCAATTTATTGTAATTAAATGTTTAATATTTTCGCAAAATTAAATATTTATACCCTACACCACTATGTGGTCAGGGTATTATAAGTTTGTGCTGATGTTTGTAACACCAAAAAATATTGGTCCTAGACCCTTCTTATAGAATACCGATCGGCTCAGAATTTTTTTTTATTTCGATTTAACGATGTCCGTCTGTCCGTCCGTCTGTCTGTCTGTCCATGCATTCTTGTGCGCACTCTACATGTCGCAAATATTAAGATATTTTGATGAACAACACCGACTTATGTCGGCCGAAGGACGAAGCCTATTGATTTTGGTTGAAATCGGT
The DNA here is from genome assembly GCA_949987735.1 of Leucophora obtusa. Classification (NCBI taxonomy): domain Eukaryota; kingdom Metazoa; phylum Arthropoda; class Insecta; order Diptera; family Anthomyiidae; genus Leucophora; species Leucophora obtusa. The sequence goes on from OX465295.1 coordinate 46,418,755, forward strand.
CCATGTTTAGACCTAGTGCCCATATAAGGGTCCTACCAAAATTATATTGTTTATACGCTGCAGGTCGCAAATATTAAGATATATTGATGAAATTTGGTACACAGACCTATGTTAGCCCAGTAACGTAGCCTATTGATTTTGGTGAACATCGGTCCATGTTTAGACCTAGTGCCCATATAAGGGTCCCAACAAAATTATATTGTTTATACGCTGCAGGTCGCAAATATTAAGATATTTTTATGAAATTTGGTACACCGACCTATGTCAGCCCAAGGACGAAGCCTATTGATTTTGGTTAACACGGGTCCATGTTTAGACCTAGTGCCCATATAAGGGTCCCCCCAAAATTATATTGTTTATACGTTGCAGGTCGCAAATATTAAGATATTTTGATGAAATTTGGTACACCGACCTATGTCAGCCCAAGGACGAAGCCTATTGATTTTGGTGAACATCGGTCCATGTTTAGACCTAGTGCCCATATAAAGGTCCTACCAAAATTATATTGTTTATACGCTGCAGGTCGTAAATATTAAGATATTTTGATGAAATTTGGTACACAGACCTATGTTGGCCCAGTAACGTAGCCTATTGATTTTGGTGAACATCGGTCCATGTTTAGACCTAGTGCCCATATAAGGGTCCCAACAAAATTATATTGTTTATACGCTGCAGGTCGCAAATATTAAGATATTTTTATGAAATTTGGTACACCGACCTATGTCAGCCCAAGGACGAAGCCTATTGATTTTGGTTAACACGGGTCCATGTTTAGACCTAGTGCCCATATAAGGGTCCCCCCAAAATTATATTGTTTATACGTTGCAGGTCGCAAATATTAAGATATTTTGATGAAATTTGGTACACCGACCTATGTCAGCCCAAGGACGAAGCCTATTGATTTTGGTTAACACGGGTCCATGTTTAGACCTAGTGCCCATATAAGGGTCCCCCCAAAATTATATTGTTTATACGTTGCAGGTCGCAAATATTAAGATATTTTGATGAAATTTGGTACACCGACCTATGTCAGCCCAAGGACGAAGCCTATTGATTTTGGTTAACATCGGTCCATGTTTAGACCTAGTGCCCATATAAGGGTCCCCCAAAATTATATTGTTTATACGCTGCAGGTCGCAAATATTAAGATATTTTGATGAAATTTGGTACACGAACCTATGTTGGCCCAAGGACGAAGCCTGTTGATTTTGGTGAACATCGGTCCATATTTAGACCTAGTGCCCATATAAGGGTCCCCCCAAAATTGGCTTGGTTACAAACTGCAAGTCGCAAATATTAAGATATTTTAATGAAATTTGGTGCGCCGACTCACATTATAGAAAATTTTAATACAAGCCCCCTTTTAACCCATTCGAATTTCGGATCCAAACATTAGTTGGCTTTTACCCAGACTGGTGTAGGGTATTGCATAGTCGGCATGCCCGACTTTAACCTTTTTACTCGTTAGGTTAAACGTTGATTTCAATTTATTACTTAAGCACCGTAAGTTGTTTGAGTTTCACGTGAAAAAACTGTTATACTCCATATAAAAAAACGAGTAAAAAGGTTAAAGTCGGGCATGCCGACTATACATAACCCTACACCAGTCTTGTTAAAAGCCAACTAATGTTTGGATCCGAAATTCGAATGGGTTAAAATGGGACTTGTGTCAAAATTTTCTATAAAATTATAAAAGAAGAGGAAATCGTAAATATAGCCCATATGGGAGATAGGCCCAAATATGGACCAATTCTATCTAGAATCTATCGGCTTTGTTCTCGGGATCATGTGAGTCAGCGAACCAAATTTCATTAAAATATCTTAATATTTGCGATCTGCAGTTTGTAACCAAGCCAATTTTGGGGGGACCCTTATATGGGCACTAGGTCTTAACATAGACCAATGTTCACCAAAATCAATAGGCTTCGTCCTTGGGCCGACATAAGTCGGTGTACCAAGTTTCATCAAAATATCTTAATATTTGCGACCTGTAGAGTGGGCACAAGAATGCATGGACAGACAGACAGACGGACGGACGGACATCGATAAATCGAAAAAAAAAATTCTGGGCCGATCGGTATGCTATAAGGTGGGTCTAGAACCAATATTTTTTGGTGTTACAAACATCAGCACAAACTTATAATACCCTGACCACGTAGTGGTGTAGGGTATAAATACTTTTTCACGACAATGACTTTCACGTGAAAATCAATAGGCTTCGTCCTTGGGCCGACATAAGTCGGTGTACCAAGTTTCATCAAAATATCTTAATATTTGCGACCTGTAGAGTGGGCACAAGAATGCATGGACAGACAGACAGACGGACGGACGGACATCGATAAATCGAAAAAAAAAATTCTGGGCCGATCGGTATGCTATAAGGTGGGTCTAGAACCAATATTTTTTGGTGTTACAAACATCAGCACAAACTTATAATACCCTGACCACGTAGTGGTGTAGGGTATAAATACTTTTTCACGACAATGACTTTCACGTGAAAAATGTGCATAGTTTCCTTTCGCGCAAATTTAATGTACAAGACTATTATTTTTCTTGGGGAAAAAGTGACATGTTGTGTTAATTGTGATTGTGTCTTTATTTTAAATTTTAAAAATTGTTCATTTTTATGATTTAAATTACAATTTGAGGCCTTTAAAGTAGGATTGAAAATGTTCCACGTGAAAAACAACTTACGGTGCTTTAATGTTAAATACTTTGGAAGAAAGTATAGCTTATATTTGTTCCTGATACGAGTGTCAATAAAATGTGTACAAAATATAAGATAACTTTACAAAATTTTGTATAAGACTGTAACTGGACTCTTGTTAAAAATAATCAAAAATACAAATGTCATTCCATCTCAAACCGACCAATAGTTAGTTGGAATCGACCCCTTTCGATTTGTATGAATTTTGGTCAGAACTTTTCTTTCATCATACATATAAAGAAGTTTAGCCAAAGGAAAAAATTACACAATTTTTTTTTTCAAAGTTATGCAATATTTAAAATTTCAAAAAATGTCATAATTTTTCTCATTTTTTGTTTTGTTACGAGCTTATTTTTTGAATATCTCGAAAACTATAATAGCTACAATAATGGTTCTTATCTCGTTTTAAAGAGGATATTTAGGAATATGAAAAATAAATATTAAAAAAAAAATTGAACAATAAAAAAAATTTTAAAGTTTGAAATTTTATAATTTATAATTTAAAAAATCGAAAAAATCAAAAACTTATTTTTCTTTTGCTCAATTTTTTTATATAAAACCTCTAACTGATCTTAAAAGATTCCGAAATTTTCAATAGGGCGTTTTTTAAAAAAGAAAGATGAATTTTTGAATTTTTCTATTTTTTTTTTAATTTGAATCTTAATACAATAATACTGTACAACACAAAAAACAATAGGCCTATTTTTTAATCACTTGATTTATTTTTAGATTTATCTTATTTTGTTAAAAAATTAATGCGTTGTTTTTTAATTTGAAAAATTTATAATTTTTATTAAATTCTTATACTTATTCGCCAATATAATGTGCAGGAAAATCATTAAATTTTGTAAAAATGTGAACACAGGAATTGAAATAAGCTAAATCCAAAATGGATTTAAAAAATAAATAAATCCGTTTTGGATTTAGCTTAATTTTATTCCAGAAATTCCATTTTCGCAAAATTTAATTTTTTTCTTTCACATTATATAAGGCATGCGCGGTTCCAGCAATTAATATAAGGGGAAAAATCATACGCCACAGTAGACAAATACATTGAGTTGTCCACTATGATTTTTCCCCTTATATTAATTGCTGGAACCGCGCATGTATAAGGGGATAAGTGTTATATCTGGATAAAAATATAAAATTTTAAAAATTGAAAAACAAAATGTGGATTTTTTAACAAAATAAAATAAATCCAAAAATAAATCCAGTGATTAAAAAAAACGCCAAATATCAAGGTTCGGCGTTTTAAAAGTTCACATCTGGCCGTATGGTTTTTGGGGGGTTAAAGTTTCCCCCCTTTTGCAAATGTTAATTGTGAATCGGCATAGGAAATGATGTGAATCTTCCATTTTAGGTATATGGTGTGTTCAGCGAACTTATGTAAAGCACTACAAGGAGGTTTAAAAAAAATTTTTTTTTCCTTTTTATATTTTTCGTTATATCGATGTTTTTCTCTCGAGGGGACCAATGTTTTGCTCTCAGGGCCATTGACCTCAAGTATCCAGTTCTAGTATTTACCCATCAGATCTCAGTTTCTACCACCCTAATATAACGCCCTAATGTCAGAAAATTAAAGCTCGCAAAAAATCATTAAACTTTTGCTAGGGAAGTTTTTTGATAAATCCAGCAGAAATTTTTTTTTGTTCCCGAAGGGGGGAAACTTTAACCCCCGAAAAACCATAGGGCCAGATGTGAACTTTTAAAACCCCGAACCTTGATATTGTTTTTTGTGTTGTACAGTTTTATTGTATTAAGATTCAAATTTAAAAAAAAAATAGAAAAAATCAAAAATTCATCTCTTTTTTTTAAAAAAAACACTAGTCTCCTCGAGGTAAAAAAATCGATATATCACGCTTTAAAATCCGACTGTTAATGCCGAAGCTATAATAAAAAATTATAAAAGGCGACCCCTACGTTCGGCATTTGTATTTCAAAATTCTCTAAATGTATTTCAGAAATTTACAAATTTATTTAAAAAGACTCTATTTGTATTCCAAAATTTTCCAAAGCCATTTAAAAAAATTCTAATTGCATTTCAAATTTTTCCAAATGTATTTCAGAAATTTCAATTTTTATTTTCAAAGCATTTTTACAAACATACATGTTTTCTCTTTCATAATGAAAATTTTATAGGAGTTATGAGACTCAAGAGAAAGAGAAAACATGTATGTTTGTAAAAATGCTTTTAAAATAAATATAGAAATTTGCTGAAATACATTTGGAAAAATTTGAAATGCAATTAGAATTTTATTAAATACATTTGGAAAATTTTAGAATACAAATAGATTCTTTTTAAATACATTTGGAAATTTCTGAAATATATTTAGAGAATTTGGAAATACAAATGGAATTATTTGAAATGCATTTGGATAATTTTGAAATGCAGATTTAAAATTTTTAAATACAAATGAATAATTTTGAAATGCATCTGGACAATTTTAAAATACAAGTATAATTTTCTTAAATACAAATAAAATATGTTAGAATATATTTGTAATATTTTGAAACATATTTCTATAATTTTGAAATATCAAAGGTTTGTAGATAATTTTAAACAATATTTGGACAATTTTGAAAGACTTTTGGACATTTCTAAAACATTTTTGAACAATTTTGAATGATTTTTGGACAATTTTAAAACATTTTTGGAAAATTCTAAAACATTTTTGGATGATTTTAAAACATTTTAGACAATTTTAAAATATATTTGTATAATTTTAAAATATATTTGGACAATTTTAAAACATTTTTGGACAATTTTAAAAAATTTTTGGATAATTTTAAAATATTTTTAGACAATTTTGAAATATATTTTGAATTTTCTGAAATAAAACTGAAAATGGTGTAGTTTTGGGATGTAGTGTAAGTTGAGCTTTATACATTTTTATTTTGGCACCAACTCAAGTGACTAAGATCTGATACTAAATCTGGTATCAAATCTAGCCAGATATGCCCATAACTGGCTGAGAAAATCCAATTAGATCTTGGCAGATCTGTCCAGATATAAACTTTTTTACGCGGGTAGGTATAAGTTTTTTAATTTTAGTTAAAATTTTTTCTCTTATCGATATCGATCAGATCTAAATATAAATACGGTTTTTCAACAATTTTCTAATTAGATCTGGTACAATAAAATCTTATGAGGTCTGCTCAGAACTTATCGTTTTTTATGTGGCACATGACTTTTCCCATTCTGGTAACCATATACAGTGGTGGCCAATAAATTAGAAACGATTCAAGTTTTTTCTAATTTTATCCTCGTTGCCTTTATTTTTAAAGATCAAAATATTGGCTAAATTCGCCCCGAAGGGTAAAGAGATTGTTCAGAAAATTGTACAGAATTGTAATGTTTGTTTTTTCATTTTGTCACTTGTTTTTAGTGGGCGTGGCTTTTAACGAAAAATTAGCGATATCGACCTTTGTTTTTTTTTTTTTTTTTTTTTTTTAGGCAGTACTGATCGGTTCTATACAAACTGTATATTTTTGAAAATCCTATAAAATTTCCTTAAGTCTTGCATTATTTTTATCTACAGATAGTCGCCAGACTAAAAAGTGCAGCACCTTAAACATGACCAATTTTTCTTTGTTTTTAGCTATTTTAAAATAAAGTTAACAACACTTTTGGCTGCGGCGCAACCAATATCACGCTTAACAGTTCCAGTAGCAATTGAAATCACTTTACTTGATGTCATTTTTAAACCAAACCGAAGTTTAACCCAACCTGAAGGGTCTAAAATGTACTAAAACGGATACAGTTAGATCCACGTTTTATCGATCATAAAAATAAAACAGTTTTTTAAATCGTGAGAAACTTCCATTTTATTTAAATACCATTTATTTTGTATACAACAAGTTGCTCATTTTTAGCTCCTGAGGAAATCTCCTTTCATTTAAGTACATGTAAATACTCCTCCCGGTTTTTTGACCAAGTGGGTTTATGGGGCCCCGCAGCCACTAATTTTTAATTTTGGCTTATTTTCCCCAGAGGGGATCACATATATGTATTTTTTTACCTATGCCCGCTAAAGTTCATTTTTGCCGATATGAATAAAGTTATGACGATTTTATTAAAATCCATAACATTAACAATATTATTTATTTATTTTCTTATGTTTTTGAGTGAATTTTTAATGGTAAAGAAAACATTAAAAACTAAGACAAAATCAATACCGGCATTTAAAACTTATCCAATTTTAGTAAATATTTACTTACCCATTTTACCTGTTTTTTTTTACTTTAAACACTATGTATCCAATTAAACACACTATTCTTTTTTAAATTTATAATAAAAAAAAAAAAACGCAAAATAATTTACAGTACGAAACACTTGTGTGCTTGATATGAATTTATTTATATCAATATTTAAATATCCGTTAAACTTTCAACATAAACTTAAGATTACTACTGCTGTTTAGTCAAATAAAGAAGAAAGCATGTGCATGGAAATTGTAAATCAACACTAGACTGAATAAATATTTAAGTAATGTTCTTTCTTTTCGATTAAATTTTTTTCGCGTTGAAAAGTATAATAAATGTTTTTAGTAAAATAAACAATAAAAGTCTAAAATACAATAAAATGAAAAAGTCGTATTGTATGGCCGAGACTGAACGACTGACTATGTTGTGAAGTGCTTCATAGTTTAGGCGCGAGCAGTTTTAAAATCACTACAAGTGTTTATTTCAATGCGTTCAAGAATGAACTAAAGCTTAAAAAAATGTCATATTGAAACAATTATTTTCATACAGCTTTTTTTTATATCGAAAATGATCATTGCTTTACAACAGGCAATAATAATTCTTCACACAATTTTTGTGTTTAACCCTCTAATGAGCAGGGCTGCCGTTTTAGGTGTAGTAAATTTTTAGATAAGAAGCGGGCAAGATTTAAAAATGTAGGTCCGTTTTGCAGTCAAATGAGGAAATATGATAATATATGACCTAATACATACCCTAAAATTTCGGATCCGAAGATTTATGGCCATATATGAAGTCATGCATGGTGATATAATAACCCTACGGGAAATTTTAACAAACTGTCACCGAACTGGCCCCTTTATATGAAATAGACTTGTCACTTTTACATGGCGTTGTCATAGGAGGTGGCAATTGACCCCTTGTGACATGTCACAAGACAAATCGCAGGACAGGTCCCTGAACTTTGTTTTTTATGAGAGTTCAGTAACCTGTCCTAGAATTTGTCTTGTGACATGTCACAAGGGGTCAATTTCCACCTCCTATGACAACGCCATGTAAAAGTGACCAGTCTATTTCATATAAAGGGGCCAGTTCGGTGACAGTTTGTTAAAATTTCCCGTAGGGAAATTATAGATGGACATATATTATCATGTACCTATGAGTTTTGATATAGTCATATATTACCATATAAAATTTTTTATAATATTATATTGGAGAATATATATCAAGACATAATTATATTTAATTATATCTGGTCAAACATATTACAAGGACCGGTCCCCGTCCCCGTCCCTAAGTACCAGTCACGTGACGTGTCCGGTGACCGGTTCCTTTTCCCATAGGGGAAAATTGGAAAAAAACAAAGCAAAAACACAAAAGGATATCTCAAATTTTATTATTTGAATATATTCCGCGCTTGTTTTTCCTTATTCTGAGCAGTTTTTAGCAGTTTTTGAGTTTGAGGCTCAGATGATACTAAACTGATACTAAATAGTTGCTACTACCCCTACCGTTGAGTAGTGTAAGATTTTATTTCCTATCTCTATAATTAATAGTCTCTGCTTGTAAATATTATAAAAAAGGGACTATCGTTGACCTTTATACTGCATTTAGACTAAGCAAAAACTACAGGGTGCGGCTAAAGTAACTATATCAGGGCTGGCAAAACTATGACACGCGTGTCAGTAGTCGCACGCGAGTGGATTTTAGGTGGCAAGTGACGTTTTCTTGGATATTTTCAAAAAATTTAAACTATTAGAAGACCAAAAAAAAATTCAGTTATATGTTAAAACTCGCAAATTCGATTATCAAAAAATTCCGGGAAATTTTCTAAAATTTTACATTGAAAGAAGTTTAAATGTTTCGACGACAAAATACCTCATAATCGGAGAAGTAAAAAGTACCAGAAAATTGCACAAACTCTTAATAAAATTGGATATAAAAAATTAAGTTGTTTTTTAAAGGGAAAATAGGTGCTACGAAATAACCCTCAATGAAATAAAGGTTGAAAATAGGTTTCATAATGAAATAACCTTCTTTGTTGGAATTTGAAATTGGGCTTTGATCGTGTGTCCCAGAACCATTTCATCTGAAATAGACATTTCTCTGTTCAAACCCATAATATTCGCCTTTTATTCATTATTGGGTAATATCAAATTTTTGCGTGAAGCACAGTTTTCAACTTATTTCTTAGGTCCATAAATAATTGATGGCGCCCAATAATTTTACTTTTTTTTAACAAAATGAAATATCCTCCAAAAATGGAATAACCCCCAAAAAATGAAAAGGCAATAATGTTCAAACTGTTTTAATTTTATTTCATTGGGGATTTTTTCATAATGAAATAATCTCAATATTTAAAGATTAAATAAACCCCAAAAATTAAATAACCGTCAAACATTTTTACGTCATTTCTTGGATGTTATTCATAGCGCTGATAAATATGTATGAGAAAATTTAAAAAAATTTTAAAAAAGGACTTTTAAAAGACAACTAAATTTAAGGTGGCACGCGAGAAATTGTTACTAAAAAAATTTGACCGTTTCTGGCACGCAGCGAAAAAAGTCTTGCCACCCCTGAACTATATGATGTAAAAAAATTGTAACATCTTTGCTTGTGAATATTTCATTTTTTTTTTTTCTATTTCAGAAATGGAACGCTATACAATTGCGCAAAGAACTAAGATTGTTTTTCTATTCCTTGAAAATAATCGTTCGATAGTTAATACCACTGCGAGACAAATGGTAGGGGTCAGTGATCGGGAAGGGTTCAAACTACCGGGGAAAGTTATATCGGTAAAAAAGAAGTTATACGTGTCCCGGCGTTTCGCTGGGTCACCCCTAGGAATTGAGATATATCGATTTGACCTTTGGTGGTCTTGTTTTTGACATAACTCGAGAACCACTAGTCCGATTTTGCTCAAACAATTTTAAAAAAATTAAAAATTACAATTCCTTTAATCTGTTCATATAACGTTTTTCTATATACTCAACAGTTTTGCCGGTAAAAATAAATGTATGAAGAAAAAAATAATTTTTGCCTAAAATATTAAAAAAAAGTAATAAACAAAAGGTTATTGATTTTTATGGTAGCGGTAACAAACATTTATTTTTACCGGCAAAACTGTTGAGTATATAGAAGAACGTTATATGAACAGATTAAAGGTATTGTAATTTTTAATTTTTTTAAAATTGTTTGAGCAAAATCGCACTAGTGGTTCTCGACTTATGTCAAAAAAAGGTATATCTCGATTCCTAGGGTTGACCCAGCGAAACGCCAGGACACGTATAACTTGTTTTTGACCGATATAACATTTCCCGTTGGTTTCATCCCATCCCGATTTTGACTGTCGCATAGTGTAATTATCCTGATATATTTATAGATGGAAGGACATTAGTTTGCAATGTATGTTCTAAATCAGTAAATTTTGATATGCATTTTAATGTTCGCAAACATTTGGTTCGAAGAAGCTCTTGGAATTAAAGAAAAAAGAAGAAATCAGAACTTATGCCAAACTTTTTTGCAGGAACCTCAATCAGCGTCGAAAAATGGATTGGAATTGTTCAAGGCTTTTGTGGCAGCTGATATTCCATTGCCAGGAATGACAAAATTAAACCATTTCTAGAAAACAACACTTCCTTTCATGTTCCATCTGAGTTCTTATTAAGAACAAAGCATGTTAAAAATATAAATAATTCCACCCTAAATAATATTAAAAAATCAATAGACGAAACTAGAGATGAATCCAATAGGCACGTCATTAATGCGATTCTCGAAACTCTTAGCGTATATGAGGATGTTTCAGAAACATTTTTTTTTTTTGCTGAACACCTTTATTCTTAAAAAGGTAAATAGGTCAACAGTTGCCCATTCATTTGATGATACAATGACGGAATTTGGTATATATAAAACCAAAGTTTTACTACTGGTGATAGATGCCGCACCATGTATAAGGCTGCATGGGTAAGGCTGCTAAAGGTATAAAGGTGTTTTATCCAAAAATTACGCATTTAACGTGCATGGTACATGGTTCTTGGGAAGTAGATGAAAATTGCCTCTTCCGCCACAACCGACAACAAAAGAAGAGAGTAAATACAAAGACCTTAAGTAAATTGGACCAATTTTAGACGGAGTTCAAACAACAGAAATGCAAATTTGGAGTATTCATCAAAAGAGATATTGATTTTAAATACGCTCCTCTACATGTAGAATGGTCTTTCTCTTTGTATAAAAATATTTTTCGTTCGAATAGACAAAGTCTCTTATTTGAAAATTTCATCAACCAATTTTAATAAATAAATAAAAATAATTTCAAACAACATGTTTTAGAATTATGTAAGAACAAATAAAGATTTGAAATGGCAAAAATAAAATTTAGAATTTTTATCAATACGTTTTTGTGTTTATATAAAAAGAAAAGAGATAAGAGGTTTATTAAAAAAAATTTTATATGAAACCTTTTTTAAATAAACATCTCTTGGTTTTAGTAAGTGTTTGCATACACAGGCCTTATAAAATAATCAGTAAATTAAACAAAAAAAATTCATAATTCAATTTTTTTTTTAATTTTAACAATCTTAATGTAAATTTTTTAGTTTTTGTGGCAAATTTTTTGAGGTTTTTAAGGATGATTTTTAGAGCTAAAAATCAAATTTACCTATTATCACTAACCTTATGAAATAATTGCCAACCCTGATATTATCTTTAGAGTCAGTTAGGATTATCCGAGCAAATTTTCAGTATAGGAATCCTACGTATTTCACCTCTAATGTAAATATAAAGCTACATTCACAATGAAGGTTGCAAATTGAAAGGAAGACAAAGGTATACAAAAAATATCTGCAATTAATATATACAGCCGAATGCATAAAGTTTCTAAACAGTTTAATTAAACGTTTTTAAGCTAATTTGGCAAAAACAGTATGCATAATTCGTTTAATAACGAACAATTTAACAATCTGTTAAAGTAGCGTAAAGCCTAAAATAAGCGTTTTATAAAGTTTGGAAAATAAAAGCCCTGTTGAAATCAAAAATGTTGAAGTAAGAAACAACAGAGTAGTATATTGAAAGATGACAAAGCAAATTGTGGTAAAATTTTTTTGTTGTTTTTGTTTTTTCTTTGATATTTTAAATGTTTAATAACGCTACTAATCGAGAACAAGAAATTCTCATTGAATTTGTAATATAACTTAACAAATATTTCCAGAAATTCTAAAAACGTTGCACAGTGCTTTGATCCCATAGGTTAAATATAGTAAAAAATCGGTAAAAAAATAAGAACACAGCTTGATTTTGAAATAAATTAAAAATAATAAAAATTAGTAAAAACGTTCAAGTCGGGCATGCCGACTATATTTCTTTTTTATTGTTTTTTTTTTGTGTTTTTTTTTTTATTTGTTATTTATTTATTTCATTTCATATGATACCCTACGACAGTCTGGTTAAAAGCCAACTAATATTTGGAATGTGTTGAATTGGAATTGTGTCAAATTTGTCTACAAAATCATAAAAAATAGGATAACGCTAAGAAATATTGATTTTACCAAAGAGTATACAGTATAAAGAGATTGTGGGACTCTCTATCAGTTAGAAAGCTTTTGTTCTATAACGTGGCTTCAACCAGGAACATACTCAAACCAATACTAATGTACTAACAAAAACGAAATATTTACATCAAACCTAATTATTTGCGCTCTTTGTATGATTCAAATATCAATTGTAACGAGGGATGAAAATAAGCTCAAGCGAGCCATCAAAAATAATTTAGTTATTATAAAAATCAAGAATTCAACAGTATTACACAAACAAATTATGAATTTTTAAAACCACACGTACAAAATTGAAAATAATGGTGGAATGCGAAAAAAAGCTTTGTGGTTCGTTGCTTTTTGCAAACGAACATATCGATAGGTCCAAATATGAACCGATCGTATCTATAATGAATAGGCTTTTTCCTTGGGCACATGTTAGTGAGTTTACCAAATATCATTAAAATATTTTCGTATTTGCGAGAATCCAATTTTGGGGGACCAAGTTTCATCAAATATCTTAATATTGCGACCTGTAGCATGCAAACATCCTCATTTTTGGAGGATCCTTTATATTAGCACTGAGTCTAAACCTTGGCCGACTCTATGTGAAATTAATAGACTCTGTCAATGAGCCCATGTTAATCAGTGTACCAAACTTCATTAAAATATCTTCGTATTTGCGAGCTGAATTGTTCGAAAAATGCTCTTTTGGGGGGACCTTTATATGAGCACAAGGATCGATATTAACTAAAACCAACAGACTTCATCCTTGGACCGATAAACGTCGCTATACCAAATTTCATCAAAATATCTTAATAATTGTGACGTGTACCGTGCGGAAATTCCCATTTCTGGGGGACCTTTATACAGGCATTGGGTCTAAACCTGACCTTTTCAACACAAAATCAAAACAGGATTTGTCCTTGAGCCCACGGGAATCAATGTGCCAAATATCATTGAAATATCTTCGTATTTGCGACCTGTATCGTGCGAACAAGCCAATTTTGGAAGGAAATTTTTATGGGCACAAGGTCCAAACATAAACCGATGTTAACCAAAATCAATAGGCTTCGTCCTTTTGCCGACATAAGTTGGTGTATCAAATTTCATCAAAATATCTTAATATTTGCGACCTGTAGCATGCGCACAAGACTATACAGACAGACAGACGGACATGATTAAATCGAAACAAAACGTGATTCTGAGTCGATCGGTATAATAAAAGGTATGTCTAGGTCCAATATTTTTAGGCGTAACAAGCATCTGCACGAACTTGTTATACGCTGTCCACTTAGTGCTGTAGGATATAATTAATTGACAATTGATCCCGAGACATTGACTCTATAGAAAACGATATGGTTGCACCACTCGTTGAAATTGACATTTTTGCTAGCATAACATAAAATCTTAAGCACTAAAGGGTTAAAATAAATAATAAAATAAATAATAATTTACAAAAAGTTTCGGCGTGCAAATTAAAAGCTTTAAAAAATTGGTTAAAAATTAAATTACCTTTTTTTTAGTTTCTTTTTGCCAAATTTCTCTAACTACTACGGCATCGCAAACAAGTAAAAAATATATCGACGCTGTTTCAGCCAGACACGGCATGTGTTTTTTAGAAAATCTACAAAAACTGTTTTGGTTTACCCTCTGTCGACAAATTTCTAATAACTTTTTTTTAATTATTGTAACAAAATGTCAATTATTTTGTTATTAAAAAGAGAACTTAAACGAGTAAAAAGGTTAAAGTCTTACATGCCGACTATACAATACCCTACACCAGTCTGGTTAAAAGCCAACTAATGTTTGGATCCGAAATTCGAATGGGTTAAAATGGGACTTGTCAAAATTTTCTATAAAATTATAAAAGAAGAGAAAATCGTAAATATAGCCCATATGGGCGATTGGTCCAAATATGGACCGATTCTATCTAGAATCTATCGGCTTTGTTCTCGGAACCATGTGAGTCAGCGAACCAAATTTCATTAAAATATTTGCGACTTGCAGCGTGTAACCAATCCAATTTTGGGGGACCCTTATAGGGGCACTAGGTCTAAACGTGGACCGATTTTAACCAAAATCAATAGGATTCGTCCTTGGGCCGACATAAGTCGGTGTACCAAATTTCATCAAAATTTCTTAATATTTGCGACCTGTAGAGTGCGCACAAGAATGCATGGACAGACAGACGGACGGACGGACGGACAGACAGACGGACATGGTTAAATCGAAATAAAACTTGATTCTGAGTCGATCGGTATACTATAACGAGTGTCTAGGTCCAATATTTTTTGGTGTTACAAACATCAGCACAAACTTATTTTACCCTGACCACGTAGTGGTGTAAGGTATAAAAACATTGTCAGAAGCCAACATAACAGTGTTTTTAAAACTTCTCAAAAGCACATAACGTGTCTGACTGGAGCAGCGTCGATGTATAACATACATATAAACGAAGTAAAAATATATATAAAACGTTTTGCGCAATATACAGTGAGATGAATTTAAAATATTTTGGAAATATGTAGTCATTTAGCCATTTCTTACCAACTGGTCGGTATTGCCATGAAACTTACCGCATACTCATAGCCAACATAATTTTCAGCTTAATTTTAGACGCATGCCCCCACAAATACAACGATCATGCAAACGATTTGAAATCTTTCCAATTTTGTATATATGACCCGATTTTAAAAAACGTAACACTTATGTAATATGCTAAGAAATGCCTACAAAAAACATGTATTTTTTCAAGCGACTCTTTTTGGCTAAACTATTTTTTAATACATTTTTTAGAAATCATGGAAGTTTATAATAACAGCCTACTTGATAACCTTAAAACGTCGCACATAAAGCTGAATTCTAATAAAAATTGTTTTCTAAAAATGCTGTTAAATTTGTTCAATAAAAATACATTTTTTTTTGTCAAAAGTTCAAAGATAATTTTATTGTAACCCTGGAAAAAAATCCCGTGAACGGTGCAAATAGGACCGATAAAAATAAACCTATCCCGTTACTTATCCTGTGCTGATGTAAACAGGACTAGTGTGAAAGAACGAACCCCATGATTGGTGCAAAAAGGACCGATGTGAAAGTAGTTACCCCGGGACCTGTGTAGTGACCGGTACACTTAGGATAATACGTCAGTAGAAAAATCTGTCAAACGGGTTTCAAATCGATTTGACTAATTTTCAATAAATTTTTAGTTGAAATACTGATTTAAGCAAAGATTTTATACTAAAAATCCTCAGTACTTTAACTAATTTTTAGTGTTAATTTTCAAAACTATTTACAACTAATTTTTAAGAACCCATTCGTTAAATTTTACACAATTTATTGCTAAAATATAATATTTTATTGCCCGGTAGATGGCGGCACCAGTGTATCCGAATTTTTAAAGATGACGTTATTTATGTCCCTTCCGATTTTTTAAAATGGCTCATATCTTAAAAACTAAGAGAGATAAAGCCAAATTGACGAAAATTTCGACTAACCCTAACCATATCCCAGCGAAAGGGGTTATCTCTATCCAAAACCGGACCATGGTGGGGCCTTGGACCCTCAGGAATTTCTAATAAAAATGTTCCACTTCATAAAATGGCCCATATCTCGAAAACTAAGCGAGGTAGACCAAAACGGATAAAAAGTTTGCTCCTTTGGAGTGTCCTTACATGCCTTTAGATGATATGGACTAGGCTCGGGGAGGGTCCCGAGACCCTAAATTTTAACAAATTTTACGACTCAATATAATTGCAACTAAAACTACCCAGATAGAAAATTACAAAGGGGCCAGCACTGGCAAAGCACCGAAATGGGTGGTATGAGTGCTTGTTAACAGCGTTTTCCCAACGCCCAAATGATAACACCGTTCCACGGTGGTGCCAATGCTTTACCAATCCCTGAGAATGCACCCATAAACATAAAAAGCAAATGCTTTGCCAACGCGCAAATAAAAAAATTAAAGTGCTTTCCTGACACCCAAATGATAACACCGATCTATTTAATGCTTTGCAAAGTATTGAGATAGCACCAAGAAACATAAAAATCAAGTGTTTTCCCTGTAATCAAATTATGAGCCCTCATCACTGAAGAATTTTAAATTAATCTAAAAATAGACGATTCTTGGAGTTATTGTATTGTGGAGTCAAAAATTATTTAAATATTCACTTTTTTGGAGTTTCTTTTTCAAAAACAAAATAATGTTATAGGAAAACAAGCGCTGGGAATTCACCCTTTTAAAGCGTTGGGAAGGCGTCCAAATTTAATGCTCTGCCAGTATTTCTTTTTGTAAGACCGCGGTCTACTTGCGCTTTGCCAGTGCTTCTTTTTTGTTACCACACATAATTTCCACCTGGGTAGTTTTACTAATTTTTTACTTAAATTTAGATCTGTTAAATTTAAATGTTTTTAAATCAAAAAAATTTTATTTTAAGCCAAAAAAAACACGAGTTTTGTTAAAGTCTACAAGTACACTCACAATATTTTTTTCCTTAAAATCAACCGATTAAAACAATTGAAAATAAGTTAAAAAAGGACTACCCACTTTTCGTTTAAAACAATTGAATTTTGTCGTTTATTTTTAATTGTTAATTAACTGATAAAGTCGGTAAAATAAATAAAGATTTCTCGTTTATTTTAAAATTGATTATATTATAACAACTGATTATTTTTAAAAGAAAATTTTGACTGAATATTTTAACTTATACCGAAAGTCCGTATTTTGAGTATTTTGTTTATTGAATGACTGATAGAAAAAGTTAAAAAATATATTTCTTTGAAATTTAACAGCTTATTCAATTGAAACAACTTTACCGATTTACTTTTTAAATAACTATTGAACTTTTATGGTAAAGTTATTGTGAGTGTAGTTTTCAAAAATAACTAGTTTTTAATTAAGTGTAAATATATGTTAGTATTCATTTAAAAATTGCTCTTAAAAACAAATAACCTTAGTATATAAATTTTCCAAATGTATATTTTTGTTAAAGTCATCTTTACCCGAGTAAAAATAGTTATATATTGTCATATATAATGTGATTGGGTTATATCTGACAATGAATGGAGTCACATTAAGACACATCTCATTATATACAACTACATGTTTTTGTTTGAAATAGGACTTTGTAATTTTAGTCACCCAAGTAAAAACAAATGATATGGAGCCATATGAAGTTATATTTAATTATATATAATCTTTCATGTAATTAGATATAATTATATCCGAAAAATGAGAACATATTATTGTATCTTATTGTATCGAATTGTATACAATTGTATACAATTTGGTACAATTTGATACAATTTTATGCTATTCGATACAATTGTATCCGAATTTTGTCCTCATCCAATTACATCAAATTATACCTTTTTATATAAAATTATATAAAATGTTATAAAAGTGGACATAGTTTGATACAATTATATCTAAAAATTTACCTTATACTTTAGATCATATTATATATGACCACATCTAACAATATACAAAAATTATTTTTTTAAATAAAAAAGATATGCAATATCTGGAGATCAGACCTGGGGGATTTCAATTACAATTGCAAATAAATGTAATTGAAATTAAAAAAAACTCAATTACATTTCATGTACTTTTGAAATTCTAGTTTTGTTTACATTTGTTTTTAATAATAGTTGTGTTTGTGTGGCAAGCTATCAACGTTTGCTTATGTCATTCCCATATAAATTTGACATTAGCCAACGTTTAGTGTTAACTGTTAACGTTACTAAATAATGTAAAATTTGTATGGGAATGACATACGCCAACGTTGATAGCTTGCCGCACAAACACAGCTAATATAGTCTGAGTTTTCAAATAAACACTTAACATTTTTTATTGTGATTAGAAATCGTAAACATAAAATATTTTAAATTCCGTTAGGTAAATGGACCTAATGATCTCAGTAAGAGGAAACTATCGGTCTAATCTACGTTTCATCAAAGAAAAATCTTTGATTTCTATATATATTATTCAGGTCTTAACCAACTAGTACAGTACTATTTCCAAAGAGTCACTTCAGAACTGGTTCCGCGAGTGTTACATTAGCACCAGTTTTGCTCCCTATTTTTCGTCCTTAAATTGTAATTTTCAAACTAGTACCGAAGTGAGCGTTTGGCGACAATTGCCCCCATTCCTATGACATCTCCATGTTAAATTCTACAGTTGTTTGTATGGAGAGGCGGCAGAACTCGTACTAGTTGCCTGGTTCAAATAAACTAGTACATAACTAGTTCTGAACTAGTATTTTTTGCTACTGGGGTATAATTGAAAATTTTCAATTTCTTGTAATTGTTTTTTTTTTAATTACAATTACATGTAATTGTGTAATTGCATGTGTAATTAATTTCCAAATATAATGATTAACCCAAAGGTCTGCTGGAGATCCTATAATTTCGATAAATCTTCCATTACTTTTATCCAGATTTACCATGACAGTGCATTAAACATGAACACAATTTTCTTTATTTTTAGTAATTTTAAAATAAAGTTAACAGGACTGAAATTTTAAAGTTAATAGGATTATGTTATACAACCAAGATATAACAAAAATAGTAAAATATTACAAAATAGTAAAAATGCCTAAAAATATATGATGCAAAAAATAAACTCACACACGAATCATGCACGGGTTATATATTCTTATTCCCGCTCACGCACGAATCAAGTACGAATTATATATTCTCAGACTCACTCACGAATCACTTATGTATAGTAATTATTACTCACGATCACGTCTGAATAACGTGACTCACGAACATTTCTAGTCACGCTCCAATCCCTAGTAATTACTAAATCTAAAACTAGTTCAAAATCATTGTTAACATAGAACCATATAATATAATACGGTTTTATATGGACCTTATATATTTTTATATAAAATCACTTTGAAATAATTGCTTATGTGGGATGATATATAATTATAGATGTTGTTATAAAGAACGTTATATTGTTATATATTAAAGAAATCATGAAATATTGTAGATATGGAACCATATTAAGTTATATATGGGTTCTTATTCGTCCATATATAATCATATCTAACACAAATTATGAAATATTTCTTATATGGCTCCACATATAGTTTTATATTATTATGTATAGTGTCATACAAAATTATATATAAACGTATATGTAATTATATCTTTTATATATTACTTTGTGTACTTATATATAGCACATGCAATTATATGTAGGCCAGTATGTAATAATATAAAATCACATATGTCTCCATATTAAAACCTTTGAGGAAAAAATATCTAACATATGACTATATAAAAGTATATCTGCTTGAATTTAAAAGCATATGTGGCCATATGTAACTATAACTTACTATATGCAATTACATAAAATAATATATGGTTATATCAAAACTTTTTTACTCGGGCATAAAAAACATTTTAAATACCAAAACAAAAATGTCATTGTTAAAATCTTTTAAAAGGGAATCCATTTATTTGGCACACAAAAAAAATCTTTGCCAAGTAATTAGAAGCATTTCAACTAATAAAGACTTTTTGCATAACTTATTCAAAATTTAAGTAGTAAAACCTAAAAACTTGTTAAAATGTTTAAAAGAAATATGAAAAAAAAAGTTTAGTTTCATACAAATAATCGCCCTTACTATCTTAATTTTTCAAATGTATTTTAAATGTATTTTAGTTAAAGTCGACTTTAGTTAAAATATTGGGTGGCAGTATACCTTGACTTGGTTTATTTTTAGAGCATTCTGATTGGTTAATTTATTTTCAACCAATCAAAATATTTGAAAATATAAATATTTTTGTAGGGGTTTTTATACACAAAATGAACAAAACCGTATGATTAAAAATAAAGTCGACTTTAAATTTGAAATACTCCTTTATATTAAGGGCCAATCATTTTATAAGTAACGTTTTCATTAATAAATGTGATATTTTCAAGTAAGTTTACTTTATTTTAATACACCTGCTTTCAAACTAACATATTCTTTTATATTAAAGAATAAAATGTCAGGAGTATGGAAATACTTCACAAAAAAGGACAATGCAGCGCAGTGCAATATTTGCCCTAAAAGACTAATGGTTAACGGAGGTATCTAAATTTGGTTATCCGACATCTAAATTTGGTTTACAAAAAAAAAACATTGATGGTCATGCAACTTCTCTTGAAGAAAACAACAACAAGAATAACGTTCCAGCTAAAATTAGCAAAGTACCCGAAGAAAAAAGTGTAAGCTGAGTAGGCATTGAACGTTTTATGGTAGGGCAAACATTTCCTGAATTGGTATCCAAATTAGCCGCAGTCGACGGAATGTCAATCCGCACCATAACTAGATCTTCGTTTATTCGAGAAAGTTTTTATAATAAAAACCTCGCATTGCCAAAAAAAATTAAACCGATGTAAAGAACATTATATTAAATTACTACAATCATGTAAAAGATATCATGATAAAAGAAATATCGAGCAATATTTCTATCAATAGGAGATTTACTATAATCATAGATGAATGGACAATAATATCACAAAAGAGATATTTGAACCGAAATAATTCATTTTATAACCTGGGGTTGGTTTATATATCAGGAAGATGTAATGCTGATGAAATAAGAAGAATTGTAGAAATAAGACTAGAAGAGTTTTATTTGTCTTTGGAAAATAACATTATATCTAATGGGCCAAATGTGATGAAACGGTATTTTTCCAACATACCAATAGTGGGTGCTTTCTGCTGGAATCATGCAATTCATTTGTCAGTGCTTGGAGTAATTTATGTGAAATCAAATGTTCAACATTCTGATATTTTTACTTTGAATTCTCACTCCCCACACTGAATTTGTTGTGACTGAATTAGTGTTTTTTTTAACAAAAATTACTTATATAAGCGGTTTTCATTAACAATTTTGTTCAAAAATATTTCCCGGGATTCAAATCAAATTTTTTTATTCCCGTTTCCCGGGAAATAAAAAAGTCCGGGAAATCCCAAACCCTAGTCGTCATACTAAAAAAAATATTTTCTTGTAATTTTATATATCTTTCTATATAATCCCGTAGAAATTAATATGTAGTAGCCAAATAATTTTCATGTGATTTTTTTGCATGTAAAATCATGTTAAAAAAATGATGCGTACGATTTAGAAGACAACAGCATTCAATTAAGTTTTTATTTTATGTTATAAAATTTGGGCCTTTAAAATTGTTCAAACTTTGCAAATTTCAATGGCAATTTAATAGGTGATATGCATAAAGAGTATACTTACTATCAGACAAAATTATATAAAATCAGATATTTTTATATCGAATTAGATATAATATGATGTCCTGGATATGGACAAATCTCGGATCGAACTGTATCAAATTATATCTAATTTTATATAATTAGACACATGTAGATGACCCATTTTTCGGATCAATCTGTATAATTCTATATGACACCATATTAAGATTTTTACCCGGGTAGTTAAAATTTTAAGTCGTAGTATATTTTGACTTGGTTTGATTTTAAGTATATTTATTTTCAAACAATCAAAATGTTTGAAAATATATCAATATTAGAGGAGGGTTCATACATAAAATCAACAAAACCGTATGTTTAAAAATAAAGTAGACTTTAAATTTAAAATACTCTTTATAGTACACTCAAAAAAGTTTCCTGGTAGAATCTGTTGAAAATAACAGTTAAAGTAAGGGTATATGCAGTTAAAAAACGACCTTTAAAATATTGTAACAAAAAATTTTGTTGTTTTTAAATATTCACAAGTAACTAACAAATGCATTAAAAATAACTAACAATTAACTGACAAAATTTTTAAAACAGCTGACAAAATTGGGAAAAAACTTCTGTTTTTTTACAGTTAATTCTATTGGTATTATAAAAGTATATTTTAATAAAAAAAAAAGGTTTTCTCATTCGATTACAAAAATATGTGTAATTACTTCAGCCTATTTAAAATTTAAAGTAAAAATTCCAAGCAGTTCTTAGATACAGTTTTTATTTGCAAACTAGGAATATATCAATAACAAATAAATATAAAATAAATAAAAATTTTTAAATTTCAAATTTTTTATTTTTTAAATAACTAACAAAAACAACTGTTTAATTTAAAAAAAACTGCTTTAATAGTAGTTTATTATGAATTAAAAACAACTGCGTTAAACAAATGTCACGAAGTTACAGTATTTTTCGTTACTTGTTTTCTTAAATAACTGTCTTAACAGTTGTTTTGCATTTTTCCATAGAAAAACAATTGTAATTACAGTTAAAAATAACAACTACTGATTACTACACAAACAACTTTCATGTATAAACTGTTAACATTTTTTTAAATGTAAGTCCAAACAGTTATTATAGTGTATTGTGTATTAAATTAAAATAAATATATTGCTTTTACCGACGTTATAAATTAATTTATTAACAATTAAAAATATATACCCTACACCACATTGTGATACATGATATATTGAGTTTGTACTGATGTATGTAACTACCAAAGATAATGAGCCTAGCTCCGATTAAATCTAATTAGATCTGTATTATATATGATAAGATGGCATATATAATAAGGTGGGTCTTTTCCATAAAAAAAATTTAGTAGTCCTCTGAAAATAAACTTTAGTATTTTCTAAGAATATTCTCGAAATATTGTTTTATAATAACCGTTAGTGTTTTACTTTTAGTTTTTTCAAAAGGGGGATTAAATGAAAAATTTTTTAAGTTGCATCTAAAAACATATAAATCATGAATAAACATGTCGCAGCCTTCGTGAAATTTCAGAAAATTATTAAAAATTTGGAGTTTTAGCGAAATTTTTTGAAATGAGCAAAAAATGAAATTGGAAATCCTCATAAAAATGTCAAAGTTCATTTTTAGGGGGCCACTAAAAAATTGTTGTGTTTCGACCCACTTTACGAAAATTCCGAGTTTTCCTAATATAAAATACCTTTTTGGAAGCTTCATCTGTATTCAAACATGGATTTCGTGGGCCCTTCTACTCTCGGAAATTTTTAATAACATACTCCATTTTATAAAAACGACTCATATCTCGAAAACTAAACGAGATAGAGCAAAACGGGCAAAATGTTTGCTGCTTCAGAGTACCATTTCATATTTACTAGAAAAAATTCTGTAAAAAATTTAGTTAAAACTAGTAAAAATTAGTTATAAATGATGCTGCAGAAAAAACTGCTGAATTAGCAGATTATTTTTGCAGTTTTGCCTGCAGCATAATTTTTAACAAATTTTTAACAAATTTTTAATGGTTTTTTCTGCTTTTTTTTACAGATTTATTTCTATTTCCAATCGCCTCAATCTACACTCAAACTTTGCACTAAGACGACTTCCAGAAAATGAGATTGTGATGCCCAAAAGGCTATAGCGTTTTATTCCTACGGGACCACCTGCTTGCTTCTTTTTATATGAAAAATGTTTTATTTATGTTATCTTATTAACTATAACTCATTTTATTGAATTATAATAATGTTGATTTAGGATAATTTACAACCGATATAAAAGTCCGAATAAAACTGTAGTTTGTCTAATTTTTTTCTTAAATTAAGGTTTGTTAAATTTAATAAAAAAGCAGTTGAAATTAACAAATCGGTTCTAAGACAAAAAACAGTATTATAATTTGTTAAATTTAACTAATTTCTTTTTTGAGACAACTAACATATTATTTTGAGTGTAGCTAACCAAAAAATTTGTTTTTTGTTTTCTATACAAAGTTTTAGATATTTGCTTTTGTTCTATAATTTAGTTACAGTTAACCCTGCAATATAAGACCCTGCGTAATGTCTGTTTTGGTTTATTTTAGCAAGCGAAAGGTATACCCGCTAACTCTTTCCCAAATTATTAGGTAAAATGATGATTATCAGATAAGATCTCGACTAACTAAATATTTTAATAGTTTAAGATAAAATCTGTACAACATCTTATTCCATCAGCCATTAAAAGACCCAAGATACCGTCAAATTAGAAAAAAACGTGCCAGTTTACAATGTCATTAACCTTTTTAAAACCAACCCAGCAAAATCTTTAATTACCAAATAAGGCGTTATATAATGAAACTAAAATTTTTTACTGTTTATAATTCGGCGTCAGTACTAGTTATTTTTGCTAGAAGAAGTCGTTTTTATAAGCAGTCTAGCTTAAGCGCGACTACTTATTTAATTACAAAAATAATGTGATATTGGTAACTACTTATTTTTTAACTACTATTAAGTGTATGAGTACGCCTTATTATTATACAACTTACGAATAACTACATATTTTAGTAATCACTTCGTTCTTATATTTTTGTAATGCAGCGGGTAAGCAAGTCTACAAATTGTATGGCCTTTTTTCATGCAGCGCGTATGGACAACTGACGATGAGTCACAATTTTTGATGGATGGCATAACTCTTATTAAAATATTCAGAAAATAAAAAAATGTTGCGAAAGGAGCAAAATTTGTGTGGCATAACTATTATCGACCAGGAAAATAAAACAAAAAATAAAATCGTTTTGGCGAAAAACAAATCGCTTCGGCGAAAAACGTATGGCCCTTAAGCAGTTAGGAATATCAAGTATTTTATCGTAATAAATTATTTGTTATTTGAGGTCATATCTGGTTTTCATCACATTACCATGCCTAACAATTTGGCTAAAAATAAGCAGAAATAACTACTGTTTGTTAAAATTACCATAAATCAACATGTTTCTAAAAATAAATATACAGTGGTGGCAAATTTTATTTTCGTTACCTTTAATTTTAAAGATCAAAATAGTGGCTACACTGAACCAAAAGTCGTAAGTGAAATCAATATAAAAATTTTGTTACTTTTTGATGAAACCAATTGTTAAAACAATATATTTTTTATTCAAATTAATGTGTGTGTTTTTTTAAATCAACTACTTTTTTTTTAAATGAACATACTTATTTCCGTCAATAATTCTCTACAATTGTTTTGATAATTTTTTGTCCCTTTTTTAACAAAATTTAATTTGTTAACTCTAAAAAATTTTGTAAAAAGGCAGTAACGTAAATTTGATATAATTTTTCTTCAATTTGAAAAAAAAAAAACGTATTAAATCTGTGGAAAAAAGTTTAGGGAGGTTAGTTTTGTCGCGTCATTACTCGTGCTAGCATGTGTATTTGTAATTGTCCGCAATATCAATAAATTGACATTAAGTGTTTTTGTTTTTCAAAGTATAGACAATTAACAACTTCAGTGACTTAAAATGAATTGCTAATTGAAGATTTATTATTTTTAATTTAAATAAATTTATATAATTTTGAACGTTCTCAATTAAATCGTACATTTAAATTTTTGTCATTAATTTTGATAATCTATCTTTTTGTTATTTTGTTTAAGGCAAACTATTAATGAAAGTTATATAATGTATTTGAATTATTAATTTAAATAAAGTTATATGTTTTTATATATAAAATGGTACAAAAATAAAAAGTTTTTAGTATGTGCTATATTATAATTTCAATTTTATGTTTCATTATTTTTTATATTTTATCAAATTCATTATCAAAAAGACATTGTATATTGCTTAAAAAAATTTGAAATTGGTGAAATATAAAAAATAATGAAATATAAGTCTAAAAATTAATAATAAATAGATAAAAAATTAATTAATTAAATAAAATGCATTGTTGAATTTAATAAATTGCATTGGTAAAGCAACAAAATCATTATGCAATTTAATTAAATATAATTGTTAAGACAACTAATTTTTGTTAATACATTTGACGATATTTTGTCAAAGTAATACCACATAAAATAGTTAAACGTCAAAATATAAATCTACTAAACAATGCGTTAAATTGATGGACAGGTTTTGTTAGTTGTATAGTGATCTCCCATTCATCAATTTAATATGGATTTTAGTTGATTTCACAGCTGTTTTTGGTTCAGTGTAAATTCGCCCAAAAGGCAAATATGTGGTCTAGAATATTGTGCAGAATTTTAACGTAATGTCTGTTTTTTATTTTGCCACTTGTTTTAAGTGGGCGTGGCTTTTAATGAAAAATTAGCCATATCGACCTGTTATCAAATTACATAGTAAAATTTAGCGAGTGCTGGTCGGATCTATACAAACTGTATATTTTTGGAAATTCTGCGAAATTTCCTTAAGTCTTGCATTATTTTTATCCAGAAATGGTCGCCAGACTTAAAATGACAGTGCCTTAAACATGAAAAAAGTTTTCTTTGTTTTCAGCGATTTTAAAATAAAGTTAACAATATTAGGGTTATAACTTTTTATTTATATTTTTTTTAAGCCTCTAAAAATACTAAGAAACATGATATTATTTTTTTCGTGGGTTTCAAAGAAGTTCCCTCATAAACTTTGTTCACGTTCGAAGCATATTGGTTTTATTTAATCAAACTAAGAACCACTATTTCGGAAACAATTTTAGACTCAAGAGATGAGTATCGACAAAAGCTTTTAAGTTTGAAGGTTACCTTGTATTTTCGTAAAAGAAATATTATAGAGTTATTTCGTGATACTGACATCAAAATTGTCAGAACAACAAGAACATTACATAAAAAAAAAATTTAGAACATCTTCTAAAGCAATTTTGGCCCACTACTGTTACTTTAACACTTTGACTACCAATTGTTGATATATGTCCCATTTAAACTTTTGGGTATTTTAGGAACTTTTGTAAGACGATTTTATTTAAACTATTGTGATCGACACTAGAGAAATATAGCTTTTTAAGGATAGCTATAACTTGTATCCTGATCGTCTCAGAGCATTACCAGGTCAGCTCGAAATCGAAAATTAAAATTTTTGTTTTCTTTTTAAGATTATTTTTAAGTTCTAGTTTTTTTAATTTTAAGAATTCAATTTGAAATACACACAGAATTATTTATTTCTGGGATTGGGTATAGTTTAGAGAAAATAAAAAATTCAATTTTTTTTAATGTTAACCCATTCAGGAGCGATAGTCCATTAAAATTATAGCTTTAGTTTCATATTGCGCCAAAAAACGCATAAAAATAATTCTCAGCCATAAGTACATGTCTTTAAAAAGTTTTGTTAGAAAAGCTGCAGCGGTTCAAGTTCGGTCGTCAAAGGGTTAATGATAAAAGCCTAAAAAATGCCCAGCGTAGAATTTTTAGAAATTCCTACTTATGCGTTAGGTGATCCAAAATGATTTAAAAAAAAACGATTTTGCACAACGTGGTTATCGGTAAAAATGTTGCAAAAAAAATTATTACCCTAATGTACTTACGAACATACGAAATAAAAATTTTAATAACGCTTTCTACCTTTTTTGGCATTTCTTTTAATAACTCAGGAACGCATTAGAGTACACTCTAATTAAATTCTGTTGAAATTTACCCAACTTATAGTAGGAAACTGAACTTCTACTATAAATTGGGTAAATTTACTCTATGTGCGTAATTGAAAAAAAATACGCACATTGTGTTTAAGTTGGTGCACAAATAATTTGTAATTTTACATTGAAAGTGCGTAAAAATTAAATGAAATTTTTAAATTAGTGTGTTAATTTACTAAATTTGTGTGTAAAAAAGCACGTTTCACGTGTAAATGTACGCATAAAATGAGTAAAAATCCACAAAAACTGCGCAAAAATCTACAGAAAGTGCGTAAAAATCCAATATAATGCGTACATTTACAAGAGTTGTGCTAACTTTAAGCACCACCCTAAAATTTTTTTTAAATAAAATAACAAATTAATTTTTAGTACGTATTTTATTAATAATAATATCCGAGTCATTCTCTCATAATCGTTTATGTCCAAATTGGTCGTTTTGGGATCTTAAGGCATTTGTATAAAATTCATATAAAAATTTGTTATAACTATTGGATGGGTGCGATAACTCCTGCTCAACAAAATGCCTTCTTTGAAAGGGAGACAGTAACCGTCAACAATAACGGGAAAAAACGCCTTAAGAGAGATATAGCCTACGCAGGAACAACTGAGTGCAATGACTCCTGCTTAACAAAATGCTTTCTTTGCAAGTTAGGCAGTACTCAATGAATACTGACTTTGTTGAGCAGGAGTCATTGCACCCAGTTGTTTTACCAAGGCCGTATCTCTCTTACGGCATTTTCTCCCGTTATTGTTGACGGTTGTTGGTTGACTGCCTCCCTTGTAAAGAATGCATTTTGTTGAGCAGGAGTCATTGCACCCAGTTGTTCCTGCGTAGGCCGTGTCTCTCTTACGGCGTTTTCAATTTTGAAATGAGGTTTAGACTACCACATGCGTTAGCAATAATTACCAAAAACAATTTCATGCTTATGTTGCTATTTCCAGACTCTAATGTGTTTGTGGAAATGTTGTAATTCACTAAAAATAATCCGTTTTCACTTTTTCTTTTTATTATTTATAATTTTTTTAAATTTTTTCCAATTTGAAATGTCAGAGTATTTATTACTATTATAGGATAGTATATTTACAAACAAACTATGCGTAAAAATTTTATTTAACAAAACAATAGTAATTTTAGGCACAATGTGTTTATTTATAAACACATAATGTCTAAAAATACTTTGTGTGTGTATTATTGTGTATGAAAGTGTGTATGAAAAAAGTTTACGCATTTTTTATTTATATTTACCGAATTTTCGTAAAATTAAACAAAATTTTACCCATTTTATAGTAGTAAATTTACAAACATTTTTTAGAGTGTACTATATAAAGATTTTGTGGCAAGTTAGTAAAAGAGCATCCATTTTATCTTTAAGATAAAATATTTTATTATATAACGGTTACAGTGCTATTGCATTTCATCATTTTTATAATAATTAAGATCCATTTTTATAAGGGCAGATTTTAACAACTATGATAACACCCCAGTCAGAAATATATAAACGGCAAAGCGATGGCAAGGCACTTTAATAGGTAGTACAAGTACTGGTAAAAAGATATTCACCATATATAGAATGATAAAATTATTAGACAAAAGGACCGTCTGTTGACAAAACCAATGTCAAAATGACTGCATTAAATGAATGTTACCGTAATTTTATATAGTTTGATTTTTTAACGACTTACATATGTATTTAGAATTTACATTTCTTCTACAAATGAATGATTTTTGCACTTGAAATAACAAAACTGAAATACAACACAAACAACTAACAAATCTTGACTGCAGAAGTTCCTTGAGTGTATTTTTGTTTTACAATAATGCATACTATTTCCTTAAAACTGTATACCTGTTTATTAACATGCTAGTTTTTACAATTTTCACTAGTTTTTTTTTAACTTGTTTTTGACATAGTATTTTAAAAAAATTTAATCCACTTTTTTTAAATTTAAGTGAATTTTTGACAATTCTATCGCACTTTCAGAATTTTTAGAAACATAAACAAACAAACTCTAAACATACTACTATTTAAAATGTTTAACGCGGAAGATATTGGGTGTAAACATAAAGTACACTCTGTTATTTTTCATTACAAATAAAAAAGCTTTATACGCATATCGTCGTCTTATTATTGGTTTGACCTACCGACAATTTTTTAAAAAATAGAGTTATGAATGGATTAAATACAATATAAATATCCTCTTTTTAATTCCGAAATCAGTTTCTCAATATCTCGCATCATATCTTAGGAATACAGTATCGAATTTATACTACCTGCACATTTTGCATACAAAAATGACAAAACGTAAATCATATTTTGTGTTTTTCTCGATAACAAATTTTTGGCGTATGGGTCAAACCAATAACAAGCCGACGATATGTACATTAACTTTTTTATATGTATCATTTGTAGTTATTTTATTAATACCTACGAATGTACGTATTTGAAAATTGGATGAATTTTTTCAAAAAAAATTTCACAAATTTTTCTTTTGAATTTTTAAATACATTGTTTTGCTAACAAAAATTTTGGTCATCCATTTAATTAAAATCATGAGTGATTGTTCAAGTTCAAATACATTAACTGTGATTTGTTAATTTGATTTTTCTACAATTATATTTTTTTAACTGCAAAAATTAAAATTATTAAATTTTAACTTAGTAAATTAAAATTGTGAATTTAACAATTAAATAAAGGCAGAATAAATGTGTGACCAAATGAATTACTTGTATTATTTTTTTTTTTTTTTTAATTCAAAGCCCAGGTGGAAAAATACAAACGGCATCGGATTTTCAACTTTTATTGTACTGGCAGAGTGTCGAAATAATAGCACTGATAAACGCTTCACCTTAGTTAATTGCCCTGTGATTTTTCTATTTTCCCAATACATCTATGCAAAAATTTAGTGGTTTGACATTACTTTACTCTATTCTTACATACAATTGTCTGTTGTGCAAAATAGACAAATGTACACTCATAGAAATATATCTGTAAAAATAGCAGAAAAAATTAGTTAAAAATTATGCTGCTGAAAAAACTGCTAAAATTAGCAGATTTTTTTGCTAAATACTCATTTAATACTCAAAATTAATATACAGAATTTTAGTTATATTTAAGCTAACTTTTAGTTAATTGAAAATAATAAATTCTACTGTAAAATCTGCAGAAAATTTTGCTAAATATTAGTAAACTAAAAATAGCAAAAATAAAACTGATATGTCTACAAAATTTTTGCTATTTTTATGCTAAATTTAGTTGAATGCAAATAGCGGTCTATACTGCTAAAATCAGCAGAAATATTTGCTAAAAAAATTGTAAACTGCTGTTTTCAAAAGGCTCCATTTTTATTTGAATTAAAAAAAAATCGAAAAATAGACTTCGAAAATTTAATTTTTTTTTTTTTGATTTTTTAGTCTACCAATTATTTAGCAAAATTTTTTGCTGATTTCAGCGGTTAATTTGCTATTCTCCATTTACAAAACATTAACTCAAATATAACTAAAAAAAAAAAAAATTATAATAAATAAAAAAAAAAATTAAAATAAAATTCTGTTTAGTTTTATTTTTGTTGTTCCTAATATATAGCAAATATAGTCTGCTAATTTAGCAGTTTTTTCCTGCAGCATCATTTTTAACTAATTTTTTGTAGTTTTAATTAAATTTTTTACGGACTTTTTTCTATTAGTGTATATAAAATTGCAAATAGGCCCTAACCAAATGACAAATGACTCGATAGAAAGAGATTTAGCTTCAACGATGGAATTATTGCTCCCACAAATGCCTATTTTTGAGGACCACGAGAAATCCTATTTTTTGGAAGGAATAAAAAAATTGGAAAAACGTTAGACTAAGTATATTGAGCTAAAAAGGGACTATGTTGAAAAATAAAAACTTTTTTTTGCCTAAAAAGCTGTGTTACATTCAAAAAGTCATGGACTTTTTGATCCGCCCTCATATGTGGTTACGTATTACTTACCAGTGTTGAAAAAATACTGAGTCTAAAAATAGATTTTGAAAAAATTTACAAATAATCTAGAACATTACTTTTTATTTGATATAATGATAAGAATAAGTCAGTATTTGTAACGCATTATTTGTTGTTTTAAAATAATGAAAAAAGTAACTGTTTATTATATATATTTTCCTTTATTTCCCAGTGTAGAAAATGGTAACTAGTTACTTTTATTATTATATTTCTTATTATTTTTGTATGGCGATGTCGTGAAAAATAATGAATTATGGTTACACACCAGCATACGAAAAATAAAAAAACATGTCGTTACCTTTGTGCTTACCAGTATTGACAAAAATAATGATACTAAAAATAGATTTTCAAAAAAATAAGTTATTTAAAAAAAATATTTTTTATTGTAAAATTTTATTTTAAGAAAATTTGCTCGTGCGGGAATCAAACCTAGGACTTCAGATTGTCAGTTTATAGCTTTACCATCTGAGCTATCTCGACATTTTATATTTGATAGATAAAAACATAATTGACTTGCTGTGAACAAGTCAGCTTACTTGCCAACATACAAAAAATATGTGGTTACATATATCCTTACCAGTGTTGAAAAAATAGTGAGTCTAAAAATAGAGTTAAGAAAATTTATAAAAAAAAATTAGAACAATACTTTATGTTTGAAATAATGATAAAAATAAGTAATTATTGGTAACGTATTATTTTTTATTTTAAAATGATGGAACAACTAACAACACTAATAAAAAAAATCCGTACAAATAGGTCAAAATTGTGCTGGCGCAAAAACATGTACTATTTCCTGTTATTTTAGCAGAATTTTTACCTATTTGTACGGACTTTTTTAGAGCAAATAACAGAAAAACGCATTTAACAGACTTTTGTACTAACTTTTTTTATGAGTGTAGTTATTACTAACTCAATATTATATGATTTAAAATAATGCAGAAAGTAAGTCACTGTCGTTACTGGTACTTTCTGTACTGGCTGGTAATGATAACTACACTCAAAATAATATGTCTGTTGGCTGGACAAAAAATTTTGTTACTTTAACATAATTTATTCCTGTTTTTTGTAAATTTTAACAAAATTTGTTGATTTTAACAAATTATTTTGTTAAATTTAACAAATCTAAATTTAAGTAAAAAATTTGTAAAATTACAGTTTTATCTGTAATTATACTGAGTCGTAGAATTTATCCAAATTTAGGGTCTCGGTATCCTCCCCGGGCCTAGTCCATATCATGTGAGGGCATATAAGGGCACTCCAGTGGAGCAAACAGTTTGTCCGTTTTGCCCTATCTCGCTTAGTTTTCGAGATATGGGCCAATTTATGAAGTGTAAAAATTTTATTAAAAATTTCCGAGGGTCCAAGGCCCCGCCAATGTCCATTTTTGAATAGAGATACCCCCTTTCGCTGTGGTATTGTACGGTTAGGGGTAGTCGAAATTTTCATAAATTTTGTTCTATCTCTCTTAGTTTTCGAGATATGGGACATTTTAAAAAATCGGAAGGGAACCAAATAGCACCATCTTTAAAACTTCGGATACATTGGTGGCGCCATCCACCAGGTAATAACAGTAACATGAAAATATTATATTTTAACAATAAATTTTGTAAAATTTAACGAATGGGTTCTTAAAAATTAGTTATAAATAGTTTTGAAAATTAACACTCGAAACTAGTTCAAGTACTGAGAATTTTTAATATAGTGTT
The DNA here is from genome assembly GCA_949987735.1 of Leucophora obtusa. Taxonomy (NCBI): domain Eukaryota; kingdom Metazoa; phylum Arthropoda; class Insecta; order Diptera; family Anthomyiidae; genus Leucophora; species Leucophora obtusa. Next base: position 46,452,208 of record OX465295.1, read on the forward strand.
AAATGAAGATAACTAAAATCTTTGTTTAATCAGTGTTTCAACTAAAAATTTGTTAAAAATTAGTCAAATCGATTTGAAGTCCGTTTGACAGATTTTTCTACTGACGTATTATTTTAAGTGTAGTTACTTTTCCTATTACATTTCTTGTTAATTTTGTATGAGAATAATGAGTAATGCTTACACAGCAGCATACAAAAATCAAAAAATATGCCATTGCCTATATGCTTACTAGTATTGTCAAAAATAATTAGCCTAAAAATTGATTTAAAAAAAAGCCTTATTAAAAAAATTTTTTTTTTTATTGTTAATTGTTTTTAATAAAATTTGCTTGTGCCGGCAATCGAACCTGGATCTCCAGATTCTACAGACTCCACCATTTTTACACTGGGATGTAAAGTAATTAAAGTAATTATATTAATTTATAAAAATTTATGAATTTTGTTATTAATCAAAACAGCTCTAAAGTTTTTTAAGCTCTAAAATGTTAAAATATAATTATAACTTTTACCAGATATTAATTTTTATATTAACCTTTAATAAAAACCGAAATGATTTATTAAGTATATTTAATACTTACGCATATTTTGAATTTAAAATATTTCCTACCTAATCGTAATTGATACTCACATAACTTGAATAATTTCAATACCAAGTTCATGATTGAGAAACGTCACAAAAATGTCTGTAATTAAAAGCTCAACGTAAATAATTCTCATATGATACGCATAATTGAAACTGTGCCAATATTGGTTTAGAAAAATATTAAATAATTGATCAATACGAGTAAGTATTTAAAAAAAACAACACTTATCATGTTGTAAGCCACAGCATTATATATCGAGGGCTTATATTAAGTAAGCGCTATCTGCAAAAACTAAACTGTTCAGAAAAGCTAACAGAAACCGTTTAGTTCACGTATTCTGAACATTTTTCTTAATTAACCTTCCAAATTATTTATAAAAAATGTCTACTAATTCTTACAAATACATTTTTTGTTAAAATTTCATGTTTTTCGCGATTTTCTTGTAGATAGCCCTAATTGCACACAAAAAAATAAAAACTAATTTCAATCATGAAAACCGTCTATTCAATAAATTTTATCGTTGAAATTCTTCCAATCACGAAAATTGTTCATTCAGTTAAAAATTTGTAGCACTTTAATTGAATAAATTTTCAATAAAATAGTGATACATTTGATTAGGATTTTTATAGGTTTTTTATACGAGTTTGATTAAAAATTAATTCATTGGATTAAAAATTGATCAATATTATATACCTTATGAATAACACGGCGTATAGTGATAGTTGATATAACAGATGTACACCTGAAATGTTTGCTATTAAAAACTCATTTTCTCCAATACTGCAGATAGCCCGTATTGAATATACGCCAGCGATATGTATGTTAGGATGTCCCTTAAAAATATATTTGTCATTACACCCACAATTTTATTGCAAATGGTTTCAAATGGAAGAAATCGATTTTTATTTTTTTGGAAAACGTTAACCAGTGCCAAAAGTTGGCGGAAAATTACCCATTTTGAAAAAAATGTATTATTATTAAAAATTCCCAAAATTCGAAATTTCGAAGCAAATATATTTTTTATTTAATATACTCAAAATTATTCAGATATGAAATTCTGACTTCATTGAATAGCATTAAACCTGGAATTCAAAATGACCAACAAATTTGTTAAAAATGGAAAAACATATTTTTTTAAAATTAATTTTAAAGATTTTTTAACATGCCAAATTGGAGATGTCGATTGCTATTTTTATAATAAAATAGTTGTTATTAAAGAAAAAAAAAATAAATTGGAAAAATGATAATGCGAGTTTTTGTTTAAAGCGACTCCTTTCCAGGACATTTTATGAAAATTGCATTCCCGAGTAAAAAAGTTTTGATATAATCATATATTATTTTATGTAATTGCATATAGTAACTTATAGTTACATATGGCCACATATGCTTTTAAATTCAAGCAGATATACTTTTATATAGTCATATGTTAGATATTTTTTCCTCAAAGGTTTTAATATGGAGACATATGTGATTTTATATTATTACATATTTGCCTACATATATATGTATGTGCTATATATAAGTACATAAAGTAACATATAAAAGATATAATTACATGTACGTTTATATATAATTTAGTATGACACTATACATAATAATATAAAACTATGTGGATCCAAATAAGAAATATTTTATAATTTGTGTTAGTTATGATTATATATTGACGAATATGAACCCATATATAACTTAGACATATATCATCCCACATAGGGAATTTTTTCAAAGTGATTTTATATAAAAATATATAAGGTCCATATAAAACCATATTGTATTATATTTGGTTCCATGTTTTAAATGATTTTGAACTAGTTTTAGATTTAGTAATTACTAGGGATTGGCGCTTGACACGAAATGTTCGTGAGTCACGTTATTCACACGTGATCGTGAGTAATAATTACTATACTTAAGTGATTCGTGCGTGAGCGTGAGGAAGAATAAGCCGTGCATGATTCGTGTGTGAGTTTATTTTTTGCATCATATGTTTTTAGTAATTTTTACTGTTTTGCGTGAGAATTTTCTGATTGTAAGTTTTTAATATACTCATGTGTGCTGAGTAAGAAACGAAATGCTCGTGCGTGAGTAACAAAGCTTTAAAAGGCTTAATTCTTTCATTCACTTTTTAAAAATTAATGAAATTTGGGTTAAATTTCATTCCGTAATAGCATTCTTATGGAATTAATTCTATAGCTTAATTCCCAATAGCTTTAAATTAAATGAATTCATTCTATTTTGATTGAATTCTAACTGAATGAAACCCAATTTACTTGAATTCATTTAATAAAAAGGTGAATGAAAAATGATTTGTTTTCATTCACTTAATCAAATGAAAAATTTAAATTTGCATGTAATTGCTGAATATTAGCATAATACAAATGAAAAACGTTTAAAATTCATCTAAAAGAAATAAATAGTATCGTATCCTTTGTTACAGCTTGTATGCTTTGGTTTTGATTATATGTTAGTTTCAAACTACACTGCACTAAGTGAATGGTAATAAAATTTCTTCATTCAATTAGTAAAATGGTGAACGAACATGCAATTTGAATGATTCAAGTTAGGAATTCATTCAATTCAATTTTTCGAAGCTCTGGTGAGTAATTTGTTTTTTTTGTGAGCATGAGTCAAAAATGGCCTACGCACCGCACCCATAACATTAACAACACTGAAGCTTTAATACGAAATTCCCTATACTATAACGTACACTTGTCTGATTTCTTATATCTTGGTTGTATATCATAATCCTATTAACTTTAAAATTTCAGTGTTGTTAACTTTATTTTAAAATTACTAAATTAAAAGTAATTTTTTTTTTCATGTTTATTGCACTGCCATGATAAATCAGGATAAAAGTAATGGAAGATTTATCGAAATTATAAGATCTCCAGCAGGCCTGGGGTTAATCATTACATTTTGTAATTAATTACACATGCAATTACACAATTACATGTAATTGTAATTGAAAAAAAACTCATCTATAATTACATATTATTTGTAATTGCAATTCAAAAAAGAACATTACAATTAAAAGTAATTGAAAATTTTTTTTTATTTAAAAAAATAATTTTTGTATGTATATTGTTAGATATGGTCCTATATAATATGATAAAAAGTATAAGGTTAATATTTAGATATAATTGTATCAAACTATGTCCACTTTTATAACATTTTATATAATTTTATACAAAAAGATATAATTTGATGTAATTGGATGAGGACAAAATTCGGATACAATTGTATCGAATTGCATAAAATTGTATCAAATTGTACCAAATTGTATACAATTGTATACAATTCGATACAATATGATACAATAAGACGTTCTCATTTTTCGGATATAATTATATCTAATTACATAAAAGATTATATATAATTAAATATAACTTCATATGGCTCCATATCAATTTTTTTTACTTGGGTTTTTATAAGAATTACGCTCCCCGTGTAAAAAAGTTTAGATCTGATCAGATCTTTTTGGATCTAAATATATATGATTGAATCTAATTAGATCCTGTACCAGATCTCATCAAATATGATCAGATATGGCATATGTGATAATACCTTACGGTAAGATCTAATCAGATCTAGGCCAAATCTGTTGAAATCTAAAGTGATCTGGAAAATTGCGCCAGATACGCCTAGATCTGATCAGATCTAATTAGATCTCAAATTTGTCCCCAATTTTGAGATCTAATTAGATCTGGTAAGATCTACAAAGATCTGGCCAGATATTCCTAAGATCTGATCAGATCTATTTAGATCTCAAATTTGTCCCCAATTTTGAGATCTAATTAGATCTGGTAAGATCTATTGAGATCTGGCCAGATCTGATCTTTTTTACACTGGTCGTTTGTTAGTTTTGTATCCTCTATTATATAACCGAATTTAATAAAAATCTGAAAGATATTATTTTGTAAATTTCCTAGTGGGACTTTTTATTTTGGCCAAAAGTATAAAAATTAACTCTATATGGATCTAGTTACATAAAATAATTATTTTTATGAAGTGGAGATTTTTTTATCAATTTAAAAGCTTTACAATCTTGTAGTCGTAATTGAAATAAAGTTTCATGGGTCTTTTTTGTCCCCAGGCTACTAAGTGTTATATTTTTTAAATTAAAGTAAAGATAATTATATAATCTAAATGATTTTTCCGAAAATTAAGCAAACTTTGACATTAAAATTTTTGGCAAAATAATCAATTTTCATAAAATACCAAACACTCAACCAAAAAAGTCTGCATTGGCTACTGAAAATGTTGCTGTTATTACGGGAAATTTAACTGTTTTGAGCCCAGCGGTATTTATTGCTAATTTTAGCAACACATGTCTACTGATCTGTAGTACAATAAAATTAGTATAAATAATTAGTGGCAGCTACTAAATTTCAGTAAATTGTTGTAAACTGTAATTTAAAATCAATCTGCTGAAATTAGCAAAAAAGTGTACTAAAAAATAAACAAACTGTAAAATCTAAGAAAAAAAATTAATAAAAAAAAAACTTTTTTTCTTTCGATTGTAACAAGCGTATAATTAATTCATCGTACTTGAAATTTGGAGTCGAAATGGCAAACGGTTCCCCAGTTATTACCTTTTTATGCATTGGAGATACAATAAAATGTTCTGGGTGTTATTTCCAAACTAAGAATATATCAATAGTAACAAATATAAACTAAACAAGAATTGTAAAAAATCAACGAATTCTTGTTAATAAAATTTTTTAAATTAGTACATTTTTCTGCTAAATTTAACACTCGGTTTTAAAAAATTAGTAAAATGTTTTGCTGAAAGCAGCAGCAAAAATTAGTAAAAAAATCGGTAATTTGTAATAAGGGAATAGTAAAAATGATTACTAAAAATAAAAATTGTACTAAAAATCAGTATAAAAATAGTAAAGTGCAATTGGAAACTATTTACAAATTTTTTTACTAACTTTTTTATCTGAGTGTAGAAAGGAGTTTAACAACAACTACTATATTATAAAAATAGCAATCATCATTTCCAAATTTGGCATGTTAAAAAATCTTTAAAATAAATTAAAAAAAAAAAATTCTATTTTTAATAAATTCGTCATTTCAGGCTAAAGTGGGTTAATGATATACGATGAAGTCAGAATTGCATACCTAAATAATTTTGAGTATATTAACATAAATGAATAAGGCCGCATAATATAATGTCCCGTTAAAATTTAACCCTAAGTTAAATTAAAAATTTATGTGGTAAACAACAACAAATATGCCAGTTAAAATCTCAGTTAGAAGCTAATAGGACATTTGTGTGAATGTTGCCAAATGAAATAAAAATAAATTTTTTCAAAATTTCGAATTTTGGGAATTTTTAATAAAATACACTTTTTTCCAAAATGGCCATTTTCGGGCGATTTCCGGCACGGGTTAACGTTTTCCAAAAAAAAAATTGATTTCTTCCCTTTGCAATAAAACTGGTGGTGTAATGCACTAAAATCGAAAAATCATTATTTTAAGGGACATCCTAATGTATGTACATATTTATATACAAAATGTTGTAAATAAATTGCCAGAAAATTTACATACATACATATTTACATACAAAATGTTGTAAACAAATTACCAGTAAATTTACGTGATAAATTATATTTAAAATTCTCGAGGGATGTCATATCAAGTGCACTTTTTGCATTAAACGTTTGAAATTTTTAAATATTTTTTTTAATTGTTCAATTTTAATCTCTATTTTGTAGAAAAACAGACCAAGACCATCCCCCAGAGGACTGTTATACATAATATTAATAAGATTGATGGGTCACGTTTGAAATTTTAAAAATATTTTTTTTATATAATCTACATTATGGGGCGTTAATTTTTGTAATCATCAATTTTAGACGTAAATTCGATAAGGATAGAAATCGAAGAAAAAACTAGTTTATTGACGTTTATGGGGTTATCATCAGATGAGCAATTACACTGCGGAACACTGGTTTTGCTAACTCGGATTTGATTTCGGATCTTCAGTAATTCGAGTAGGGCAGATGGAAAATTGTATTTGTTTTTGCATTAGTGCACAAAGTAACTTAGAAAAATCAGTATTTTTCATGGTTGCTAAACGATGGGGATAAGGATAAGGCTATTCTCAATTATTTAGGTAACGGTATTTTAAAAGTATCGATATATCATTTACTTCCGTATCGGCATTTAAGGCTAAGGGTGTTTCGATTATTTTGGTAATGGTATTTTAAAACTAAACTGTACACTCTAATTAAATTCTGTTGAAATTTACCCAACTTAGAGCAGGAAACTGTACTCCTTTTATAAATTGGGTAAATTCGCTATATGTGTGTAATTGAAAAATAAATACGCACATTATGTGTAAGTTGGTGCATTAATGTGTAATTCTGCAGTGAAAGTGCGTAAAATTAAATTAAATTTTGAAATTAGTGTTGTTAATTTACTAAATTTTTGCGTAAAAAAGCATGTTTTATGTATAATTGTAAGCGTAAATGCGTAAAAATCCACAACAAATTGCAAAAATTCACCAAGAGTGCATAAAAATTCCCCAATAATGCTGTGCTAAAAGTTAAATAACCCAAAAACATTTTTTTTTTTAATAAAACAACAAATTTATTTTTAATACGTATTTTATTAATACTAATATTCAGGCATGTCACAGACTTTAATTTCACTTGAAAGTGAAATTGAAAACGCAAATTGCTTCTCCAGAAGTAAATAGTATTTTTGCATATTTAGACCAAATACAAAAGATAAACATAATTAATTATAAGTTAAGAATGCTGTGTTTAACAATTTCACTTAAAAAAGTTTTTGTTAGAGAACATATTTAAGGTTTTAACACATATTTCGCATAAAATTAATATGATTTCGATGTACAATTTCGTAACGTTTTACTTTTGCTTCTTCAGGTTTTTTGCGTTTTCGTAAATTCTAAAATGTTTAAAAAAGACTTTTTGTGGTAAATTCGTGTTCCAACTGCTAAATTTTGATATAAGTTGGCATTTGTAGTTAAAAAAGAGAAGATCGCCGATCAAAATTTAAAATTTGATTTTTTTAGAAAAAATTACGTTTTGCTAATCAACAAGAAAATTATTGAATTTACCAACAAAAAGCGTTTTAAATGTAAATTTTTTTAAGGAAAATAGTTAACGACATTTTAGGGAATACATACCAAGCACTATTGAAAAGTTTGTGTGAGTTTAAACTGCTCTAAATATCAATTCCACTTTGGTTTTTGAAAGTGGAATGAAAACGGTTTTTTTTTTCGTTTTACGTTTTGTGGAGAAACTTTTAACGTTTTAAGTACCACTATTAAGCCTGTAGCATACTCGATACTTACCAGAACATTTTATTTTCAATACAAAATTACCTGTAGCTCCCTAAACTGCAAATTCAGAAGGAAAACAATTGTTTGCGATCGCTTTAGGAAAAAAATTGCGGAAATGAAATTGCGAAATCAAGTCAATTCCGTAAAAAACCTGTGACATGCCTGATTGTGTCATTTATGCATAATAGTTTATGTCGAAATTAGTCGTTTTGAGATCTTAAGGCATTTGTATAAAGTTGATATAATAAAATTTTTTATAACTATTAAACTAAATTCAATTTTGAAAATAGGTGTAGACTACCACATGCGTCAACAATAATTACCAAAAACCATTTCATGCTTATGTTGCTATTTCCATATAAAAATGTATTTGTAGAAATGTAATAATCTACAAAGAAATTATCCGTTTTAATTTAAAATTTTTCTCAAATTTTTCCAATTTAAAATGTCAAAGTATTTATTGCTATTATAAATTAGTAAATACATTTACCAACTTTGTGCGTAAAAATTTTATTTAACAAAAAATACGAATTTTAGGCTTAATGTGTTTATTTGTAAACACATAATGTCTAAAAATACGTTGTGTGTGTGTTATTGTATATGGAAGTGTGTACAAAAAAAGTTTACGCATTTTTTGTTTATATTTACCGAATTTTTGTAAAATTAAACAAAACTTTACCCATTTTATTGTAGTAAATATACAAACATTTTTTAGAGTATACATATGCTAGATATAATGTTTTTTGATCGGGTGGTTTAAATATTATCGCAATCAGAGGAAAGAGCATTAGAGTGTTAATGGTTTAAAATTCTAGAAATTTATGTAAGGTGCGTGACTTTTTTACCGTATTCGGAAACCTTAAATTCTGTTCAAGGATTCTTAGCGTACATGTTCAGAAATGTGGTAAACTTCACTATTAAGCACTTTTAAAGTATATTCTTTCAAAATATGTTAAAAAATGTGAAACAAAAGCTTTAAAAAATTGGAGATAAAAATAATTGCAAAAAATATCATCTTCTGGACAAATCTGAAGGTTTCGATTTAAAAAAAAATTATCACTGTTAAACGGTTTGAGATAAATAAAACGGATTTTCATTCTGGGTTTTGAAAAAGTTATGGCAATAATAAAAATAAATAAAACTTTTTGGCAAAAAACCAAAACAAGATATGGTAAAAAATTAAGATTTTGAAATTTGAAGTTAAATATTGTTTAAACTATAAGAGATACTGTGTTACTTGAACCATGGTTTTTCCTCTATCCCATAACTTAGATTACGGAAAGTTATAAAGCTCTCATACATCCGAGATGGTCAATTTTGAATCCCTTTAGCACACCTATCTTAAAACAGGTTATCTACAATAATAAATTTCTTAAAGCTTAGGTACGCCCAGAACTTTAAAGAATTATTCCTTTTTGGAATGAATTCCCAAAATCTTAATTAAATTTTTTAATTTAAGGAATGAATTTATTAATAAGACATAAGCAGGAATTAATTCCTGTGAATGAATTCAAAGAATTCAAATTTAGAGAATGAATTCCGTGAACAAAGCATTAAAATTAAAGAATTCATTCACTAAAGAATTCATTCAACACGAATTAATTTAATTTTAAGCCAAGGAATTCATTCAATTCTAGTTAATTCAACTTTAGGTCAAGAATTAATTCCCTAGGGAACGAATTCCCGGGGAATTCATTCCCTTCTACATTTAATTCCCTGAAGGAACTTACTTTTTCGTTTAATTCCCCAAGGAATTAACTTTTTCTTTCAATTCCCTAAGGAATTAACCTTTTCGTTTAATTCTATAAGAAATTAACTTTTTCATTTAACCCTAGAAGTGCATCGCTATTTTTCTCGCTATTTGCAAAGCACGGTTGATGTTAGTCGAATCGACTAACAATGCACTTCTAGGCTTAATTCCCTAAGGAATTAAGTTTTTCGTTAAATTCCCTAAAGAATTAACTTTTTGTTTAATTCCCTGAATTTAAGTTTTCACTTAATGCCCACTTAGGGCCTTAAAGTGTTAACATTTTTGCTTTATTTTTCAGCTCTTCCGATAATTTGTATAATTGGTTTAACTAAAACGTATAATAGGTTTAACTAAAGCATATGTATTAAGGTGGATCGATTTTGCAATCGATATTGTGCAATCGATTTTTCGATAGCTTTTGGCATGAGGAAAAAAAAGTTCCACTACCACATATAAAAAAAATCATTTTCGAGGCGCCCAAATTTCAATTTTTTACAATTTTCTAATAAATACTATATTAGCGCCATCTTGCGGTGGCTTTTTGAAACAACTAATGAAGTTGTAAACAATATAACATTACAACCTTTCCAGAAAGGTATTACTTATGAAAATCGAATAAAAAATGTGGCAACTTGAGGTAAAAGTATATAAGTAAAATTATTTTCTGCTTGTTTTCATCAACATCATCATTTCAACATCATTATCATCATTTCATCATCATCAACTTCATTAGTTGTTTCAAAAAGCCAGCGTAAGATGGCGCTAATCTAGCATTTATTAGAAAATTGTAAAAAATTGAAATTTGGGCACCTCGAAAATGATTTTTTTTTCCTTATGCCAAAAGCTATCGAAAAATCGGTGGTACAATATCAAAAAATTTTTGTCCATACAAATCGGCCCACTCTAATATGTATACCTCCTTTAATAGCAACAACGACATATTAGTTAAATATATTAGAATTGTGTAAATAATATTTAGGTTTTCATTTTATATTCTTAGATGAAAAGACATGTTCTTTTGGGAATTTAATGAAAAACTTAAATTCAAGGAATTAAACGAAAAAGTTAATTCCTTAGAGAATTAAAAGAAAAATTTAATGCCTTAGGCAATTAAACGAAAAAGTTAATTCCTTCAGGGAATTAAATGTACAAGGAATGATAGATAAATCGATTAAAAAAAGGAATTCATTCAATTCCTTAAGTTTGGTCTGGGAATTCATTCCCAAAATATAAATTCAGTTCAAAAAAAGGGAATTAGGGAATTAATTCTTCGAAGCTCTGGGTATGCCACTTTAATTTTTGGGAAAAATTTTTCCCCTTTGGATCAGTAGTTTAGAAGATCAATAGTTATAACCATTTTTTTGGGTTGGTAACTACTGTGCCCAAGTGCGATGATACGTTATTTAGCTTTATGTAAATCATGCACTTGATAATATTTTATTTTGAATTTTAGTTATGAAATTGTTATTTTTGGACACATAAGTATAAAATTTCGTAGTTTAGTCACATGAATCATAATCAATCAAAAACTTGATTTTGAGTTTTTTGATGATACGTTGTTTTGCATTTTAAATTCATCTAATTTTATAATGCAATACATTTTATCATATACTATACTTTTGCCATATTATTTCTACTTTTTATTTTATTTATTTTTTATAACGCAATACATTTCGTTATATATATTTTTGAAATATTAAAGTTGTTCACAAGGGGTGTACTATTTGTTGTATCGTTGTATAGTCCTAATAAAAAACAGAGTTGTTAGAATTTAAATTGAAAAAATACAACATTTGAGAATAGCACGATACAACATTTATACGTATGTTTGGTGGTGTCCCATGTTTGATTGTGCTAACAGACAGAAAACCAAAAGAAATTCGTTGTTAAGCCCGGTATTTTGTTCGTACTTTTGCGAAAAAGGCTGTCAAACTCCATACAAAAAAAAATGATTTTTCACTTGTGTGGAATTGTTGTGAAATTGCGGTGGAATTTTTTCGCATCAATTTAATAGACAGGATCATTTGAAAATGTAGCGAAAAAGTGACATTTGGATTAATTATGATTGTATCTTTATATAGACCATAAAAAATTTGTGCATTTTAATGTTTTTATTATAGTTTTTGAGTTCCAAACATATAGCGAAATTTTTTCGCTCTTTTGAACAAAATAATGGGCTTTAAAGTCAAATAAAAATTTTAACAATTCTGTTTTTAGTTAGGACGATACAACAGATAGCACACCCCTTGTGTACAACCTAATTGTTTTAAACATTTAATTTTTTTCTAAGTAAAACTACACTCTAATAAATTTCTGTTTAAATTTACCCTATTTATAACAGGTAACTTTTTACCTATTATAACATCAGTAAAATTACTCTGTGTGTGTACATTTAAAATTATACACATATTGTGTGTAATATATATACACACAAAATGTGCATAATTAAGCGTAAAATGATTTAAAAATGCATATTTAGATGCTTGAAAATAAAGCTTTATATTTAAACAGCCTAAAAGTTATATCTAGATATCGAAAGCAGCTAACATAAGAAAAGACATTTTTTTTTTAGTCTTTATTATAAAGAAACTAACAAAGTTATAAATACAAACATAGCGAAAAACTTATACTATGTGTTACATTAATTTTAAAATCAGAGAAAAGCACGACATCGGGTATGTTATAAGTAAACCTTCAGGTAAAATTGTGTACGAATAAAAACTCTAAAAATGTGAAGGTTTTCCTGTAGGAAAAGTTCCCAGAATCTTACGATTATTCTACCAGAATAACTGATAGAATAATATGATATTTTGAACTGTGTCATAGTACGTATTTTTTTATAAAAGCTTTCGCTTAGATTCAGGTGACTTTTCTTTTATCTTTTTTAAATGAAAAGATCTTTAGTATCTGAGGGCTTTTGCTATAGAAAACCTGATTAATTCTATGCCCTTTTCTCTATAAAAATTACCAAATTCTGATGAATTGTTATGACAAAAACATCTAAAAGCTTGTGTAATTTTTCTTAAAAAATCCCATAGATCACCAGATCTTTTTCTGATAAAAAGAAAACCGTCAATATATAAGGACTTTTTTTTACAGAAAACCACAGATTTGTTATTCTATAAAAAATCCACAAAATAATGGTGGTTTTTCTGTATCAAGCTGAGATTTTATCAAGAAAAAGGAGCTCTATGAAGAGCCAACAGTATTTGAGGACAATAACAAGTTTTACCTATCTTTAGTTCATCTTTCTTAAACTTTATATGAAGATTAGAAATCTTATAATTTCAGCTTGCTAATGTAGATACTATATTTGTTCCTTTTACTCCTGCACGGAGCATAGGGCCGCAAAATGTAGATAACGCTTCTTTAAATTCGCAGGGTGGCATACAGTGGTGGCCAATATAATAGAAACGATTCAAGTTTTTTCTAATTTTATTCTCGTTGCCTTTATTTTTAAAGATCAAAATAGTGGCTAAATTCGCCCCGAAAGGCAAGAAGTTGGTTCAGAAAATTGTACAGAATTTTTGTTTGTTTGTTGTTTGTTTTTTCATTTTGTCACTTGTTTTAAGTGGGCGGGCTTTTAACGAAAAATTAGCGATATCCACCTTTTATCAAATTACATAGTAAATTTTAGGCAGTACTGACAAAGGCCTTGCAACTCTCTCAATATTTTTTATTTGAAAAAATATTAGGCGGCTTGGAACAGGAACGAACTCCGACTGGTTAATCAGGGATGGAAAAGGCTCACTTAATCGGGCTCTTATACCAAAAAATGTTCGATCGCTCTTACATATTTAAAAATGTAAGTAACTAAAAAATAGCTTTCTCTTTGGCTCGTTAAAAAACATAAAAATTAAATATTTAGATATTAGCAAATATAAGCACAAATTGCGAAAAAAAAAAAAACATTTGCAAAAAGCGAAATTTTTGAAACAATATATTCGCTTGCAGAATGTGGATCGCTGATTACCTCTTTTAATTCATTTTCTGTACCATAAAGCCTTTTTCGAATTCCGCCGTTATTTTGCAATTTTTAAGTGCAGTTTTTTTAAATATATAACCTAGGGATTAAATTTTTGTACCATAAAGTCTTTTTTCAAATTCCGCTATTATTTTACAATTCTTTACGTGCGTTTTTTTTTAATTTATAATCTAGGGGCTATAATACACATTTCAGACAACAAAGTTTGGTGGCTAGTTGCAAAAAAAATCGCGAAAAATAAAATTTGCAAAAAGGAAAATTTTTCAATAAATATATTTGTTTGTAGAATCTAAATCGCTGATTACGTTTCCTAATTAATTTTTTGTACCACAAAGTCTTTTTTCGCGTTCCGCTTTTATTTTGCAATTTTTTAAGTACGTTTCTGTTTAATTTATAATCTAGGGACTATAATACACATTTCATACAACAAAGTTTGGTGGCTAGTTGCAAAAAATATCGCGAAAAATAAAATTTGCAAAAAGGATAAATTTTTTCATTAATATATTTGTTTGCAGAATGTAAATCGCTGATTAAGTTTTTTAATTAATTTTTTGTACCATTTTCGCTTTCCGTGATTATTTTGCAATTTTTTAAGTATGATTTTTTTAAATTTATAATCTAGGGTCTATAGTACCAATTTTATATACAAAAGTTTGGTGCTTAGTTTGCAAAAAAAAAAAAAATAAATCGCGAAAAAAATATTTGCAAAAAGGAAAATTTTTGCGTCATTGTATTCATTTGCAGACTGTTGATCGCTGATTGGGTTTTTTAATTATTTTTTTCTACCACAAAGTCTTTTTTCGCGTTCCTTTATTATTTTGCAATTTTTTAAGTGCGGTTGTTTAAATTTATAATCTACGGAGTATAATGCCCATTTCATGAAACAAAGTTTGGTGGTTAGTTGCAAAAAAAGAAAATTTTGGCATCGTTTGCAGAATGTTAATCTTTTAATTAATTTTTTGAACCCCAAAGCCTTTTTTCGCATTCCGATATTATTTTGCAATTTCTTACGTATGGTTTTTTAAAACTCATAATCTAAGGCTATAATACTGTTGGAATAGTATAATTCCATTCTTGATTTTTATAACTAAATTATTATTTTCCATCCCTGGTTACAATCGATGTTTGAGTCATACAAAGAGCGCACATAATGACCCTGCAAACATTTCAAAGATACCTTCCAAGAAGATTGTCATTTGAATGAAAATAATCATGTAGTATTTACTTTAAAATTGTCTTCCTTTTATCACTTGCAAGATAATTCGACGATATTTGGAAAAAAGTAATTCAAAAATTTTATCTTTTATCATAACTTTTTATGACAATATTTCGGCAATATCATCTTTGTATCATTTGGAAGATAAAGCAAATTTGTTTGAAATCTTTTATCAATTTGGAAAAAATTAAAACTAAATTTGTACAAAAACAATCAAAAGATATATAGGAAATAATCTCGTGAAAAGTTAAGATTAATTGCGCGGGAAAAATCGGCTAAGATGAAATCAAAATAATTTATAAGTTGGTCAATGGATTATGTATGCAGATATTGTTTTTCAGGCTTAAATTTAATAATGAAATAATTAAATTGTTTTTTTATTATACTGGGAGTTTATTTAGCGATATCCCTTTTATCTTCCATATGAGTTATTGCTTTTATATTGCCTGAAAGTAGTGTTTTATTGTAACAGTTGTTTCCAACGGAGGAAACTTCCGGAATACGAAATTGATATTGCCGGCAATAAATGTTTTCTTCCTGGCGATATGTTCGGAGAATCTTCTTCGTATTGCCATGTTTGCTGGGTGATATTGGTTTGAGTATGTTCCTGTTCCAAGGCACATAATAGAACAAATGCTTTCTCAGTGATAGAGAGTCCCCCAATCTCTTTATTATGTATACTCTTTGGTACTGATCAGTTCTGTACAAACTGTATATTTTTGGAAATCCTATAAAATTTCCTTAAGTCTCAGTCGCCAGTCTTAAAAGTGCAGCTATTTTGTTTTTAGCTATTTTAAAATAAAACTAATAATACTAAAATTTTAACATGAAATGCTTTTTAATATAATGCAAAAAAAATCTTAACTGATTTTTTATATAGTGGAAAGAAAAGCATAAAACTATTCACTTTAAAATTTCAGTGTTGTTAACTTTATTTCAAGATAGCTAAAGACAAAGGAAAATTGGTCATGTTTAAGGTGCTGCACTGCTTAAGGAATGAAAGATTTAAGGAAATTTTATAGGATTTCCAAAAATATTCAGTTTATACAGAACTGATCAGTACTACCTAAATTTTACTATGTAATTTGATAAAAGGTCGATATCGCTAATTTTTCGTTAAAAGCCAAAAAATGAAAAAACAAACGTTACCTTAAAATTCTGTACAAGTCAAATTTACACGTTTCAGAAGGTACAAAGAGGTTTTGAGCTGGTGGTTTTCGTTAATTCAAGATTTATAAATAAAAAATTCTTACAAAAACTAAAAAAAGAGAGCTTTTTAAAAAATGGTGCAGCTCGTGAGATCTTATTGCTGGACCCGAAATATTTTGGGACTCATCATAAAACAAACCAAGGTTTATTTTGAGAGGGGCACTTTTTTACTTTTTTTCGTGAGTCGGTCTAATGTGCATATCGTCATATGAAATCAAAAAAGCCGTAAGCTATATTTAAAAAATTTTACAGAAGAAACAAAAACTTTTTAGAATTGTTTGCGCTTACACTAGGGGTTGTTTAGAATTTTGTTAATAAAATTGTCGTGTTTAGTCGTAGGAGGATAAAATTTTGCAGGAATATGTATTTTGATACCATGAATTTTTTATAACTTACGGCTTTTTTGATTTTATATGACGATATGTTTGTAAGTAAATCCAAGCATTCCTTAAAAGTTTATTCGGAATAATCAAATGACTTGAAATTCAAGTATTCTATGAAAAATTTGTGATGTTATGAAACATAAAAATAAAATTGATATTTTCTTTCAGTTAGTAAAAATAAGTCCTTTTTGCACACTTTGGCATATTTTTGGTTGATCGGAAATCAAGAAAAAAACAGTTTTTTACAAAAAAAAAACAATTTTATTTTACAAATTAAACGAAAAAATTTACATAATTACAAGATGTTACACGAAAAAAATTAAATCTATTCTTCGGTTGTCACAACAGAATTATGATTTTCAAAATTAAATAAGTACCGCTTGCTATAACTGAATTCGCTTCATATAAGAAAAATGTTAATTACAAACCGCAATGCGTTGCGTTGATTTGCATGTGAATTACAAGAATAATTTTTATAGAAAACACCGCTGCGCAAGGCATTGCATTTTATACTACCCACTTAGTTATAGAAATCGACTTGTTGCTTGTGGCAATCGATACGATTCTGTCTAAATAAACAATAAACTTAAATATTACTACAATATTTGCACATTATTATAAAAAAATAAACATTTGTAAATAATAATAAAAGCAATAAATAACTTAAATTTACAAAATAAACAAAAATGTGAATTTATTAAAAAAAACAACGACCAATCCCTAAATTGACTACAACAATACTTATTCAACTAATTAAAACAATTGATAATTACAACTAAAGTTCAGAATACAAATTAATTTGGTTTGAAGCTGTTTATATACATACATACAATTATTAAAAAATATTGTTAACTAAACTACAGACTAAAAAAAATCAACAAAATTATAACTTAATAGTAATAAGAAAAAATAAAATTTGTCCTAATTATCCTTCTCAAAGCAAATTACTTATCACCACCTAACCACATTTGTATTTGAGCTGAACTTTTCCCTTTTGTCTCCAAAACACACAAAGCAACATATACAGTGGCCAAAAGCATGCACAACGCAAAGAACCAAAATGTCATATCCGAGCCCCAAGCATTGATCATAGAACCAAATGTTTTTGTAACACAAAATACAGAAAACCAATTGGACATTACTGTCAAGGCTACTGCGGTGGCCTTGACATCGGGCAAGAATAGTTCACCCATCATAAGCCACGGAATGGGACCATAACCCACAGAAAATGTAACCATAAACATAACTACACATAACAGAGGTAACCAACCTATAGATGATACATCTTTACCACTATCTTTCATATCGAAATAAGCACCTAAGATGGCTAAACAAATAGTCATTATGGTACTACTGAACAGTAACAGAGATTTACGCCCTGCCCTTTCAATTAGGAACGAAGATAGTAAAGTCATAGTAACTTGTACAAAACCCACAATAATGGAACATATTGAGGGGTCCAAGGTGCTGCCAGCTGATTTAAATATAGGAACTGTATAAAAGATGACAGCATTTACACCGGAAAATTGTTGGAAGAACATCAGAAGCATTGAAATAATGAGACCCTTACGGGCTGATGGTATACGAAATAGATCCATAAACGATGCATTGCTTCCAGCCTGATCCAATTCAGTTTGTATTTGTTGTATGGCCGAACGAGAATCACAGTAACGACCCCAAAGCCATTTCAGAGATAAAGCAGCATCACCACGACGTCCCTAAAATGAGAAGAAAAATAAAAAAATTATTTAAATAATTTTGAATAAGTATTATAATACAGGGAGGTCTCGATTTAACGGACACTTAGGCAAGTCTCCTCTATAACGTCCCATGGTTTAATTATAAAATGTTGGCTACATGAACGTTTTTTTCATTTTGACTAAATTAACAATAATCCCAGCAAAATCTCAGTAATGGGTGCTCATTACTAATATCTAAATAATAAGCAGTAGAATTAGGGTCTACTGCTTATAATTCGGTGTCAGAACTCATTATTTTTGTTCGACAAGGTCGTTTTTGTAAGTAGTTGTCCATATTCGTTGCAAGAAAAAACGCACAAAATTTGTGCACCCGCTTACCCGCTGCATTACAAAAGTATATAAAATAAGTAGTTACCAAAATAAGTAGTTATTCGTGTGCTTATACGCAGTTAAAAAATAAGTGGTTACAAGTTGTTAAATAATACGACTTACTTATATACTTACTAGTGGTTAAAAAGTAAGTAGTTACCAAATTCACATTATCTTTATAAATAAATAAGTAGTCGCGCGTAAGCTAGACTGCTTATAAAAACGGCTTCGCCTAACAAAAATAACTAGTACTGACGCCGAATTATAAGTAGTAAAAAATTTTAGTTTCATTAGATAACCACTTATTTGGTAATGAAAGATTTTGCTGGGATACTGTACAACAATTTCGAACTTTTTAGAAAATTATGGGGTTCTGACAATGGATTCTGGTAGAGCAGACCAAAAAAAAAATATACGTGTATCGGCGTTTTGAAAGATCACATCGGAATTTTATTTTAAGGGGGGTTAAAGTTTCCCCCCTTTTTGAAATGTTGATTGTGAATCGGCATAGGAAACAATGTAAATCTTCCATTTTGGGTTTATAATGTGTTCAGCGAACTTATATAAAACACTACAAGGAACATTTTTGTGGAACATTTTAACCCTCTAACTCTTCAATTAAAGAGACTTTTTTGGCCCCTTTTTAAAAAGAGACTAAAAAGACCCGTAAGTTGAAGGTGTAGAGGGTTAAAATGTTCCACAAAAATGTTCCTCGTTGTGTTTTACATAAGTTCACTTAACATATCCTATACCTATATTGGAAGATTCACATGGTTTCCCCCAAAATCCATGGTTGTTGGACATTTGAGCGTCATTTCTGAATAAGTACGAGATTAACTCTTAATCACATTTTAAGTTATGACTTATGTCTGGCATTGATGTTTAATTTTGAACTTTGATGTCTTCAGTAACTTATAGTAGAATTTCATGTCAAATATTTTTGCGGAACATTTAACCCTCTAACTGTTCAACTTACGGGGCTTTTTTGTCCCTTTTTAAAATGGGGTCAAAAAAGTCCCTCTAATTGCAGAGTAAAAGGGTTAAAATGTTCCGTAAAAATACTTGTCATGAAATTTTGCTATAAGTCTCTGAAGACATTAAAGTTGAAACTTTAACTTTAATGCCAGAAATAAGTCAAAACTTAAAATGTGTTTATTCAAAATTGGCGCTCAAATGTCCAACAAACCTGGATTTTAGGGGAAACCATGTGAATCTTCTATTTTAGGTATAGGATGTGGTTAGTGAACTTATGTAAAACACTACGAGGGACATTTTTGTGTAACATTTTAACCCTCTACCTCTTCAACTTAAAGGGACCAAAAAGAAAAAATTATGTAGAAATGGTTGCTAAAGTCATTTAAAATTAGTTCAAAGGGTCATGCAGAAAAAAAACTGCTAAAATCAGCAGAAATGGTTTGCTTCTAAACAAGGTTGGCAGGCAATACCGCTAAAATACCGTTATCGATTCAAAACCCTTTCAACTGACTACCGTTACTCCTAAAATACCGTTACCGAAATAACATTAATACCGTTATCCTTAAAATACCGTTACCGAAATAACTGAAATACCGTTATACTTAAATTGCCGATACCGAAATATATGAAATATCTATACCCTTAAAATACCGTTACCGAAATAAATGAAATACCGTTACCCTTATTTTTAATTTCCTGCTTTTGTTAATTGCACGTGGGTATTGAGTATTTCTCGTACTTTAAGTTGGTAAATTAGTTCTTTTTTTTAATCTCGTTGATTTTTTGTATAAAAAATTGCGGGATACATCGAAATAACTGACTACCGTTATCCTTGAAATACCGTTACCGAAATAACTGAAATATCGCTAACCTTAAAATACCGTTACCGAAATAATCAAAATATCGTTATCCTTAAAATACCGATACCGTAATAAATGAAATATCGTTACCCTTAAAATAACGTCACCGAAATAATCAAAATAGCATTACCCTTAGCGATAACCGCATCGTTTCGGTTACCATCCATGCTTATGAACATAAGTAAGACAAAAAACGGCAAGAATTTTTTTTTTTTTAATTTACAAAATTTTAACTATGTTTTAGTTAATTGCAAATAACAATTTAGCCTGCTGAAATCAGCCAAAAATTTTGTTGAACTACAAACATGACAAAGCAATTTAAAATTTTCAAAAAATTTTTATGCATTATTTTATTTGCATACAACTTTATTTAATTTCCATTTATGTAAAATTTTGTTGATATAACAACATTTTCTTGCTGTTTTTTTAACTACTAAAATTCAGCAACATTTTTTACAGATTTCAGCAGGTTAAATTGTCATTGGCAATGAAATAAAAAGTAACTAATATATAACTAGAATTTTGTAGATTTAAAAGTTTATTTGCAGGTTTTGTTTTACTATTATTTAGCACACAGATTCTGCTGAAATCAGCAGTTTTTTTTTGCGACCTTTTTTAATTAATTTTTAGTTGTTTTTCCTGCTATTTATACAGTTTGTAAAATATCATAAAAAATACACTTTTGAATACCACAAACCTTCGAATAGATACATTTGAATTTCATAAAATACAAAGTAGTAATTAAGATGCTTTACTTATTACACTCTCATAACAATCATATTAAGTGCGTTCCTTTACTTTTTGGGTAAAGTTCGGTAAAATGAGAGTACCTAACCAAAAAAATTCTCTCACAAAATGATAAAATTACTCAAAAGTAAAAGAACGCACAAAACCACTTTTCGAGCCCAAAAATGTATTTCAAAGAAAAATGTGAAAATGCGTGTAATTTTAGTTTGAAAAATTGAATAAACACACATATTTGTTTGCATTTAAAAGTTCTTATTAATGTTGTTCAATTAATTATTATAAATAACACATTTCTTTTGCGTATTGGTTTGTTTAATTTAATTTATCAATTTATTTTTACAATTGTTGCTTTTGGTTATCATTGCATCAGCTGTTAGTTTTACAATTTACCAAAGTTACCGAAGAACAAGTTTGGGTAACTTTGGTAAAAACACAAACACAAATGCACTCTCTTGAATGCTCTCATTTACCCAATTTTCGAGTACGGGAACGCTTTTTGGGTAAGTTTGGGATCCCGCGGGTTCCCGCGGTAACGTAAAGGAACGAACCTATTGTGACAACCGAATTAAGTCCAAATTAGTTTGGAAGTATCGTAAAAAAGTAACGTAGCACTATTACAATGAATAAAAAGAGTATAAATAATAAAAATATTGAAGGAATTCACAGTTTAAGTGCTAATGTGTTATCGTTGTAAAATAGCATGATTTTTTACACTCAACCAAAAAAGTCTGTAATGGCTACTGAAAATGTTGCTGTTATTACGGGAAATTTAACTGTTTTGAGGCCAGGGGTATTTTTTGCTAATTTTAGCAACACATGTCTGCTGATCTGTAGTACAATAAAATTAGTAGAAAAAATTAGTAGTCGCTACTAAATTTTAGTAAAATTTATGTAAAATGCAATTCAAAATCGATTTGCTAAAATCAGTTAAAAAACTTACTAAATATCATAATTTTAGTACAATGAAATTAGTATAAATAATTAGTTGCAGCTACTAAATTTCAGTAAATTGCTGTAAACTGTAATTTAAAATCAATCTGCTGAAATTAGCAAAAAATTGTACTAAAAAATAAAAAAACTGTAAAATTAAAAAAAAAAAAAAAATTTCTTTCGATTGTAACAAGAGTATATTTACTTCATCGTACTTGAAATTTGAAGTCAAAATTGCAAACGGTTCTCCAGTTATTACCTTTTTATGCATTGGAAATACAATAAAATGTTCTGGGTGTTATTTCCAAACTAAGAATATATCAATAGTAACAAATATAAACTAAACAAGAATTGTAAAAAATCAAAAAAAAAAAATATTTTTAAATTAGTATATTTTTCTGCTAAATTTAGCACTCGGTTTTGAAAAATTAGTAAAATGTTTTTCTGAAATCAGCAGCGAAAATTAGTAAAAAAATCCGTAATTTGTAATAAGAGAATAGCAAAAATGATTACTAAAAATTGTACTAATAATCAGTATAAAAATAGTATAGTGCGATTGGAAACTGTTTACAAATTTTTTTACAAACTTTTTTATCTGAGTGTAAGTTTAACCCATAGAAAGTTGCCAAATTTACAATAAATGCTAATTTACTACTTAAAATAGCACAAACTGTGAATACTCTCATTTTTTCATCTTTTTCTTGTGCATAGAATTAAATATCAAGTAACAAAATATAATAGAAAATTTCTATTTTCAATAGAACTTTTTTTACCATTTTACTTGTCAATAGTTTCAATGCATAGAAAAAAGACAAAAATATTTTCTATATTATTTTAACATATTAAATTGATTACAGATAGGTTTTTTTATTTTACGATTAGACCAATGAAGCATTTAACACCCTAACTCGATTGTCACCATCAAATATACATGTCAAATACAGTTCTAAAATCCTTAAACTTTTTTCTCTTTTTTTACCTTCTTCAATAAATATGTAGGAGTTTCAGGTAAAAATATCATGCCAATAAGCAGTGCCACCGGTACCATTAAACAAAATACAGTTAATGTCTTCCAACTGACAACGGCACCAATTAAATACACCAACAGAATGCCCACGGATAATAGCAATTGAAATAGTGTACCCAATGTACCCCGTATACTATCTTCAGCAATTTCCGAAATATACATGGGAGTTACGACACAAAAGCTGCCAGTAGCGAAACCTAAAATTAATAAACATTTTGTAATTAATGAACATTTTAATGTTGACGTTAAATGTTAAGAAATTGTAATATATACCCATTGTTAAGCGTGCAAAATATAAGATGCCAGCAGATTTGGCAAAAATAATCGACAGCCAGGCTATAATGAAAGGAACACACATAACCAGAGCGGTGTAACGTCTACCAATAGCATCAGCAATGTAACCTGTTGGTAAAGCTCCTAAAAAGGCTCCTATGGCCAGCAAGGAACTAACCCAGGTTTCTGTAAAACAAACAAAAATATAAAATGTTATAAAATATTTATTTGAATTATCACTCAGTTAGCACAATAAAAATTGTGATTTGCAAATTGTTTATCTTTGTAATCTCTAACATTTAGTTCAAAATGTTTTTTAATTATTATCAAGGTTTCTACCCTTGATTGTTTGATTTCACTATTAATTAATCGATAATAAATTTCCAGTTAAGTTAAATTTTTAAGTACTATTTAGTTACTTGTTATAGATAGTTAAATATTATTGAATGTCACAAGATAAATAATAAGTTTGACGAGGGAAGAAAGTAAAAATGTAGGAAAATTTTTAACGTCAAACTATTAACACGTAATTGGTTATCGGCGAAGATAAATATTAAACATTTAAAAAAAGGATACTAACACAGTACAACACGTGATTTTGGGACTCAATTCTCTTGCACTTTTTCTATCTCAAATTTGTCCCCAATTTTAAAATCTAATTAGATCTGGTAAGATATGCTGAGATCTGGCCAGATATGCTTAGATCTGATCAGATCTAATAAAACTCAAATTTGTCCCCAATTTCGAGATCTAATTAGATCTGGTAAGATCTACTGAGATCTGGCCAGATCTGATCTTTTTTACACGGGGAATGGCAATCTAAAAATAACCTCTTTCATTTGTGTCTATTTCTATTGTCACTTTCACCTTAAATACGCTCCTTAACTATTTTATAATACGCTTGTACACAGATAAAAAATATCACCAAATTTTAAGTGATAAAAATTATTGTTAAAATTTGATTTCCATTTCAACAATATTTTTAACTGAATCAATTAAATATTTTATTGATATGTCAACTTTCCAAGTTTTTTTATTAAACTTGTTAGTTAAAAATCGACAAACTTATTTGATGAAACTCAATAGGTTCATTGCTGACTCGATGATTATCGTCAATTCGAGCCAATGAAATAGTTGAACAAATCGTTCTTTTTGTTTTGTGATTAAAAATAAAAAAATTAATTTGGGTAAGATTTTTGTTCCTTTTATAAACTTTAACTGGTTTTTCTTAATTTCGAAAATATTATAATTTTCTAAAAAATTATTTCAATGTCAAACAATTTATTAGAAATAGACACAAACAATTGTTGGGAAGATCGAACAATGACGATCAGTTCATATCATTAATATGCTGAATCGTTCAATTTACCTACATACTTCATTCATAAACGACACAACTCTATTATACACACGCGTAAATTAAATAGAAATAATTTTCTTGATCAAAATATCTTCGAGAAATATGTATGTCAGGTTTCAAAATACATCGGTTTGTCAAACTGGAGTGGTTTAGTGGCGCCAGCTGATATTTGCACTAGAAAGTATAAAATTTATGAACATAACCTTGCATAGAACTTTTTATCATTTCAGCATTATTTGTGTTGTTTAAAAAATGTGAGTGTTGTGTGTCAGCAAAAAACAGGAATTACCACGTGAATACGAGTATTTCAGGCCAATGATTTATTACGATTTTCTATTTGGATTATCTAGACAAAAGTGCATAAACATATCAAATTCAAATAAAATTAATCGCGTACGTTCTTCGCTCCACGAAGAATTTCGAGAAGGTGGTCCAAAATTAGTTGTTGTGCCACAAAACAATAATGCTGTGCAAAAATAGATAATGCAAGATCGCCAAGTGACATACTCTGAGATTCTTAATATTACTCTTTTTGCTTTGCTTTGAATAACAAAAGGATGAAAATAGCATTGTTAGATTTCGTTGATTTGCTTTCAACTTTCACATAAGTAGACGATTATCAAAGTTTAACCCATCAAGGCAAACGACACTAATGATGGCTTTGTAGCGAAAGCAGAAAATACGTATTCTGTCTTGCTGGCCTTATCGAATTCTTTCAAATTTTTTATTCTTTGTAATTCACTTGTGAAAATAAAAGTTTTTTCTCTATTTGTTGTTAAATAAATTGTAAATTCTATTTGGAATTTGTAATATTTGATCTAGGGATGCCAATCGGGATTGATATTTGAAAATCCCGGGATTCGGGATTTTGTATGAAATCCCTGGATCCACATACCACTGGGTAACCGCGATGTTAAAAATAAATAACTGGCAGAACACTCATTTGGGATGCTTTGCCAGCGTTTGCAAAAATCGTTTTGCCAGTATTTGTTTTACAAAACATCACGGCAGGGCAAAAAAAAGATACATATGAACTTTTTTTAAATTTTATTTTGGAAAATATAATTCCAAACCACCTATTTATTGGTTTTGGCAGCGTTTTGCCAAAGTTAAAAATTTTGTTTCTCCAGTACTTTTCCGGCGCTCTTTGAACTGCCGGTCCTTTTGTCTATTGGCGTTATCATATTGGAAATGGGAAAGCAATTTTTGTCAGTACTTGTACCGCCTGTTAAAATACCTTGCCATCGCTTTCCCGTTTGTATTTTTCTGGCTGGGATAATATATGAAGGTCTGTCATTAAGTACATTTGTGACCAGTATTTTGTAAGCAGATTTTAAAAAAGATTCGTTGCGATAACCCTGCCCACTAAATCGTGTAATTACAGCAACAAAGTTATTTGGTTATCGTTATCAAATGTTTTCATGGAAGAATTCAAACTTACAGTCCCTGCCAAAACTTACAGTCCCAGTTTCAGAAATCAAATTTCGCTTGGAAGAATAAATCGGTAAAATAACAAACAAACTGAATTTTTCGCATGTATTACTCAAAAACTTAATATTGTTTACCAAAATTTTAATTTTTTCTGCAAAGTCTTTGCATAGTTTACTCGAATAATCTACTTAATTTATAATTTTACCAATATCTTGGAATCAATTTCTTGTCAATATGAGAAAATTCAAGAAAAAACGTAGGTAATCTAAAACTGCTCACTTTGTTTATTTGCGTTCATATTAATATTAAAAAATAAGAAAATCCCGGGATTTTTGAGAAATAATCCCGGGATTCGGGATTTTGCTAATCCCGAAAATCCCGGGATTTCGGGATTCGGGATTTCCCGTTTGGCATCCCAAATTTGATCTTAAAGCGAACAAAAATAACACTCATTGTAAAAACTATCATTTTCATATAAAAAGCAAAACTCATGTCAAAAATACTCATTTCCACTTCTCTGTGAAAACTAAAAATCCAGTATAAAATGTTCGTGTTCAACCCTGTTCTAGAAAAGTTCCGATTCCAATTCGAATTAAATTCTGAAAGCATACACTAATAGAAAAAAGTCCGTAAAAAAGTTAGTCAAAACTACTAAAAATTAGTTAAAAATGATGCTGCAGAAAAAAACTGCTAAATTAGCAGATTATTTTTGTTATATATTAGTAGTATAGGATCAGCTAAAATAAAACTATTAAATATACAGAATTTTAGTTATATTTGAGCTAAATTTTTGTTAATAGAAAATAGCAAATTAACCTGCTAAAGTCAGTAAAAAATTTTGCTAAATAATTAGTAGCCTAAAAAATGACCAAAAACATAAAAATTTTCGAAGTTTTTTTTCGATTTTTTTTAAAGGTAAATAAAAATTGAGCCTTTTAAAAACGGCAGTTTATAATTTTTTAGCAAATATTTCGGCAGATTTTAGCAGAATAGACTGCTATTTGCATTCAACTAAATTTAGCTTAAAAATAGCAAAACATTTGTAGATATAACTGTTTACTTTTGCTATTTTTATTATACTAATATTTAGCAAAATTTTCTGCAGATTATACAGTACAATTTGCTATTTTCAATTAACTAAAAGTTAACTTAAATATAACTTAAACTCTGTAAATTTAGCAATTTTAATTTCTCTATTCTTATTGTACTAGTATTTAGTAAAAAAACTCTTCTAATTTTTGCAGTTATTTCTGCAGCATCATTTTTAACTAATTTTTAGTAACGTTTTCTGCAACTTTTAGAGATTTATTTCTATGAGTGTACAAAAGCAGAATTTGGGTTTCCCGATTCGCAGAATAAATAGAAAAAGGGGTAATTTTGAACGCACTTTTAACCACTTAATCCAGAAGGTGGCTTATAATCTCAGACATACCAACCTTGGAATTCTTTTCTCTACAACATATCCGAATTTTATCAATATCGGCGTTCATTAAGTGCGACATCTTCCACGTCAGTTGTTTTTAAGAAAATGTTTATATGTTTTAGTCATATTATTAACTGGCGCCAAATTTTTTTTTTTTATTTTTTTATTAAATTAATAACAAATATTTGGTAAATAAACACTTCAAATTGGAATGATTCATTTGTAAACGTAAATTATAAACATGCGTTGAATTTGTGTTGCAAGAATTACTATTACGAGTACTTACTAATAAATAGTTTGAAGTGCTCCGTTTAAGATACACAATAAACATACGATACCAGTGCATTAGGCCGTACCACCTTACAGGCAAAAAAAAAGTGCGCCGTACACCCTCCAATATGAAGTATTTTTGTAAGAAAGTTTCAAAAAAAAAAATTTTTTTTGCCGAACGTAGAGGTCGCCATTTTACATTTTTCGTTATATCTTTGGCATTTACAGTCGGATCTTAAAGTATGATACATCGACATTTTTCTCTCGAGGAGACCAGTGTTTTGCTCTAAGGGCCATTGACCTCAAGTATCCCGTTCTAGTAGTTACCCACCAGATCTCAGTTGCTTCAACCCTAATGTCATAGAATAATATAGTAGCTTTACTCATTTTCTGTCATTGAAGTAGTGTTTGTAATTTTACTTGTACATATGGTTCTTAATACCACTACAACTACATGAGATAGGGACAAGCTCTCAATTTTTTAATGAGTGGGGCTACTATAGTATACTATGCCTAATGTACCACCCTAATTTCAGAAAATTAAACCCAGCAAAAAATCATTAAACTTTTGCTAAGGAAATTTTTTTTATATTTTGGTTGCCGAACGTAGGGGTCGCCTTTTTAAATTTTTTTTCATTGGATTTTACCTTTATAGCAAAACACTGGCCTCCTTTAACTGCGACCCGTACGTTCCGCAAAAAAAAGACAAAGTATAATGTTTGTATATGTCTGTTTGATCACTTCTGAAAGTATTCATATAGAGACAATCTGACAATAAAAATATAAACAATAATACAATTTTATGGAAAATCACTGATGAAGCCTGTCCATAAAAAAGGCAGAAACTGGATCTAGTCTGATTTGCAAATTTAATTTGTTTATAACTTTTGAAGAAAAGGTTTATTCTTCTTCTTAAATTTTTTTAAATTGCCTTGCAAAAACAGTTCATATTGGAGGGTATACAGCGAACTTTTTTTTGCGGTACGATCTACAGTGCATACACAGAGAAAGCAGATTCATGCTGACAACCGAATTTGTAGCCAAATAAGTGAGGTTATGGTAGCGGAATTTTTCCTAATTAAGCACCGTAAGTTGTTTTTCACGTGGAATATTTTCACAATAACAATAATCAATTGTGTAGATTTTGTTTTCACGTAAATTTAATATACAAGAATATTATTTTTCTTGGGAAAAAGTGACATTATCTACCTAATTTCGTAAAACACTTGGGTGAAGTGAAGGGAACTTTCAATGTAAATTGTTTTTGTAACTATAGAAATAACGCAACACTTCACCGAAGTGTTTTGGAAAATTACCCCCTTTATGTTTATTGTAATTGTGTCTTTCCCTTAAGTTAAAAACAATTGTTCATTTAACTGTCTGTTTTTATAAAAAGAATCGTAGGTATTCGTTAAAATATTTGTGTGAAAAACACAAACTTAAAAAGATTTATCTTAAAATTTTTTTTGCTATATTTGTTCTACATAGTAAAGGGTTGTTCAACAGGGACGCTACAAAAGTAGAAAGACATGGACAGCAAACGACGCCATATTTCTTGCCGCTCTTTTGACATTTCTCTTCAGTAAGGTTTGCCATTTCATGATGGAAAAATATACGAGCCAACAACGAGTCGAAATTATTAAAATTTACTACCAAAATTCGGAGTTAGTGGCCTCAACGTTAAGAGCGCTACGTCCAATTTATGGTCGTCATAATCGTCCTAGCAGATCAACAATTGAGCGTTGGGCTACGTCAAATCTATGGTCTATGCCAACAAGTCAGCGACGATTGATGAACTTCGTACGAATATCGAACGTGAAATTGCAGCAGTATCGGCCGATTTATGCTTGAAAACCGTCGAAAATTGGGTTCAGCGTCTGGACTTCTGCAAGCGTGCCCGTGGTGGCCATGCAAAAGAGAGCGATTTCCATACATAATGGCATCGAACATACTTTCACAGGAATAAAGAATTTCATTGATATCCAAAACCGTTTTTGTTTTATTTAAACTTTTTTACTTTTGTAGCACTCTTATTGAAAAACCCTTTAGTTTTAACAAATTTGTGCAAAAATTTTGAAAGAAAAACGTTTTTAAATTAGTGTTTTTCACACAAATTTGTTTTTCATGCAGAAAATATGATACCCTACAGCAATCTGGATGAAAGTCATCTAATGTTCAGATCATAAATTTGAGTGGGTTAAAATTAAATTGTGTCAAAAATTATAAAATCAGTGCGAAATTTTGATTTTCCCTAATGTAAGATAAGAATAGATTCTTTAGTAACACAGTACAATACGAAAAAAAGTTACGGTATTCTGACAATGGATTCTATATTGGTGTCCGACCGAACACTTGGGCCAAAAATCGACATTTGTTCAGTTTTTCGGTATTAAGAGGCCTTCTTGAGAAATTCTGATACTGGGAAAATGCTTATTGAGCCGGTTTAATGCGATTTTGTATTTAAGGAAAACCCCGTAGTTTAGCTGTAGTTAACTGTTAACTGTTCGGCCGCCGAACTTTTTTCCAATTTGACCGAACTTTCGGCAGCCGAACAGTGAATTCATTACTTAACTTCGGACTTTTCCCTAAATTTTATATCCAAAATGGATTCCTATCGGCCAAACAAACATTTTTCCATAAGCAAAATTTGTCCATAATGCTTAAACATATCGAATATCGTGCAAATAAATTTAGTCGCCGAACTGTTCGGTCGGACTCTAGAAAATATACTTGTGTCGGCATTTTGAAAGATCACACCGGAATTTTATTTTAGGGGGAGGGGGATAAAATGTCCCCCTTTTTTAATAGTTTATTAAAATTAAAGGGACTTTTTTGACCCCATTTTAGAAAGAGACAAAAACTCCCGTTAGCTGAAGAGTTAGAGGGCTAAAATATTCTTCAAAAATATTTGTCATGAAATTCTACTAAAAGTCTCTGAAGACATCAGAGTTGAAGATTAAACTGCAATGCCAGAAATAAGCCAAAACTTAAAACGTGTTTAAGGGTTAATCTCGTACTTATTCAGAATTGGCGCTCAAATGTCAAACAAACCTGGATTCTAAGGGGAAACCATGTGAATCCTCCATTTTAGGTATAGGATGTCTTCAGCGAACTTATGTAAAACACTACGAGGAACATTTTTGTGAAACATTTATATGGGCACTATGCAGACAAGAACACATGGACAAACAGAAGTAAGGAGAGACGGAACACGCCTAATCGACACCGATGACTAAAACAAGAAATTATAATTGGATAAAAAACCATTTTTTAGTTAAAAACAAAAATGTTAAAAAAAAAAGGTAAAAATGTAGGTCTAGGTCCAATATTTTTTATTGTGGCAAAGAGCAGCAAAAACTCAATATACACTGAGAGAATTATATGCATGATATTAATGAATTTTTGCATAAAACCATTAAAATTTCACTAGAATTCGTCCATTGAAAATTTTCAATGGAATATTTCATTATATGTTTTGAATAATTTCATTTAAATTATTAAAAGTTTCATACACTCAAGGAAAAAGTTTCATTAAAACTAAATTCATAAAATATATAAAGCTTAACATCAAATTTACCAAATTCTTCATCTACGTTAAGATAAATTTTACTAATAAATTTCATTAATTCTCGATCAACTAAATTCTCTCCGTGTACCCTGTCTACGTAGGGTGTGGTGTAGGGTATAAAAAGAAGAATAAAAGGCTATATAAATATATAGTTAGAGCACATAGTAGTTATATTGATTATATGGGTGTTATAAAATAATAAAAATCAAATATTTTGTTTACTTAATATTAAATTTACTTTAGCTTTGTATTAATAAATATACTGGAACACGATACTTTAATGCATGTTGGCATAAAAAACACTTTTTAAATTAAAATTTCAAATAGTTCAAACAATAAATGTTAGATTTAAAAAACACTTAAAAAGGATTTATAAATAATGTTTTTGTGATTCGTTTATAATTGCACAAAAACTACCATTAAAGTATTTTATGGATACTTCATAATAATCTTGCAGTTTTATAGTTTTTAGGTAGATTTTAGTTTATAACTTACGTTGGCTTAATGTCAATTGTAATTCTGATGAGTTGGGACCAGTAGAATTATTAGCTGTACTATTACTAGTGGCATCTGGTGCGCTAATTTGTGGTAGTACTGGTGATGTCCAAGCTAATGCTGTACCCGCCGCTACGGAACCAAGGCAAACTAGAATAAATGAAAATTTTAGAAAATTATAAAAGTTCAGTAGACATCAATATTTGTATTAAAAGTATTTAAAATTGTTGTACTTTGAGTTGTTTTTAGAATTTGTTTACATTTTCTAAGTAAAACTGTTTACTTTTTGCGAATGAGTGATATACATTTTTTTATTAATCATACGCGCCCAAATACCAGAAATAAATAAGAGATCAAATGAAATTGGTATAATTACAATTAAAGCAAAATCAACTCATAAATACTTTAATACAATTTTGAATGCATTATTTACTTACCAACCATAGCGGCAAAATATTGCATTTTCTTTGATGTCTTAATGACTCCATCTTGCAATGGATCATATAGCATAGGATTTCGAGCATTTGGATCACTATCTTCTTGACTGACAGTCTGAATATATAGAAAAAAAAAGAATAATTATTTAATTATTTATTAAATTAAATATATGGAATATAATTTTCTTACAGACTAGAAGTTACATTTTAAAATAAATTATATCTAGCACATAATCACCAAAATCTATATTAATATTAAATCTATCAGATACCTACCCTATTAAATTCCCTTAATGCCCTAACAACAAGTTCATTTAATGAATAATTTTTTCTATAAACTGGATCACAAAAAATGTCATTACTACGCAAACTCCTAGGAGCTATGTGGAAACAAATAAGACTAGGTAAATACGGATAATCCACTAAACCACAAATTACTTTGTAAATAAATAGTTGAGATAGGAAGGTTCTATGATTTTTGTACAAATTAGATAAACATCTTGTAAATTTTTAAAAGTTTTTTTAAGTAAAGACCTAACAACACGATATTTATCAAACGTAACAAATTATTTAAACCCTAAATCCAATTTAAGTACATAAGAACTTCCGATTGTAAATTTTGTAAAACTTTTTTATGTTTGTTTTTTAAAATTTCCTCGCATACAATTTAGACTTTGTACTCATACTAAAGTTCAAATTTATTTGCTATTGCAAAAAACTTAAAACACAAAAGAATTACTAACAACAATTACACATCATTAAAAATACATTTCCTTAGGTATGCAAGAAAATCAAGAAAAATGTACAAAAACTACGACAACAACTAATTTTAGCCAAATTATTGTCATTCTGCACGTGCTTTTGCAACTAAACGTCAATGACTAAATGGCGCCAAAGATGAAATTATTTGAAAATAGGTTAAATAGGAAAATTTTTATATTTAAATTGCCAACAAAACATCGATTACTGTTACCGAATTTTCCTGTTACAGCAGAATTTCAATTTTCAAAAGTAAATATCGTTTGATAATTTTGAATTAAAACGATTGACTAAATGAAAATCAGTCATATAGGAGAAACAAAAAACGTCCACAGATACTTTAACAAATTTGTTTTTAAAACTTAATAGTTTTGATTATAGATCGATGAAATTTTGTGCAGAAATGTTGTTCAATGTATTTCATTTATAATGACGCAACAGTGTTTTGTCTTTTTACACAGCAACCAAAAAAACCTGAATGATTAAAAAAACATTTTATGTTTGAATGTTGTTCATTAAACGGTTATTATTACCGCGGAAGTTTTAAATTTTTTATAATATCAATAAATATAAATAGGGCATACACGTTCAATATTATTGATCAATTTTTCAAAAATCAACCTATTAAGGCAAACATACACGTTCATTATTATTGATCAATTTATTTAAAATCAACCAATCAGAACAAAGTATTTAAAAAAAAAATGTTCTGATTGGTTGATTTTTGAAAAATTGGTCAATAATATTGAACGTGTATTCCCTACTTTAGAAAATTTTATTTTTAAATACTTTGTTCTGATTTGTTGATTTTAAAAAACATTGATCAATAATATTGAACGTGTAAAAGTTTGCCTTTAAAATTTTTGAAAGTATTGTTGTTTATCATATCACCTGACGATATGGAAAAACATTTTGCATAAATTTGATTTTGTATTGCTTTTAGTGAAAAAATTTCTTTTGTTTTAGTTTTGCATTATAATATATTATTTTTTATTTTTGCATTATAATTTTCTCTTCTTCAAAAATTTAATTTATTTAAATCTAGCGTATCTTTAAAAAAAATTGGCGTTTATCCATATACGCAATAATATAATAGATAAATCTGAAATTTTGGCGTTGTTTAGTAGTGGGTTTTCTAATTAGAAAAAATTAACACCGACCAAAACCGAAATAAGATAAACCGGCCAAAAAAATATTAATTGCGGTTTTAAAAGCGCATGTTTATTAGCCCGATTCACCTCATATGGACAAAAAAAAAAAGTTAAAAATGTGAGTACCGTTTTTAAAAGAGATCTCTTTTTTAAATTTTTTGAAGAAATTTATGATTTAACAATGTGGGAAAGGTTTTTTCACTGTGCTCTGGACCACATTTTGATCAATTTTTTAATGTAAGTATAAAAATGTGAGTAAATAGAAAAAATGTAATAGTGTATTTAGACTAGGCAAAAACTAGTAGTTTTTGGACATTTTTAGTTTTTGAGCCGAGAACTACGAAATTAATTTAGTTTTTCCATATAATTTAAGTACAAACTGAAAACTAGATTCTACCTGATTTTTGCCAAAAACCAAGTAAAAATATCTAAAATGTGCATTTTTGATACACCCGGTATCTTTCGATGCACCCTGTTACAACGAATATAGAAGTAAAGCAAGTGTCAAAAAAATATTTTTTAGTTTCATAAGAATATTTCTATTTTAGTTTGAAATTGTGTGTGGTTATTAATTTTTAAATGTATTAATAATTTTTTGGCATTAATTTAACAATAAAAAAAGAAAGAAAAATGTGTAATAAAAAAGTGAAGTGACAAAGAAAAACTAAATTACCAGTGTGCATGACTTGGTTTTTGTAATGTAGTTTTGTTCAAAAACCAGCTGGTTGTTGCTTAGTCTAAATTCAGTATTATACTCTCTTTTCTTGACAGCATAATCTTGCAAATTACAAAAAGTAAAAAAAAAAACTGAAATCATATTTGACAGCCGAATGTTTTTACTATTAGCTGGCGTATAAAGCAACAACACCCAAGCAGCTGACTACCATTATAACGTATTTATTACTATACACATTTTTAACCTTATTAAAATAAAAAATTAAATTTTTTTTTACATGTTTACATGACTAGCTGGTATATAAAGTACCACCAGCCGCTGTGGTGTAATCGTTAGCGCATTGGACTGTTACACATAAGGTTTCGGGTTTGATCCCTAGCGACCGCAACATCATTTTGGAAAAAATATTATGTACATATGATTTTTCTATCCCTCATACATATCGCAGCGTCCTCGTTATGTGTTCATATAGCACTTAACCCCAACAAAGTAAATAATATAACAGGGCTGTGAACTAAACAGCTTCAACAAAGCTCGCCCACTCTCCATCAGATTGCGTGCAACAACTGTTCTAATATTCAACATCTCGTGCAATGCAGTGTTACCATATATGCAGCCCTTCATATTTCACCGCCTCGCTATCCCTTTTCCAAAGAAAGCAACACGTTAATTAATTAGGAAGAGTTTCCTGAGTGTGCATCTCTTTAAAAAAAGCAGCTGACTATCATTTTTAATAATTTTATAATAGTTTCTGTTACGAAACAAATTTTCAGCCGCACCACATGAACGAGGTTTCAGTTATCTTAAAGATTTTTGGATTATCTCATGTATTATACCGAGATTTTCCATACAAATATTCTGTGAATAATCATTTAAATTTCATGAAATAATAAGTATATTCGATGTCGTTACCGCGGGTGCCCGCGGGAACCCAATTTACCCGAAACAGTAATAACGTACATGGAACAGAGCTAATTTATAAACGCCCTCAATTGTCTCTTAAAAGTCAGTGTTCAAAACTATTTTTCTTAAGGCACATCTACACGGGATAGAAATTTCGTAGAGTTTGCGTTAAATTTGTCATCTCTAAAATTGTTGGCACTAATTTTTATCGTAAAAGTACGATCTCTGGTTGAAAAGAATTTGTTTTTACTAAAATTTTTGTATTTCAAAGAATAATTTTTTTTCCAAATACCAAAAAATGCATTTAATCAACTGAAATGTTCAATAATGTTACAAGACATTTTAAAAATTGTTACTAATTAAAAAAACTTGTGTATGACAGCAATTGTCAATGGTCTAGAGATTACATTTCGTAGAATTATACAGAGCTGCATTTTCATAAAATCTGGTGAGTTTTCTATCCCGTGTAGATGTGCATTTATAGTCAGAGTTGATTTTTCCATTTTTGATGGCAGTAAACATACTCCGTAATCTAGTGTCTTCAAATGCAATGAAATGTGCAACAAATGTTGCACAAAGCAACAACAAAATTATTTTCGTTGTTGTTGTTTTGTGTGTTATTTTCAAATTTCTTTGCACATTTCATTGCATTTGAAGACACTACACTCAAAAAATTTCGTAGTTGGATAGTTGAAAAAATTCTTGGTTGAATTTAAATATATTTAAAACAACTATATTAATTACAAACAACTATTGGAGTTAATTTTGTAATTACACTGTAAATGAAAAATTCAATATAAAATACTAAAAACAAAACAACAAGAATTTCAATAAAAGAAAAGTAAATTAAAAACTCAAAAGTTTTTTTATTCAAAATCATAAAAAATTATGCCAAATATAAAAAATCAGATTCAATTTTAAGATTTTGTGGTAAGTTTCAATTTAAATGATTGAAAGACGATAAGACGTGTTCATCAAACATTGCATTTAATTTTATTATGTTTTCAGATCGTAGCCAAAAAGTTGAGAAATCTAAAATGATCATTTCTGAGCTGAATAATCATTATAAGTTTGTTCCACGTCGATACCGCGGGAAATTTACCCGAAACAACAACCATTTACATACAATTCTGAGAAGAGAAAAGATTTTTGATAAAATTGGGAACCAGCGGTAACGAAAGTGGCACAGAGCTTACATATATTTGCAAAAATTCTTTACGTATTTGTAAAATGTTAAAATGAACAAAATATAAAATAACTTCTAATTAAATTCATAATAAATAATAAAAATATCGATCATTTCTGACAACCAAGTTCGATTTTAAGTCGTTATTTTCAACTAATTTGCAGGTTCAACTTAATTCAAATATAATAATTGTTAATGTTTATTTTTCAAAAATATTAGTTACTTACAACTAAATCAAATCAACTAAGATGTAGTTAGAGTTATTTCACCTACGAGATAGTTGAAAATTTAGTAAGAAACAACTAAGAAATTGTTTGGGTGTAGGTAAAGGAGTAATAATTTCTAATAGAAATAAAAAAAAATTAAAAATTAAAAATCATTTAAAATGTGTATTTCAATTAGGGTGACCATTCGTACTGATTTGATCAGTACATGTACTGATTTTTGGTGACGTGTACTGATGAAAAAATCGTGTACTGATTTTTTTTAAATTTTTACTGATTATACTGATTTTTAACATATAAAAAATAACACAGTACAACATTTTTTAATTCATTGATGTGGTACTCAATTCTGAGAATTGCACGTGAAAGTAGCCCCAAAAATAAGAACTTCTGCATCATTCGTTTCGTCAACTTGGCTGCATTAAAAATTTAATGGCCATACGAATTTTTTGGCACAACTGCAATAATGA
This sequence comes from Leucophora obtusa, assembly GCA_949987735.1. NCBI lineage: Eukaryota > Metazoa > Arthropoda > Insecta > Diptera > Anthomyiidae > Leucophora > Leucophora obtusa. The sequence goes on from OX465295.1 coordinate 46,489,877, forward strand.
TTTAAGAATTAATTCAATTGTAATTGTTCTTTTAATCAAATCAAATGAATAAATTCACTGACGAATGAGTTCAGTACCCTGTTCTTGTATTTCTCGCCTAGAAAAAGTTTTCTCAAAAATCATATAAAACGCAACCCTACTTTATTATACGCAGGGTGAGTCGTAAACAATAAAATTTATTTAAAAACAAATAACCCAATAGCGCACTGCATGCAGTTTATTCCTCTATCTAATTACTAGGGCAAGGAATTCCATGCAAATGCATGTTTTTTGTCGATAGTCCAGAACTAATATGGACTAAATATTTATCCGAATCATCAAATTTAGAACAAAATGGCATCGATTTGTAATTGCATATTTTTGCATATTTTGTCATAAATGCATGTTTTTGCATATTTTGACTTGAAATGCATATTTGGTGCCTTTTTAATGCATATTTTGTGCTTTTTAATGCATATTTGTGCATATTTTTAATTTTTATGAGCATTTTTTATTTTGTAAAAAAATTCATATTTTTATATTTTGATTCAATCAAAATAAACATTCTTAAAAATCTTATTGACCTATGGAGAATCTTGGAATTCTGTGTCTGTTTGCAAAATAACTAACTTAAATATATTTTTAAGTTTTAAATTGCATTATTTTTGCAAAAATAAGTTTTTAGTGCATATTTATTATATTTTTAATGCATATTTTTCTTTTTTAGCCGCATATTTTAGGCGCATATTTTCCATTTTTAAGTGCATGAAATTCTTTGCCCTACTAATTACGTATTTGACAAAATATAATGCATCCACAGTTATAAAATTTACAAAACCTAAAAGATTAATCACTAATTCTAGTGAATTTTCTCATCCTATAACCCACCCTGTATAAAGCAGGGCGACAGTGCATTTCAGGATGCGTAAATTTCTCGCATTAGAGACAAAAACGGGCTGCAGTTTTTTTTATTCAGTGTGAACGGAAAATTTCACTAAACTGTTCAATAATTTAAAAAATAATTTTACATTCAGTGAAAATCAAATCCTTACCTTCAGTGATTTGAATTGATTTTTTACTGTTCAGTGATTTAAATAAAATGTTTGTGGTTTTGTTAATAAAACAAAAAATTTTTTAATTGCGAGAATAGAAAATCAATTGATACAACATTTATTTGGCAACAAAATCTGAATCTTTTATGTGGAAATTTCAAAAGCGAAAATGTCTAGAATCAGAGGGTTTTTCGATAGAAAAAGTTCAGAAAACCTTAAAATTGTTTATAAAACATTTTTTATGGGAAAAAGTAGCCAGAATTTGAACGTTTTTCAACGGCAGAAATTAATCGGAAAATAGCAAAGAGAAAACATATTTGTTCTGACGGCTCAATTTGTAGCCAATCGATATGTCGTTTGTGTCAACAGAAAATTGGTAGTTTGTTTCCTTGAACTAAAATTCGCTGGCCTAAATAAAAATTCTATAGTATTAACCGAAAAACTTTGTTGCAGCGACTGAACTATTCGGTTGACAACATTATAGGTTTTTTTTATGATTATATTTTAAAATTTTTTTACTGATTTGAAGTCAGAAAATAATGGTCACCCTAATTTCAATACAATTGCGTTTAATCTAACATCATTATTATTTCCGGTGAATAAATTTTATGCAAACAGATCTTCAAAAGCTGCAGTCTTGCCTTCCACATCAACAATACCGTTGCATCTTTGCAAAAAAGTTAAGAAATATTGGGTGTGAATGGGATATAACAGTTAATCCAACTTTTAATCGGGTTACTATATCTAAGCGACTCTATAATCATTCTACTAATTATATTCAACGCTTTTTTTATTATAATGGTTGGCAACTCTAAAAAGCACATACACAAAGTCAGATTAAAAAAAAATTAACCTTAAAACGTTGCCGCAAAAATATGGTGGCACCGTCAACAAATATGTTGCTAACGCTGACAGTTTCCATGTTCATCACGTGCCCGATAGCTATCGGCGCCACCTTAGTATTTTAAAATGACAAAGAAAAACTTTTGACTGTCAAATTAATCTTTTAACTGTCAAAAAATGCAAGTGTAAACCATCAAGATTAAAAAGTTGGATTAACTTTAATCAAATAAATAAATAAATTAATTTCACTGTCTAAAATGAGCTGTTATGCTTTTACTGTGCTTGTGCTGTTATATCAAATACCATTTTGAAAATATCGTTCTTGAAGTTGTGATAATAAGGATTGAAATTACACATCATTTGAGTGCTAATAGCGATTCGCAAATTTGCCAAATATCGGGAACCCTAATGTCCAGTTACCCAGTTTGGGTAACCAAAAGTTAAATTTAAATTCTATATGAGACACAACAACAATTTTTTTTGAGGGTTTATTAAAATTTCTGAAAACGGTTAATAAATTTACTTAACCAGAGCCACAACCTGCACTAAATCGCTTTTCGAATAGGCATATTTTAACTGTAGCACCGCGTAATTTATTTCCAATCTCTCTGTTTCAAATAGTGTTAAATATTGCAACGTAAATTTGAAAACATTTAAATGTTCATACTTGACAAAAATTTCACACATTTATAAAACAAACAATATTTGTTTTTAAATAAATTATTCCTTTTTCAGAAAAAGTATTTTTAGTTAAACACAGCTGCTGTTGTAAGTTTTCGGATACGTAATTAAAAAAAATTAAAATAAAAATTTGTAAAATATCTATACAAAGGGGTGTGTATGCCTCAAAAAAGTAGGAGTGTATTTGGGGGTTGGTTATATGCAAAAAAAAAATAAAAATAACAAAACTTGGTTTAACACACAAATTAATTAATTTACCTGCCACCAACGCGCCATGGCGCGTACTACTTTTTCAGAATCCATTGTCTTTTCAGTTTTATGGTGAAATTATATAATTTGTTTTTAATAATAAATTATATTAACCACAAAATATTATTAAATAACTGATGTAAAATAACTTAAATTTTATTATAAAATATAAATATTTTATTAATATTTTCGTTAGCTTTTTAGTTATTTTTATATCACTTTATTTGAACACAATTTAGGTTTAATTAGTTTTCCTTAAACATTTTTAGATTTCTTTTTCATATATCTTAAGAGTTTATTTTTTTTTTTTATTATTTTCTTAATTTTCAAATTTTCGTGCTGTTGCCTCAATATCTTTTTGAAGACTAAATGATCTTCGAAATTAGTTTTGTATAAAATTCTTTACAATTAAATTTCGAATCTTCTTTTATTTTGCATTTTATTAGTTGTCTCTTTTAATTTTATATATATTTTTCTATTTATTTTTTATGTTGTTTTGTTGCATTAAAAGAAAAAAATCTCAGAATAACAAACGTTTTAATTTATATAAATTTTAACTCAATAGTATTGCAATTTAGTTTGTTTTTATTTTTATATTAAGTGAAATGCATCATAAATAAATTCAATTTTAATTGTTGTTGACATTAATTTACATGTTTATTTAATTTATTAAAGATTTCTGTGTTCTATTGAAATCCTTAAAAGGGTTAATTAACAATTTAATCTTGGGTATTCTCAGTATTCAAATATAATCTGGATTAATAAAAGATTTTATATTGTTTTTCCATCTTACTGCAGTTAAAATATGAAAAAAAACAAACATAAAGCATTCCACAGTTTTTAAAACATCAATCATAGACAAACGATTTTAAAAACTAGCTTTTACATAATCAAAAAAGCCGTAAGTTACATTGAAAAAATTTTACAGGAGAAGCAAAAAACTTTTTAAAATTGTTTGCGCTTACACTTGGGGCTTTTTAGAATTTTTTTAATAAAATCGTCGTGTTTAGTCGTAGGAGTCTAAAATTTTGCAGGAATATGTATATTGATACGGAGCATCATAATCGATCGAAAAGTCGATTTTGAATTTTATGTAACGTACGGCTTTTTTGATTTTATATGACAATATATAGTGTTAATGACACACAAAGCAAATGTAAAAATTCTTAAATTTTATGAGAAAACCTTCATTATTTTTATGAAACTAATTATAATGAAACTCTTTCAATGAATGTATGAAATTTTTAATAAATAATAACCGCATGTTTTTATCACTTAGATTTAATAAATCAAAAAAATTGTTAAAATCGTGCTTAATAGATGGGGTTAGCTTCCACATATTATAATAAGATTTTTCTATCCGACACTTCTTGCACCCTAATTTTTAATACCGAATTCAACGATGAAGGATTTTACTGTGACTTTTGATTTTTCATTATATTTTATATAAAACAACACTTTTATCATTTCAGTTTATATTTTTACACAATTAAAATATTCCACCGCAATATTTAATATCCACCGATTGGATTAAATTACGTACAGAAGAGTGAAAAATTTCAAAGTATATTTCAGCAAAAAAATTTTAAGGAAACTCTTTTGTTTGCTGGTTTTGCAATTTTTTGGTTCTCTTTAAACTTTTATTCGTATTTTTTTTCTGACTTTAAATTAATAGGCTTTTTCATATATTTGTATTTTTTATTACTATGTGTAAACCCAGATAAATAAATCCAAATTTTTTTGGATTTAATAAATTCACTTTTTGTATGAAAAATTCTAAATCTAGGTGATTAAAAAATGCGCTTAACATCAACAAAACCCTAACAATGCTATTTTTATCCTTTGCTATTACTGTTTTTGCTTTGAACTTTAATTCTTAAAGTGTCACAATTGGTATTATGAAATTCAACTCTGATCGACAGCCCACATTACTTATAGTCTTGACTAGCCATGGATTTGTGCGAACATGAAACAAATCACACGAGAAACAACAACAAATTTTATTTGTAGTTTTTGTTGTGCATGTAATTCGTTTCATGTTCGCACAAATCCATGGCTAGTCAAGACCATAAGTTATGAGTATCAGATTTTTATGATGTGGGTTGTCGATCAAAGCTGAATTTTAGAAACCCAGCTGTGACACCGTAATGGCAGAGGATAAAAATAGCATTTTTAGAGTTTCGTTGATGTTGGTCTGGTTGATGTCCCTCGAATTTGGCAATTTGTTTCACATTCAATATAAATAGATCATCATAAATTATTGGCCCATAAAAGCATGATTGCTGATGAGAGGTTTCTGGTGAGGCCCGAAAATACGTATTATGTCCTGCTGGCCTTACCGAGCTTTTTCAGGTTTTATTCTCCGTAATTTACTTGTAAATTTTATTTCAAAATAAATTGAAAAGAAAATTAGATAATACATAATCTCAAACAAAAAATATTCATTTACCAATTAAAAGATCAACTATATATTCAACGATATATCAAAATGTTCATAAAGTTTTACCAAAAACTGTATTAATTTAATGAAAAGTTTCTATTGACGAATTCCAGCGAAACTTTATAAAATTAATGCAAAAAAATTTTCAAAGCTGAATTCAAATTTTCATGAATTAAGCTAAATTGAATTAAATCTTTTGAAGCACTGATATATTATTTATTTTTGTTTTTGTTATTTAATTTGATGAAGCATATCATTAAAAATGCCTGTAAAATTGCCAAATATTTTTTGTTAAACAAATTCACAATTAGTCTGCATCACGTGCAGAAATAATTTAAAATATTTATACTTGGCAAATAAAATCTACCTATAAGTTTTTACACTTCCAATCTTACAATCACAAGGAAGTTGTTCTACCGATTTTGTTGAAATTTTAAATCGGGGAGTCTTAGCCACTGAAACACATTCGTATTTCATATCATATTCTATACAGTTCTTCCAAATTTTATTGTTTTCCTTTACACGTGATCATAGATAAAATGTATTATAGCGTTTTTGGTTTTCAAAAAATTAATTGAAAATAGCGTAGGAGGGGGAGTATTCACCATTTTATAAAGGTCTTTAGTACTTTAACTGATTTTCTTTATCAATTTACAAAATATTTTTATTACCATGGCATAATAATACTAGCCCAGCAAAATAAGTATGGAAAAAAGAAGTAATTAAAACACGAACCCCTAAATTCATAAACGCTTTGTAAAATTATAGGAGGTTTATTGAACAAATTTTGTATGAAAATGACGTTTTGTAAACCTGCTATAACTTTACAAAGCATTTATGAATTGAGGGGTAAGACTATTGAATAGGAAGTTGTTCTAATTTAAGGTTTTTATCGATGAATTTAACATTGGCTTGTCATAGGAAGGAAGTTGTTCTTTTTAAAACCAAATGCTGTATATTTGAATCACTGATAAGGAAGTTCTCTTTCACTTCTTTTTATTTTAATTGAATTGAAAAAAAATCACAACGCCGCGTGAGGGCTTTAAACCAACACTTTTTGGCATTTCAAGTGGACGCTCTATCCCCTGTGCTATCGCTTGTTATAATAGTATGAGTAGCTGACATTTAGCAGTCTTGTTCATATAAATTTTTTTATTTTTACTTTACTCACCTAATTCGGGGTTTAAAAAATTTTTTTGTAAATCCCCACCCACGCATCCGTAATTGATTTTTATGTTATCACTTGAATTATCATATATTTATATTTAAGAGTTGCCATATTTGTGAAAAAAGATAAATTTTAATCTTTTTGTGGGGATGCATATAATTTAGCATTGGCATCTCATAAAAATAAAATAAAAAAGTGAACAAAGACAAGAGAAAAAGTGAAAATTATCCTAATTTATCTATTTGTGAATTTCTAGTAATTTTTAAGAGTAAAGCTCAAATTACTTGAACGTAAATGTAACGTGACGAATCAGCTGATTCAACCTGCTTAATGAGAAACACATAGTGCTGAGTACTAGACGTAAACGAGTCGTAACGTGCCGGACATTTCTGTTGAAAACAGAATTTTTTTCTCCGTTTTTACGTGAGAGATCAAAACAGCTGTTTTTAATTGCATATTAGTGATGGGATTTGTGGCACTATTGTACAATGTTTGGCACAATCAAAGTTTGATTGGTACACTGGCACATTTTTGTTATTTCCAAATATTCTATAGAAATCCAGTTTATTTAAAAAAGAAAGTAATTGGCAAAAACAATAAAAAAATTTTTTTTTAATTTTCATGCAAAAACTTTTGTTTAAAACGAACACATAAAATATTATATTTGAAAAGTAAACAAATTAAGTAAATAAAAAATAAAAACTAATTTAATGATTGAATGAATCAAATGAGCTAAATCGACTACAAATTATTTTCGATTTAAAATGAAATTGAATCCGATTTTCAGGGATAAAATATAATCCACAATGAATTTTTATGAAAGTTCTTGCTTGTTATTTTATAAAAAAGTGCAAGTTTTGGTACTATAGGGGTCGAAAATGTACGATTTTTAAACTGGTTGGTACTATTCTGAAAATCAAATTTATCAATCCTTAACAGCACGTTACATATTTTGAGTAACTTAGCAAAAATAAAATACCACGTTACGACTCGTTCTCGTTACATTTACGATTTAGTAACGAGACCTTAAAAAGTAAAAGAATTAACAATAATGTGGTGTTAAAATTGTTTTTGTTCTGTCGAATAAGATGTTATTCTTTTTTTTATTGTAATTATCGGTAAGTAATTTAGTTGTAATAGTTTTTTAAAAGTTTTTGAGTTCATGAAATAAGGCATTAACTTATTTTTCACTCAACACCTAGAAAATTCAAATGATAAATTTGGCAATTCAATTAATCAAAATAACGCTCTGGTGATTTACTTTTTCTTATAATTTTGTTTGAAAACTACATAAGTCGACACGGGCAGTCACCTCGTTCACCACCTTGCTTCACAAAATTTTAAAAAATTTACTGAAGTGAAGTGCAGTGTTTGGGAAATTGGGCCATAAATTTAATTTTCATAACGCTACACTCGTAGAACTAAACCTGTACGAATAGCAGGCCCTAAAGAATAAATGTTTGATATCAGCAGAATCTGTTTGGTAAGATAAAAGCAGTAGGAAAAGATCTGTTAAATCGTATTACAATAATAATAAATATAAATAATAATAATAATAATAATATCACCGCAGCATCGCTCATGATTTTTATTTACAAATATTTGTTTCGTCTATCTCCATTTCATAAAAAAATTAAACAATTTTAAACTATATCTTCTTCTAATATATCAAAAAAATACTTATCAATCCTTACAGGTAATCTAATTCATATTCTCTTTACCGGATAAAAGAACAATAAAATTTTAATTTTGAATGGAATGGCAAATGTCTCAAAATTGCATTATTATTTATCCTGCCCTTGCGGAAAAAAAGTATGGATTACGAGCATCATGCAATAATTGTGAATATGGAATGTTCTAAAATTATCATAAAATCCTCCTTAGTGATCATAAAACCATCCTCAATTATCATAATAAGATCCGTATAAATCATATTATGATCATGGGAATCATTTTTCTTTTTTAACTTATTTTGGAGTTATTAATGAATATGTATATTATAGGAAAATAAGGTTTAATTACTTTGTCTAAAAGAAAAATATTATTTAAGTTATTATATTTGCATAAACAAATAAAGCACCAAACAAATTTATTGTGTCGTGTAACCCGCAGAATTTCATGAAACTTAGATATGTCGAAGAGGAGAAAAACAAATAAAAACGTATTTTTTAGGTGCGCATCTCACGTTTATAGATTCCAGGGTTTTTATATTAAAACATGTATGAAATTTACGTAATTTAGATTAATTTGTAGTTACGCAGATTTAAAATACTATATTGCCTATGTTTTGGAGCCAGGGTTAAAAGCTATTCTAGAAAAGTCTCCTAAATGTAAAACAATTACGGAAATAGCCCATAATGCAAATTCATTGACTAAATTAAATAGGCATTTTTGTATGTAAATTTCAACTCAAATATACAAATGTTCTGTTCGAAAAACATTTTCTTTTAAAGCACCGTAAGATGTTTTTCACGAGGAAAAATTTCACTCGAACTTAAAATGCCTCAAATTGCAATTTAATTTAAACAAATTAATAATTTTTTAATTTTATAACAAAGATACAATCACAATAAATACAAAATGTCACTTTTTCCCAAGAAAAATAATAGTCTTGTACATTAAATTTTTGTGAAAACAAACTCTACACAATTTTCACGTGAAACTGATTGTCGTGAAAAATCATTTTTTTTATATGGAGTATAACAGTTTTTTCACGTGGAACTCAAACAACTTACGGTGCTTAATAACAAAAAAAAACTTGGACAAGACATAAAAAACCTTTCGTCTACAGTTTTTTTTTATTATAAGAAGTTTATTTTTTACCCTACTTTCTAACCACTATTCATGAGTTAACGCATCTGAGAAAAACACGTGTCAGTTAATTTTTTATCTTCTACATATTCAAGATTCATTAGGAACTGAGGGCTACACCACTATTTAGTTTCCTTGTCAGTCAAGAAATCGATTTCTTTTGTTACTTATTTGTAAAATTGCATATAATTTTTTTATCATAATTAATTGAATTTTAAGCAACTAAATAATAGATAAAATATTAAATTATAAATCGAAATATAAAATAGTTTTAAAATTTTTATGCTGTCACGACGTATTCACTTCACTTAAACTTTTTATACTAATACAGTCTAGACAAACCACAACTAAAGACAAAACACAAGTTAAACGAGTCAAACAGTTAAAGTCGGACATGCCGAATATATGCTACCCTACACCAGACTTACTGAAAGGCAACGAAATTTTAATGCGTTAAAGTGGTCCCAAATTTGTCACAGAATAGTAAAAAATTAAAAAATCCATAAGAAATTTTGAATTTGCCTAATGTTAGGTGTATTTAAGAAAAATTCGGAAATAGGTCCAAATATCGACCAATTTTATCCATGAAATTAGTAATCAGTGTCCCAAATTTCATTAAAATATGTTGATATTTGTAACCTATAACGTGCGAACTAGCTTATAAGCCAATTTTTGAGTGGCCTTTATATGGGCGCTAGGTCTAAACATGAACCAATCTTGACCAAAATCAATAAATAGGCTTTGTCCTCGGGCCACTACAAGTCAATGTACCAAATTTCAAAGAAATATCTTAATATTTGCGACTTGTAACGTGCGCACAGTAATACGTGGACATACACACAGACAGACAGACGGACGGACTGACGAACGCCACTAAATCGAATCAAAAAGTGATTCTGAGTCGATAAGGTGGGCCTAGATCCAATATTTTTTTGTTATAAACATCAGCACGCACTTATTATAACCTGTCCACGTAGTATAGTAAATTATAGTCGATCATGAACGACCTTGAGATACCCTACAACACAGTACGATAAGGGTCATATTCCTTATTATCTGGACAGAAAAATTAACAGTCCAATAAATACAGTGAAAAATCATAATCAAATTGCCGAAAATTTTAATTTAAGCAAATAGGTCGAAATGTGGTCCGATTTGCTTTAAATTTTGAAGCAAAGTTTACGGTTCTAGGTAACACTCATATTCGAAATAACAACCATATATTGACGGTTTTGCGTGTCTAAATACCAATTAAGTCCAATTCAATTCCTACCTATGGGAGGTAGGTGTGGATACGGATCGATTCTAATCAATTTCAATAGGTTTCGTCCTTGGACGAAGAGAAGCTCAAATGGCAAATTTCACCTAAATATTTTAAATATTTGAGACCAGTAGGATAGATGGACGAACGGCGATGTCCGTTCAAAAAATGTTGTCGATAGAAGCTGACAATCTCTTTAAAGTAACTAAAAATGCAGTTATTTTTAACTGTTTAAAACTAACTAAAAAATTATTAAAAAATAACTAACAATGTCGTAAAGTTATATGGCAAACTTTTACTATAAAAATTTTTAAAACAACTGACCACATTGGTAAACACTACTGTTTTGCAGTTAATTTCGTTTTTATTATAAAAAATATAATTTAATATAAAAACAAACAATTTTTTTATTTCGATTACAAAAAAAAATATGTAACAACTTTATCCTACTTAAAGTTTAAAATCAAAATTCTAAGCAGTTCCCCAGTTATTGCGTTTATATGAATTGGAGATATAATATAATTTCGTAATTTTTATTTGCAAACTAAGAATACATATAAGCTAAGCAAGAATTTTAAAAATTTAATTAAAATTTTTAATTTTTAAATAACTAACAAAAATAACTGTTTACTGCAAAAATGCTGTTTTGGTGGTTGTTTATTATAATATTAATAATAACTGATTGAAACAACTGTTCCTGTCAGAATAGTTGTTTTATACTTTTCCATAGAAAAACAACTATTATTACAGTTAAAAACAACAGCTAACATACTTATTACTTCACAAACAACTGTCATGCAGTTACTGTTAAAATTTTTTGAGTGCATTTACGCTCAGATAGGATATTGTTGACTAGGTCGAAACCTGAAGTGATTTTAACCACTAAGTTATCAAAATTCTTCCATTAATATTCATTCAGAATTGCGACCTGTAGTTTGACATCGCCAAATGGACTCAGAAACTGGTCCTGAGTCGATCACTATATTATAAGGTGGGTGGGTCTACGCCCATTATTTTTGTTATTTACAAATAATAACACAAACTCAATATACCCTGTTCCACAGAGTGGTGTAGGGTATAAATAGTATGGTAGTTTCATGTATATCTATGATATTAAATTTATAGTTTTATGAACGGTTAGGTCCGTCGATATATAAAGTACATATAAATATTATCGCTATCAGAAGAAAGAGCATTAGAGGTGTTACAATATAGCGTGGGCCACACACGCCACACCATTTATCAGTGAATTTTAGAGAATTAATTCAATAAATTAGTTCAAATGAAAATTTCTGCAGTTATCGGTCATGTGTTTTGGGGGGGTTAAAAAGTAATATGCAAACTAAGATCGAAAAATTTCGGACTTAAGCAATATTTAAGACAAAAATCTTAATATTAATTTTTTATTTTTTATTTTTACTACGCGAATATGTTGGACTGGTTTGCAACTCTAGTTAAAAAGTTAGAAATTCGTGCAAAAATAAAAAAATATTTTAAATAATAAAACCGGATACCCGACACATAAAATTGGTTTGCGGTTTATTCGACTGCAGAAAAACCGTGTGTGTATTGGACTTACATATTTTTCCAAAGGGTATACTTGTATATATAAACTTGAAAATTACTTTAAACTTTTGTAAAAATTTCTACTCTTGTCTTCTTAAAGTTCTACTATGTTTTGTTAAAAAGTTGCCAGCAGCCATCTAAAAATATTTAATACTATCCCAAGAAATTACAATAAAAAAAAAATAGACTATTAAATATGAAGAGTCCTATCATTATTGCTATGGAAAATTATAACTACTCATTACGTTAATGCTAAATTTCACTTTATTAAAGATACTTTCAATTTGTTCTATGTAGAAATCTAACAAGTAAAATGTTTGTCTTATTTTGCACTTGGCATAAGATTATACTATTCAATGTATACGGTTGTAGAAAGTCAGTAATTTAAAGGAAATTAATCTATAGCAAAAATTCCAAACTATACTTTAAGTTAAAAATATTGTTTATGGAACTGATAAAATATTTATTGGACAGTCCCAATAGTAGACACTAGGGTATCCAATCGGTTAACATCGATAATTCGAGTAAATCTATTCAAAATTTTTGCCTATTTTCCATGGTTATTTTTTTTAGATTTTTGATGGAACACAAAGTAAAGTGTAAAGTGTCTTACAATTTTATTTCATATATTTATAGGAGAGATGGTTCGGAAGTAAATTTTGACTCACACTCTATCACGCTTACAAGAGAAAAATTACAATTATGCACAATCACATAAGAACATTCTCTTTTCTACTCATGTAGTTCACGTCAGTTAATTCAGATTTTACTTACAGATAACGTGAATCATACAAATTCACGAAAAAAATCTTACCGGAATAAATAAAATGCAAAAATTAAGGTAAATTGTGAATTTTAAATTAAAAATTCTACACCCAAAAAAAGTTGACAGTTACTGCATGACAGTTGTTTGTGTAGTAATCAGTAGTTGTTGTTTTTAACAGTAATTATAGTAGTTCTTGTATGAAAAAATACAAAACAACTGTTATGACAGTTATTTAAAAAAAAACTACTAATGAAAATTCGATTCCTACAACTGACGGGTTGTTGAAAAATTATCATATAGAGACAATCTGACAATAAAATATAAACAGTAATACAATTTAATGGAAAATCACTGATGTTAGCTTCTCCATAGAAAAAGACAAAAACTAGATCTAGTCTGATTTGCAAATTAATGTGTTTATAATTTTTAGTGAAAAATGGTTATTCTTCTTCTTAACCTCAAACCTACTAAAAGAAAATGACTGTAATTTCGTAACAGTTGTTTAAATCAGTTATTTTTAATATCGTAATAAACAACTACTAAAACAGTAATTTTACGGTAAACAGTTGTTTTTGTCAGTTATTTAAAAAATAAAAAGTTACATTGAATATATATATATTTGTTATTACTGATATATTCCTAGTTTGCAAATAAAAATCAGAAACTTGAATTGAATCTCCACGCGTAAAATCTAAAAGCATAATAAATGGAGAACGAATTGGAATGTTTACCTCAAATTTTAAATAGGCTGAAGTAATAACACATATTTTTCTAATCGAAAGAAAAAAAATATTTTTTTTTATGAAAATATACTTTTATAATTCCAAATGAATTAAATGTAAAAAACAGTAGATTTTAACCATTTTGTAAAATGTTTTAAAAAATTTGTAGTAAAAATTGGTCAGTTAATTTTACGACATTGTTAGTTATTTTTAATGAATTTGTTAGTTATTTTTTAACAGTTAAGAATACCAAATTTTTTTTTTATTTTAAAGGTAAATAACTTTGTCGCCTTTTTAACTGCATATACCTTTGTTTTAACTGTCATTTTCAGTACACAAAAAAAAAAAAAAATGAGTAAAATAATTTGTAAACAGTTTCTAATCGCACTTAACTATTTTTATACTGATTTTTAGTACAATTTTTTTAGTAATCACTTTTGCTATTCCCTTATTACAAATTACGGATTTTTTTTTACTAATTTTCGCTGCTGATTTCAGCAAAATATTTTTCTAATTTTTCAAAACCGAGTTCTAAATTTAGCAGAAGAAAATTTACTAACTTAAAAAATTTTATTTACAAGAATTCGGTGATTTTTTACAATTCTTGTTTAGTGTATATATTTTTCCAGCAAAATCTTTCATTACCAAATAAGTGGTTATATAATGAAACTTAAAATTTTTACTACTTATAATTCGGCGTCAGCACTAGTTACTTTTGTTAGGCGAAGCCGTTTTTATAAGCAGTCTGGATTACGCGCGACTACTTATTTATTTATAAAGATAATGCGAATTTGGTAACTACATATTTTTTAACCACTAGTAAGTATGTATGTAAGTAAGTCGTATTATTTAACAACTTGTAACCACTTATTTTTTAACTGCGTATAAGCACACGAATAACTACTTATTTTGGTAACTACTTATTTTATATACTTTTATAATGCAGCGAGTAAGCGGGTGCACAAATTTTGTGCGTTTTTTCATGCAGCGAATATGGACAACTACTTACAAAAACGACCTTGTCGAACAAAAATAATGAGTTTTGACACCGAATTATAAGCAGTAGACCCTAATTCTACTGCTTATTATTTAGATATTAGTAATGAGCACCCATTACTGAGATTTTGCTGGGTTACTATTGATACGTTCTTAGTTTGGAAATAACACTCGGAAAACTTTATTGTATCTCCAATGCATGAAATGCCAATAACTGGAGAACCGTTTGCAATTTTTACTCTAAATTTCAATTTTTTTTTTAAGATTTTACAGTTTTTTATTTTTCAGTACACTTTTGTGCTAATTTCAGCGGATGGATTTTAAATTACAGTTTACAACAATTTACTGAAATTTAGTAGCTACAACTAATTATTGATACTAATTTAATTGTACTAAAGTTATGATATTTAGTAAGTTTTTTTAACTGATTTTAGCAAATCGATTTTGAATTGCAGTTTACATAAATTTTACTAAAATTTAGTAGCGGCTACTAATTTTTTATACTAATTTTATTGTACTACAGATCAGTAGACATGTGTTGCTTGCTAAAATTAGCAAAAAAATAACGCTGGGCTCAAAACAGTTAAATTTCCCGTAATAACAGCAAAATTTTAAGTAGCCATTACAGACTTTTTTGGTTAAGTGTAGGCCCAAGGACAAAGTCTATTGATTTCAGTTATAATTGCTAACGTCCATATGGACTATATTTCCGACTTTGTCTTAAATATACCTAAAATTAGGCAAAATTAAAATTTTCTTACTGATTCCAAATTTTTTATTAATTTCTAGACACATTTTGTCACAACTGCATTTCAACCCATTAAAATCTCGGATCAAAACATTATTTGACTTTTAACAAGACTGGTTTGGGGTATCACATAGTCAGCATGCCCGATTTAAACTTTTTACTGTTTTTTTTTTTGTTTAAAATTGTGTTCTTTCAGTCATTACTTTATGGCAATTATTTTGATAAACAATATTTTATCTTTGAATAATTGTTGTAGTTTTTTT
Organism: Leucophora obtusa; assembly: GCA_949987735.1. Taxonomy (NCBI): domain Eukaryota; kingdom Metazoa; phylum Arthropoda; class Insecta; order Diptera; family Anthomyiidae; genus Leucophora; species Leucophora obtusa. The sequence continues at coordinate 46,505,422 of OX465295.1, forward strand.
TTTATATATTTTAGCTTTAATTCATAAGTAGAAGACATAGCGTATGATGAATATTTATTGCATTATCATTTATTATTACTCATATGTAATATGACTTAAAGAATTTATACTTTTAAATTTTTTTACTTGATTTACATTTTAAATTACATATTTACAAAATATTTCAATTAAAGACTAAATGAAACTAAACAAACGTCAAACAGTAAAAATCGCAAAATGTAAAAAAAAGAATAAACAAACAACATAAAAAGGAAATATATGAAAGAAAATTGTCGCCGGCAAAACGAATTAAATAAAAATAAAAATTGCAAGAAATATTTCCCAGAGATCATTCATTCATTGAACTAGCAAAAGAAAAATTTGTTTCAGATTAAATGTACCTCTCTTACTCAGAGAATCTAAAAATATTCATTAGAAACGATTGAGGCACATGATGTAAACACACCCACTTTTAGTTGTTGTAAAAATAAAAACAACTACAAACGTCTTTAAGACACATGCCAAGTTACATGAAACATTACATGCATGTAAACAATTGTGCATACCACCACTTCTACGTATTTATATAGAGACATATCACACTTGGGAATTGTTCATTACCATGAAATTTTATTACCATTTGTTGAAAAGTTAATTCTTGTATAAACTCGCTTAAAAGATTATTTATTTATTTTAAGAATTCGCAAGTAAAAAATTTTTGTTATAGTTATATATAATCATATAAAACTTTATATAAATACCCGTGAAAAAATGTTTTTTCAATTTAATTCGTAAAATAGTTTTATACAATTTAATAAAAAAAAGGCCCAATTACACAAAACAAAAAAAGAAAATAACAAGTTTCTGAAACTGATTCTGGCAGAAGATACCAAACCAAAATGTACGAGTGTCGGCGTTTTAAAATTTTACGTCTGGCCCTATGTTTTTGGGGGTTTAAAGTTTCCCCCCTTTTGCAAATGTTTATTGTGAATCGGCATAGGAAAACATGTGAATCTTCAATTTTACACCCAACCAAAAAAGTCTGTAATGGCTACTGAAAATTTTGCTGTTATTACGGACAATTTAACTGTTTTGAGCCCAGCGGTATTTTGTTGCTAATTTTAGCAACACATGTCTGCTGATCTGTAGTACAACAAAATTAGTAGAAAAAATTAGTAGTCGCTACTAAATTTTAGCAGAATTGTTGTAAACTACAATTCAAAATCGATTTGCTAAAATCAGTTAAAAAACTAACTAAATATCTATAATTTTAGTACAATGAAATTAGAATACTTAATTAGTTGCAGCTACTAAATTTAAGTAAATTGTTGTAAACTGTAATTTAAAATCATTCTGTTGAAATTAGCAAAAACGTGTACTAAAAAAATAAACAAACTGTAAAATATAAAAAAAAAATTAATAAAAAAAAACTTTTTTCTTTCGATTGTAACAAGCGTTGGAGTCAAAATTGCTAACGGTTCTTCAGTTATTAACTTTTTATGCATTGGAGATACAATACAATTTTCTGAGTGTTATTTCCAAACTAAGAATATATCAATAGTAACAAATATAAACTAAACAAGAATTGTAAAAAATCAACGAATTCTTGTAAATATAATTTTTTTAAATTAGTATATTTTTCTGCTAAATTTAGCACTCGGTTTTGAAAAATTAGTAAAATGTTTTGCTGAAATCATTAGCGAAAATTAGTAAAAAAAAATCCGTAATTTGTAATAAGAGAATAGCAAAAGTGATTACTAAAAAACAAATTGTACTACAAATTAGTATAAAATAGTAAAGTGCGATTGGAAACTGTTTACAAATTTTTTTACTAGCTTTTTTATCTGAGTGTAGGTATAGGCTGTGTTCAGGTTCAAAAGACCCGTAAGTTTAAAGGTCAAAGGGTTAAATGTTCCGCAAAAATATTTATCATAAAATTCTACTAATAGGCTCTGAAGATATTAAAGTTGAAAATTTAACTTCAATACCAGAAATAAGCCAAAACTTAAAAGGTGTTCAAGGGTTAATTTCGTGCTTATTCAGAATTTTATATGTGGGCACTGTGATGTGGTTAGCGTGTTAGTCTGCTACACATAAGGTTGAGGGTTCGATTCTCACTGACCGATTCTCAATTTGGAAAAATAATATATATGATTTTTCTATCGCTCATATATATTGCAGCGTCCTCCTTCGGTGTTCCCATAAGTAAAATAATAAAACAGGGCTATTAAATAAACAACTTCAACAAAGTTCGCCAACTCTCCATCAGATGGCGTGCAACAACTGTTCCAAGATTCAACATCTCGCTCAATTACAGTGTTGCCATATTTGAAGCCCTTCATCTTTCACCATCTTTCATCTCTTCTCTATCCCATTTCCAGAGAAAACAACACGTTAATTAATAATTTCCTGAGTGTTGCTGCATAAAAAAAAATATTACTCTCCACTAGGGAGCTCCAAAAAAATTTTTTTTAGAGTTTTTAACCGCGCTACTACCTGGAAATATTTATTTGGGTGTAAAACTACGTCCGCCAAAAAATTAGGATAATCGGACATCGGGAAGACGTGCCGCATCGGCCCTGAAGTTTGGAACACGGACTACAAGGGGAAAATATAACTTTTTGTGTATTTTCTCGAAAACATTGATATTTTAAAACTAATTCGAATTACAAATGCTAAATAATCTTGATTTAGAGTGAACTCTTCTTCTAATAAAGCAATTAAAACTTAAATCGGTTAAAAATCAGCCGAGTTATAACAATTTCCCCAGGCAACTGATGTGTTGCAGGCCACTTAGTCAAGAAATTCGGCTGCAAATTTTAAAATTTATTGAAATAATCTACTATAGAAACATTTTTTTATTCTATAAGTTCCAGAAACTCAGATAAGAATTATTTTTTTATATTGCGTTTTGCTAACTCGTTTTAAATTAGTGTCAAAAAGGTCGGAATTCTCAAACACTGTTTTCAAATCTACAATTTTAAATTTTTTTAAAGAATTTTTAAAAAATCAACAATTGGACTTATTAAGAACATATTAGAGATTAAAAACTACAAAAATTATAGGAATTCCTTTTTTCAGAGATTTTCTTCGAGCGGATTTCGAGAAAACAACGATTTTTGGCATTTATTTAGCTTTTAGGTAAGTTTTTCATTTTTCTTCTTTTAATTCCACATGATTTTGGCCGGAATATAACAACATAAAATTAAATACTTCATTCCTAAAAATTAGGGCAAAATATAAATACATTAAATTGCCCCTGTGTAAGGCCAGAGGTCAAATTTGAGGAGATTTTAATTTTTTTTAAACATATTAATATAACAGATATTCCTGAGCGGATATTGATGGAACTTTTTAATATTATTTTTCTAAATTTAAAAATATTATTTTTAATTTTAGAAAATTAACCCTTAAGTGCTCTTGGGGCTTTTTTGACCCTATGATGAGAATAGACAGATCTTTAAATACAAACAAAATTTTAATATTTACCTTTTCATAAAATTTTATATGAATTAATATGAAATTAAAAAAAAAAAATTTAAATCGTTTCAAAAATTAATTCTCGTAAGTGGACAAAATTAAAAAAAGCTTTTTTACTGTAAAAACAACAAAAAGTTAATAATTGAATAAAAAAAGTTACAAAAATTTTTTTCGCCCTACCAAGACTTGAACCCGCAACCCTTTGATTTCTGTTCCAGCACGTTCCTAACCCCCATACAAAATATTATCTTCTTATCACTCATAAAAAAGAACTTCTGACTAGCTTATATTCATTGCAGCTTTGGATGTTGTTCAAAAATCCTTCCTAAAGAAGAACTTCTTGGTGATGTAATGAAGGAAGTGATTCATTTAGAAGTTATTCCATTTACTTTTGCTGGGCAATATTTGTGCAACAGTCACTGCGTGATTTATTATTTTCCAATTTACGTGATAATACAATTTAACCCACTTCGCTAATACAAATTTCTTACCCAGTTCCATTTCATTCCCTTTGTTTAGTGTTCCAATTTCATTCATTGTATAAAATTATATATGAGCATTAGCATGAGCGAGCATATTTCATCCCTGATTTTAGCGAGCTTTCTCCATGTTTGCGGTTTTGAAAAGCCTATTGACGCATTATCAGTGGTAATGAAATTTAAAACCATTATGTAGCATTAATCAATAAGTTCAGATCCTTAAATCATAATCATTGATAAAATCAATGCTAATGGAAATAATTTCGTTACAATTTATATCAATGCAATAGTGATGAAAGTAGTAATTAATTAGTCCCATGTATAATGCAAATATTTATCACAAAGAAGACATAATTTTGTAAAATAGTATCTACTTAAAAAAAATTCCATCGTATAAATAAGGAAACATTTTAGTGTATCTCTGTATATGTGTAGTAGTAGTATTTGTAGTAGTCGTAGTAATTTTCTATATACATAATTGAAGGTCAATTACAACACTCCTTTGTGGTCGTATTTTTTAATTTTTTTATATTTCTATCAATCACATAACGATAAACAATTAAAGTTATTGACTTTGACTGGGTTTCTTAAGTTTTTGCAAAGTGTGCGATTGCTGAAATGAATAGTCAAGCTCAATGAGGTATTTTCTTTTTCCTTTTCGTTTATTATTTTCATTTTATTATTTCTTATAAGGCTACAATGCTTAATAATTAGAACTGTAATGTGCAACTTATGATAATATAGGGGCCATGACTTATATAAGTTTTGTAAAAGTGGGTTTCGAAGTTTGTTTTTCTTCAGTACTATATCAAATGCTTTTTTTTAATACCTATTTAAGGCATTAAAATCATAGTTGAGCATTAGTTTACTAAGTATTATTATAATTATACTTGAAAATTTTCAAGTACTAGTACAAAAATTCATAGGAATTCGAAGTGTCTACATTTACTAAATTAATAACTGGTAAATATTTTGCATGCCTGTTCTGATGACTAAATTTCACTGTGGTGCCAATTTAATATTTTTTGGTAGAAATTAAAAAAAGATAAGAAATTGTAAATTTTCAACTAGCAGTGCCAAAATGCTTTCGTTTTTGCAAACAAATTGGCAAAAAGATAATAGGCCTATTTTTTAATTTTTTTTTTTTTGTTAAAAAATCCACATTTTGTTTTTCAATTTTCAAAATTTAATGTTTTTATTAAAATCTAATACTTGTTCGCTAATGTAATGTGAAAAAAAAATTATGAAATTGTGTAAAAATGTGAACACAGGAATTGAAATAAGCTAAATCCAAAATGGATTTATAAAATAAATAAATCCGTTTTAGATTTAGCTTAATTTAGCTCTAGAAATTGTATTTTCGCAAAATTTAAATTTTTTCTCTCGCATTATATCAGCGAATAAATGTTAGATTTGGGTAAAAATTTACATTTTGAAAATTAAAAAACAAAATGTGGATTTTTTAACAAAATAAAATAAATCCAATGATTAAAAAAGTCCTAATGTATAGGGCCAATACGGACGGATATATGTATGTTAAAATTTAATAAAACAAGTTGGGTGTGAGATATCAAGGAATTTTTTTGTTTTGTTTGAATGATTTTATTAATGACATTATGTGTGGAATAGATATTGTTTAAGGGTCCAATTTTCGATGACTCTGGCGGATAGAGCGGCCTGAATTTGAGATATGGGATGGGTTATGTAAACTTTAAGGGCACCAGTCGTTTGCGGCGTATTGGCATAGACCTTTGACTTAAGGGAACCATATAAGAAAAATTCTTACGTGGTCAAATCGCACGATCTCGGTGGCCAGTTCACGTTGCCTCTGCGGAGATATCAACAAAATAAATTAATTCTGTGGGGATGATGCAACGACAAGGAAATATAATATACACTTCTTTAGGGACGGCTCGAGCCTTGACGGCTTATCCCTTGGGATCTACTCCGCTAATGAAATGTCGGGATTCGCGTAACAACCTGTAGGTTGTACAAACGGCTCTACTACGAGATGCTGTCTTTCAAAGTTAGGAATCATCTGCTGAATTTAAAAGTGTCGGTATTCGCGTAGAAACCTACAAGTTGAACAAACGGTTCTACTGCGAGAGGCCGTCGAATCTAAATTGGTCTACTTGGGTGATTTGTGGTGTGACAAGACACATATGGCTCGCTCTAACCCCGGTACGCTTCTTTCACTTTCCAGGAAGAAGATTATGCAATATCAGTGTCAGTCAGCCCACCCTAGACTGCTTTTGCCCACCCCGGAATTTAAAAAATATCAATTAGTCCTGCGTTTTTGTTTGGGAAAATGTCTGTTTGTTGGAATCAAGGGGTCATCTTATCTTAAATATTTCTTAAATGAGAAATGTTGTTTGAAATATTCTTACTTAAGAAATATTTAAGAAACCAACCGATCTAGTTCTTATTATAAAACAGGCTCTAAGAATTTTTCTTTAAAAGAAATTATTAGAATCCCAGAGTTATTTCAATAAGTATCTGAAAACAGTTGACACGGAAATGGAAATGGATTTTTAATACGAAAATATCTCAGAATCTGTATTGGTGGGATAAATATCTTAGATTTAATAGTTTTTTAAAGAAATAATTAGTTAAAATCTAACAAGGAAGTTACTTCAAACTAAACACTACTATTTTGATGAAATATCAATATGTTGTAGAGAAAAAATTCTAAGATGAACATCTCGCGGTTTTTTATCACCTCGGTAATTAAAGTGCCCAAAATATGGGGTTGGAATGGCTTCGTCCGAGGTGGACGAAAAAATTAGACAGGTTGATCTTAGATTTCTTTTCTCTATCAAATATCCAAATTTTATACAAATCTGAGAGTATAGCTTGGATTATATTTCTTGTACGAGGTTTCTTCAGAAAAATATATGCAATTTTCAGAGTTTTCTGTAAAAACATGGAGCTTCTCCCACCAAGATTATTGAATTTCGAGAGATATGAAAATTTTATCAGAAGGGAAAGAGTCATTTTTAAAATTTGTTTTTTCTTTTGTATGAAAAAAATGTTAGCATAATGTCGAAAGTGTTTTTAAGAGTCTGAGAATGGGCTAAAATAACACCCGAATATAAATGGGTCTCTTGCCCACCCCAGAAAAATGTTCTAGGTACGCCTATGAAATTTTGAATTACAAATTACATTATATTGGGTGTATAGTTTAAAAACGCGGGATTCACAACAAATGGCGTATTTTTTATACATGGTTTGTGTCTTTAATAATTTATATGGCATTTTGGAAGGTAAACATCTGTCATTTATTCTCACTTGGGGCCTATTTATCTATTACGAAAATACTCTAAACGATAGCAATTGCCAATAACTTTCGTAAAAAATATATGGGAAACAAAAACAAATATTCGTTACTTTGCTTTCGTTTAGACCATTTTCGTAATGCATAAACCGGGGCTTAGTTATTGAACTAAATATGTAAACAAAGTTTTTTCTGAAGCGAGCATTGGCCGAAAAACGCCCGCAATATGCGACCACACATAACGCCGTAGTATTCCAATATGACAACGCTCGGCCACATGTTGTAAGACCGGTTAGAAAACAATTAAGTAAATAGTGGTTGGGAAGTTTTGCATCACCCGCCTTATAGTCCTGACCTTGCCCCGTCCGACTACAATTTGTTTCGATCGATGCAGAACGCTCTCACTGGAATACGCTTCACTTCAGAACAGAGTACCCGAAATGGGGTTGATTCGTTCTGGTTCTGTAACCAGTTCCATGGAATCGGTTGCAGTGTAACTTGTTCCGGAACTTAAAATATTTTCGTAGGTAGTTATAAGGTACTAGCTATTTTAAGATATACATATGTATTTAAAAAATTAGTAGGAATAATGTTTTTCTTACGGAAATATAAATTAGTATCTTTAAACACAAATAGAATATAATTGCTTGTAAATATTTACAAATTTATTTACAAAACTCTTATAGTAAATAATGTATAACACTCAATAGTATTATATAACAGAAGCAAAATTCTATTGACCTAAATCAATAATAATCTTTACAAAGAAAATAGTTTTAGAAATAAATGTAAGTTATATACAAATGTGGTAACATTTAAAATTCATAATTGTTGAATTTATTGTGCCTACAACCCAGAAACTTTTTTACACTCCATGATTCCCGTTCAACGAAACCTAAAAGTAACGTATAACTGACTGAGAACCCGTTCCAGAACCGACTCTACGGGAAACGATTCTTCTTTGGATCTATAAACGATCTTGCTTTTGGACCAATTTCAAACAAAAATCATTGCTCATAAAATCAGCAGTAGAGAGAGCAACTAGTTCTTTGGAATAGAAAATTTTGCTGGGATATTTAGATTAAAAAAAAGTAAATCAGAAATTTTTGGTCATAAATTTTTGTTAGCCGATAACAACTAAAAACTTACTATTGGGTAATACTACTTACTAGGGATAACGTAGTATATAGTACAGTCAAAACCCGGTATAACGAATGATATATAGTCCGGTTCATTCATTTTACCGAAATATTCTTAATATCGCAATTAAATTTTGAATGAATTTTACGGTATCTTTAGAATTTCTAAAATTCTAGAGATTATAAAAAATGTAAAAGTACTGCAATATTGGATACACATATAAACTAGAAGTTTAGCAACAAAAAACCTCAAGGGGGTAATTTTCTAAAACACTTCGGTGAAGTGTTGCGTTATTTCTATAGAAATTGTTTTATTACAAAAACAATTTACATTGAAAGTTCCCTTCACTTCACCCAAGTGTTTTACGAAATTAGGTACCAAATTTCATTTTTATTTAGACTATTTTTTGCAAACTTTTTTTCATATTTTGAACTGTTTGCAGTTAGTGCAAACAATGAGCTCTTTCATTATATCGCGTTTTCGTTATGCCCAGTATTCGTTATTCCGGCTGTATGTATTTCTATAAGACCTTAATCATTGAAAATAATTTATTATCTTCTAAAATATTTTTACTTATGCACGAGTATTTACTTAAATATTAAAAAAAAAAAACTTATTTGATATTTCATGCAATAACCAAATGGGGAATAAATACTTAAATTTTGAAAGAAACAGATTTATTTTTATTGTTATCTTAGATTACCTGCAGTTAAAAGCATATTTTAACGGCAGAATTAGGGCTCGGAAGTCCGTGTAATAAATGTTTGTTTTCGTTAGCTGCAGAGCTTTAAAGAATTAATTCCTTTTTGGAATGAATTCCCAAAAATTTAATTCAATTCTTTAATTCAAGGAATGAATTCATCAATAAGACATAAGCAGGAATTAATTCCTGTGTTGAATTCAAAGAATTCAAATTTATAGAATGAATTGCCTGACCAAAGCGTAAAGAATTAAAATTAAATAATTCATTCACTAAAGAATTGATTCAACACTATTTAATTCAATTTGAAGTCAAGGAATTCAATCAATTCTAGTTAATTCAACTTTTGGCTAAGGAATTCATTCAACTATGCACTTAATTCAACTTTTGATCAAGGAATTCATTCAATTCTAGTTAATTCAACTTTTGGTCAAGGAATTCATTCAATTCTAGTTAATTCAACTTTTGGTCAAGGAATTCATTCAAGTTCAACTTTTGGTCAAGGAATTCATTCAATTCTAGTAATTCAGCTTTTAGTCAAGGAATTCATTCAATTCTAGTTAATTCAACTTTTAGTCAAGGAATTAAATTTTTTTCGTTTAATTCCCTAGGAATTAAAAACTTAATTTAGGGAATTAAACGAAAAAAATTTAATTCCTTGACTAAAAGTTGAATTAACTTAATTTAGGGAATTAAACGAAAAAAATTTAATTCCTAGGGAATTAAACGAAAAAAATTTAATTCCTTAGGGAATTAAACGAAATAAATTTAATTCCTTGACTAAAAGTTGAATTAACTAGAATTTAATGAATTCCTTGACTAAAAGTTGAATTAACTAGAATTGAATGAATTCCTTGACCAAAAGTTGAATTAACTTGAATGAATTCCTTGACCGAAAGTTGAATTAACTCGAATTGAATGAATTCCTTGACCAAAAGTTGAATTAACTTGAATGAATTCATTGACCAAAAGTTGAATTAACTCGAATTGAATGAATTCCTTGACCAAAAGTTGAATTAACTAGAATTGACTGAATTCCTTGTTGAATGAATTCATAAAATTTTATGAAGGCATTAGAAAAAAATGAATGAATTCCTTTAATATAAATCGAATGAAAAAAAAGGAATTCATTCAATTCCTTAAGTTTGGTCAGGGAATTCATTCCCAAAATATAAATTCAGTTCAAAAAAAGGGAATTAGGGAATTAATTCTTCGAAGCTCTGGTTAGCTGGAGAAAAATATTGACCAAATTTCTTTGAAAACAACAAAATCGCATCGATTTGTTAATGCATATTTTTTCTTTTTTTGTTGTAAATGCATAAAGATTGCTATTTTTTACATATTTTGCTATAAATGCATATTTTAATGCACATTTTGGCATATTTTGCTAAAAAGTCATGTTCTTTATAATTTATTTATAATTTATTATAGGTAATTTGATAATTTGGAAAATGTATACGTATCTCCTATAGAAATAAATAATTTTTCAAATTTAAAAGTATTTTTTAATTTGTTTTTTTCTCACAAGAAAAAATATAAGAGAAATTAAATTACTAATATTTCGACGATCGGGAACCAGAACTTTCAGAGTTCAAGCCACTCTAAAGACAAATAATATTAACATTAAATTAATAATAATAAAAACGTTAAAAAACTAAATAATAAAAATTATATTTAAATCTTAAATGCATGTTTTTCCATTTTTAATACATATTTTATGTACATAAAACACGATCATAAATGCATGAGCTTCCGAGCCCTAATCATAATAAAAACATTTAAATCACATTATGATTAAATATTTAACACTTAAATTTAATATTTAGAGTATTGATAAATGTGATTTAACCATGGATGGTAACTGAAACTAATCCGGTTAATGGTAAGGGTAAAGCTATTTTAGATAAGTTAGTAATTTTAAGGGTAATGCTATTTCATTGATCGGTATCGGTATTTTAAGAATAACGGTATTTCCGTTATTTTGATAACGGTATTTTAAGGTTAACGGTAGTCAGTTATTTCGGTGCATACCGCATTTTTTTTTTTTGCAGAAAACAAACTAAAATAAAAATAAAACACTTAATTTATGTGAAATACTCAAGGTTGGCAACCCAAAGTAACGGTATTTCATTTGTATCGGTATTACCAGACGCTCAACTGTTGCTAATCCGCTACTCAACAATCTGGTGAACGATTTGATTAGCTACCGCTAAGTCAACGTGTTGTGGTAGCGCTACCTTGTTTTGGTAGCGTAAAAAATTTACGCTACTTGTGAGCAGTTAATCAGTGTATTCCTTTACTCGAATTTCTTACTACTTTTACTACAATAGGAAAATTTTGTTTACTTTTTGTATTGAATTTTTCCAGCTGTAGTAAAAGTAGTAACTTGTAATAAGTAAACGAACAAGCTTAATGACACGATGGGTACTTTTTATATTTCGGGAACTGGCAACACTAATGTCAATTGCTAAAATCTGGTAACACCATAATAAAATCTGACATTTTTTGGCATAAACGTACTCATAATGTTTTGATGTATAATAAGTGCTTTTTGTTTTGTTTATAGTGAGTTAAGAAAATCAATTTGGCCAAAATATGTAAATTTCAAGAGAAGGTTTTCGTTGGATTACTTTTCACAACTTTCGACGTGGATTATCTCATCAAGAATGTGTTGATGAACTCAGTCCTTTATATGGCGATAAAGCAGCATCAAAAACGACAGTAGGTATATCGCTGGTATAGTCAATTCAATAGTGGTCGTAGTTCGGACGCCGACGAATTCCGTGAAGGTTGTCCAAAATCGGTTATAGTGCCACAAAACATCGTCATGTGACATATCGTGAGATAGAGGCATCCTTGCACATTAGTTCCACTTCAATACATTCAATTTTGCATGAACACTTAGTTGTAATAAAAATTTGCTCTCGTTGGATACCTAATAATTTATCAATCGCTCAAAAAGAGGCTCGTGTCGATTTGTGTAAGGGAATGATTAAAAAGTTCGACCGTGGTGCTTCAAAAGACGTGTATAAAATCGTGACAGGTGACGAATCATGGATATATGCGTATGAGCCGGAAATAAAACAGCAATCGACCGTGTGGGTATTCCAAGACGAGCCAAATCCAACAAAAGTTGTTCGTGGAAGAAGCACAGCGAATGGGTCATGTGGCCACTGTTCCACTTGAGCAACGTATGACGGTCAATTCTGAGTGGTACACGACCATTTGTTTGCCGGAAGTCTTCGGAGAAATTCGTAAAACCAACCCCCAAAGTCGAATGATTCTCCATCATGACAATGCGAGTTCTCACACATCTCGTCAATCAGGTGAATTTTTGAGCAATCAAAGCATCGAATTGATGACTCATCCTCCGTACAGTCCTGATTTGGCACCCAATGACTTCTTCTTGTTCCCGAATATCAAAGGTAAACTGCGTGGTCAATGATTTACGAGCGCTGAAGAAGCAGTTGAAGCGTTCAAAAACCATGTTTTGGAGGTGTCTCAAGAGGAATGGAAAAACTGCTATGACAAATGGTTTGAACGAATTCAAAAGTGTATTGATCATCAAGGGGAATATTTTGAAAAACAATAAGACCATTTTTATTTGAAAATGTTTGTTATTATTTGCTATTCCCGAAATATAAATAGTAACCCTCGTACATCAGCTGTCGTTGATACATAGGGGGTAATTTTCTAAAACACTTCGGTGAATTGTTGCGTTATTTCTATAGAAATTGTTTGTGTTACAAAAACAATTTACATTGAAAATTCCCTTCACTTCACCCAAGCGTTTTACGAAATTAGGTACATATTTTTTTTTTAAGAATAATAAAATCAAAAAAATCAATGGAACTTCATCAAATATTTTTATTTTAAAACAAAAACAAAAGTAGCATCGTTCGCTAGAGTAAGGTAATCATAAAGCGCTACATATCAATTGTAGCGGTAGCGGTTTTCTCTGGAAAACCTGCCCAATGTTGCTAGACCAAATTAAAAAAATATTAGCAATACGCCTGTAGCAAATCAAGTTTTTATTAACAAAACACATAAAAATATCAATTAAATTAAAATTTTGCATAAAAAAATTTATATTTTTTGTACAAAACTTAAAAAAAAAAATTATTTTGCTGGAAACCAACTCACTACCAGTACGATACTGGTATTCGGTTGTTGGTATCGGTTACCAATTGGAAAGGGTTTTGAAATGGATAACGGTATTATAAAAGTATTCGTTGCCAACTTTGGAAATACTCAGTAACCCCGTGCAATTATCAAGGCAAGAGAATTAAAACTAATCGTAGCGTTACGAGGCAGTTCGAAATGTTCTTAGCCTAACAATGAAAAACAAGAGCTAGACTTTTAAAATTATTTTATTTTTCAATATAATCTCTTGAAACTTCAATACACTTAGTCCAACGTTTTTCTAGCAATTCTATCCCATGATTAAAATAATTTTCCTGAAGCTTCTCAAAATAATCGTTTACAGCTGCCATTTTTTTTTTAGATTTGGGAACAGGTAAAAGTCAGAGGGAGCTAAATAAGGGGAATAAGGTAGGTGGTCAAGCAATTCGTACTACAATTCATTGAATTTTGAATTTTCATTCGAATGCGTTTTTGATCAACTGTTAACAAATCCGGCACCCATCTTGCAGAAAATATTTTCATCTGTAATTCTTAATGCAAAATAAAATGTACTCGATCGTTTGAGATGCCTATGGCATTACATATTTCATGAACTTTCACTCGTCGATCGTCTAATACCATATCATGGACTTTAGCTATGATTTCAGTTAAAAGGGATTTGAATCGATAACGGTATTTTAGCAGTATTGTCACCAAACCCGCATTTAACATGTTTTATTATGACCAGTGCAGCGACTTTCATGCACTTAATCGAAAATATGCGCTTAAAATATGCAGTAAAAACTTCAAAATATGCACTTAAATATGCACTTAAATGGAAATATGCACTAAAAACAAAAAATATGAACTAAAAATCCAAAAATTAACGCTTAAAACCAAAAAATGCACTTTAAATACATATATCGATTTTTAAAAATCGATTTTATTACTCGAGAGCGTTTGGTTAAAAATTAAATCCAATATAAATGTATAAGTAGATGACAACTGGATGTTTGCCTTCTAGTTAAGTACTGCGTTAAGCACCGTAAGTTGTTTTTCACGTGGAACAATTTCACTCGAGCTTTAAAGGCCTAAAATTGCAATTTAATTTATAAAAATTAACAATTTTTTAATTTTATAACAAAGACACAATCACAATAAACACAAAATGTCACTTTTTTCCAAGAAAAATAATAGTCTTGTACATTAATTTTGCGTGAAAACAAACTCTACACAATTTGTTTCACGTGAAATTCAAACAACTTACGGTGCAATAAAAATCATAAAATATGCACTTAAAAGCAAAATATTCTAAAAAAATATGCATTTATAACAAAATATGCAACAACCAATCGATGCCATTTTGTTGAAAATTCTTTGATTCGGAAAAGTATTTGGTCAAAATCATTTTTGGATTAATGACTACAAACATGCATTTGCATGAAAGTCGCTGCCCTGATTATGACTTATTAAAATAGTAACCAAAATTTGCCTTTAAATTCTATGAACGTATGTTAAATATTGTTATTTTGTATTCTGTTTAGTATTTTAACACATTTAACATGCAATGAATTGTTCACTTCACTTTCTTTAGACTAATGTCGTATATGGGTATTTCCACAGAAAGGTCCAACGTGACCTAGCTCCCGCCAAGAAGCATTTTGATTTAGTGGTTTTGTAAAAACTGCATAAATTTGAAATTCGAAAAAAACGCTTTCTTATAAATCAAAATGCTGCTCGGCGGGAGCTACACGCAGAGAAAATATATGGTTGCAATATCATAACCAAACTATGGTCACTACTGCCATACATGGTTGTTGCAATCAAATTATTAATGTATTAATCATACTTTACTAATGATATGATCGCATATAATCATTTTATAGTTAAAATCTCTCTTTTTCGGTTATCATATTATTTCTCTCGTCTACAATCATATATTATGTGGACAATCATATTCCTCTCTTCGAATTGCAATCATATTATTATCTGATTTGAGAGAGATCATATTCACAATCATTGGTATAGTTTCGACAACCATCAGATGATCAGTATATTTTTTTAAGAGCGTCATCTATCAGTTGGCGTCAGTCTTGTTTAAGATTTTGTAAAAAGAAGTTGTAAGAAGCACTAAAATAAATAATATATAATATATGTATTAAAAAAAATATACTTAAAAAATAGAAGAATATCTTATTGGTATTAATACCAAGAAGTCTAGAGAGATATAGATTGTCAAGCAATCCCCAAATAATATTATTTATTAATTATATATAAAAAGTGTTTAGTGCTATAAATGAAGTGAAAAAAGTATTTTTTTTTTAATTTTTTGTACTCACGAAACAAAAAGATTGTTTCAGGGCGTCTATAATAACAAAATAGCAAAATTAAAAAAAAAAAAATTTAAGTGCACAACGAAATTATCATAATGTTTTCGTACTGATCATATTCTGCTCACAAAATTGTCTTCATTACCATAATATGATCATGAGGAAAATATTGTGATCATTAGCAACATAATATGATCACTGAGAACATATTATTATGATCATTTCGGATGCATTGTAAAATTGTATATTTAACAATATTTTTCTACACGCTGTTATCAGATGTTTCCATAATTTATTTTTAGTTAAATATAAGTGATAACTAAAATTAATTTAAATTGTTTAAGTTTGCAAATTAGTCATTAAATTAATAAATGTACTATTTTGAATAAAACAAATCACAGCTATTTCACTCACCTTCAAGAGAATGCTGGGAAAACACTATATGGATCATAGTATGACATACAGGACTATAATATGATAATATTGGGATCAGTTTGGAAACATAATGTAGTAATTAAGGGATCATATTATGGTAGAAAAAGGTATTTCATAATATGATTGTCGCAATCATAAAAACAAAAATATATGATGCTCTTCGAATATGGTCATCCCAACCATATTTTTTCTTTGCGTGTAGGTTTTCATTTTAGACCCATAGTTTCTTCGGGTAGTTTTCTTAAAATTTACTGTAGATCACGTTTCTGCTATACGCTTCTTCATTTTTTTCGGACCCATACAAATTGACCCACCCTAATATACATATATCAAAAAATAAATGTATGTCATATCACTCTACCTACTATGGGTTATATTAAGTCAGCAAATTGTAAAATAAACTATTATATTTCCAATCATATTAGAAAATCTAATCACAAAAAGTCTCACGCAATGCGCAGAGTTTGCATTTTTTGTAAAAAAAAAAGAAAAAGTCAACTTCCACTTTTGTCACATAACGTGATTGCTTAACATTTTAGGACCATGTAGTTCGATTGTTTTCTTATCTGTTACTAAATAGATTTTTATTTATACAAAAATATAAAGCAAAAAAAATTGAAATGTTTCCTTATTTTTCATTTCATTGAAACGTACTACTGCCACGTTTGTGATCATGGAAATGCCCATATTCGTGTTTTGTTTTCATTATTTTCCTTACAATTTCATTGAATTGATATTGTTGAGATTTAATGATTTACAAAAATGCTCACGTTATAACTGTCTTGAATGCTTTTTTAATTAAATCGCACACCTTTTAATTTGAGATTATTATTTTGGACTCATTTTCAAAAACTATTTGGGTCGGGTATCTTATCTAAAGAAATAAATACGGTATTCATATCTGTGGTTATGCCCTACATTTTGGATATTTTATGACAAATTAGCAGGCCTCGCTATTTTGAAACTGTTTTGTAAACTGGGCACACATAACGTATGAGTAATTTAATAATATACATAAATCATACGCCTTGCTATCTATCATCATACACATTGAAAGGGAAAATTGTTGTTCTTTTAATTATTTACAAAAATAAGAATACTACTTCTCTGACGAAAAATGCATGTTAAAAACAGATACATAAGCTCTATCTTCGGTCATACCTATCAACGCTAAGTATTTAAGGCAAATCTACGTTTAACCGATTAAAGTATAAAAAAATTATAAATAGCTACTGTTTATAATAGTTGCAGTATACTCAAGCGTATGCTAACAATAGTTTTTAGGAAGTAATGCGAAAAAGTTATGTTATATGTCAAAATATATAAACGTTGAGTTTCCAAAGTTGATAATTATCCACGTTGCAAGTTAATGTGCAAACCAAAAGTAATGTTTTAGTTTTCGTCTCAAAAAAAAATTCAAATGCAGGGTATAGCTGACTAAGAATCAGTTTTTAGAACTGATTTTGGGGGAGCCAGTTCTGCTTTGGATCTATAACACCAAAGTAGAACCGGTTCCGGTTCTTTTGGGGACAATTTCATACTATAATACACGGCTTTAATATACCCTACACCAGTTTGAACTGTTAATCGTCGTCCTTGGGCCCATGCAAATCAGTATAGGAAATTTCATTAAACTAGCTTCATATTTGCGACAGTAGCAGTGGAAAATAGATAAGAGCATATTTTTAGGGGACCTTTATATAAGCAATAGTTCTAAATATGTACCTTCGTGCTCGGGCGCAAAACTTATTATACCATGTCCACGTAGTGGTGTAGGTATAATCATCGGTACACTCAGATAAAAATGTAAGTAAAAAAAAATTTTTAAACAGTTTCCAATCGCACTTTACTAAGAAAGGCCAAAAACTAATTCGAAGTTATAGATTTATTACGTATGTCCACTAGGAAAACATGTGAATCTTCCATTTTAGGTACACTCAGATAAAAAAGTTTGTAAAAAAAATTTGTAAACCGTTTCCAATCACACTATACTATTTTTATACTGATTATTAGTACAATTTTTATTTTTAGTAATCATTTTTGCTATTCTCTTATTACAAATTACAGATTTTTTTTACTAATTTTCGCTGCTGATTTCAGCAAAACATTTTACTAATTTTTCAAAACCGAGTGCTAAATTTAGCAGAAAAATATACTAATTTAAAAGTATTTTTTACAATTCTAGTTTAGTTTATATTTGTTACTATTGATATATTCTTAGTTTAGAAATAATACCCAGAAAATTTTATTGCATCTCCAATGCATAAAACGGCAATAACTGGAGAACCGTTTACAATTTTGAAACGGTTCTCCAAGCTTCAAGTACGATGAAGTAATTACACGCTTGTTACAATCTAAAGAAAAAAAATTTTTTTTAGATTTTACAGTTTTTTTATTTTTTAGTAAAATTTTTTGCTAATTTCAACTTATGTAATATTTTACATAAGTTCGCTGAACATATCCTGTACTTAAAATGGAAGATTCACATAGTTTCCTCCTAAAATCCAGGTTAATGGGACATTTGAGCACCATTTCTGAATAAGTACGAAATTAACTCTTAAAAGCATTTTAAATTTTGATTTATTTCTGGCATTGAACTTAAATTTTCAAATTTGATGTTTTCAGAAACTTATAGTAGCATTTTATGACAAATTAGAGGTCAGAGATCCAGTTATTTTGGTTATATGTAGAGTTTGCTGTTCGATTTTAATCGAAACCGAAACCGCGGTTTTCCAAGCCTCAAAACCGAAACCGAAAACTGACAAAAATAAGTCGGTTTTAACAAATACTTTAACTAATTAAAATAATTAATTAAATTGCATATTATTGAATCTTGAATTTCAAAAAGGCTCAGCTTCTATTTTACAAAATTTTGTATTTAATTGTAATAAACATTTTTTACATTAAAAATTGCTTTAGAGTTTTTTGTTTTTGTTATTGTTATTACGGATAACATAAACTAAAGCCTGGATCAGCCAGACGTAAACGTAAACGTATCTCTGCATAGCTGAATTAATAAGTTAAATAAGAACAGGAGATGTGTTGTGTTTTTTGTTTCATTCTTATGCATGCAATATAGAGCAAACGTAAATATACAACGAAAATCTATTCACAACAGATTTTTGTTGTGTATTTACGTCTCGGTTTTTATAATTTTGAAAAACCGAAACCGCGGTTTCCAAATTTTACGGTTTTTAGCAAACTCTAGTTATATGTATTTATAAAAAAGTCAAAACACAAATTTGCTCAGTTACAATATTCCAATAATGCGCTATATGTTATAAATCATATTGCACAAAAAAATTACAAAGTTTGGTAAACATTTAGGGTCATATGCCTAATCAGTTTTAGAATTTATAAGTGACTTATAAAACAAATTTTCCATACAAAATTCATTTTATAAATGTGTTATAAGGTTTTCAAATTATTATGCATAGACACTTTAATATTTTAAAAATTTTATATTTTACTCTATAAATTTCTAATGTTTTTTGGTTTTTATTTTAAAACTTTTTATAAAAGTTACTAAATGATTTTTTTGAAAAAAATGAAATACTAACTTTTTATTTGATAATAAAATAAAAATCAAAAATTGATCTGTACTGCATACCGAAAGATGATGTAATACATACACTGTTCAATCTTTTATTAGCACTAGTTGCCGTCATAAGGATTTATAATTGTTCATTTTTGATAAAGGGAGAAAATCACAAACTTTTATTATTGCAAAAAAAAATCATGTTTGGATTGTTTTTATTTTCTAACGGAACTTTTTGAAGACATGGATTTATGGCTGAAAATTATTGTTATGCTATTTTTGGCGCTTTACTATTCCCTATGGGTTAAAATTTTTGAAAAATATTAATTTTCTATTTTTCTCTAAACTATGCGCAATCCAAAAATAATAAATAATTCGATGTGTATTTCGAATTTAATTTTTAAAATTAAAAAAAAACTTAAAAAAATTATCTTAAAAAAACAAAAATTTAATATCGAACACAATAGTAGTTAAAATCGTCTTACAAAAAATAAAAATGGGACGTATATCAACCATTGGTCGTCAAAGGGTTAATACAACTGGAATTCTGTTATCAGAGTCAAATTAGTTCTGTCTTATACTACATTTATACCTAAGCAAAAAATACCTGTTTTTTGGCTCTTGTAGTTTTTAACTTGTCAAAACGCACACAAAAAACAAGCAAAAACTAGTTTTGTACAAAAACTAAGTGGTTTTTGCTCAAGTATAAATGTTGTATAAATTAGATTTCTATGGTCACAACTGAAAAACTCTGCTACCACAACCGAACCATTCGATTGGCTACAAATGCGAGTGTCAGAACCGAATCTGTTTCTTGGGTGTAGGCTAAAGACTTATTTCCGGTTAATTCCGATGAAATTTGAATATGTGATAAAGGTGAAGTAAATAGAAAACATATATATATTTTTTAGCAGCCCGATCCTACATTATACAATTTTGTTGTACGGAAAAATATCTGAAAAATTCATATAAATTTGCATACATCGATGAAGTACTCGAAAAAATTAAAATTTTAGTATCCATATTGTTTATGTCGTGGACCCAGGGATGCCATATAGGTTCGGTCGAAGCGATTTTATTTTATTTTCTTTCTCTGCAACTAAATAATATTTAAGCTACAAAAATTGGCAGCATGGAGCCCATTCTTGTCAATAATTTCGCTTTTCAAAAATTGCTTTTTTTTATTCCTTAACTCTTTCACTACCCTTGTACACTACAGTGTACACATCTTTAAAAGAATATATAAAATTTAATAGTGCAAAAAAAAACTTTATACTTTTTACAAATAAGTTTATTAGGATCTTGGACTTAAAATAAAAATCATTATATGTATAAGCAGTTCAACATGACAATATGGTCGCGATATTTGTTAATGAAGTCTAATTTTTGGAAGAAATCATAATCTCCGTGAAAAGGGGGTTTTAGTGTTTCTCCTAAACTAATGAAGATAGATAATTGAAAATTGGCATATAGCTTCGTTTTATGATGAGAAGAAAACCAACCAAAAGATTTTTGGCTACTCGAATGTTTAAGAGGTAAAACGGGGCTCAGAAGTTTGAAAAAATCGATTTTCGACCGTCATTTTTGATTGGTAGGAGGGGGAGGGGGCGTAATATGTTGCATATTTTTTTCTAATTTGAGGACCCTTAACAAGAATCTGAAGTCAAAATAACGATACATCCGCAAACAAAAAGTACGAGAACTCATATGGGGAAGTTAGAACGGATAGAGATTTACCGCCCACTACATCTTTGAGGTTCCAACCCTCCTCTACAAACCAACTTTGAAGGTATTGAAGCTGTATTTTACCTAAACAATTGCAAGTGACGAAACCCTCCGGACAGTCACACATGCCTGTGGTCGTCCAGGGGTTAAGGATATAAGTTCATAGCTGGTAATAAAATATTATTACCAACTATGGACAGCAAAGCTTTTCAGCAACGTCTTCTTTACAATTCACTATCTTGTAAGCTATAAAAGTGACCACTCTGATGTTTACATATAAATTATGGAAAATTTTATGCCTACTTTATGATAAGCTTTATATCTCATAATCGGAATTTTTAATTTATTTAATTGAAAATAAAATACAAAATGTGATTTTGAGATATGACGCATTTTATATTTTATAATCAGCATTTTTTAACTTATTTTTAATTTAGCCTACTAGAACGTTTAATATTTTCCATGGACAAAGTAAGGACTGATTTTTGTGACGTAAATCAGAACAATAATAATATTGAAGTTCTCAAAATCAGGCGCAGTCGGCATAAACGACTTAAAAGTTTTGTGCATGTGTTAAATCATTTGACGGCGTTTAAATGTTTTGAAAACAACACCAAATAGATTTTATTCTTAAAATAAACTTTCGTTTAACATTTTTTTTTAATTTCAAGAGAAAATGTAAAACTTTTTCAATGCGCGAGAAATATTCGAAACCCTATGTGTGCCGAATTAAAGTAAAGGTTGAGAGGGTAATCAAAACTGGGTCGATTGTCGACCGGCGACAGCAAAAGTCGTCACGATTAATTTAAATTCAGCGACAATCGACCGTCGACATTTGTTGACGTTTAGAAAAAAAAGAAAGCAAAACAAGAATATTGTTGTATTTGTTTCACCACAATTCTTCACCAATTCAATTGGTCTTTCACTAATTCTTGTTGCTTTATATTTTATTGTATTTAATTTTGCTTTTTTGCCGTAAAGTATGTATTTTAAATTTTAATTATTTTTCTTCTGTCAAAAAAATAAAGTTTTTGTAAACAAGGTACGAATTTTTGCAGCTCTAACAACTCTGTTCTAATGGCAACTAACAACTCTGTTCTAATGGCAATCTTTAATTAGTTAAAAATATGGCAACAATTTCACAAATATTTTAAGTGTGTATTAGTGTGTCGTCACGAAAATAGAATAGATTCTATTCCGACGACAAATCGCCGGGAGACATGACGACATTTTGCTTCCCATACAAAATATATGAAAAAGCAACTCTCGTTGTCGTTGTCAACCCAGTTCTGATTAATCTCTAAGTCTAAAACGTATAAAGTTCAAAAAGTTCCGAACAGAAAGCTAAAAAATACTTTAATGCCAACAAAAGACAAAAATTCCTCAAAAAAAAATTTTTTTTTTTTATTTTGATTGTTGTGAAATGGACGACAAAACTAATGTTTTAGCATTCTTTTCGCAGCTTTCTGTTCAAGAATTTTATACAGCTGATAGTAGAGGCAATGTTTCCAAAAAGTACCGAGCGACAAGCAATCAAAATTTCCCAAAAAGTTCCTAGTTTGGCAAACTATTTGTAGCTTCGGCAAAAGGAGACAATGTGTAGTTAGTATGAAATCAATAAATTCGGATTAAAGAGTGTATTCAAAAGTGATTACTCCAATTTCTAAGACAGTATAGTGTTTCCCAACTTTTCTGGCTAGATTTAGCATCATACCATTACAGTGAAAAGAGCATAGTGCAACAAATATTGATATTTTTGTACAAAAAGAGATCAACAAATTCCTAATTTTCAGTTTACGATGACATTGCTCCATGTTATATGCTGTGTAAAATTCTTGTCAGGCAATGTACCGGCAATTTGGAACGCAAAATATATTCCGTCATCCATTACCACGTAATTATATTTTGTTAATTGTTTTTCATAACAACGTCGACTGCGTATTTTTTATAGGAAATTTTGTTTTGCATTCGTATCTGGACATACCTGAACATTAAAACATTTGATTCCAATACGCTGTTTGACATTCGGTACAAAATTATGCGATTTCGTCATTTTACTCGCGAATGAGCCAGTTTAAATATTGGGATCCTTTGGGACTTTTAAGTCTATTGGGCCATGCACACCGCTACTTTCATGCTTTCTTTCGATTGTTAAACTTTCATGAAAGCTTTTAATATAAGAGCAAATCAATAAGTGATTGATTGACCTTTTGAATTTTCCTTGTAGCTAATTAATAGTTTTCTAGTATTTGTAGGCATTATAGAGAAATTGTTATACTGGGAAATGTTTTTAAGCCGATTTCGCTGTAAAATTAACTGTAAAGTTAACTGTTCGGTTGATTCCAATCAGCCCAACAAATTCAATAAGTAAAATTTGTTCACACTGCTTCAACATACCAAATAGCTACTAATCACATTTTCTGGCCGTACTATTCGGTCGGACAATACTAATTAAAAATCAAACACTGCACAGAGAGAATTTTGCTGGACGAGTTTTAATGAAAATTTTCAGTAAGCTAATGAAGTTTTCTTCACAAAGTAAATGAAAAATTTCATAAATATGATGAAACTAGTTTTAATGAGACTTTTTCATTGAGTATATGAAAGTTTTAATAAATGAAATGAAATTTTTTCAATATTTTATGAAAAATTTCATTAATTCAATGAAAAGTTTCAATGGACGAGTTCCAGTGCAACTTCGTTATTTTTAGGTAAAAATTCATTATTATCATGCAGATATTTCTCTCAGTGTGCTACCATCAAGTACCATCTGTTAACCGCATATTAATATTTTATGAAAATTTCGGCTAAGATCCCCTTTTTCGGGCGTTCCTCAAAAAAAACTATCTAACCCCCCCCCCCCCCCACGAAAGTTTTCAGTAAACTATTGAAGTTTTCTTCGCAAAGTAAATAAAAATTTCTAAAATTTAATGAAAAAGCTTCATATATTTTATGAATCCAGTTTTAATGAAACTTTTTAATAGAGCGTATAAAACTTTTAAGGGGGGTAAATACTGTAACAGCAGCGTTTTAAATAACAATATTTTTATAATTTAATTTTTCTATTTAAAATATATGTTTTTACAGTGTTTGCAAAATTATTAGTTTTAAATTTTACCAACCAAAATCTACAGGATTGGCACTTTATTTTATTAATGGCATTTTTTAAAAAGGCAAAATCGGCTGCCACTGTGCAGCCTTCTTTAATTAACGGAAAATAAAAATGTAAAGTGATTCTTAATCCCAGATAAATTCTCTAGTCCTTATCGTGGCCCGATTTTTACTTTTTTAATTTTTTTTTTAACAAAGTTGCCACACAAGCTTAAAAATTTTAACAACTCTGTTTAGGACGATACAACGTATAGCACACCCCTTGTGAACAACCTAATTGATTACTCTCATAGCTTATAAAAAGTCATCAGTACCCGCCTCATATGACGTGCCTTCGCCCACCATCGAGAAATCGTCATTGGCTTTTCTTTAAAGACTGCGTGCAATTCTTGCATCTTTGGATGTAATTCGTATCTTTTTGTTATGCGATATAATAAACAAAATAATCGAATAAAAATAAAATATTAAAAAGAAATTAAATAAAAATGCAAAAAATGTTATACGCAATTTTAACGCTTAGAATATTACTTGAGACTAAAACATATTTAAAAAACATGTGGAAATTTTATTTCTCCGAATTTTTTACTTAAATTTTCAGAGCATATAGGGAATAGTATGCTCTATCCAAATAAAATATAAAAAAATTTTCTTCTATAGTCGATACCCTCCTTAATTTTGCTGTTAAAATTTCCATTTCTTTACAAATGAATTTTATTTTCACATAAAATGACAAAACTGAAATAATACTTTAACAACTAATAAATTCTGTCTGCAGAAGTTTCCTGAGTACATGATCATTGAGCAGGATTTTATGATTATTTATGATCATTTAATGTTCACAGTCATTATATAATGTTCTTAAATCATATTTTTCTCTGCTTATGCAGAAATAGTTTTACGAATGAGTACAACATAAAAAAGTTTCCAACTTCCTCGACGCATTCAAAGTTAATATCTCGCTTAAATATAAACTTTTCGTATTTGCATAGATGATTGCTCAAACAAAAAAAAATATGCAAATGAATCGTAAAAAATTGCTTACAAGTCATTTCTGGTACGTATTTGAAATATCATAAAAATGAGTTGAACGGTATCACAAAATTTTACCATATTCGGCGTTTTAAAATGTATTGGAAACAACGATTTTTAAGATAACAAATATTACAAAAAAATCTTACAACATTAATCACTAGGCTTTTCCGCAATGCATTGTAAGTAGAATATTGTGGTTTAATTTACAGTTATAAAAATATGTGGATAGAAATATTGTTCCTTACCTTTTGAGGATCAGTAACTGCAACCATTTTAAGTTTTTCTTAATATAAAAATAAGTTTTGCATTTAAAAATACACTTCTTTTAATAACGATTAAACAATATTAAAATTATCTTAAATTATTTTCGGTCATGTATCAGACTACCGATTTAACAACACTGCGTATATGTTGAAAGTCAATGTTAGACTAAACAATTTCTTAAGCAAATCGCTAAATAACGCAGCTAAAAAGTAGTTACTTACTTGTATGTACGTTTGTATAATACAAGTAAATGATGCCGCTAAAATGTTTAAATACAATCAACACAAACACACACATAATCACACATAGGGGTTAGTAAGAATTGTTTTTTTATCTTTTTTTTGTATTAGCAGTTTAAATTAAAGATGAAGAAAGAATCAATTTGTTAAAGAAAACTGATGTTTGCAATAAGGAAACTATAATTAAAATTCTCTGCAGGACGTATGTACGTATGAGTGTTAGAATTATATTTCGAATAATATTCATCATACGCTAGGGGAAGGACTTGTTTATTAAAAATTAGAACTTGTGTATGTATTTATTTTATACCACATTTATACCTGAGCAAAAACTACCTGTTTTTTGGCTTTTGTAGATTTTAACTTGTCAAAACGCATACAAAAAAACAAGTATAAACTTGTTTTTTATAAAAACTAGGTCGTTTTTGCTCACGTATAAATGTAGTACTAATATGTTTCTTGCTTATACTAGTTTATTCAGACAAAATATAAAACTAGTAGTTTTTAAATTGTTCTAATTTCTGCTTGTTAAAATCGATACAAAATTTTAAAGCAAATACCAAAAACCACAAAAACTATTTACTAGTTTTGGGTTTGTTCTGAATTAAGTATTCAAATGGAATTCAAAAATATTTTAATCCAATTTCTCACTATGGTTACTTGATTTGTTTTCTTCGTCTTCAGGTTTTTCGTAATGATGGAAATTAATAAGTTCATTTAATTTATTTAAACCTGTTAAAAACGTGGTCGATATTATTTTATCCAAATATTCGATTATATATTGTTTAATATGATTGGTATACAACTGAAAGGATAACAAAAACAATATTATGATTACTAGAAGTTACATCGATTCAAGAATAAAATCATAATAAGTGTTCTAGAAATATTGAAAAGCCCAGATTTAGTTGAAATAAACCTAGCAAAATCTCAGTAGTGGGAGCTCATTACTAATATCTAAATAATAAGCAGTAGAATTAAGGTCTACTGCTTATAATTCGGTGTCAAAACTCATATTTTTGTTCGACAAGGTCGTTTTTGTAAGTAGTTGTCCAAATTCGCTGCATGAAAAAACGCACAAAATTTGTTCACCCGCTTACCCGCTGCATTACAAAAGTATATAAAATAAGTAGTTACCAAAATAAGTTGTTATTCATGTGCTTATAAGCAGTTAAAAAATAAGTGGTTACAAGTTGTAAAATAATACGATTTACCTACATACTATGTATATACGTACTTGTGGTTAAAAAAAAGTAGTAACCAAATTCACATTATCTTTATAAATAAGTAGTCGCGCGTAAGCTGGACTGCTTATAAAAACGGCTTGGCCTAACAAAAATAACTCGTACTGACGCCAAATTATAAGTAGTAAAAAATTTTAGTTTCATTATATAACCACTTATTTGGTAATGAAAGATTTTGCTGGTAATAATATTTTTGAACATGCACTCCACGCCCAGCATTGGTCAAAAATGTCATAATTTTTTAACAAAATTTAATGTTTTTGAATATACATACGTAGCAAAAAAAGTCATGCCACTCAGATCAATTTTTTTAATTTTAAACCATAAACCAACATGCTCCAAAGGATTTGCCTCTAAATTTCCCGCCGCCCGCTCAAGAAGATCGGCAGGGGACCAAATTTTGTGGAAAAAGTCATATTTTCAAAAGCATTTTTTTTTTTTTATTTGTAAAAAAATATATCGAGAGCCTGTATTCAATACGCTCTATCGGAAGATTTTTCGAAAATGACTTTTTGATGGTAAACTCTTCACTGATGACAGCTATATCTCTGACAAAAATTTCAGAAAGAAAAAATGTATTTCAGTATCCTTTTTTCATTATTAGTTATTCCTCTATTTTTATGAAGGCAATATGGTCTATCGGAACATTATGGTAATCGATATAATATTACTATATATATTGAACAAAATTGTACCCTACAGTATAATATAGAACTGTGCCTAATATATTAAAGTCGTTTAAATGTTTGTTTATTAGTGTGTCCTCTAAAATACGTTTTCGGAATTTCCAAATTCGGTTTTCCATATAAAAATTTATAGAATGACGTGCTCACTACGGGGAAATATATAAAGTAACAGATTAATTTTTGACCACTGCTGCGATTAAAGAAAAAATTATAGTATTTCAATAAATTGTGCTTTTGGATATTGACTTCCCTATTTTTTACAGCGATCTTTGGTGTAATTATACCCACACCACTACGTGGAGAGGGTATAATAAGTTTGTACTGATGTTTATAACACCAAAAAATATTTGATCTAGACCCGCCTTATAGTATACCGATCGTCTCAGAATCACTTTTTATTTCGACTTAACGATGTCTGTCTGTCCGTCCGTCTGTCTGTCCATCCATTTTTGTGCGCACTCTACAGGTCGCAAATATTAAGATATTTTGATGAAATTTGCTATACCGACTTACGTCGGCCCAGGGACGATTTTGGTTAAAATCGGTCCATGTTAGGACCTAGTGCCCATATAAACGTCCCCCCCCCAAAATTGGCTTGTTTACACGCTGCAGGTCGCAAATACGAAGATATTTAAATGAAATTTGGTACGCTGACTCACATGGTCCCAGGGACAAAGCCTACTGATTCTAGATAGGATCGGTCCATATTTGGACCTATCGCCCATATGGGCTATATTTCCGATTTGCTCCTCTTTTTTCATTTTATAGAAAATTTTGACACAAGTCTATTTTAACCCATTCGAATTTCGGATCCAAACATTAGTTGACTTTTAACCAGACTGGTGTAGGGTATTACATAGTCGGCATGCCCGACTTTAACAGCCTGTTTTAGGATGTTTATTATGTACTTGAAGTGGTGAACTTAAATAACATGTTTGTCTAATTTAAGTAAATTAATTGCAAGGTTTTTTTTTAGAATTGTACCAAAATATTATACAAATCTGCTCTCACTTAGACCTTTGTTTCAGGGACGTCTATTAAATGCATCTTATCAAAAGTTTTCATTCAAATGTTTTTTGATAACAAACTATTCAGTCAAAATTAATAATACTTTAACCAATTAACCATTCGATGCAATGTATTTAAATTACAATTTTTTAAAAACTACAATGATGTCAAACTTATTCGCTTTTTCAGCATTAGACCTGGTCGAGCTAAAATGGTCCAAGTGGTGAAATTATGTTTAAAGTTAACTTTAATGATTGATACAAAGCTTACCTTTCCAAATTAAAGAATACACAGGATATACTGAACCAAAACCCTTACATATACAGTTGTGGCCAAGCATTGAAGTCAATTCAAGTTTTCTTCTATTTTTATTGTTGTTGCCTTTATTTTTAAAAATCAAAATAGTGCCTAAATTTGCCACGAAAGGCAAGGAGATAGTTCAGAAAATTGTACAGAATTTTAACGTAATGTTTGTTTTTTCATTTTTTCACTTGTTTTAAGTGGGCGTGGCTTTTAACGAAAAATTTGCGATATAAAACTTTTATCAAATTACATAGTAAAATTTAGGCAGTACTGATCGGTTCTATACAAACTGTATATTTTTGGAAATCCTATAAAATTTCCTTAAGTCTTGCATTATTCTTATCTACAAATAGTCGCCAGACTTAAAAGTGCAGCACTTTAAACATGACCAAATTTTTCTTTGTTTTTAGCGATTTTTAATAAAGTTAACAGCACTAAAATTTTAAAGTGAATAGTTTTATGCTTTTCTTACCACAATATAGCAAATCAGTCAGAAATTTTTTTTACGTTATAGTAAAAAGCATTTCATGTTAAAATTTCAGTGTTGTTAATTTTCTTTTAAAATCGCTAAAAACAAAGAAAAATTTGGTCATGTTTAAAGTTCAGCAATTTTAAGTCTGGTGACTATTTGTAGATAAAGATAATGCAAGACTTAAGAAAATTTTATAGGATTTCCAAAAATATACAGTTTGTATGGAACCGATCAGTACTGCCTAAATTTTACTACGTAATTTGATAAGAGGTTTATATCGCTAATTTTTCGTTAAAAGCCACGCCCACTTAAAACAAGTGACAAAATGAAAAAACAAACATTACGTTAAAATTCTGTACAATTTTCTGAATTTAGCCACTATTTTGATCTTTAAAAATAAAGGCAACAACAATAAAAATAGAAGAAAACTTGAATTGACTTAAATGCTTGGCCACAACTGTAGGTCAACTCCCAATTCAGCCTAGTAAATGGAAACATCTACAAGATTTAAAGCCTGTTATACACCAGAATATCATTACTTTCATGATAATTTAGCTCAGATGAAGTCAAAGTAACAACAAGAAATGAAGAAATTCTAATAATTTTTTTTTCTGTAACTTTTGTTTATTTTTAATTTTTTTGTTAATAAAATCTTATATGTTAAAAAATTATAAACAAATATTCAAATATTTTCCGATTTGAAAATAAGAAATCCAAAACATTTACGATAAACAACATCGAATCATTAAAAAAATTTCAATTAAGGTCAAGTATTTTTCCGATTTGAAAATAAATCGTAATGCTCGAAGTCAATTTTAACCGAAAATCGATCCATTTGACATATATTAAAAAAAAACGTTCGAACTTTAATAAAATTGCAAATTATATCATAAAAAAATCAAATGTTTATTACTAGGGCAAGCAATTTCATGCACTTAAAAATCGAAAATATGCGCCTAAAATATGCGGCTAAAAAATACAAATATGCATTAAAAACATAAAAAATATGCACTTAAAACGATTATATTTGCAAAAATAGCGCACTTTAAAATATAAAAATATATGTAAGATAGGTATTTTGCAAATAGACACAGAATTCGAAGCTTTTCCATAGGTAAATAAAGTTTTAAAAAATGTTTATTTTTAATAATAAAGAAAAAAAATTAATTTTTCATTGAATCGTATCGTATAAATTTTTTACAATTTAAAAAATGTTACTAAAAATTATATATTTGCACAAATATGCATTAAAAACACAAAATATGCATTAAAAAGAATAAAATATGCATTAAAAAGGCACCAAATATGTATTTTTGTCAAAATATGCAAAAATATTCAACAACAAATCGATGCCATTTTGTTTTGAATCTGATGATTCGGATAAATATTTAGTTTTTATTAGCTTTGGACTATCGAGAAAAAACATGCATTTGCATGAAATTCCTTGCCCTATTTATTACTTTGCAATACGCTCTATCGGCATAAAAATATTCGAAAATTCAGTTGCAATACGCTCTATCGGACAAAATGCCCTATAACGCCGCAAATAATGTAAAATGTTGTATTTTTTTATATGTAAAGTTCAGTAGTCATATTTAACAAATATTGTGGAAGAAAGATTACTTCATATTTAAGGAATTTAGGAATAAAACAGTTTTTTCCATCTCCTGAAAAATCGTCCTTTTCCGATACAGCATATTGAATATAAATATAGGCTCTCGATATATTTTTGTAAAATTGAATTTTTTTTTTTTTAATTAAAAAGTAAACAAGTGGCATGCATTACAAAAATCATTTCGTTAATGTTAATAGTTAGTTTTACATAAAAAGTCAAAATTCTACACCCAAAAAAATACATAGTTGATGAACACTATTTTTTCAACTATAACATAGGTGAAATAACCCTCAGTATGTCATAGTGGATATGAAGTAGTAAAAGCCAACTATGTTTAATTTGAATATACAGTGAGCAGCATAAGTCATGGTACCCCACTTAAAATAAAAGTGTTTTTAAAATTTCTCAAAAAATATATGTATTACAAAATATGTAATATTTATTTTTATCTCATGTATTAATTTGTGTACTATAACAAACCAAAAAATGAGTCATGTAATATGCGAAACAAAAAAAATATAATTCGGAATTTGCAACTACTACATATTTTTGCAAAGCAAAAGTCTTGGTACCCTTCAAAAGCATTTTGAAAAAGCCATTGCAGCTATGTTGTTATTAATAAATCTGTTTTGATATTTATAACGGTACATTTCAAACATAATATATGCATTTCTAATTTGAAAAAAGTATCAAAAAAATTATTATTTTATTAAAAAAAAGTGCGGTAACATGATTTGTAAAAATGTCTCGAAGACAATTAACAATTGAGGACCGAAAAATAATAATTAATAGCCTCGAAAGGGGAAAATATTTTCAGAAATTGCTAATATAATAAAAAAAAAGCAAATCGACAATACAAAAAATTAGTAATCAATTCAAAGAGGAGAAAAAGAATTGAAAATAAACCACGAACTGGACATCCTGCAAAGTTAAGTAATAGAGAAGATAGAAAAATAAAAGCTAACATTAAGGAATATCTAATTAAAAGTGCAATTAAGATAGCTGCAGAGTTGAACGCATCTTTTGACAAGTGTTTCTGCAGACACGGTACGTATATCGATCAAAAGGACCAGGTACAATGCTCGTACAGTACGCAAGAATTCTTACATTAACGAAATAAACAGAAAGAAGTGCATAGATTTCGCCAATGAGTATAAAACAAACACAAATGAGTTTTGTGATAAAGTCATTTTACGGACAAATAGAAATTTAACATTTTTGGATCAGACGGACGTGCATTGGTATCAAAGGTTTAAAAGGCTTAATTCTTTCATTCACTTTTTAAAAATTAATGAAATTTGGTTTAAATTTCATTCCTTAATAGCATTCTTATGGAATTAATTCGATAGCTTAATTCCCTATAGCTTTAAATTATATGAATTCATTCTATTTTGATTGAATTCTAACTGAATGAAACCAATTTACTTGAAATCATTTAATAAAAAGGTGAATGAAAAATGACTTGTTTTCATTCACTTAATCAAATGAAAAATTTAAATTTGCATGTAATTGCTGAAATATTAGCATAATACAATGAAAAACGTTTAAAATGCATCTAACAGAAATAAATAGTATCGTATGCTTTGTTACAGCTTGTATGCTTTGGTTTTGATTATATGTTAGTTTCAAACTACACTGCACTAAGTGAATGGTAATAAAATTTCTTCATTCAATTAGTAAAATGGTGAATGAACATGCGATTTGAATGATTCAAGTTAGGAATTCATTCAATTCATATTAAAGCTTTGGGAATGAAGCTTATGAATGAATTCTTTACGAATGGTTTAAGGGAATGGTACATGAATATTTTTAAAATCTGAATTTAATTTTTCGTGAATTAAGTTTAAATTGAATTAAGTTTTTCGAAGCTCTGATAGGTATGGAGAAAAAATCTTAATAACGTCATCCAAAGAATACTCGTCAAGCACGGAGG
Organism: Leucophora obtusa; assembly: GCA_949987735.1. Taxonomy (NCBI): domain Eukaryota; kingdom Metazoa; phylum Arthropoda; class Insecta; order Diptera; family Anthomyiidae; genus Leucophora; species Leucophora obtusa. The sequence goes on from OX465295.1 coordinate 46,538,531, forward strand.
TGGTGATGTCATGGTATGGGGCTGTATGACAGCAGCAGGAGTTGGTAATTTGGTTATTATCGAAGAAATAATTAACAAAATAGTATATTTAAATATTCTGAAGAATAATCTGAATAAAAGTGCTGAAAAATTTAAAATTCGTAATGATTAGTATTTTGAACAGGACAATGATCCTCAACACACTGCTGCTGATGTAAAGATGTGGGTTGCATACAATACCCCCACATGTTTAAAACCCCTCCGCAAAGACCCGATATGATCCCTATTGAACGCTTGTGGGATCATTTAGAAATATGATTGCGTTGTCATAAAATTTCTAATAAAATTCAGCTCAAGGCTATGCTTTTGACTGAACGGCAGCAAAAAGTTCGAAATTACACAGTAAAACTTGTATAGTCAATGCCAAATCGATTAAATGAAGTTCTTCGTCTTTAGGAATATCCTAATAAATATTAGGTGTATGATTATAATAAAAAATCTATCCATATTGTAACTAATTTTCGTCTTTTCGCAGGGGTACCAAGACTTTTGCTGTGTAAAAATATGGAGTTGTTTTGAATTCATAATTATATTTTTTTGTTATGTATAGTACATGACTAATTTTTTGTTTTGTTATAGTACACAAGTTAATACATGAGAAAAAATAAATATCACATATTTTGTAACATATTTTTTGATAAATTTTAGAAACTCTTTTATTTTACCTATTGAAGAAGTCACTTACAACGATTTTGTAGTGGAAATTTAAAAAATATACAAATGGCTGACAGGGTCTACAAATCTGTTTGTATGCATCTCGTTTTCTTAAGTAAATACAAACGTTTACATTTTTTATTTAAAGTATGTACATTTAATACATTAGGTGTGTTTCTTTACTTTTTGGTTAAAGTTCGGTAAAATGAGAGTAAGCACAAAATCCTCTCACAAAATGACAAAATTACCCAATAGTACAGGAACGCAAAAAACCACTTTTCTAGCCCAAAAACTTAATTCAAAGAATAATGTTAAACAGTGATGGGACTTGAAAATTTTTGTTTTGTGCCAAGTGTGTGACTAAAATGTGCCAAATGGGCCTTTATTGTGCCAAAACTCAATTTTCACTTAGAACCCGTGTTTTCAACTTTCATTTGGTAAATGCATTCTTATGGAATTAATTCTATCTTGAATTCTTATGGACTTAATTATATTTGAATGAATTCAAATTTTCTTTCAATTAAAAGGTGAATTATAAATTAAATTCATCCGATTCTTATTAAAGATTTGGGAATGCAGCCAATGAATGAATTCTTTAGGAATGGTTGCACGGAATGGTTTACAAAAAACCAAATTTCTTTTGCTTATTTCTTTATTTAATTACAATTTTTAATTTAATTTCACAATTGTTTTTTGTTTATATTTGCATCAGCTGTTTTACCAAAGTTTACCCGAAGAAAAAGTCTGGGTAAATTTTGGTAAAAAGAGAAGCACTAATACACTCTCATTAGCGCTCTCATTAACCCAATTCTCGAGTACGGTAACGCTTTTGGGTAAATTTCGGTAACTTTGGGTAAATTTCGGTAACTTTGGGAACGTACGGGAACACACTGATTATGTTATGAAATAAGAATTATTATTATTTATTGTCTTCTCCATTGCCCAAATTTAAATTTCCTTTATATATTTGATGTAATACACATATATTTCGGAATTTTCTCTGTATGATCATATTTGGTTTCATTCTACCTTCAATCTAAAAAATAAAGTTTATTATTTTATACGTTTTTAATTCAAAAGAAAACAGATTAACTTACAAAACAATAATAAAATAAGACTTTTTATTTATTTTATTTTAGATTCCTTAATTTTTTTATCTAATTTTTGTTTGAAAGTTTATTATTAATTTGAAAATATTTAAAATATCGTATCACAGGGCCAGAGGTATGGCATCACCAAAAACAAAAGTTATAACGACATCGTTATCACTAGATGGCACTTTGTTCAAAAAATTTACAATTTTCTGTTTTTATTTAAATTGAAATAATAACAAACAAAAAAGCAAAGAAAAAAGTAATTCTCAAATTTTATTATTTAAATATATTTTGCGCTTGATTTTTTCTTATTTTGCGCAGTTTTCAGCATTTTTTGAGTTTTTAAATATAGGCTCAGCTGATACTCAAGTGATACTAAATAGTTGCTCAAGTGATACTAAATTTCAGCGCCCCCTACCGGTGAGTAGTGTACGTTTTGATTTCCCATCTCTATAATTAATAGTCTCTGCACAGGGCAACTAGAAATAGAACTTTTGAAGTTTTTGTTGTTGTTGTTTATAATTATGATAGTGGATTTATAAATAATTTGAAACGATTATGGATTTTGTTAACTATGCCACTATGTAATTTTTTGGGTGTAGGGCAACAGGGCAAGTTTTTTTTGGCATTTGCATTAAATGCCATTTTTGCCATTTTTGCCATTTTTCACTTATTTTGTAAAAATGCCATTTTTACAAATCCTTGCCAAAAAAAAGCCATTTTGTCTATTTTTTAGACTTTTTAGATTTTATTAAAAAAAAAATGCTATAAAATTCAATAAAAACTCAATTTTTGTAAATAATTTTTGGAGAAAATTTACAAAAAAAAAACGATATTTTTTTTAATATTTAATAAAATTCCAGATTTTTTTAAATCATACTAATATACGGCGAATGCACATTAGCAGTTCAACGGTAAATTCCTTCATTATTGTATTTTTATTAAAAACATTCAGAAAAACACTTAAATCAACTATTATACTTTAAAATTTTTGGAATAAGTATCTTACAATCTCCTCCGTGTTTCAATGGACGAATTCCAACGAAATTTCATTGAATCAGTATAAAAATTCATAAAAAGCATGTAGAAAATTCCCTCAGTGTGAAGTAACAGATGTCAAATCTCAAACAGATTTGTTTGTTCGAATTTTATCACAGATTTCCGAAAGTGAGAGCAGTTTTTCAGCCTTTCAAAATTCTATGTTTGCAATAATAAAATTTTAAAAATTATTACGCACTCTTTTTGTTAAAATAAATATAAATAAAATCATCGACTAGAGGCTGAAAAAATGCTCTCACTTTTGAAAATTAATTTTACACTTTAAAAGAATTAAAACAGAAATGAAAAATTGTCTATTGTATTTCCTAAAGCCTGGTCCAGCCAACAGATAGTGTTAAAGCATTTTTTTACAAATAGGAACTTCGTTATTTTGTTACAAAAAAATTCAAAAAGATTTTATTAAAAATTAATTTTGGTAATGTAAAACAATTCCGTTTTAAGAGTCTCTTAAAACCCATGACGTGTCTCGGTGGTTCAATGTCGACTTGAGTTGCTCCAAAAATGGCATCTAAAGGTTTCTCTTTCAATCGATTTTAAAACAATTTTATCGTATTTTAGTTAGTATTTGTTTTTCTAAGCGTTTCTTGCAATTTTTTAGCCAAATTTAAGAAAATTATGAAGTTTTGGGAAAAAATAAAGCAAAAAATTACATATTAAAAATTTAACCGGTTAATCGACCTATTTTAATCGATTATTCGGGTCGAATAATTATTTGAGTTTTAAATTATTTGTTTCGACATTAACCGAAATAGAGGCGATTAATCGAGGAATCGGTTAATCGATTAACCGAATTGGAAACACTACTCATATTGCAGTACAGAACTGAGTATTCGAAAATACTATATAAATTAAACTATATAACTTAAAAACTAATTACAATAAATCAGAAAATAACATATATGGAATTAGTTTTAACAAAAGTATATAAAAAGAAATAAAAACTTTAAACAAATTAATCATTAAACTCTACTATTTTCTTGAGCTTAAGGTTTGGTTTTTATTTATAAAAAGTTTTTTATTTTCGATATTTCGCTACTCCAATGTGTAGCATCTTCAGGAAATAACAATTAAATGAACAAATTATAAACAATTTTAAAGTTAAAAAAAAAAAAAAATTATTTAAAATTTGTTCATTTAATTGTTATTTCCTGAAGATGCTACACATTGGAGTAGCGAAATATCGAAAATAAAAAACTTTTTATAAATAAAAACCAAACCTTAAGCTCAAGAAAATAGTAGAGTTAAAAATTGAAAAAGAAGGTTAAATAAACGAAAAGAAATTAATCATTAAAGTTAATCAAATTTTAACATATTTAATTAGATTAGTGTGAAAAAAAATTTATTATGCTCTTTATAAACTGAGGTGCGTTACTTAAAAGTTGATGAGTTCCAGAGTTGGATAGCGTGGATATAGAATTGCCACGTTGATACAAGGCTTTTGTAGCTAAAAGTTTTTAATCTTTTGCCTCTGCAAAAATTATTTGAGAAATTAAGTTTCTCGTAAAGATAGTCAGGCTGTTGCGTATAGATGATTTTGTGCAAGAAAATTAGTGTTCGCGTTTTTAGAAAATCCTCAAAACTAATACCGTACAATTTAGCTGAGAATGCTGAAACTCTTGCATATCGCTTTAGACCATATATTGCATTGTCAGCCTGTCCTACTGTAATACTAATTCCTTTTCCAGTCTCAATCGTTGGGCCATATAAATAACAGCCTCCAAGCCTAAAACATGTTGATCACCCCTATCTTGTGACTGCAACTATGAAAAATAACAATCAGCACATTATGTATAATCGGCCAGCCATTTCCAGAAGGCATCAAATTGTTAAAAACCTAAACTGCAATGCAAATAACAATAAAAGTTATTAACTATTTTATTTTGATTATATAATAGATTTGCTAACCGAAAAGTTTTAAGTGAACCCATTGACGAAAATGTGGACGATAAATTTGTAAACGCACCGATATAAAAAAGCCATATCCGTTTGAGATTGTCTATTAGCCTAACCCACCGACAATTCCATATGACATTTGGCATAAAATTTTATATTATTTTACATTTTTCTAACTTTTTTCGCTTTTGACATCTACTTTTCGCCATATTGTTTTATATCTTCTTTATTTTTTTTAACAATTTTCAACTTTGGCAATTTTAATGCTATTTTTAGGAATTATACACATTTTACAAACATCTGGCAATAAATGAATTGTAAAACTTCCTAAGTTTATTTTGGGTAGCGTAAATTTTTTTATCATTTTCCCATAATAGCTGTGTTCGGGTACTCAACATTGGGATCCCGCTGGATCCCAATTTTACCAAAAAGCGTTTTCTTACTACACAATTGGGTAAATGAGAGCTGTCATGAGAGAGTAATATTCTTGTTCTTCTTGCACGAGAAAGCCCAGACTTTTTTTTCGTGTAAATTTGGGTAAATTGTTTTAATCAGCTGTTATATCATCAGTTGGGTGCAATTAGTTCAATTAAACTCTTCACTGATTTGAACCAAAGACCTAGTTCACAACTAATAGCTCTTTTAGTTCAATCGATCATTTCATTCATTCAGAAAATATGTTTATCATTTACAAAAATTAGTATAATAGTTGCAAAAGCCTATCGGTGATTTTACAACTCCATAAAATTACCGACAATTTTGTGAAGATGCTTTTTTAAATGTGTTAAAAGAGTTAAATATGTAAATAAATCGAAGCTTTTGTTTAATATTTAAATCTTTTCCAAATTTAATAAACTATGTATTCCTTTTTGTAAATAGAAATACCTAAAAAGGAAATTTTTATTAAATTTTTGATTTAAAAAGGGGTTTAACTAGAAAAGCTATATAGATTTTTACAACAAATTGAACAAGAACTAGAAAGAGCGCTCACCGAAACGAACTATAATGCACAAATCTATTGACATTTGTTTTTCGGGCTTCAAATGTGGTTTTTCGCGTTCGTTTACTTTTGTGCATTTTTGTTATTTCGGGAGAGTATTTCTTGTTAACTCTCATTTTACCGAACTTTACCCAAAAAGTAAAGAAACAGAGCTAATGTAACTAAATATTGACAATTTTTTAAATATATAAGAAAAGAAAGTGATTTAACATAATGTACAAAAGAATTCATAATAAACCAATAAAAAATTATATTTTTAGGTAATTTATATAAAAATTGAAGGGTTTGATTTAAACTAAGCTAATGAAAACTATTTTTTTCTGTAGGAAATCGATTTTACCAAGAATGATTATATACACCCAAAAAAGTTTGACAGTTACTACATGACAGTTGTTTGTGTAGTAATCAGTAGTTGTTGTTTTTAACAGTAATTACAGTTGTTTTTTTATAGAAAAAACAAAACAATTTTATGACGGTTATTTAAGAAAACAACAAACGATAAGTACTGCAATTTTGTAACAGTTATTTTTTAATATCATAATAAACAACTACCAAAACATTATTTTTACAGTAAACAGTAGTTTTTGTTAGTTATTTAAAAACTGAAAAATTTCATTGAATTTTTTTGAATTTTAAAAATTCTTGTTTAGTTTATATATGTTTTTATTGATATATGTATCTCTAGTTTGCAAATAAAAATCAGGAACTTGTATTGCATCTGCAATGCATAAAAGCATAATAACTGGAGAACGGTTTGGAATTTTTACTTCGAATTTTAAATAGGCTGAAGTAATAACACATATTTTTGTAATCGAGAGAAAAGAAATAAATTTTTTTATTAAAATATACTTTTATAAACAAAAAGAATTGAATGTGAAAATCAGTAGTTTTTACCGAGTTTGTCAGTTGTTTTGAAATTTTTATGCATTTGTTAGTTATTTTTCAAGAGTTAAAAATAACAAAACTTTTGTGAGTGTAATATTACATACTCTAATTTTTGCGTGTACTCGTAAACGGTGTAAAACTGGTATGTTTATGAGTTTAATGTCAAACTCCATACATACGATATGGATATGAAAAAATATGGTTTGTATTTATACAAGATTTACAAGGAGTTTACGAGTTTATACGAAAACTCCTATATTTTTAGAAAATTTGGAAATTTTAACTAAAATATGTATTTTTTGTATAATTTTTCAAAAACCGCAAATTACCTAAAAGTTACTTAATTTTTTAAATTTTTATTTCATATTTTATTTTTCTACATTAAGACTAGATTAAAAAAAGTTATTAAAGGGGTTATTTTGTAAAGCGTTGTTTTCCATACAAATTGTTTCTGTAACAATAACAATTTACACACAAATCAGCGAAACGCAAGGCGTTACGTTTTACAAAATGACCCACTAAGTTTCAGCATATACATAGGTTAAGAATTAATTGAATTTAAAATCTACCCTACTTTTTGTATAAATTACCTATTCTAGAGACAAATTACTAATTATTAAACGATAACTTTTTCTGCTACTTCTAAACAAAAGCGGATTTAGCTTAACCTTGGCACGGAGAGTTTTTAGACATTAAGGAATAGGGGCAACATTGTGGAGACCGCAAATTCCAGCTTTCCTGTTTTTTTTTTATGTACAATGTACATTAAACCAAAGAGTATACATAACAGTGATGGTATTTGAGAATTTTCGTTTGGTGCCTCAATGATGCCAAAAAAGCTTTAAAAGTGCCAAAAAAAAAAAAAATAAGCAACATTTAATGTTTCAAAAAAATATGTTCAGCTTTTATTTCAAATATTTATACATTTAGTTACTTTAACCCTTAAATGCATGGTGTAGCCATTTGGCAACATACCAGTTTCTTAATAAAAAACGCCACTTGATGCATGAAACTCATTTTTTGGGTATTGGGGCCCTTTCTGCACAAAGTGCTCTTATAAACTATAACTCAGATTTTTTAAACAGTTATAGGAAAAATCTTGGTTTTGCTTCGTATGTTTGTGAAAAATCTAAAACACGCGTTTTTTTTTATAAAAAGTGCAATATTCAAAAATGTTTGTTTAAATATTTAAAGTGGTATTCTCGCAATAAAATTAATTTTGGCAACAATAAATGTATAATTAATATTTCATATATTTTTTTTCTGTTTCTTTTTTTTCATACACGTTAAAATAATCACAACTTAGCTATTTGGCAATTTTTTTGGTATTTTTCTTGAAATGTACACGCCTATAGAAATCATATATAAAAAAATGGTTAAAATTGTAGAGATCATGCATTTAAGGGTTAAGTAAAAATACAAAAAAAAAAAAAGGCGGGCAACTTATCTGAAAAGTAACCCGAGTTTAACATTACCTACCACAAATATTTTCATATAAAAATGCCATTCTTAACTATAGTAAAGCACTAAACTTACGTTATTTTAAGATAAGTTAGCAGGTCCAAGACTTTAAAAAAATTTTACAATTAAATTTGACAATACAATAGAATCAATTAAAGTTTTTCTAATTTTATCCCCGTTGCTTTTATTTTTAAATATCAAAATAATGATTAAATTGTCCCCGAAGAACTGGAAGGTGGTCCAAAAATTTGTAGGTATTTTTAGTGTAGCATTTGTTTTTTAATTTTGCTACCCCTTCTTAATAGGCGTGGCTTTTAATGAAAAACCAGCGATTTCGACCTTTTATCAAATTATATCAAGGTTGGCAACCGATACCGTTATAATACCGTTATCCGTTTCAAAACCCTTTCAAAATGACAACCGATACCAATACCGAAATTCTTGTTTTCAAAAAATACCGGTATTCAAAAACTTTTTCCCTTAATACCGGTGTCGTACCGGTATGGAATCGGTTTTAAAAAAATTGTTTTTTTCACGTTTTTAGCAAAAATACAAATTTTTTTAATATCAAATTTCCAAAATTGTTAAACAATTAAACTTTATTATTCATTGTTAATAGAAAATCGTGTTATAATTATATAATCAAAGTGCGGTTATCAGCCTTTAATTTGCATTGGCAACATTGTTTTTAATTTATTTAACTTCATAAATATTCTCTAACTTGTGACAAATTTAGTAAATATAATTTAATATATAAACTGGTTTCTTAAACCTTTAATTGAATTTACAGTTTCTTTTAGAGAATCCTTTTATTAATTTTATAACTTATTTTTTTTTATTTTATTATATGATCTCAATACAAATATAAAATATTTGTAGTGAATCAACTTGTGTTCCTAACAAAGGTTTAAAAGGCTTAATTCTTTCATTCACTTTTTAAAAATTAATGAAATTTGGGTTAAATTTCATTCCCTAATAGCATTCTTATGGAATTAATTCGATAGCTTAATTCCCTATAGCTTAAAATTATATGAATTCATTCTATTTTGATTGAATTCTAACTGAATGAAACCCAATTTACCTGAATTCATTTAATAAAAAAGGGAATTAAAAATTATTTGTTTTCATTCACTTAATCAAATGAAAAATTTTAATTTGTATGTAATTGCTGAAATATTCGCATAATACAATGAAAAACGTTTAAAATTCATCTAACAGAAATAAATAGTATCGTCTGCTTTGTTACAGCGTGTACGCTTTGGTTTTGATTATATGTTAGTTTCAAACTACACTGCACTAAGTGAATGGTAATAAAATTTCTTCATTCAATTAGTAAAATGGCGAATGAACATGCGATTTGAATGATTCAAGTTAGGAATTCATTCAATTCATATTAAAGCTTTGGGAATGAAGCTTATGAATGAATTCTTTACGAATGGTACATGAATCTTTTTAAAATCTGAATTTAATTTTTAGTGAATTAAGCTTAAATTGAATTAAGTTTTTCGAAGCTCTGGGTCCTAATAGATTTAAAAAAATTTTTGTGTTTAAAAATAATGTTCATATTATAAAAACATTTCCATAAACTATACTTATCCTTTATAAAAATTTAATAAAATTGAGTTTTTTATAATTAAGAACGTTTTTTTTATATTTTTGTAAATTTTTTCAATAATACCGGTATATACCGGTATTAGTGTTTCGGTATCGGTATATAATGATTAAAATACCGTTACCGATACCGATACCGAAACAAATAAAAAATCGATACCAATACCGATACCTATACCGTTATTCGTTTCGGTTGCCAACCTTGAATTATATAGAAATTTTCGCAAAAAGTGCCAAAATTCTATGGAGAGTGCCAAGGTGCCATTGAACATTCAATAGTGCCACAAATGGCACTTTTGTGCCACTTTTACCAACAGTGATACATAATAAAGAGATTGGGGGACTCTCTATCATTGAGAAAGCATTTGTTCTATTATGTACCTTGGAACAGGAACATACTCAAACCAATATCACCCAGCAAACATGGCAACACGAAGAATATTCTCCGAACATATCGCCAGGAAGAAAACATTTATTGCCGGCAATATCAATTTCGTATTCCGGAAGTTTCCTCCGTCGGAAACAACTGTTACACTAAAACAATACTTCCAGGCAATATGAAAGCAATAACTGATTAAACTTACCTTAATTTCGTCATACGTTACACCATACAATTTATGTCTATAACTAACATCAGTCAATAGCAGATTTATGTAGGTCACATTATTTAAGCCACTTTCTATAAGATTACCATAAAGATTTAAGAGGTTCTGGGGATGTCGATACAAATTGGTTAAATTGAATTTTCCCGTAATTTCATTTCGAAATCTCTCTAATAATGGATCATTTTTGTTGAAGAAACTGAAGTAAGGAAAAATTATTAATGGCAATTTATAACAATAGGCTTCATTGAATACTTGCTCCATAAATATTTTTGTAGAATGATAATAAAAACGCCGTTTTAGCAAACGCCAACCATTCTGCAAGGCCACTATTTCAGTTGACGTAAAACCACTTTCAAGTATTATAGTCTGTTTGATAAGATCAGGCAGTGGCTTTGGATATAAAATACGTGACATTTTTTTTATTATTTTTGTTAAGCAGAAAATTTTAAAAACGAAAAAGTCGCTACAATTCAAATTTAAGGTGACATCTAGTGGGCAATAGCAAAATACAAATATTTTGACATATATAAAAGCTAAATGATATGAAAATGTTTTATTATATTAACCCTCTTAAGCTACTCAATATTATTACCAAAATTGTAATATTGCTGTTCTTCATAGTCCAACTGCTGTAAAATCTTATCAAGGTATTTAAATAATCGAGTTGCTGGTCGAGAAGAGATTGCAGCTTTACTTCCACTAAGGTTTCAGTTACGGTTATGGCATCTTCACTAGGATAACAAATTTTGCATTTGTAAATAGTGCTAAAGTTCCCTCTGCTGAAAGTTTCCCGGTACGGGTTGACCTCAGAAGTTGTTAAAGATTGCTTGCGAATTCTTGATTTTCTAGGAGATCTTGTTAGATCCACTATTAATTTGACCGCATCATTATAATGACTGGCAAAAAAATGTATTTTTAAAAACAACTTCAAATTCTTTTGTAAATTTGCGTAAAAATTCTAAAATAATTCTGCCCGAGATATATTCTTTGAATATTAAAAATGCATCTTTATTGTTTCACAATTACAACACAAAACTCTGACTTTAAAATATATTTATCTCATTTTGGAAAAAATTAACCCCTAAATTCATAATTATAGAAGGTTTATTGAACAAATTTTGTATAAAAAAGACGTTTTGTAAACCTGCTATAACTTTACAAAGCATTTATGAATTGAGGGGTAAATATGTGAATTGGGGAAACCCAAATCCTCCTTTCCTGTGATTTCAGAATGTCATTCGATTAGAAATCGCAACTTTTCTGGAACATTTGACAAGTAAAAACTAACAAGAGCCAAAAACAAGGTAGTTTTTGTTCAGACTAAATGCAATATTAGAATCAATCGCTTTTCACATGTATAAAATTAAAACCCAAACGTTTTTCTATAGAAAATAGTTCTTAAATTCTAAAACTTTTGCTATAGAAAATGTTTGCCATAATCTAAGAATTTTCTATAAGAAAAATTTATTTAAAAATTACATTTCATGGAATTTCAAAAAATTTTACTTTATTTTACTGATGTTTTCAACAAATACTTAAAAAAAACAGATCACCAACCCTTACCTACACAAACAACTATCGGTTTTTTAAAGAGTAAGGGTTGCCAACCTTAATCAAATACAAAAATAAATTACATAGGTAAACAATAAAAATTAAATAAATTCATGACGAGGTTGTGATTAAAATCGAAAACGAAAACAAGTTTCTCAATTTGGAATATGTATTTAGTTTCGTGAAAATAAGAGGCGTCAAATTATTATCGCTTTGTATTATTTAGAACTTTTAATTAAGGCAATAAAAAATAATTTTTAAAATGTACATATATCATTAAATATTAAGCATTGAAAACCGTTGGTTTCTATTTTCGATTTTCACCACATGCCTGATAGATTTTGTGCATATCTTAATGACACCTACTTTTACCAAGCAATTTAATTTTCATATAAAAAGCTTAAAATTTCCAAATATTTTCTTTTGTTTTTTTTTTGTAAAACTTGGAGAAAACACTGATAAAGTTATACAAAAAAAACAGGTATCATAAGGCTAAAGTAAAGTTTAAATTAATAAAAAAAAATATATATATATATATATATATATATAAAGTTCAGAGTTAAGTACAAATTAAATAAATACATATGTATTTGTATTAGGGGGTCCCGAATTTTGAAACAACTATTAGCATTTAAACGATGCTTAATTTTAAGCTAATTACGAGAAAAAAGCAAACAATTTTTTGGAGCATACTTGTAGACCTTTAGAAGCCTTTAAAGTTTGAGATTTTGTGGAAAATTTTTTTTTTATTTTTTTTTGCAAAATCGGTCTCAATCTTTTTGTAAAAAGCTTATTAGGAGAGAATAATTCCAAAAAAAATGTTTGTCCATCAACTTTGGTCCATAACTTAAAAAAAAAAAAATGCAATTGGGGACCAAAATTTATGCACTAATATTTTTTTTTTTTGTTGAAATTTTTAATAATGATTGAGGCCCATTTTACAAAATACAAGCAAAGGTCTATTAAGTACCCCCAACAAATGGTTTGGTTATTTTTCCCGTAATCAGCATAAAATTGCGTATCGTGTGAATGCTAATAGTTAACGCGATTCGTAAATTTTCGAAATATCGCGAAACTCAAAAACTAATTTCTTAAAAATAAAGAACAAGCATGCAAATAAATAAATAATAAAAAACAAAAATAGCTTCTAGCTTTTAAAACAAAAAAAAAACTTAAAGATAAATACGAAATATTTGACTGGCCGTAATTTTTGTATTACATAATGGACACTTATGCGTCAAACGTATAGCATGTGTTATACAGTCATTACAGAAAATATGACCACAACGTGTAGAGGTAGGTTGACGTTGTAGACTTGATTCCATACAAACGGCACACATAAAAGGTGGATCTTGTGAATCAGTTAATGGAGCAGCATTATTTGTGACTTGTGTTGCTGTATTAGATGGAGTTGTTGTATTATTTTGTGTTGTAGTATTGGTTTGTATGGTAGAATTAGCTTGCGGTGTAGGATTAGTTTGTGGTGTGGTATTATTAGATTGTGTTGCAGTATTAGTTTGTGTTGTATTAGTTGGCACCAATGTTTGAATCGGATTCCAATTAAATCTAATTTCAATACGCCGTCTTTGGGCGGCACTAGGTCCTAGTACAACTGATATTACATCTTCAGCGGGTTCAGCCATACGACGTCTACTAAATTGTACGGACATTTCATTAGCTGATTGTCTGCTAATAGATGGGTGTTCCCGAGGAGCTGGTTGACACATGTTTATTACAGGATTTATATTTGCTTCTACCAATAAAACATCTTCATCATTTTGAGGCGATTTTCTTAAGTCATTCGATCTGTTTGTATTATTTTCGCATAAATCTATATATTCTGAAGGGGGAACTGGTGGACGTTGTCTAGTTTGAACACCATTACCACCACCAACAAGTCTGCGAGATGATTGTTGTGGAGATGTTGTTATGGGTGAACGGGTTAAATTTGTTGAAGATGCGGGTAATCTCACAGTACCTGAAGGTAAAATTACAAATATTTAATAAATCTTTTGTAACAAACACATTACACACAAGATTCGTTTCGAGGAATTGTTTCGTTAGATTTCTCAAAACTGGGGGAGGAGTATACTATATAAAATTTTGCATTACATTACCTGAATGAGAAAGTTTCTCCACGGTTGTTGCTTTGTTTTTTATACCAGGACGGTTATTCATAGAACCTTGATTAGAACGTTGATGGTCAGCATGGTTGCAAGTACAATTCACTTTGGAATAAGAGATAAATTTAATTTAGACCTACTCATTTATCTTCAAATAATCAAAATTTGGAGATCGGTAATTATTGATAAAAAAAGGCCGACAAATAAAACAAAATTCATTCGACGCACTTGAAATTTCGTATAAGTGTGGTATTAACGAGAATGGATCGCGTCCGTTCTTGGTATAAGGATTGTATTTTACATATAAATTTTCAGCTCCATAACTTTTATACTTTTGAAATTATATCATATCAGTTTAAGTTGTTTAGGAGGTACATGTGTCCACCATACCAAACAGCCAGTTTGTATAAGTGCTATATATATAGGGTGACCATTTTTTTCTGACTTCAAATCAGTACAAATTTTAAAAAATATTGTCATCCACAAAAAAATGATTATGCGGCCAACCTTATTTTTTGTGAACCGAATGGTTTGGTTGAGGCAACAAAATTTTTCGGTTAACCATCATACCATCCTAAAAAAACCTTACACATTTCCCCCAATGCATGAAAAATCCAGTTCTTTAAGTACAGGAAACAGACCCATTATTTAGAAATTTCAATGATCTATTACCATTCCTTTCTAATTTTTTTTTTTTGAAACAGATTGATGAAATATAGCCATGCTATGAATGGAGCCAAATATGACCCCGAGATAGTATGAACGTTAATTCTGAATTTCTGTTGTCATGAGCAAATTGCATTGCCTAAACTAATTTTCTGTAGATACAATCTAACCAATCGATTGGCTACAAATTTAGCTGTCAGAACAAATCTTTTTTTCTTTCTGCTAATTTGTGCATGATTTCTGAAATAGAAAAACTTCACATTTTGGCTACGTTTTTCTAAAAAAATACGTAACGTTTTTAAAAATGAAAATCATAAGGTTTTATGTACTTTTTTTCTATTGAAAATCCCACAGATCCGAAAATTTTTCGATGGAAATATCCACATATATTTCTTCAGATTTTAAGGATTTTTGTACGGAAAAATCTTTAGCTTTTGATGACTTTTCCTACACTCAGAAAACAGAATCATTCTGACAACCTCTCTGACACCCGGATAATTAAATTTTTTTATCACAATCAAATAACTGTTGTATCAACTGAATTTCTATTATCACAATGGAACCATTTGATAAATTCGGTTGTCATCACGAATCTTCTCTGTGTATGAAGCTACATATTAGATTGAGAAATTTACATGTAGAAAAATCATTTTGAATGCTTTCTGGTAGAGAAAACCTCACATTCACAAAAATTTATTCTATAAAAAAAACTAAGTACATTGTACATGCATACTAAATAAATGTAATATTCTTAATTGATGCGAAAAATATTCTTTTTTTTTGCATCAATTTAATAGACAGGACCATTTGAAAATGTAACGAAAAAATGAAATTATGATTGCAACTTTTTATAGACCATAAAAAATTTGTGCATTTTAATGTTTTTATTATAGTTTTTGAGCTCTAAACATAGAGCAAAATTTTTTCGCTCTTTTGAACAAAATACTGGGCTTTAGGAAAATAAGTAGTAAATTCAAATAAATTTAAAATAACTATTTTAGTTGCCAACAAATATCTTGGTAATAAACAGGGCAACCAGAATCCCTTTTAATTCATCGGCTGAAAAATCTGTAAGGTGGCACATAGGTGGCGCCACTAATGAAAAATACATATGATTTTTTGCAACTACCAACCTTCAGATGATACCTGTCAAAATCTAATGACAATTGTCGATCATTACTGAACAAGTTGCAGCTGTTTTAGTGACGCTACTTTTGCGATTTTGAGAACAATGGATCCAAAGCAAATTCGTGTGTTGATTTATCATTGCTTTTTAATGGAAAAAACACCGTTCAAGCCAAAGCTTGGCTCTCAAAACTCTACTCCAATGAGACAAATGGTAGAAAAGAGGTGGTGGTACCGAAAATATCAAAAAAGTTCACAAAATCATTTTGGCAGACCGTAAAGTGAAGTTGCAGGAGATAGCTGATACCATAAAGATATCGAAGGAACATGTCGGCTTTATTTTGCATGAACAATTGTCCTTGAGAAATGAGAATTTTAGTGATTATTTTTTTTCAATATAACATATTTTTTTAAATATTTTCTGGAGTTTGCAAAAGCTAGAGCCGTTTTGCAAATTTTAAATGCCCGTTTTAAGGTGGCAGTGTAAACATTTTTTCTTTAGAGTTTTAATCGTTTTTCTCTTGTTTTGTTTCGAATTAAAATAGATTTGACAAAAGATACTTAAATTGTATTAAAAAGAAAGTTTTAAAATAAGGGTTTTTAAAGAAAAATGTCTTTTAGAAAATAGTTTTTAAGTTTTTATCATTTTTATGGGCCAAAAATGGATCCTTTAAAGCATATTTCCGGTTGCCCTGGTTATAACATAATATTAAAAAACTTCCGGTTTGTTCGAAGAATCAGAAATT
The DNA here is from genome assembly GCA_949987735.1 of Leucophora obtusa. NCBI lineage: Eukaryota > Metazoa > Arthropoda > Insecta > Diptera > Anthomyiidae > Leucophora > Leucophora obtusa. Next base: position 46,555,043 of record OX465295.1, read on the forward strand.
TTTATTGGATGTACTACGGGTTAAAGTTGTCGGATTCGGCCCAAATTCTCAGCATGGTTTTGGAACCAGTGTCACTAATTTCCGCCCGACAATCCTAAAAATTTCTACAAATAAAAATGATGTCACTCTAATGTACATGTGTGATCATATATGATCATGTATGATACTACATATCTGCTAATTCTGAGATTTTCTTAATAAATAATTTTTATTCTAAAATATCAACTGGATTCTTAGAATTTTTCTTATGGAAATTCATTAGATTCTTAAGACTTTTTATAGGAAAACCCATAATCCAAATTCTCCTGAATTAAGAAATAATTGAGACACGTGTTTGAAACTCACGTGATTTACTACTCAGAGCCCTAGGAACACGAAGCTGAAGTTGAAAAGATTTTATCGTACATAAATCTAAATTTATTAGCTGTCGTAATATGACGACGCTAAGAGAATATGTGTACAATTGTTGAAAAAATTTTTTTTAAAATAAAGGAAATATTTGTTTAAAACTGCCTTTTCCATTAAAGGTATAGAAAATAAGAACTTCTTCCCAGAACAAATTAAACTATATGTACTTTAATTTCTAACATTATTTCATTAAATAGCGATAAAAAATAAAAGGTTATATGTATATAAATTATAAATCTCGTAAGTGGTATATATGAAAACAAAGTACACACAATCCAACATCAATTTTGGAACACTCTGTGCGAATAGTCGATATGATAGGAAACAACAAAGAAATTGGATGAAATAAACGCAGAATGAATATTTGACACTTTTTGTTTGCAAAACACTTAATAGATCTCTTTCCATGTTAAACGTAACATTATTATACTGATTTAAAAATAGAAAATCACTTAGAGGCTTAGAAATTTTTCCAGCAGAAACCCTTTAGATTCTCACGATATATTCCTATAAATAACCCCTTAAATTCTGAAGACCCTTTTCCATAATTTGAAATACTTAAATTTTTTGACAGTAAAAAAAAATTGTTTTTTCAAAAACAATTTTCTTACCTGCTGTTGAATTTGGATATCTAATAGAGGAAACTGTATCATATCGATTTCTTTCATGGCCACGAACATTGGATGAAGTTGGCAATGTATTAGTGGCGGTATCTGCTGAGGATGTAACTGGTAACAAAATTGGTGTAAGTGCTTTCAGAGGTCTTGGGTTTATATTAAAAACTTTTCTGGGTTTCGCTTGAACAGTCATATCACGATAAACTTCTTCAATAAATTGATCAACATTTTCAAGTAAGTCGCCAACAGAATCCAAATCATAAGTCTATTGCAAAAATTGATGTGTTCAAAAAAGTTTTTAAAAATTAGAAACGATTAATAATTTTACCACTGGGAGTTCTTTAGGATTTGCTTCTGATTTTCTGAGAGTTAAAGATGTTGATGATGATGGTAGCGGTGATGTATTACCTGGATCTTCCGGGGTTAAATTAGTGTTGCTACTTACAGGCAAAGTCGATTTCAGTCTTGGTTCAATACTAAAGTCACGATAGATTCCTTGAAGGAATTGATCAACATCACCAAGTATGTCGACAGCTGAATTCAAATCACAAGCCTATTTGCAAGATGGGAGATAAATATAGCTTTTGGAAACATGTTCACTTAGTTTCTAATTTTCACTTACCTCTGTTCTTCCTGCCATATTTTTTTTTATTGGCGTTTTCCTAATATTTTTCATTATTCAAATTTCTTCACTATAAAATAGTGATGCCAGACGCTATTTTGAAAATTCCCTACATTTGTTTAAAAAATTCCTCTTTTGCATACCCTAAAATTTTTTTCCTACATTTTTCCCTACGCCATGAATATTAGCAAAACTAGAATATTAGGAAGTTTTCACTTAATAGTATATTTAGACTTGTCAAAAACTAGTAGTTTTTGGTCATTTATAGTTTTTGAGCAGAAAACTATAAAATTTAGTTTTCCAAACAATTTTCATACAAACTGAAAACCAGATTGTACCTGTTTTTTTACCAAAAACCAGCAAAAATTATCTAAAATTTGCATTTTTGATACACCTTTTATAAGTAATTTTCGATAAACCCTGTTACAACGAATATATAATTAAAGCAAGTGTCAAAAATATATTTTTTATTTTTTTTAAATATTTCCGTTTTCAAAATGTTGGTTTTTAATTTTTATTTAATACCGCATTTATACCTGAGCAAAAACTACCTGTTTTTTGTCTCTTGTAGTTTTTAACTTGTCAAAACGCATACAAAAAAACAAGGAAAAACTAGTTTTCTACAAAAACTAGGTGGTTTTTGTCCAAGTATAAATGCAGTATAATATTGAATATAGACCGAGCAAAATCCAGGTGGTTTTTGTTGTTGTAACAGCTTTAAAAAGAGTAGTAGTGTAGTTAATAATTCTCATTTAAAGCCGGAGTGGCAATACTTGCTCGCATAAATTCGAAAATGCAAAAAAATTGTTAATACAAACAATTAATAACAACACACAATTTCAAACTAAAGGGTTTTTCAATAAGAGCGCTACAAAAGTAAAAAAGTTTAAATAAAACAAAAACGGTTTTGGATATCAATGAAATTCTTTATTCCTGTGAAAGTACGTTCGATGCCATTATGTATGGAAATCGATCTCTTTTGCATGGCCACCACGGGCATGCCCCACGCTCAATTGTTGATCTGCTAGGACGATTATGACGACCATAAATTGGACGTAGCGTTCTTAACGTTGAGGCCACTGACTCCGATTTTCGGTAGTAAATTTTAATAATTTCGACTCGTTGTTGGCTCGTATATCTTTCCATCATGAAATGGCAAACCTTACTGAAGAGAAATGTTAAAAGAGCGGCAAGAAATATGGCGTCGTTTGCTGTCCCTGTCTTTCTACTTTTGTAGCGTCCCTGTTGAACAACCCTTTATAATAGTGTATTTAGCGGGGGCAAAAACTAGTAGTTTTTGGCCATTTTTAGGTTTTGAGCCGAAAACTACAAAATTAATTAAGTTTTTCCATACAATTTTCATACAAACTGAAAACCAGGCAGAGCTTTGAAGAATTAATTCCTTAATTCAATTTTTCAATTCTGAATTAAAAATCCGATGAATTAATGAATTAATTAATGATGAATTAGCACCATATATTGAATGAAATTAATTCATATTTGCTTTCGTTCGATTTATTTTGTTACGAATTAATTCAATTGCAATAGTTCTTTTTATTAAATCAAATGAATTAATTCACTGGTGAACACGTTCAATTTTATAAATCGAACGGAAAAAAAGTGAATTAATTCCTTACTGAATTAATTCACTACTGAATTCGTTCAATTTCATTTTCGTTCAGTGAATTAAAAAAAATAAAATTACGTTCAATGAATTAAAAAAAAATAAAATTACGTTCAGTGAATTAAAAAAAAATAATAAGTTCACTGAATTGAAAACAAAATAAAATAAGTTCACTCAATTCAAAGCCTGTTTTCTGCCGTTCAGTAAAAGAAAACAATAATGTACAAATAAATAAGCAATTTTACAGCGTGTGCTAGTAAAAATAAACAAATTAGAAACCGGATGCTGTTTATCAACCTACATGATTCAAAAATAAAGACTTTTACTATTAAAAATAAAAACTTTACAGATATAGATAAATTTGGAAAAAAATATAACTATTCATTTTTCAAACTAGTTATATAGTTATATTTTTTTCCAAATTTATCTATATCTGTAAAGTTTTTATTTTTAATAGTAAAATGCTTTATTTTTGAATCATGTAGGTTGATAAACAGCATCCGGTTTCTAATTTGTTTATTTTTACTAGCACACGCTGTAAAATTGCTTATTTAAAAATTGTATTTATACATTATTGTTTTCTTCCACTGAACGGCAGAAGACAGGCTTTGAATTCAGTGAACTTATTTTATTTTTTTTTTTTCAATTCAGTGAACTTATTTTATTTATTTTTTCAATTCAGTGAACTTATTATTTTTTTTTAATTCAATGAACGTAATTTTATTTTTTTAATTCACTGAACGTAATTTTATTTTATTTAATTCACTGAACTTAATTTTATTTTTTTTAATTCACTGAACTTAATTTTATTTTTTTTAATTCACTGAATGAAAATGAAATTGATCGAATTCAGTAGTGAATTAATTCAGTAAGGAATTAATTCACTTTTTTCCGTTCGATTTATAAAAAGGACTATTGCAACTGAATTAATTCTTTAAGTTTGTTGTTTGATGAACGCGTTCTGTTGAACGAATTCAGTGAACTACTTAAGAAAAGGAATTCATTCAATTCTAGAGAAAATTAAATTCGATTGGTAGTGAATTTTTACAAAAAGGAATTAATTCTTCAAAGCTCTGGTTGTTATTAATTGTTAAATGTATTAATAATTTTTTTACATTAATTTAACAATAAAAAATAAAGAAAAGTGTGTAATAAAAAAGTGATGTGACAAAGAAAAACTAAATACCCAGTGTAAATGACTTGGCTTTTGCAATTTAGTTTTGTACAAAAACCAACTGGTTTTTGCTTAGTCTAAATTCAATATAAATGTTATTAGATGATAATTATTGAATGAAGTATATAAAATATGAAAAGATTATCAGAGTTAAAAAACCATAATTATGAAAATAAATGTTATCTCCAAAAATCAACTTAAATTTTGCTGTCATCCCCAATAAACGTAAATTCTTATCGCCAATCACAAATAATAAATTCCCAATGTGGGGATAAGTACACTAAACTGACAACACTGCACAAAACTACGCGCCAAGTACTAGAGTAGTAAAAGTTGTGTGTTCTGTGTTAAATGTATTCAGTTTTTGGTTATTGAGTACTCATTGAGTACGGCATTTTCAAAATAGTACCAACCAACTGGAAAACTAGTACTTACCAAAAAAATTATTTTTAATTATTTTCGTTATAAATTAGAGATGGGCGCGTGAGTGAATTTTGACTCACGCTCACGAAAGAAAAATAATAATCACGCACGACTCACGCACGAACATTTTTTTATAATCACGCCCACTCACGCTCACGTGATTAATTTTAATTTGAATCATGCTCACGAAGTACTCACGCTCACGAAAAATAGGAATTTTGTTTTTTATCTTAATTATTTAAGAAAACATTCTTTATTGAATATAAGATTTATTTATTTCCCAGGGAAACTTTGGTAATGGGTGCGACAAACTCTTGCATTACCTTGTAATGTGTACTCTTTACAAGTGTAATTATTGTTCAACATAAAGTAATTAGTTACCGATAATTGGATACATAATGCATTACTTTGTAATGAATACTCCTTATTTTCACCATTATTTTGAAGCATGAAGTTATTAGTTACCGAAAATAGATTACGTAATGCATTACTTTTTAATGTATACTCTTTATCTTCAGCATTATTTAGAACCACAGAATAATGAGTTACCGATAGTTGATTACATAATGCATTACTAAGTAATGGACGATCCTTACATTTATCATTATTTTAAAACATAAAGTAACGCATTACAGAATGTTCATTACATAATTCAATATAATTAAATATAAAATAAGACTATTTAACAATTAACTACTTCTATAATTTTTTATTTAAATTTTGTAAATATTTTTAAAGCAGCCATTTGTTGATATTTGTTATTTGGTTGTTACTTTTAAAGCGGAAAAATTTATTCGAATTCCATGTAGGATAAAAGCAAGTAAGCAATTACTTAATTCCCTATCTGCAACTAAGTAACCCATTCTTAATTTTTTTGCAAGAATACTGGTAACAATGAACACATTACTTTGAGGCTCATCGTCTGTAAAAGTCATCAGTGAATTAAGGTATAAAGTAATCAGTGCAACCCTAAGGCGATACATTACTTTACCCATTATTTGGTAATGTGTGATTTTGCTGGGTTAGAATTAAAATTAGCTTAACTATAAAAAATTTTTTTTAAAATTTAACTAATATGCAAGTTCATGTGCAAATATAAATATTACTGACACTTTAGAAAACATATTAAAGGTATTCATTTAAAGTATTTACGCCTCGTATACTGCGTATATGCTGTAAGTTTACTCGATTAATGTCAAAACTAGTTTACGAGCCCTCGTAAATATACGCTTACATTTTAATGTGTAAACTTTTTCGTATTTATATGAATATTGTCAAAAATAAAATTATTTTCAATTGTTTGGTTTGTTGTTTTTTATTTTCTGTTTTTAAATGATAAAAATTTTAAAAATTATGTGTTTAATTTATGAAAAGATAAAAAAGTGGCTAAATGAAAATTGAAATGTGAATAGTTTTGCAAGGTGCGTTCATTCAAATAAACAGATAAAGTTACAAATATACGCGATTACAAAAATACACGGTTTACGAGGGCATAAATGCAGTTAGATGAATACCACTATTATTTTCTATTGTTGATTATACTTGAATGGATGTCCCTACATTGCTAGGTCTGTCAAAACAACAGAGTAGTATATTGGAAGATGGCAAAGCAAATTGTGGTATTTCTTTTTGTTTTTTCTTTAATATTTTAAATGTTTAGAAAAGCTCCGAGACGAGAACAAGAAATTCTCATTGAGTTTGCACTTTAACTTAGCAACTATTTCTAGAAATACTAAAAACGTCGCCCGCTGACGATTGCCTTATTCAAGAATAAAATTTGGATAGGGACATGCTTTCAACAGATTATTTTTCATAATTTGTTGATTAGGTTTTGGGATTTTAGCGCATTTAATTCCTTTAATTTAATTTTATAAAATTTTTAAATAACTTAAGAAATTCACCGTAAATCTTTAAATGTTATTCCAAATTTTGGTGGAGGAAAAAAATTTTTCAATGTTTTGTACAAGAAGTCGATTTCTTCTTTACATAAGAATTCTGGCAGAAGTAGAAAACACCCGTTCGCTACACTCAAAAAAAAATCAGTAAAGTCAGCAAAAAATGTTGCTGTGTCAACAAATTTTTAGTCAGGAGCGTGCTTGCAAAAAAGTTGGTAATTTCAGCAAAAGGTTTGCTGAAAATCAGCGAGCTGATTTTTACCAAAAAAATAGTAATCTTCAGCAAAAGTTTTGCTAACACTTAGTCGACTGCAAATGAAAAAAATCCTTGCTAAAATCACTAAACTTTTTGCTGAATATTAGTAGACTGAAAAAAACTCAAAAAACTTGTAGCGAAATTTTACTTTAGTTAATTTATTTGCTGAAAATTTAAAAATAGAATATCCCAGCAAAATCTTTCATTACCAAATAAGTGGTTATATAATAGAAATTCATAGCTCCGCACAACTTATTTTTTGGCGTCTAAACTCATTATTTTTGTTTGGCCTGGTCGTTTTTATAAGTAGGCACGCTTACCCGCTCGCTTACGAAAAAATGAGAAGTAAGTAGTTATGAGATTCTGAATAATAAGTGGTTACAAACATGCTTACAAAAAGTTGAATTATAAGTGGTTATCCGACTGCTTACTTGATTCTTATAAATAAGGAGTTACACAAATACTATTAGCTTCAGGAAATACATTCAGAGAAATTAAAGTTTTTGCTAGTGTAATTTTAGAACTCGTTATAAAAATTTTAACACAAAAAATATTTACATGTAATAATATAAATGTATACAATTTAACTTTGTAAAAAGTACTTATTTAAACTATTGCGAGTAAGTCATTATTTTATATTTAAAAGTAATGACTACAATAGGCCGTTATTAGGAAGTCATTATTTTATATTACAAAATAATGCAAAAGGTAATGATATATCATTATTGGTAATGCAGACAGCAATGAGCTGTCATTACCAATATTTTGCTGGGATGTGTAGAGTTGTTTTTCTTTTTTTGTCATTTCCGTTTCCAGACAAGCTGCGACATCTACATCTTGTCTATCTGGTTGTCGCCCACGCTATGAATGCAGTTATCAGCACAATTTTTGTAGCAAAATAAATTAGTAAAACAATAGTTCAAAATTAGTTTAGTGCTAAAAAAAATATAACTAAAATTTGCAAAAAACTAGTAAACTTGATATACAAGACGTTTTACTAATTTTTCTACTAACTTATTTTTTTGAGTGTAGTTGAACTGCAGATATTTGAAAAAACTTAGTTTACTTCAACTAAATCAATTCAACTATATATTAGTTAAGGGTATTTCACCTATGAGATAGTTGATATTTTCGTTATAATCAACTAAGGAATTTTTAGGGTATACCTATGTACATTTAAAAAAAATAGTTGATTTCAAAAATAAATACATCAAATTGAATAAATTGACTTTATTAAAATACGTCTCCTACTACATTTTTATCGTGTACAAATTTAGTACAAATTGCCCGTTGTTTGTATCTAATTTCTTTAGATTTACCAGCTCCACTAGATCCAATCATCTAATTGTACCATTCAATACTCCTTGGGTAAGTCGATATTTTCAAAGGCGTGTGGTTTTATTATTTAATGCACTGCAAGCATCCTTAAGGCATTTCAATAATACTGATCATATTTATAAAGAGAGGCTTTTGAATAATTACAAAAATTTTCTTATCTTTCTGATAATTTTTATTACAACATAGTTCATAATAACAATAGTTCTTTATTTCTTGTTTAAATTGGGATAGCAAAAATAATAATTATTATAATATTATTAGAGTAGCAAATATATATATATATTTTTTTTATTAGGGTTTTGTAAATTCTAAATTAAAATTATCTTAAGTGAGTGGAATATTGTAATTTATTTATTGGCTTTCAAATTACAAAATGGTGAAAAAAATCAATCCAATACAAAATAAAGCGAGTGTCACATAGGCTTAAAGCAGTGCTCCCATTTCATTTATTACATTGCTGTCAATATCAATTCTATGTCAATCCAATACAAAATAAAGCTAGTGTCATACGGACTTTACTCATTTTACGATACTTTTCCACTTAATTTGTTTTCAGCCAATAAAAGTTTTGAAAAAAAATAAATATTTCGTATGTTTTAAGGAATTTAAGAAATTATTTATTTAACTCGCTAACAAAAATTTGCATAACAGTTGTACAAAATGATAATAAACAATGAAAAGTTTAATTAAGATGAAATTAAATAATGAATTCATGAGGTAAAGTTCGGTAATTATTAACAAAAAGATAATATAATTGTTGTAAAAAAGTAAGTAAAAAACACGAACATGCTTCATCGTAAAGCCAGACTTAAGTTGAAAATTAATTTATAAAACGCAAGTTTACCGACAAAACAAAATTAAAGATATATACGAAATAGACTGTTTTGACTCATTTTTTTATTACATAAAGGACATTTTCGAGTTAAACGTAAGACTTCTGTTATACATTCATTACAGAAAACATGACCACATTTTGTAGAGGTCGGTTGACGTTGCAGACATGTTTCCATACAAACGGCGCACATAAAAGGTGTTGGATCTGTACTTGGCATCTTAACTGGTACAATATCTTCAATAGGTTCAGCCAAACGACGTCTATTTAATTTACCATATGCAATAGTTCTTCTAATGGGCGCTTCCATATGACCTGGTGTACATAAATCTATTACGGGTGTTATAGATGATACGAGTATAACATCATCGTCTTCATGTACATTATGTAAATGAAATGGTTGTCTTAACACTTCAGGTGTTTGTGTTTGATTTTCGCACAGATCTATAATTTGTGATGACATAACTGGTATTGATCTGGATTGATTAACACAATCAATCATATTTGGTCGACGATATATAGGGGAACTATTTGGAGTCGAAGTTGGTATAGATGTTGTTGAAGATATTGGTAAACTCATGACGTGAGAAATATCTGAATATCAAAAGTATTAATATTATAATTTTAAACAATATATTAGCGGTATTCATTTATCCGTACTATTTTGCACAAATGGTAATTTGTAATTTTAACTGGAAATTTAAAAGCCTCAAATCGAAATTTAGATTCCGAAATGAACATTTTTCTATTTTGTTAGAAAGACATAATCACAATAAACACAAAATGTCACCTTTTCATACGAAAAATAATTGACTTGAATATTGAATTTGCTTGAAAACAAAGTCTACACACTTTTCACATGTAACTCTTATTGGGATAAATTCTTTTTTAATATATAGCAGGTATGGGCACATAAATGGCTTGAAGGGCCAAATTTGGTATTTCACAAACTTGCGGAGGGCCGCACCAATTACATTATTCGACAAAAGTTAATTTCTTGTGCAGCCTTCTGCTAAAACTTTTTTTTTGAGTATTTTAGTTTCCTAAGCCATGATCTTAAGTCAAAAAAGTTCAATTCAATAGACTTCGAGTAGTGGGTCTTTATTTTTTTATCCCCTCACCCAGGGAAATACTTTATGAGTCAATATTGCGGAGAAGTACATCAAAATCTTTTATATTTTTGTTTTTTATACCCTACACCACTATGTGGTCAGGGTATTATAAGTTTGTGCTGATGTTTGTAACACCAAAAAATATTGGTCCTAGACCCACCTTATATTATACCGATCGGCTCAGAATTTTTTTTATTTCGATTTAACGATGTCCGTCTGTCCGTCCGTCCGTCTGTCTGTCCATGCATTCTTGTGCGCACTCTACAGGTCGCAAATATTAAGATATTTTGATGAAACTTGGTACACCGACTTATGTCGGCCCAAGGACGACGCCTATTGATTTTGGTGAACATCGGTCCATGTTTAGACCTAGTACCCATATAAGGGTCCCCCAAAATTGGCTTGCTTACAAACTGCAGGTCGCAAATATTAAGATATTTTAATGAAATTTGTTGCGCTGACTCACATTATAGAAAATTTTGACACAAGCCCCATTTTAACCCATTCGGATTTCGGATCCAAACATTAGTTGGCTTTTACCCAGACTGGTGTAGGGTATTGTAGTCGGCATGCCCGACTTTGACCTTTTTACTCGTTCAATTTTATTGATCTTTTCACACACACTTCCAATGTTATTAGGAAAATATGAGTTAAAATTAAATTGATCAATATTTTCCATCCTATGAAAAATTGCAAAATTTTGCAGATTTTAAAATAAAGCCACGTTAAAAGTGTTTACGTTTTAATTTTGCAATAATTTATATGCTTTTTAATTTTATTAATTATTTTTCAATAACAAAAAACAAATTTTAAAAAAACTAACATTTCAATATTGGCCACACACTTTTCAATAATATGAAATTGAAAAACAAAAATCCAAATAATGATCATTAATGACTCAGAAATGAGCTCCAAAAACCTAAACATTTTTTCACTTTTTTCTATGTAAGTGGTCCGTCCAAAAGAGCCCCCTATGTACTCAGAAATGACTCAGAAAAAAGAACATATAAAATCGAAATTTTTTTCATTAATTTAAATAGTTTTGGAATCTTCTTTGAGTCTGAAAAATGAACCTTCATTTTGAGACAGTTTATAGATTGTAGATACAACTTTTTGAATTGTTTTCTGCGGGTTCATATTTTCTACCAAAAAGAGAGTGTTTTCAAAAAAACAATAATCATTTCTATGAGCGATTCAAAAATCTTATTTATGAGCGCTCCGAAATTGCAGGCTGGGTTATGAAAACTTTATTTTATATTTTTTATTCAAAAATTCAAGGCGGCACAAGCCTTGTACACTAATAGAAAATAGCCTATAAAAAGTTTTGCTGAAGCTGCTAAAAATAAAAAACTGCTGAAATAAGCAGATTTTCTTTGCTAAATATTAGTATGATAAGAATAGCAAAAGTAAAGCTATTAAATATACAGAATTTTAGTTGTATTTGAGCTAAATTTTAGTTAATTAAATAATAAAAATTTTAACAAAGTTTTGGTGAATATTTGTAGAATAACAAAAAAAAATTTTTTAATTGTTTTAAGAGCATAAAAATCTATTTTTGTGAAGTCAGCAGTCTACTATTTTTCATCACAAATTTCTGTTGATTTTAGCAGGATGAGTATTGTTATATATAACAGTTTATTTTTGCTCTTCTAATCTTACTAATATTTAGCAATTATCTTCAAAAAATTTTCTACAAAATCACTTTTATATAATAAACCTGTAAAAATAGCAGAAAAAGCTACTAATTGTTTAGGTATTTTCACAGGTTTATTTCTATGAGTGAATGGATAAAATTTTGTTGTCTGTTTTACCAAATTTGAGTGCTTCAATGACAATTCTCAAAAGATTTTAGAGATTCTTACGCGGTCTGTAAAACAGCCTTATACATTTACTAAAATAAAAGGTATTTTTTGAGTTCAAATTCATAAAAAATAAGAGACTCCTATGTACTTCTACGCCATATTTAGCAATAAAGTATTTTCCCTGGCTTAAGGTTTAAATAGAGAAGAAGGAATTTTTCCTTTAATATTCGTATTTAGGAGGCCAAAATACTTTAAAAAGTTTTAGAGGAAGTCTGTGAAAGTCGATATTGTTGATCGATGTAATTTTTTTGAGGCTCCATTGGATGTTTATTTTGTATCGCTGTTTTCTATATTATGTATATTTTTAAATTCTGATTTGAATTTTTTTTTAATTTAAATTTTTTTTTAATTTTGTTTAAAATTTAAATAAAAAAAATGTTTGATTGTTTTGAAATTAATGAAGTGCCGCACGAAATTGGTTGACGGGCCGCATTTGCCCATGTATGATATATAGTATAACAGTTTTGACATGAAATCGAAACAACTTACTGTGATTTAAGCACCGTAAGTTGTTTCGATTTCACGTGAAAATTGTGTAGAGTTTGTTTTCACGCAAATTTAATGTAAAAGACTATTATTTTTCTTAGGAAAAAGTGACATTTTGTGTTTATTGTGATTGTCTCTTTGTTATAAAATTAAAAAATTGTTCATTTTTATAAATTAAATTGCAATTTGAGACCTTTAAAGTTCGAGTGAAATTTTTCCATGTGAAAAACAACTTACGGTACTTTAAGTGAAAAAAAAAACTTAATATTAAACTACGCACCTGAATGAGAACGATTTTCTTCTCCTGCTGTGTTTTCATTATCATAAGAGTTACTAGCAGAAATTTCATGTTCACAAATACGATTAACTGAAAAAAAGAGATTTTATTTGGTATAGGAAAAACAACTTACGGTGCTTTAAGTGGAAAAAAATCTAATGTTAAACTACGCACCTGAATGAGAACGATTTTCTTCTCTAGCTGTGTTTTCATTATCATAAGAGTTACTAAGAGAAATTCCATTTGAACGAAGGCTTTCAGTAACATCTTCACAAATACGATTAACTGAAAAAAAGAGATTATTTTATTTTTATCAAAATAGAGTCCTTTTAATTTAAGGATTTTGGTATAGGAAAAAATTATTTACAATCTAAAAAAATTCCTATAAAAAACGTTCAGATTATAAGTAATTCGTTCTATAAAAAGATTTTTTGCGAATCTGAGAAATTTTTCTATAGAAAAATCTTTAGTTTTTGACGAATTTTCATATAGGAAAACCCCAAGACTCAAATGAATTTTAACATAAAAAAAACTGGATTCTAAAAAAAACTCGTAAAGTCCTCAGATCATTCTACGGATTTTTTATATGTAAGAAATTTCTCCTATACAAAAACCCGATGATTTTAAAGAATTTTTCCAACAGAAAACCCCTTAGATTCTGGACTATGGTAAAACTTGTAATTTTTCATTCATAAAATTTTAAAAAGGCTTAAGTTCACTTTATGACCACCTCTCGGATCGAGTTAACAAGTGGAACTCTATATGGACAAAATCAAATAGTAAATTTTGAAACTAATATTCTAACGGTGGGTCTCATACTGCAGGTTTAAACTTTAGTTAATAGTTAACCCAAAAATTTGTTGTTGTTTTTTATACATTTTTTTGACATTTTCTTTTGTTTTTAGTTAAGTTAAAGTTAAACCTATAGTATCAGACCCACCGTAAGCAAATAACAAAAATATTGTCCCAAAGACAAAAATCAAAATAAAAAAATGTCACCGTTATTTTTAGATAGATACTAGGGTTTGGGGTTCGGGAATTCCCAGGCGGGAATTCCCGGGAAAAGTTTGCCGGGAATTCCCGGGAAAATAATATATTTTTCCCGGGAAAACGGGAAATTTTAAAAATATTAAATTTTTTAAATTGTTTTTGTTTCGAATAGGATTTTTTAATTTTAGTCATAAAAAACATTTTAAATACCAAAACAAAAATGTCATTGTTAAAATCTTTTAAAAGGAAATACATTTATTTGACACTCAAATAAAATCTTTGCCAAGTAATTAGGAGCATTGCAACTAATAAAGATTTTTCGCATAACTTATTCAAAATTTAAGTAGTAAAACCTAAAAACTTGGTAAAATGTTTAAAAGAAATATGAAAAAAAAGCTTTTGTTTCTTACTAATAATCGCTCTTACTATCTAAATTTTTCAAATGTATAATTTAGGTAAAGTCGACTTTAGTTAAAATATTAGGTGGCAGTATACCTTGACTTGGTTTATTTTTGGAGCATTCTGATTGGTTAATTTATTTTCAACCAATCAAAATATTTGAAAATATAATTATTTTTGTAAGGTTTTCATACACAAAATGAACAAAACCGTTTGATTAAAAATAAAGTCGACTTTAAATTTAAAATACGCCTTTATATTAAGGGTCAATAATTTTATTAGTAACGTTTTAATTAATAAATGTGAAAAGAAAAGACTAATGGTTAACGGTGGTATTTAAATTTGGTTATCCGACATCTAAATTTGGTTCACAAAAAAAAAAAAAAAAATTGATGGTCATGCAACTTCTCTTGAAGAAAACAACAAGAATAACGTTTCAGCTAAAATTAGAAAAGTACCTGAAGAAAAAAGTGTAAGCTGAATAGACATTAAAGGTTTTATGGTAGGGCAAACATTTCCTGAAATGGTATCCAAATTAGCTGCAGTCAATCCGCACCATAACTAGATCTTCGTTTATTAGAGAAAGTTTTTATAATAAAAACCTGGCATTGCAAAAAAATGAAACCGATGTAAAGAACATTATATTAAATTACTACAATCATGTAAAAGATATCATGATAAAAGAAATATCGAGCAATATTTCTAACAATAGGAGATTTACTATAATCGTAGATGAATGGACAAGAATATCACAAGAGATATTTGAACATATGTATAAACGGAAATAATTCATTTTATAACCTGGGGTTGGTTTATATATCAGGAAGATGTAATACTGATGAAATAAGAAAAATTGTAGAAATAAGACTAGAAGAGTTTTATTTGTCTTTGGAAAATAACATTATGGCCACCATATCTAATGGGCCAAGTGTGATGAAACGGTTTGTTTCCGACAGTCCAGTAGTAGGTGCTTTCTGTTAGAATCATGCAATTTATTTGGCAGTGCTGCGAGTAATTTTTGTGAAATCAAATGTTCAACATTCTGATATTTTTTACTTTGAATTCTCACTACACAGACTGCATTTGTACTGAAATAGTGTTTTTTTGTTAACAAAAATTACTTATATAGGTGGTTTTCGTTAACAATTTTGTTCAAAAATATTTCCCGGGAAACGTATGACGTCGGAAACGTATGACGTCGGAAACGTATGACAAAATATGTCTGTTCCCGTACTTTACCTTGTTGTTGTTTGGGCTGTTTTGGGTTCCCGCGGACACCCGCGGCAACGTACGGAAACGCACATAATGCTTATATATACAGCGACGGACAATACAATAGATTCAATTAAGGGTTTTTCTAATTGTAACCTTGGGCCTTTAACACGCGCGGTTCCAGCAATTAATATAAGGGGAAAAATCATACGCCTCAGTGGCCAACTCAATGTATTTGTCTACTGTGGCGTATGATTTTTCCCCTTATATTAATTGCTGGAACCGCGCATGGCCTTTAAAGATCAAAGTAATGGTTAAATTGTCCCGAAAAAATTAGAAGATGGTCCAGAAAATTGTAGAGTTTTTATTGTAGCTCTTTTATTTTAATTTTTTAATGAAAAATTTTCCATATAACTTTTATCAAATTACATTGTAAAATTTAGTGAGTACTAATGGGATCTATACAAATTGTATATTGTTGGAGATCCTATAAAATTTCCGTAACCTATTTTGTAACAAGTATGAATTTCGTGGGAATTTTTTAACAATACTTGGTAGAAGCATAGGCCAGTTTCGTAGTAAGCTTTTTTTGTAATATTGTAATAGTGGTGGTATTAGTAATTCAATTTGAAACTTTAACGCTCTATACGCACTTAAATGGTTAATATTTTTTCAAAAATCAAATTTTTATATTTTGATAATACAAATTTCTGTGAAAAAATTGCAAGAAATTTAAATTACTTCCAGATCTGATAGGAAGAAGAAAACATTTTTATTGAAAAAAAAAAACTGTGGCAATCTGTTACTGTTTCCAATTATTAGACATAGGCGTTTAACCGGTTATTGCATTATTCGAAAAATCACTAAATTTGATTAACCGGTCATTCGGGTCGGTTATTCTAGAAAATAGGCGATTAATCGTTTAAAGCTAAATTAATGTATTTCCTTAACTTTTTATCAACAAAGACACTAACAGCTTCCTGTTTTTCTAAAATATCAACATGATATATGAACACGATGTATTTAAAAAAATTTTTGAAATTAAAAAAGCACATCTACACGAGAGAGGAAATTCAAAATACAGCTATGGGCATATAATTGGCACAATTTTAAATTGCGCATAAATTTAAGTATTTTCCAACTAAATATATTTAAAAATGCAAGTTTTATATCTTCTGATTGTTGTTGAAAAATATGTTTGTCTTAATTGTGCTCAAATGTTCCATTATGTTTTGCTTATTATTTACCGTTATCATTTTTGCGTTAACAATGCTGATTTAAAGTGGACATATAAATGGCACAATTTACTTAAAATAGGCAGTAGTCGTGTAGATTTAATTCAAAGCAATAAATATTTTTCGTAGTTCAAAAATAAATATAAAAAGTTAAAAAATTTTTAAAATGGGATCAGGAAAACATACCACAGGTGAGGAAAGGCGGATCATATGGAAAATGTGTGAAGATGGAAAAAAAGTAGCGGAAATTGCTGAGATAATGCAAATTTCTCGCAAAAAAGTCTACAATGCAATTAATTCTTGTGTTGAAGATCCCGATATATTGACTAAGGGTAAAATTCAGAAGCCAAGGCCACGAAAAACAGATGAGCGTACGGATGCAGCTATAGTACGAATGGTGAAAATTGATCCATTCAAGTCATCAAGGCAGATAGCATCGGATATTAATGAACATTTTAACATGGAAATATCAAGCAGACTTGTCAGAAGAAGACTAAACGAGGCAAATTTGTTTGGGCACATTTCCAGAAAAAAGGCCCTTATCCCAAAAAAAAAATATTTCAAAACGACTAACCCGCCCGGAAAATCCCATTAGTTTTTGGAAAAACGTGTTATGGAGTGACGAAACAAAAATTAACAGGATAGGACCAGATGTTTCAGTATTTAGATATTTTAAAAAACCATATTGAGCCATATGCCTTCAACTCCATGCCAATAAAATGGAAATTCATGCAAGATAATGACCCCAAACACTCCTCCAAACTAGTACAAAAAATGGTTTTGTGCGGAGAAGATTGATGTTTTGGATTGGCCAGCCCAGAGGCCTGACTTAAATCCAATAGAGAATCTGTGGAATGAAGTCAAGGTTGAAATCGCCAAGAAAAATTACAAAAATATGGACGAACTGTGGTCGGCCGCACAGGAAGCTTGGTACGCCATCCCCAAAACAAAATGCCAAAAACTAGTGGAAAATATGGGTCGCAGGTGCGAAGCTGTCCTCAGAAACAAAGGCCACAGCACTTAATATTAACGGTAAAATATTTGTACATACCAAAAAATTTAACAAATGCAATATTAAAATCATTTCTTCTCTTTTTTTAAGATTGTGCCATTTATGTGTCCAGCTCATTTCAATGGGTTTTTTTCATAATGATAATTTTTTATTTATATTAATGAATTTCAATTAAAGTTTATAGCAATATTAAATGTGCATAATAAACATTTGGAAAAAACAAAAACTTGTTGGTTGTTAATAGCATTTGCAATATAGTAGCATAAGAAAGAATTCATGGTAAAATGTGCCATTTATATGTCCATAGCTGTATGTATTACAAATATATTTTAAAATATTTTATTTATATTTAAGAAAATTCTATTTGTATTTGAAAATTGTCCAAATACATTTCAAAATTATTCATTTGTATTTAAAAATTTTAAATCTGTATTTCAAAATTGTCCAAATGCATTTAAAATAATTCCATTTGTATTTAAAAATTCTCTAAATGTATTTCAGAAATTTCCAAATGTATTTAAAAAGACTCTATCAGGCATGTGATGAATATCGAACGGTTTTAAAACAAAAACGAAAGTTAAAACTGAACGATTTGGTTTTGGATGTGATAGAAATCGATCGATTTCATTTTTCATTTCTTTCCACTCATTTCTTTTTAAATATAAACTCTGTGTTATTGTTTTTCAAGTAATGCAACTCTGCGTTATTTTTTTTTCAATCAGATTTTTTCTCCATAATCATTTATTTTGTGCTAAAATTAATTAAAAATGGCTTTTATATTGGCTACAAGTTTGATATTAATAAATGAAAACGCAAGAACTGAAAATATAAAGCGAAAACATTTGCGCGATTCATCAAACCCTTTGGATTTGCCTGGAAATTGGTAATGCTGCTTAATTTTTTATTATTTACCTAGTTGTTGTTGTTGTAGCAACGCCTCCTACAATAAATATGTAAGCATATATAAGATTAACCTTCTTCTTCATCTTGTTCTGCTGACTCAGCTCGATCCAGACCCAGGAACCGGGCCGCCTCCACCGGGTGGGTCCATAGTGACGTGGGATCTAGGTGAGTCGGATTTGCCGTGCAGCCAAAGAGGTGGTTTACGTCGTGGGGACCTCTCTGGCATGCGGGACATGTGTTCGGGATGGTGGGCTCGATCCGAGACCAATATGAATTAAGGCGTGAACACCATCCCGAACGCAATTGCGCGAGGAGAACTCTCGTAGATCGTGGGAGAGTCCTCTCCTCGTTCTCCGCAATAGGTGGGGGGCGACCTCCAAAAACGATATTCATCCGGTAAGAATTGATGGCGTCATTTACCGTGCCCCGATGAACATCGTTTATACCTGCCCTATAGGATGCTTCGTCCAGTGGATCTCTCATATAACGCTGGACCGTGCCCTCAAAGATACGAAGGTCCTTTCTGACATGCCTCGGGGGGGGGGGGGGGATCCACCTCCGTAAGATGGTGATTCGGGTGGTTCCTCCGATGACATCCCAGCAGGAACTGCTTCGAGAGCATTTGGCAGTATTCCTTTACTGTTAGGACCTTCGTTTCCTCGTGAAGATGTTGAACCGAGGACATTTGTAGGCATCCTGTAATTGTCCTGAGGGCAGAGTTTTGGCAGGTTTGGAGCTTTCTACACTGGGTATCGCTGACTCTAGGCGACCACACTGGCGCAGCATAATTAACCACTGACCGACCAATTGTTTTGTAGGTTGCCAACAAGGTTTCTTTGTCCGTACCCCAAGAGCTGCCGGCTAGCGACTTGAGGACCTTGTTCCTACTCTGCATCTTGTTGCAAATTGCAGTGGTGTGCGCTGAGGACATAAACAGGCTGTCGAATGTAACCCCAAGAATTTTGGGGTGGTTTAGTGTCGGAATTCGCACGCCATCGACTACTACATTCAGTTCCAGCCTTACTTCCTTCGTCCAAGTGGTAAAGAGAGTCGCCGAAGATTTTGCAGGGGAGAGCTGCATATTCCTTCCAGTGAAGAAATTCGTAAGATCATGAAGATAACTGTTCAACCTACCGCATAAGCCATCAATGTCGTGACCCGTCGCCAGTATCGTACAGTCGTCGGCATAAGAAATCAATTCCACCCCTTCTGGTGGTGCCGGGAGTTTCGAAACGTAGAGATTAAACAATATCGGGGAGAGAACTCCACCCTGAGGAACTCCTTGTTTAATCCTACGAGGTTTGGCCCTTTTGTTACGAAACTCCACAAACGACTGGCGACCACACAGATAATTCGCTATCCACCTCTTCGTACCATTTGGGAGACTGGATTCGGCAATGTCTCTGAAGAGGGTCGCGTGGCTGACCGTATCAAATGCCTTCGATAGGTCAAGCGCCACCAGAACCGTCCTTTCGCAAGGGCGGCTCTGATTTAGACCGCTGGTTATCTGTGTGGCAATGGCGGTTAAAGCTGTTGTTGTGCTGTGCTGCTTCCGGAATCCATGCTGGTGCTGGAAAAGCTGAAAATGCCGTGTGAGACTGGGGAGGAGTAGAGCCTCAAGTATCTTAGCGACCGGTGAAATTAGGGAGATTGGTCTGTACGATACTCCCTGGTTCGCATCCTTTCACGGCTTCAAAAGTGGCACCACCCTGCCCATCTTCCAGACCTCGGGTATTATTAGGGTGGATAGGGAAACGTTAAAGACCTTTGTCAGGCACTCTACTCCTGGCATCTCCAGTTTTTTGATCATCAGCATGGAAATTCCGTCGGGTCCTAGAGCTCTAGATGGTTTGGCTCTTTTGATGGCTTCGGCAACCTCTGTTGACGTAAAAGCTAATGGCTCGTCATTGACTCGGAGTTCGTGGATTTTCCTCACGACACTCCTTTTCGCCTTGTCTCTCTCGGGGTGCTCTATAAACTGCCGGCTAAAATAGCTCGCGCACCTCTTCGGGTCCGATATCGTCCTATCGGCAAATGAGATCGATACCCTGTCGTCCCTTTTGGACGGGTTCGAGAGAGCTTTGACCGTTGACCATAGCTTGCTGGCTCCGGTGCTGAGGTTGCATGTTTTCAGATGATCTACCCATTTGTTCCGTTTATGCTCGTCGACCAACTTGCTGATCTCCCGGTTGAGTTCGTTGATCCTGGGGTCGCTGGGGTTGGTCGAACGAAGCTCGTCCCGCTCATCTGCGAGTTCCGCCGCTTCGGCTGGGAAATTTGGTCTGATGTTGGCGATCCTTCCAGCCGGAATGAAGCGAGCAGCCGCTGCGTTGACGATTTCACGGAACTTCCTTTCCGCGGAGCGCACATCGGTTGGGGTGGGTAGGTCACTGAATTTGCGGTTGGTGAACTCTCTGAACGCTAACCAGTTAGCTTTCTTGTGGTTAATGTACGTGCGGCGTTCAGAGACGATGAAGTCATTTGGTCTATCGAGCGCGATAACTATAGGAAGGTGGTCTGAGGCCAACGATATAATCGGCCGCCAGGAGGCGTAATTTATCAGACCTGCACTCGAAATTGTTATGTCTGGCGAGCTAGTGCAACTTCCTACAATTCTGGTGGGGGCGTCCTCATTCAGTGTGCAGAATGTGGAGTCATCGACCTGTTCCGCCAAGGCTATCCCTCTCTGGTCTTCCCCCAGATTGGAGTGCCAGAGCTCATGGTGTGCGTTAAAGTCGCCCATCACCATGCGGTTATCACCCACCAGAAGGAATCTGATGTCCGGGTGATATCCTGCGGGGCAGCTGGCCACTGGCGGAATATACACATTGTACAGTTCGATCTCGGCAGCTCCTGACCTTACTGCTATACCTTGATGTTCCATGTATACGTCACGTACGTTAGGGTCAGGCCCCCGCCTCCGCTCCGTGTGCGGTCCTTGCGCAGAATGTTGTAATTACTACAACTCTGGAGTCTACAGGTGGCATTGAGTTTAGTTTCCTGGACCGCAGCGACCATGACTTTGTGGAGCTGCATAAATTGGGTTATCTCCGTGATCTTACCTTGGAGGCCGTTGCAGTTAAACTGCATAAGTGTTATCACCTCAGGTCGGGGGGACAGCCACATGTGGTGTTAGTTGTGGTGTCTGCTGTTGGTGTTGTAGCTGGTGTTGTTGCTGTGGTTGTTGCTGTTGGGACGAGATCGGGGTCATCACGACCGAAGATGTCAAGGCCGACGATGTCGCCGACGTTGACAACTCCGATGATGATGAGCTGTTACGTTGGCCTATACAGCAGGGGGCACGTAATTACCGTCCCAGTCCCTATGGGTTCTTAACCCACTGCAGTTTCTACTGCTGTCCTTCCTGAGGTGAAACCACTGATTGCAGATGTTACACCTGACTGATGTTCCGCCAGAGTGTAACCGGTCCTGGCAAACCGAGCAGAACCATGGTCCTGGATTTTGTTCGATTCCGGCACGGACCAAAAGGATATGGAGCAAGTTCGCCGGATAAAGTTGCTCCAGGTTAGAAAAAAGAAGAGGGCATACATACGTATTGTTGGTTTGTTGAGTTGGCACTCCTTGGTCGAGGCTTGTTGGGCTCCGAGTCGTTCCGGTACGAAGAACCGAGTGCCGCGGGAACGTATTTAGCTAGTTAATATCTTTGCTTAGTTTTATAGAGTACTTTCGCATTAATCAAGACGCTTTTTTGTGGATATTAAATGAAATTGGACAAAATTTTAAATCCACCAGTATTCCTTTGGCCATTCAACTGGCAGCAACTTTACGTTTTTTAGCTGAAGGTAGTTTTCAGCGCTCTGTGGGAAACGATGCAGTTATTTCAATGCACCGCACCACTTTTTCGAAATCATTTTCAAAAATGTTAGTTCTATTGGAAAAAAAAACTTTGTAAGAAATGGATAAAGCTTCAAACGGATGCAATTGAAGAAGGAAAATCGAAAAGATATTTTTGTGACAAGTTTGGAATTCCTGGTGTTGTTGGGTGCATTGACGGGACTCACATCGAACTTGTAAAACCTGGAACACAGGACCATTTATACTATAATAGAAAGGGATACTATAGTATAAATGCCATGGTTGTAAGTACACTTGTATTTGTTTTATTGGAAATATTTATTACATTCTACAAATTCAGCATTCCATTAATGAAATAACATTCTATTAAAAAAATATTTTATTTAAAATTTGTTTCAGATTTGTGATTACAACATGAACATTATAGCTGTTGACGCAACTAGACCAGGAGCAAGCCATGACTCTTTTATTTGGAATTTAAGTCCTCAAAGAAATTTCTTTCAATCTAAATATGAAAATGGAGAACGCGGTTCATGGCTTCTTGGAGATTCCGGTTACGCACTTGAGCCATTTTTGCTAACACCATACAGGGATCCGAGTCCAGGTTCGGTTAAGCATAAATTTAACAAAGTGCACTCATCTGCACGTAACATAATAGAAAGGACAATCGGAGTCCTAAAAAGCAGATTTCGATGTTTGCAACGTGCTTTATGGTATAAACCCCAAAAGGTCGTTAAAATTATAAACGTATGTAATGCACTTCACAACATATGTATTTTTTTTAATGTTGAACCACGCTCAACCGTTGATAATTTTACTATGGAAGAATCAGACCCAGGCGAAGTTGAAGCTGAAGGTACTTTGAATAATGAAGCAGCTAGAATCCGAGACAACATAGCTGAAAGTTTGATGATCAATTAATTTACTTTTTATATTCTTTTTCAAAATAAAATATTTTATTTAACTTCAAAATATAGATTTGTTAATTTTATAATTCTTTTACTTAAAAATTTATGAATTCATTGTTTTATGAAACGTTTAGCTTAAATGTAAATTAAATTTTGAATACATCTAATTGTTCTCTTTGTATTTCTAATGTATTCTTTTTTAGCAAATTTTTGTCATACATTAATTTTTCAATTTTCTCATGGTGGCGTTGGATCTCCTTTGTCTGATTATTAATTGCCTCTGTTTGTTTATCAATTGCTTTGGTTTGTTCAGAAATACGATCGGCTACTTTTTCTATCGATCTGTACACCCTTTTGAGATCAGATTCAGAATTTTTTGATATTTCTAAATTTGTTTTTAAAGAATTTGAGATGTCAATCAAATTTTTTGACAAGTCTGCATTAGTTTTTTGTTCATTAGACATAAATTTCTTTAAATTATCCTGTAGAGATGTTGGATTATTTTTTCTAGCTTGATTTGAAGTAGTTGGCTGCTCTTGTTGTTCTTCTTCCTCAATATCAGTTTCAGAGGATTCACTACTTTCTTCCTCTTCTGGAGCTGGTAGTCCAAAAGAAAGACTATCATCAATGCCATCTACCACGTCGTAAAGACCACATATCTTGGCTATGGCTTCTTCTCTGCTTGAGACGTATAATTTATTATGCGGTCCTCCTCCTGTTGTACGAGACTCGTTTGTTTGTGGCAAGTTTTTTCTTTATGGCAGACTTTCTATCACTCCATATCTATAAAACAAAAAATTCATAAGCAACACGTACCTAGCAATGAAAATACAAAATAACATTTTACCTTTTTCCAACCGCTACAATCTTTTTTAGGCGGCCCAATACTATTCAAATCATTTGTAAGAGTCTGCCACAGTTTTTCTATTTCGACTCTATCTCCTTTGGCAAACCCTTTAGCTAATTGTGGATTTTTTTCCATGAATTCAATTAACCTTTCTTCTTGTTTTGTATTTATGTGCTTTCCCCTGAAAAATATGTAATTTTAAGTAAAAAACTCTTGTATACAATATTATTATACTTACATTTATCTATTATTTAAAAAAAATGCTTTCAAAAATTAAAAAAAAAGTTTTCTGATTTAAACCGTAAACCAAAGCCTACTCGATTTGAAAAAGAAAAAAAATTCAAATTTCGTTTTCCATCACACTCTTTTTTTTCGATATTTCCATAGAACAAAATGGGAAATGAAATCGAATTAGATTTTAAGCAAAAACGAATAGAAATCGAAAATTTAATGTGCGTCACAACTTTTTTCGATTTTGTTTCGTTTTAGTATCGATTCTGTTTTCATCACATGCCTGATATTTTAAGCAAAAACGAGTAGAAATCGAAAATTTAATGTGCGTCACAACTTTTTTCGATTTTGTTTCGTTTTAGTATCGATTCTGTTTTCATCACATGCCTGTATTTGTATTCCAAAATTTTCCAAATGTATTTAACGAAATTCTAATTGCATTTCAAATTTTTCGAAGTGTATGTAATATTTCAGAAATTTCTATTTTTATTTTAAAAGCATATTTACTAATGTGCATGTCTGATAATTCCTATAAAATTTTCATTACGAAAGAGAAAACATGTATGTTTGTAAAAATGCTTAAATAGAAATTTCTGAAATACATTTGGAAAAATTTTAAATTTCAAATGTATTTTATTAAATACATTTGGAAAATTTTGGAATACAAGTAGTTTTTTTAAATTTGGAAATTTATGAAATACATTTGGAGAATTTTGAAATGCAAATGCAATTATTTTAAATGCAATTTTACAATTTTGAAATACAAGTGAATAATTTTGAAATGTATTTGGAAAAATTTAAAATACGAACAGAATTTTCTTAAATACAAATAAAATAATTAGAAATCTATTTTCAGCTCGAGGCCAATTTCCTTATTATGAATTAACATAATAAGTACTTTTTTTTCAAAAATTGCCATTTTTCTTCATCAGGATACTCTCCCTACAATACAGGAATGAAAAGACGATTGAAATTGGCCTCGACCTGAATTAATAGATTTCTAATTAATCAATTAAAAAGGTCGAAAAAAACAATTTTTATTTTTAAATCAAAATTAAAAACCAACATTTTTACAAATAAAATACAGTTGTGGCCAAGCATTTAAGTCAATTCAAGTTTTTTTCTAATTTTATTGTTGTTGCCTTTATTTTTAAAGATCAAAATAGTGGCTAAATTCGCCACAAAAGGCAAGGAGATGGTTCAGAAAATTGTACAGAATTTTAACGTAATGTTTGTTTTTTCATTTTGTCACTTGTTTTAAGTGGGCGTGGCTTTTAACGACAAATTAGCGATATAAACCTCTTATCAAATTACATAGTAAAATTTAGGCAGTACTGATCGGTTCCATACAAACTGTATATTTTTGGAAATCCTATAAAATTTCCCTAAGTCTTGCGTTATTTTTATCTACAAATAGTTGCCAGACTTAAAAGTGCAGCACTTTAAACGTGACCAAATTTTTCTTTGTTTTTAGCGATTTCTAATAAAGTTAACAGCACTGAAATTTTAAAGTATAAATAAATTCCATATTAAAATGAGGGATAAATTCCATATTAAAATTGTAACCGGTTAATCGACCTGTTTTAACCGATTATTCGGATCGAATAATTATTTGAGTTTTGAATTGTTTCGACATTGGGTCATATGAATAAAACTTAGCAATTACTTCGAAGTAATTACTTTGGGCTTAGGAATGGCTTTTAACTCCAAATTTACCAATTGGCTGGTAGAATAGCATGAAATGTAAACGAAAATTAAAAAATTAAATTTCTAGTCTACTCCTAAGCAGACTAGATTTGTGAAGTAATTGCTTAAAAAACCCTGTATTTCCCCCTATTAGTAATCTCTATTTTTTATTCATATGAGCCATTAACCGAAATAGGGGCGATTAATCGAGGAATCGATTAACCGAATTGGAAACACTACAGTCTGGTGATTCCCTTGTGTCTGTAAATTTTTCAATAAAAATTTTTTCTTCTTCCTAAAATCAGCTCTATAAAAAATTCTTTAGTAAGTAATTCTAACATTTATTATGATAGTCCTATGCGACGGTTACAAACACTTAACTAAACAAGCGGGCTAAAGTCACCTGGGGACTTATAAAGGGTGGTTAAATTTTAAGGGCCGATGTTGATTTTGAATGAAATACAAATTATTTAGGAAATTATTGTCATTCCTTTTTATACGATAATATTGGTATGGTTCAATTATGTATGGAACAAAATATCGGCCAAATGGCCGCCGAGACCTCGGCGGCACACCTTCATCCGATGGTCCAAATTTTCTATGCCGTTAATGTGGCGAATTATCTCATCCTTTAGCTCTTGAATTGTTGCTGGCTTATCGACGTAAACCTTTTCTTTCAAATAACCCCAAAGAAAGAAGTCCAAAGGTGTCAAATCACATGATCTTGGCGGCCAATTGACATCGCCACCACGTGAGATAACACGGCCATTGAATTTCTCGCGCAAAAGAGCCATTGTTTCGTTGGCTGTGAGGCAAGTGGCACCATCCTGTTGAAACCACATATCGTCCAGTAGTGGGATTCTCTAACTTTTTAACGACAAAATTCGGTAGTTAAGTTGTCAGTGTACTATGAAAACTTGTCAATTTAACTACCGAAATTTGTCGTTAAAAAGTTATAGAATTGCCCATCAGTAGTGCGATTCTGTAACTATTTAACGACAAAATTCGGTAGTTAAAAAGTTATAGAATTGCCCATCAGTAGTGCGATTCTGTAACTATTTAACGACAAAATTCGGTAGTTAAATTGACAAGTTTCCATAATAAACTGACAACTTAACTACCGAATTTTGTCGTTAAAATGTTAGAGAATCCACATTCTCAATTTCTAGCCACAAGAAGTCCGTTATAGCGAACACCATTCACGGTAACTGCTTGGCCAATCTCATTTTCGAAGAAGTACGGCCCGATGATGCCGCCAGCCCATAAACCGCACCAAACCCAAAAAACATGTGTTTTCATATTTCCTACAGACCCGATTTGCTGAAATTTGTGCACAATTCTCCCGATTGTGGAAACATTTGGTAGATTATGTTGACCAAAGAAATCACGAAGTGCACGAAATGCATTTTGATTTTATCATTCTTGCATTATCATTTGATGTGTTAAGTCATAGTTTATTCTGTTTCCTTAAAGTGTAATAAAAGTTTACGATTTATTTTTTTCTTTATTTCTTGTTGTTATTGTTTGTTAACAATATCTAAATATTAAAAAAAAAAAAAACAAAAACAAAATTAAACGCAATCGTGAAGAAGATGTTGATGCCTGCTCTGGGTATAACATGAATAGAAAAAAAATGGTCACAAACAGCTCTCAGAGAGCTAGCAATTCAAATTATTTTGCACCTCTGCAAACTATCGATGATGACGATAATGAAGAAACAATTATCGAACCAGCTGTTAAAGTTAACATACCACCAATAACAATAGGTGTGTTTGGGTACTTTTCCAGTAAAGTCCAGTAAAAATTACTCAGTAACAAATTTACAGAGAGTAAGGCAAAATTTACTCTCAAAAAGAAAAATATCTAAAAATGTACGCAAACAAAAAAATTGTAAGAATTAGTAAATTACTGCTGCCAACTTCTTCCCTAAAAATATCGCTAAATCAAACTAAAAAATCACTAGAAAATATCTAAATTATAAAAAAAATTGAATAGCGATAAATCCCTAAATTGCACGAACTTTTTAGGTTCTGTTGAAAAATTTCACAAAAATAGCTATATTTTTCAAACTTCTTAAAACTTTCTTAAAAAATTATTGATACATCGCCAAATTTTTCGAACTTTTTTGTTTTCCATAAAAATTTACCGATAAATGCTGAATAATAATGATTCAAAAATTCTGTAAAGGAAATAAATGTAAAAAAATGCTAAAGAAATGTGAAGACTGTCTTAAAAAGAAAAATCGCTAGTTTTCCCGCTAATAGCTAAATTATATTTTAATTTAATTTATTTATTTCGAGCATCCTAATGTTGCAAGATTAATATCTTATTATCACAACGTCAGTCATTACAAATTTAAAATTACTAGAAATGATTGAAATTTACCCCGCTAAACGAGTTGAAGTATCGCTAGATTTGCCGAGAAAATAGCTAAATTGACAACAGTTATTAAAATAGCTGATTGCGAAATAAACCTATTCAAATTATTGGATTAATAAATAAAGCCTAATAAAATGATCACTTACTTACTCCTTCCATCGTAAATAAGCTTATATTTAAATATTTTTTATTTAAAAAAAAAAAATATTTCAAAATTATTTAGACAAATGTTTTGTTTCTTCATTCATATGTTTTAAATCATATGTTTTTTTTCTTACAAATTCTTACTAGCAAAAATTCATCCAGTAAAAACTTGTAAGTTCTCTGGTATTGAATTGTCACTTTACCCTCTATTTTTCCTCTCTCCTTACTGAGTAATTGTGTAAACAAACACCTTTCAGTAAAAACTTGTACTAATTTGTACGAATTTGTACAACTTTTCGGGTACGCAAACACACTTAATATTAAAATTTAAAATTGAACAAGTTCATGAAATATGTAGAATATTAAAAATCAAAGATTACTCTATACGTAAAATTTCCATCGGTCTAAAATTGTTTTGCACAAATA
Source organism: Leucophora obtusa (assembly GCA_949987735.1). Lineage (NCBI taxonomy): Eukaryota > Metazoa > Arthropoda > Insecta > Diptera > Anthomyiidae > Leucophora > Leucophora obtusa. Next base: position 46,584,157 of record OX465295.1, read on the forward strand.
ACGTAGATTTTACTACCGTTTGTGACTCTCTCACTAAGAAGTTTCAGCTCGAATATTTCACATATGCTGTACTATTAGGTCTAGATAAAACAGACCCATCAGTTGTTAAGTCCAGACTTTTAGACATGGGCCTTAAATGTATCGATGTTAAAATTGTTACTAGAGCCTATGCTGGAGCTAGGGACAGTAACAACGAACAAATTATATTCATTGTCTACTTTGAAAAAAAGTCAATCACATTAAGAGAATTAAGGCAAAATTACTCAGCCATCAACTACATAAAAGTCAGGTGGGAATACCAAAAACCCAGATGTATGGACACGGTGCCAGCAGATGCAATGTTAAAACATTTTGTGCCCATTGCGCCGGGAATCACAAAACTGAAGAATGCAAGTCAACCATTGTAAAATGTGCTAATTGTAAAGGCCCCCATAATGCTATGTCCCCTGACTTCCCTAATAGGGAAACATATAAGCAAATAAGGCAACGTGCTCAACCAAAGAGTACCAGACAAAGAAGCCAACAATTCAACAACCAATCAAATTACAATGTTAATTTTCCAAATGCTTTAAATCAGAGCGAAACACCAAATCCATCTAGAACGGGTTATAGCCAACCATTCACCCAAAATAACGATAATAATTATTTGTTCTCTTTAGAAGAATTAAAAAATCTTACCTTTAAAATAATTTCAAATTTAAAAAAATGCTGGTCTCGTGAAGAGCAATTCGAGGTTGTTACAAACCTTGCATGCAAATTTTTGTACCAATGAACAGCAACATAACGTTATTACAATGGAATGCTCGTAGCATTCGCACTAAAAAAGACGAATTATTCCATTTCTTGGAAAAAACCAATATTGACATTTGTGAAACCTGGCTAAATAAAAAAATTACAATAAAACATCAGAACTTCTAGTGCTACAGATACGATCGACAACGTGGTGGAGGAGGTGGAGTAGCTATTTTAATTAAAAAACACATTCAGCATCAACTTATACCTCCTATTAACACAGAACTGATTGAAAACATAGGTATTAAGGTAAAATCTGGTAATGACTTTATAAATATTTATTCTTGCTATTATCCTGGTGGGTCAACAAACAGGGACCCTAGAAGAAAACAAACATTTGCGTTAGATATTCGTAAACTAACGAGCTCAAATAAATACATATTAGGAGGAGATTTTAACTGCAGACATAGTTATTGGGGATGTCAAAGAAGTAATGGCTGGGGTAACATATTCAGGCTGATTGCGGTTGGCGTTGTCGATATCGACAGTTAGGCGTTTTTAATAAAAAGTCGTTATAAAAACAATTTTTGCAAAATTGAACAAGCTAATTCACCTTATATATCTTCTAAATTGCAGTGGATTTGCCGTGAGAGTTATATTTATTTGTAATTTTCAATATAAAAGATTTCATTTTGTATGCAGGCGTATTTTTCGACATCGACAACGCCAACCGCAATCAGGCCCATTATATGAGAAACTCCAACTAAACCAAACACAAATAGTATTTCCCCACGAATATACTTATATTCCGGTTGATCCAAGTAAACAACCGTCAACTCTAAATTTTTTTCTAACTAACATACATATCTCAAAATATGTCCGCAGTAAAAGTTATAAATGATTTGAGTGCTGATCACCTACCAATCCTTAGTAGTACAATTAATTTAAATTATGAAATGGTAGACAATTTATGCTACGCTTTCAGCAAGGCAAACCGCATTTTATGAAATTCATAAACAGGAATCTTCCTGTGGCGGATAGCGTTAATGAAATAAACAACAGCTCTCAAATTGACAACATGATAAATGTTTTCAATAATGTAGTAAAAATGGGAATGGATGAAAGTGTGCCCAAACGTAGAATTGCACCAACCTCTAAACCCTTACCAAACAACATAAAAATTATCATACAATTAAGGAACGTATTTAAAAGGAACTGGAAGCGTTACAGAGATGTTCATGATCGTCGAGCTATGACTCGTTTAAATAAAAATATTACGAATGAAATAAACCACTTCAGAAACCAAACTTGGAATAACATGTTGTCCAATTTGGACAAAGCATCTTCCCCTTTTTGGAAAGTTTCAAAAATGTTAAAGAAGAAATCTAGCAATATTCCAATTTTAAAACACAACAATGTAGTATGTTTCACCCGGCAAGAAAAGGCTGAAATTTTGGCTCACAACTTTAATTTGAACCACTGTATTTCATCAAATTTAAGTGATACTACTACGATTACTGAGGTTAATGGTGTTGCAAACCTTATTCGTAATATTAACCCAATCCCACAAAACTGTTACTTCACTACTACTGAAAAAGTTGGTGTGATTATAAAAAAATTGAAAAACAAAAAAACTCCAGGTTTAGACGGTATTAATAATAAATGTCTAAAAAATTTACCTAATAAAGGTATCAACTATCTAACGAACATCTTTAATGCTTGCCTTAAATTATGCTACTTTCCCAGTGATTGGAAAATCTCAAAAACCATACCAATACTCAAGCCAAATAAAACTCCTGATTCTCCACTTTCTTATAGACCAATAAGTCTGCTCTCTTCTATAAGTAAAATCTTGGAAAAAATTATTAAGGAAAAGCTTATTCATTTTATCGATGCAAACAATATACTTCCATCGCAACAATTCGGGTTCAGAAGTGAACATAATACGTCTCAACCCCTACTAAAAATCAGAAAATTAGTTACCCAGCAAACAAAGATGATCATTAATGACTCAGAAATGAGCTCCAAAAACATAATATTTTTTCACTTTTTCCTATGAAAGTGGTCCGTCCAAAAGAGCCCCCTGTGTACTCAGAAATGACTCAGAAAAAAGAAGGTATAAAATCGAAATTTTCTTCATAAATTTAAATAATTTTGTAATCTTCTTTGAGTCCGAAAAATGAACTCTCGTTTTGAGACAGCTTTTTAGATTGTAGAGACAACATTTTGGATTGTTTTCTGAGAGTTCATATTTTCCACCAAAAAAATAATGTTTTCAAAAAAACAATAACCATTTTTATGAGCCATTTAAAAATCTTATTTATGAGCGCTCCAAAATTGCTGGCTGAGTAAAAATAATTTTCAAAACGGCAAATCAACTGGAATGATATTGCTAGACATAAAAGCTGCGTTTGACTCCGTTTGGCATAATGGACTTATTTTTAAATTGAAAAAATTCAACTTTCCAATTGAACTCATAAAAATTATTTAAAATAGATCGTTCAGCGTTTACTTGGGTAAAACCTGTTCACAACAAGTTAATATCATTGCAGGATGTCCACAAGGTTCTTGCCTGTCGCCAGTTCTTTACAACATCTTTACTGCTGACATTCCAACATTTTCCAATTGCATTACGTCTATATTTGCAAATGATACATCAATTCTTAGTTCTGATGTTTATTCAGCTGATATTATTACAAACTTGCAGTCTGCTCTTACTGGGTTGAGTAATTATTTTGATAAATGGAAGATTTTGGTTAACCCTGAAAAACGCAGGCTATTTATTTTACAAGAAAACGTAAGTCTTGTTTTACACCCCAGAGTTTACCTCGTTTCATGAACCATGATATTCCATGGGAAAACAACGTCAAATACTTGGGCGTTATGCTTGATACAAAGCTTAATTTTAATAATCATATTCCCTATGTAGTGGACCAAATTAACAAAATTATTAGAATAATGTACCCAATTATAAACAGAAAGTCAGAAATGAACATAGACAATAAAAAACTCATCATCAAATCTATATTCCACCCCATAATGTTTTACTGTGCTCCAGTTTGGTACACGTCTGCAAAATGTCATATAAAAAACTCCAAGTAGCACAAAATAAGCTACTTAAAATGATATTTAAACTACCATGGCACTATTCCACCCGACGCCTACATAGTCTCGCTGGCTTCGAACTCGTTCTGGATAAAATCGAAAGATTGACTCTAAATTTTAATGGAAGATGCCAACTCTCACAACATGTACATATAAATGAACTCATCTCATCATAATTTTATCTACTTTATTTTCTTTTCTTCTCATTTTTATCTTATACCTCTGCTTCATAAAGGTTTTTGTAAATTTTTTCCTTCCGTTTAATAATAATGTACATAAATTAAAAAAATATATTTATATATCTAAGTAGAAAAGGAACGAAGTTCCTAAAATCTTTGCTTCTAAGTCAAATGTAAATAATATAAATATTATAAGAAATAAATTGAAATTGAAAAAATTTAACAAAAATAAAACTCGTTCATTTATTTTCTAGTTTTGCAATTATTTAGGCTTGTATTCACAAAAATGTTTTAAATTTTATTAGAGCTTAATAAAACAAATTAACGTGCAAAACAACACACAAAAATCGTTCAATTAGCCTCTAATAAGACAAAAAGTTTTTTTGTGAATAAACATGTTTTATAACACAATAAAAAACAACAAAATTAATTTGAAACAAAAATATATATTTTTTATTATTTTATTAAAATTTAGGGTGATTCACCACCAGATTTTTAATTGTTTTTATAGTACTGGTTATACACTGATTTTTTGTATTTGAAGTACTGGCAAGTTACTGAATATTTTTAATTTATAGTACTGGGAAAACACCAGGAAGGAACAAAATCCAACACTGGGCCAACGTGGGCAAATACCTACGGCCAAGCGTATATTGGTGTTATCATTTCGACACCGTACCAGTACTGGAAACGTAAAAAATCCGACACATCGCCAATACATGCACTACCATCTCCAACGCTGAGCCAGTACTGTGCCGTTCGTATTTTTCTATCTGGGTTAATTCAAATTGGAAGCATTGAAAAATATTCGTAAAACTCTTGACAATTCGTATCAAGAAATTCTGAAAATATATGCAATGAATTTTTTTTTTTTTTTTTTTTTATTTATGTACCACTAAGTTCAGACTTTTTGTTTTTTGTGATTTTTGTTTTTTTTTTTAGTGGGAATAAAAATTGTTTTTTATCGCGTTGTTGATTTTTTGAAAATTAATTTATTAAAAAAAATTGTCCTCTTTTAAAAGACAAATGTCCTCCTTTATCAGCTTTACGTCCACTTTTTCTCAAAATGGAAATGGCTACCTTAAGTATACACAACTAATTAGTTTGGAACTAGTTTGGAGTAAAAAATCTATTAAGGATCCATTAAGCTCAAATTAGTTTGTAAATGCGGCGAAATGACGTATCGTGAGGTAGAAATATATTTTCAATAGATTTTCTTACCTCAAATGTACTTTCAAACTAAGTAGTTGTGTATACTGTCATTAATTAAATTAAATTATGGGAACGTAAACGTTAATGTGATGTAACTGTACCGTGCCGTAGCTAAAAAGTACACTTATAGAATATCGTAAACGACATTACTATTTAGCATCTATTTCATGTGGTTTTTTATTTTATTCTAGATTTTTCCATTTATTTGTTAATTTTTATTTCGTATTTGTTGTTTGAATCTATTTTCTTTATTCATTTTATATTTTTTCCGACTAAAATCATTCAGCTGTTTCGATGACGGATAGAAAATTCTGATTTCAACAGAATGATCCGGTAAGTACGTTTACATTTACTTGTTAGTAACCATTCGTGGCCCTTTGTTCCTAATGGAACCATAGGACATAATATATATAACCATTCGTATACACTTCTTGTTTTGGTTTCGAAACAGCTGATTCGTTTCAGTTACGTTTACGGTTGGGTAAATCACCCTTAAGTAAAAGTAATGGAGCCTTTAGTCTGGTAGTATCGTAAAGTATCGTGTCAGCTGTTTACTTTTAGTTAATGAGAGTATACATAACAACTTACAAGGAAAGTACTTTATCCTAAACACTCCGATTTTGATGAAATTCGGATATGTGATAGAGCAAAAAAATCTTAGATCGAATATTTAGATCAAAATCATGATCTTAAAACATATAACCGAATAACTCGGCACAATTCTTCTTGTGTTTGGCCGAATAGCAAAAACATATCGAGTATCGAAAAGCGAAAAATTTCGCAAACATAAATATCGGGTAATTCAAATTGAGAATTCTCCTTCTTTCCATGGCTGAAAAATCCGCGGAAATCAAACTTATTTATTTCTAAATATTTAAAATTTTTTTAGGATAATTGTTATAACTAAGGCCGTATCAGAAAATAAAGATGATACCACGATTATGCGTGTACGTTATGATTTTTGGTAGTGATTATGATTTTAACATAGAGTGAAAGAAATACAAAGCCATTTCCCGTAGTTCGTCGTATATAATTTTTTCAAATGGGCCCAAAATTTAATTTTTAATAATTAAATTGCGAACATATTTACATATCTTTTTAAATAACGATTATTTTCTGTAAATGATATGATAAATTTAAAAAAATATATGTTTTATACGTGCATCTAAAAAATCTGACTAATATTTTTTTTATATGTATGTTTTGAAAATTTTATCAAAACTCCCAGGTAGAAAAATGCAAACGGCACAATGTCGGCCCGGTATTGGAGACGGTAGTACATGTACTGGCAATGCGTCGGATTTTCAACTTTCACTGTACTGGCATGTTGTCGAAATGATAACACCAATAAACGCTTGGCCGTAGCTATTTCTCAACGTTGGCGCATGCTTGGGATTTTATTTTTTTGGTATTATCCCAGTACATTTAATAATAAATTTAGTAGTTTGCTGGTACTTTACTGTCCTTTTAGTGTACATCACAGATTTTTAATGCATTCTGTCGAAACTTCACAAGAAAAGAATGGCTATGTCTCTCTTACATAAATAATTTTGTAATAGGTGCAAAAACACATAAAACTTATAAAATTATTAATTTTAATAAATTAAAAAAAGCCCGTTAATTTTCAGAAAACAGTACTGGCGAAGCACGTTTTAAGTAGTACCGGCATTTCGTAGAAAAAAGCGCTCTCCCAGTACAATTTTTGTTGCACCATCGGCAATTTCTACCTGGGCTCTCATTCAAAATTCAAGAACTTTGAATGTTTTCTTTTTTATTTTATTTTAAAAATTTGTTTAATTTTGTCCCGAAAAATTTTAAATTTAATTTAAATGATGTGACGGTTAAATGTTCAATATGTAGCCTGAGGAGTTTATTGTAAGTATTATTGAACTTTTCTATCTTTCCGTCATTAATATGCTTTATTTTTCTTCTATTTTTTAGATACATAATTATTTTCCAAGATTTTTTTGTTGAAAGTTCATTAATTTCAATTTCAGATACATATAAATAAGAAGACGGTCTTGGTCAGAAGTCCTTCTAATATTGGACTTGAGTTTTACAAGATTGGGTAATATTTTTTGTTTGATCTCACAAGGAATATCCATTAAAAATTATCCTTCAGATTGCCAGGAATATATATGTACGTGAAAGTCAACATCTCTATAAAGCCATTGCTGGCGCTGGGGCAAAATCAAATTTTGTTAAATGAAAACAGTGAAATAAAGAATAAATTAAAAAAAAAAAAAAAAAAAAAAATACATGTGGATAAATTAATCGGATTATTCTCAGGAATAGGGGGCACACGTGAGTCAAAGTCGTATACATATTTACTTTAAAGAGCTTTGCACACGTTAAGGTTGATTCATTTTTTTTTTTTGTCAAATGATATTTAATTTTTCTACACTATCACTACAGAAGCAATACTTCAACGGGCATTTTTTTTCAATAACAAAGGATCAGTTTTACAGTCGAAACTAAGAACTAATTACTTCCAAAACTTTACTTTTTAGTTAGAAATTTTATTTGAGACAAAAATCGTTCTTAGTTCTGACTATAAAACTAGCCCATAATGTTTAATTTTATTAACTCGACATTTTATTTTTAGTCTTTACAGAAACCTTTTATATATTTTTGACGTAATTACAAGCCACTAGTGTAAATATTATTATTATTGCGGATCTTGTATGTAAAACGAACTACAAGGGTGGAAATGATTATACGGTGCACGGAAGTACGTCCAATTTATGATGCACCTGCAAAATGCCTATAACTTTAATATATATTGTTGTTTTTTAGTGCTTTATCATAAATAAAATAAAATACGCAATGAATTTTTGTGTATTAGATTTGATAATACAGTAGACGCTCGCAAATTAGAACCGCTTTGTTTTTGAGGCAATTCTAATTTCTGAATTATTCTAATTTCTGGACGTTTTTTTCGAAAAAAAATTGAGTAAATTTACTTCCAAAAACTTAAATAAAACTCTTTTTAATATTTTTTAATTCAATTTTATTTGATAAAAACAAGAAAACAAAACACAACAATTCAGTCCAATACATCAAATGTATTTTTTTAAATTAAAAATATGAATATAAAAAAAAAACGAATGGCAACAAAACATAGCAATGCAGTCCAATTACATCACATGTATTTTTTTTAATTAAAAACTAAAAAACTGTATTTAAAAAAATTAAACAATTAAAATTAAACAAAGGCCAAGTTAACAACTAATCTTTGTTTGACATATAATCAGTTATATTTGTTTGTTTTTTGGTTTCTTTAAATCCGAAATATCATTACGGATAGCCAAAAGATTACTTATGTGCTTAGTTGAAAACAATTCACTGTTATTGCACCATTTTATTAAATTATTTACGCTTTCAATGGCTGTAGTATTAGAGACAACTGATGATACTGCAACAACGTCGTCTTCGCTGCTATCTGAAGACTCACCATCGCTACTGAGAATATAAACAGATCCGTCGTCAAACATATCTTCATTCCATCTGTGGATGTCTTCTATACCGATGCAATCGTTGGGAGCTATTTCTTTTAAAAGAGCTTGAGTTATCTGAATAACTTCGTTGCAGTCCTGATCTATTTGCAACAATTGTGCTATTGGCACGTCATCGTCGCTGTCGTATTGGTTAGAGTCCCAATTGGACAACTTTGACCAAGATTTCTTCATAACACTTTGTGGTACCGCATCCCAAGCTTGTTTCAGTAATAATATAGCATTGCGGATCGAATGGGATTTCAAATGATTCTTCAGTTCACCACCTTCAGCAATTAACTGAGAATGAAACATACTTCTGTAATTGAGCTTTGTTAACTTAATAGGGTTTTGATCCATTGGTTGTAAAGCTGCTGTCACATTTGGTGGAAAGAATAATGCAACTATGTTTCCATCGTCACTTTTAAGTTTCTCAATGGGTGTATGAGCGGAGCAATTATCTATAAGCAAAATGGCTTTCGGAGGCAAATTATTTTCCTGAGAAAAGCGGATCACCTGTGAATTGAAAAAAATTTTAAAATTATGTACTGAACCTGAAATCAATATTTTTGTTTACCTCTTTAATAAATATTCCGTGAAACCATTCGTGAAAAATCCGAGAAGTCATCCAAGCATTTTTTGAAAAGTTGTAATGCAGAGGATTATTGAAATTTTTAAAACACCTGGGTTTTTTTGCTTTTCCAATTACCAATGGAACTAATTTATGTGATCCATCAGAGTGTGCACCAAGTACATAGATTACATAGATATCTTACTCTTCTTCTTCTTTTGTCAACAAACAAATTTTTACACACACATTGAAATATTTTTTGTATACGTATAGGACGTATGTCGGACACATTCTCATGAGATACGTGCACTGACAGCGAATGTCAAAGAGTAAGAGATCTATGTAATCTATGACCAAGTAGGACTGAAATTCTGTCTTTTTGAATTTTATGTCCAGGGGCGTTTTTTTCAAAAGCAGAGACATAGGTTCTGTCTGGTAGGCAACGAAAAAATAATCCGGTTTCGTCGACATTATATTTTTGTGACTCCATTAAACCCATCTCAGCGATCTTTGCACGATATCGATGAATAAAAGGAGTGACTGAAGCAACATCACTGGAAAGAATCTCGCCACAAATTTTTAAAAAACGGATACCGTGTCGCTTCTTAAATTTGGTAAACCATCCATCACTTGCCCGGAATGCATTATCATCTTCATCGGGATATTCCTCTCTAATATTAATGTTTAGCTTTCTCTTTTAATATTGGCCCAGTCAATGTACACTTTTTTTCTCGTTGATTTAAAAACCACTCATACAGACGACTTTCCATTTTTGGATATTCAGCGCTGTGCAAAGATTTATTGTTTGCCTCCTGATATGTGTTTGAAACAGCATTTAATATTGCTGTTCTATGTGATTTGATGTAGCTGATTGAAGATGTTGTCACATTAAAATCTAGGGCTAACCGGTTCCCTTGAACGCCTTTGTCAAGCTTTTCTAATATTTTGACATTAGTTTCCAATGATAAAGTGTTTTTTTACGTTTATTTAACATTTTAAATGATACACTTTCACTATTTAATAGAGACTGCCAAATAATATGTACACGCGTATCAAATTTCACAAATAAACTAGCCAAAAATGTACATAAATGCGACAAAAAACAAATAGGAAAAACATATATAATTTGGTGATTCCCCTTTTTAATTTTACTTTATTCAAACAGAATAAAAATAAATTGGGGATTTCCTGTGTATTCAAATAACCAAAAAAAAAAAAACGCTCAGAAATTAGAATTTTAAATTCGAATTTCAGAGCGTTTAATGTATTGCAAACATTGATTCTAATTTCTGGACGTTCGAATTACTGAAAGCTCTAATTTGCGAGCGTCTACTGTATATAAAATTTTATTTAAATTCAACAAAAGTTTAAAAAATCAGAAAATCTTTTTATAATTTTGAAGGTATTTAGTAAAAATATAAAAATTTAGATAAAATTATGTAGGGGTCCATTTTTATAAAAACATAAAATTTTATATAATTACATAAAATAAGATATACCCATTTTTCGGATATAATTATATCTAATTATATCAGAATTAATAGAATTATATATAATCAGATATAATTATATCCACCAATAATAGGAATATATATATATTTAAACTTTGCTCTCTTACAAAAAAGTACCAAATAGTACTTTTTGTATGGCTTTAAGCCCAAATTAGTCTGGTAGTATCGTAAAGTATCGTGTCAACTTTTATTTTTAGTTAATGACATTATACACAACTACTTAAGCCCAAATTAGTTTGGAAGTATCGTTAAAAAAGATAACGTATCATTTACATAATGAATACAAAGAGTATAAAATATAAAAATATTGTATTTTTTATCTTTTTCTTGTGCATAGAATTAAATGTCAAGTAATAAAATATAAAATTTCTATTTTCAACAGAACTTTTATACGATTTTACTTGACAGCAGTTTCAATGCATAGAAAAAAGATAGAAATATATTTCTATATTATTTTAACACATTGAATTGATTACCGATACATTTTTTTACTTTACGATTAGACTAATGAAGCCTTTAGTTTGGAAGTACATTTGAGGTAAGAAAATCTATTGAAAATATATTTCTACTGCACGATACCTCATTTTCGTTTACTTCCAAACTAATTTGGGCTTTAAGCTTAGTTTGGAAGTAAAGTGAGGCGACATGAGGTATCGTGATGTATAAATCTATTTTCAAATCCTACACACAAGCTGGCCTTACTTTACCCAGGGTATGGCCACATTGTAATGGCCCACCAACCAATATACTTCGTAAGTTTCAAATGTTTTAAGTTTCATATCGTCACCTAAAATGCAAAAGGGCGTAACAACAAAAAAATTCAAAATCGAGTTTTTTATTGATTATGATGCACTAGACCAAATTACATGTCCATACAAAATTTTGAAGTTATATGTCAACAAATAACGATTTTACGAACGAAATTCAAAAGGCCTTAACAACAAGTGTATGAATTTCAAAAACAAAAAGGCGTAACAACACACTTGTAAAAAAAAGTAATTCTTTTTATTTTTGAATAACAAAGTTCGCTTAGATTTTTTTTGTCAATTTGTGTTTTTAATTTTTTCGTTTGATGTTAATGAACATATTTCGAGTGAGTGCACTCAAAAAAGTTTGACAGTTACTACATGACAGTTGTTTGTGTAGTAATCAGTAGTTGTCGTTTTTAACAGAAATTACAGTTGTTTTTCTATACAAAGATGCAAAACAACTTTTATGACGGTTATTTAAGAAAACACCTAACGAAAAGTACTGTAATTTCGTAACAGTTATTTAAATCAGTTATTTTTAATATCATAATAAACAACCACCAAAACAGTATTTTTACAGTAAACAGCAGTTTTTGTTATTTAAAAAATAAAAAATTTCGTTGAATTTTAAAAATTCTTGTTTAGTTTATATTTGTAAATTAATAGAAATTAAAAAAAATGTTAGAATTAAGAAAAGAGATTACAAAAAAATATGCATATATCGAAAATAAAATACTAAGCAAAAATTAGTGATAAAATTTCACTCTGAAAAATTTTTATCTCAGATATTTCATAAATTATTGCACATTTTTAATTTCTGATATTACCAATATTTTTCTTATTTTTTTCTCATAATTTAGATTTTTTTGCTTCTTTATTCACATTTAAAATTTTTTTTCTGCGAAAATTGCCTTATATTCGTGTGTGCCATTGCATCATGGTAGGTACCATTGCATCATACCGTAATTGATGCAATTGTTTTGCCGGTTCGGACATCTTATACCCTTGTTGCATCTAGTTCATAAAATATCTAGAAATAGGACTACCGTATAGGATACGAAAAATGTATAGCCCCCCCCCCCCCTTTGAGTGAATCCTTGAGCGCCTGTACATACCCAAAGATTAAAAATTTCGAAGAAGAAATGGGAACATCTCAAATCTTTACTTCCTATAGATTGTCATTACTTTTATGACAACAGTTCATTTGAAAATTAAATATAATTTTTTAACATTTTATACTGAATTATTGTTTCTTTTTATGTAATGAATTATTACATACACTCATAAAAAAAGTTAGTACAAATATCTGTTAAACGCGTTCTAATTCAGTTGAACTAATTTTTCCTGTTGTTTTCGTTTAAATCCGTTGTTTAGCTAAAGTTGTCAGTTATCCAATTTTACCACAAAAACATATTTCTCCTGTACTTGAACTAATTTTTCCTCCTGATATTTAGCAATTTTTTTATAAATGACTTTGACAATGTTATCAGCTAATATAGATAAATTTATTGGCAACTTTTTTAATATTTGTGTTTTCAAAAGAAAACGATAGGGGCGCTAGAGTATAGTGATTGATGGTGCTTGATGGTGAAGTGTGTATTTGTGAGTTTGCTGACCAATACAAATTAGAAAATTTCTAGTAAGTGTATTTTAATGTGTGCGATGAGTCATCACTGATGACGCTTACCTATACAAATAAAAATAATATGGCGCTTGTTAGGAAAGTTCTAGTAAATAAAATAATATGATACGAGCATGTTTTCTCTTGTTTCTGTTAGTCAGCAAAGGAACGCAAAAGAAAACGGAGGTATGCTGGACATTAACATTTCGCAGTTAAAATTCTATTTAAAAAATAAAAAATAATATAAACTTTAACATTTTCATCTAAATTCGACCCAGAGGTAGACGAAAAAAAGGAACCAAACAATACAACTCCAGCGGATGTTTAACATATTGGCAAGAAAATAAAAGTGATATATAGTGCAAATAGTGTTTTTGGATTGTGTAATTTATTCAAAAATAAAATTAACAATATTTACATTAATTTGTTTTTATTCAATTAATAACAAAAAGTGATCGTAATTTTAGCAGCATGTTTTGCAGATTTCAACTGACCCACTTTCATTTCTATTAAACGAAAATTCTTCTAAATTTTTGAATGTTGACTGAATTTTTTACCTGTTTATAACCAACTAAAATTTAGCAGAAAACATGTGCTGATTTCAGCTGAGTAATTTTCATTTCCATTAAACAACATTTCTTAAAAATTATTGTATTTGAACTAACTTTTTTACCTAAAATTTAGGTCACCTAAATTTAGAAGACCATGATTCTCAACATCATTAAAATTTCTGCTGGCGCAAATTCAGGTACTATTTCCTGTTATTTTAGCAGAATTTTTAACTATTTGTACGGGCTTTTTTTATGAGTGTACATATTTAATAAATTTAATATTTTTAAAGTTTTTTTATCATTTGAAATATTAAATTAACAAATATTTTAAAATATTTATGTACTATGAAAATAAATTTTAATAAATTTTGTTGTTGTTACGTCTTTTTGTTTCAGAAAAGCCAATGTCAAAAAGGCGTAACAACCATAACTTGAAGAATATTAACAAAAAATAAAAAAAATCTTCAGAAATAAGTCTTTAGTCGTGTTTTAAGCAAGAGAAAAAAATATGTCTTTAAATCTAAAATATCTTTAATTCTACAAAGTTTTTTGCTTCTCCTGTAAAAAAATAAAAAGTGTTGTTACGCCCTTTTGCATTTTAGGTGACGATATACAATTGTTATATACAAGTATCCCATATCGTAAAGCTGGTTTCACACGACATGTATTTGTCATGTGACCTGTCACTTTAAGGACCCATATATAATTCTGTATGTCTGTCAAAATGAGCAAATACATAAGGTTTATAATTTTTGCGTTTAAAGGTTAAATTAGACGTGCCATAACGCCATAGCCGTAACCATAACGCCATAGCAGACAACCAAAATTCAATTGGTTTCTATGGTTACGGTTATGGCGTTATGGCAAGTCACCAATAATCGTATACATTGTAGCCCATAATATTGGTTTGAACAGCTGTTTTATATGGTTATGGTTATGGCACGTCTAATTGAGCCTTAAACCAGTGGTGTTCAGCCCATAGGACAATTGTCCCTGCTCAATTCACATGTATTCTTACGCTCTTGCTTTTAGTCGTCACTGAAACAGCGACGAACGAACATGAGTACGGATATACGCAGATTTTTTTTTAATGTACTGAAAAAAAAAATTAACAATATAGGACAAATATTTTATGATTATAAATGCAGATTAAAGATATTTTATAAATATGTACATACATTGAAACCATTGATATTGATTTAAAAAAATTGAAAACCTTTTGTTTTACATAGAATAAAAGAAGCCACCCTTATGTATGTATGTATTTTTTTTCTTTCAAAAATTGTATTTTGTTTATTTTTATTTCTTTAAAACAGTGTAGTATTTATTTATATTTTCCGAAAGTACCTACTTCGTTTTTTACACAAAACATTTTCATATTTTTAATAAAAAATAAATGCATACAGATTCTATTAACACATTCAACATTTCTTACAGTACAATTCTCATTTTCTCACCAACACAACTACATTTTTAGTTTTGAACACCACTGGTTTAAACGTACATGTGTAATTACGCCTGACATTGGTTGCTTTTAACAGCTTTTATCAAATTTTTCCACTTTTTACTTTGTTTTTTTTTGCCCCAAGTTCAGTGTTGCCACTTTTTGAATAATTATTCAAAAACGGGACTGTTTACACATTCGTTGGATAATTTTTGAATAATGACATTTTTGTGTAGTTTTTGTGTAATTTCACTTTTTACATAAATTTCCGCAAATTTTTAAAAGTTCCGTAAATTTTTGAAAGTTAATAAAAATTAGTCGATATAGACGAAACGAGATTGCCTGTGAACCATTTACCACAAATCTCCAGTTTCTGGCGAATGATTTTATAAAAATGGTGCTATGTATTTTTTTTTGTTTTGTTTAAAGCTCCGTCTTTTGTTTATTTTTTGCGAAAATAATTGTCAAGTTTCTTTTAAAAATTCTCTTGGTTTGCTAAACCATATAAAAATTCAGCGAAAGAGTGGGAAAATTTAGGTTTGTTATGATTGTTGCTTTCTAATCTCTGAAAATTTTTTGGCTGTAGTTAACATGACACTGGGCTTTGACCAGACGAAAATTTTGTGAACGTAGCAGAGCAGAATCAAAATATTTTAGAATTCGGTAAATCCAACATGTTCCAGATTTCAACAGAATCGTATAAAATTTTTTAAAAAAATATCGGTTATTTTTTGTGAAATTGTGATATTTTTGTATTTATGGTTAAAATTTGAAGGGTAAGAGGAGAGAATAATTAGCAAGTAGGTTATATTTTGGCATTCAACGCATCTGATTGAAGTACCCTTTCTGAAAAAACATAAATACTTTTTTCTGAAAGAAGCTTTTAATATGGATAAAATACCGTTTTATTAATATTCAAATTTAAAAGCACGCCATTTTAAGCCTGAAAATGATATTGCATTGAAATTCCCTTCAGTTAATAGAATAATTTGTTATATTTTTCAGGGAAATTGCAGGAAATTGCTGATTGATGGCCTGGATTTCCTTTTGCAGAAGGCAAAAACTCAGACCAGGTTATTGCAAAAATGCAAAATTTTAGTTTTAAAATGCAATTAACTTTTGCACATTGCAGATGAAAAAATTCTAAGTCTTTAAAAATCGGTTTATAAAAAAAAATTTTACAAAATATTTTTTAATTCTTCTCCACTGTGCTCAGGAGAGTTTATTTTGAAAAAATTTTTGTGTAATTTCATACGGTTTTGGATAATTTAGACCTACAGCTGTGTAATTTTTTCTTTTACTGGTGGCAACACTGCCCAAGTTTCTTTTTTGTTTTGCCAAAAACAGCTGATTACATTTGGTTTGTCAAGCTGCCTACACACTAGGGAACATGGTTGAGGGAACAAAAAATATCAAAAAATTTTGTAAACACGAAATGCACGCTCTCAACACGCACACACACACAAACGCACTCACACATTCACAAAAAATGCTCTCTTTTTTTAAGTATGTTCCCTAGTGTGTAGGCAGCTTCAGGTCAAAATAGAACGCGCTCTATTTAAAATATTGTCATATGACTTTTGCATATGGGTTTTACACATGCAATGTTTGAAAGGGTTCACACGGCATGTATAAATTTTACAATGTAAAAAGTGACAAGTCATATGACAAATACATGTCGTGTAAAACCAGCTTAAGTACACACAATGTGAAGTTCACGAAATCGATTACATTGTGTGGACTTACACGTTTTTCTAAATGGTTATTTCTTTAATTAAAATTTTTAATTTATTGTCAAAATTGCTTTTTGTTTATCTTTGCATCAGCTATTCGTTTTATAAGTTACCAAAGTTTAACCGAAGAAAAATCTGGGTAAGTTTTGGTAAAACAAAACACAAATACACTCACATGAGAGCTCTCATTTACCCAATTTTCGAGTACGGCAACGCTTTTTGGTAAATTTCGGAAAGTTTTACCCGCGGTAACGTACGGGAACACGCTGATTGCCGGAAATGGCCCAAATACAATAGATTTCCCAGACTCAAATACACTGAACATTCTATAAATGTCACAGGAATCAATTTTTTCAAAAAAAAGGAAAAATAAAATATATGGGCACTTCTAAAATTTCGGAATACCTTTATTTGGCTTTAATTTTCCAGTGTTTTTGGAGGATGGAATAGAATTATGAGACTTAAAGCATATGTATGTGGAAGCGTCGGGAGATATCCCACGTAATAACTACACAAAAACAACAATAAAACCTCCCACACAAAACCTTTGGATGGAAAGGCAGAAAAAAGGCAAACGTTTTCAGAAACGGAAACAGTGCTTCCAAAAAAAAATTTTTAATATTTTTACACTTAGAAGAGGTGATTATACAGTAAACTTGTTTCAAACTTACTCCTTTCAATCTCTGCATCCATATTGCGGCGTATTGGTGATCTAATAGAAGTGATGCTACAATTTGCACTACTGCCATGGCTGTACTCATTAGATGATGACGGTGATAATGCACCACCAATCGCACCCACTGGTGAAGAAGTTGAAGACAGAATTGATGATTCATTTAATGGTTCTGATGATCTTTTTGGAGTTCTGAATGCAAAGCTGTTTTCAGTAGCATTTGAGGATAGCGTTACACTCAAGTCGCGATAGACTCCTTCGATGAATTGATGAACATTATCAAGAATATCATCGACAGAATCAAAATCATAGTTCTATTAAAGAAAATTTATTAAAATCGAAGTCTGGCATAGGTTCAAGGTTTTTTACTTACGTCTTTTGGCGATTCAGACATGATAGCCGGATTTTTCTTTGGTAGGACCTTACTTTTTTTCCTTTATTGTTTAAATGGAAAATTTACAGTTATTGCAGATTATTAAATTCTGAAAAACGAAAATTTACAAACAATATTTACGCGCTGGGACCGTCCCAAACAAAAACAACTTGAGCAAAGGACGAAGTTGGGCGGCTTTAAGTCGGTTCATAGCCGCCGCCGGCCACTTTTACTCTAAAGGTACATTTACACGCTAACTAAAACTTAGGCGGAGAATACACGAAGGAACATTGAGTTGGGAACAAAAAATATCAAAAATTTTGATAACACGAATTGCACGAATGTCAACACGGCTCATTAACTCGGTGTCTTCAAATGCAATAAATTAAATGATATGAAATGTCAAAACCATTGCAGAGAAACGTTAAAATGATATCAATTTCATGCCTACGAAATATCATAGATTTTTCTTCGAAAAACACAAAATTTTATCAAACATTAATTTTTATCTATAAATAATAAAAAATTAAATACTTTTCCAATCTTTTTTACCAAATTTTGTTTTGTCGTTTTATTACAAAATTAAAACGAAAAGTGACATTTCATAGCAGGCATCATTGCAAGAGCCGCTTGCATGTCAGCGATATCATATTGAATTAAAATTTAAATTGAGTGTCTTCACTTGAGATGAGATCATTTTGACATTGCTTGCTATCATTTTATTGCATGTCAAGACACCAGGTAACATACACAAATCAACATTTGGAAAACGACGACAGCAAAAGTCGTCCTTTAAATTCACCAACAATCGATTGTCGACATTTTTTGACGTTTAGAAAAAAAGGAAAGCAAAACAAAGTATTTGTTTCGCTATAATTCTTAATCTATTCAATTGGTTTTGCATTAACTCTTATTTTACATTTTATTGTATTTAATTTTACTTTTTTGCGCTAAATTATGTATTTTTATTTTCAATTATATTTCTGAAAATGTAGCTCTGTATAAGTCTACGAAATGTAATCTCTAGACCGTTGACAATTGCTGTCATATAAAATTTCTTTAATTATTAACAATTTTTAAAATGTCTTGTAACATTATTGAACATTTCAATTTATTAAACTCACGTTTTGGTATTTGGATAAAAAATTATTCTTTGAATTACAACAATTTTAATAAAAACAAATACTTGACAACTAGCGATGGTACTTCTACGATAAAAATTAGTGCCAACAATATTAGAGATGACAAATTTAGCGCAAACTCTACGAGATTTCTAAAACGTGTAGATGTGCCTCACCTAGTGTCTTCAAATGCAATGAAATGTGCAAAGAAATTTGAAAATAACACACAAAACAACAACGAAAATAATTTTGTTGTTGCTTTGTGTGTTATTTTCAAGGTTGGTTACCGTTATCGTTATAATACCGTTATCGCTAAAATACCGTTTCAAATTAAATACCGTTACCGTTATCGATACCTCTAAAAAAACGTCTAAATACCGTTATCGGTACCGATACCGTTATTTTCATGGGTAGTTACCGGTATTTTACTGGTATTTATTATTTTATATAAAAATTACAATTTTTTTTATTTTTTATTTTATAATATTGAGTGTTTTTTTTTTACAAAAAATTTATAGATAATAATTTTACTTATTAAAACTACCAGTATTGAATTTATAGCTTAAAATCTGTATTTTCAGTACTTAAAATTAAAAATATGCCATGTTTTTACTTGTTTTTATATGTTTTTAACATAATTTTTAATACCGGTACGTACCGGTATTGCTGTTTCGATAACGGTATACCGTTACCTTTACCGTTACCTAAACAAAAGAAATCTGATACCGTTACCGTTACCCTTACCGTTATTGGTTTCGGTAACCAACCTTGGTTATTTTCAAAATTTCTTTGCACATTTCATTGCATTTGAAGACACTAGGTTACCCAGTGCCTTCAAATGCAATAAAATGTGTAAAGAAATTTTAAAATATTACACAAAACAACAACAACGAAAATAATTTTGTTGTTGCTTTGTGTTATTTTCAAATTTCTTTGCACATTTCATTGCATTTGAAGACACTAGGTTAAAGGCACATAAGCCAACGTTGATAGCTTGCCGCACAAACACAGCTATTGGGTGCGTTCGGCAGATACAATTTGACAGTCAACAGTTCTACAACAGTTGTGCAACTATCTGCTGAACGACCTAATCACTAACCGCTCTATCTGAGCGCTCAGGTAGCGCTATCATATTTTGGTAGCGTAAAAATGTTTGCTACTTTGGATCAAACAGTGATACATTTGTTGTTGTTGTTTTTAAAAACTTTTTGTTTTGTATGATTGACAAAAAAAAAACATACAAATATAATTCAAAAACAAAAAATTTAAAAAATCAAAGGAAAATATAGAAAAAATGTATTTAAAAACAAAACAAAGAAACATCGTACAGCAGAGTAAGTAACCACAAAGCGCTACAAGTCACCGGTATCAGTTTAAGGTTTCTCTGCCGAATGCTACCATGGGGGTGATTCAAGTTGTGTACTGAACATTAAAGTTGACCATGATTTTTAAATGTTATTGTTTAGGCAATGCTACACGTTCAATATATATTGACCGCGATCCAGTATCGCGATATTTATTGAACGTATAGCATGCAGTATTAATGGATCACGATCCATATCGCAGAATAGCCCAATATCCTGAATACGTAGCATATTTCGTGATATCAATTCGCGATACAATAGTAAAAAGTAAAAGAATAAGGAAAATAAAAGAAATAAAATAAAATACGCAGTGCAAACAAACAAGATAAAACATTTATAACACATTTCTTCAATGAAAAATCAAGCAAAATAGCTAAACAGGCTTTCTTTTTTTCGCGACAATTTTAATAAACGACCAGCACAGCACAAAAATAATGTAAATACTGACGCGATAAATATTGAACATGTAGCATACACGCGCGATCCATCAATCCATTAAAATGGATCGCGATCCAAATATCACAATATATATTGAACGTGTGACACTGCCCTTAAGCTGCCTACACACTAGGGAACATGGTTGAGGGAACAAAAAATATCAAAAAATTTTGTAAACACGAAATGCACGCTCTCAACACGCACACACACACAAACGCACTCACACATTCACAAAAAATGCTCTCTTTTTTTAAGTATGTTCCCTAGTGTGTAGGCAGCTTTAGAGTTCTCAAGTATTCGAACTATTTCAAAAAGTTTTCGAATACTTCTAAAAACCGCCTTTTTGAAAAACCGGTTTTCTATTTTTTTTAATTCAATACTTTGTATTGCTATATATAGAGATTTTCTTATAAAACTTGCAAAGAATTGCTAAAAGTCTTGAAACTTTCTATTTTTTGCCTTTAAATTATTCCATTAGTGCGAATCCACCTTTAAAACTAAAAGTTAAAACAGAAATGATTTTTCACTTGCTCTGGAATTGTTACAAAATTGCGAATGATTTTAGTCGGAAAAAATTAAAAAAGAAAATAGATTCAAGCCACAAATAAGAAATAAAAATTATCAAATAAATGGAAAAATTTAGAATAAAATATGAAATAGATACTTAATAGTAATGTCGTTTACGTTATTCAAAAATTTCACTTTTTAGCTACGACACGGTACATTTAGGTCTCGTTACTAGAACGTAAATGTAACGAGAACGAGGCGTAACGTGATATTTTATTTCTGCTAAGTTAAGGTAGAATTAGCTATACGTGGAAGTAACGTGACGAGTCTCCTTATGGAAAATCTAATGAGTTAAAAGAGCATAGCTGACAGTCTATTTCTTTTTTACTCAATATTTTAAATTGAATCAGCTGATTCGGCACGTTACGTATGGCTAAATATGTAACGTGCTATTAAGGAATGATAAATAGTACCAAAACTTACATTTTTTTTATAAAATAACAAGCAAGAACTTTCATAAAAAATTCATGTGGATATATTTCACCCCTGAAAATCGGATTCAATTTAATTTTAAATCGAAAATAATTTGTAGTCAATTTAGCTCATTTGATTCATTCAATCATTAAATTAGTTTATGCCAAATTTAATTTATTTGTGAATTCAATCGATTTTTATTTACTTAATATGTTTACTTTTCAAATAAATTTTATGTGTTCGTTTTAAACACAAGTTTTTGTATGAAAATTAAAAAAAAATTTAATTGTTTTTGCAAATAAATTTCTTTTTTAAATAAACCGGATTTCTATAGAATTTTTGAAAATAATCAAAATGTGCCAGTGTAACAATCAAACTTAGATTGTGCCAAACATGGTACAATTGTGCCACAAATTGCATCACTGATATGCAACAAAAACAGCTGTTGCCACTCTCACATAAAAACGGAGAAAAATTCTGTTTTCAACAGAAATGTCCGGCACGTTACGACTCGTTTACGTCTAGTACTCAGCACTATGTGTTTCTCATTAAGCAGGTTGAATCAGCTGATTCGTCACGTTACATTTACGTTCAAGTAATTTGGGCTTTGAAGAGGTGGATTACACAGTAAACTTGTTTCAAACTTACTCCTTTCAAGCTCTGCATCCATATTATTAAGCATATCATCAAAATCATAGTTCTATTAAAGAAAATTTAGTAAATTGAAGTCTGGCACAGGTTAAAGTTTTTTTTACTTACGTCTTTTGGCAATTGTGCTGCATAGTCGGCTTTTTTTGATTCAGACATGATAGCCCTTTTTCCTTTTATTGTCTTTAAATGAAAAATTTACAGTTGTTGCAGATTATTAAATTCTGAAAAACGAAAATTAAAAAAACAATATTTACGCGCCGGGACCTCGGCCAACCTCGGCCGAAACAAAAACAATCTGAGCAAAGGACGAAGTCGAGCGGCTTTAAGTCGGTTCTTAGCCGCCGCCGGCCACTTTTAATCTGAAAAGTACATTTACACGCTCACATAGGGGTTACACGATCAATTTTTGCCTTTCAAGTTTCAATACACTCACATATTTTTACTAACACACTCACATTTTAAAAATTGAACAGCAACTTGATATCAATTTTTGCTTTCAAGTTTCGAGAAAACTTGACATTCAAGTTTTAAACAGCTCATCAATTTCTTGTAAATTTATTTTTCTTTTTACAAATATTGTGGCGCAATAAAACATGATTGATAAAATACGGAATGTGAATATTTCGGTATATCGACGAAATGATTTAAAAATAAAAATAAATAAAAAATCAATTTCTGCTGACATGAAAATATCTGTGGAATATGTGAAGAAAAAAATAAAGTCTTTTCGAACAGCCTACAGTGCGGAAACAGCCCACAGAGGCGAGCATTTTTAGTTCTTTCCTTGACGACGGCATCTTGAAAGCAAAATTGACTATCAAGTTGCATGCAGCCTACGTCACAGCTTCAAGTTCAACTGAATTTGACAAGCAGTATGTGTTATCAACTTGAAAGCAAAATCTTGATAGTGTAACCTCACTGTTACGAAAACTAGTGTTTAAATTTGTAAAGCTTTTTGTTAAATTATTGAACAATTCTAATAAGTTTATCAAATTCTTGGTATTTTTAAAACAAGTGTATGGACACCGATAAAATTTCTCAGTTGTTCAGTTAGAAGTTTGGAAAAAAATTAAGAAAAGCAGCTTGCACTTTACACCACCGACGGTCCGTGAAGTTGTCAAGGGTGTGCTGCCCTTTTTAAAAGGTAAAAACTACGTATATAATGAATATTTTTCAAGGATCTGTCACTTCCCACCATATCTAGAGTTTAGATTATTATTGATTTTATACTTTTTTAATTGACATGCAACTCAAATGCTTTGTAGTAAGCATTTTATTTGCGCACCCCTTACACGGTCACCAAAAAAGTCAACAAGTGGAAAAGTATGCGTAAAATAGTTTTTAAATGGCATATGAATTAAAAATATACATAACTGATTAAAGCTGATCTGTGCCTATCATAAAAACATGGTACGTACTGAAAACACTCAAACTATAGACGTAATTTTGATTACTTAAAAAATCGCAGAACACTTTGACAACTTCACGGACCGTCACTGCTTTACACCATCTAAGCAACTGCTCAAACAATATGGTTATGCGGCAAGTGTATTTTTCGCTAGACGAATTACACATTCGCCATGGAATTACGGCTTGGGGAAACTCAACATTTTGCAACAAACTTCAGAAAATCATAAACAACAACGTAAACAACATCATCTACAACAATGTAAACAACAACATAAACAACAATACAAACAGCAACATAAACAACAATGTAAACAGCAACATAAACAACAACATAAACAACAACATAAACAGCAATATAAACAACAACGTCTACAATAATATAAACAACAACATAAACAACAACACAAACAGCAACACAAACAACAACGTAAACAACAATGCAAACAACATAAACAACAACCTGAACAGCAACGCAAATAAAAACAAAATTTTTTGATTTTTCGGCAAGTTTGTCAAACACGCTTTACCGCTTAATGATAAAAATCATCAACCATTGGAGAATTTTACATTTTCAATAAGTTATTTTGTGACAAGAAAGGGATTACGTTAATAAATAAACTAAAACATGCAAAAACATAAATCTAAAAATGAAATTCCAAGAAAAAATTAATAGTGGTATTCATATAAACTCGTATTTTACTCGTAAACGGTGTAAACCTGGTATGTTTATGAGTTTAATGTCAAACTCCATACATAAAAAATATGGTTTGTATTTATACAAGGTTTACAAGGAACTTACGAGTTTATATGAAAACCCCTAATGAAAATAATTTTATCATTATCATCCGCTGTGTTGATTTTGTGGTTTTGAAGTAAAATTTTACAGCATGGTTGGCCGTGTATTCCAAAAACTATTTTTTGTTTGTCAAACAAGCTGGACAGCATGCTTGCTCGTATATAGGCCGCTTAACGGATAACAAAACTTCTTTTTCAACAGGTTCATCCGGTACGGCACGTTTCATTAAGCGGAGAATACACGAGGGAACATTCGTGAAAAAATTATCTTTTTTTGTGAATGTGCGTATGTTTGTGTGTGTTTTTGTGTGTGTGCGTGTTGACATTGGGCAATTCGTGTTTATAAAATTTTTTTGCGGAGAATACACGTGGGAAAATTCGTGAAAAAATGCCCATTTTTTGTGAATGTGTGTGTTTGTGTGCGTGTTGACATCGTGCAATTCGTGTTTACAAAAATTTTTAATATTTTTTGTTCCCTACTCAATGTTCCTTCGTGTATTCTCTGCTTTTGATATTTTTTGTTCCCTACTCAATGTTCCTTCGTGTATTCTCCGCTTTACAGACAAACTAACGACTCAAATGCCTTTTCATAGAACAAACAAATCAGCTGATTCGTCACGGCACGTTACATACAAACTAATTATACTTTAAAGGGCAGAAAATCTGCAGTTATAGATAAATGAAAACGAATCATATGTTTTTAACAAAAACTTTTAATTTTCATTGTTATCATTATTAGTTTTGCACAATTTTTAAATTTTATCACTTAATATTGTTTGTATTATCCCTTTTGATTAGTTTTCTCCAATTTTGCTTAGTAAACATAGCATGCAATATCAGCTGTCACGTAAATACGGAAAGAAAATCAAATTTCAACAGGTTGGTCCCTTCCGATTCGTTTCGTTTACGTAGCATAAGTGCTTCTGTGTGTTTTCTATAGGATAGGTTGAATCAGTTGATTCGTCACGTTACGTTTACGTATGACTAATTCTACTTTAATGCCGTTTTTACCGTTATATGTAAAGGCGAATACATTAAGGAACATTGAGTAGGGAACAAAAAATATAAAAAAATTTTGTAAACACGAATTGCACGAATGTCAACACGAACATTAACATCCACAAATCAACATTCGTGTTCCTTATAGGCCCTTGAGACGATCAAGCATGCCTTACAGCTTGGCTTGATGGTTCCTTGTATTTGTTTTTATAATTATCATCAAACAAGGCATTACACGATCAAATGCTGTACATGTTGTACAGCATGCTTGACCGTATATAGGCCGCTTAAAGCCGCTTAAAGCGGCCTATATATGGTGTATTCCCCGCTTAATACTTTTTCCCGCAAAATTCTATTTTTTGAGGTTTTTTATGATAAAGCCTATATGACACTTGCTGGTTTCAGTATTAATAATCCAAAATAGAAGAGAGCACGAATTTCCTTATGTGAGAAATAATGTGTGTGAAGAGAACAAATATATCGAAAAACTATCAAACTGTCAAATTGATGTTGGTAATGCCTTCATATGATTTGCATTGATGGTGCAAAAACTAGAATCTTGAAACAGCAAGTGTCATATAGGCTTGACCTAGTGTCTTCAAATGCAATGAAATGTGCAAAGAAATTTGAAAATAACATACAAAGCAACAACAAAATTATTTTCATTGTTGTTGTTTTGTGTGTTAATTTCAAATTTCTTTGCACATTTCATTGCATTTGAAGACACTAGGTGAGTATAGCCGTTTTTAGTCGAAAAAAGTTGGCAACAGTGACGCGAGTGTCACATAAAATTATCAACAATTGTTTAAAAAAAAAATAAAAAAATACTTGTGGAAATTAATTTTTTTATTTTATAAAAAAAACATTTTAAAAACCTTAAAAAATCACATAGAAAAACAAAAATTCAAGTAAGTTCTTCGACTGCGCCATATTGTTAGAACAAAAACAAAAAACAGTGCACAAAGGCGAATGCCAAAAAAATGCACTTGATTGCTTCATGGGCGACATATTGATGTTATTGTAATTCTGATTGGGATTGTAGAGGACATTGAAATTGAATTCAATTGAAACTACTTAAAAATAACAAACAAACAATCTACAAAGTTCTTTTTTAATGGACATTTTATTCGTATGTATTTTCCTATTTCCAGTTTACAAATATTTTTTGCAGTGGATGCTGGGAATCGCCAAAAATTTGTGAAAAGACCTTTGCGTAGGTGCTGCGAAGAGTCGTTTCTTATAATCGGTAAATTTTGACAAATCATTTGTTGGTGAAACTTTTATTAATTCATTGTATTTTCTTTTCAGTATTATGTTATTAAATAAATGTAAGTAACTTTTTTATTTTTTCAATTTTAATATTTATTGTACTTTATCTCAGCGACCCAAAACATCTCAAAAGCAAGTTTGGCAGGGAATACCGCTTAAATATCGTTATCGATTCAAAACCCTTTCAACTCACTGCCGTTACTCTTAAAATACCTTTGCCGAAATAAAATACCGTTATCCTCAAATTAGCTTTAAAATTAGAAATAACTGAAATACCGTTATCCTTAAAATTCCAATACCGAAATAAATGAAGTAGCGTTACCAGGGGTCACACAGCCAATCATTTCCAAATGCCAACCTCACCCACAGTACTAGTGTTTCCATTTATTCGTCGTAGGCGGTTAACCGGTTAATGCATTATTCGAAAAATGCCAAAAATTAATTAACCGGTTATTCGGGTCGGTTAATCGAGAAAATTGCCGATTAATCGTTTAATGTAAAATTAATCTATTTCCTTAATTTTTTATCAATAAAAACAAAGCTGCCTGTTTTTGTTAAATATAAACGTGACATATAAACTCGCTATATTTAAAACAAGTTTCCATATTCTAAGTTTTGGAATCTGAGGTTTTTTAATTTAAAAATTTTCTTAGTAGACAAAGGTCTCCAAAAATTTTGATAAATCTACTAAAATTTCATTGAAAAAGGCAGAAAGAACTGCTGAAATTAGCAGATTTTTGGTTTGGCAAATATTAGTAATTTAAGAACAATAATCAATACTGCCACAAAAAAATTAATATTGCATCTAAATAAATGTTATATCTAAAGTTTTTGAAGTTTTATTAAGATTCCTCCTCACCTGAAGAAATAAAAAACGAGCCCTCGATATAAAAAAATAGTTGAGTTGAATTTCAGTTAATGAAAATACTAATTTACGCTGCAAAAATCAGAATAACGTTTTTCTGATTTTCTCAGTCTCTTTACCGTTTTCTAAGGGCCATTAATAAAAAAAAAAAAAAAAATAATCTAAAGTTTGAGCGAACTTACGCAGATAGCATTTCGTCTAACGAGTATTAATGAAAAATTTCAGTAAGCTAATGAAGTTTTCTTCCCAAGCTAATGAAGGTTTCTTCATTATATTTATGAAGCTCTTTTTAATAAAACTTTTTTTGGGTGTAAAAAAATTTTTAATAAATAATATGAAATTTTAAAGGTATTCATTTAAAGTATTTACGCCTCGTATACTGTGTATATGTTGTAAGTTTACTCGATTAATGTCAAAACTAGTTTACGAGCCCTGGTAAATATACGCTTACATTTTTTGTGTGTAAGCTTTTTCGTATTTATACCCAACAAGCAATAATTATTGAAAAACATTAAATATCGATTCAATACAAAGTTTTATTTTCAAACCTTACCCTTGAGAAAGAATTGAGAAAAGCCTATTTATCGATCGTAAAACTAGCATTCTCAATAAAAACGGCTTGTTCTCAAGTATATTTTTCAAATTTCAATAGACTAGAAAAATAGGTCTGAGATTACCTTGATAGTAAATGTATTTCTCAAATCGAGGAGTTGGTTATATATCAAATACTTTTGAAGTATAGCTTTCAAATCATTCTCAACCATTTTTTTATACTTTTTTAAAATTATTTCTTATATTTGTTAAATTTTAAATGCTGTTATTTTAATGTTCTTAACATTTTTTATTTATACACAACATAAATAAACACATATTTTATTCCCAAATAAGCATTTTGTGGTGCAACTTGATAATTATCTCCTTATTAAAATTAAATTTAAAGTGAGATTGATGTTTTATATCTAAAAAAGAAAGAGAAATAGGGATATTAAAGTTAATACATTACGTTAGTGCATGTTTTTTGAAAAGTTACGTGCCTGTCATATTTAGTGCTGCCAAAATTGAGAAATTTTCTCCATATCTAAAGTATCTACTTGTACATTGACACCTAAAAAAGAAAGATATTGGTGATATAAAAAAAAAAATAATTTTTGGCACTTTTCCCATGTGACTGAAACACGACTACATATTTCCGATTTTTAAATGTCTGAAATATTAGATAATTTAACTTTAAAGCAGAATTCACAATGCTGGAATACTCCATTCTGTTCAGTGGATTTAGCGCCTTTCTTTTTCTCACTTACATGAATGTGAATCTGATTTAATGTAAAATTTCATAATTTTGGTCTTTAGTGGATGTAATGAATTCCGAATCATTACTCAAAAACGCTAAATAAATAAAAATTTGTCGTTGAGCTTACAAAGTAATCTAATGTTTATTTAGCCATTTTTCGGTATTTTTAAAGATGTATTTTTGATTTATAATTACCCTACGGGAAATTTTAACAACCTGTCACCGAACTGGCCCCTTTATATGAATTAGACTGGTCACTTTTACATGGCGTTGTCATAGGAGGAGGAAATTGACCCCTTGTGACTTATCACAAGACAAATCCTAGGACAGGTTACTGAACTCTCATAAAAACCAAAGTTTCCTATTTGCGACTTGCAGCGTGTAAACAAGCCAATTTTGGGGGAACCTTTATATGGGTACTAGGTTTAACCATGGACCGATTTTAACCAAAATCAATAGACTTCGTCCTTGGGACATAGGTCGGTGTATGGTATAAATAGTCGTTATAATGATTTTACTATAAAAACGTCTAAATTCGTTGCATATTCAGAAGAAACGTTGTCCTTAAAATACCGTTACGGAAATAACTGAAATACCGCTATTCTAAAAATACCGTTACCCCTTCCGATAACCGCAATGTTTGCCAGCCATATTTTGGCTTTTTCTGATGCTTTAGCAAAGGTTTAAATTGCCGCGATAAATTATGGAAACAGACACAGATACTCGTTGTATCCGTACGATGTTTCTACATAACCGGTTAAACGTATTATTTACATAAAGTTGATATGTATGAGCGAAAATACAGTCATTGTATCGTAAGATTTTGGGGTAAACAAATTTGTAACAAGTTGAGTTGCAATTCTCCGAATAGAAAAAAACTTTTTCGTTCGCCTTTTTGCGATTTCCTCCTTCAAACGTACCA
Organism: Leucophora obtusa; assembly: GCA_949987735.1. Taxonomy (NCBI): domain Eukaryota; kingdom Metazoa; phylum Arthropoda; class Insecta; order Diptera; family Anthomyiidae; genus Leucophora; species Leucophora obtusa. The sequence goes on from OX465295.1 coordinate 46,614,211, forward strand.
GTTAGGCCATGCAGCGATTGCTATTGATGGTCTGGCCTTTTTCAATGTAATCAATGTACAAATTCCAGCCGCATCCCAAAATGATGATACCATAACTTTACCAGCTAACTGTTGCGACTTTGATTTTTTCGGGCGAAATTTGCCAGTTGCTGTCCACTCAACTGACTGCCGATTAGACTCTGGAGTGAAGTGGCATATCCAAGATTCGTCCTTTGTTACATACCGAAGCAAAAAGTCCTTTTTATCTCGCTGAAACAGCTCCAAATAGCTCTCAGAATCATCGACACGTTGTTGTTTTTGCTGGACTGGACGCGGCACCCATTTCGAAAACAGCTTTCTCATGGACAAATGTTCATGCAAAATAAAGCCGACGCGTTCCTTCGATATCTTTAAGGAATCAGCTATCTACTGCAAATTCACTTTACGGTCTGCCGAAATGATTTTGTGAACTATTTGATGTTTTCCGGTATCACCACCTCTTTTGGGGGACCAGAGCATTCGGCGTCATTGGTGTTTGTAAGACGACGTTTAAAGTCAGCAAACCACTTTCCTACCATTTGTCTCGAGGAGCAGAACGGCGCTTTTTCCCATTAATTTTGGAAGGTATCTGAAGGTTTATAGTTCTAAAAAATCATATGGATTTTTTATTAGTGGCGCCACCTATGTGTACGGACTTTTCAGCCGATGTGTTACTGGAAAACTACTACATTTTTTATTAAATGTGTTGGGATATACCAAAAAAATAAAATCCCAAGGCAGTGCCAACGTTTGCAAATAACTACGGGCCAATATAGGGCCAACATTGTGCCATTTTTTTTCTACAAAGCCTTCATTATTATCCATGCCTTTTTGGGTTAGTAATTGATGATGATCTATTTATATTGAGTATGAAACAAATTAGGAAATTCGATAACGGTATGCCGTTACTGAAACAGTCTTAAATATCGTTACCTTTATTGTCACCGAAACAAACAAAATTCGATACCGTTACTTATTTATTTCGGTAATCAACCTTACTTGAATCAGAACGCGTTTAACAGATTTTTGTACTAACTTTTTTTATGAGTGTACTATAAGGTGGGTTTGCACCCAATATTTTTTGTTGTTACATCAGCACAGAAATAAAGATATTTTGTTGAAATTTGTTACACTGTCTTCTATGGGCACAAGACTATTGATTTTGGTTAGAATAGTGCCACCGAAAATGGGACAATATGTTTGTTCGCACGTTACAAATAGTTGATAGCCTGCCGCACAAACAGAGCTAATATTGTATATCGTTGCTGCGCCTAAGAAAATAGCTATTTGTTTTCAAAAATTATTTGTATAACACCTAAATAAGGTCTTTATTTTGTGTCTTGGCCATGTTTTTTGGAAGTAATTCTTTTATAAATGAAAAGCTTGAAGGTTGATTTATCTGTATGTAAAAAATTAATTTCTAAAAAGTTCCGCAAAGGCTGAAATGAAGCAGATTTGTAGGTCTCCCCACAAAAAAGTTTTTTGATCAATAGCTATTTTCTTAGGCGCAGCGACGATATGTTTTTATAAACAACACTCATCAAAAAAAAACCCGTACAAAAAGATGAATATCCTGCTAAAATAACAGAAAATAGTACCTGTATTTGCGCCAGCAGAAATTTCAATGATGTTGAGAACCATGGTCTGCTAAATTTAGGTGAGCTAAATTTTAGCTATAAAAGTTAATTCAAATACAATAATTTGGAAGAATATTGTTTAATGGAATTGAAAGTTACTCAGTTGAAATCTGCACATATTTTCTGCTAAATGTTAGTTGACTGAAAACAGGTAAAAAATTCCGTTAACATTTAAAAATTTAAAAGAATGTTCGTTTAATAAAAATGAAGGTGGGTCAGTAGAAACATGCAAAAAAATGCTGCCGAAATTACAATAACTTTAACTGAATAGTAACAAATTAATATAAATATTGTTAATTTTTTAGGTTTGAGGTTAAGAAGAAGAATAAACCTTGCTCAAAAGTTATAAACACATTAAATTTGTAAATCAGACTAGATCTAGTTTCTGCCTTTTTATGGACAGGCTTCATCAGTGATCTTCCATTAAATTGTATTATTGTTTATATTTTTATTGTCAGATTGTCTCTATATGAATAATTTCAGAAGTGATCAAACAGACATATACAAACATTCTACTTCAGATTTTCTCTGTTTATCTTTTTATTTCCTCCGTGTCACCTTTTCACAAATATTGCCACATTGACATATGGTTTGTACGTACAAGTCCAGGCAATTTGTGTATATTGGAGACGGACAGCCAACAGGGCATTTTTTATAGTAAAGTGTTGTTTTTTCAAACGCGTCGTATAGACCAAATACAATTAATATTGTCATTAATATGTATTTTTATTAATTCTAATTTAGTAGGTTTGAGGTTAAGAATAAACCTTCCTCAAAAGTTATGAACACATTAAATTTGCAAATCAGACTAGATCTAGTTTCGAATAAATTACACAATCGAAAAACACTGTTTGCACTAAATATCACTTTTATTTTCTTGCCAATATGTGTTCCAGCGGAAGTTGTATTGTTTAGTTCCTTTTTGGGTAGAATTTAGATGAAAATGTTAAACGGCTAAAATAAAAGAAAAACATTATTTAATATTTAGTATTAACTTAAATAAATATAGTTTATGTTATAAAACAAACCTCATTATTTTATTGCTTTAATAAAATTATTAACTGCGAAATGTTAATGTACCAGTATACGTCCGTTTATTTTATTTTATTCTTGACTAAAGAAACAAGAGAAAACATGTTCATAACATATTATTTTATTTACTAGAAATTTTTAACAAGCGCCATATTGTTTTTATTTGTATTGGTCGACAAACACAACAACACACACTTAAAAAAGAACAAACGTCATCAATCATTTAATTATAGAAACGCTCACACATATTAAAATACACTAACGCCCCTGTAATTTTCTTTTGAAAACACAAAAATTAAAAAAGTTGCCTGCAAATTTATCTAGATTAGCTGATACATTGTCAAAATTATTTTAAAAAACTATCAGGAGGAAAAGTTAATTCAAGTACAGCAGAAATATGTTTTTTTTTTTGGTAAAATGGGATAACTAACAACTTTAACTAAACAACAGATTTAAACAAAAACAACAGGGAAAATTAGTTCAACTGAATTAGAATTAGTTTAACAGACTTTTTTACTAACTTTTTTTATGAGTGTACTCACTTTTGCATTCTACACTCAACCAAAGGAGTCTGTAAAGGCTACTGAAAATTTTGCTGTTACTACGGGAAATTTAACTGTTTTGAGGCCAGCGGTATTTTTTGCTTATTTTAGCAACACATGTCTGCTGATCTGTAGTACAATAAAATTAGTAGCCGCTACTAAATTTTAGTAAAATTTATGTAAACTGCAATTCAAAATCGATTTGCTAAAATCAGTTAAAAAACTTACTAAATATCATAATTTTAGTACAATGAAATTAGTGTAAATCATTAGTTGCAGCTTCAGTAAATTGTTGTAAACTGTAATTTAAAATTAATCTGCTGAAATTAGCAAAAAGCAGTGTTGCCATTTCAGTGCTTTTCGGGTATTTTTTGGTGCTGTTTTTTTCCCATACCCGGTGATTTTTTACAAATACCCGTTTAAAAAAAGCGGGTATTTACAGTGCTTTTTCAGATTTCTGGCAGTGCTTTTAGTGCTTTTTGTACAGTTTATATTTTTGCTATTTGTTCTCGTTTTTTTATAATTTTTATTAAATTTTCTGTCGAAAGTTGAAAAATTATACGAACTATACAAAAAATACATTTTTTTCACAATGTTTGTAGTAAAATTTTAAATAGCAACTTCGTTATATTTAAACTTGAAAATTTTGAAATATTAATTTGGTGCTTTTTTACCCCTTTTTGGTTATTTTTTGAACCCTTTTTATACAATTTTACAAAGCTAAAATGTGTTTTTAAATTCTTGACTTAAATTTTTCAAAAAATTAATATCGTGCTTTTTACCCTTTTTACCCGTTTTCACAATGCTAACGGTGCTTTCCTGCCTTCAAGAGTTGGCAACACTGCAAAAAAGTGTAGGTACTAAAAAATAAAAAAAACTGTAAAATCTAAAAAAATAATAAAATTTTTTTTTATTTCGATTGTAACAAGCGTATAATTACTTCATCGTGCTTGAAATTTGGAGTCAAAATTGCAAACGGTTCTCCATTTATTAGCTTTTTACGCATTGGAGATACAATAAAATTTTCTGAGTGTTATTTCCAAACTAAGAATATATCAATAGTAACAAATATAAACTAAACAAGAATAAAAAAAAATCAAAAAAAAATTTTTTTTAAATTAGTATATTTTTCTTCTAAATTTAGCACTCGGTTTTGAAAAACTAGTAAATGTTTTGCTGAAATCAGCAGCGAGAATTAGTAAAAAAATCCGTAATTTGTAATAAGAGAATAGCAAAAATGATTACTAAAAAAAGAAATTGTACTAAAAATCAGTATAAAAATAGTAAAGTGCGATTGGAAACTGTTTACAAATTTTTTTACTAACTTTTTTATCTGAGTGTAAGAAACCAGTTTTCAAAGCATTTTTTCTATTCGCATAACAGATAAAAATCGTTGGGCGCCAAGAATTCACACTTGGAAAAGGTCTGATGAGCACTCGAACGCGTTTAACAGACTTTTGTATTAATTTTTTTTTTATTAGTGTATAGAAATAATTAGACAACCATTTATTTGAACAATCATTTTTCCCATATAGAAAAAATTGCAGTTTGTGGAAAATTGTTTTGTATATAAAATTAAATTTTTATACGTTAAAAAAATTAAGTCTACCTGTTATATACAATAAGAGAATTATCTGCATAATATTAATGAATTATTGCATAAAACCAATGAAGTTGCACTAGAACTCGTCCATTGAAACTTTTCATTGGATTAATGGAATTTTTCATAAAATATTGTCAAAAATTTCATTCTGTTTATTAAAAATTTCATACACACCATTAAAAAGTTTCATTAAAACTAGATTCATAAAATATGTGAAGCTTTTTCATTGAATTAAAGAAAATTTTCATTTAATTTGTGAAGAAAACTTCATTATTTTACTGAAAAATTTCATTAAAACTCGTCCAGAAAAATTCTCTCTGTGTATTTACAAACATACTTATTCGTGCATAACTTGTCAGTTTGAGAGTTTTTAATGTATTTTTTTTGTTTAATCGTTCATTTCATGCATTAGCATTAAACACGTATGGACGAATAATTAACACAAATTTATTAAATATTACTGTGATTCTATTTATTTACTCATTCAACTTATACATATAAAGGTTGGAGTTTTGTATTTGCAATCATATCAATACCAAAAAATTATCGCATCATTACCTGGTAATACGGCCTTGAAGAAAAGATTTTATTAGAATTTTTGGCTTGTTTTCAACTAAAGTTTTGTTATATTTATAAACAAACAAAATAATTGTATTAACAAATTGAGACTACAAAAATATTTGTCAATTAATTTCTTTATACAACAAATTTCTAATTGAAAATTTTTAATAAATTATGAAAAAATATTTTTCGCTCGCGTTTTATGAAACATTGAGGCACATTTCCACGCTAGAAAAAAATTATAGAGATAGAGCAAAAAACACCTCTAAATAGTTCTATTGTGAATGATTTAACTATTTAGGGGTGTTTCTGCTCTAAACTAGATAGTGGAAGTGCCAGTGAACAGTGGCAGTTCTCTCAAACTTTGTTCTTGAAGCTGTACATATATACATATATTTAAGAATTATTTATTGAATATTGTTTGAAGCTAGCTCTTGTTTATTTAAAAAAAAATTTTAATTTCTCGACGGTGAAAAAACAAAAAGAGTTAAAGAAAACAAAGTGCTTTATCGGTAAACTGTCACACTACGGTATAAGACTATCTTCGACTAACTTTATTTACTTGAATCTCAAACCCAACCCTCGTTAAGTTTTGCAAATACCAAAAACTGTATAATGAGACAGTGGGGTCAAAACGGAGTTATCATCAAATAAAATCGTGATTATTACAAATCAACAAGTGTGTTAGAGTCAACCATGCATAGGGTGACCACCTGACTTGAAATCAGTACAAATTTTTTTAAATATATTTAATCACAAAAAAGAATTGAACGGAAAAATATTTCTTAAATCACTGAACGGTTGAGTGAAATTTTCCTTTCACACTAAATGGTTTATAAATTGAAGGAATTCCTTTACCGATTTCTAAAAAATTAACTCATTTGTCAGTGAATTAATTCATGATTTCATGATTTGATAAATCAAGATTTAAGAATTAATTCTATTACAATTGAATTAATTCTTAAATCATGATTGCAGTTGAACGCGTTCAATTGAATAAATTCACTTAATTTTGTTAACAAATTAATGAACTTGCTTTGGACAAAATATTAATCCAATTTAATCGGTATTCAATTGTACTTGAGTTCGTATTTTGATTTTTTCTTTTAAAAAAAATTGAATATTTTTTTGAAATATTAAAAATCAGTACAATCAGTACAAATTTCAAAAAATCAGTACAAATCAGTTCACGATTTTTTCATCAGTACATGTGACTAAAAATCAGTACATGTACTGATCAAACCAGTACAAATGGTCACCCTAACCATGCAATAAATATATTGAATACAGTACATGCGAGCACAATTTATTAAAAAAATGAAAATAACAGATAATGCTAAAATAATATTGAAACATTCTTAATATGTGAATATACAGAATTAAATTTTGTATATATTTACAATGATATTAACCATATGGTCGAAAAACAGTGCCGTTAGTAGGTAATAATCGGTAATTCCGAGACAAAAATACAGAACAAATTTCCAGACCATTAGTATTTAACACATAAAGAGTGCACCATTAAAAAGTGTAAAACACAAAAAGCTAAATGAAAGATGATTGAAATAAGTTAAAACTAAAAGAAAAACTAGGTACTTATGATGAATTTCTTTATGGATTTATATTCTGTGTCATTTTACACAATATTTTAATTTCATGATATAAATTTTTTAATTTTATTTAATATGCCTCCCATAAGCAATTTCACAGTGTCTTCGGTGAAATTGCATCTGTTCATTTATATCTAAAATTAGTAATGGTTTTAGGCACTGATGTCGTCTTCTTTATTTCTCTTTTGACTAGAAGCCCAGTATATTTCAATTGTCTGCATTTCTGGGCTTGTTAGGTTGGTTGGCCCTGTTTGCTTGTATTGTGCTTTTACAGTAATGGCCAGACGCCAATATGGGAAGAAAAATGTAGATACGTTGTGTTGTCGTAGAAATCATGTATTCTGAATTTTAATTGATATTTTCTGAATTTCAATTGACAATTTCTGAATTACAATTGACGATTTCTGAATTTCAATTGATATTTTCTAAATTTCCGTTGATATTTGCTAGATTTCAAATAATGTTTTTCTGAATTTTAAATTATATTTTCTGAATTACAACCCAGGTAGAAATTGCCGACGTTGCAACAAAAATTGTACTGGGAGAGCACTGTTTTTTGCGAATTAGCGGTACTACTTAAAACGTGCTTTGCCAGTACTGTTTTCTGAAAATTAACGAGCTTTTTTTAATTTATTAAAATTAACAATTTTATAAATTTTATGTATTTTTGGTCTATTACACAATTATTTATGTAAGAGAGACATAACCCCATTCTTTTCTTGTGAAGTTTCGACAAAATGTGTGATGTACACTAAAAGGACAGTAAAGTACTAGCAAACTACTAAAATTGTTATTAAATGTACTGGGATAACACCAAAAAAATAAAATCCCAAGCCTGTGCCAATGTTGGGAAATAACTACGGCCAAGCGTTTATTGGTGTTATCATTTCGACAACATGCCAGTACAGTGAAAGTTGAAAATCCGACGCATAGCCAGTACATGTACTACCGTCTCCAATACCGGGCCGACATTGTGCCGTTTGTATTTTTCTACCTGGGAATTTATGTTTTCTGAATTTCAAATTATATTTGATGTTTTTAAAGTGGAATATCTTAATTTCAATTGATATTTTCTGAATTTCAATTGACGATTTCCGATTAAATGAATTAAATTTGATGTTTTTTCGGAATATCGATTGATATTTTCTGAATTACAATTGATGTTTTCTGAATATCAAATGTTATTTTCGGAATTTCAATTGATATTTTCTGAAATTTAAATGATATTTTCTGTATTTCAATTGGAATATCTGAATTTCAATTTATGTTTTTCTGAATTTCAAATGAAAATTCTGAATTTCAATTGATGTTTTCTGAATTTTAAATGTCAATTCTGAATTTCATTTGATATTTTCTGAATTTCAAATGGAAATTCTGAATTTCAAAAGGTGTAGTTTTATATAATATTGTATTACTTGGTCCAATTATACAGAACCAATTTCAGTATCTAATTGAAGTTGACTTAATAAAATATTTTTAACCGGGTATTTAAAAATTTTATCTTTAATACAATACAATGAAGTTTATTTGTTGATTTTTTTATGTTATTTCTTTCTTTAATTTTTAATGTCAATCATCTCCGGGTTTGTTTGTAAATTTTGCTTTTACAATATTTTTGTTATGTTGACATTTTCTTGTTAACCAGTCGTCATTAATATTTTTGTATTCTTATCCTTTGTCATAATTATCATCACCGCCATGATCATACATTTCCAATATGGTGGCGCATATAACCTGAAATTTCATTCTTTCTTATTGTCACAATAATTTGTTGGTTTTGTTGTTTTCGTTGTCGTTTCGCCTTTTCCCATTCGATATTATATGTATGTCACTTTTTAAAAATATGTAGCCTTTAGCGAATTTGGGGTAAGGTCATGTACAGCGGCTGTGAAGTCTACTATAAGTACATATGTCCCATATGTATGACTGACTGATTGTCTGTCTATTCGCATTATATACATCAGTCAGTTTATCTACCTAATGCTGACCTAGTTGCATTTATGAAGAGTATGTCAGTCATGTTTTATCATAAAAGTGTGTCAATAATATTTACTTTGTTAAAAAAAATATCGAACACACGCATTTTTTTGAGTAAGACAAAAAAACAAAAGGGTTGCTATTGGAAGTATGCATCCATTAACGCTAATAGAGAATACTCTGCCAGCAAATTTTGGACTCTTTTTTTTGAGGGTTCTTATTCTATGAGTCAAAAATTATTCATATAAAACACATATTTTTAAATTTTAAATGTTTTTTGTCAACAATTGCTTAACTACGATACTACAGACAAATTCATTAACTACCTTGCAGAAACAGAGCATCCACTTTTCTAAGCATGACTTTTTTCTCTACATTCAAAAATAAAATAAAACGAGTAAAAAGCTTAAAGTCGGGCATGCCGACTATACAATACCCTACACCAGTCTGGTTAAAAGCCAACTAATGTTTGGATCCGAAATTCGAATGGGTTAAAATGGGACTTGTGTCAAAATTTTCTATAATGTGAGTCAGCGAACCAAATTTCATTAAAATATCTTAATATTTGCGACCTGCAGTTTGTAACCAAGCCAATTTTGGGGGGACCCTTATATGGGCACTAGGTCTAAACATGGACCGGTAATAACCAAAATCAATAGGCTTCGTCTTTGGGCTGATATAGGTCGGTGTACCAAATTTCATCAAAATATCTTAATATTTGCGACCTGCAGCGTATAAACAATATAATTTTGAGGGGACCCTTATATGGGCACTAGGTCCAAACAGGGAACGATGTTCACCAAAATCAATAGGCTTCGTCCTTGGACCAACATAGGTCTGTGTACCAAATTTCATCAAAATATATTAATATTTGCGACCTGCTGCGTATAAACAATATAATTTTGAGGGGACCCTTATATGGCCACTAGGTCTAAACAGGGACCGATGTTCACCAAAATCAATAGGTTTCGTCCTTGGGCTGATATAGGTCGGTGTACCAAATTTCATCAAAATATCTTAATATTTGCGACCTGCAGCGTATAAACAATATAATTTTGAGGGGACCCTTATATGGGCACTAGGTCTAAACATGGACCCGTGTTAACCAAAATCAATAGGCTTCTTCCTTGGGCTGACATAGGTCGGTGTACCAAATTTCTTTAAAGCTCTGCAAATTAAGGAATACACAGACCACAACCTTTTCTCTGGAGAGGGGCACACCGCCCTCATCAAAATATCTTAATATTTGCGACCTGCAGCGTATAAACAATATAATTTTGGTAGGATCCTTATATGGGCACTAGGTCTAAACATGGACCGATGTTCACCAAAATCAATAGACTTCGTCCTTGGGCCAACATAGGTCTGTGTACCAAATTTCATCAAAATATCTTAATATTTGAGACCTGCAGCGTATAAACAATATAATTTTGGGAGGACCCTTATATGGGCACTAGGTCTAAACATGGACCGATTTTAACCAAAATCAATAGGCTTCGTCCTTGGGCCGACATAAGTCCAGACTGATGGAACCTTTATGGCTAAGTCCGTTAAGTTCACTGATGGCTGAGTCCGTAAATCCGGGGACTAAATCCGCTCTTCCATTTTCTGGATGAACGACATCAAACATTTCTTTGAAGTTGCAATACGATTGCGTTTATGGTCAGTTCTGAGCGTATGCGGCACTCATCTTGCGGACAGCTTTCTCAAACACAACTGATCATTTAAAATCGAAACCACGGCCATATAAAATGCCTACGGCATCAAAAATTTCACGCACTTTCACTCCCCGATCGGCCAACATCATAACGTAAATTTTTTCAAAATTTCCCCATAGTACTTATCTTTTTCCTGTTTTGGGTAACGGTTTTTTTTTTCGAAAAAAATAATGTTTGATGAACACTCTAAATTCACTTTTTTCCATTTTTACAAAAATCCACGAGGTTGTTGTATGCTTTGAACGCATGTTAAACGCAAAGTTAATGACAGAACTTGCTCAAAATTTGACAGTAGTCTATTAACGGATGATACTTGACCGGAGCAGGGTTACATTTTAGAAACTACGAGGGAAGTTCGAAAAGCCGCGGACTTATTGATCCGCCAACCTAAAACATATACTAAATAACAATACATCGTTAGCTGAAATGCAAAAACAAAACCAATTATATATAGATTTTTTTTAATATTGCCCAGTGTAGAAAATCATTACCAGATATGTGGTTATGTAACTACATACTTGGTAATGGTAACTAGTTACTTTTGTTATTACATTTCTTATTACCTTTATATGGCGATGTCGCGAAAAATAATGAGTTGTCGTTACACACCAGCATACGAAAAATCAAAAAATATATCGTTACCTATGTGCTTACCAGTACTGACAAAAATAATAAGTCTAAAAATAGATTTTCAAAAAAAGAAATTATATAAAAAAAAATATTTTTTTATTGTATTTTTGTTTTAAATAAAATTTGCTGGTGCGGGAATCGAACCTGGGTCTACAAGTTGCCAGTCAACAGCTCTACCATCTGAGCTATATCGACATGTAATATTTAATAGATAAAAACATAATTGACCTGCTGCACACAAGTAAGCTTACTCGCCAACATACAAAAAATCAAAACATATGTGGTTACATATATCCTTACCAGTGTTTAAAAAATATTGAGTCTAAAAATAGAATTAAAAAAATTTAAAAAAAATCTAGAAAATTATTTTCTATTTGAAATAATGATAAAAGTAAGTCATTATCAGTAACTCATTATTATATGTTTTAAAATAATGCAGAATGTAAGTGGGTGTCATTACTGGTAGTCCAAAAAATAATGATATGTCATTACCGTTTCTACACTGGGTGATTATGACTAGTTTTGATGAAAATAATCCATGCAACAAACTACATTTCGAAAGAACTTGAAAGAACCCGGTTAAAAATCGACATATATGTATCCATTCATGGACATGTGTGAACTCACACATGCTGGTATATGAAGTCATACAAATTCATATATGTCCACATACTTCCATATAGGATTCATATGTGTTCATATGTATTCATATGTGATCATACATGAACATATTACCTCAATTTTCGTAAATGTACACACATGATCATGTATGGAAACATATGAAAATGTATGATCATGTGTGTAAATATTACCTCAAATTTCGTTAATGCACACATATGAACATATATGGAAATTCATATGAGCATATATGAATCATTCATGCACACATATGGATCATATATTGATGCATATGGGCATGCATGAATCATATGTGCTCATATATAATCGATTTTTAACAGGGAATGTCGTTTATTCTATATTAGTATCTTGTTTACAAATAAAACCGGATTTCCAAAGATGGAGTACTCCACTCTGCAGAGTGGATTTTGTTCCTTTCTTTTTCGCACTTACAAATTTTTTGTATCATGCCATCCCAATCTCCACTCTGCAGTACTCTATCATTGTGAATCTAACTTAAATATAATTATTTTTTTCTAAAAACGATTTTTTCACTAATTTAAAGCCTTTTGTTGCATAACTTTGGCGATGGTTTTTTTTTTTGTTATAAAATTCTAGCTCAAAATCATGTATCATGGTGGGTTGGTTGTTTTAAACAGCTCACGCCCTCGTGAGCATCAAGTAGAGTCAAGAGCGACTCCGTTTTGAAAAGACCACACTACCTGTAAGGGGCTGATATCTGGAGAACTACACCCAACCAGTAAGATTAAGATAACGGATAAGATCACCTAATCATACCCCCGATATCAACGACAGGTCGTCTAGAATATGATCGTCCAATGTCGGATGCCCTGTAGTGCCGGGCAATCACAGAGGAGATGACTTACCGTCTCCTCTTCACCTGGAATGCCACAGCTACATACTTACACCTTGGACAGCATCTTATTCTTCATATGCGGATGATGAAAATAAAAAAACCCATTTCGCACCTGTGTGTCGTTTACGCATGCTGGATGGGTGTGTACCGATTGGGTGTTAAAACATGTTGCTGACACGCATATTATCACCACTCATCCCGTTCCAATATAAATGACATTAAATTTTCATTCAAATTTACATTTTTTTATAGCACTTATCGTCTTTGTGCGTTTTGTTAGTTTGCCAATTATTATTTCTCTTATTTAAATTTATTTATTTAAAATTTGTATGGTTTTGTTATTTTTATTTATTTTTAGTTTATAATGCTTTGAACTATTTTCCATTGTTTGGCTCACATTAAAACGAACGACTACACGTGTCAATTGAATAACACGTTCTTATTTTATATAACTTGACTTCCCATTGCAGCAGTAGGTACACAGAAAAACTAAAATGAGTTTCAATTAAAATATTCGTGCATAAAATTCTAAATTTAATTAAATTTGGACCCAATAAACTTTTAATCGTATAATTTAATGTGTAAATTCATAAATGCTTGATAAAGTTATAGGAGACTTACAAAACAATTTTTTTCATACAAAATTTGTTTCCTAATAGTGTATTTAGAATGGGCAAAAACTAGTTGTTTTAGGCCATTTTCAGTTTTTGAGACAACGTTCGATGAAAATAAAGCAAAAAATAAAAAAGCAAAAAAGAATTTTTTCAGCATTGGCAGGCAATGCGTGTAAAATATCGTTATCGATTCAATACCCTTTCAACTGACTACCTTTACCCTTTAATAGCATTACCGAAGTAATTGACCGTTAATCTTAAAATACCGATATCGAAATAAATAGAATATCGATACCATTAAAATACCGTTATCGAAATAAATAAAATATCGTTGTCGTTAAAATACCACTACCGTTATTTTTAGTTTATAAAACAAATTTTTCATACAAAATCCATTTTATAAATGTGTTATAAGATTTTCAAATTATTATGCAATAAATTAAATACTGTTGTTCTTAAGATACTGTTACCGAAATAACTAAAATACCGTTAACCTTAAAATACCGATACCGAAATAAATGAAATAGTGTTAACCTTAAAATGCCGTTACCGAAATAATCTAAAATAGCTTTACCCTTACCGATAACCACATCTTTTCGGTTAACATCTATGCTTTTTTTTGAAGTTCAAAGTTAAGAGAAAAAATATTTTTCTATTGGCAAAAAAAGCATTTTTCCAACAAGTGTTCTTACTTTAGAAATATTTAAGAAATATCAATCTTAGTTCTGAGTATAAAACTGGACATAAGGTTGTATTTTTGATCTGTATGCTAAAGGCTATTAGAAATTATGAGTCAGTTTTTCAGTCAATTTGGCGATGTCCATTCGTCTATCTCTCTGTCCATGTATTCAGATCGCAAATATTGTCTCAAGGACGAACCCTATTTATTTTGGTTAATATCAGTTCATGTTTTGACCTAGTGCCCATATAACGGTCCGCCAAAAATTGGTCTTAGGCTTGTACGCACGCTACAGGTCGCAATGGTGTAATGGTTAGCGCGGCAACATCAATTTATGAAAAATAATAATACGTATAAGTTTCTTCTATCCCTCATACATATCGCAGCATCCTCCTTCGGTGTTCCCATAGCACTTAACCCCACCGAAGTAAAATAATATAACAGGGCTATGAACTAAAATGCTTCAACAAAGTTTGCCAACTCTTCATCAGATGGCGCGCAACAAATGTTCTAAGATTCAACATCTCGCGCAATTACAGTGTTGCCTATTTCATCTTTCACCACCTTTCACCTCTTCTCTATCCCCTTTCCAAAAAAATCTACACGTTAAGTAATAGGAAGAATTTCCTGAGTATTCTCTTAAAAAAAATATTAAGATATTTTAATGAAATTCGGTGCACCGACTTGTATCGGCCCAAGGACAAAGCTTATTGATATAAATGTCCGCCAAAAACTAGCTTTTAAACTTCTTTGCCCGCTATAGGTCGCAGGTACATATTTTATTGAAATTTCGTACACATACTCATGGAATATATTTCCATTTAAATACAATCTAAAAAGTTTGACAGTTACTACATGACAGTTGTTTGTGTAGTAATGAGTAGTTGTTGTTTTTAACTGTAATTACAGTTGTTTTCTACGAAAGAATACTACTTTTGTAGTAATTTTACAGTAAACAGTTATTTTTGCTAGTTATTTAAAAAATTTTGTTAATTTTTAAAAATTTTTTTTTAGTTTATATTTATTATTAGCCCAAGAAAATTTTTTACAATCGGTTGCCAACCAATTCTGCAACTAGTACGGATTCCATGGAACTGGTCCCGGAACCAGTTCTACGGATCTTATATGGAAGGTGTGACTTACATAGAATCAGTTCCAGAACTAGTTCCAGAACTGATTCTAGGGCAACCGGTTCCACTTTAGAGCTATAGAATCGGTTGCTTTTGGTACAATTTCAAACAAAAATCATCGGTGTTAGAATTGCCAGTAGAAGGAGTTGTGGAGGTGCTATTCTACAACCGATTCTTTGGAACAGAAAATTTTCCTGGGATTTGTAGTATAACGAAATTAGTAAAAAAAAATTAGTATACGCTACTAAATTTTAATAAAATTGTTGTAAACCGTAATTTACAAATTATTTGATAAAATTAACAACAAATTTTATTGAATATTAGTATCACTCGTAGAAAAACCTCCGTCATATTTATAAAAAGCTATACGAGGCTGTGATGAAAAACAAAAATAAAACTTGACAAATGTGATACTTTTTTTTAAATGTAAGGTCACATGTTTTTTTATATTTATAAAATAATAGTTTCTCATGTGTTTGTGTCGATTGTTTCGTAAATGAAGTTAAATTTATTCTGTAAATAACCAGTTTTATAGACTGAACTAAGATCGCTTTTTGTCTAAGATACTTCTTAAGTAACAAATTTCTAACTAAAATAGCCCTAAGGGTAAGATCGATTGTCCCTTTAAATATATTTTAAGCAATTTTCAGATCGATCTTAGTTCCGACTATAAAATTGTCCCTAATTTTTTATCTAAAAATTTTCGAAATAAAATATTAAAAAAAAATTTTTTAAATAAAAAAAATCTAAATTTGTATTTCAATAAGGGCCGCACAAAAATCAGCAAAGGCCCGCATGCGTCCCAATGGGCCGCATTTGCCCACCATTGGCATATACCTTTGTTTAGTTATTTTTCAACAGGTCTAAAATAGCAACATTTTTAGTTGTTTTGAAGATAAATACCTCTGCCGCCTTTTTAACTGCATAACTGTCTAATTTTTTTTTTTACCAATTAAAGGCAAGTTCTAACACAAGTTCATTTCAATCCATTAAAATTTCGGTTGCGAACATTAGTTGACTTTCAACCAGACTGGTCTAGGGTATCATATTCTTTACTTGTTTTAATATTTTATTTGTTGTTATTAACAATAAACAGCAACTACAATATTGACAATAACAATATATGGGTGATATCAAAAAATGTGATAAAAACCGTGTAACCACCGAAATTCTAATGCATGGATTACATTTGAGTTACATATTTCGATATATATCAGCGCATTGTCACCTGTTTTACAAAATTTATAACAATCTGACCAATTTTTGGTTAATACATAAAATTCGTGACCAATTTTATAGGCCAAATGTAAACTCCGTAACAAGTAACTCATAAGGTTTTTTAACTTTAATAGCTTATATTTTAATAACCAATAAAGCTAAACACTAACTGTAAGAATTTTTATGAAGAGGAAACTCTATAACGATTTTTCGTCATAATTTTTGATAAAAATGCATATACGAGAATTTTGGAGTTATCTATTATTTATATCTATATTTTATAATGTTATTTATACTCAAATGATCGTTGAACTGTAAGTAATCATCCAGTATAACAGACTTGAAGCTTTTCTGCAGCATGTAACATTCTCGAGATGAAAAAGGATGTCTTTAATAAGATTTGAAAAAATGTTGTAAACTCCGTTCCTAATTTTTACACCAAACTATTTAACGAGTAAGAAAAACAATGTCATATTTGGATTCACCTTGAAGGCATCATGCGATTTTGTTTCGGAAAAAAAATTCTGACAAAGCGTTTCTGAAAAAAAACGAAAAAAGTAACCAAATGTAAACTCCGTAACTGTAAACTCCGTAACCACAATTGTTTGCATCAGGTTTCATTCAAATAAATGTAGATAAATGTTTAAAATATTTTAAAATAACCATAAACAGAGGTGATTCAACTAATGTTTATGCTTCAAATAACGATTCAACTAATAATTTTGCGTCAAATCAAAAAAAGTTATCAGTTTTTTACCCTAAGCTGCTGGAGCGAAAAACGATTGATTTTGCATTTCATCGGTTTTGAATCGATATTTCGAGTCATTACTGACATTAGTTTGACAAATTCAATTTGTTTCACACAATTTAAGAATTTCTTGATCGTGAAATGTTATGTTTTTAATATATTATTTTGTAACTGCGCAACCGCTGTTTGGATTTTAAAAAATTTTATATTTTTGAAAAGCATTTAAAAGGACCAAAAATCCAAATCAAAAAAAAAATTAAAATTATTTTTATTTGCGAAACCTCCAATTTGATAAACACAAATTATATATCATTGGAAAGCAAGTTGAAAACCCAAATACGAAAAATAATAAATTGAAGAAAATGCGTACGCAATTTTTTTTGTTATATCTTTTGCTTGCAGAAATGTAAACTCCGTTACAACAAAAAAAAAATAAAATTGTGCAAAAAAAGTTATTGCGACAACTTGTAGATGAGATTTTTTGCAATTAGGTTTATAATGACTAAACTTACTGATTCCATTAAGAAAAAACCGAAATATTAACACTTTTTGCTTCTCACAAATTTGGCCCAAAAATTTATCACATTTTTTGATTTCACCCATATACATATGTAATATTTATTGTACGATTGCAATTTCTCGTTCCACTTATATGTTTATGGTTGTAAATGTTTTGTAAAAATTATTTAATTATCCATACATATGCACTGTCTCATTCAATCAAATCATTGTGTAATTACTTAAACATTTTTTTGTATCACTCCTTTTTAGTCTTCTTCATCATTCTTTGTTTGAAATTAGGGATGGGAAATGAGATTTTTATTTCGGTATCAAAAAATTGTTTGAAGAGTACTTTTTCGACCACAAGAGTACTAAATTTTTTTTTTCTAATAATCTCTACACTGCAAGGTAGTAGAGGTCAGGAATAAGTAAAGTTTAATGAATAAAAAATACATAAACTCTCGATTTATGCTCGTTATCGCAATTTCCATATGAGTCGAATAAAGCAGTGCAACAAATTGCATGCAACAAAATCATGCATTTAGTAACCCAAAAAAGTATTTGACGCAATTCTTTTGTATTATTTGCTTTTAACACAATCTGATGACATGGCTTGGTTGCACTTGAAACTGTATTAACTGTCAACCATTGGTTCTAGGAAAGATTTTTTTCATAAGTTTTATCTCTATTTGTTCTAAAATAAATTGTGAATTCTATTTGCAATTTGTCACATTTGATCTTAAAACCGAGCACTCATTGTAACAATCTTCAGATCAACTAAAATCTACGGTAATTAATAGAGATATCATTTTCCAAGAGTTGACTTTAGGTAAATATGGGTACTTCAATACATTTGTATGGAATGGGTCTTTTCCTTAATTTGACTTCGCTTAATATACAGTTGATTTTAAAAAAAAAATTTTTATCAGAAATATATTTTTTGTTTCCATTTATGTTTGTAACAAAAAAATTTACAGTTTTCTATGAAAAGTGGTAAATTCTTAAAAAATTAAAAAAAAAATTGTAATTATAGTGTTGAAAAATAAGTGAAAAATATCTCTACACCTTTTCCAATTGTATTTCAGAAGTTATCAATTGTATTTCAGATTTATCAATTGTATTTTAGAAATTATCAAATGTATTTCAGAATTTATTGATTGTATTTAATAGTTAATTTCTGAAATACATTTGATAATTTCTGAAATACAATTAATAATTTCTGAAATACAATTGATAATTTCTGAAATACAATTGGTAGTTTCTGAAATACAATTGATAATTTCTGAAATACAATTGATAAAACTGCAATTCAATTGATAAATCTGAAATACAATTGATAATTTCTGAAATATAATGATAATTTCTGAAATACAATTGGAAAAGGTGTAGAATTTTCGGACACATCCAGTTTTGCTTAAAATTTGGCTTTAAAAAATTTTACGACTTCTTAAAATCGATAGAATTCCCTATAATAGCAATATCATATTTAATCACGCTAAATGCATTAAAAAAATGGCTGGATTTTATGAGGAAATTGAGAAATTGACAATAGAGTATTCACGATCGTGATTTGCTCATGATGCAATAAAGCTCAGACTGTTATTTGCATTTTCTAAGCCTTGAGTAATTATGATGATGCAAGAGTATCAAATGCGACCCGGGAGTACTACGGTACTTTTTTTGGATAAAATAGTATCAAAAAAAGTACGATATGACCCTATGCTCCAACTTGGAACGACGGGAATAAATATATATATATAAAAAAAGTACGATCGTATCAACTTTCCCATCCCTGTTTGAAATTATTACTTTGTTCTGAATTCTGTAATTTTCTTGCTTTTCCATAATGGCTGGCAATTTTGGCTATTGTGATTATGGTTTAGTAATTACAAAAATATATAATATATATCTCTCTCCATGAGATAAATTAGTATAATTTTCCCCCACTTTTTTCCGTATATTCTTTGCTTTATTACTCTTATAGTTTTTTTTTTTTTGCTTTTGTAAGAAATATCAGTAAATGGAAATTTTTGTATATTTTTTTATATCACAAAAATTTATTTTTCTTTTAAGGCCATTTTATGTAAAGTATATTATTATTTGCAGATGCATATATCAGCATTCTTTACTTTATTTTTATTGTAAATATTGTTTATTACTTTAAGATATTTAGGTAGTTCACAGGGGGTGTGCTATCTGTTGTATCGTTGTATCGTCCTAACAAAAAACAGAGTTGTTAAAATTTTTATTTGACTTTAACAACGATTTTCTATTGGGTTTTCTATCTGTTAGCACAATCAAACATAGGACAATAAACATACGTAAAAATGTTGTATCGTGCTATTCTCAAATGTTGTATTTTTTCAATTTAAATTCTAACAACGCTTTTTTTTGTTAGGACGATACAACGATACAACAGATAGCACACCCCTTATGAACTACCTAATTGTAATGATGAAAATTATATTATTCATACGGAGGGTGTTCTAGAAAACGAATCTACATAATATCTTGCGATTTTTAACAACAACAACGACATGTAATTTTGTATGAAAACGAACGATTTTATGTGAAGACGTTTTCGAGAACACCCCCGTTAGTTGTGTTGTGTATGTAAAGCCCGCTTCAAATATATTTAAAAACAAATGAAATTTCATTTTTTAATTCAACTATCATTTAAATTTTTCTTAATATTAATAAACTAAACCACAATTTAGTCAAAAGAACTAACAAAAATTACTTAAATTTTTTTTGTTTATTTTTAAAAATAACAACAAAATGACTAAAAAAATGAATGCTACGAATTTTTTGTAAATTTATATAGCTTGATTTTTAATGACTTACAAAGGTAGTTAAAACGAGCAAAAAAGTTAAAGTCGGACATGCCGACTATATAATACCTTACACCAGTCTGATTAAAAGCGAACTAATGTTTGGATCCGAAATTCGAGTGGGTTAACATGGACTTGTGTCAAAATTTTCTTTAAAATGATAAAAGAAAGTCGGATATATAGCCTTTATGGCCGATAGGTCAAAATATGGACCGATCCTATCTAGAATCAATAGGATTCGTTCTTGGGACCATGTGACTCAGCGAACCAAAAGTCATTGAAATATCTTCGTATATGCGACCTGCAGCGTGTGAACGCCAATTTTGGGGGGGATCTTTATATGGGCACTAGGTCTATACATGGCTCGCTTCGTCCTTGGGCGGACATAGGTCTGTGTACTAAATTTCATTAAAATATCTTAATATTTGGACCTGTAGAGTGCGCACAAGAATGCATGGACAGACAGACGGACGGGCAGACGGACATCCTTAAATCGAAACAAAAAGGGATTCTGAGTCGATCGGTATACCAAAAGGTGGGTCTAGGTCCAATATTTATTGGTGTTACAAACATCAGCACAAAGTTATTATACCCTGTCCACGTAGTGGTGTAAGGTATAATTAATATTTCTTCTACAAATGAATGTTTTTTTCACTTAACATAACAAAACTGAAATGCAACTTAAACAACTAACAAATCTTGACCGTTTGAGTTTTTATTTACTCGTATGTACTGTTTCTTTTATAGCATTTTACTGAATTTCTTAGTTAAAATGTTGGTTTGTTGGCATACCCCAGCAAAAAAAGAGATGCCGAAGTAGTAGAAAAAGCACTACAATTGATGATCTAGATGTACTTCTTTTTTAACATAAACACTAATGATTTTAACATTGCGTTGTCATATGAGAGGAGTACTCCTACTTCAATATTTTTTCAGTACTTTTTGAACGATTAAAAATTAAAAAAAAAATCCTTTACAAAAAAAAATTATTTTTTTTTAATTTACAAAAGTTTTTTTTTATTGCCGCCACCGGGGATCGAACTTGCGACCTCACGATTGCTAGTCTAGTGCTCTACCGCTGAGCTATTCTTTGATATGAAAGTTGACTGGCATAAAAACACACTTTGTTAATGCGAGATATTGTTCCTTATTCTCTTCAATAAAAGTACTTATTAAACAAGTGTAAAAGGTGCACTCCAATGCAAAGTTGGTTTCAGTACTATTTTTACAGGTACATAAAAATCAATTTCTGACCCTTTTTTTTATATAGACATATTTTTAAAAATTTAAAAATTCAAAAATATTGAATTTAAACAAATTAATTATAAATATTAAAAAAAAAAATTTATAGAATAAAAAAATGAAAAAAAAAAATAAAAAAAATATTGGTCCCGACGGGAATCGAGGCCGTGACCCTCTGTTTAGAAATGCCAAATGATACCAACATCACTTTTTACGATCACTTAGAGCAATTACTCTTTAGAACCAATACTTAAGTGATTGTTTGGATGTGGTTCAGAAGTAACTCTAAAAGAGCTGTAAAAATGTAATAACGGATACTTGGGAAGCAATGAAAGAAGTGATTTTCTGAAGTTGTTCAAAAGTAATTGTAAAAAAGCTGTAAAAATGTAATAACGGATACTTGGGAAGCAATGAAAGAAGTGATTTTTTGAAGTTGTTCAGAATAACTTCTAAAAAAGCAGTAAAAATACACTAACGGATACTTGTGAAGCATTGAGAGAAGTAGTTGGTAAAGCACTACTTGCAATTTTTTTTGCTGGGACTTTAAAAACAATTACCGAAATAAAAATAAACCTGAAATTTTATGGTTTCTCGCCGATGACTGCACTATAATTTCGCGCTCTGTCATCATAGATTTCTATCAAATTTACATTTGTGCCATCTTTTTCTGCAATGATATTTTGTAATATATTTAATTAAAATGACACCTTAGGTTTTTTCTTCTTCTTTCACTTGATTTATTCATCACCTTCATCACTATGTGAGTATCCAGTTTTTTGTAAACTCTTATATTATTTACAACATCTGTCACATGATAAACCAAAAAAGCCCGTTTTATTCGCTTGTCAACATTATTAAATTTATGATGAGACAAGGATCACTTTGTAAAAATTGAAACCGGTTATCAAAAGGACAACAATTATGTTACAAATTCCTATTAGAATTTGTAGCTCTACGTCAGGGTAACGGGTAGTTTTATTCACATCACTGAAATGTATACGAATATCCAAAAGAAAATAAGATAGTTTTGTTTGGCATTTTCGACTTAAGTTCATACTAATTTTTGTTTGAAAATTTTTAAAATTTGCTTAATATCACTGTACAACAAAACCAAATTTTTTCGAAAATAACAAGGTTTCCAGCAGAGGGGACCAAAAAGAAAAATATACGTGTATATGCGTTTTGGGGTCCGACCCACGGGTCCGTAGCAGAATTTCAGGGGGTCCACGAAGAGATTTTTTTTGCTCGCACAAAATGGGCACTACCCAGCAAAACCTTGGTAATGACTGGTCATTACTACATGCATTACTTAGATCTCATATCTCATTACCCGTTGAATTACTTTTAAACTGAATGTAATGAGTTACCGATAATTATACCCCACACATTACTATTTCACAATAGCTGAAACCAATAATATATGTTCTAAATCATTAAAAACCATAACTATGGCGTAGCCTAGTGGTTATCGTTTTTGCCTGACAGACATGAGGATCGCTGCTCAACTCGTGTTAGCTTCCATTGTTGTTTTTTTTTTTGTAATTTATATTAAACATCTATTTATAGAAATGTTGATGTTCATTAAGCAGTATTTAATAACAAGTTTTGTGAAAAATAGACATGTATAACAGTTGCCACAATAAATGTGTACATAAGTTAAAGCAATAAAAATCATAGTGATGTCGTGGTCTAATAGTTAGAGTGTTTGCCTGACAATCGTGGGGTACGCTGATCAATACGTGGCAGCTCCTATTGGTTTTTAAATTTTTATACTTTTTTAAATCTATATTCAACATCTATTTATAGAACAGCTGATAAACTACTTACAGGTAACATCAGTGTAATGACTTTCCTCCAATGACATCACCATGTTAAAATAAGTAGTTTAGTAATTAAAAGGTAACTAGTGAACACTTAAGATTTCAATACCTAAAACCCATTACATGGTAATGAAAGGTTTTGCTGGGTAGTTTCATAAAAAAGTTCGTAAAATTTAATTCATATAAATAAATTAATGACAGTTCGTTCATTAGTGAACAAGTTACAGCGGTTTTAGCGACGCTACTTTTGCGATTTTGAAAACAAAGGATTCAAAGCAATTTCGTGTGTTCATTTATTATTGCTTTTTAATGGGAAAAAAGTAGTTCAAGCCAAAGGTTGGCTTGATAAGTGTTATTCGGACTCTGCTCCATGGAGACAAATGGTAGAAAAGGTGATGTAAAATAAAGCCGACACGTTCCTTCGATATCTTTATAGTATCAGCTATCTCCTGCACTTTACGGTCTGTCAAAACGATTTTGTGAACTTTTGTGATGTTTTCCGGTATCATCACCTCTTTTTGGTGACCAGAGCGTTCGGCGTCATCGGTGTTTGTACAACCAAGTTTAAAGTCAGCAAACCACTTTTCGACCATTTGTCTCCATGGAGCAGAGTCCGAATAACACTTATCACGCCAACCTTTTATCCTTCCATTTCTTAAAAAAGTACTTTCTTGATGTCCTTGAAACATATCCAATTTTTAAACTGTATTACTCTGTTTATGTTGGAAATAAACAATTTCCCAACATGCTTCAAAAAATATAGCGTTCTGTGGGACCTTTTGCCATTTTAGCTTAAATTCACGTATAATTTTTTGTAACTTTTACCTAATTTTTTTCTACAAATCTTTGCATAGTGATAGATTTTTCTAGTTCTTTAGAATCGTTGAAAAAAAACCAATGTAAAAAATCCTTTTTTTTAACATTTTCTAAAATTTGTATTATGGTCGGTAGGCCCTTATTCGTGTCAGCCTTTCATTTGTTTGTGAATTCTGATTCTTAACTAGTGTGTTTTGATACTGGACATGTTGAAAATGGTAATGTTCTGCAACTTCAAATAGAAAAGTAAAAAGACATATAAGTAAACAAAAACTATTCCTGAAAATCGATGTAAATAGTTGAAGCGTACATAAAAGCTGCAAACGAACAGTGTTGTATAGCACTTTTTTATAACAATTTTTTTTTGGGTGACTGACTGCATTTTATTGGTTTGGGTGTTGTTTAAGCCCCGTTCACATTATCACACAAGTGCTTATATTTTTCTTCACACAAGTATGATGAAAAGTATACTCAAATTTAAAACATCTAGTTTTTCTTCTAATCATACATTTTTTTTTGTTTACATTTATTTGTGAATAACTAACAACACTTGTGTTGAGGTAACTTTATGAAATATTTCCAAAAATAAAGCTTGGCAAAAAAGTGTTAACTCTTTAAAATGTGTGCAGCCATTTTGACATGTGTGTAATGAATTGTATTCACACTATTATACATTTTCTTTATACAACACATTTGTAACATGTATAACACACTTGTGCGACAATGTAAACCGTGCTTTATCTATTTCACTGGCGTAAATTTTAGACACGCAGTGCACTTAGCTCTCTACAGGCACAATCAACTCGCTTGGTGGTGGTGGCATTTCTTTGTTACTTTGTTGTTAATAATGGTGTTTCATTTACCATACCTCGTCTCTTTATACACGTTATGAGTTTTCATTATTATAATTTTTTTTGTTATATTACTGCCGTTGGTCAGTGTGTATGGTTGTACTTAATTTTCTAATAAAGTGAATGTTTTGGTTTCACTTGCAGAATTCTTCTATATGTACTGTTAAACAAGTACTTCTGTTATTTAATGAACTAAAATGCAAGTGAAGTGAGAAACACATATTTTTCCAATTTAAATTTTTACTCTCCCTAGTATTAAGATTTTATTAACAACAATGCAGGGGGTGTATTATTGTTTATATCTCAAGCAAAGAAATTTAACATTTTAACAAAAATACATGCTTGCACCATAAAAAGTAAGTCTCTACGTTGGTTGTTTTGTTGAATTTTGTTATATGTGGTTATTTGACATATTAATGTTACTACAGCAGCTGATAATTATGATGTTTGAGAGTTATTTATTAATTATGTTGTTAGTATTGTTCCAGACAATACCCAGAAATAAAAATTTAAAAAAGTCTTATATTCAAAACATCGAAACCGGTTCCAATTACTTGCAACCAAATCCCGGTTATGGGATAGACGAAAATTGGGGCTTCTTACTCCTAAATTGGAGTCGACGATTTTGAAACGATGTTTGTTTGTATTTAAAACATTTTAAAATTTCGTAATATTCATAAACTTTACGAGACATCCCACGTAGAAAATTACAAAGGGACCAGCACTGGCAAAGCACCGAAATGAGTGGTATGAGTGCTTGTTAACAGCGCTTTCCCAACACCCAAATGATAACACCGTTCCACGGTGGTGCCAATGCTTTACAAAGCCCTGGGTAAGCACCCATAAATCAAATGATTTTCCAACGCTAAAATAAAAAAATGACACGAAAATGATAACACCGATTAATGCTTTGCAAAGTATTGAGACAGCACCAAGAAACACAAAAATCAAGTGTTTTCCCTGCCACCAAATTATGAGCCCTCAACACTGAAGAATTTTAAATTGCTATAAAAATAGATGATTATTGTACTGTGGAGTCAAAAATTATTTAAATATCCACTCTTTTTTGGAGCTTCTTTTTCAAAAACAAAATAATGTTTTAGGAAGACCGCGGTCTACTTGTGCTTTGCCAGTGCTTCTTTTTTGTTACAAGATATTATTTCTACCTGGGATGGTTCGCAAGAGAAATTCCTTACCTATGGTGAATTTTTGCAAAACTGACAGTTGTCAGTTTCTACGTGGCGGAAAATTTTTACGTACTGTGACCGGTCCTTTTCATATAAATATACCGGTAAATTTTTCATTGTATTGTTATACGATGGGAATATTTTATCCTTGCAACAAGTTACAGAACTAACCTACCCATTAAAAAAAAGTAAAATCCCACGAACAGGTGGCATAACACCCTATACTGCATTTTATGTTCTACAATCGGATTTTTGTATAGAGTTTGAGTTACTCCTACTAGCAATAGGTTCTTTTTATGCAAACTACAACAGGTTGCTTTAGAACTGGTTCTAGGACCAGAACAGATTCAGAGGTAACCGATTCTAAAAAATATTGCTGGCTATGACATGTCTCCAAACTCTCCTAATGCATTTGCTTGACATGTCCCACACTCAGGGAACTTCTGCGGTCAGAATTTGTAGAAGAAAAGTAAATTTTAACTACATTTGTAAGTCACTTAAAACACAAACAATATAAAATACTGAGAATTCGTAACATTAAGGTTTTTCACAAAGGATGTGCTATCTGTTGTATCGTTGTATTGTCCTAACAAAAAACAGAGTTGTTCAAGTTTTTATTTGAGTTTAACAACGATTTTCAATTGGATTTTTTTTTATCTGTTAGCACACTCAAATATAGGATACTAAACATACGTAAAAATGTTGTATCGTGCTATTCTCAAATGTTGTATTTTTTCAATTTAATTTTTAACATCTCTGTTTTTTGTTAGGACGATACAACAAATAGCACACCCCTTTTGAACAATCTTATTCATTTTACTGAGACATTTTGTTTTAAAAAAATAAACAAAAAGAAAATGTGTGAAAGTAAGTAGGTTTTTTTGTTCTAATTTGTGGTTAATTTTATTAATAGAAAATGGAATTTAAATTTAATGAAATGTTAGTGGTCCTGTTTTCAAGTGAAATTTAATTTGTTTTCAAATACATCTGCAGCTGTCTTTACATACAAAATATTTCAAGTGCAATTTAGGCCTCAATTTAGGTTCCAAGAAGAAGCGATTTAAAATTAGATTGTACTCTGAGAGAATTATCTGCATGATATTAATGAATGTTTACATAAAACTAATGAAGTTTCACTTGAAACTTTTCATTGATTTAATGGAATTTTTCATAAAATGTTGTGAAAAATTTCTTTTTATTTATTTATCATACACTCAATGAAAAGGTTTCATTAAAACTAGACTCCTGAAATATATGAAGCTTTTTCATCAAATTTAAGAAATTTTTCATTTACTTTGTGAAGAAAACTTTTTAAGTTTACTGAAAAATTTCATTAAAACTCATCCAGTAAAATTCTCTCTGTATATTATTAAGAAAACATATTAAGAAAACATATTAAGTTGCGATGAAAATGTTAATGCAGATATTACTAATAAAATTTGTCTTGCGCATTCAAGGGTTAATGCTAAAGATTATGTTTGTGATTCAATAAATAAAAAATGTCGAAAATAATTATGACCAGGATGATGTTGATAAAGATGACTGACTATGAATATTGTTGTTGATGACGGTAATGATGGGGATGGTGGTAATTCGTGGTGTTGTTACCAACACCCTAATAGTGTTGGTGAATGCTGGTGTTACTAATATTATTTTATATTGAGTTTCTATTGTTTACTCATTCAAAATTATGCTGACTAACATTTTCTACGTAGTTTTTTTTTAAAGTTTTTCATATTACGTACTACGTAGTGTAATATTTTTTTTAGTCATTAAACATTTTTTGTTGTTGTATTTTTTTTAACAAGATAAAATACATAAAACGACTTTGTCTATATCAATTTATGCAATTAGCTGCGTTTTGTGTATTTCTTACTTTCTGTATATCCGCATTATTGAACAAAAATCTATGGTAATTGATATTAATATTAAAAAAAATAAATGAAGTTTGCAAAAAGAAAGGGAAGAAAATGAACAAATTAGATACGAAAATAAAAAAAATAAAAATGAAAGTAGTATTGATTACTTTCTTCGAAAAAACCTTTATTTCAGTAATGATTGGTTTTAAATAATATTTTTATGTATTTTCTGTAGGAATAATTTTTCGAATTTGAACTGAATTCAATAACGGATATTTAATAGAAAATATCCTTTTTTAACGAAAAATATTGAGAATCAACGTGCATGAAACTTCAGATCTTAATAAAGGTTGCATATTCTAATAGTATATCGAAAATAAGTAGACACCTATTTCGGCGTTTTTCTAAATTTCCACTCTTAACGTTTTTACTAGCGAAAAACTAAAAATGGTCAAAATTTCGGATCACACAATAAGCGGAAATATACACTTAAAATATTACGTCAGTAGAAAAATCTGTCAAACCGGTTTCATTTGGCCGGGCCTTGGACCCTCGGAAATTTTTAATAAAAATTTTCCATTTCATAAAATGGCCCATATCTCGAAAACTAAGCGAGATAGAGCAAAACGGACAAAATTTTTGCTCCATCGGAGTGCCCTTATATGCCATCACATGATACGTACTAGGCCCGGGGAGGGTCCCGAGACCCTAAATTTGGATAAATTCTACGACTCAGTATAATCACAGATAAAAGTAGTTTTACAAATTTTTAGCTTAAATTTGGATTTGTTAAATTGAACAAAAAAAAGTGTTAAAATCAACAAATTTTATTTTAAGCCAAAAAACAGGAATACATTTTGTTAAAGTAACAAATTTTGCTGTTCAGCCAACATACGTATTATTTTGAGTGTAGAAAAGTAGTTTGCTAACTTTAAACGAGGTCGTACAAACACCGATGACGCCGAACGCTCTGGTCGCCCAAACATCAAAAAAGTTTACAAAATCGTTTTGGCAGACCGTAATGTGAAGTTGCAAGAGATAGCTGCTACCTTATAGATATCAAAGGAATGTGTCTGCTTTATTTTGCATGAACATTTGTCCATGAGAAAGCTGTTTTCGAAATGGGTGCCGCGTTTGCTCACAGCGCATCAAAAACAACGTGTCGATGATTCTGAAAGCTGTTTGGAGCTGTTTCGCCATGATAAAAATTACTTTTTGCGTCGGTATGTAACAATGGACGAAACTTGGATTTGCCTCTTCACTCCAGAGTGGAATCAGCAGTCAGCTGAGTGGACAGCAGCCCGAAGAAGCCAAAGACGCAACAGTCAGCAGTCAGATTACCTTGGAAAAGGCCAGATCATCAATAACGATCGCTACATGGCCCAACTGGTGCGTTTGAAGGAGGAAATCGCAAAAAACGACCTCATATGAACAAGAAAAAAGGGCTCTTTCACCAAGACAATGCGCCGTGTCACAAGTCGTTGGCTACCATGGCCAAATCGCACGAATTACACTTTCAATTGCTTCAGCACCCAACGTATTCGAAAGATTTGACTCCCAGCGATTTTTACCTGCTCGCTTGAAAGAGATTTGGTTCGAATGAAGAGGTGATTGCCGAAACAGAGGCCTATTTTGAGGCC
This sequence comes from Leucophora obtusa, assembly GCA_949987735.1. Taxonomy (NCBI): domain Eukaryota; kingdom Metazoa; phylum Arthropoda; class Insecta; order Diptera; family Anthomyiidae; genus Leucophora; species Leucophora obtusa. The sequence continues at coordinate 46,644,170 of OX465295.1, forward strand.
AAAGAGGTATCGAGATGTTAGAGAGGCGTTGGAGTGATTGTATCGCTCTTGAAGGAGACTATGTTGATAAATAAAGTAGAATTTTGCTATCCGCAAGCTGTTGCGCTTCCGTTAGCATTCAGCTATGCTTCATACGTGCAGTAATAAGTAGAGATGGGCGCGTGACACGAAAATTGCGTGATTTACGTGAATCACGCGTGATTCACGCATGAGCGTGAGTGAAAATGATAGCATTCACGTGAGTCGTGCGTGAGCATGAGTTAAAAAAAATGTTCGTGAGTGAGTCGTGCGTGAGCAAATTTTTGTGCGTGAGTTTGCGTGATTATATTAAACCAGACTGCGATATTTTACATTTTTTGGAAAAATGTCAGAGATCTTCATCTCCTCCAACAACTGGCTACACAAATAATGTGTAGAATTCCTGACTAAAGAAGAAATCGACTTCTTGGACAAAACGTTGAGAACATTTTGTTCCACCACAAAAATTTGGAATAATATTTAGAGATTTACAGGGCATTTTTTTAAATTATTTATTTAAGTTTGGTTTTAAGATCAAATATGACAAATCCCAAATAGAATTCACAATTTACTTTACAACAAATAGAGAAAAAACTTATGCCAAAAACTTTGCTAGAACCAATGGTTGACAATTAATGCATTTTCAAAAAATTTTATAAAATTAGATTTTTAACAAAATTTTTTGTATACTAGGGGTTTTATTTATATTTCGGGAATAGCAAATAATAACAAACATTTTTAAATGTAAATGGCTTTATTGTTTTTCAAAATCTTCCCCTTGATGATCAATACACTTTTGCATTCGTTCAAACCATTTGTCATAGCAGTTTTTCCATTCCTCTTGAGACACCTCCAAAACATGGTTTTTGAACGCTTCAACTGCTTCTTCAGCGCTCGTAAATCGTTGACCACGCAGTTTACCTTTGATATTCGGGAACAAGAAGAAGTCATTGGGTGCCAAATCATGACTGTACGGAGGATGAGTCATCAATTCGATGTTTTAACTGCTCAAAAATTCACCTGTTTGACGAGATGTGTGAGAGCTCGCATTGTCATGATGGAGAATGGTTCGTCTTTGGCGTTTGGTTGGTTGGTTTTATGAATTTCTCCGAAGACTTCCGGCAAAAAAATGGACGTGTACCACTCAGAATTGATCGTCATACGTTGCTCGAGCGGTACAGTGGCCACATGACCCATTCGGCAGAAGAAACAGGCGACCATTTGCTTCGCTGTGCTTCTTCCACGAACAACCTTTGTTGGATTTCGCTAGTCTTGGAATACCCACACGGTCGATTGCTGTTTTGCTTCCGGCTGATACGCATATATCCATGATTCGTCACCTGTCATTATTTTATACACGTCTTTTGAATCACCACGCTCGTACTTTTTAATCATTCCGTTACACAAATCGACGAGAGTCTTTTTTTAGCGATTGAGAAGTTATGGGGTATCCAACGATAGCAAATTTTTTTTACAACTAAGTGTTCATGCAAAATCGAATGTATTGAAGTGGAACTAATGTGCAAGGATGCCTCTATCTCACGATATGTCACATGACGATCTTGCATTATCATGTCACGCACTGCATCGATGTTTTGTAGCACAACAACCGATTTTGGACGACCTTCACGGAATTCGTCGGCGACCGAACTACGATCAAGATTGAATTCACTATACCAGCGATATACTGTGATTTTTGATGGTGATTTATCGCCATACAAAGAATTGAGTTCATCGACACATTCTTGTTGAGATAAACCACGTCGAAATTTCTGAAAAATAATCCAACGAAAACCTTCTCTTGAAATTTCCATTTTTTGGCCAAATTGATTTTCTTAACTCACTGTAAACAAAATATATAGCACTTGTATTTTTTTATATAGCTGAATGTAGGGGAAAAAATTAAATATTAGCATTGAAATTCGGCAATTAGTTGTTTAAGGAACACCTTAATATATAGCAAGGGTGGGCACGGATTTGTCCGCGAGGGCCATATTGTCGTTTTTCAAAATTATAAAGGGCCGCACCATACATTGAAAAAAGAAACTACAAATCTTTAAGTAAAATGAAAGCGGAAGGAACAAAAACGGTTTTCAAATCCATCTATTCCAAAAAAAATCCGCCCCTTTAAAGGGACACGATGCACTACAGGTTTAATTTAGACGATGATTACAAACTTAAGGATTTAGTAAGTAATTTAAGCGCTTTTGATAAATTAAAACGCAGACTTTTTCACACAGACTAATGCGGGGCAGTATTAAGACCAATGTGGCCCAGTATTATAATATTATACTATCCCAGCAAAACCTTGGTAATATGTTGGTATTACAGAACACATTACCTGGTAATACCATACCCCTTACCATTGCATTATTTCATAACTGAAATGTAATGTCTTACGTATAATGTGCTGCATAACTACTGGGTAGTAATAGCAACTTATTACCAATGATATATTTAAACACCTCAAAGAAAAGAGTTACTTGTAATACACAACATGAGTTCTAAATAATAGCAGCGACTTATTACAGATGGGATATTTTAAAACCGTAAAATAAGGAGTTACTTTTAATGTGATACGTGATCACTTAATAGAAATATCCACTTATTACCGATGGTGTATTCAAATACCTCAAAATAAGGAGTTATTTGTAATGCGATACATGAGTGTTATTTTCTATTTAAAATATTCGATACAAATAATTTATATGTTTTATACATATTGCCTGAAATATCTTTTATGTTTTTTGTTAACTTTATATTAATCTGAGTAAATATTAATTAAATAAGAATATGCTTCGTTTTAGCATTTATAAAAAACCAACACGATAACGTCTTATTTTATTTTTTTTTGTAAGAAGTATATATTTTTATACAGTAAGTGAGCGCATAAATTTAATGTGTTATTTCAGACCTGTTTGTAACACATTTTTTTGGCCATACTTTAAGCTGTTATGTATGTAGTATTGTGCTCAGTATCGGTTATGTAAGTGGTTACGTAACTCCTAACATGTAACATTAAAGTAACATGTTCTTATGTTGATACCTAGCCCTCTTTTGGAAAGTACATACCTCCAATGACATGCCCTTGTTAAAATAATAGCTGTTGGAATAGCAAAGTAAGAGGTTACATACCTTAATTTCTTCTTACAAACCTTATTACCAGGTAATAGAAAGTTTTGCTGGGATAATATATAATAAGGGTTTTCGCAAGGGGTGTGCTATTTGTTGTATCGTCGTATCGTCCTAACAAAAAACAGAGTTGTTAGAATTTAAATTGAAAAAATACAACATTTGAGAATAGCACGATACAACATTTATAGGTATGTTTAGTGTCCTATGTTTGAGTGTGCTAACAGATAGAAATCTGAATAGAAAATCGTTGTTAAACACAAATAAAAATTTTAACAACTCTGTTTTTTGTTAGGACGATGCAACGATACAACAGATAGCACACCCCTTATGAACAACCTTAATATATACTATAATAATTATTATAGTCAGCACTAAGCGCGAATTTTAATAAACCTTTACTTAAGTAATAAATTTTTAAACAAAATTTCTCCCTAAAGTAAAATTTAAATTTAAACTCGCGCTTTGTTTTGACTATAAAACCAACGAGCATATAATTTAAAAGAGGTACCAACTCTCCCTACCTCTGTTAACTCACTCTCTTCTTAATTTATATCGAAAATTCAGCCATAAGAATTACACACGTCTGCAAAGGCTAACATTGTGTTAATCTTCGAAAGAGAGCGACGATTACCGCCTGATAAAACTCGCCCATTTAAAAAGTCTGTATGGCTACTGAAACTTTTGGTGTTATTACTGGAAATTTATCTATTTTGCGCCCTTCGGTATATTTTGCTAATTTTAGAAACTCGAGCCTACTGATTTGTAGTATAATGAAATTAGTAGAAAATATTATTAACCGCTCCTAAATTTTAATAAAATTGTTGTTGATAAATGTGATGAAAAACAAAAATAAAACTTGAAAAACGTGGTAGTTTTTCTTTTAATGTAAAATGTCATGTTTTTATATTTATGAAATGATAGTTTGTCATGTATTTCTGAATGTCGACATGTTTCGTAAAAGAAATTGAATTTATTTTGTAAAGAATTAAGGGCCAGTTTTATAGCCAGAACTAAGATCAACTTTTGTCTTAAATACTTCTTAAGTAACAATTTTCTAATTAAAATGGCCATAAGAGTAAGATCGATTGCTCCTTTAAATATCTTTTAAGTAAGCAATTTTCCAATCGATCTTAGTTCCGAAAATAAAATTGGCCCTAATTTTTATCTAAAAATTTTCGAAATAAAAAACTTAAAAAAAAATGCCAATTAAAATATTAAAAAAAGTTTTTTAATAAAAAAAAACTAAATTTGAATTTCAACAAGAACCGCACAAAAATCAGTAAATGGCCGCATTTGCCCACCGTTGATATATAGGGTACATGAACTTTTAGCTGCAATTTTATATTACACTGTTAGGGAGACGTATAGAACATGCTCTCGTTTAGTAAGTCTGGTAACATTTTAATAGAACACTCAAGAGATACAATATTATTTACTTTTTGTTTGTCATTACTTTTAGGAGAGAGAATGTACTTTATTATTGTGCCTAGTCACTATGGTGTTTAATATTAAAAGCACTGTGTTTTTACATTCTGTCCATTTTTTCAGTTTCCTGTTATTCTTATATTTTAAAATATAAATTGCTATTCTAGACAGATATGTTAAATAACGTTCGTTAGTTGGTAAAAATTGGCTTTAAAATGTACACAGGGAAAACCAGATTCATTGTGACAACGGAATTTTTTTGCCAACTGAATCATCTGTTCCATATATAATTTATAAACAAAAATGGTCTATTTTACTGGAAAATTGTAAAACTTAGAGATTAATCACAACTGGGTCGACAACGTTAGTGAGAATTTTTCATATGTACATATATTTATTATGGGAAGCAAAATGTCGCCATGCCGTCCGGCGATTTGTCGTCATAATAGAATCTATTCTATTTTCATGACGACGCACTAACTTACACTCAAAATATTTGTCAAATTGTTGCCATATTTTTACCTAAATAAGCGATACCTATCAGAACAGAGTTGTAGAAATTCGTATCAGAGCTGCAAAAATTCGTACTTTGCTTACAAAAAAAATTATTTTTTTGACAGAAGAAATATAATTGAAAATAAAAAAAAACAGAATTTACCGATAAATTAAAGGCAATAAAATTAAAAACAACAATAATTAATGGAAAACCAATTGAATTGGAGAATAATTATGGCATAACAAATACAGCCATATTTTTGTTTTTCTTTCTTTTTCTCTAAACGTCAAAAAATGTCGACGGTCGAATGTCGTTGGATTTAAATTAATCGCGACGAATTTTGCTATCGTCGGCCCACAGTCGACCCAGTTGTGATTAATCTTTAACTTGAAAATTATGTAGTTTTATAACTACCAGAGAAAGAAAAAAAACGAAAAACAAAACAAAATCCAATGTGTTTAAAGCAAACAGTGTTGTCAGTTTAGGGGATTTATCCCCAAATTGCGGATTTTTTTTCGTCAATGGGGATAAAAATTTCCGTTTGTGGATCTGGGATTTATTGGGGATGACACGAAATTTAAGGGGAGTTTTTGGGGATAACATATTATTGCTTTTTTATATTTTTATGAATTTAACCCTGATAATTCTAAATATTTATACATTTCTTTTAAGAATGATGATAATAGTACATGATTTTAAGCTACACAAATTTGTGTCTGGCAAGTTAATGTGCGTACAAATCTTAATTACTTTTAATGAAAATTTGAATTCCTTTTGGTTCCAAAATATTTAAGGTTATTCGAATGTAATATGAGTTATAAGAAGCTCTTCTTGAATTAAATATATACTTTACATGTTACTCAATTGGCTAAAATTCAATCCATCTGTTGAAATATTAAAACTTTTTAATACAGTACCATACGCAACAAAATGTCTGAAGCTGATGAATCGGAAAATTTTGATTCTGAAATATTTAAAATGAAAAATTTTGTTTCACATTTTTTTTGCTGTTATTTAAATTTATTTGTTCTTTTTTATAATTTGTTACAATTACAAAATTTATTGAGTTTGAGTGCTACGAGTATGAAAAAATTAAATAAATTAAGTAAAAATTTGGATATATTATAGAAAAAATAGAATATTTATCTGTCTCGGTTTTCCAGACCTCTTTGTTAATCATTACATTTTGTAATTCATTACACATGCAGCGAAACAATTACAAGTGTAATTGAAAAACTACTCACAAGAGTAGTTCCCTGAGATTCCCTGAGATTTCAATGATATTTGGATATGTGATATAGGCCCAATCTCACGCTTAATGGTAGAAGGTGGGATGAAATATAAATAGTAAAACGCAGTTGGAAACCGTTTACAAATTTTTAACTAACATTTTTTTCTGAGTGTATGTTAGTAATATTTGTTAGTTGTTTTGACTAATTTGGGGTTCACTTTATTAACACATAAACTGAAAAGTCTGTATGATGACCCATAGGTGGCGCCACTAATGAAAAATCCATATGATTTTTTGGAACTAAATACCAACCTTCAGATGATACCTGTCAACATTTAATGACAATTCGTTCAAAAACAAGTTACAGCTGTTTTAGTGACGCTACTTTTGCGATTTTGAATCCTGTAATAGTCCTTCTACCATAGGCCAAGGTTTGTAAAGGTGGGGGTCAAAAGACATATCTAGGATCGATACAATGTCTTAGAGCTTATCTATTCATCACTGCTGTTGATATTCGGAAATCAGATGTTCGTCATTTTCTGGTGTGGTAAATTTCACAGATGCCTTTCGTGACACTTACAACGAGAGATGTGCACGTGAGCAGAATTTTGCGTGATTTTTCTCGTGAGCGTGAGTCAAAATTCACTCACGTTCCCATTTCTACTTACAACCATATATGTAAGATTCAAGTCAAAGATCCACAAGCACTAATACCAACATGCTGATATCAACACAATGTACACCCCTGTAAGTTGATCCAAAGTATTGCGTATGTACCAATCCAATTTCAAAATGTACCAACGAGTATTTTTCTACCCATTTCATCAACCCTAATTCTAGAGTATAGATATTTAACTGCATAAGAGTGAGTAGTGACCATAGAGAACAAACACAACACTTGGTGTTGAAAATGTTGTTTACATCCCATAGATACTGGTGTTGTGAATTAGATTTTATACATGAATTATTTTATTTTTGTCTGACTACTTGTCTGTCCGTGCTTTTGTCTATTGGAATCAAGTGAGTGTAAATTGTGTTTTTTACTTATTGTTTCTATTCAGTTTAAAGTTTTGTTTTTTCTTCTTCGGAGGCAGAAAAATGGAATATCATTTGAAAATGTTAGTGCATGAACACACCCGTATAATAAATTGGAGGTTTATTATTATTTTTTGTTAGGTTTGCAGAGTTGGGTTGGCAGGCAATACCGCTAAAATACCGTTATCGATTCAAAACCCTTTCAACTGACTACCGTCACCCCTAAAATACCGTTACCGAAATACCCGTAATAACGTTATCCTTAAAATACCGTTACCGAAATAACTGAAATACCGTTATCCTTAAAATAGCGATACCGAAATAAATGAAATATCAATACCCTTAAAATACCGTTACCGAAACAAATGAAATATTGTTATCCCTAAAATACCGTTACCGTTATTTTTCTGATTTTGATAATTTCACTTGGTTATTGAGTATTTTTTGTACATTAAGTTAATTAATTGGTTCTGTTTTTAATCTCGTTTGTTTTTTTGTAAAAAAAATTACGAGATGCATCGAAATAACTGACTACCGTTACCCCTAAAAAACCGTTACCGATATAACTGAAATACCATTAACCGTTAATACCGTTACCGAAATAACCTAAATATCGTTATCTTTAAAATACCGTTACCGTAATAACTCAAATACCGTTATCCTTAAAATACTGATACCGAAATAAATGAAATAGCGTTACCCTTAAAATACCGTTACCGATATAACCTAAAATATCGTTACCCTAACGATAACCGCATTCGTTTCGGTTACCATCCATATTCTTTCTATCTATTTTTTACATATATTGTTTTTTTTTTCTTTTACATTATTTTTAATATCTGCAGTTTTCAATTTGAGCATTTATTTTTATTCAGAAAGTTTCTAACTTCGATTGTTGTTGTCGTGTTTATAGAGTACGAGTCCCCATAGTTTTTGTTGTTTTGTATCGTTGGTTGTTGTAATCGATGGTATTGTAATTTTTTTGAAAGTATTTCAATACATTTTTTACGTTTTCTTATTTGTATTATACTTTTTACTATTACTACTATTAGCTGCTGTTGTTATTACGAACTAGTTTGCCTTGCTTAATACAGACATTTTAGTCTGTTTTTTTTAAATTCATTTTTACTACGTTTCTTTTTCTTCTTTGTTTTTATTTTATTTCTATAGTTTTTTTATTTTTATGTCTTTAATTGAAATCGAATTCTATAAAAAAAACAAGTTTATTTTTATATGTTAATTCTTTTCCTGATTTTGTAATTCCACTTTCATATACATGTAGCTCTCTATCTCTCTCACTCCCTCTCTCTATTTCTCTTTTGCTCGTAATAACCACTATGTTTTTCTGCTTTTATCTGCCTGAGTTTAATTTCTAAAAACAAAACAAAGAATTCAACAATTTATGTCTACAACTAATAAAATTCTACTCATGCACAGTGGTTAAAAACTTAGAAATTATCTTTTAACGTTAATCGGGCTGGGTAATAGCAAACTTTTGGGAAGATAAAATGTCAAATTCAGTGTTGCCAACTTTTGGAGGCAGGAAAGCACCGTGAGCATTGTGAAAACGGGTGAAAAGGGTAAAAATTTACCAAAAATGGGGTAAAAAAGCACGATATTAATTTTTTGAAAAATTTAAGTCAAGAATTTAAAAACACATTTTAGCTTTGTAAAATCGTGTAAAAAAGTTCAAAAATAACCGAAAAAGGGGTAAAAAAGCACCAAACTAATATCTAAAAATTTTTAAGTTTAAATATATCGAAGTTGCTATTTAAAATTGTACTACAAACGTTGTGAAAAAATGTATTTTTTGTTTAGTTCATATTATTTTTTTAACTTTGACAGAAAATTGTAGAAAAATATTAAAAAAGGAGAACAAATACCAAAAATATGAACTGTACAAAAAGCACTGCCAGAAATCTGAAAAAGCACTGTAAATACCCGCTTTTTTTAAACGGGTATTTGTAAAAAATCACCGGGTACAAGAATGAAAAAAGCACCAAAAAATACCCGAAAAGCACTGAAATGGCAACACTGGTCAAATTACTTCAAATTTCGATGCCCAAACCACACATACACTCGTGTACTCTTTTTAACATTGCAGTTACTAAAACATTATACATAAGGCTCCCTCGCTCAACTCATATAACTCCATGATTGGGCGCCATTGAAATTGCAGTTTAATTTCAAGCTAAGGTAATGATAATGATAAAAATGATAATAGATAATATTTTTGTGGTTTAAGACAAAAGTTCTCCTCTTGACATTCTAACATTTTTTAACCAAATAATTTAATGCGTACTTTTGAAATAGCTGAAGACCATATGAGTGCCCAAAACCATTAACGATTTTTAATATAAATGGACAGGTAGTTCCAACAGAATCATTGAATATACTATAAAATTGTTTATGGAAGGCATATTGAACAGAATAAAAAAATGTATATGATGATATTATTCCAGTCACCTTTTATATAACTTTTTTGTGTTAGACTTTTTAATGGCGCACACCTTATTAAGAGTAAGTGTAGGCCCAGAATAAGAGCTCAGTGATTTTTTCCATGCAGTTTGACATTTAAAAATCGCTGGGCGTAGCTCAGGGATGATATATGGGATTTTCAAAATAGTACTAACCAGTACCGGTGTTCTGTAACTATGTGAGAAGTTACTCACATAAAAATTGCAACTCTACGATGTGTCTACGATATTTAATACAGGGTGAGTCACAAAATTTCAAACTGAATATAAGTAAATTTTTTTATATACCTCTGGCTAAATTTGACATTATGATACTCACTCTGTTTTAAATATGGCAGAGTTGCAATTTTTATGTGAGAAACTTCTCACATAGTTACAGAACACCAGTACAGCTTAAAAAATAGTAATTTTTTGACCTCCATAGTACCTACAAATATTTTTTATATTCTAACCACCCCTATGATTGTATTGAGTTGGCGCTTATGATGTCAGTTCAGTCCATATAAAATGAACGACCTTTGTAAGAAAATTACTGGTCGCACTATTTTTAAAAATAATTTGACGAAGTTTGGTACATAAGTTTGTAATGCATGAAGGACTAACGCTATTGAAAATGGTTAAAATCAGTCTATGTTTTGACCTAATAATCATGAAGAGGTCCTATCTGATATTGAATGTATTGATATTAGTGGTATAACCAAACCAAAGGGATTTTAGACGATTTTTTTCAGGGGACCTATATAAATTTATTCGCTAATGAGGTACACTCAAAAAAATAAGTTAGTAGAAAAATTAGTAAAACGTCTTGTATATCAAGTGTACTAGTTTTCAGCAATTTTTTTGCTGAAATTCCGTTTTCAGCAAAAATTTTAGTTATATTTTTTTAGCACTAAACTAATTTTGAATTAAAGTTTTACTAATTTATTTTGCTACAAAAATTGTGCTGATAACCGCATTCATAGCGTGGACGACAACCAGGTAGACAAGATGTAGATGTCGCAGCTTGTCTGGAAACGGTAATAAAAAAAAAAAGAAAAACAACTCTACACATATTCTATATTTAAAAAAATAAATTAAAATAAATAAATTAACTAAATTAAAATTCGCTACAAGTTTTTTGAGTTCTTTTCAGTCTACTAATATTCAGCAAAAAGTTTAGTGATTTTAGCAAGGATTTTTTTCATTTGCAGTCGACTAAGTGTTAGCAAAACTTTTCCTGAAGATTACTATTTTTTTGGTAAAAAACAGCTCGCTGATTTTCAGCAAACCTTTTGCTGAAATTACCAACTTTTTTGCAAGCACGCTCCTGACTAAAAATTTGCTGACACAGCAACATTGTTTGCTGACTTTACTGACTTTTTTTTTTGAGTGTAGTGATAATTGCAGGAAAAACCCAGGCTCACATTTAGCTTAGTTTCTCCTGGCTCTTTTTTACAGCATTCTGAAGGCCGAAAAATTCGATTAATTACGAATATTTTATTGCTTTTTCGTGGTTTTTTTATTCTTTGCTATTTATTCGCTGTCGAGACAACTGTTAGACTAGTCTAGAAAACCAACGTGTCAAGTTAAAAAAAACCAAAATATCTGAAAAAATTAATATAGGAGAAATCGATATTTGAAGTTGTTAAACGACTTTCAATGGAATTATACAATGGACTATGTGGTATGGAATACAATAACTTTGTGCTGACGTTTGATTCAGAATTTTATTTGAATGAAGTCCCAAAAATTCGTATTCGATTTCGTTTGAAGGCGAAAAATATTTTAAAGGGATTTACGTGTCTATTTCTACGAAAAGTATGTGACTCTTAGTTGTGACTGTATTTCCCTTGTATTTGTTGTTGCAAAGTCATAATAAATTATATTTATTCAAATTTTTGTTTGAAAACTTCTAAAAAATTAAGACCCGGTATCGATACAATCATAACATTGACAAATAAAATTTTAATTTTTTTAATTTTGTTGTTGTTTTGTATGAAAAGTTGTGATTCTCTTAGTCTTAAAAGTAGTCTTAAGATAGTCATAACGAGTCACAAGCAGGAATAGGCACCTTAATCAATTTAGCTCATTTGATTTATTCAACTATTAAATTAAGTACCACCCCAACTAACGTAATCCTCGACGAACGCAACTTCTTGGTTATCACAACAATTATTAGTTGCTATTATTAAGGATTTTTTAAAATAAAAAATACGAAATTTTCGAAAAAAAATTTTATATTTTAATAACTTGTTTCATTTAATTACGTTTCTTTCAATTTTTAAATCTTTTACTTGGGGTTTTACACACATTTTTATTTAAAACTCCGATAGTTGATTTGTTTATTTAAAATGCAGTATTTGGTATAAAAATTAAAAAATAAAATATGAAAATTATAAAAAAAATATGAAAATTTGGAAATAGTACTAAATGAGTGATAGGAGTACCATAGTACTTTTGAGGTTCTAATAGTACCATAAAAAGTACTATAGTACCAACTTTATCATCCCTGGCGTAGCTGTTTTGAGATAGAATCAGGGATGCCAACTTAGTGCTTTTCGCGCTAAATCTGGTGCTTTTTGATGTGCCAAAACGCGAAAAATATTAATGAAACGCGTTACTGAAAAAAGCGCTAAATTGGTGCTGTTTCGAAATTTATTTAGCGCGTTTTGCGCTTTTTACACATTTTTTGTGTTTTATTGTTGTTATAGCAATATCAGGAAATCTATCAATATTTGTTGTTATTTCAATAAGGATCAATTAAAATATCAATTAAAAGTTGTAAATGGCATGCTATTCGAGCTGAATGTAGTTTTTTTGATGTGTCAAAACGCAAAAATGTTCACTTTTATATATTTAAAAAATACTTAGTTATGGTCATATATAATCCTTCTTAGTTCTGACTATAAAACTGGCACTTAAATTTTAAAAAATCTAATAATTTTTCTTAGATTATTATTATAATCACAAACCATGGAAGTAAATTAAAACATTTAGCGAAAGTATTTGGTTTTTGTTTTACACCACTCCCTAAATCAAAAACAATCGTTAGTCAACGTTTAAAATTTGTGTCGTTTCACAAGTTATTTTTCTCTAATTTGACACACGTCTAACGACGGTGGACGTATTTACTGATGAAGGTCGTACACTTATATTACAATTTTATTTGTTTTTAATTAAACTACGTATGTGAAACACGACAATTTTTTTTTAAGGTCGTAAAAACTGTTTAGTGCTTTTTTACCCGATTTTAAGTAGAAAATTGCGCGTTTTTACCCTTTTTTGTATATTTTTCGCGCTTTTTGCTATGAAAAAGTTGGATAGTGGATAGAATCTATTTTATTTTAATGCCGGCAGTGTTGCCAGAACTCTTAGATGGAAATATGCTAGACTCCTAAAAAATTTCTGATAAAATCTGCTAAATCCTAAAATAAAAAATATATGCTAAATTAAAAAAATCGCAATTTTTTTATTATATTCATTATGCTAAAGATCTGCTAAATTTAATACAAAAAATGTGCTGAAAATCTGCTAAATAATTTTTTTAGTATTATTTAATAAAGTCTTATTAATGGAAAAATACTTTTTTTTATACAATGTTTATAAAAAATTATATTTTAATACTTTTTTAAACTATCTTAGAATAAATATAAAAGTTTACCCCTTAATTCATAAATACTTTCAAAAGTTATAGAAAGTTTATCGAACAAATTTTATGTGAAGAATTTGTTTTGTAAACCTCCTAGAACTTTGCAGAGTGTTTATGAATTGAGAGGTAAACTTTTACATTTATTCTAAGATACTTTAAAAAAGTATGAAAAGATAATTTTTTGTAAATACTGCTTAATCTTTCTTTGAGACTAAAAAAATAAAGTTTCTCATTTAATTTTTTCACAATAAACATAACTGATTTAAAAGTTTTGCAAGATTTTTTTATGGGTTTTGTAGCATTTTCAAATTATAGTAGTATATCAATACTACTAAAAAAGTTTACATTCAAAAAATAATTGAATAATTCGCATGAAATAAAAAGTTATGAAAACATTAGCCGCTTTTGGCTAATGTTTTCATAACTTGGCTTTAATAAATCCAAAAAGTAGTTCTAAAAGTGCTCAACAGATGGGGTTAGATTCTCCATATTTTAAAAAGAATTTTCTGTCCGACACTTCTTTCACCCTAATTTTTAATACCGAATTCGATGATGAAGGATTTTACTTTAACTTTTAAGTTTTAATTATATTTTATATAAAACAGCGATAGACAGTCTGCCTTTTCAGTTGCAACACTTCAATTTATATTTTTACACAATTGAAAAATTCCATTGCAATATTTAACATTCAATAATTGGATGTAATTAAATTACTTACAGTAGAGTGAAAAAATGTCATTTCTATTTAGCTATTTCTCCATATCCAAGATGAAAAATATGTATTTGGAGAGGTGTAGTTTTTTTCTAAACATATTTCATAAAAAAATTTAATAAAAACCTTTTATTTGTTAGTTTTTAAATTTTTTTTGTTTTTGTGTTGATTTTCATTCGTATTTTTTTCTGACATTAAATTAATAGGCTGTGCTTTTATTGTGGATTTATTAAATCCAGCTTTTTTTGGATTTAATAAATCCCCTTTTTGTATGAAAAATTCTAAATCCAGGTGATTAAAAAAACGCTAATTGTTATTGTTATAAATATTGTTGCAGAAAAAATTATTTTGTTAAAAAATATGCTAAAAATATGCTTTAAATAAAACAAAATATGCTAAAAAATCTGCTTTTGTCCAACAGAATATGCTAAAAAGCAGTTAGCATATTTTTACAAAAAAAATATGCAATTACCAAACTCTATCTGCTAAATCTAGCAGAAAATATGCTAAAATGGCAACACTGAATGCCGGTTTTTGTTATTCTCTCATTTTTTTTCTCTCTCATACTCTCACCAATGTTGTCAACTCTATTGTTATTTTTGATGGTTTTCACTACATTTTGTAATATCAAAGAGTACAACTAACAAAGGCAATCAATGGCTCTTCTAACTCTTTTTCTATTTTTTGCAAAAAAAAAAAAATAAAATTTTTAAATTATTAAAATTTTGTTTTCTTTATTCAACTACGATATTGAACATTATTGGTAGCTCATTAGTTCATCGTTTAGCATTGTATATTATGTTTGCAGTAAACTAAGAGACATATGAGTGGCATAAAGTACTCTACTATGGTACTCCTCTGACTCATTTAGTACTATTTACACATTTTCCGATTTTTAAATTTTTTGTGCTTTTTTAATTTTCATAGATATTGTGTTTATAGCGAAGACATCAAATATCGGAGTTTTAAATAAAAAATACTTATTTTGAAAATATTTAAAATATTAGATGTTACTATTGAAAACTCAATTTAAACACATAAAAAATGTTCTTTCGCATTTATTTTTTAAAATACGTATGTATGTATACAAAAAAAAAAAAATTAAAAATTAGGAGAATTAAGAAATCTAGAAAATTTCGTATATTTTTAAACGAGCAAAATGTTTTTCCCCATCATATATCCTAAAGAATTCACTCATTCGATTTTCATTTCTGAATGATTAAATACCTAAAACCCATTCGAAGAGTCGAATGAATTCTTAATGCACCTAATGCAATCATTAAATTCATTTGATTCGATTGTCAATCAATCTGTTCATTCGAAAATATTCCTATGACATTACAAGGTGGAATAGACCTGTACATAACTTTAAAATAATATTCGCTTTAAAACGAAGTCAAATACGATATTCAGGGACTTTAAATTCTGAACCCTACACTCACAGAAATAAACCTGTAAAAATTAAGCAAAAATGGCCTTACAAGAGAAACTGATGAGATTAGTAGATTTTTTTTTATATATTTTTTATATTTAACTTTTAGTTCCTTGAAAATAACAAATTATAC
This sequence comes from Leucophora obtusa, assembly GCA_949987735.1. Classification (NCBI taxonomy): domain Eukaryota; kingdom Metazoa; phylum Arthropoda; class Insecta; order Diptera; family Anthomyiidae; genus Leucophora; species Leucophora obtusa. The sequence goes on from OX465295.1 coordinate 46,659,892, forward strand.
TGTAAAATCTGCAGAAAATATTAATATTAGCAGAGTAAAAATAGCAAAAATTATTCGCTACTAATTTTAGCAAGTTAAGTTGTAATTTCAGTTAATTAAAATTTATTCAAATATAAATAAAATTTTGTATATGTATTTAACAGTTTGGTTTTTGCTGTTCTTGTCTTACTAATATTTTACAAAAGTAATCAGATAGAATTTTTTTATGCAACGTAATTATTAACTAATTTTTAGTAGTTTTAACTAAAATTTTTACGTTTTTCTATTGCTGTATGAGTTAGATATAACAGAACTCCTTATTTTTTATGAGTTTTTATTTGTTAATTTATAATGATAAAAAAACATTAAATGAAAAAAAATGTTGGTACTATAGAGGTCAAAAAAGTACTATTTTTTAAGCTGGTTAGTACTATTTTAAAAAACCTATTTATCATCCCTGTAACACATGCTCAATTATGTCGCTGCCGCTGTACGTCGTTATTTCGGGCGCTTTTTTTTCTCAGAGCGTAAATCGCTAGCCTCTGCGCTCTTATTCTGGGCCTACACCAGGGCTGCCACATGATTTTGATGAAAAATCGGCACTTTTTCGAAAAAAAAAATCGGCATTTTCGGCACTTTGATTTTAAAAAAACGGCTAAAAATCGGCACTTTCAAAAATATCATTATGTAATATTCGGGTTACTTTACATAAAAAATATGTGAAAAAGACATTTTGTGTAAAATAATATGTTTTAAGTTTAACAATTAAATAAAAATAAAGGCTTAAGGGATGAATGAAATGATAATAAAAAAATGTTAGTTGTAATTTTATGAATATTTTTATGATACATATTCAGATATTATCTGACCAATATAATATGTACATAAATTAATTTTACAGCTTTTAAAAATAATTCTTCTCCGAAATTAAGGTACCCGTTCACCTTGAAATATTATGCAAATATTGGACCTTTTTTTAATCACTGGATTTATTTTATTTCGTTAAAACATTCACATTTTGTTTTTTAATTTTCAAAATTTAATATATTTAATATTTAGTAAATATATATAATGTGAGAGAAAATCATTAAAGTAAATGAATGTTCTCTTTAGTTTGACTCTAGATCATAAATTAATATCACTTTCTGTTTAAATTATTTTCAAATCAAAGAAAGATGATACAATTTTTACAAGTAAATTACAAGACGAAATACACTGATGATGGCTTTGTAGCGAAAGCCGAAAATACGTATTCTGTATTGCTGGTCTTATCGAATTCTTTCAAATATATTTTTATTCTTTGTAATTTACTTGTAAAAATTGTATCATCTTTCTGTGATTTGAAAATAATTTAAACAGAAAGTGATATTAATTTATGATCTAGAGTCAAACTAAAGAGAACATTCATTTACTTGAAAATAAGAGATCAACTAAATATTCCCCCATTCATCTGAAAATCATTAAATTTTATAAAAATGTGAGCACCGGGATTGAATTAAGTTAAATCCAAAATAGATTTATAAATAAAATAAATCCGTTTTGGATTTAGCTTAATTTAATTCCAGAAATTGGGTTTTCGAAAAATTAAAATTTTTTCTTTCACATTATCTTAGCAAATAAGTGTAGAATTTGGATAAAAATATTAAATTTTGAAAATTAAAAAATAAAATGTGGATTTTCTAACAAAATAAAATAAATCCAGTGATTAAAAAAAGGCCTATTATTACTAGGGCTCGTATATTCATGCATTTATAATAAGATGTATGTACGATTAAAATCGAAAAATAGGCACTTACAATTGTAAAAATATGCATTTAAAATTTTAAAAATATGCATTTATTATTGATTTTTCAACGTTTTTGATATTATCAATTCAGTTTTAGTATTAGATATTTTTAAAAGTAGTTTAAACATTGAAAATTGCCATTAATCATCGTCAGAAATTGCTTTATGTTTGATATTTTTGTATTCGAAATCAAAAAAAGTGTTGAAAAATATTTAGAAATCAGAATAGAATATTGTTCTACCTAATACTGAATTTAGGCTGAGCAAAAACTACCTAGTTTTTGGCCGTTGCTAGTTTTTACTTGTCCAAACGCAACAAACTAAAAACTACTTTTGTACAAAAAGGTAGTTTTTTCTCAGTGTAAATTCAGTATTAATTACAAATCCTAACATGATATTTAGAAATTTTAAAAATATTTTTTTTTGTACCGCGTATAGGCAAAAACACAGTTTTAAAGTAAATACCAAAAAATATGCTAAAAAATATTCGTTTTTAGCAAATAATGCAAAAAATATATATTTATACCACAATGTGCAACAAAATATTTTAAAAACATGCATTTGCAGCAAAATATGAAAAAAACAAGCATTAACAAATCGATGCCATTTTGCTGAAAATTTGTTGATCGCAAAGATATTTTGTTAACATTCTTTTTCAGCTAACGATAACAAACATGAATTTACATGAACTTTCGAAATGTCAAAGATAGAATTATTTTCTTATTTATTAATGCATTGTAAATCACCAAATTTCAAAATTTCGTGTTTTTGAGTTTTAACAAAAAATCGGCATTCTTCGACCAAAAATCGGCAAATCGGCATTTTGCATATTTTTTAATAAAAAATCCGCATAATGCCGAAAAATCGGCAATTTTGGCAACCCTGGCCTACACTAATACTGACAAATGGAATTCTGGTGTTGTGGCAGGTAGTGAGCTCGTAATCACATCTCTAAACCTCCTGAAAGTACAACAACTAGCTTGATTACTGAAACAACGAATTTGAATAACCATTACCATAATGACTTACTAATTTCCATCGAAATATACACTCTTATAAATAGGTAGGTAACTGAATTTAAATTTCTGAGAATATTGTGTTCAATACGCTAAACGTGTGTAAATTTAAAATACATGTACCTACCAATATACAAATAAATGGAAATAGTTACATTAAAATGCTTAGAAATGCTTTTATCTTCGATTTTGTTAATAGTACGCTTTTAAACAAAACCACCATAAAATTCTTTTAATATTATTATTATTTCAACATAATAGATTTGAATACACATCATTATTTGTAAACTTTGTAACCAATAACAGCATCTTCTTAATAAGGCTGCACATGAAAATTGTTCTTCTTTGAATCGTCTTGAGGACAATGACATGTTTGAGAGATTTTATCCGCATGTATTGTAATTCATTATTTCAACACCATTTTTTTGGAAACTTCACTGCGTAAACAAAGACAAAGACATGATTAGCACCTTGTTACATTCTTTTCAAAGAACAAATTACAAATTAATTACTACACAATTCATATTTTGAGCCATAAATCCTGTCGCGAAATTAACCCTCTAACCGGCCTAAGCTTTTTTGCAATGAAATTTATACCATGTGTTCCTCACGAAAAATAAACAATAAGTTCTTCTACAAAATTTTTTTCGTTGCCTACTTTAGGCGATATGGGCCAAGATAGTTTAAGGGTGAATCTCGAAAACTAGCCCATAAAAATTATTAAGTTTAGGCACAAATAACTTCCCTTACCAAGATGTAATTGCAATAAAAAAATTACATTTTTTGTGCTGTTACTTAAGAGGATGTAGCGATTTTCGTTTTTCGAAAAACGCGAAATTGAGCGAAAACGCACCAAAACTTCAATTTATATTATTCAAACTTATAAACTTTGCTACCAAATATTATCGTTTTACCAAATTTCAGAAAAATCCGTCCATTCGTTTTGAAGTTAAGGCGATGTCCTTTAAAAGTATCCTTATGGAATCCTGTGCGTCCTTGGACCAAAGTAAGGAACTTTTTGAATAGCTTAAGCTCCAATCTTACTTCATGATCACTATCAATTGTTTTAGTCAATTTAAATATCTTTTTAAGATTTTTGAAAATCTTGGTTGTTTTAAAATATTTAATTTTTGAAATTTTACGAAATTTTATCTTTGACACTTTCTCGCTTCCAAACCGTGCAATGTATACAAAAAAATTCTTCACAAAAAATTTAATAAATTTTGTTTTCTGTTGAAAAAGCCTAATTTCTTTTTATAAAATACTCCTTTGGCGCATTTCTGGTCAATTTAATATACCCCGCCTGGAGGCGGGCTTGCCGGTTAGAGGGTTAACTACGGATATTAAAATATTGGCTAAATTCGCTGTTTTTAAATGCTAATATCAGCAGTTTTTTTTTTGCAAGGTCATTTTTAATTATATAATTTTTAATAGCTTTTTTTTTCCTATTTTTCATGGATGGTAACCGAAACGAATGCGGTTATCGTTAGGGTAACGATATTTTTGGTTATTTAGGTAACGTTATTTTAAGGGTAACGCTATTTCATTTATTTCGGTATCGGTATTTTAAGGATAACGGTATTTGAGTTATTTCGGTAACGGTATTTTAAAGATAACGATATTTGGGTTATTTGGGTAACGGTTTTTTAAGGTTAACGGTATTTCAGTTATATCGGTAACGGTTTTTTAAGGGTAACGGTAGTCAGTTATTTCGATGCATCCGGCAATTTTTTTTACAAAAAAGAAACGAGATTAAAAATAGAACCAATTTATCAACTTAATGTAACAAAAAATACTCAATAAACACGTGAAATTACCAAAAGCAGAAAATTATAAATAACGGTAACGGTATTTAAGGGATAACGGTATTTCATTTGTTTCGGTAACGGTATTTTAAGGGTATTGATATTTAATTTATTTCGATATCGGTGTTTTAAGGATAACGGTATTTCAGTTATTTCGGTAACGGTATTTTAAGGATAACGCTATTCCGGGTATTTCGGTAACGGTATTTTAGGGGTAACGGTAGTCAGCTGAAAGGGTTTTGAATCGATAACGGTATTTTAGCGGTATTGCCTGCCAACCCTGCTATTTTAACAGCTTTATTTCTTTCAATCAGTGTATTATTTTTTATAAAAAATAACACTTAAAAAAAACAACTTGATATATTTTTCCAATATGTTATATATTTTTGTTAATAAAAAATGAAAGAAATGAAGATAACAACTGCTTACTGAACAAGACTGCTAAAAGTCAGCTATCATCTGTAAAACGCAATAGCACAGGGGGTAGAGCGTTTGCTTGAAATGCCAACAAGTGTGGGTTCAAACCCCACATGCTGCATGATGATTTTCTTTTTTTTAAATTAAAATAAAATAAAAAGAAGTGAAAAAGAACTTCCTTATCATTGGTTCAAATATACATAATTTTTTTTTAAAAAACAACTTCCTTCCTATGACAAGCCATTGTTAAATTCATCGGTGAAAAACCCGAAAAAGAACGACTCCCTATTCAACAGTTGCAGTGCTTTAACTATTTCTTTTTCCTCACTTTTTTCCTGGGAGGTGTCTGTTTAGAACAACTGAACGTGGGTCTTTATAATACTTCCGAAGAAATGTACCGTATTCCAAACAAAAAATTATGTAATTAACAATGTCGCGCGATTGATCACGTGGAACGAGTCGAATGTGCGAGGAATATTTATCAAACGGACACTCACTAAAACAATAATTCCGAAAAGTAAAGAAATTTCGGAAAATTTGGGTTTCCGCTTTTTATACCTTAAACATCAGATTAGGTCAAAAAGAAATAATTCGCGTATTCACTACCATATTTGCAATTTTCAGTGAAGTCGGAATTATTACTTGGGTGAGTCCCATTGGACGCCTTGACGTTTTAAAATATGCTAGCAAAAGTGCTTCTCCTAGAACTAGTTCTTTACATTTTACATTCCGCGGAACTTATACCAGAATTGCCGTAGTTGCCAACTGATTGTAGAAATTATTCCTGAGAAATTTGGAGTTAAAACTTATAGTGAGACGAGGATAAAGTGGACGTCCCTGACAATCTATACTTGAAAACGGATACTCTTATTGATTTTGGCAAGATTACAATTAGTATGTTTGAAGAATTAATAACTGAACACTGAGCTATAAGCCACCAGCAAAATTTTATATTCTAAAGAATCGTACAGTCGGAGAAATTCCATTCTGGGAAACAAAAATTAATTACGTCTAATCTATTGGTCAAATAGTAGAACCGGTTCCCCTAGAATCAGTTCTGGAACTAGTTCTAGAACTTATTCTGCGCCAGTTATACCTTATATTTAAATTCCGAAACTAGTTCCATGGAACCGGCTCTAATGAAACCAGTTGCAGAATTGGTGTGGTTTGCAACCGATTGTAAACATTTTTATGGGGTCGTGTATGCTGGTGTTACTCACGCAGAGATTAGCATAGAAGTGGCGAGGAGTAGATAGTGCGGTGTCCAGTACTGCGAAGAATCAGATACGACGCTGGTGTTATTCACTTAGAGATTATCATATAATTATCAAGGAGACAGTGCGGAAGGTGCGAAGTTTCTGAGATTGATTCTTTTAAGATCTGGACTATCTGATGATAATCTTTATGGACTCTGGACCTCTTAATCTAATCTTTTTGATATTTTATTAACAATAGCAGTTTCGACTTAGTGTGATCTAAAACCCTTGTAGTGAATTGAATCGTATTCGTCGTTCATAAACGGTCGAATATTTTGATGTAAATGCACTTGCCGTGAAACTGAGACATCCATAATTATTAGTATGATAAGGGTACACCAAAAACTATCTTGTGCAACTTTCGCGATTTTCCATATTTGTTTGCTTGAGATAAAGTTTTTATTTTTCAAATTTCTATAAATAGCATCCTTAAGCTGCCTACACACTAGGGAACATGGTTGAGGGAACAAAAAATATCAAAAAATTTTGTAAACACGAAATGCACGCCAACACTCACACACACACAAACGCACTCACACATTCACAAAAAATGCTCTCTTTTTTTAAGTATGTTCCCTAGTGTGTTAATTCACTAGAATTCACAAAGTTCTGTAGTCAAAGAAACCTCTAATCGCGATTAACCCACTGTATATGAGTTCATTTAGTAATGCATGGTATTACACATTTGCGAGTAATAATTTCCCCTTTTTTGCAAGATTATTCTCTTTCAGCATTTGTGCATTTGTTTTGAGTTGAAATTTTCTAGGGTATTACTACACACTCAGCCAAATTCGAAATCTCAACACACAGTAGTAAAATGAGTTGCACGAGTATATTTTTCTTCGTTGTTGTTTTTTTTTAATTAGTTCACCTCAATTCAACCTCAATTCCAATAAAACGTAGAAAAAAATACAAAAAACACTTTTCCTCTTTGTGTGTGAGGCTTTTCTTTGTTTTTCATGCTGTACGATGTTTTTCTTTTTATTTTGTTTTTATTACTTTTGTTAAATGAAAAACATTTTCTGAAAGATTGTAAATTTTGGCACTTTTTTTTTCTCAGCTAAAGTATTCAACAAATTTGAATTGTTTTTGATTTACACCGTCTTGTTTCAATGGAAAAGCAGGTGCATTTTTGATTTCCTTTTTAAGTAGATTCGTGTTTAATTTGTTTTTATAATTTGTTATGCCGGAAATTTGTTTTTATATATTTTATGATTTTGAAAAATTAATATACAAGTTTCTTTAATTATTTATTTAATATACTATAATTATGTATAATTTTTGCATTCATATTTAACCTTGTTATTGTTTTCGCATCTCGCTACCTGGTTTGTTGCTATTCTGGATTTTTATTTTGTCTGCATGTCCGCCGTTCTTTCGTCTGTCTGTCCGTCTATCCGTTCGCTTGTCGGTTTTTCGTTCTCGTACATTTAAAGTTCATTAACTTTATATTTTTTTCGTTTTATGCATTATTGCTGCAATTTTTTTCCATAATTCTTTATAGCAAAAATTTATAAATTTTATTGTTTTTTATACTCTTTCTTGTCCTGCTTAAAAATAACTGTCTGCATTTTTCGATTATTATTTCGTGCTTTTTTTCAATGTTTGGAAACAAATGTCTACGACCGACGATTTGTTCTTTGTTGCCGTTGTTGATTTTTGATGTTGTTACTCTTTGTTGTTGTTACCGCTGTTATTGTTGGTTTTGTTCGCATACATTGTTCTCTTTTAATTCAGCAAATTATGATTGATATTCTGTCAAGTTGGCTAAATTTATTACCTCTTTATATATATTTTTTTTTGATTAATATGTCTTCATTATCATTTAAAACTACATCTATATAACTTGAGGCTAACAAATTAAGTTGTTTATAATTTCTATTTAATTAGACCACTAATGGTCAAATCCACAAGCATAACAAATGATCAATTCTCACAAAAAAAAATCCTAAATATTGTTTTGAACCAACGCTCCAAAAATCCTTCTACATTCATAAAACGAGTTCATGCTAACAATTTAAATTATTGCCAATCGAATAATTCGGTTGTGGCAACCGAATGTTAATTTAGAACACCTAAATTTTGTTGTCACAGTTAAATTACTCTTATATTAACAAATATTCTGTTGTCATAACCAAAAATTTCGATTGAATTGGAAGAAATGCGGTTGTAAGCAAGAATCTGCTTTATCTGGATACACTGAAAAAAGGTTGCCGATATAATCTACTGAATGACAGTTAAAATTAACTAAGAATATAGTTATTTTTAACTGTTACAAACAACTACCAAATTCAATAAAAATAAATACATTTGTTTAAAATTAGCAATTTTATTCAGTTTAGTTTATTTAATCTACAGTGGAATCCCGGTTTAACAAACGCCAAATTTTGTATACTGAATTCGTACACTCATAGAAATAAATCTGTAAAAATAGCAGAAAAAGTTACTAAAAATTAGTTAAAAATGATGCTGCAGAAAAAACTCCTGAAATTAGCAGATTTTTTTTGTTGCTAAATACTAGTAAAATAAGACCAGCTGTTCTTAAAAGGCTCGATTTTTATTTGCATTTAAAAAAAAATCTACAAAAAAACTTCGAAAATTTAAAGTTTTTTTGTGATTTTTTAGGCTACAAATTATTTAGCTAAATGTTTTGCTAATTTTAGCAGGTTAATTTGCTATTTTCCATTAACAAAAATTTAACTCAAATATAACTAAAATTCTGTATATTTAACAGTTTTATTTTCGCTGTTTCTATGTTACTAATATATAGCAAAAATAATCTGCTCATTTTAGCAGTTTTTTCTGCAGCATAATTTTTAACTAATTTTTAGTAGTATTTACTAAATTTTCTACAGACTTTTTTCTATTAGTGTACAATTGAAAAAAAAAATAGATTTAGTTCGCCGGTTGAGAAAATTGATGTAAATAAATGAAATTTGCTATAATTTCCTAAATGTTTTTTTTTTAATTAAAAATTATTTATACTAAAATTCTGTTTTTGAAATATTCTCGGATAAATGACGTTTCTTAATTTTTTTAAAATATTTTTTAAAAATATGTTCTAATTGTGTAGCATAGATTACATAGATCTCTTACTCTTTGATATTCGCTGTCAGTGGACGTATCTCATGAGAATGTGTTGGACATAAATACGTACTATACCTATACAAAAAATGTTTGAATGTGTTTGAAAAAATGTGTTTGTTGACAAAAGAAGAAGAAGAGTTTCATTTCTATGTAATCTATATTGTGTAAATGGACTGATTCACTTAAATGTACATACTTTTTTCAAAAATAAAAAAACAAAAACATTTTTATCGGGTAAAAGAGAAAGATATAATGTCAAACAATCACGAAAGAATTAAATTTTCGGAAACCCCATTTTCGATTTCCATGAAATTCACCTCGATTACTAGACATTCCATATTCCTAGACTTCCACAAAACTTAAAATCTATCGGTTTTTGAAATATGACGTCATGAAATCGGGGGGAGGGGGGGGGGGGGGGGGGAGGTGTTGTATCCGAAGGGCATGATGGTTTGACGTGGATTCTCCCGTAATCTTTATCATCATACGAAAAAAAAAACATTCTCTACATTGGACTTTATGTAGCCCCAAAGAAAAAAGTCTAGAGGTGTAATATCAAATGATCTAGGTGAACATTGCACCGGGCCATTACGGGAAATTAACCGTTTACCGAATTGTTCTCGCAATAAAGCCATTCTAGCACCGTATTGTTGGAACTAAATAGTAGCTTTTCAATCCAAATACGGCAATCACAAAATATTCTACATTAACATAATTTGATTACTTAGAAAATATTATGATTTTTACGAACATATTGTTACGTTTTAACCTTTTAAAAACGTTGGTTTATTAACCGGATTTTTTTTATATTGCAATCAAAATAACCAATCCCGCCGCTGACACCAATTGTTACGTTTACCTTCAAAACCGTACGTTTATCTTTAGATAAACGTAAATAAAAATAACACACTGTCTTTAGTTTGATTCAGCTTTGCACTTATTTATTTAACACTGTATTACTTTAAATACAACAATCTAACACACACAAACTGTAATGATTAACTGACTATACAATGCTAACACGCAATTACAAACTCTGGTATACTTAGCATAACTTTACTCCACAAATGTTAATGCGCAATTTTCTCTTCCTTCGTAACGTTCGGTCTTTTATAGTTTAACGGCCGCGGATGCAGAACATAGTAGAAAATTGCAGTGCTTCTATAATTGGATGCTTCACATAGTAGAAAATTCCAGTGCTTCTATAATTGGATGCTTCATTTGCCAAATCGATTAGCTCCATAACGAAAAATGAATGAGTCTCAATGGAAAAAATGAGAAAATAGTATATATTGTTTTTAAAAATTCCTGTTAAACTATAAGTTCAAATAAACGATGTGTTAGTACTTATTATCAGAGAAACTTGTTATGAATATTATACAGTTAGGGGTCAATATAGTGTTTTAAAATTTAAGTTTTGTAAAATTCTGAAAGTGGAGTTAATCGATTTGGCAACTGAAGCATTCAATTATAACTCTTATGTTGTTCATAACAGAGACCAACTACTTAACACTATTTATGGCATTAACCTTCCCAGCAAAAAACCTGCTTCGCTGGATGCAGCTTTGTAAGGGAATAAATAAAATTAATCCCTTACAAAGCTGCTTACGGAAGGCATAATTTTTCCATACAAAGGGCCCGCTTGGAAGCACGTTGTTTTGTGAGAAAAAGCGCATTATTCGCTGCTGAAAAATTGCAGTAAATTCATGTTTTTCGTAAGTGCATTTATACGCAAATGAATTCATGCACTTTTTTTTTGAAAAAAGTGCTTTTTTTGCTGCTGAAAAGATGCAGTAAATTCATGATTTTCATTGAGCGCATTTAAACGCGACTTCTTATGAAAGTAAATGCATTCATTTGCCGACTTCGAAATGCAGACTGACTCATGTTTATGTGGCCTCTATACATTAAACTCTACTAAAGAAGGGTAAAACACGATTGAGATGACTCAGATTTCGTGCGCTTAATCTTTGGATAACTTACATTTTATTTTACTCTCTTACAACCTGCTTCGTTGTAAGGGAATAGCGTAGCACTATCATTTTTTAAATAACTTGCTTAGGATTTGCTTCGTTTAAGGCAGTTTTGCAGGGTATACAATCAAATTGCAAAATTTTTTGTGTGTTGTATACGCATAATGTGGCGCAACTCTATAAAGCAGAATTTGTAGCGCGTTTTTAAGCGCTTCGTATTTTTACTGCTTCCAAAATACTAAAAATTTTTTGCTGGGTTATAGCATATGCTGAGGTGTATACTTAAATGTAGTATTACGTTAGCAGATTGACGTGTTTAGTAAATCCCGTTTGTCGGGATATTTTCTTCCAGAAAATTCTAGAGTTTTCTATAGTAGACTAATCAAATTTCGTAACAATATTGTGATCATTAGAAATAAATTATGATCATTTCGGGTGCATTGTGAAATTGTATTTTTAACAATATTTTTCTATGCGCTGATAAGTATGACATATTTCCATTATTTATTTTTATTTATATATAATTGATACCTCAAATTAATTTTTTTCAATGTGTAAATTAGCCATTTAATAAATATATGTACTATTTTAAATAAAACACAACGTGTTGAGCTTTTCAACTCAGCTTCAATAGAAGTCTGGGAAAATATAAGGATCATAGTATGATATGCAAGACTATAATATGATAATATTCGGATGATTTTGGAATCGTAATATAATAATTTAAGGATCATATTATAATATAATACCTAGATGTGGCTAAAAAAGGTAAATTTCTATTAAACCATTTTCAACACCCCTATTATGGTTTTTTATTTTGAAAAATTTGTTAATCCGAAATTAAAATTTTGTGATGGCAGTTATTTCATTTCAGCGTATTTGGAGAAAAGGCAAATTTTTTGGCATAATTTGGCCGTTAATGTAAAATTTGTTTGCCATTGTTTAGATTTAATGAACAAAAATAATAGGTAGTATTTTGACTTAGGTAATAAGGATTATATTCTAGAAATTTTCGTTTCCCGCCGCGGTCAAATGTTACATTTTTAATATTTTGTGTTTTTCATGAAAATGTGTCGAACAATTCTATGAACGTATAACTAATTCTAGCTTTAGTATTCACGGATTTAGATGAAACTTGACTCTATTGTTTTCCAAAGTTGAAAATTGATTAAAAAAAGGCAAAATCGAAATTAACCCTTATATGCATTTTGGGCCACAAGGACCCAACATTTTTAAAACATTAAAATGCACTGTTACATGAAAAGTTCTCATTACGCTTTTATCGTTGTAAGCAACGTCGGTTATGTTGATTTAACTGCGCCTTTACTGTTGATTTAGATGTTATCATTTGTTTAACTTACTTAATGCCCGGATTGGACTTGGCGCTTGCAGATAACGACCAGGCTAAAGTTTAGCTTCTTTAGGTTTACGAAGCCAAAAATTTTCTAACTTTCTAGCTTATGTAAATCTAAGAACTCTTAACATTACAATTTACATAAATTCTTTGAAGTCATCAAATACCAAACTATTTATAATAATTTGTGAACTTGTCAATAGCAAAAAGCCAAAGGTCAGAGAATCTGACTGATTTCCTACAAAGATTCATATTGTTAACATTTCTACAGTAAATAGAAATTAAAAGTTGTTTTTTGTCTTTTGTCAATTGTTTTATATATGTACATATAGATAGATTATTGTGCTTTTCATTGTTCTGTCTTTGTATTGTTCATCATTTTAAAATATTAACGACCTTGTGACTCTACACGTACATTCTCATATGGCGACTGTAGAAAAAACGTACGTAAATCTTAAAAAACGCAAAAGTAAAATAATATGCTATGTATTATTTATTAGGGCGGCAATTAAAATTGAACTTTGAATTTAGCTAATAACCGGGAGGTATTTTCCATCACTTGGTCTAAAACCTATATTGTGAAAATTTGAGCCACATCGGATACCCCAAAACAAGTACACCTTTGAGGAACAAATCGAAAGAAAAATAATTTTTTTTTTTTTAAAGACAAGCAACACTCAGGAAATTCTTCCTATTAATTAACGTGTTGCTTCCTTTGGAAAGGGGATAGAGAAGAAGTGAAAAGTGGTGAAAGATGAAGGGTTTCAAATATGGCAACACTGTAATTGCGCGAGATGTTGAATTTTAGAACAGTTGTTTCGCGCCATCTGATGGTGAATTGGCGAACTTTGTTGAAGCTTTTTAGTTCATAGCCCTGTTATATTATTTTACTTCGGTGGGGTTAAGTGCTATGACACCGAAGGAGGACGCTGCGATATGTACAGTCCAACGCGCTAACCATTACACCACAGCGTGTCTATCTGCTGCACATGTGTTGTAATAAAATTTAAGATGCTGAGCCCGAATATGAAAACATTTTTGAGATCGCCCAAACAGTTTTCGAGTTAATGTAATTTTTTCTATAGTGAAAATTTAGATTTTTAACAATTTTCACTATTACAGGAAAACTGTTCGAGATATCTCAAAAACATTTTTATCTTCGTGTTCAGTACACCAAATTTGATTAGAAATGACGTGTCATAAGACAAAATTTATATATACACAGACGAAAATACGAGTAGTTTGTAAATACAATAAACTTTTTGTATATACAATTAAACTTTTAATTGAACTTGTGTCAATACAAAAATAATATTTGTAATTTCATTGTTGAATTAATTTTGTTTAAATAGCCAACAAGCACATTTGTTAAAATTCAAACAAATTTTATTGGTGTATAACTTAAAAATGCGGGATTCACAACAGATGGCGTATCTTGTACACATGGTTTGTGTTTTTAATAACTTGTATCGCATTTTGGTGGGTAAATATCTGTCATTTATTCATACTTAGTTATTAAAGGAAATTGTATAAACAACAAAGTTTTTTTTTTGCTTCGTAAATGTCGAATGTTGTGCCAAATATATTAAAATTTTATACAAATCGAAGAGTTTAACTAGGAATACTTCCCTCGTTTTAATGATCCACTTTCGTTACATAATGTTTTCTTTTTTTTTAGTTCAAGTTTTGAGACTTTTTCTCATTGAAACACTAAACTTCTAACAATCTAAAATTCAAAAAAAATTTAAAGAATTTTATTTTATAATAAAATTGTCAGACACTTTCAATTTTTGATACTCCTACTGTAGATAGGGAGTGTAATGTTCCGAAATAAGTTCGGGCATCCAGCATAGTAAATCTGTGGTCTATTGACATAAAAAAATTATTTTTAGTTTTATAATCCTTTTTAAAAGAAGTGCACAATATTTATTTTTTTTAAGCAAACATTTTTGTGGCGAAATTCGACAAAAAAGAGATTCAAAATCAGTAGAAAAAACACTGCAATTAATTTACTTATTTTTTTTAACAGAAACAGTAACGATTTTAACAATGAGTTGTTATAGGATGAATAAGTGCAAAGGAACCTCTATGTCGTCAATTGATGGCGAATCGAGTCGGGTATTGAAATTGCGACCTACTCTAACACTTTGTGCTATTCCTTGATCTGAATGTTGGCTGGCAGAAAACACCACTTTTTAATTGTGTGATTTTGTGTCTTGTTCTCTTTAATAAAGTACTTATTAAACAAGTGAAAAAAGGGGCACTGGTATTTAATATTTTTTTCACAACTTCCTAAAAAGTAATTATTCATTATTTTTGTTTTATTTATATTTAATAATTGAAAAATATTGAATTTAGACAACTAATTATAATGGCGATACCCGCCAGGTATCGAGCCCGCGGACATCTCTTTGGAAATAATCCTTATCCATTTCCCCTCTTCCGATCGCTTTTAGAGCAACAATGCTTTAGAAGATATAATTACGTGATTTTTTTGAATGTTGTTCAGAATTACTTCTAAAAAAGCTGTAAAAATTTACTAACGGATGCTTTGGAAGCAATAAATGAAGTGATTTTTTTAAAGTTGTTCAAAATTACTTTTAAAAAAGCAGTAAAGATATACTAACGGATTCTTTGGAAGCAATGAAAGAAGTGGTTTGTTAAGCATGACTTCCAATATTTTTGTGCTGGGAAGTAACCATGTGCAGTGACCAAGAGCAGAGGATTAAAAATAATGGTAACGGTATTTTAATGATAACGCTATTTCATGTACTTCGGTAACGGTATTTTAAGGTTATCGATATTTCGTTTATTTTGGTATCGGTATTTAAAGTATAACAGTATTTCAATTATTTCGGTAACGGTATTTTAGGGGTAACAGTAGCCAGTTGAAAGGGGTTTGAATCGATAACGGTATTTTAGCGGTATTGCCTGCCAACCCTAAAAAAAAGAGATAAATTGGGTAATTCTTGACCGCATTCTTTAGCCATTAACACTTTGACGACCATTTTCTAACGAAATTTTTTGAGGACATGGACCTATGGCTAAGAATTATTTTTATGCTATTTTCGGCCCTTATCTATGACCCGCAGCGGAGAAAAATGGAACTAAAGCTATAACCCAGCAAAAAATAACCTCGATTTGGTAAGCAGTGACTACAATTGTATGCTTCCAAAATAGCGCTTAAACTTCATGCGTTCAAGAAATCAATTAAAGAAGGCAGAAAATCAAATCTGTTTTAATTTGTTTTGCCTTCTTAACTGCATACTTTTGAAGCAGTAACGAATACAGAGATTTCTTTTGTTGTTTATACGATTTGTTACGAACAGTACATGGGTTCTGACTTACGATCTGTTACGAGCACACATTTTTTTATTTTGCCTCCTAAACTGCTTCTTTTATAAGCAGGAAAGAAGGCAGAGATTTTATTATCGATTTAGAGTTACCAGAATGGACTTTGTCGGGAGCGCATTACTGAAGCAAGTATTTTACTGCATCTTTGGAGAAGTGAGTGAAGTGCTTTAAATTTTATTAAATACACATTATTTTAGTGCATCTCGAAGCTGAAGAAAATGCGCATTTCATTGCTTATGAAGGCCTGATTTTATTGCTTCTTAATTGCCATGGAAGAAGCGCTTTCCACCTGCTGAAAAGAGACATACCAAGGGGACATCACGAACAAAAATCATGTCTTCTGGAATTAGTTTAGGAAGCGCACGGTTATTAAATAAGGCCTTCCGAAACTGCTTCTAGGTATGCAGTATTTTTTCCTGGGAACATTAACGGACCATCGCTCAAGAATGGGTCAAGATTTAAAAAAAAATTTTAATTTTCTATTTTTCTCTAAACTATGGCCAACCCAAAATAATAAATAATTCTATGTATATTTCAAATTGAATTTTTAAAATTAAAAAAAAAAAAAACAAAAATTTAAATTTCGATATGGTTATCCTTATAAAGCTACATCTCTCTAGTGTCAATCACAATAGTTTAGTTAAAATCGTCTTTCCTAAAATAGCATAAAGTAAAAATGGGACATATATCAACCATTGGCCGTCAAAAGGTTATACATGAGTTTGAGCACTTAAAACAAGTACGTGTGTTTTAGTTTTTTGCACCCCACAACATTTCCGAGTTCCGTTAAAATTTCCGGGTTACAGCACTTGGTACATTCCTTGTAAGTGACAAAATAATCCTCTGGGGTTACGTTGAAATTCAGAAAAAATTGTCGCCATATATTTGATTGTTACCCTATTGTATTTATACTTACATTTTTATTTTTTAACAAACTAAATTTTTTACGTTTAATTTATTTTTTATCTTCATATGTTATTTATTTATTCATCAATTCATTAGCTACGATTTCTCGTTTCTTCATTTTATTTTTTGTGTCTTACGTTACGATTCGTTTTACTACTCGTACAAAGTAAGAATATCGGACGTTGTTTGTTTGTTTGTTTGAATATATGCATTGAACGTATATATCTTATGATTTTCAATATAAAATTTATGCGTTTTTTATATTTTTTTGGTGTGCTTTTTTATAACTATTTAGTAACCTAAAATCAACGACGAAATACGTATTACGACGTAGCATGTTGAGTATAGAGTACAAAGTGATATTTTTGTTTAGTGTTTGCTGTAAAACCAGTGATGCCATGATGTCTATAAATGTATAAACTGTTTGGGCTGTTAGTGTAGTAATTCAGATGTGGGAACGAAAACAAAGTTAAGCCGGGTCAAAGTTAAGCTCGATTCTTGATTCCAATTTAAACTGTAGTTTAAAGTGGTCTTTTCCCATTAAGGATTTACCTCAGACGAACGAAAATACAAGCACAAAATGCATGCAGTCACTCATTCATCAAAATCGGTGGTATTCTGAGACAGACTCTTAGATCGTAATGAACCTTGGAGAATAGGAAATATCTAGTTTTTAGCTGCCCAACCTCATGCTCATTAAATATTCCATGTGCAGGAATATTTCTAAAAATTGAGATGTTCCAAATTATTTTTACATGGCTGTAATGTATTCTCAAAAATATAACCATACTGGCTATGTTCTGGCCACAGAGGTGCAATCTTATGGTAAAATATACACGTTATTTATGTAATCCGTACCGAAATTGAAGAGAAAGTTTTTAGTCTTACCGGAAATTTTCTCAACAAATTCGTAGAATGGATTTATACTCGTAGAATCCAACTAACGGAAACTTCCGGAAGAAAAATGTAGAAAATTTCTCAATTCCTTTTTTGTACGGAATATTTGATGTATAACTTAAAATGGCGTTTTGCATTTCGGAGGGTAAACATTTGTTATTTATTCTCACTTAGTCATTGAACGAAATTGTTTTTTTTTTTTGCTTCAAAATATCGAATTTTGTGCCGACAAAGCGTGATTTGGGGATGTTTTGCTTTACTTCTTCAATTTGAAAAAAAGTGCAGCTGAAGCACATCGATTGCGCACCGAAGCTTATCCTGAATATGTTCCATCAATTTCAACGTGCGACAGATGGTTTGTGCGGTTCAGAAGTTATGATTTTGACACGGAAGACAAAGACCGCCCAGATCAGCCAAAAAGTTCGAAGGTGATGATTTGGAGGTATTACTCGATGAAGATTGTTGTCAAACTCAAGAAGAACTCGCAAAATCATTGGGAGTCACTCAAGCAGCAATTTCAAAACGTTTGCAAGCAGCAGGATTCATCCCAAAGCAAGAAAATTGGGTACCACACAAGTTGATGCCGAGAGACGTTGAAAGACGATTTCGCATGTCCGGAAATGCTGCTAGAATGTCATAAAAAAAATGGATTCATTACGACAACCCGAAGCGCAAGAAATCGTATGTGGAATACCTGCCAATCAGTCAAATCAACGCCAACACCGAATATCCATGGCGCCAAGGTAATGCTGACCTGTACCGAACACAATTTGAAGCAAGGATTGGCCGAAATACGCTCGGAATATGCGACCAGACATGAAGCCGTAATATTCCATCATGACAATGCTCGGCCACGTGTTACAAGACTGGTTAAAAACTGTTTAGAAAATAGTGGTTGGAAAGTTTTGCCTTACCCGCCTTATAGTCCTGACCTTGCCCCGTCCGACTACCACTTCTTCCGATCTATGCAGAACACTCTCACTGGGATACGCTTGACTTCAAAACAGGGTATACGAAATTGGGTTGTTTCGTTCTTGGCCCAACAAAGTGAGCAGTTCGTTTGGCGTGGAATCCATATGTTGCCAAAAAGATGAGAAAAGGTCATAGCTAACGATGACCAATACTTTGAATAAATTTGAATCTTTTAGACAAACATTCTAAAAGGATGGGTCGCATTTCTGCCTCAAGTTGTCGATGATGTAAGGAAGACAAGAAGGATACAATCGAACACATGCCACTGCCCAGAACTTTCAAGGTCCCGCTACTCTATTATGAGCCATTTTAACCAGGCGGTATTCGTTGCTCTCTTTTGAAGATTGACATTTTGTATCGAAAAATGTTAGCCTTTGCAGACATGTGTAATTCATATGGTAACATTTTTCGATACAAATTAAGAAGAGAGTCATTTAACAGAGGTTGGGAGAGTTGGTACCTCTTTTAAATTATAGGCTCGTTGGTTTAACTACGAGAACTTGAAAGATGTTGCGCGCTGGGAGTCAAGGTTTTCGAGGCACTTCGCGATCAGGATTAAATGTTTAGCCTACGCAACTGAGTGGAGAAGTTTGTGACCATAGCAGGCGGTATTCGTCCCTCTCTTTCGAAGATTGGCATTTAGGTATGTGTAGATTCTTATGACAACAATTGTGTAATTCTTTTGACAACATTTTTCGATACAAATTAAGAAGAGAGTGATTTAACAAAGTTTGGGAGAGTTGGTACCTCTTTTAATTACATGCTTGATACCGCTACCCTAAACAAATATATGTGAATTTGACAGTCATAGCAGTATACATCTTTACACATATAAAGTTCCGAAAGTTTTATTGTAAATTTTTGTTTTACAACATTTTTAAAACAACAAAAGTATAGCTACATTAATATTTTAAATGTTAGAAAACCCAAAAAATGAGGCGATTCTTTAAACCCATTTTACCTCCTTAATCCGCGAGTTGGCTCAAAAGCCAAGACAGGTCAATACTACAACATATTTAAGTTAAAACGAATGGAATACCTTCCTTGTAAGAAGTTGGGATCTAAATTTAATAGTTAGAAATGTGAGTAGCATTCCAGTCGTAAAATTTATAGTGGTTATTAGGGCGGGTCGATTTAATAATCGCCCATTACTCAGTGAAAATCGTATTCTAGGGATCAAAATAAGAAACTTTGCCGAAGGAACCATACCTCTAAAACGAATTCTATTCCCCCCAACTGTTGACTTTTGTCCCGTAGGGTCAAGTTTTGAAAAATCCCACTTTGACCCATTTAGAGTGCCCCAATCGAGTCCAAATGTATGACCGACCCCCACTAACTTTGGAGGGCCGATCCACCCATGCCAGTGGCACACCCCCTGGAACTCCCCTGGGGGGTTCCCCATACAAACATTTTAAAAAATCACCATTTTTGGCACTTTATTTTATTATTTTTTATTTATTTTATTTATTTTTATTATTTTATTTATTTTTTCTCTTTAGAAATTTATTTAGTCAGAACATATGTAAATGAAAAAATTAATTTAACTTAGTAATAGAAAAGAAAAAAAAAATTACTGTTTGAAGTCTTTTTTGCTTTCAAGTCTGGGCAATTTCGCACGGCTCTCTAATGTCGTCACCATAACAGCCTCTACATTTTCCGGTATAACTCGTTTGGAAACGCTAGCTAGCAATTGAACGTGTTTTTTTGCCTCCCCACAAATCGACCCGGCCTAGTGGTTATACATACCAAAATATGTTTGCCAATATATTGTGGTAAAATGGCTCAGTCCTTAATTTGCTTTTCTATAAATTATAGTAGAAGTTTTTAAATTTTTAGCAAAAAAAAAAAAATGAGAATCTTTGTTGATCTTGTAAATCGACCGTTATGCTGCGTTCACATTTGTTTTTAAATCCCGATATTTGAATAGAAATCTCGTCAGAAATCTTGACCGTTCACATTTAAACTTTATGACAGTAACGATTTGAAAACTGCATTGTTTTTGTATTAAAAAAAAATTATTTTTTTTATTTTATGTAAAGATCTAACCCTATATACGTTAGCAAATTTTGTTTTTTTTTCGTAAGGACGACAAGCTAGAAGCAAGAATATTCAGTGTCTTGATGGGAGGTAGACATGCACTTTCCAAAGCTTTCTTCATAATTATGATTCGCTGGAAGCAAAAATTAGAACCCGGCAACATTTCTTATAACACATCGGCTGAAAAGTCTGTAGGATAACACATAGGTATCGCCACTAATGAAAAATCCATCGGAAGAGCCATACCAGGGCAGTTCAAAATGTTCCTAGATTAACAATGAAAAACAAGAGCTAGATTTTTAAAGTTATTTTATTTTTCAATATAATCTCCTGAAACTTGTTGCAGTAGCAAGCTTTTTCATCTGTAATTCTTGATGCGAAATAAAATGTACTCGATCATTTGAGATGCTTATGGCATTACCTATTTCACGCACTTTCATCGTCTAATGTCATATCATGGACTTTAGCTATGATATCTGGCGTTGTTGAGGTTTATGGACGTCCACTTCGTGGTTCATCTTCAATTCTTGTACGACCACGTTGAAATTCATCAACCCAATTTTTTACTGTTGCAATCAAGGAACATTTTCACCTAACACATTTACCATATCATTATGAATTTCTTGTCCCGATAAACCTTTCTTATGTAAATATTTAATCACACCACGAATTTCTAATTTTTCCAT
Organism: Leucophora obtusa; assembly: GCA_949987735.1. Taxonomy (NCBI): domain Eukaryota; kingdom Metazoa; phylum Arthropoda; class Insecta; order Diptera; family Anthomyiidae; genus Leucophora; species Leucophora obtusa. The sequence continues at coordinate 46,681,416 of OX465295.1, forward strand.
TATAAAAATATCACTGAAGCGCCTTTTTTGAACACCTGTTACTATACGAATGAGTTGACATATCGAAATTAAATTCAATATGTGTTAATATGACGGATCGAAGTTTCCATTATACAAAGCTTTTTGCTGTTTATACCGCCATCTCTATTTCGGGCTTAGAACATATCGTACTGCCCTCGTAGATTGCTTTCGTTAACTATACTCTTTGATATTACAAAATTTAGCGAACACCACCAAATCTAACAATAACGTTGACAACATTGGTAAAAGTATGAGAAAAATAAACGAGAGACTAACAAAACTACCATTAAGCTGCCTACACACTAGGGAACATACTTGAAAAAAGAGAGCATTTTTTGTGAATGTGTGAGTGTGTTTGTGTGTGTGTGCGTGTTGATAGCGTGCATTTCGTGTTTACAAAATTTTTTGATATTTTTTGTTCCCTCAACCATGTTCCCTAGTGTGTAGGCAGCTTTAAAATAAAATAGATTCTATCTCACGACAGACCCGCTCAGCGATTTTTAAATATCAAAATGTATTGGGAAAAATCTCTGCGCTCTTATTCTGGGGCTGCACTTCGTGAGATTTTCATGAGCTTTCTTACAAACCTATGTGGAAATTTGGAATTTCACATGAGATTTCATTAAAATCTCAATTTTTGTCGAAATCTCGGGATGTAAGATGGGGTTTCTAGAAGACGTTCGTTGTCACACCAATGAGTGACTACATCTATTTTGTATTGCATGTATTTTGTTATTGTATTTTCGTTCGTGTGAAGCAAAACGTCATCTAGAAACACCACCTAAATGTATATGCAACTTTAGACATTTTGAGATAAGAGGATTTAATCTGGCTGCGTAGTATTTAGTGATTTTAGTGCATTTATAACCATTTCATGCAGTGGTATGTGCATATTTCTATTGACAACACTGGCTATAAATGAATGCTGTCTGTATTTTAAATCTGTCCGCCATCTATCTGTGTTTGAGTCGTATATGTTCGTTTATAAAAATATGTTGGGTATAGTCAGTCACTTCAGTTATACATACACAACAAAGGTAATTTATTTTATTTTTTCGATTTCTTTTTAGCTTTTTTGTGGTTTTCTTAAGAAATAATTTTTTTATACTACTCTTAGCAGTCACTATATGGATTTAAATTGTATTATATTTTTTGCTATGCTGGTTTTTAAATTTATTTTTATTATTATCATCATGTTATTGCGTTGAACTTAATTTTTTCTTTTTGTGGTATATGTATTTGTATTTTTTATTGTTATTTATAAATGTTGGTTGGTTGGGTAATCATTTGAGTTAAAAAATCAAGAAGAAAAAACTCAACTCTCTATTTTAAATTCATCTCACTTTATTTTTCATTCACCACTCTAAGTGTTTGCTTAAAATGTTAATTTTTTTGTGGAATTTCTAGAAACTTGTTAAAATAAACCCCTTTAATTATTTCGCAACCAACAATTTTTTTAGTCTGAAACTGCAAAATAATAATAAAAGCAAATGTTAATGACAGTTGATTTACTTTTAGTACGTATTATTTCTCTCGTAATTTTTTTAGTGTGTGGGGTACAATAATTCATTTGCATGTGTTTTCTTTTGTTGTTCGAAAAATTTCTTATATATTGTTGTTGTTTTTGTTGCTTAAGGCGCAGTTTTACTTGCTTGTGTGCTGTAGTTGATGACGCAGCACCTTAATGACTATCTATTGCAGTCTTTGTCGTCGTCCGATTCTATCAATGGTATTTTAAAGCTCCAAATACGTACTGTGAGAGTCAAAAAAAATTGTATACGTTGGTTTATTACACAGATAAAAATAGTTTGTAAATGCAATTAAACTTTTTGTAAATACAATTAAACTTTTAATTGAAATTGCTCCTTCAATTGATTTTGCAAATACAAACAACATGTTTGTTACTTGATTGTTGAATTTATTTCAATTAAATAGCCAACAAACACATTTGTTGAAATTCAAAGCAAATTTTAACAAACGATGTTGCCATATCAAAAAACAAATTTGTTGAAATTCAAAGCAAAATTTAAAAATCGAATTTGTTATTTTAATTTATTTTTTAATAAAAAAACACGCTTTGAATAAAAAATACATACAGTGCCGGTCAAAAAAATAGCACCAATGACAAAATTATTTTTCATTCGAACAAAACAAAAATTATACGGTTTTTATTTGGACATAACTAAGAGATTTCGTTATACTAAGTGTATTCTCTCTGAGAGTGCTTTTTTCCAAAACAAAATATCAACGGTTCTTTACTCATGATCGATCTTAAAAAAAAACTGCATCAGGGCAGTAGACCGACTCACGAAAAAAAGTAAAAAAGTGCCCCTCAAAATAAATCTTGGTTTGTTTTATGATGATTCCCAAAATATTTCGGGTCTAGCAATGAGATCTAACGAGCTCCACCATTTTTAAAAAAGGTCCTTTTTAGTTTTTGTAAGAAATTTGAATCTTAGCTGAATACAACATACTCAATATGGGTATCATATGAAAGGTTTTTTAGAGGCGCGTCCAGCGGTATATATAACATGTTCAAGCATATCCTCCTGACGTATCCTATTTTCAAGGATATTCTATAAAAAAATTTGTGATTGAAATGTCAAACTTACATATAATCTATAGACGATTTAAGTGAACACGTGTTTCAGATTTTTTTGAAATTCGCGGTTTTCCGCATTTCAACAGAAATTCAATGTGGTGGAAACAATATGTTCTAAATAAGGCAATATGGATACCACAACTTGACAATCAAATCATCGCTCAGTGGATATACTTTGGAATTTCGTAAATTTTATGCACGATGCTCTGGACCAAATTTTGTTAAAATTTTTGAGTTACTTGAGTTAGAAATTATAAGCCCACACACGCAAGCATGTTTTTTTGAAGGTGTTTGCTAGTTGTAGGATCAAAGACCGGATTATGGCCAGATCCGTTTCGGACATAACCTGCACACTGGAAGGTGGTACTGTGTTCGAAACAGTTTGGTTCATAATCCCCAGATGTAAATGGATATAAAGCCCAGAATAAATTTAAATTCTGCATTACGTTTACCGATTTCTGGGTGGCTGGCTTTCTGCCAGACTTAGGGATTTTCTCCTGTGGGGAGAAAGGATTTTCTCTGGGATATGTCCAATTCCGTCTTCGCTAACTAAAGCTTTTTTTATGTATAGATACAATATAAATACAATATTTAAAATAATATTGCAGCCATAATGCGAATAAAAACAGTATAGCCCCCATTTCCATTACTTGAATTCTAACCGAAAGTGTTGCGGACTTAAACCCAAAATCGGACAAAACTATGAAGTATGATTTTCGTCATAATCCCCAGTGGACATACTTATCTATTATCCATAGTCATTACGATCGTTAATCAAAAGGACATAGTAGCCATTATGGGGATAAAAGCTTGCGGTTGTGCTTAAGGGCTTTCTTCTCTGTGATATGTCCAAATCAGAGCTTCGAAGAATTAATTCCCTTTTTTGAACTGAATTTCCTTTTTTTCATACGATTTATCTTAAAAGAATTCATTAATTTTTTTCTAATTTCTTCATAAAATTTAATGCATTCATTCACCAAAGAATTCATTCAATTCTAGTTAATTCAGCTTTTGGTCAAGGAAATCTTTCCATTCTAGTTAATTAAACTTTTGGTCAAGGATTCATTCCCTAGGGAATAAATTCCCTGGGCATTCATTCAATTGTGCACTTAATTCCCTGACGGAATTAAATTTTTCGTTTAATTCCCTAAGGTATTAATTTTTACATTTAATTCTTTAAGGAATTAACTTTTTCGTTTAATTCCCTGACGGAATTAACTTTATCGTTCAATTACTTAAGAAATTAGCATTTTCGTTTAAGTTCCTGATTTTAAGTTTTTCAATAAATGCCCAAAAGGACATGTCTTTTCACCTAAAAATATAAAATGAAAAACTAAATATTATTTATACAATTCTAATATATTTAATGTAACTAATATGTCGTTGTTGCTATTAAAGGAAGTATTCATAGATTTCATTAAAATCCGTTTTAGTTAAACCAATTATACAAATTATCGGAAAAGCTGAAAAATAAAAAAAAAATGTTAACTTTTTAAGGCCTTAAATGGGCATTAAGTGAAAATTTATATTCAAGGAATTAAACGAAAAAGTTAATTTTTTAGGGAATTGAACGAAAAAGTTAATTCCTTAGGAAATTAAACGAAAAAGTAAATTCCTTAGGGAATTGAACGAAAAAATTAATGCCTTAGGGAATTAAAACAAAAACTTAATTCCTTAGGGACTTAAACGAAAAAGTTAATTCCTTAGGGACTTAAACGAAAAAGTTAATTCCTTAGGGAATTAAACGAAAAAGTCAATTACTTAGGGAATTAAAAGATAAAGTGAATTCCTTAGGGAATTAAACGGGAATGAATTCCTTGACTTCAAATTGAATTAACTCGTTTTGAATGAATTCGTTATACTTTGGTCATTCTCTAAATTTGAATTGTTTGAATTCATTCACAAGAATTAATTCCTGCTTATTTCTTATTAATGAATTCATTCCTTGAATTAAAAACTTTAATTACTACCTAATTTCGTAAAACACTTGGGTGAAGTGAAGGGAATTTTCAATGTAAATTGTTTTTGTAACAAAAACAATTTCTATAGAAATAACGCAACACTTCACCGAAGTGTTTTAGAAAATTACCCCCTAAATTTTATTGAACTCATTCCAAAAAGGAATTAATTGTTTAAAGCTCTGGTCCAAATCTGGTTTCGCTGAGGAAAGGTATTCTGCGTGGCGGCATTCGGTCGGTATTAGGGATCTTCTGTGTGGTAATCCTGAAGTCGGATTCGCTAAGGAAAGCTCTTTTCAATAGCATCTTTTTGGGCGGAAAATAGCAATAATGACCGAAATTTTTAATTATTTGTTCCCCAAACTGAAAATGGGGAAAATGTCGGTGGGGATTATGACCTGTCACCAGGCTGCCATCAGTCAATTTAATTCATACAAACGACGAGAATAAACATATTTCCCAAAATAAAGCTAAAACCCATAATGTTGGCTACACTGAAAATTAAATGAGTGTTTGTTCTAGTCTACATACATATAATTTGATTTTTTCGTCTATTACCCCAATAAATAAAACTGACATTATTTGTGTTGTTATGTAGGTACATATATTTGGCTTTTAACAATGGGAAATTTATTCAAAATTACCCAGCAAAAATAGACATTACCGAGTAATTAAGCGAGTAAGTAGCACACAAAGGGTTTCACTACTTACCAGGCTATTTACTCGCAACATTACTTTTGTTCGCGATGTCCAAAAATTCATGGGTGGTCATTACCCTCTCGCTTACAATAAAAGTGCGAATAATGAGTTACCCATAGTGAAAGAATAAGTAGTTACTCACAAAGATAGAATAAGTGGTTACTCAGAAGTTAGGAAATAAGTGGTTTCCCTACATAGTAAAATAGTTATTCATATTGGCAAAAAAAACTTTTTACCTTGGAAAATTTCCTATTTAGATCAAAACAAATTTATAAATAAAATTTTAATATAAAAAAATACTTAATCAGTACTTATTTAAACAATTACCAGTAAGTGATTACTTTCCACGAATTTATAAGTACTTATATAATTTATTATCGGTAAGTCATTATTTTGTATTTTAAAGTAATGCAAAAGGTAATGACCTATCATTATTTGGTAATCCGTATGGTAATGACCTGTCATTACCATGTTTTTGCTGGGTAGAGATACAATGACACAAATATTTTCTAAATGGGTTTTAATAAACTGAAGAACACACTCAGTTTGATAAAATATTTTACTACAACCTTAAGAAAAACCATTTTTTTTTTCGAAAATATACGCATTTATTTTATTTGATTTTAAAATAATCTAACCCCCTTTGTTCTACAACACACTTGTTTATCACGACACTTACAAAATATGTTAGAATAGTCAGATGTTTTTCTCTTTGGACTCATATCTTCCTTGTCTACTCTCTTTTTCCTTTTAAGTTTCGATGCGATAGAGCCTTTATGATTTGAAACCTTTCAACATATGTTTTTGAAAAGAAATGTTTACAGAAAAAATATTCGCTTCCTGATAATTTTTTGTACTATTCATGTTGTTTATTCATTATGCCATTGTTGTTAGCTTTTCTTTTGTAGGTCTTTTTTGTCTGTTATGTTTTTATCAGAAAAAACTACGCATTATTTGAAAACTCAACTATATTCACTCAAGTTGGCTATCTCTTTTACTAATTGTTCACCACTCAGATTTTCACCACGTCATTATTTAATAGCACACTAATCTATAGCACACTATCACAGTTTTTGTTATTGTACGCGTATTAAGAAAACTGCATTTTATTATCTTCTCAGTGTTGAATTTTACTTCAGCATTAAATTACTATGGGCTTTTTACATTAGGTTGTTTTTTACCTAATATTATTGTTGCCTGCTTTATCTTTATGTTATTTCTCTTCCACTTTTGTACGTCGTGTGTAGTAAATTATGTGCATGAAACAGTGTTGCCACAAGAGGATTTAAAAACTACAATTGTAGCAAAAACATGGTAATGACAGGTCATACGGATTATCTATCAAGTAATGATTAATGATTTGCATTACTTTAAAATACAAAAAAATGACTTACTGATAAGTTATACTTATATTGTCTTGAAAAGTAATCACTTACTGGTAATTGATTAAATAAGTACTGATTTAGTCTTTTTTATATTAATATTTTATTTACAATATTAAATTGTTTCGAAAATTTTTCCAACTGAATGGAAAATTTTCCGAGGTGAAAAATTATATTTCCAATATGACCACTTACTAACTTCTGAGTACCCGATCAAAAAAATTATATATATTCATGTATAGTAATATCTTGTTTTATCTTATAATATGTGAGTATACATGTTGTCATGAATAGCCATATATAATTATATGTTTCTCATGTGGTGCCTTACATAACCATACCTATATTTTTATATATTGTCTTTTATAAGATAAGATATCAACCATATATGCTATACATAATAAGATATGACAGAAATGTTGTTATATATAATTATAAATGATCATATATAACATAATATATGATCACTTATGGTGGCATATAAGCCATATCTTTTGAGATATAATAATATATGCCCTCTTATAAAAATTTGTTGGTTGTATGGTGTACGATATTTTTATATATATATTATATATTATATTAAATGCTATAGGGTATAATTATATATGATTCCATATATGGTGCAAGATTAACAATATTATAAGAGATATAATTATATATGATCCCATGTCAGTAATATTTTCTATGTGTTTAATATATAATTATATATAGTCACATATAACCTGAGAGACCCCACTATCGAATCCCAGCTCGGGCACAACATTTTTTTTTTTTTACTTTTTTAACTCAATTTTATTTACTTGTTAATATTTTTCACAGATCTTAAAAAAATCAACCCATTTTCTGCCAACCGCACCTAAAAGATATGTTTACTGAAACTTGGGATTAATAATATTTTAATATCCCAGTGTAGAAACGGTAATGATATATCATTATTTTTGGACTAGCGGTAATGACACCGACTTACTTTCTGGATTATTTTAAAAGATATAATAATGAGCCACTAATAACTAATTACTTTTTCCACAAGTTCAAAATAAAAAATAATTCTTTACCAATAATGACTTATTTTTATCATTATTTCAAACATAAAGTCTTGTTCTAGACTTTTTTGTAAATTTTTTTGAAATCTATTTTTAGACTCAATATTTTTTCAACAGTGGATATATGTAACCACATATTTTTAGATTTTTTGTATGTTGGCGAGTAAGCTGACTTGTGCGCGGTAGGTCAATTATGTTTTTATCTTTCAAATACAAATGTGAGATAGCTCAGATGATAGAGCTATAGACAGGCAATCTCGAGTCCCTCGGTTCGAGTCCCGCACGAGAAAATTTTATTATACATCGCCATACAAAGGCAATAAGAAATGTAATAATATGTAGTTACATGACCACATATCTGGTAATGATTTTGTACACTGGGATGTAATTATACGTATATTGTCATATATAACCCCAAACTTAATTATATATGTGACTGAGATACAATTAACAAATCCCAGTTCGGGAAGAAAAACTTTTTTTTTTTACTTTTCTTAAATTAATTTGATTTACTTATAAATATTTTTTTTACAGATCTTAAAAAGATTAAACCATTCTGTGTAAACAGCATCTGCCAATTATGTTTTCAATTAATAGTATTTTAAATATATAATTAGATATCGTAGAAATAATAATATACGCCTCTTCTACACTGATAGAATTTTGTGCATAGTATTAATAAAATGAAAAGTAATTGAAAAAAAAATTTTTTTTTGTTACGTTTTTATTTATTATTTTTTTAAGTGTTATTTTTACATGTACTTCTTTTTTGTTTTTATCACGTTTTTGACATCTCCCTGAACTTGACTTGAACCCGCAATCACCAGAATGTAAACCTTACCGCGTTGCCGATTGATCTAAATAGCCAACACAAAATGATGTTATTATTTGGTCTTTTATACATATTTAAATAATTTCAGTTTGCGGCCCTAGCGTTAGTATTTCAGTAATTAGCAAATTCAAAATTCTTATAAAATTATAGTATATCTTACGGGTTAATTGAAAATATATAATGAAAAAATTCATTAAATTAATGAATTTTTCATTTATTCAATGAAAATTGTACATTAAATCAATGAATTCAGATTAATGAAATCGATTCATTTATAGTACTTGGGTCTTTCAAAAGACATTGATCCCAAGCACACCGCAAAAATAGTAAGGAATGGCTGCTTTACCGTACTCCCAAACAGTTGGTCTGAGGAAAGTTTACCCGTGATGTGGCAACACTATCATAAAATATTCTGAACGAACGGTAATTTTTCTTCTTTCCTTATATTTCTTTTTTCCATTACGACTTTGTTTTGTTGCAAGTTTTCTTTCTTTATTTTTTTTTATGCTTCACGTAACATTGTGGTGTGGCTGAGGTAGTGATGATGATGTTTTTGTTAGTTGGCGGTGTCGAGGTGTTCAGTTTTCGCTCGCTTACTCGCCTACAGTTGCTTCCATTTTAATTTGTCGGATTTTTCTTTTTTGTTTTCTTCTGTTCCATTTTATAGACTTTGGGTTGTTTTGTAATCTTTGTAAATAATGCTTCAAGTTTTAGTGCATTTTGGTTTTAAAGTTTATTTTTTCTTTTAACTCAATTTGTAATAAAAATTGAGTTTTTTTTTGTCTATCATTTACATGCATTCATTTGTTTTCTTAATTGAGGTCATCTCTGATAATGACCCATTCTTATTGTTTCGTAAATTTTTTAAGAATTCCAAACATGTTTTTGATATCTTTATTTTTATTGAATTGTTTTGTATTGAATATCATTTAAATTCGAAACAAAGACAAAGAAATTAAATAATAATTTTCTTAATATCTTTGGGCGCAAATGTTTACAGTACTCGACAAACTTAAATCTATATAGATATAAAACATAAAATCTGGGAATTTTTTTTTTTAAACTTCTTTTTATAATGAAAAATGGTACGAATCTGTAAGAAAAAAACTTTAAGGCCTGTTTGTATATTAAGAAAATAGTGTAAAGGACAAATACTTTCGTCATTAATATATGCAAAACAAAAAAATCTTAATTTGGATGTCATTTAGAGGATTTTGATAATACACAAACTAGTTGTAAAATTCCCTAAAAAAAACTTTTAATAAAACATATTCGCTCCAATATTTAACCTAAAATTTTTTTCTGAGGAATTCTAATACTTTTTTTTGCTTCCCAAATCGATTGAGTTTTTGTAGAAAATCTTTCCAGTGTAGGGATTATTACCGAAGATTAAAGTCCTGAAACGAAAAAGTTCCGAACATTTTTAAAGCCCATTTTTAACTCCTAAAAATTAGATTAGATCCACAGATCAAGTTATGTAGACAGGTATTTTTTTCTAGCCTTTATACGATTTATAAGAATTGTAAATTTGCATTTACCTTTGTAAAAAATTTTGAATGTCGCGCACACCTCGAAAAAATACAAAAAATATGATATCCCACCCAAAGAAAATAAAATTTGTTTGTTTTATGGTTAAGGGGGCTGTTTCCCTCGAGCACCATGGCTCTAAAAATTGCTATGCGTACTTCCATATGAGTATGGCTGGTCAAACGAAAAAACAATTTCTCAGGATTTCAAAAATGCATTTTGTGCATTTAAGTGTGGTTTTCACTATATCCATTTTATTCCCCCTGGGAGTCTTAAGTAACACCGTTATCTACTTATGCTTCAGTATGTGTACTTACAATTTAACAATTACAAGTGTGCTTTTGTTTGAAAACAATTAAAATTTTAAAAAGAAATTTTATTATATACTTACATTCTATAAAAGTCACGGAAATCAATTTCTTCTAATAAAGAAAACACATAAAATACATAAATGGGTTTTTGTTAAGCGGAGTATACACGAAGGAACATTCGTGAAAAATTACCATTTTTTTAACAAATGTTCATTTGTGTATGTCAATGTGTCGTGTTGACATTCGTGTTATCAAAATTTTTTGATATTTTGTGTTTCCAAACTCAATTTTTCATTGTGTGTGTCGATGTTACTGTTTTTGTTGTGTTAGTTCATTGAGAGCAGTCATTCCGTGAGGTGTTTTTATAATTAAGCATTTAAGAAAATGAAAATGACGACAATTTTAAATAATGAACAATGGATTAATTTTATAAATGAATATATTTGCGAGAATTATGGGACCTAAAATGTGATAGCTAAAAAAATAAAACTAAAAGAACAGCAGCATGTGAAAAATTAACAAATTAATTAATTTGATTTTTTTACGCGCATATTTGATGTGATCGGTTCAAAAAACAAACAGAAATGATGTTTCGTTTGAGATTTTGTTGTGGTATCGTCTGTGGTATCGTCTGTATAATAAATGAAAAAAATAGAAACACATATTCTGTGACGAATGTTCCTCGTGTGTAGGCAGCTTAAGGATTAAAAAAAAATAAAACTGGATATAATTCTCCGGCGGATTTGGAGGGTGACACTTATAGAAATATGGCAGGTGTAACAGAGGTGTAACACCATAATTTCCTAAAAAATAAAAATTTTCTAAAAAAATAGTCCGATTTTTTTTAAGTTATTCTTGCAGCGCTACAAATAAAAAACTCTTCACTTTCGCCTCTATATTATGTACAGTAGAGCGTACCACCTTACAGACAAAAAAAAGTGCGCAGTACACCCTCCAATATGAAGTATTTTTGCAAGGAGGTTTCAAAAAAATTTTTTTGTTTTTGCCGTACGTAGGGGTCGTTATTTTACATTTTTCGTTATATCTTATATATGCATTTACAGTCGGATATTAAAGTACATCGATGTTTTTCTCTCGAGGAGGCCAGTGTTTTGCTCTAAGGGCCATTGACCTCAAGTATCCCGTTTTAGTTGTTACCCACCAAATTTTAGTTGCTACAACCCTAAAATACAACCCTAAAGTCAGAAAATTAAAACTCGCAAAAAATCATTAAGCTTTTGCTAAGGAAGTTTTTCGCTAAACCCAGTAGAATTTTTTTTTAAATATTGGTTGCCAAACCCCTGCGTTCGGCAAACAATTTTTTTTTTCAAATTGCCTTGCAAAAATACTTCATATTTGAGGGTGTACGGCGAACTTTTTTTTGCGGTACGGTCTAATGTAAAGATATGCCTATTGTAGGATGTTTTCTAAACTTAGGTGATTTTTCTAGATGAAGTTTTGCGTCAGACGAACGAAAATACAGTAGCAAAATGCATGTAGTCGTTCGTCTGTAGAAACCTCCCGTTAACGCTAATACGAGTATTAACAATTTTTATATTCAGTTTTGCTGTGGTTACATGACGTCTACACGACACATACAATTAATGTTAAAACATAAAAATTACATGCAAAACAATAACACAAAAAATGTTTCTTGGATGTACATATTTTTCGTGTTTTAACATTGATTTTATGTCTCGTGGAGACGTCAAGTTAAGAAAATAATGACGATAATGATGATGACATTTCAAGAAAAAATTACATTACAGCAGTGAACAATAACAATTTCCCCTTATATCACACTCAACTTATCACCCACTCTCCGATAATTGAGTGATTTTTGTTTTCTTTCTTGATTTGAACTTTAATATAAGCATGAGTGCATTTTAACATTTAATTACGTGCTATACACTGTGGTGAATATCGTCAAGTTTCTTTGTGTGCTTTGTTGTTGCTGTGCTGGCTGTGGTGTATATGCCATGTTATTATTAAATAAATGATTGTGTTGTGTGTATGTTTACGGACTGATACCTTCTCACATATTATTTCGTTTGTTACATTATTGTTGTTGCTGTATTTTGCTGCTTTTTGTTAGCCAGCCAACACTTTTTCATATGAATTTTCAGTTTTAGTCGAAAACGAGTGCTTGGAGACTTCACATATTGGAGGATCAAATCCACGTTATAAAGTTGATTTTTTGAATAAAAAAAATACTACTGATTGTGTACTTTCTTCTTGGGTGATTTAATTTTTTATTATTTAAAAAAGAGGAGTGCAAATTTAAAAAATACTGTGACACATTTTTGGAAATTAGAGATTTTTTCTCATCTAAAAAATAATTTTCTAATAAGCAAAAAAATTTATAAAAAACCTAAATTACTTAAAATTTATATTATTAAAAAAAATTGAGTGAAAAAGTGCTAAATCTTTTAAAACAATTAAAAAACCTAAAAATTGAGTTAAAAAAAGAAATTTTTTGAAAAAAAAGTTTTGGAAATAGAAATTATATGAAAATTTCAATAACTTCAGTAAATCTATAATAAAAACTAGAAAATTTACAAAAAAAATATCGTATGTGAAATTATAATTTTTCAAGACAAAGAAACACATCAAGTGAATCACCACTTTTTATAGATTCTCATTTAACAAAAAGGAGACGAAAACGAGCAAAGAAACAGGATATTTTTTTTTTATAAGAAAAGGATTAAGGAAAAAAAAAAATAATTGTGATATATTATTTTTTTTGTGAATTTATAGAAATATTGAGTGCAATTTTTTCAACTTATAATTTAAATACCAATTTAAACAAAAAAGGATAAAATTTACTTAAATTAATCAAAACCAAAAGTGACAAATTTAAATAAAAAATTCAACTGTGTTTATAAAACCTCCATTGAATTTTCAATAAGGATACGCCTACATCTGTGATTAAATATTGGGATTATTTCAAACAACAAGGATTTAAATTCTTATCACTTTAAAAATGTAAGTTGTGGTTATGGTGATTTTTTTAGAGAAATTTCTATAATTTTTAAGTGTTGGTTAACGTTTCCTCCTTTTAATATATTTTATAAAATGCAAAGCAATGTTGTCAAGTTTCTAATCATAACTTTGTGCTCTTGTTTTTTAACATTTATCTTATGTTTAAACTCTGCTCTTTTGTTTAAGTACCTATGACGTTATGCATTGTTGCCGTTTCATTTTGTGTGTTGTTAACTCTACCATAAACGTAGACGAAATGAAAAGTATCATAAAACAACCCACCATAATAAAATCTACCATTTTGTTGTAGTAAAATGACAATACCAAAAATACTAGCAAATCAATTGCATTTTTTGTTTTTTCTATACAAAACTCGTGATACGTAAAACGCAACTACGTAATTAAATTTTTTTTTTTAAATAATTGTTTAAAAAATTAAGTCTTGGACTTAATTTTTAAAATTTGTTACATACATTTTTATAAATTTTCTTTTAAACAAATTTCAATATTTTTAAAATTCCAATTAAAAATTTTTTATTCTGATTTCTTACTTCACTTTTTTATACATTAAATTGAATAAAAAAACCATGCATGATTTGCTAAAATTTAGAGAGAGTTTTCTTGTTTAATTTGTTACTCTTTAAAATTTTTCGTCTATACTATAATACTCTCTGTATTTTTATTATTTGCATTTCCATTTTTTTGTAGTGTGTTTTTTACCAATTCTCTTTTTACTTTTATTACTTCTTCTCTAGTAATATGAGGCTCTTAAAAGTCCCATGCTGTTGTCTAGAAAGGGAAGGAAGGCTTACAATATATGTATATTTTTTTCTTTATAAAAATTTTATTTATTTTTCTTTCAGTTTCCTATCGAAATTTTTTGCATTTTCTTTTATATTTGCTGTTCATTTGTGTACGTACTTGGTTTTTACTCATAAAAGAGAGAAAGTGTGTATTGAAGTGTTTTTACACTGTAAGAAATATTTGATGCCTAGGAATTAAAATTTATGAGTTGAAAAAAAAAATTAATATTACGAACAATCTCCTTAAAGTCATAAATTTTTGTAAACTTAAAGCGAATATTGCCAAAGTTTACTAAAAAGTTCCTTTAAAATCATAAAAATATAGTATTTTGCGACCTTTGGATAAAATCCATAAATTTGTGATGCATTATTATTCTATAACAGAGTTTGTCGTATTGTTCCCAACGAAAATACCTCTGACTCTCCCAGCAAAATCTTTCATTACCAAATAAGTGGTTATATAATAGAAATTAATAGCTCCGCACAACTTATTTTTTGGCGTCTAAACTTATTATTTTTGTTTGGCGTGGTCGTTTTTATAAGTAGCCACGCTTTCCCGCTCGCTTACGAAAAAATGAGAAATAAGTAGTTATGAGGTTTTGAATAATAAGCGGTTACACACATGCTTACAAAAAGTTGAATTATAAGTGGTTATCAGATTGCTTACTTGATTCTTAAAAATAAGGAGTTAGGCAAATACTATTAGCTTAAGGAAATAAATTCAGAAAAATTTAAGTTTTAGTTTTAGGACACCCCAGCAAGATATTGGTAATGACACCTCATTGCTGTCTGCATTACCAATAATGATATGTCATTACCTTTTGCATTATTTTGTAATATAAAATAATGACTTCCTAATAACGGCCTATTGTAGTCATTGCTTTTAAATATAAAATAATGACTTACTCGCAATAGTTTAAATAAGTACTTTTTACAAAGTTAAATTTTATACATTTATATTTATTACATGTAAATATGTTTTGTGTTAAAATTTTTATGATGAGTACTAAAATTACACATTAGCAAACACTTTAATTTCTCTGAATGTATTTCCTGAACCTAATAGTATTTGTGTAACTCCTTCTTTTTAAGAATCAAGTAAGCAGTCGGATAACCACTTATAATTCAACTTTTTGTAAGCATGTTTGTAACCACTTATTATTCAGGATCTCATAACTACTTACTTCTCATTTTTTCGTAAGCGAGCGGGTAAGCGTGACTACTTATAAAAACGACCACGCCAAACAAAAATAATGAGTTTAGACGCCAAAAAATAAGTTGTGCGGAGCTATGAATTTCTATTATATAACCACTTATTTGGTAATGAAATATTTTGCTGGGACGTCATACAAATTTAAAGATAAAACATATTTACATATGTGACGCGCAAAATAGAAAGGGACCTAAGGATAGAAAGGGACCTAAGGTCGGGAGAGCATGGGATCGGTCTCATTCAATGCTCAGATGTTGTCCACAAAAAAAAAAAAAAAAATTGATTTTTTTACCCTTAGGTCCCTCTCTCTATGCGCTGTCACATATAATAAATAAAATTTTTATAAAATTTAACTGTGTAAAAAGTACTTATTTAAACTATTACGAGTAAGTCATTATTTTATATATATAGAAACAATGAATACAATAGGCCCTTATTAGGAAGTCATTATTTTAAATTATAAAATAATACAAAAGGTAATGATTCATCATTTTGGGTAATGCAGATAGTAATGAGGTGTCATTACCAATATTTTGCTGGGCTATAATAATATTTTTTTTGTAATGAAAAATCTGCCATCATTTTTGAATTCTGTAATATTTATCTATTTAAAAATAATTTTATAGCTTTCCTTTAATTTATCTACACTAAAACAAACGATACATAATATATACAAATCCTTTCGTATATTGCACGAAATCTTTTGTTGTTTCGCTCCT
The DNA here is from genome assembly GCA_949987735.1 of Leucophora obtusa. Taxonomy (NCBI): domain Eukaryota; kingdom Metazoa; phylum Arthropoda; class Insecta; order Diptera; family Anthomyiidae; genus Leucophora; species Leucophora obtusa. Next base: position 46,697,508 of record OX465295.1, read on the forward strand.
CGAAAGTCTTTTGTAAAATGCAGAAAATTCCCGAAATTATGTATCAAAAAATTTACTATATACACAAAAAGAATTTTCTTGGAAGAGTTTTATAGAAATTTTTCCTTAAACTAATAAAGTTTTCTTCATAAGCAGATGAAAAATTTCTTTAATTTTATGAAAAAGTTCCATATTTTCAATAAAAATAGTTTTAATATGGCAAGTGATGAAAATTGATCGATATCAAATCGATCGTTTTGGAAATTTGAATTCTTAATTATTTTTAACATTTATTAATAGCATGCAGATAATTCTCTCTGTGTACAGTAAACTCTAGATAATCCTAATGCCGTTAATCTGAACTCCATATTCATTCTATAATCCGAATTGACTATAACTTTTTCATCAAAACTTGTTATATGGTTCTTGATTTTGGTGTATGAATCAGTGCTGCCACAAGAAAACAGACCTGGTGGAGTTCAATTACATTTTGTGATTAATTACAAATATTTAAAATTGTAATAAAAAAAAAACAATTACATGTAGTTGCAATTGATAATCCCCAGGTCTGCAAGGAAAATTAAAAATTACATATAAGAGCTCGTAATGTTTAACGGTGTTATGTATAATGTTTCTAAGCAGTTTAATTAAACGTTTTTAAGCTAATTTGGCAAAAAAAGTATGCATAATCCCTTTAGTAACTACAAATTTAACAATCTGTTAAAGTAGGGTAAAGCCAGAAATAAGAATTTTATAAAATTTGGAAAATAAAAGTCTCAGTTGAAACCATAAGTCTTGAGTTTATATCTATTTAATTTTTTGAACGGTCATCCTCCCAAGAATATCGTCGACCGGCCTGCAAAATGTCACATGTGTTTTTTAATAGATTTTAAGGGGAGCGAAAAAACTGTTACAAAATCTAAATCTAAGATATTTTATTGGCATCATATGCCTTAATGATTCACGACCTCATTTAGTAAAATCACCATTAAAGCATATGATGCCAATAAAATATCTTAAAAGTAGATTTTGTAACAGTTTTTTCGCTCCCCTTAAAATTTATTAAAAAACACATGTGACATTTTCTATCTAACAAATTAAAAAAATCTGGAACAATTGCACTATTTAAGCCTTTTTTCATTAAATTTTTACAAATTGGTGTACAAATAAAATACAGACACAATAGTGATGTTGCTTTAATCAAAACATAATCGTCATTCGAATACATTCAGTATTCGAAATATTAAACTGTCTTTAAAATATTATTTTGAACTATTACATAACCAAGATATGTATAAAAATTATTTTTGTCATGTTTTGATTTATTATAAATTATTTTTATTGATAAAATCTTCAAACCAACATTATTCACCTATGATTAACGAGTCAATCGTTTACTAACTTTATGAATCACTAGGAATTTATTTTAAAGTGGAGACACATTAAATAAGGGCGTTGCCAGAATAAAACGAGAAATTAACAAACTATTACTTAACGATTATGCATGACATTTTTTAATAAACGTTTAATAAGGAAAATTAATACTTTAGCAATTCTATTCCTTAACGGAAAATTAAGAAAAGTTTATGCATTAAAGTCTAACATGTTTATTCACAAAAAACTTTTTGTTTCATTAGAGGATAATTGAACGATTTTTGTTGTTGTTTTGCACGTTAATTTGTTTTATTAAGCTCTAATAAAATTTAAAAAAATTTTGTGAATACAAGCCTAAGCCATTAACGACCAAATAAAAACTGGCGATTAAGAACTGCTTAAACTAATTGATGAAATAAATTACGTTAAATTTGAATATAAAATGGAGAAAAATCATTTAAAATTTCTAATATCCTTTTTCAGGTTATATCCCTAAATGGGGACAATGGCCAGAAGTGATATGGAATTGTTTACCCAGCGAATTGATGATATTCTTACATTTTCAATTTTTATTCTCTGTAATTTACTTGTATGGTTTCAAATTAAACGGAAAACATTAATTTAACAATTAAAAGATCAACTATACATACCTTCATACAATTTAAAAGTTTTATCATTATTTTAAGCGTACATACATTTATCTGCTGGCTTCTCAACTTTTAGACTGAATTTGTCATAATTTTCACTCAAAGTTTCTGTTCCTACACGTCCTAACAATATTTTTATTCCTTCCAAAAAGTAGGAATTCTCGATGTCCTCAAAATAGGCATTTGCTTGAGCAATAATTTCATCGTTGGAGCTAAATCTCTTTCCAGCGAGACATTTCTTTAGGTTTGGAAATATAAAATAGCCACTGGAGGCTAAATCCGGTCTTGATGAAAAATAACTTTTTTCGTAGCCAAATGGGGTCGTTGAATCGGTCCAATAATTTGGCATAATATTAGCCGTTTATTGTTTTTCCCTTTTGAAAGTAATCGATGTGGATTATTCCGCGTGCATCTCAAAAAACTGTCGCCATGGCCTTGTTGGCCGAGAAACCCATTGCTTGGTCTCCGGTGTATTGTAATGGACCTATGTTTCATCCACAATTACAAAACGCCGCAAAAATTCATTCGGTATTGCGGTTAAATAAATCCAAACAGTCCTTTGAAGTTGTCACACGATTGCGTTTATATTGAATTGAGAGCAAACACGGCACCCATCTTACGGATATCTTTCTAAAACCCAACTGATCATTTAAAATCGAAACCACAGTGCTACATGAAATGCCTTTGCATCAACAATCTCACGCACTTTTAGATCGGCCAACACCATATCGTGAATTTTTTCGATATTTTCGGTTACTGTACTAGTACTTGTGCGACCACAACAAAACTCAGTAAACCGCCTTTTTACCCATTGAAATTGATGGTGCAGAGTACCCATAGTACTTACCAAGCTTTTCCTTGGTCTGAGCGACGGTTTTTTTTTTCTTTCGCAAAAAGTAATGTTTGATGAGCGCTCGAAATTCACTTTTTTCCACTTTTACAAAAATTTACGAGGTTGTATGCTTTGAACACCTGTTTGACAGTAGTCTATTAACAGATGGTACAGTGTTGCATTTCATGTAACTACAATATTTTTGTTCCATTAGATTCAGAGGAAGTCATTTGGATTTCGTAATACACTTAAAATAATACGTCAGTAGAAGAATCTGTAAAACGGCGTTCAGATCGATTTGACTAGTTTTTAACAAATTTGTTTTTAAACAAAGATTTTAGTTATCTTCCTTTAACACAATACTAAACATCCTCAGTACTTTAATTTTGAGTGTTAATTTTCAAAATTATTTATAGCTAAAAACCAGTTCTATAACTGGTTCTAGAACCGGTTCCAAAGTAACCTGTTCTAGTTTGGAGGTAAATAATCTCTAGCTTTTGGGACAAAATCAAACAAAAATCACCGATGATGAAAGATAAAATAGAACAGCTTGCATGCAAGTACAATTTGTTCTACAACCGGTTCCTTGCATCCGACAATTTCCCTGGTATAAGAATAGCTCTTTGATATACATTTTAGTTGATACCCAAATTGCAACTTTAAAAGAATTATGTAAAATGACAAGTCCCTATAAAAATATTTGGAATACCCCAACAATTCTAATAATTTATTTTGCTGGGATATATACGCTGTAAAGTTTAATTTTTAACATAATTTGTGCGACTTTTTTTAACAACTTTCTAAAATTAAGTTAAATTATGTCCAATACACGTGGCATAAATAAGTTCAAAGTCTTTTTGTTAAAAAAACAACCTTGATATGTTTATAATCTTATCGACTTAAAATAAATCTATAAAAATTTTAATACACTTTAAAATTGTCTATTAAATTGTATTAAATAATATAATAAAGAAAAATATTAATAGCAAATATAAAAAACTCAATTCAATTAGATTTAATTTAATTCAGTAGAAAATACTAGAAAAATATTCAGAAATAGAAAAATTGTTATATAAAATTAAACAGCGCGTGTTTGAGCTTTTTTATTTTATTATTATTATTTGCATTTAATTCAAGGAATTTAGTATTATTTAGTATATCACAAGCGTTAAATAAATTATAAATTATGTATTTTAATTTTTTTTTTATTATAACACGTTTGACAAAAACAAGAAAGATTAAAAAAAAAAGATAATAATGTTGGCGTTTGAATATAGAAAAATATGTATAAATTACGCATTTTTTAAAATAAACAAAAAGAAACGCAACAAATAGAGGTTTTTGTTTATTTTATTAAATGAAAAGTATTGAAAAATTATGATGTAATTTAAAAAAATTTATGACGAAAGTTATATAGAACAAAAATATTGTGTGTTAAAAAAGTTTATTATCTGTTGATTAAATTATTTTTTTTTGTTTTGTATTTATTTTGGTGGTGTAAATGACCTTAATTTTTTTTTACAGAGGAATATAAATAAAGATAAAAATAAACGAGAAAATTTTGTTTCAACCACATTTTAGTTTAAATTTTGTTGACCTCAGAAAAATTCGGTTAAACAAAATGTCATTTACAATTTAAAACAATCTTTTCCGCTAAAAATACTAACATTTTTGCAATACTTATTGTAGATTTCTTTAGGCTCCAGGATGGGCGCCAAACTTAGTCGATGGGGTTAAATTAAAAAAATGTAACTCTAAATCTTAAAAATAAAATTACAATTCTAAAATAGTACAATAAAAAGTTAAAGCCGGGCATACCGACTATATGATGCCCTACACAAGTTTGTTTGAAGGTCAATTAGTGTTTCGATGCGAAATTTGAATGGGCTGGACTTGTGTCGAAATATGTCTATAAAATGGAAAAAAAATAGAAAATCAGTAAGAAAGTATGTTTTTTCTAATGTAGTAGGCTTTGTCCTTGGGGGCCATTGGGGTCAGCGTATAAAATTTTATTAAAATATCTTTATATTTGTGACCTGTAGCGTGCGAAAAGCATTTAGTAATTGGCGTGCGAAAAGTAACGTCAATACTACAATGCTACACAAACAGGCGGGAACTTAGTTTGCCAAAGTACTTAGACGTGAAAAGTTTCTGCACGAACAGCGTCAGCGTCAACCACTGAACGTGCTCGAAAGAGTATCACATACTATGCCTGAGGTATTATTTCGTCTTCGAGCCGTTAAAAGATTCTTGCGAACCTCGATTTAATTAAATCAGCGGGTCCGGATGTTATACCAGCACTGGTACTATGCTCCTCAACACTATCACGTTCATTTCCAAGCCTCTTTAGTACGTGGTACCGCATGGGTATCTTTCTATGATGTTGGAAGGTTGCCAATCCCCAAAAAGGATGCGGGGATTCTGCTCTGTACTCTCGAATTTCATGAAGAGCGTGGTTAACGTACATCTTGTTAATTATCTTGAGTCCAATTTACTTCTTAATGATCGACAGTATGGCTTTCTAAGAAGAGGTTCTAAGGTTGAACTGATAGCTTTTCTTTCGGTGCGTTGGAATCGGTCTATCCACGAATTTTGTAAAAGTAAAGTAGTTATTTTGGCAAGAAAGTCTTGTGCAGGTTGGGGTTGAAATACAGATCTTGAATGACACACTCGATCAGCACCTGATGAGTGTGAATAGGGTCGATTTTAATTTACGCAAAAAACAATGTTGTTTGTTGACCGTGAGCTTGTCAACGGCTTCGAAGTCTATTTTGGAGCTTCTGGACCGTGTGTAGAGGAGGGTGTTGGTGCTCATTAATGACAGTACACACAAAAAATTAAAAACGAGTTTCAGTTACGAAATTGATAATATCAATTATATTTTAATTGATTTTGTTCTTATAACGCAAATGATACTATCAATTACTGAAACGTGTGTATGATTATTTAAAACAAACAATTCAAATATTTAACTGATTCAATGAAATATTTGTTTAAAAAATTTTTATTTTAAACAAATCTTTCATTAGATGATTTAATGCTAATTTTGTGTGTAGGGTATCCAGCTACATTAATTCATCGCTGGAATGTGCGTTCTATCGATTCCATCATGGGAAATGTTCTGCTGAGATAAGTAAACTCATCCCTGGGGCCCGTATTCGGAACACACGTTTGCCTAGTAGACCTCATCCGCTTATGGTCGATTGCCCATTGGATTGCACAACGCATTACAGAGAAAATTCATTCATTAGTCGAACTAATATGGAAAATGGAATAAACTCCCCGTAGATGTTACAACATAGAGAAATTTAAATCAAATTTCCACAAACTATTTCCTCTTTCTTCCTTTCCAAAACCTCTTTTACTGATATCAACACAATTCACTTTTTTTTAAGTGGAGCCCAGAGTGTTGATCTAAATGAACAACACAAGCCTAAGAACCAATTTTGGCGAGCTTTTTACGGACATTATGTTTAAGCATGGATTGATTTTAACCAAACTCAAGAGGCTTTGTTGCATGTGAATCGGTGTACCAAATTTCATTAAAATTTCTTCATATTTGCTACCTGGAGCGTGAGAACATACATAGGAGACAATTTTTGAGGGATCTTTATACGGTCACCAGGTTTAGACATGGGCAGACTTTAACCAAAATCAATAAGCTTTGTCATTGGAGCGATATAAATCGATGAACCAAGTTTCATCAATATATCTTGATATTTCCGAACTGTAGCATGTAGAATGCGTGGGCAAACCGACAGCCAGAAGTCAGCCAGACAGACAGACATCGCTAAATTAAATCAAACTGATTATAGGTTGATTGGTGTACTAAAAGGAGGGTCTGGGCCTTTGGTGTTACAAATATCAGCACAAATTTAATATACCCCGTCCACATAGTGATTTTTTAAATATGTATGTTCTAGCTTTCGTTTTGGCGCCCAACGTGTTGCTCTTAAACAAGAACTAGCAAAACAGCTGGATAGAGATTAACAGCTTTTAAACTAAAAATTCTTGATTTCACAATTTTTAATAATAGAAATTGTAACAAATGTTAAACATTCATTGAATACATTGATTTAACAATTATTTTAAATACAAAATTAAATTTACTCCTAATAAATCAATGTTATAAATTCTATTGCAGTAAAAGACTGAATTAAAAAATTGACATCAATTCGCAAATAAAAAAAAATTTGATTCACGAATCAAAAAATATGGTAATAATTGGCGCAAATTATCTTCATATTTTTTTGATTCGTGAATTTATAAATCACCTTTTTTTAATCATCATTGAAAATAATTTTTTGAATCAATTTTTCAAAGCTCAGATTATATGTTTGTTGTCTGAATGGCGCGCAGCGTAAGGCTTTGTTGATATCATTGAACAAGTTTACCAGAGAAATCCGCTACCAATATTAAAATTGATATGATGTAGCACTTTATGATTACCTTAATCTGGTGAACGATGTTACTTTTGTTTTAAAATAAAAATATTTGTAGTTTTCTTTAATTTTCTACATTTTTTTCTTTTATATAACTATTATTAGAGGTTTTCATATAAATTCGTATTCTACTCATGAACGGTGTAAACCTGGTTTAATGTCAAACTCCATAAATAAAAATATAGCTTGTATTTATACAGGGTTTACAAGGAATTTAAGAGTTATAATGACTACCCCTATTATATTTAAACTTGTATATTCTTCTTAAAAAATAAAATACAAACGACAGCTATAATGTGTCACTAAATGATCACAAGTAGTAGCATACAATTTTTACGCTACCAAAATCAGGAAACGCTACCTCAACATGTTAACTTAGCGGTAGGTAATCAAATTGTTCGGAATGTTGAGTAGCAGATTTTTAACAGTTGAGCGGCTGATAAATGTAGCCATTGTCATACTTTTGTAGTATAGAATATTTCTTCATAAAATGTTAAATTACTACATAAGATTTGTCACTTAAAAAAACTGAATATTTATTTTTAAATTCTACGAAGTTTTTATTTAACCAATAGTGATTCATGCTAAACATTACACATATTTCTAGAATATACTAAAAATATTATTAATTTACTGCAATATAATCGTGATATTCATTTTTTGTTTTCTTTTGTTACTTTAATCGTCTTAAGCAGGGTTGGCAAGCGATTTATATGGTTAGTGAAACTTTATAACGATACTTTAAAATTATTGGTATTTTAAGCAACATATTTCGTTATTTTAGGGTTAACGATATTTTAAGTTATTTCGTTTTAAGGTTTACGATTTCCATTTGAAAAGTGTTAAATCGGTAATGGTATTTTAGGTTTAGCGCTTCCCAACCATGTATTTAAGAAAATGTATACATACATATAAATTAATACACAATAATGAATCATATTGTTTTTCATACACCACATAAATTTCCTAGAATTTTTGGTTTTTATATATAACAATATATGTACTACAGTCGTACCCGAAAAGCATTAGCGAAATATTTTTTTTTGCGAATTTTTTTTCTTTTAGAACTGATTTTTTACACCTTCTAAATAAAAAAAGACCTATTTTTTTCGAAAAAAAGAAACAATATTTCATGCGAAAAATTTAACTAAAATTCTTTTATTTTATTTATAAAAAATATAAAATGAGTTGTTTTTTTTGAGTAAAGAAACTCATTACAGTAATCTATCTATGCAAATTGGAGTTCAACTCTAATACTATTAAGATAAATTATAATTTATTTTTGCTGTAATAAAACACCTCTAAAAACCTTTAAATACATAAATCGCTTGTGGTTTGTTACACTAAGCAAAAAAGTCATTACTTATTTTTAATTTGTTAATTAAAAGGTTTTCTCGTTGATTTTCATTTAAATTTGACAACTATAAGAAAATTGGCAACCTTGCTATGTAATTGGTAAAAATGTTTTAACCAAATATTACACAAGAAGATTTTTCTATATACAAAATTGTAAATTGCAGTTTTAGAGAAAAAAATATAAAATAAAATAAAAAAGGGTGAGTCAATGGCATTAGGCCAATAAAATGTAAATAAAGAATTTGTTTATATTTATTTTCACTACAATATTGCAATGTATGTATATAAAGAAAAATAATGCCAAGAAAATAATTTTAAATAAATATACTTTAAACAAAATAATTAAGATAAAACTATAATAAAATTTCAATATACGGAATCCGCACATGTAAGAAAGTAATTTGTAAATGAGATGAGACATTTTTACTTTCGTCTAGGTATTTAAATATTTAATAATTTTATGACGACTATAAAAAACACTTATTTGACATAGTTTACATATTTGTGATTGAGGTAATAAATTTATGTTTGAATCTATAGGCCAGTTTTTTTTTTGTTGTCTTAAATAGATATTACTTAAGTAATAAATTTTGTTTGAAAATTTCATATTTAAGTAAAAATTCAGTAAAACTCGTTTTAGTCCGGACTATAAAATTGGCTGTGAGAATTTTTCAATAAATATTTTTCCGTCTCATTTTCCAAGTAATTTTTATAACTAAAGAGTGCGCCATTAAAAAATTTAACGCAGAAAAGTTTTGCTCGTTTTATGGCATTATCGTTCTTCCCACCGTTAGCTTATCCACCTTTTTGGCTTTGGTTTCGTTCCTGGGTCATTTTGCTTTACCTTTCCAGGGGGGTTACCGCGTAACTCAATTGGAAAAAAAATTTTCGAATTCGTAAATTTTGTACCTTTCGTAAAAAGAAAAGTTTTAGCAAAAATCTTACTTTTTGAATATTTATGTGTAGTGTACAAGGTTTAGGATAAAAATAAATTAAAAAGTAGAATTTTTATAAAGAATTATATTTTTACCAATATTTGCAAGATTTACGAATTCGAAATTTTTTTTCGAATCGAGTTACGCGGTTACCCCCCAGGCTTTCTTTCAATTATTAGCAAATAGATTGCCTGGTCACGCGTACATCTGTTGCAATTTTTTTTTTATGAGTTCACAATGGATTATTTGAATTATTTTTTTTGTGCACTTTGATTCTTCATTGTAAACTAATAAACCACTCGGATTTGACAAAGAAATTTTGATCAAGAAAAGTTATTTAAATTAAAGGTGGAACAAGTTATTCCAAAAAAATGTGTGTTGCATTAACGGCGCATTTTTAATTTACGTAATGGAAATTTTGTTCTAAAATCCAAACCCATATTCTAGCATCGGCATATGGCAACACATGTAAGAGCAAATATACATATTTCAATTTGGGTATTGCCAAGAAGGTTATAAGACTAGGATATACAATCAACAAGCACGAAAACGCCTGTATAATGGCCATGGTGGCACACACGAAAATATGAAAATTTTCGCAAAAAAAAAAAATTTTAAATCTGAATAAAGAGGAGAAAAAATCTCTAAGTTATGAGAAAAAAAAAAGAAAAATATTTCTAATATCAGAAATTAAAAATTATGAAATATATGAAATTTAAAATTTTTGAGAATGAAATTTAAATTTTTTTTATATTATTTCATATTTTAAATTTTGTATTTTTTTCAAACTTTTATTGTAATTTTTAGTTTTTGTCATAATATTCTGTTCGATATCCGGTCCGGTGTGCGGTCCGATAGCGATTACATTTCTTAGCTTTATAGGCTTCTTGGTATTGCTATAATTAAGTGAGATGTTTTACATTACATTTTTCTGTTGTTGAATAAAATGAATTAATGAAGTGATAGACGGGCCAAACACTAATTACATTTTGCTTCCGGAGAAGGAAAAAACTAGAAACAGCCATGAAGTTGTTCCTTTACCAGAAATTAAAAAATCTTGTTTCCGACTGGGGCGGACAATGTAATTTCACTTTTTATAGTAATAATAAGGTTGGATAATGCCAAAAATTAATGGACTTAAGGAATCCTACACTGAGAGAATTGCAATATCTGCATGATATTAATGAATATTTGCATAGAACCTGGAACTCGTCCATTGAAATTTTTCACTAAATTAATGAAATTTTTCATAAAATATTGTGCAAAATTTCATTTTATGTATTAAAAGTTTCGTAGTTTTAATGAAAAAATTTCATTAAAACTTGATTGATAAAATATATGAATATTTTTTTTTTATCAAATTTAAGAAATTTTTTCATTTATTTTTAGAAAAATTTCATTAAAACTCGTCCAGCAAAATTCTCTCTGTGTATAAAAACTATGACAGACGTATGAATATATTAACTGTTAGTAGCAAAGGGTTCAAATTTAAACAAGATATATTAAAGTTACGCAGATTCAAATATTTGTAATGTTGGCGCATTTTCAATTAAACTTTTCGGCTGAAGCCGATAGTGACGGAAGCGCTTGTGGCTAACAAAAATCTTCTCGGCGGCGGCTTGTATCTTTCGGCTATTAATGTTTATTTTTTTTGCCGACACATTGCATAGATATTAATTAATATTATTTAATGAGTGGAAATATGTATTTATTATTTATTTTTTACTAAAAGAGTCATAATACGAGGATAACTATTTATATTTTGAGCCTAACAATGAAAAAACTGAAATGTGTTATTGAAAATGCATCTACTTTTTTTCGAAATATTCTCCTTTACGATCTATACAATTCTGCATGCGTTCGAACCACTTGTCATAGCGAGACACCTCCAAAACATGGGTTTTGAATGCATCTACGGCTTCTTCTGCTGACGAAAATCTTTGTCCACTTAGTTTATCTTTGATGTGCGGGAACAAGAAAACCTCAAGTCTGGGCTGTACGGCAGATGACCCATTAATTCGATCTTTTGAGTGCTCAAAAAGTCACTTGTTTGAGCCAATGTGTGTGAGCTCGCGTTGTCAAAGAAGAATTATCCATTTTTGGGGGTTGGTTTTTCTCAATTCTCCAAACATTTCTGGCAAACAAATGGTGGTGTACCATTCAGAATTAACTGTTCTACGTTTTTCTAACGGCACTGTTGCCACATGACCAGTTTTTACAAAAAAAACAGGCGACCATTTGTTTCGAAGTTCTTCGAGTGCGAACAGCTTTGGTTGGATTTCGTTCATCATGAAACACCCATACACAGTCGACTGGTGTTTAGTTTCAGGCTCATATGCATAGATCCATGATTCGCCACCTGTAACGATCTTATATAGCCCGAGGATCTTTTTCAGCTGTTGTTAAGTAATGAGGAATCCAACGAGAACAAATCTTTTTTATGGCTAAATTTTGATGCAATCAATATTTTATTTATGCAGGTGGAACTTTTGCCTAAGGTAGGCTCAATCTCAGAGCATATCACATGACGATCTTGCATTATCTGTTGTTACACAATATTAATGTTTTCTGGCTCAACAACTGATTTTGGATGACCTTCTCGAAATGCATCCTGGAGCGAAAGATGTCCGTGATTAAATTTGTTTGTTATACCAGCTTTTTGCAGTTCCAAACGATGGAGCTTCATCGTCAGAAGTTGAATTTAATTTGCCTATGCACTCTTGCTTAGATAATCCACATCCATTTTTTTTTTTGCTGACACACAAATTTCACTTTTTTGTAAACAACACAAATTATGCTTAAATAACAAAGAGTTCTGAGCAAGGTCATGCTCAAAAATGTTAAACTTTCTAGTGGAAATATTAGCTGGCGCCTAACAAGTATTAAAGTGGCCAAGGCTCACAATAAAAATAGTTACCCTCGTATGTGGCACAACTGATTACAACATTCATTTCCAAGTGTTCCTAGGTACATCAAAACAGTAAGATTTATTTCTGTCACTATATTATTTTTTAAATTTACATTCTCTTTGGGCTAGATAATGTGTCATGCTTGAATACAAAAATTTGCAATCAATTGGAAACAAATTTACTTAAAAGTAGAATTTCTAAAAAACAATATTTTATTATTTAGGTCAAATAATTTCTTATGTTCTATATTTTAGTACATATGTTATCTCAAAATTTTATTTTGCAAAAAAAAAATATAAAAAAAAAACAAAAAGAATCGCAAACATTATCTTTTCAATAAAATAACTAAACAATATTGTGATGGAAAAATTCTGCTACAGTTTTGTATGCTTTCCTCATCTTCTTATCGGTAGTAGACCATAAGCCGTACGTCTAGATATGTATATTTTAGTACAGTCTTATTTTATTTTTAAACAAATAAATTTCTTTTTATTGTTATGCAATTTCGTTTAACAAAAAATAAAATCTTTTAGTACATTAGGTAAGAATTTGGGCACTCTTTCATACTATAAATTGCGTCGTTAAATAATAAAATTGAACAACATGTCAAAATTATAATATTAAGTTAAACCAACTCGTAAGCCATACAGCCAGAAAAAAAAATTTTGTTGTGTTAACTGAATTTGGCGCCAACCGTATCGTTTGGTTTTTGTTTTTATTGATTAAAGTTTTTTTTTATGGTTTATTAAACAAACTTGTGCTGTTTATAACCTCAATCTTCCAATATTTTCTTTATAACTGTAAAGAAATGTTTTAGTTTGTCTCTTTTGTATAAACTGAAAAATCATCATCTTTTTTAATATTTGTTCTCATTTTTAGATTTTTTTGATACAACATTTTAGAATATTTATTTTTCTTTAATTTTTTGTTTTTCATTCATTAATACAAAATAATATTTTTCTTGGTCACATTCATGTTGTTTGATTTGAATATATTTTTTGATTTACATATATATTTTTCAAAACGGAAGTATGCTTCAACTATTTGTAATAAATGTTTTGTAATTGAAATTTTAATATTCTTATTTATATTTTATCCCTGAATTTAAATTGAGTCTCTTTAGCATAATATTCTAGTATTTATAGTTCAAGGTATTTCTCTATTTCTAAATCGCTTGAAATATAGAACTATTAAAATTGCAAATGTTTGTTTATTTTATATTAAAAACTAAAAAAAAAAAAAAAAATTATTTACGGGATATTTACAACAATCAGGTTTCCTTTAAAGAATGGGATGCCATGCGTATTATTATATTTCCACAGAAGTGCCTTGAAAAGTCTGTAAAAATAAAATAAAGTTAAAAATAACCTTGAAAAAACTGCTGAAACTAGCAGATAATTTTTCCTAAATATTAGTAAGATAGGAACAGCAAAACTAAAACTGTTAACTATACCAAATTTTAGTTTCATTTGAATTAAATTTTAGTTAATAGAAAATAACAACTTAACCTGCCACAACCAGCAAAAAAATTTACAAGGTTTTTTTTTCGATTTTTTTTTAATGCGAAATATTTGGTATTTTTTTTAGCAAATATATTTGTTGATTTTAGCAGTATAGACTGCTAATTGCGTTCAACTAAATTTAATTCAAATATAATAAAAATTTTGTTGATATAACAGTTTGTTTTTGTTATTTTTAAATAGTCTACTAATATTTAGAAATATTCTCTTCAGATTTTAGATTTTAATTTTCAATTGACTAAAAGTTACCTTAAATACAACTAAAATTTTGTAAATTTAGCGGTTTTATTTTTGTTTTTCTACTAAACAAAAAACAAACAAACAAAAAATTATAATTTCAGCAGTTTTCTCTGCAACGTAATTATACCCTACACCACTACGTGGACAGGGCATAATAAGTTTGTGCTGATTGAACCTAGACCTCCCTTTTAGTACACCGATCGACTCAGAATCACTTTTTGTTTCGATTTAACGATTTCCGTCCGTCCATCTGTCTCTTCATGTATTCTTGTTGCGCACGCTACATGTCGCAAATCGCAAAATTAATATATTTGTATAAAATTTTGATACACATACTTATGTCTGCCCAAGGACAAAGCCAATTGATTTTGGTTAAAATTTATCCATGTGATTGACCTAGTGAACATATAAAGGTCCCCCAAAATTGGTTTACGAAAATGTTTTGATGAAATTTGGTACACTACCTCACATGGGGTCATGGACAAAACCTATTGATTTTTATTTAGAATCGGTCCATGTTTAGACCCAGTGCCCGAATAAAGGTCCTCCAAAAATGCGCCTTTTTGTACGCGACATGTCGCAAATAAATACCAATATATTTTGATGAAATTCGGCACACTGACTTATATCGGCCAAAGGACGAATCCTATTGATTTTGGTTTAAATCGGTCCATGTTTAGAACCAATGCGTGTATGAGGGTCTCCCAAAAATGTTCATGTTCTGACGCTACAGGTCGCAAATACGAAGATATTTTAATGAAACTTGGTATGCTGACTCACATATTCCCAAGGACAGAACCTATTGATTCGAGATAGGATCGGTTCAAATTTGTACCTAACGCCCAAATGGACTATATTTCTGATTTTCTCTTAAGTACCCCTAACATTAGGCAAAATCACAATTTCTTACCGTTTTATCATTCATTTTATAGACAAATTTTGCACAAGTCCATTTCAACCCATTCCAAACAATACTCGTAGTTGTTTTTTATTCGGACTTTTTAACCTCTCACCAGTGATGCAAGCTATCACAAAATTGTGGTAGCGAAGGCTAAAGCCCAAAACTATTGGCGGCAGCAGCTTGTACTAACCAAGTTACTTTAGATTTAAGAATTAAAAAAATATATATATTTCTTGGTTATATTTGCCAGACAGCACAGACGGCTTAGTCGTAAATTGGTTCGGCGTCGGCTAATTACCGGCGACTTGCATATTTAAGTCTGAGCCAGGGAACACACTTTACGGGTAATATAGCGGAGAAGTACTTAATATTTTGTATTTATTATGGCTTTAAATTCCAAATAAAATTAGCCTTCATTTAAATACTTTTGTTATAATCATGTCGGAAAATGTTCAATGGTGTTTTAAAGAGACCCCGTTGTGATCTCGAAAATTTTCATTTACGGAATTGCCTTTATAACTCCAAAATTTGTTCAAAAGTTTCAACACATTAAAACTATATTCATATAAGAGACTTAAATAAATTAATCGGGGGGTTAAACTTGCAAATACGGTCAGTGCATTAAAAATATGCGAAAAACAAATTAAAATTTTGAACCCGCTTTTTTTTCAAATAAAGAAATCCGCATATTTAGAAAGATTGATTCCACAGAACTTTTTTGACTTCAGATCAGAAATGCAAAACGATCCAAAAGAACCAAAAATTTGTGGCGGCGATGGCTTAGTCGGCTTGAACCGCTAGTACTGCACTAACCAACTTATTTAAAATTTAATAAATAAATTTAGGAAATAATTTAAATTAAATTGTTTGTCTGTTTCTATATATCGAAGGCCTCAGTTGCCAACCGTTTGAAGCCGATGAGATCGGTGGCGGCTACAAAAAGATCTCGGATGCTAAGCGGCTGGCAACTTCGTTTCGAAAAAAATATTTAAATAATTTTGAACTAAAAGTTTTTAAAATATAGAAAGCCCTATGTTTCTGAAGATAAATCTGACTGAATTTTTTACTTCAGATTCGTATTTATTTAGGCCAAAATACTTTGAAGTCGATTTTTCTTAAGTACACTCATAGAAATAAATCTGTAAAAATAGGAGAAAAAATTACTAAAAATTAGTTAAAAAAGATGTTTTAGAAAAAATTGCTGAAATTAGAAGATTTTTTTTTGCTAAATACTACTAAAATAAGAACAACAAAATTAAAACTGTTAAATTTACAGAATTTTAGTTATATTTAAGCTAACTTTTAGCTAATTGAAAATAACAAATTGTACTGTAAAATCTGCAGAAAATTTTGCTAAATATTAGTAGACTAAAAATAGCAAATAAAAACGGTTATATCAACAAAATTTTAGTTGAATGCAAATAGCAGTCTATACTGCTAAAATCAGCAGAAATATTTGCTAAAAAAAATTGCAAACTGCTGTTTTCAAAAGGCTCAATTTTTATTTGCATTAAAAAAATGGAAAAAAACTTCGACAATTTTAATTTTTTTTTTATTGTTTAGGCTACTAACTTTTTTGCTGATTTTAGCAGGTTAATTTGCTATTTTCCATTTACAAAAATTTAGCTCAAATGTAACTAAAATTCTGTACATTTAACAGTTTTAGTTTTGCTGTTCCTATATTACTAATATATAGCAAATATAATCTGCTAATTTAGCAGTATTTTTCTGCAGCATCATTTTTAACTAATTTTTAGTAGTTTTAGCTACATTTTTTACGGACTTTTTTCTATTAGTGTATTGTTATTGTTAGCGTCGACCAGTGTTGCTGTAAAAAAGTCTGTTCGGAGTCTGTTTAACCTATTTTATTATATTATTTTAAATTATATTTTAACAATATTTTATTAAGTTAAAACAAATTTTTAAAGAAATAATTAAATTATTTGTATTTTCTATAAATTGATTCGTTTATTTAATTGGTATTTTCAGGATTTTTCTGCAGCATTATTGTTTATTGTTTTTAACAATTGCCTATATAGAACTTTCAATATCAATGAAATTTATAATTTGTTTGTTTTTATTGACTGTCATGCGCTTTTAATTTAATTTTTTTTATAGCATTTATTGCGCTATTTCTACCCAGCAAAACCGTTCATTGCCAAATAAGATATAACGGTGCATCGGTTTGTCAAATTCGAGTGGTTTATTTATTCAAGTCAAGGCAATGTTCTGAAGAGTATCAACCAGAAAAAAAAACAATCGAATTTTTCAGCGGAAAAAGGAGTCAATCTTTTATTATATTGTGCTCAGTAAACTCAGATATTTATATTAAAGAGTATCTTCCAAAAATATTACTTCCATTTCTAAGGCAACACAACGTTTTGTATCTTGCTATTACAGTAAAAGCACAATAGAATGATGCACTCAAAATAATGATAATTTTGTACCAAAAGAGGCCAACCCACAGAACTGCGACCAGTTGAACGATACTGGGCTCTGGTCAAAATATTACTAAAAACGTGCATAAAACTTACTAATTTTAGATATAAATGGTCACCAAAGGCACTAGAAAATTGCTTTTGGGGGACATACATATTAAATAAAATGAAGAAATTTATATCATGAAAATAAAATATTTTGTAAAATGACACAGAATATAAATTTGTAAAAAAAATGTAACAAGTAGTTTTTCTCTTAATTTTAACTTATTTTAATTATCTTTTATTCAGCTTTTTATGAATAAAAAATATTTATTGGATTTGGCTCAATTGGCTGCTAAGCGGCAGTTCAATTTTAACCTAACAATTCTAAACAATGCAACTGAAAATTTAAGAAATTTAATGTGGCTGAATTGGCCTGACCAAAAAATACAAATAATATACCAACAAATAGATTTTCAGAAACGTTTAAATTCTTATTTTATATTTTAAAATAATGTAAAAGGTACCTGCTATAATTACAAGGTAATGCATGAATATATCCCACCCTTTAGCAAATTTTTGCTGGGTAATATATGAGTGTCGTGTTATCATGACTGTTTTTCCAGTGATTTTAACTGGTAAACAAAAAATGTCTGAACAATTTCCGTAGATAGAATAACCACTGATTTTAAATAAAAAATATTTTACACATACACATACTAAGAAATTGACAATAAACAACAGATTTCTTTTTGTGAATTTATTAAATGACATTTTTTTTAATTGTATTTATACATGAATTTGTACATGATTTAAGAAATTTCCAATCGTTTAAGTCACGTTCTTGAGTCAGCAAATGAATAGATTTAAACAACACACCTTATTTTTAAATTTAGTATACAAAACTTGGTCATAAAGTTATTATTTAAGTATTATATTGTTTTATTATAGCTATTATTTTGTTAATTGTTTGTATATTTATTCAATCATTTTTTTTTCTTTGCAGTTTATTGGATTTAAATATTTTGATTATTACTTCTTCTTCGCTTAAACCACAAAGTAAGTAAATTTATTCTTTTTTTTTTCTTTTAAATTTATAGTTTTAAAATCTAACCTTGTAAAACCCATATGTTTATTTTTATTATACATTTTATTTTAATTAATTTAATTTCAATATCCGTTTCCGTTTTGTGTGAAGAATTATCATTTAAATGTAAATTGTAGTCATGCTAGCACAACCAACCACCACGTTTTTAACCATATTTTAACATTAAATCTAACCTTTAAAATTAAAAATCATTTCAAAAACCTCTACATCAATTTAAGCTGTATATGTATTAGGCGTTTTAACATTTGTATTAAGTTTATTATATTAATGCTGACTTAAACTTTCCTTCTGAATTCTTTGTAATATCCATTACACACATTATCCACTAATTTTCCTTCCGTTTCGTGCCTTTTCCTCCAACTGGCATTTAATTCAACTTTGTGAGGGAAGCCGTTTTTTTTTGTTACTATTATCCACAAATCGATTTTTTAAAATTTATTTTTAGCTTTTATATATTATTTTTATTTGTATTTATTCTTGTGTTTTTCTTTTCGAAAAATAGAAAAAAAATCTTAAAAACAGCTGTTGAGTTTTGTTATAAGTTATTCGTTGTCAAGGCTTCTTTACAAAAACATACTATGTACTACACACTTAGCAAAAAAAAAAAAAAAATTAACACTTTTGAAGTATAAATTCTAATTTATAAATTAAACTTGTTCTGAATTTAGACTAAGCAAAAACCAGCTGGTTTTTGTAGAAAACTAAATTAAAAGACACTGGTTATTTACTTTTTTGTCACATCACTTTTTTATTATACATTTTTCTTTCTATTTTTATTGTTAATTAAAACAAATTATTAATACATTTAAAAATTAATAACAGCACACAATTTCCAACTAAAATAAAAATATTCTTAAAAAATTAAAAATATTTTTTTGACACTTGCTTTACTTCTATATTCGTTGTAACAAGGTGTATCGAAAATTAACTTTAAATGATACCGGGTGCATCAAAAATGCACATTTCAGATATTTTTACTTGGTTTTTGGCAAAAACCAGGTAGAATGAGGTTTTCAGTTTGTATGAAAATTATATGGAAAAAATAAATTAATTTTGTAGTTTTCGGCTCAAAAACTAAAAATGGCCAAAAACTACTAGTTTTTGTCTACCCATGTGAAAATCGAAATATATATGAACATACATGACATATACGTTCATGACTAGTTCGATGTATGACCATACTTGATCTCATATAATTCCATATATCTTCGGATCCATAATTTGAGGGTATATGGCCGTACATTTTCATATATGACCATATATGCTGACATATGATTCACATATGCTCATATATGATCATATATGGTCATATACCTCCATATACCCTCAAATTTCGGATCCAAAGGTATATGGAAATATATGAGATCATGTATTGTCATACTTTGAACTATGCATGGACGTATATGGGCATACATCCCATGTATGATCACATACGAGCCAATGTATGATAATGTATGTTCGGTTTTTGCATGGGTAGTCTAAATACATTATTACTAAAAATTTTGGAAAAACTTACCAAGTTGTAGGTACATAAAAATAATGGCGGGAACATTTTGAAGAATTTAAAAATAAATTTAACAAAACCAAGATAAATATTAGGTGTGTTTGCTTACTTTTCCAGTAAAGTCCAGTAAAAATTACTCAGTAACAAATTTACAGAGAGTAAGGCAAAATTTACTCTCAAAAAGAAAAATATCTAAAAATGTACGCAAACAGAAAAATTGTAAGAATTAGTAAAATACTGCTGCCAACTTCTTTCCTAAAAATATCGCTAAATCAAACTAAAAAATCACTAGAAAATATCTAAATTATAAAAACCTTAAAAAAGTGATAAATCTAAATTTCACGAACTTTTCAGGTTCTGTTGAAAAATTTCACAAAAATAGCTATATTTTTCAAACTTAAAACCTTCTTAAAAAATTATCGATACATCGCCAAACTTTTCGAACTTTTCAGTTTTTCATAAAAATTTAGCGATAAATCGCTGAATAATAATGATTGAAAAATTCTGTCAAGGAAATAAATGTAAAAAAATGCTAAGAAAATGTCAAGACTGTTAAAAAGAAAAATCGCTAGTTTTCTCGCTACCCGACTAAAAAAGTTTTCATATAATCTTATATGATTTATTATTAGCCGCAAAAAGTATTTCTAAAAGCGCTCAACAGATTCTTCCTATTTTAAAAAAAATTTCTGTCCGACACTTCTTTCACCCTAATTTTTAATACCGAATTCGATGAGGAAGGATTTTACTTTAACTTTTAATTTATAATTATATTTTACATAAAACAGCGATAAACAGTCTGCCTTTTCAGTTTCATCACTTCAATTTATATTTTTACACAATTGAAAAATTCCATTGCAATATTTAATATTCACTAATTGGATTTAATTAAATTACTTACTGTAGAGTGAAAAATTGCCATTTCTATTTGAGCTTTTTCTCCATGTCAAAGATGAAAAATATGTATTTGGTGAGGTGTAGTTTTTTTTCTAAACATATTTCATAAAAAAAATTTAATAAAAATCTTTTATTTGTTAGTTTTTAAATTTTTTTGTTTCTCTTTTAATTTTCATTCGTATTTTTTTCTGACACTAAATTAAGAGGCTGTTTCATATAGTTGTGCTTTTATTGTGGATTTATTAAATCCAGCTTTTTTTTTAGATTTAATAAATCCATTTTTTGTATGAAAAATTCTAAATCCAGGTGATTAAAAAACACGCTAATTATAAATGTTTATATGCGTGGCTTTATATAACCCCTACGGGAAATTTTAACAAACTGTCACCGAACTGGCCCCTTTATATGAAATAGACTGGTCACTTTTACATGGGGTTGTCATAGGAGGTGGAAATTGACCCCTTGTGACATGTCACAAGACAAATCCTAGGACAGGTTACTGAACTCTCAATTTCAGGGACCTGTCCTGGGATTTGTCTTGTGACATGTCACAAGGGGTCAATTTCCACCTCCTATGACAACGCCATGTAAAAGTGACCAGTCTATTTCATATAAAGGGGCCAGTTCGGTGACAGTTTGTTAAAATTTCCCGTAGGGACCATATACATTTATAATAACCCTTTGGTTTTATAAATATGTTTGATATGACGTTATACATAATTATACGCGATTTGGTCTCCATCCATATATTAAGAGATCTGCGATATAGTTTATATATAATTATATATACTGGCGTATAAGCTTCTATAAACAATCTTATATCAAAATATATAACATGACATGATATCTAATTATACAAAATTTTATAAAGTTTAATTGCACTATAACAGTGAAGAAAACAAACTTAGAAAGAGTTTTTTTATTTTATAAGAAAGACACATTTTATAAGAAAGACACATATTATAAGAAAGACCAAACCTCTAAACTAGAAAAAGTTGTTCCGACAAATTTTTGTAAAGTTGAGTTAAACCGAAAATTTACTTTGTCAGCTATTTCCAAGTTTATTAGCATAAATTTTTCTAAACAACTTTTTCTCGTTTTGAATTTTGCTTTTTATTGAAATTCAGTTACAAACTGCGTTATTCTAAGTTTAAGGACAATTTGCGTCCTAAAAACGTCCTTAATCGCATTCAGTTCTAATTTCCATCAATACCAACGATCGACCAATACCCACTGTCGGCCATTAGTATTTAATATGAATGAAAATAAGTGATCTCAATAATATTTACTAAAATTTTATTTGAAAATTTTTATAAAATTATATGTATTTATATATAATTTAATGCAATTAGATAGACCCATAATATACTTATCTCGCTTGATATAATTATATATTCCAATATTCGGATCAAATTAGATATGAACATATATATGGGTTTATATATGGTGATATATGATTATATAACATCTTTTTTAGTCGGGTAATAGCTAAATTATATTTTACCCGCAACGAGTTGAAATATCGCTAGATTTGTCGAAAAAATAGCTAAATTCACAACAGTTATTAAAATAGCTGATTGTGAAATAAACCTATCAAATTATTGGATTAATAAATAAAACCTAATAAAATGATCAGTTACTTACTTCTTCCAATGTAAATAAGCTTATATTTAAATATTTTTTGTTTTTACAAAAAATTATTTAAACATTTTTTAGACAAATGTTTTGTTTCTTCAATCATATGTTTTCAACCATATGTTTTTTTCTTACAAATTCTTACTAGCAAAAATTCATCCAGTAAAAACTTGTAAGTTCTCTGGTATTGAACTGTCACTTTACTCTCTATTTTTCCTCTCTCCTTACTGAGTAATTGTGTAAACCTATGGTGTAAACAAACACCTTCCAGTAAAAACTTGTACAAATTTGTACGAATTTGTACAAATTTTTGGGTACCCAAACACACTTATTGTTACAACAAAAAACCCTAACAATTACACAAGGTCTTTAATATAACATACTTTATGCAAATAATATAATCGCTTTTATGTCATGAGGAAACTGAGCTAAAATTTCAAAAATATAAATTAGCTAAATTTAATAAGGCAAATAACACTTAATTAAAAAAATCGTATAAAACTAACCATAAGCGAAGTGGGGACTGATTTGTTTGACGAAAACCAGAACAATAATAATAAAATTATCTGCGCATACACTAATAGAAAAAAAACTATAAAAAATTTAGCTAAAACTATTAAAAATTTGCTAAAAAAAATTACCTTGCCGAAAAAACTGCTAAAATAAGCAGATAATTTTTGCTATGTATTAGTAAGATAGGAATAGCAAAAATAAAACTGGAAATGTTCACAATTTAACATTAATAAAAAAAAGTCTGAAAAAAATTTTTGTTAAAACTACTAAAAATTAGTTAAAAATGATGCTGCAGAAAAAACTGATAAAATTATCAGATTATTTTTGCTATGTATTAGTAAGATAGGAACAGCAAAAGTAAAACTGTTAAATAAATTCAGTTAAATTTTTGTTAATGGAAAATAGTAAATTAACGTGCTAAAGTCAGCAAAAAATCTTGCTAAATAATTTGTAGCCTAAAAAATCGTGAAAAATGTAAAATTTTTGAAGTTTTTTTTTCGATTTTTTTTAAATGCGAATAAAAATCGAGCCTTTTGAAAACAGCAGTTTACAAATTTTTTAACAAATATTCCTGCTACTTTTAGGATAGACTGCTATTTGCATTCAACTAAATTTAACTAAAAAATAACAAAAATTTTGTAGATATAACAGTTTATTTTTGTTTTTTTTTAGTCTACTAATATTTAGCAAAATTTTTTGCAGATTTTACAGTATAATTTGTTATTTTCAATTAACTAAACGTTGTTTTAAATATAACTAAAATTCTGTAAATTTAACAGTTTCAATGTTACTGTTCTTATTTTACTAGTATTTAGCAAAAAAAAAAAAAAAAATGGCTAATTTTAGCAGTTTTTCTGCAGCTTCATTTTTAACTAATTTTTTAGTAACTTTTTCTATTTTCACAGATTCATTTCTTTGAGTGTAGTTATAGTTGAGTTAAATGTTTGTTAATAGAAATTAATAACTTAACTTGCAAAAATCAGCAAAAAATTTTGCCAAATATTAGCAGGCTATAAAAATCATAAAAAATCATAAAGAAATTTAAAATTTGCGAAGATTTTTTTTCGATTTTTTATCTTGATGAAAATAAAAATCGAGCGTTTACTATGTATTAGCAAATATTTCTGCAGGAAAGGCTGCTTTTTGCATTCAACTAAATTTAACTTAAAAATAACAAAAATTTTGTGGATATAACAGTTTGTTTTTGCTATTTTTAGTCCATTAATATTTTAAAAAAATGTGCGGCAGATTTTACAGTATAATTTTTCATTTTCAATTAAATAAAAGTTAACTCAAATATAACTAAAATTTTGTAAATTTAACAGTTTTATTTTTGCTGTTCTTATTTTGCTAGCATTAACAAAAAAAATTTTTTTATAACTTCAGAAGTTTTTTCTGCAAGGTAATTTTTAACGAATTTTAGCAGCATTTTCTGCTATTTTGACAGGTTTATTCTATGCGTGAGTTTTGAGCCAGTCGTTCGAAGTCGTCCCGACGTTGCCAGCGTTTTGTCCTCATTCGAAATTTTATTTTCCCAGTGGAATGGGAATGCACTTTTTGCCGGTACTTGTACCAAATGTTAAAATCGATTTCCCGTTTGTATTTTTCTGGCTGGGACAAACGAACGGCCAGACAGACATTGCTAAATTGATTCAAAAAGCAATTCGGAATCGAACAGTACACTAGGAGCTGGGTCTAGGTCCAATATTTTTTGTTGTTACAAACTACAGATGGGCACGTGACTATATTTTCTCTCACACAACTTACGACAACAAAATAGTGATCAAGAGGTTAATTATATATCTTTTTAACGACACACGATAGTTAACGTGACACCTAAATAATTATCGTTTTTATGGTGGAACTCACTTGAATTATGAATCTCATGAGTTATAGCCATATAATTCCGAAACAACAAAAATTTTATCATTCACATTGCGAAAACGATAATGATCTAGGTCTCATTTCACTATCGTGTTTCGTTAAAAAGGTTCGTAATTAGGGCCCATAATAGCTTAGGATTTTTTTACTCACGCTCTCTCAGGCTTCCATGAGTAAATTCAGATAATAAATGTGCTCTAGTAAATAAAGAATGCAAAATAAAAGAAAATTCATTAAAATATGAATTGCTTCGAATATAAAATTTTGGTATTTATTTTATGTTAAAAGAATATAAATTCGCCCGAAAAATTAATGGAAAATATATGTAGATCAAGAGACTCAAAAAAGTTTCATTAAAACTCAGCTCACGCACACTCACTTCCCAGTCAAAAACTTTATCAAATGAAATCTTAGTTGCATTTAACTTTAACATTTCTTACTAGAAACTTAGGCAAAATCAATGTTAGCACTAAGTGAAAAATTAAAAATTCAAATATCGAATTTCTATAATCCAGTCTCTATATCTATATCTCGTCACCTAAAATGCAAAAGGGCGTAACAACACTTTTTATTTTTTTTTACACTAGAACCAAAAAAAAAAAACGTAGAATTAAAGATATTCTATATTTTCTTCTCTTGTTTAAAACACGACTATAGACTTATTTCGATATATAAGTTTAAAATTTTGTAGGGAAATGTAATTTAGTCTAGTGCATAATAATCAATCAGAAAATCGGCTTAAATTTTGTTGTTGTTACGCCCTTTTGTATTTTAGGTGACGATCTGTAAGTTAGGTCAAACCTTAGGTTATTTGTTTTACTGTTAATGACCATTAATCTATTGTAATAATTAATCTATTTTAAAAGCCGACCTTATACGATTTAACCTAAGGCAATATTGTCAAAACAAGTTAATTTTGCCCAACACACTTTATAAAAATTAAAAAAACAAAATTCATTAAATTAACAACAATTTTTCATTCATTTTTGGTTTTTAATCGCTTAATTGCTTTCAAAAAAAAACAAAAAAATTGTGTTCATTTGCCCTTCAAAACTTTTTTTAAGCAAAATGTACTTAAATTTTAATTTCCATTTTATTCATTGGAATATTTAAAAGTGGTTTATCTAAACTTAAAAAATTTTACTAAAATTAAACCCTTTATTTTTTCATTTCCTTTAAAAAATTTAAATTTTTAAACTGCGCATGTCTATTACAATCCTTTTGTTTTAACAAAATTCTGTTGTTTGTGCTGCAATTCAATTAAAAGGGGCCAAACAACCCATTTAATTTCCCTCTCCCGATTTTAAATAACTTTTATCTTAAAACTTTTGTTTTCGATTTATGGCTAAAGCAATGCCAATCTACTTACTGCTACCAGCAGTCAGATTTAATCTATTTCCATCAAAAAATCTCATACCAAAAATAAAACAATTCCAATAATAATAATGATACTCTCTGTTTTGGCTGCTGCTGTTGCTGTCATTTTACAAACAAAAACCATGATTTAAAATGTTTTAACAAAACTGACATTTTGCCATATAGGGATTCTTTTTCGCTTTGGTTGTAGTTGCTGTTGCTGCTTATAGAACAACAAAAGCAAAAAAACCCCATCAACAAAATATTCAACAATATGATTACTTCTACTAACTGATTTTGCTGCTTGCTGTTGCAATAATGTTTTAATGCTAAAAATCAAAAGACGCCCCATTTTGTTACACAAACACTACGCAAAAAACCCAAGCCAAAACCATCACTGGTAGTCAAGAACAGACATTGAAAGTTTTTTCATTTCGGTCGTTGTTCAGTTTAGTACTAAAGTTAAGCTTGATTATGGTCTGTATATGTCTGTGTATTGTATTTAACCCTCTAATCGACGCCGAAGACAGAGATTTACAACAAAGCAAATTCAAAAAGGCAACTTTGTATACAATCTAAAACAATGTATCGTATACTAATTATGCAAATGGCGCCCAATGTAAGGCCTAGAAAATAGTACTGATAAAACTACTTTTGTCAATATATTTTCTTTGTGCGAGTATGTCGTGGAGAATATAACATCTATGTTTCTTATCAGCTTTTCATTTGGCATCCAACTTGGGGCCCAGAAATTGTTAACAAAGAAAAGTTTGTGAAAAACTTTTTATTTGTTTTTGCTTTTTATTTTTTACTATAACTACCTAAAAATGAGTGGGTTCTTTTTATCCCGCCTTCAACCTTTAAAGGTTAAAAATACATTGTATATTTTGTTTTATAAATTATTCTCTTTTACTGTCAATGTTGCTGGTATGGTTGCTGCTTTTACTTTACAACCCATATTTGGTAAACACCAGCTAAATTAAAGTTTATATATTTTGTTTTGTTTGTTCAGGGTAAACTTTCAACGCAGTTTTCCTTATTTCCTTTTTTTTGTATTTTCCTGCTTTTCTTATGTTCTATGTTTCATCTATCTATGTATGTATTTCTGTTTTGTTTTGGTATATAATGTCTGTATAATGCTTATGTATATGTTCGGATTATATTATATATTATGTTTTTTCTTATAATATAACGTGCTTTTTTGGAATTGTTTACTTTTTGTGTATTTTTTGTTGTTTTTCTATCATTGTTTTATATTATTATGATATCCTTCTTCTACAACTCCTGTTATTCTCTTTAAGTTTTATTTATCTCCTTGGTTTTGTTTATTTCGTCAGAACAAAGCAAGGTCAATATCCTTAAAGTCGTGAAAATTTGTTTAAGAATTTAAAATTGAAATTTGTGGTATGATTAATATTTTACACTTCCTCTCTTTATCTATCTTGGTATATCTGTGATATGCGAGACTGTGATATATTGTCTTTTTTGTCGTTGAATGAAATAATTAATCACTGTAAATAATGAAATAGTAATTTGTTTTTAACTTCGAAAGGGAGTTTCCTTTTTGTTGGAAATTTTATTAATCATTACCAACAGTGTTGCCATTTTTTTTTTTTAAATATAATCACAAACGAGAAATTGTAATAAAAAATTATCTATACAGATAATTTTAAATTAAATTATTTGATATTACTTAAGTATTTAAAATAACACATCATAATTTCCTAAGAAAACTTTGTAAAAATATATTTAAATTTGATGCGACATCCAATTAAAACTCGATTTCGTATCAGATGTAAATGAAGCACTACTTACAATAATCATTAGGATTTAATATTCAACACTTCTATATACATCCGCCCGATTTTTTTTTTTTTGTAAAAATTGCATTCTCTGAAGGGTATTTTATAATAAAAAAAAAAAATATGAATTCGGAAGTTGAAAAATGTGAATTCTACAGTCATAATTTTATATTTATTTTTTGCCATGAACTTATATAAATACTATTCTGACTACATCGACCTAAAGCAAATTTTGAAAAATTAAATATTCTGGAAGATTTAAGAGAGAGAGAGATATTGAAAAACCTCTATCAGAAATTTCCTGTAGTACAAAAAATCAAGCATTGGCATGCCACTGGGTAATCCACTGTGGGCCAGCAACTCCATATTTTGGCAAGAATTACAGGTAGATCGAAAATTTAATTACATTTTCGGAATATACAACCCAGCAAAAGTAGTGCTTTACAAAATACTTCTATCAATACTTCACAAGTATCCGTTAGTGTTTTTTTACTGCTTTTTTATCAATACTTCACAAGTATCCGTTAGTGTTTTTTTTTACTGCTTTTTTAGAAGTTATTCTGAACAACTTCAAAAAATCACTTCTTTCATTGCTTCCGAAGTATCCGTTAGTATATTTTTACAACTTTTTTAGAATTACTTCTGAACAACATCCAAAAAAATCACTTAAGTATTGCTTGTAAAGAGTAATTGCTCTAAAAGTGATCGTAAAAAGTGATTTTGGTATCATTTGGCATTTCCAAACAAAGGGTCCTGGGTTCGATTCCCGGCGGGAATTTTTTTTTTTTTAATTTTTTATTTTTTTTATTTTTATAATTAATTTGTTTAAATTCAATATTTTTTTTTAATTTAAAAATTTGTAAAAATATGTACATATAAAGAAAATGGTGAGAAATTGCTTTTTATGCACCTGAAAAATAGTACTGAAAACAATATTGAATTGGAGTGCACCATTTACACTTGTTTAATAAGTACTTTTATTGAAGAAAACAAGGAACAAAGTGGTGTTTTTATGCCAGTCAACTGTCATATCAAAAAATAGCTCAGCGGTAAAGTGCTAGACTAGCAATCGCGAGGTCGCAAGTTCAATACCCGGTAACAAAAAAAAAAAAAAAAAAAATCAAAACATTCAAATTTTATTTGTCAATGTTATGATTGTGTCGATACCACACTGAGAGAATTATCCTTCATGATATTAATTATATAATTTCATATAAATTTTTTCGTAGAACCAATGAAGAATTTCATTATGTATATAATATGTAATTCATATTATGAAATTTTTCATAACTTTTCTTTCATAAAATTTTATAATTTCATTAAAAAAAGTACACTGAATTTCATAATTTAGATCTCCATAAATTTAATTAAAATGTTCTTTATATATATGAAATTGTTCAATAGTATTTACTTTTTTTTAATTTTTTTATAAAATATCGTCATTTCCTGAGAGAATAATCTTTAATAATTTTTATTTATTTTTAAATTAATTTTTTATTATTAATTTTGGACTATGAAATTGTTTTATAAATCATATTAATTTTTTCGAAACTTGTTTTATGAAACTTTAATTTAATGAATTCTTGCTTTACACTAAGAGAATTTTCATCACTTCAGTAATGAATTTCTTCATAGTTTCAATGAAAATTGTCACTGGAACTCGTCCATTGAAACTTTTCATAGAATCTATGAAACAGGTTTCATTGAAGTCAATGTTTATGAAAAGTTCATAAAATTAACGAATCTCTTCGATTTTCCCAAGTTCGCGTTTTTTGACACACTAGGTCCCTTTTCTCGGAGGAGGTCACATTTATTAAAATTTTTTTTTCAAAACCTCAAAAAAATGAAGACCTGCACTGAGAGAATTTTCATCACTTCAGTCATGAATTTCTTCATAGTTTCAATGAAAATTGTCACTGGAACTCGTCCATTGAAACTTTTGTTTTTCTCATTTTTATCGATTTTCCCAAGTTCCCGTTTTTTGACACACTAGGTCCCTTTTCTCGGAGAAGGTCACAAATATAATTTATTATGACTTTGCAACAACAAATACATGGTGAATACAGTCACAACTAAGAGTCACAGACTTTTCGTAGGAATGGGCACGTAAGTCTATTTAAGTTGTTTTGTCAAAAATCTATAAATATTCTAGAAAACGAAAAAAAATTCCATATCGTCACTCATAATTATTTTAATAACCAAAAGCTTTTAACAGTAGATACCTATTTAATAACACACTTTTCTAATTTTATACATGTGTTTCAAGTGTAGTAAAATTTTACTACCACATCTAGTCCACTATTTACTAATATCAGTAATTTGATGGGAAACTTCTCCGTTCCCCGCATTTATAGAAAACATTTCTAAAAGTCATACAAATTTATTAGTAATCAAAATGAATTTACAAAAATTTATGGAGATATACAAAAGGCAATTATCATCATATAACGTTTTTTATTTTCAGACGTTCCCAGCAAAATCTCAGTAAAGTAGTTACCAAAATAAATGGTTATTCGTATGCTCATAAGCAGTTAAAAAATAAGTGGTTACCAGTTGTTAAACCACAGGGATTACTCATTAGTGGTTAAAAAATAAGTTCTTACCAATATTACATTATTTTTGTAATTAAATAAGTAGTAGTAAGCTGCTTATAAAAACGACTTCGTCTATAAAAAATAGCTGGTATTGACGCCGAATTATAAGTAGTAACACATTTTAGTTTAATGGTAGAAGCACTCATTTGGTAATGAAAGATTTTGCTGGGTTATTTAAACTAAAAGCAATTCATAATTTTATCAAAACAGTCAATAACCTTTTCTTTTCTGGAATTTGAAACTATGTATGATTTGTAATTTAGGTATTAATATTTTAGTATTTCGTTTTGTTTTTAAAAAGTCTTTGAACGGCCTTCAAATTTGCGTTTAAATTTTTGTGTTGTTGTCAAATAAAGAGTTTAATACCTTTCAACCAAAACAACAACGTCTTCTTAGCCTTAGTCCGCTTAATTCTTTTATTATCTTTATCATTTTCTTTTTATTCTTAAGTTCTCATGTGATTATTCTTTAAACAAAAATGTTGTCTTAATATCTGTGGATTTGGAAAACGTTTATTTTTTTTTTTAACAAATTATTTTGCTAAACCTGAAATTGTTTTCTGTAAGTTTTGTGAATTTTTTTCTTTTTATAAAAGATTTCGTAGCATAAATTCCAAGAAATGGTTTTTAAAACAGTAATTTTTGTAATTTTTTTCTGGTTTATCTTTAACCTGACCATAGCAATTTTTTTGAAATGCCTTCTCCAAAATGATTTATGATGTTTAATTTCATATCACTTTGTTCATTTTTGTTTTCTTTATAATTATGATGAATTTATTAAGATTTTCAACTTTTTTGAAATTATTTGCTTTACTCTACCACTACAAATTGGTGATTTACAACCCCTGCAATTTCAACTATAATATATTTTCATTATATTTATACGTTTATTTACTTTTTGTCCAAAAAACAAAAAACATCCATCCTTATGTCTGTTATTAGTTCCGTTTTCTACTTATTGATAAATGAATATTGCACAGGTCGTACACTGAAAAAAAAATTATGGGAATTGGAACATTTCCTGTAATAAAAAAAAAGAGTATATAATATATATAATTTTCAAATATAAGTTTCGTTATATTTGAAAATTCTAGCTTTATTTAAACTTGGCAAAATAAACGATAATTTTGAAAATTCAAAGAACGATAGAAATCTAGTATCATACACAGAAGAAAAATCGTAGTTAAATCAATCATATTATATTTGAATTAACAGCTTATTTTTTGCAAACATTTAAGAATCAAATATCAATCTTGTTATAGTAAATATGATTTTACTTAAAATAATGTTTTTCGTGTTTTAATTAATGTGTAGAAACATTTTGTTTTTACATTTTTAAAATAAGTAAAAACATATTTAAATAAAAAAGCAAATAAACTTAGTTTGATGTCAAAGCTATTTCCATTTAATTTAATGTTATTTATGCTTGATTTAAACGTTTTTTTTTTTCTGTGCGTATGACTAAAATCTAACGAAATTGGGTTTTCTTAAATTGTTGCATTGACTTTTCTCAGTGTAGTATTACTACTATTCTGTGTTACCCACTTGGAGGAGTGGTATCTTCTCTTGGGCTTAAAGTTGCACCAAACAACCAACACATGATGTCTTTTATGCACGTCGTAGGTACATTAGTTTTTAGTATAGTGTTGTAGTAAGTACCTACTACATACTTTCTACTCATATATCTTCTTTATATGTATATCATCGTATCTTACGGTATTGTTACTGTTTCCTTTCATAGTTCACTTTATGGTGCAATAGTTAGAATGGTTGGCTGTTACTTGGCTTGATTGTCTGTCTCTGCCATTAATATTGGAACCTTATGAAGTGAGTGTAGTTATTTAAAAAGAAAAAGTGTCTGCATTTCATCGTTAAAGTTTCATATTTCATTTTCCCATGCGTTCTTGGTAGATTATTTTTTTAAACTTTAATTTCGTTTTATACTTCTTGTCTATACATTAATCTTATTTCTTTTATAAATAACATAAATTTATATTAAATTTAGCTCAGAACATTTTGACACTAATCTGCAATTTATATAAATTACATAAGATCGTATTAAATATACCTAAGGAGCCTTGAAAAAATTCAATAAAAATTATAAAAAGTCCGTAATTTACCAGAAATACTACTGATTTTCGCGTAAAGTAAAATTTGCTTAAATTCACAATTTTTCATTTAAAAATTAGTAAAAATACACAAGTTTTTTTTTTAACAGAATTTCAATACAAATGCTTTAACAAAATTTCAATAAATATTATTTCATTATTATGGAATTATTAAATTTTAACTAAACAATAATTAATTTTAACTGCTATAATTTTAGGCCAAAAACCGAAAGAATTTGTGTTTAATTACCCAGCAAAAATATTACGGAGTACTTCAAAAAGAATGACTATTTTATCTACATCCAATAAAATAATATACGAAAATAAAATTAAACAAATACAACAACACATAGCGACATGAAGCCCAAGCATATTTTTCTACTGAAAAATTGTTAAATTTACAGCAGTATCGAATCTTTCCTATGACACGCACGTGTTAAATTCATTGATGGAAATGCCAAATTTGAACTACTTTTATTTTTGAATTGTGTTAGCTGTTAGTAGTTCAAAATTTTGCATTTCCATCAATGAATTTAACACGTGCGTGTCATAGGAAAGATCCGATACGGCTGTAAATTTAACAATTTTTCAGTAGAAAACTATGCTTGTGCGTCATGTCGCTATGTGTTGTTATATTTGTTTTATCTTATTTTGCATTATCTTATTTTGAATGTAGAGAAAAAAGTCATGCAATAAAAAATGGATATTCTCTTTTTGCAGGGAACAGACATATTATTTTGAGTTTATTAATACTGTCTATTCAACAGTGTATATGCAGTTAAAAAGGCGAGAAAAATTTAAAATAACCACAAATGTAGTTATTTTTAACTACTGAAAAATTACAAATGCGGTGAAAACAACAATGTCGTAGAAATAACTGATACATTTTTACTACAAAATATAAACAGTTTTTTTACAGTTTTATATTTTTGATATTATACAAATAAATATAAGTTGTTCGGATTGAAGTCAGAAAATTGACAATTATAATTATATACAGTCATGTGCAATATAATATGGACATTAAAGTTTCTTTCTAATTTTATTCTCGTTGTCTTTATTTTTAAAGATCTAAATAGTGGATAGATTCGCCCCAAAATCCGAGGAGATAGTTTAGAAAATTGTGTAGAATTTTAACGTGATGTCTGTATTTTTATTTTGTCACTTGTTTTAAGTAGGCGTGGCTTTTAATGAAAAATAAGCGATATCGACCTTTTAACAAATTGCATAGTAAAATTTAGCGAGTACTGATCAGTTCTGTAAAAACTGTATATTTTTGGAATTCCTATAAAATTTCCTTAAGTATTGCATTATTTTTTTCTACAAATGGTCGCCACACTTAAAATGACAGTGCCTTAAACATGACCAAATTTTTCTTTGTTTTTAGCGATTTTAAAATAAAGTTAACAACACTGAAATTTAAATACGGAATGCTTTATACTATAACGTAAAAAAACCTTGACTGATTTGTTATACCGCGCTAAGTATAGAATAAGCCCATTCACTTTAAAGTTTCGGCGATATCGACGCTTATTTTTCATTAAAAGCCACGCCTACTTAAAACAAGTGACAAAATAAAAAAACAGACATTACATTAAAATTCTGCACAATTTTCTGAACTCTCTCCTTGCATTTTGGGGCGAATTTATCCAATATTTTGATCTTTAAAAATAAAGGCAACGAGAATAAAATCAGAAACAAACTTTAATGTCCCTATTATATTGCACATGACTGTATCTCTCCTTAGGATGAACAGCGGAACAAAAAAGGTGACCGATACATACTTTAAACATTAAAATAAATTTTGATTATAAAAAAAAATAATTTTTTCTTTCGATTACAAAAAAAAGTGTAATTACTTCATCGTACTTGAAATTTGAAGTAAAAATTCATCGGTTCTCCAGTTATTGGGATTTTTGCATTGGAGATACAATACAATTTTCGGATTTTTATTTGCAAACTATGAATATATCAATAATAACGAATATAACCTGAACAAGAATTTTCAAAACCTCAGCGAATTTTTTTTTTGTTTATTAAATAACTAATAACTGCTTACTGCAAAAATACAGTTTTTAGTTGTTTACTATAATATTAAAAATAACTACTTTAAACAACTATTACTATATACAGTACTTTTCTTTGGTTGTTTTTTAAAATAACCGTCATAATAGTTGTTTTATGCTTTTCCATAGAAAAACAACTGTAGTTATGGTTGAAAACAACAATCACTGATCACTGCACAACTAACTGTCATGTAGAAGTAACTGGCAAACTTTTTTTGAGTTAAGATAAATCTTGATAATATTTTTAGGATAATACACATTAGACCGTACCAACTTACAGGAAAAAAAAAGTGCGCGGTAAACCTTCGAATATAAAGTATTTTTGCAAGCCAATTTCGATTTTTTTTTGCCGAACGTAGGGGTTGCCTTTTTTAATTTTTCGTTATAACTTCGGCATTTACAGTCGGATTTTAAAGTGTGATATATCGATTTTTTTTTGCCTCGATGAGAACAGTGTTTTGTTATAAAGGAAAAATCCAATGAAAAAAAAATTTGTTTATAAGCCAACCCCTACGTTCCCCAAGAAAAAAAAATAAAAAAATTTCTGCTGGAATTATCGAAAAACTTCCTTAGCAAAAGTTTATTGATTTTTTGCGAGCTTTAATTTTCTGACATTAGTGTTGTAAATACATTAGAGTTAGAAACTTAGACCTGGTGGGTAAATACTAGAACGGGATAATTGAGGTCAATGGCCCTTACAAAATATTGGTCCCCTCGAGACAAAAACATCGATGTATCATACTTTAAGATCGGTCTGTAAATGCCAAAGATATAAGGAACAATTTAAAAGGGCGACCCCTACGTTCAACAAAAATATATTTTTTTTTTTTTTGAAACCTTGTAAATATAATTTTGATTTGTCGGTATACGGCGAACTTTTTTTTGTGGTACGGTCTAATACACATAATTGTTCCATAGATTACATATCAGTATCAGCCCACTCTGGCGACTCTCTTAAAAATAAAAAAATCTCAGCCAGTCAACTAGTAAAAACTCATTAACTTTGGCTAAGCATTAAATAAATTGTTGCATTTTATTTAACTTTGTTATTTTTCCTAATAAAAGCTTAGTAAAATTGTATGTTTTATTTTAAACGATTTAAATTGTTAAAAATTCTTTGTTTCATTGTAATCTTTCCCTTAACTCAAAAAAATTAAAGAAATTTAATGTTCTTCTTTCTAGTCAGTGTAATTAAAAAATTCAATGACTTTTCTGGTTAATTTAATTTCTCATTTCTTTTATACATGAATACATAGTTCAATAACATTTAACATTTTCTGTTTATAATGTTTACCGTTCATTTGCCTTAAAAAAAAAAACTAAAAACCCAATGTTATTTCTTTGTTTACCATAACTAACTCCATCATTATTATCAACTAACTATATCAGCAGACCATAACATAAAACCACACATGGTTTTCTTAAAAAAATTAAATATTCTGGTTATTTACTTTTGAATAAAAGCGAATCCTCCTAAGGGGTCCCTCTTTATTTTATGATTTTGTATTTTTAGTTTTTCAGCCAGCGTCTTTTACAACAGTCAAAGATATGTCCGATGGTTTAACGAACCGTATATACGACGTCTGTCTGTCCTTTTTACGTCCTTTTTTTAAATGGTTAAGCATTAAACACATAGACGACTGCAGCTACACGACTACAGCCTGTCAGAAATAAAATACACACGTTTATATGAAAACGATTATTTTGACACCAACACAGCTACACGGCTACACGACTACTTTTGCCGCTGTAGTCAACTTAGGATAATTTCTATTTTTGTTGGCTACAAAACAAAAATAGTGTTGACAATATAACAAAATATGTAAAACAGGACAATTTTTCCCGCTAGAGGCGAAATAAAATCGCTAGTTCTGACTAGAAAATCACCGTTTTGGGAACACTGAAGAAACAGCTGTTTATATTTTACAATTGTTTGAAGGTTTCATTAATTTATATTTGGAAATAACTTTATTGTGATGTTTTGTAAAAAAAAATGGATCTTACAAAATTAACAAAATATTCCTCAGCCATTATTTTAGAAGCACAAACCAAAAAAGATTAATATTTATCAAAATGTCAAATATTTAGGATTATCTGTTTACATGTTGCTGTCGTTTTCAAAAAAATTAAGTAGCTGACTACACGACTACAATTGCAGCCAGCAGCATTTGTAGTCGTGTAGTCGTGTAGCTGCAGTCGTCTATGTGTTTAATGCATTAATCTTTTATAGTTAGTACTATAAATTTAATGCTTTGTTGTTGCTGTTATTGTTCACATAAACTTGTTGTTTATTTGCCTTTTAATTGCTTGCTTCAAGTCGAGTTAGTAGTGGTACCTTTTTTTTTTGTTGCTGTGTGAGTGATTTAATTTTTTCCGCTCTTTTTGTTACGTTTTTTTCCAAATGTCCTCTGTTTTCAGAGTTCAAGGAGACTTCGAATTAAACAGCACAACAACAATAACAAAAAATGCCATTTCTATATTGACATGTTGTCGCTACACGCACTATTGTTTTAGAACTTTTCAGCAACATGTTTTTTTAAACGTTTTTTATAGAATTTTTTTGATGACGCTGATTTCTTTTGTGTAGGATTTTTTGTAGATTTAATTTTTAATTACTCTACGTGGAAAGTAAGATCACTTGTGTTTTTCATTTTAATTGTAACAGTTTTCCTACTTGATACTTGTTTAGGCACTTTTCGTTTAAAATTGAATTGTTTGTGTGTAATATATAATTGTTGCAACAATTAATTTTCTTGTTGAAAATAACACATTTTATGTTTAAATAAATTAAATAATTTTTTTTACAAATATTTTTAAGTTGTTTAGTGTAGTTACATTAAATAAAAATAGTTTGGCTCTGTTACCATTACATCAGTGTTTAAATTTTGTTAAAATTCCTTTTGCCTTACAATTGTCTTTATAAAAAGTTTTTAGTTGTTTAATATTAAACAAAAGTTATCTAATTGTAAATAAACCATTTTTTTTCAAAACCCATTGGGTCAATGTATATTTTTTGTTAAAATTACTATTTTCATATTTTAATATTAAAATTTAACAATTTGTGTTTAATATTTTTTTTATTGCATAAGAATTAATTTGTATTTAAAAAAATTTAAATATTTTAGATAATTTAAGTACATTTTTTTTCTTTTGCATCAGTGTTTAGATTTTGTTTTCTTTATAAAAACTTTTCTGTTGTGAATACAAAAGTTCGGTAATATTAAACTTATTTTGTTTAAGTTACCAGTGCATAAATATTAACATTTTGCTAAAATTGCTATCTCCCAACAGGGGGGTTACCGCGTAACTAGATTCTAAAAAAAATTTTCGAATTAATAAATCTTGCAAATATTGTCAAAAAAATAATTGTGTATAAAAATTCTACTTTTCAATTTATTTTTATATTTAACCTTGTATACCATATATAAAAATTAAAAAAGTAAGATTTATGCTAAAGCTTTTCTTTTTACAAAAGGTACAAAATTTACGAATTCGAACAATTTTTTTCGAATCGAGTTACGCGGTAACCCCCCAGTTTTCTTTTCAAACAAATTTTTTGTGTGTAATATTGAACAAAATGATTTTTTATAATAACACCAATCAAATTTTTTTCATTAAATTTATTTTATATAGGAAATATTATACATTTTTTTATTTTTACAAAAATGTTTATGTTCCTAGCAAAATTTTGTAGAACCAGTACATCGGTTCCATGGAACATGTTCCCTTGAAGTCAAAATGTAAGGTTTCACTGCCATAGAATTAGTTTTATAACTGATTCTAAAATCACCTGCTTTAGTTTGGAAAAAAAAAATGGTTGTAGAACATAAATCACAACTTATGCTAATGCAGTATAAGGTGTCCTCCAACCTGTGCTTTGGATATTACCTTTTTACTGTGTTGTGTAGTATTAGATATTACGAGTACCGGAGTTATAATAAACACAAGTATTTTCCTTTTAAAAAACAACTTTCAGTTTTAGAAACATTATACAAAAAGTTTAAATTGTAATCTTAAAGCATTTAAATATATACAAGTTTAAACGAAAGATGTGTAATATTGAAAATAAATGAGGTAACGTTTAGTTATAAATCATAAAATAAAAAAATGGTTTTTTATGTACAAATTTCATAATTTTTAAAGGAAAGCTCAAATCTTTTCATCGATTTTATTACTTTTTAACTTTAATAAGAGCCGCATTTACCTCAAATTATGTGATTTTTAACAAATGCTAGGTGTCATTGCGCTAATTTTTTTGTTGTAAATTGTTGATTAATACTAAATAAATATTATTATTTAAATTTTCTGGTGTAAATATCACATTTTAACTATAATTTTTCTAAAATGATTGAACTGGTGTAATATTCAACAAGAATTGTGTATAAAAATTAAACATTCCATACTCTTTAAAGTGAATGAGTTAACATAAAATATGTGTAATACTAAATAAATAATTAGTTCATCATTGTAATGATGAATATCTTTAACTTTATTTACTAAAAACCGTCTAATTTAAACAAAAGTTGTGTAATAATAAACAAATTTGGTCAATTTTATTTATATGGATAGGGTTTGTTACAATCGTTGCATATAATTCTTTTTAAAATTTTCTTTTATATCACAGGCCTGTAATATGCTAACAACGTCCAATATATTTTTTTGTTTGTTCTCTGAACTACTTAAGGTCCTTAGGTAGTAGATACAAGGTTGGATTTAAAAATATATATATATGGTATTTCCTTTTTTTTTTGTCAAAAACAAAACATACACCTGAGGCTTGACTTGTCGTTTTCAAACCAAACATTATTTCAACATTTTCTTTTGTACTGCGGCTGCTGTCAGCATGTGTAAAAATTGTACATATGGCTGGCTTTTGGCTCATCATTCATAATTTTAAGAAAAGAAAAAAAAAAATACTACACACAATATATGTATGTTTATAAATAAAAAAAGAAAAAAAAAATACCCACGAAACAAA
This sequence comes from Leucophora obtusa, assembly GCA_949987735.1. Taxonomy (NCBI): domain Eukaryota; kingdom Metazoa; phylum Arthropoda; class Insecta; order Diptera; family Anthomyiidae; genus Leucophora; species Leucophora obtusa. The sequence goes on from OX465295.1 coordinate 46,737,501, forward strand.
ACACTCTTGTGTCTGTCCAATTCGATAGTCCGTCCTTATAAGTATTTTGTCTGTCCTTCCTTTTATTTTGGCTCACTGCTGCGGATACCGCATTAATTTTTCATTGTGTACACTAAACTATAAAATACACCATTTTTTACTACCACCACGTTCATATATTTTTAGTATAAGGTATATTTCTGATATTTTTTCAAAAAGTACGTATAACGTACTCGTATTATAAATGATTATAAACTCTCATGTATCTTTGTCATAAATAAAAATGTTTTATATACATTTTTTTCTAAAAGAAAAAAAATATGCTAAAGAAGTAGGAAGACATTAAAATACAACCTCAAAATTGCCCTGTTTTTACTTTTCTCATCTTTAGGACATATTTAGTTTTATATACGTACATCTTTTTGATGTGGGGTTTCAGTTTCTTTTTTTTCAATATGGCTCTTTGTATCTTATATTTTGATCTTTAATTGGTAATAAAATGAAATCTTATTCAAAATATATCTTATCTGTAGTTTTTTCTTACCATGGAATTTTGAAAATGTATTTTTAAAGCCTTTAAACAGGTGCCATTTAATCTTTTAAGTTTTTAGCCAAGATTTGAAAAACTGTAAAAGAGTATCTTAATTTTAAATAATGTCCACCTTCTTTTTGTTTTTTTTTAATAAAGAATAATGATTTTTAATTAAGGAACAAGATTTTTTTAGATCATCAAGCGCAATTAGGACGATATGCAATGAAGAAGACCTAAAATGAAGATGAATTCATGAAAATTCCATTGGCTTATTTCGTACTGAAAAATCACAATAAAAATTTAATTTTTCAATTTTAAACTTCTAATACTCAACAGAATCTGAGTATTTTTATTGTAACAAAAAAGAGTATCGGAAAAATACTTGGCGAATTTGAATTGTATTTTCTTCAGAAAATTTAACTTCTTTTACACAAGTTAAATTGTAACGAACAGTGTGTAACTTTAAACAAACCTTGTGTAATATTACACAAATGCTAGATTTAATAATGACTCTCATTTGATGTTTTTAAGGAATGCAGTTTATCGTATAAAAGAATTTTTATGAGTTTTTTCCATAAAAACACCGAAATTCCAAAAACATTTACATAGAGATTACACTTAATTATAATAAAAATTTTTACTTCATAAAAACTTTTATATTCTGTGGAATTTTTCCATAAAAAATTTTAAATTCTAAGCAGAAGTTGTGTAAGATTAAACAAATATTGTTTTTGGTAACTGAATTTCGTAAAACAGTTTTATTTAAAGAAATTCTTAAGCTGTATGTATTGTTGTAATTTTCCACAAATATTCAGTGATTTTACATAGTTAACAAGTTTAATTAATTGTTTGTCATATACAGGGCAAAAGGAAGTTCATGCACTAAAAATCGACTCATAAAATATGTATTAAAAATCGAAAGATATGCATTTGAAACTTTAAAAATATAGATTTATTATTGATTTATTTCAGCGTTTTCAATGTTTTCAATTCAATTTTAGTATTTTTTTTTGTCTTAGAACACAGAACATCAAAAATGATTGTTTATCATCGTAGTAATTGTATTTTTCTGAAATTTTTGTCTTCGAGATAAAAAGAAATTAAAAAAAAAATCTGATTAAATTATCAAAAATATGCTTTAAAATATACATTTTTAGCAAAACATGCAAGAAATAGACATTAATGCATTAAAAATGAGCAACAAAATATGCCAAAATATGCGTGTATACCGAAATAAGCAAAAATACGAATTTATAAATATGCAAAAATATGCATTAACAAATCGATGCCATTTTGTTGCAAATTTGTGGATACCCAAAGATGTATTAAGTTAATCCTGTTCTCAGGCTAATTACAAAAATGTATTTACTTGAAGTTCCTTACCCTGGTTATAACTATTTTAAATATGTTACACATTACAGTTTTCAAAGTATTTTGTTCCTTAAAATCAACAACTTCCAATTAATCTCTAAAAGCTTTTTATGAAATTCCAAAACAACTACCATTTTCAGTAATAACGATTACATTGAAAAATATCGACGTAAATTGTAGAATAATTTATTTTTACTATTTGTAGCGTAATTTACAAGGAAATCATGTAAGTTTTTATAAATACCATAAAAATAGAAAAATACTCAAGGTTAAAATTTTAACAAATTGAGAAAACTAATGAATAATTTTTAATTTTTTGTCTACATATGACAATTATCTGTTACGATATTTTCTTTTAAAAAAATTTATTAACAATTTGAACAATTTTTTTTTCCAAAAACTATGACGAAAACATTTGTTTTTAATATTTGTTATAAGTAATTAAAAAAACACATGACTGTATATTAGCTGCTGCTGCTTCTCTTGCTGATGATGGCGTTTTTTTTTTCGTATGGAATATGACGTCATATTTCGACCAGACGTTATATTATACAAAAATGTGACGCATTTGTTTCGAATATTCATATACATACGAGTTTTCGCTATATATAAGTATGTATTTTCTACATACAGACACGCTTAAGCAAAATACAACACAATCATATAAACGTGTAGTAGAGATTTACTTACCCCACTACATCCTCCTACTCCACCATATTAACATATCATTAAAATTACGTAGCATTTTGTTGTTAAGTGTACAGAGTGCTGGTAGTGGTGTTTTTTAAATTGAATTAAAAATACATTTTTTTTTTTATTCATAAAACAATTGCAAACTGTATTTTTTTTTATTTTTGTATTTGTAATAATGTAACTAAAAATATATTTATGTATGTTTTCACAAGGCAACAAACACTGAAGCCGTCGATCAAAATTTCAATTCGTCTGTCTGTCTGTCTGTCTGTCTGTCTGTCTGTCTGTCTGTCTGTCTGTCTGTCTGACATAGAGACAAAAAACTTGTATTACTTTTACAAAAAAAAAATATATATATTTATATGTAGGGTGAAACAATTGAAGGTCATTTATGTAGTTTGTTTTTTTTTATAAAAATTTTTAGATATTTTATTGTTTATTTTAATTCGCATTTAAGTTGTTTTCAGTTCACAAGGAAGCTAATAAACATTTTTAATAATTAATAGGGCTCGGAAGTTTATGCATTTATTATCTTCTTTTATGTTCATTCAAACTGAAAAATATGCATTTAAAATTTTGAAAAATTTGTATTGTTGATTTTTTTTTGTAGCAAAATATGCCAAAATATGCCAAAATATGCATGACAATATATAAGATATGCATTTAGAGCAAAATATCAAAAAATATGCATTAACAAACCGATGCCATTTTGTTTAAAATTTGTTCGTTGGCAAAGATATTTGATAAACGCTGTTCTCCAGCTGACAACAACAAACAGATGTTATCATGAACTTCCGAGCCCTAATAATCAATAATAAACAGGGCAAGGACTTTCATGCACTAAAAAATCGAAAATATGCGCTTAAAATATGCACTATAAAATGGAAAATATGCATTTATAACGAAATATGCACTAAAAACCAAAAAATATGCAATAAAAAATAAATGTTTTTTTAAATTATATTTATTAAAAACTAACATAAACGTAAAAATTCTGGTATCGGTTACAATAAGCTTGTTCGTTTACTTACTACAAGTTACTATATTTACTACAGCTGGAAAAATTCAATACAAAAAGTAAACAAAACTTTGCTAGCGAGTTCTGATCAGTTCTGTAAAAACTGTATATTTTTGGAATTCCTATAAAATTTCCTTAAGTATTGCATTATTTTTTTATACAAATGGTGGCCACACTGAAAATGACAGTGCCTTGAACATGACCAAATTTTTCTTTGTTTTTAGCGATTTTAAAATAAAGTTAATTTTACTATGCAATTTGATAGAAGGTCGATATCGCTTATTTTTCATAAAAGCCACGCCTACTTAACACAAGTGACAAAATAAAAATACAGACATCACGTTAAAATTCTACACAATTTTCTAAACTATCTCCTCGGATTTTGGGGCGAATCTATCCACTATTTTGATCTTTAAAAATAAAGACAACGAGAATAAAATTAGGAAAAAACTTTAATGTCCCTATTATATTGCACATGGCTGTATTTTAATAGCTTGTAGAGTTCTTAGTATCGTTAAAACGTATAAATGAAATACGTCATAGTCAAGCATCTAAATTTTACGGGGAAGCATAAGTTTGAAAAATTAAGAGTTATATTTTTTTCCAAATTCATCTATATCTGTACAGTTTTTATTTTTAATATTGATAATAATTAATAATTTTTTTTATCATGTAGGTTGATAAACTGCATCGGGTTTCTCTAACTCTTAATATACATATAATTTGTTTATTTTTACTAGCAAACGCTGTAAAATTGCTTAGTTACAAATTTTATTTGTAAATAAATGTTTACTTCTACTGAATGGCAGAAAACAGGCTTTGAATTCAGTGAACGTATTTTTTTTCAATTCAGTGAACGTAATTTTTTTTAAATCAGTGAACGTATTTCTTTTTTTAATTCACTGAACGTAATTTATTTTTTTTTTAATTCACTGAACGTAATTTATTTTTTTTAATTCACTGAACGAAAAAATTAATACATTTGATTTAATAAAAAGAATTAATTCGAAACAAAATAAATCGAACGAAAACATGTATGAATTATGTAATTCCATTCAATATATGGTGCTTAGTGAATTAATTCGTCGAATTTTTAATTCAGAATTGAAAAATTGAATTAAGGAATTAATTCTTCAAAGCTCTGCACCATAGTAGTATTTACATGCTTCATTGTCGCTGTTGCCATAACAGCGATTTTCTCGTCAGATCTACCTATTTTATTTTGCCCCTAGCGGGAAAAATTGTCGTGTAGCTATTAGCCAAAAATCTAGCGATTTTTTATCAGCCGTAATATAATTTTTAAAAATCGGTTTAATGTTAAAAAATATTATAAAACTCGCATATTGATATTCTTTTATTATAAAAAACTTCCTAAACGATTTTATTATAAAAACTTTCTAAAAAAATACACACTTCGATAAAATATGGGTATGAATTTTTTCACTGCACAACGCTCTCTATTAAGTGTTTTCAGCACTAATATTAATACAATGAAAATCGTGATTCATTATTTGAAACTTAATCTTAAAATTTTTAATTAACGACATTTTTGAGTAAAAAAACATTTTTCAACAATCTAGCGATCAAATAGCTAACTTTTTGCACTGTTTATAGATCTAGTGATTTGCTAGCGATTTTTGGGTCTGATCTAGCCATTTGTTTTTTAAAAAAGATTAGTTTTAGGCCGAAAATAAGAAGAATTTTCGGATAAATTATATGCGTATTATTTTAAATTAAAGTCGGTCAAATTAGGTCTGTTAAAGCATTTAAAAGTTTGTACAAAATATTTGAATTATTGAAGAAATGTTCTCTGAATATTTATAAATCTTGAAATAACGAAAAGAAATCAAGCTCAGTAATTAATCAAAAAATTTTCTATTTTCACACTGAAAAAATTGTGTAGTTTCAAAAAATACCAAGGGTTTTCATATAACCTCTTATGTACCTTCTGAATCGTGTAAACTCGACTATTGCAAATTTTATGTTCAAAGTAGTTTACAAGCCCTAGAATTTACACCTACTAGATTTACACTTAACCAAAAACTCTTAGTTTTTGAAAACTACTCGTATTGCTTGACAAATTTCATACAAATTTTAGAAAAAAAAGATTTTTCACCATAATGAGTTTCGTGTGAAAATTGCGTAGAATTTTTTCTATCGAAAATTTAATGTACGACTTTTGTTTTGAAACAGTGACATTTCAGCTTAATTGTGATTTGTCTTTCGTATAATAAAATTTTTTTACTTTCACAATTTAAACAAAGATTTGATGCCTTTAAAGTTCGAGTGAAAAATTAAATAGTTCTTCGTAAAATATTCAATGTTATTTACTTTGCTGACTCATTTCTTAATAATTTTCTGGACTTGAGAGCGATGCTAACTTGGCTCCTATATTTTTTCTTTTAAATTGAGTTTTTGTTTAAATTAAAATGAATTGGGTATAACATTGGGGATTTGAACATTCAAAATGGGAATGAGCTAAAACTTTTCAGGCAACAATGGTCTCCACTAAACAGTGCAGTATTGCCAGAAAAAACAAAACACCAGTCAGCGCCATCCGTTGCATTAAAAACCAGTATTGTCTTTAATCAGGACCATGTGAGATCCCTGGATACAACATCTCATCATTATTTAATCAAATTGTTTTAAAATAATATCCAAACATTTTTACTTGGGGGAGTCATCCTCTAAACAAAATTTTACCTGCAAAAGAAGATTAGATCTGATCAGATCTATTTAGATCTAATTAGAGGCGATTGAATCATATATTGTTAAAATAAGCGTTGAATTTAGAACAAAAATAACTGTAGCTGTAGTTTTTCCAAAAAAAATCTGCTAAACCCATACACATATGGAATTTTGTGCGACGAGATTTAATGAAATTTTTCGGTAAACTAATGAATTAAATTAAATATAAAAGCTTCATATATTTTATGAATGCAGTTTTAATGAAACTTTTTCACTGAGTGTATGAAATTTTTAATAAATATAATGAAACTATTCACAACATTTTATGAAATATTCCATTAATTCAATGAAAATTTTCAATGGTAGAGTTCCAGTGTATCTTCATTGGTTTTATGCAAAAATTCATTAATATCATGCAGATAATTCTTACAGTACAAAAATTTTGAACGGTTTTTAAAGAAGATAAACAGTGAAAAAGTTTATTATTGTTTAATTAAAAAATATAAATTAAATATAACTTTGAAAGACAAAAAAACTTTCTGAAGTTGTACAGATATTTTTTTTATGAATTTCCTCAATTCTGAAAATAAGTTTGGTCATAAAAAAAAAAATTGGGTTACAATCATTAAAATTCATAAAAAAATTTATTTTATATGGAGGTTATAAAAAACCACATTTGAATATTAAGCTGATGCAATTCTTCTAAATTCCAACATCATTATTATGTTAATCACCAAACATAACCAATAAAGAAAAGGAACATGAAAACGTTTTAAACTTAAATAAGTTTTCAACGAAAATTCTATGTTTATGGTCAGTCAATCCCAACAAAACAGATAACATAAAATTGTCTTAAAAACTTACAAAAGCCGAAAAACAAATTTTCCCATAAATAATTTATATAACAAGAATTAAGAAAAAACTTCTAGAAAAATTTTTTTAATCCCAGAATTTATAATGTCTCTCGTTAACAAAAAATTTCCAGCAACATTGTTGTTAAAAACTGGTTAAACAACATGAATTTTTTGGCTTTAACAAAATACTGAATAAAATACAAATTAAAATAATAAATAAAAAAAAAAAAAAAATAATTGCAAATACCTTATAATCAATGAAGGTAGTCCGACTCAAACCAGTGAATTTGACCTCAATGCTTTTGTAAAATATGGAATCAACATTGTTATGATATTTTCATGCATTGAGTTATAAAACATGAGATGATATTTAATAACCACAATTTTAACTTTTTTTATACAAAAAAAATCTTGTTTACCAAAAATCCTGTTAAAAAAATATCTCTTTTTAGCAGAAAATTATACTTCCTAAGCTGATTTATAACCAAAAAAGTTCAGTAAAAAAAACTGCAACAAAAATGCTCTTAATTTTGTTTTTGTAATACTACATACATACGTTACTGATAAAAAACAACATTGTATGCCAGCCATATTCACTCCAACCAACCAACCAGCCAGCCAGCCAGACCATTCTCATACCACGTCACGATACCACACAGTTATTATAAAAGGCTTAAAATAAAATCTCTGCCACATACCTTTTATTTGCAACAATATTGCCACACAATTTTGTTGTACTTCATCATCATGTACGTTCTTTTTCATCATCATGTACGTTTTTTTTATTTATTTATTTTTTTTTGATTGTATGGCAATTTTACTGGATGTGGTATTGTGTGCAGTAAGAGATTAAAGCCTATTAAAGTTATTTCCGGTCACGTAAAACTATCCTTGTTCTTACTTTTGCTCATTTTTCTTCTTGTTCATACTTTGGCAATTTTAACTTTAACTTTTCGTTGTAGTTTTTGTAAATAACGAAAACATGAGCGTGAAGATGTTGCACAGATTATTGCAGCCTTATCATGTCAGAGTTCTTGGAATTTTATTATACATTTTTGTTGTTGCTTTTGTTGTTGTTTTAACCCAGCATACCAACTACATTTTAACAGCCCGATCAGACCACCATCATCATGCCATAACAATGAGATTTTGTTACTTTTTAAAACACCCATAACCAAATGGTGCTGCGCCTCTGAACTCTTAAATATATGTTTTAAGGATTACATGGAAATTTAAAATACTAAATTTATTGCAGGTTGGACAATGAAGCAACACAATTAATGATTTACTACACAGAAAGAATTTAAACAATTCTAATTATTATACATCTTTCTCATACCGTTTTTGTAAATCCAAAAACAAATTGAATTTTTATTTTTATACAATTTTTATATGCAAAATAACAATTAACAAACATATTAAACAAAAAAATTGTTCGAAATAAAATTTCAATTTAAAAAATGTGTTTGTTTTTACAAATTCCATTGTTGGCGCCTACTTTTTTTCTGTGTATATTTTTTTGGTAGATTAAAAGAAAATAATATAGAGAAAAAGAAGTCTTAATATAGAATTGTTAAGATTTTTATATAATATATCTAATAGAGTCTTACCGAATACTCGGTTCCAGTTAAAATCGGTGACTATACAGCATTTTTGCTAAAACTTTTTTATCACTTCCCTGGCAAAGAAATATGAAAACTTTAAAAACATGGCGTATACGTTATATTGAATTTACATAAATATTAATCATACGCAGCGTAACACCCGGGATTTTTATAGACACACATACAAATTTAAATTATTTTGAACCACAGCTGGGAAATTATTTGAAAATATTTACTTAAATTAAAATTTTCAAATATTTTTTATATTTATATTTGAATTTTCAAGTTCAAATAATTCTTTATTTATTTAAAAAACATTTTCAAGTAAATATCTAAATATTTATACTTAAAAAGTTTTCAAGTAAATATGAAAATATTTGTATTTGAATGCTTAAGTATAAATATTTTCAATTATTTCAAATTTATATTCAAATATTAATACTTTGCTAGAATTTTTCTTAAATAATAATATTTGCAAAAACATTTTTCAAATTAATAAAAATGGGCAACCTTTTTGAAACAACTAAAATCTAATATGACAATATCATATGTATTAGAATTTGGACATGAGGTAGAAGAATATTCTAACTAAATATATGAAACTAGACAGTTCATATACAAAAGTATAAAATTCTCGTCGCGTTGAATTTTTGTACCTTATGTAATGTCCCAGTTTATGTGTTCCAATCATCATTTTCTTATTGCGAACAACCGAAACACGGAAACAATTGTATTGTCTGTTATGAAAATGGTCAACTTTTTTGAAACAACAAATAAAATTTAATATGACAATATTGGGGTAGAACAATATTCTAACTAAATATATGCAAATATAGAAAGTCCGAAAAAATAATTTTTTGTATTTTTTTAAATTAAAATAATTGTCAAATAAAAATATTTAATCACTTTTTCTCAAATAAATATTTGGTTAAATTTTTTACCTAAATATTTTGATATTTAATAAAGTTCACAGGGAGAATATATTCCTGGACGAGTCTTAATGAAAATTTTTAGTAAACTAATTAAGTTTTCTTCACAAAATATATTAAGCATTTTAAAATTTACTGGAAAAGCTTTATAATTTTTACGAGACAAATTTTTAATGAAACTTTTACTAAAACTTTTAACTTTTTTTAAAAAATTGCTAAAACTTAATGATTAATTTAATTTAAGGTTTAAATTTAAGAAATTTATTTTTATTTTTACTTATTTATTTTAAATTACAACGAAAATTACATGTTATTAACCAAGCTATTATTTTTCTCTATGTTGTAGTTGTTGCTATATCTAAAGCTCCTTTAATAGCAAAGAAAACGCTTGTCTGTTGTGTTTTAACATTCAAGCTTTTAATTCTATTTATAGTAATTAGAACGAAAGCAAAGAACTTTACAACGATACTTTGTTTTTGTATTACACCCTAAGGGTGCTTACAGAGTGGCCGCTTGTTGCCGAGCCGAGCCGACTGACGCTTATTGCGAGAACTTGTTCATGCGAGAAACAAGTTTGGGTGTGCATAGTGGATGCGAGAATCAGCGCTGATATTTTATCTATTATTTGTGTTTTATGTATGTTTGTACGCATTTGGGTTTATTTTGTTGAGACAAAAAACTGACATTGAGTTTTAAAATGTTACTTATTAACGCATTTCTTCAATTATTCTTAAAATTTTTATTAAATTTTTTTTTTAATTTTGTTTGTTTTTTTTTAATTTTTTTTATAATTGTTATAATTTTATTTAATTTTTATTATTTATTTGAATTTTTATTTTTTGTTTAATTTTTATTTTATTAACATAACATAAACAATGTTTTCGGCGCTGAAATACGCTTTGGAACTGTTTTCTCGCATTCAATCAGCTTTGCGCTCTGACCAGCTCGGCGCCCACTATGACCTGTTCGCGCTTATTTGTACTAATTTGTATAGTACCAGTTTTCTCGCATTGGTTCTCGCAATAAGCGTCAGTCGGCTCGGCTCGGCAACAAGCGGCCACTCTGTACGCACCCTAACCCATCATGCCGAATAAATGACTAACAAGTTGCAATTAATGGATATTACTTAACAATTTGGACTGTACCTTTGGAATTTGTCATATTTCATCTTAAAACGGAACAAAAATAACACTCATTGTAACAATATTCAGATGAACTAAAATCTACGGTTAAATGGTTTAATTTTAAAAGAAGGAACGGAATTTCCAAAAGTTTAACCCATATGCTTTGTAAAGTTATATCAGGTTTACAAAACGTCATTTTCACGCAAAATTTTTTCAATAAACCTCCTATAATTTTACAAAGCGTTTATAAATTTAGGGGTAAAATTGTAAAATTTAATAAAATCATTTAAAATCCCATCCAACAACCTTTTTTTTCTTTTTTTATTTACATTTTCTCTATATAAAAATTTCTAAACGAGTGGGTTTTTTCATTTTGTCTGATTCAGGGCAACTCCCCATATTGTTTTTATTATTATTTTTTTCATTTTACATACATTTTCAACTTTATTTTTTTACAATATTGTGTAATGAATGCTTGAGTGATAAATTTATTTACCACACCTAAAATATAAAAACAAACAAGAAAAGAAAAGACAGAAAAAAGCCATTGAAATTCAAACAAAAACTAAAAGAAAGACCCCTTCAGCTATAAAAAAAAAATTAAAAAAAGCGAGGTGAAATTCACAGTAATAAGTTAAACAAGTTATACAACATACAAAGCTGTTATATGTTTTTTTTATATATAAAAATTGTTTCAATAAAAACAACATTTATGCGCATGTTCTATAGATAAGAACGTAAAACTAACAATAAAAAAAAATGAGTAAAACCATATTAGATTAGCAAAATTCACCATAGCAAGTCTCTCTTTGAGTATTGTATAAATTTATTAAAAACTCCGTTAGTCGATGATAGGAATGAGTTTTTATATATAGAAAGGCTGGTTTTTTGTTGCTAAACAGACGATAGAGATCAAAATCCACCATTATTATCAAAACATTAACAGTAACATTATTTACAAAGTTGCTGTTACTGGGGTGTCTCCCAGCAAAAACTTACATTACCAAATAATTGGTTACATTCAAAAATAAAACAAAAATTAATGTTTTTATTAAATATCTGAGCTAGTTTTTAATTAGTAGACAAATGTGCTATTCCAAAAAAAAAAAAGTTAGTCATATTCGGACTTGTTTTAGATGCGTCTTAATTTAAAATCTATTGCACCGAATAAGTAGGCGCTGATTTTTTATTGTTACCATGTATATCTAAGTTATTTGCTTAATTTTTTGTTGTTGAGAACTAGTCGCATTTTTCATTAAAATGCAGTGGAAGCAACAAACAAGCAAGCGCGTTGTACAATTTAATAAAATCAATGAAAAGCTTAGCATAGAACTTACCATGAATCATTTCAAAAGCAAAGGTGTTTCAAAAAGTACTTTATACAGAATTCTTCAGACTATGGAAGTGGAAGGAGAATGTGGAAGTGGAAAGATTTCATCAATAATGACCAAAAATAACACGCAGAGAAAATATATGATTTCAATATGATCACAGCTACCAAACTATGGTCACTACTGCCATACATTGTTTTTACAATCAAATTTTTAATGTATTAATAATACTTTACAAATGATAAGGTCGCCTATAATCATTTTATAGTTACAATCTCTCTTTTTCGGTTATCATATTATTTCTCTCGTCTACAATCATATATTATCTGGACAATCATATTCCTCTCTTCGAATTGCAATCATATTATTATCTGAGTTGAGAGAGATCATATTCACAATCATTGGCATAGTTTCCACAACCATGAGCTGATCAGTATATTCTATTACGAGCGTCATCTAAAAAAAATTCTTCGTTTAGTTGTTAGTTTAACAAGTTACTGTAACAAAGTTAAAGGATCGGTGAAGTTTACTGATAAATGTTATTAATTTGGATAAATTTTTCAGTTGCTTTTTATTAAAATTAATTACAAGTTGTTTTTGTTAGTTAATTTTAAATGAAATTTAAGTTATTTTACTGCCAGTTTGAGTTTTTTTTTCTCCAAGTGCATGTATGTATATGAAAAATTTTTTTCGATTTGTTTATGAGAAAATTACAATAAATTTTTAATTTTCCTGCAGAAAACTGTTTTTTGAGCAACCAAGTTGAAAGTAGTAACATTATTATTTGCGTTGTTGTAAAAAACTGCATTGAAACTAAAAAAAAAAATATTAATTGGTTGGGTTGTTTAATTTTTTTTTGCATATAAACAACAATTTAGATTTTGTTTTGCCATGTTACCATTAACTTTTTTTTTATAAATCCAAACTGGTTTATTATCTTGTTAAAACGAGTAACCAGCTTGACAGCCTTGAAATGTATTTTAACAGATTTTGTTTTTAAAAATGTTTCTCTGGTGCATTTTTTCATACATTTTTCTATGTTTAAAAAAAATAATAAATTTTTTTGATAAAGAATAATTTTTGTTTTACAAATAAATTCTATTCAAGTGTGGTGAATTTGTAAACAATTCAATTTTGTTATTAATACCCGTGGTCTATACATTTAAACTTGTTTTTATAAAAAATAAATATTGTATAGAGAGATAAATACAACTTTCAATTTGTTTGTAGTGGTGTGTCATTAATTTGATTGATGCTATTATTTTATTATTCATACTACATACATGCTGTTATTTATATTCTACCAAAGCTGCTCTGGTACATTGTATTTTATTATTGCCATAGTTGTGTAGAGTATCATACTTTATTATACTTTAAAAATAATTTGTACACTCTCAGAACAATTCTGTTGTGGCAACAGAATTTTTTGCCAACCGAATTGATTCGGTTACTGCAACTGAATTGATTCGGTTACTGCAACCGAATTACGAGGTTGCAGCAAACGAATCAATTCGGTTAGAAAAAAATCGGTTGTCACAACGGAATTGTTTTGAGAGTGTATAAACTTTACTATCTCTTTTCTTCCTCAAAGACCTAAATTTTTTTAATGTGATTGTAGTTCATTTGAATTGATTTTAAAAAAATACTACAGTTTTTTTTAGCTCTTTGTCTCTTAAGTAAATTAATTTTATGTTTTTTACTTTAATTAGATATTCCTTTGCATATTTCTTTTAAATTTTTCAACCAAAATTTTTGCTTAATAATACTGTTTTTTATATTTCAATTATATCCTTTTTTAGCGATACCGAAGTTATATTATATCTTGATCTTAAAGAAAATAAAAATTGCTTAAAAATTACTACACCCAGAAAGCAGATTCGGTGCTGACAACCCCATTTGTTGCCAATCGAATGATTCAGTTGCCTCAAATGAATTTTTCGATTGCGGCTATCGAATTATTCTTGATACAACTGAATTTCCGTTGTCCCAGTCAAATTAGTCTTGTCTCAACTGGATTTCTGTGGCCACAACTGAAAAATTCGGCTACCACAAATGGGGTTATCAGAACTAAATCTGTTTTCTGGGTGTATATATTAGGTCATATGAATAAAACTTAGCAATTACTTCGAAGTAATTACTTTGAGCTTATGAATGGCTTTTAACTCCAAATTTAACAATTGTCTGATAGAATAGCATGAAATGTAAACGAAAATTAAAAAAATAAATTTCTAGTCTACTCCCAAGCAGACTAGATTTGTGAAGTAATTGCTTAAAAAACCCTGTATTTCCCCCTATTAGTAATATTTATTTTTTATTCATATGAGCCATTGATTACTGTATTAATATTACTTATTAAAAAAAATACTGGTTTTCCATTCCTTGCATTGAAAATCGGGTTTGATTCACTTTAATCATACATTCATTATATTATTTTCGTTAACACTTAAATATTCTTATCTTGACTTTACTGGAAAATGATATAAAAATAACGATATTTTTGCATTAAAGCAAAATACTGGTTTTTGATTTCTTTGTAACAAAAATTCTGATATTTTTATATGATCCTTAGTTTTGCATTATATGATTGTTTTTGCACTACCTTTATCATATCTTGACATTAATATTGATTACAAATCACAAATTTTAGTTTCTAAAGAAAAATACTGGCTTTCTATGCACTGTGTTAAAAAACTTTTTTCAATGATAATTTTGCATTACATCATTTTCGTCATAGGATTATAAAAGTGGTATGAAAATTAGAAATTTATTATTTTTAAAGAAAAATACTGGTTTTTGCATTTCTGTAATAAAAAAAAAAAAAAATAATTTGCAGAATCTGTTTTTAAAGAGCTTAAGTTTTGAAATACACAGTATTTCTGTTCTAAGAAAAGATATTGACTCGTATGAGTAAAAAATAGATGTTACTAATAGGGGGAAATATATTTTTTTTTATTAAGCAATTGCTTCACAATTTTCGTCTGCTTGCGAGTAGACTAAAAATTTTATTTCTTGATTTTCGTTTATATTTCATTCTATTCTACAATTCTATGGATAAATTTGGTATTAAAAGTCATTTCTAAGTCAAAAGTAATTACTTCGAAGTAATTGCTAAGTTTTATTCATATGACCCATTATTTGAAAACATAGGGCACTAGGTCTAGAATCTGTGTGCCAAATTTCATTAAAATTTCTTCATTTTTGCTATTTGTAGCGTGCGAATTAGCTTAATAGCCAATTGGAGGGCCTTTATATGGGGGCTAGGTCTTAACATGGACCGATCATAACAAAAATCAGTATGCTTCGCCCTGGCCCGATGTAAGTCAATGTACCAAATTTAATCAAAATTAATCTTAATATTTGCGACTCGCGACCGACAGACGGATATCACTAAATCGACTCAAAGGGTGATTCTAAGTCGATCAGTATACAAAAAAATGAATCTAGGTCCAAAATTTTTTTTGGTGTTGCAAACACCAGCACACTTTAATTGTAATCTGTCCACGTACCGGTGTAGGGTATAAACAATTTTTTTTTTATTATTTGGGAAATCTAAAAACCGACAAAATATGAACTTTAATTATATATATCACCGCTTGGTTGCAAAATTAAGCGTCAAAAGCAACATAAAATTATTTCTAAATAATAAAGGCCAGTATTATAGTCAGCACTTAATTGTATTTTTGAATTCAATTTTACTTAAGTAAGAAATTTTCAAATAAAATTTGAGTAAAAATTACTACTAACAGGGAAAGTCTACTTTGTGGTTCAAACAGATTTGAATAAAGTTTGTATATGTGATAGACGAGAAAAAAAAAATAGAAAAAATAAGCATAATAACCTTTTTAGCGTAAAAAATATCTTAGGAAAAAAAATACTGGGTTTTAGAAATAAGCTTTTATTGTATTCTTTTTTGGATAATAATGGTGGTTTATTTTTAAAACCTAAGTTTTTTTAATTAATTTTCTATTTTTTTAATCATATTAATAATGAAATAATTCCAAAACTTAGAAAGTTGCCGATATTTTAATTGCTTTATCTTAAAACGTAAGTTTCAAGTGTTAAAAATATGTTTAAGTAGTAAAAATTTAAAATTTTGTTGTGTAAAATGGTTAGTGAATTTGTATTTTGTTTCTTTTGGTAATTTTTAAACAAATTAAGAAAATATCATAATTTATCATCATCATCATCAAATCACATAAATCATTAAAACTTAAGAAAACAAAGAAGAAAATATAGACAAATGACAGCTGTTTAATCAAAACTCATTACAAAAGATTCATATAACGAAATAAACTATACACATTTCACCATACAACATTAAAATTGAAACATTAAACACATAAATCATTGAAACTGAAAGGTAAGTATTAAAGTACCTGTTTCACAAGAAGCAACACTAGCTTATTGTAATTAATATTAAGATTTCTCTTGTATTTTTTATTTAGAAAAACAATGACACTTTACTAATTTAGATATTTTCTTTCTTTTTTTTTTACAGTTTGATTGATTGTCATCATATTTTACAATACCAAAACTCAAACTCTGTATTTGAGTGACAACATTCTTGCGTACCAGTCACCACTTAACTGCAATTTAAAAATTTATTATTGTTGGGAGTTAAAGAAAAAAACAGTGATAGAAAAGAATAATAGAAACAAGGAAGAGAATTGAACAATACGACAAATTGCAATTTGTTTGGATTATAAGAAGATACAAACAAAAACAAAAACTAAATCTCGACGTTTAGTTCATCTTTAGAATTGAACTAGAAACAGAAAAACATTACTAGATACAAAAAAATTCACAGCAAAACTACACAATTACCAGCTTTATTGCAACTAAAAATTTATACACGCATTAATTTTTTAAACAATTTGCAATTTCATCCAAAACCAATCACTCCAAGATCTCTTCTCTCTCAACACTCCTCTTCTCCAGTTGAAAAATTCGTTTTGAACGTTATAAAAATTTGCGTTTATTTTGAAGTTTATAGCTTATTTTTATTTTTTGAATAAAAAAATTTTAATTTCAACTTTATTGCAAAAATTTCTTATAAAATTAACAACTCAACAACAACAAATTACCTTCAAATAACAGCAACAACAACTACATCATAATAATACAAAATTAACTTCGCTGTGCGAAAAATAATATTAAAAAAAAATTATATATATATAAAATTTAAAATAATAACCACAAATAAACACAAAAAGTAACAAGCAACATAAACTGAACACACACAGCTATAATAAGCAACAAGCAATGGAACGCGAATCAAATCCGATGCAACCTATGTGCCGCTCTGGTTGCGGTTTTTATGGTAATCCAGCTACAGATGGTTTATGCTCAGTTTGCTACAAGGTAATGTCGTTTTGTCTTTTTCTTTTTTGATTGTAAGTTACAGAGTTTTAATTCAAAATGAATTTTTGTTTTTAAGGATTCCTTGAGAAAAAAGCAACAACCACCTGTTGGCAGCACACCCGTTTCAGTTCCAAGCCCACAACCAAGTCCCACATTTAGTCCAGCCATTACAATACCTTCAACAGCACAGCCAACAGTACAGAGTTTACAACAGCAACACAATGAAATTAAAGAGGTAAGTTTTTTGAATAGAATTACTTTTTTAATTCAGTAAATGATTCATGAGATAGTAAGGTAGTTCACAAGGGGTGTGCTATTTATTGAATCATTGTATCGTCCTAACAAAAAACAGAGTTGTTAAAATTTAAATTGAAAAAATACAACATTTGATAATAGCAAGATACAACATTTTACCGTATATTTAGATTCCTATGTCTGAGTGTGCTAACAGATAGAAACCCCAATAGAAAATCGTTGCCAATAAAAATTTTAACAACTCTGTTTTTTATTAGGACCATACAACAGATAGCACCCCCCTTGTGAACAACCTAAGTGTTTCATATAAAGGAAAGAGGAAATTTTTGTTTAACAATATTTGTTAATATTCATTAACTTTAGATGAGTTTATTGTAAGAAAACAAATTTTACCTTAAACGAGAGTTGTAAAATGTTGATATTTTTGAATACTGGATACTACTCAATACTTTTCAAGTATAAACAGGGTTGTATTTTCTTACGGTGGGTCTCATACTTATAGACAAAAAGATTGTTGCATTAATTTAGAGTTAACTCAAAAACCTTCAGTATGATGCCCACCAGCCTTAATGTTTTTCATGGCAAAATTAGGCTTATCTATAGAAAAATACAACTCTGAAAGTATTTAGTAATTACTTTGTATTCGAAATTACTTGAGTATTCGAAAAACAATCGGCATTGGGTCATATGAATAAAACTTAGCAATTACTTCGAAGTATTTACTTTGGGCTTAGGAATGGCTTTTAACTCCAAATTTACCAATTGGCTGGTAGAATAGCATGAAATGTAAACGAAAACTAAAAAATTAAATTTCTAGTCTACTCCCAAGCTGACTAGATTTGTGAAGTAATTGCTTAAAAAACCCTGTATTTCCCCCTATTAGTAATATCTATTTTTTATTCATATGAGCCATTGAGTACTCAATATCCAAATACTCAATACTTTTACAACTGTACCTTAAAGCAACATAATTTAAAAATTGTCGCTAATCGTAAAGTATAAAACCATATCTGTAACCAATGCAATGTGTTAAAATAATATCCCAGCAAAAAAAAACCGAATGCATTTTTCACTGCATATAAAGTAGCTATATATGCTGATTTCTTACTTCCAATAAACGTATTTTAAATGACTTCCAAAATGCCATTAATTAAAAACTTTTTTTAATTCCCAGAAAAAAGAAAATACCTGACCAAGATCCGTAAAAGCACCTTTACTGTTCGGCACAAATGCGTTCAAATTGAGGTGAAAAACGCATTCTTTTAAAATTGGCTTGTCATAAGAGAGAAGGTGTTTATGGTACTTCAAGTCTGCTTTGCACGCCATAAAAATGAGTGCTTGGATGTTCATTTTTTATATAGGAAAGCAATTCATTTTTTTTACTATCTAAGGAGAGATGAAAAGTAACTTCTTGAGAATGCATTCAAATATATATTTAAGAAGTGATATTTATGACTTTTGAATGCATTCCCAAGAAGTTACTTTTCATCTCTCCTTAGATAGTAAAAAAAATGAATTGCTTTCCTATATAAAAAAGAACATCCAAGCACTCATTTTTATGACGTGCGAAGCAGACTTAAAGTAGCATAAACACCTTCTCTCCTATGATAAGCCAATGTTAAAAAAAAGCGTTTTTCACCTCAATTTGAACGCATTCGTGCCGAACAGTATAGGTGCTTTTACGGATCTTAGTCAGGTATTTTTTTTTGCTGGGATAGAAATTATTTTTGTCTTTCTTCTATGCATTGACTCTGTTGTCAAGTAAAATCGTAAAAAAATTCTGTTGAAAATAAAAATTTTCCACTTTTTTACTTGACATTTAACAGTATGCAGAAGAAAAAGAAAAAAACAACAATTTTTTTTATTTTTTATACAATTTTTATACATTACAAGAGTGCTACGCTACTTTTTTTTACAATACATACTTTCAAACTAATTTGGGCTTATACCTCATATTAACCTTATATTTTAATTTCGTTTTAATTTAACGAAAATGATAATAACATGATGGTTTCAGAACCCAGTGTACAATTAGGAGTCCGAAAAGACTCATAAAAGAAGACCTTCTGAAATCATAGCTATATGACCGTGTTTTCCTTCAATCATGAAGTCTCTGTCTGACCGCATAAAAGTGCGGTCAGACAGACGCATAAAATACTCCAAATTATAAGCATTATTGAAAAATTTTAAATTTTTGAGTCAATTAGGAGTCATTTATGACTAATTTTTGAAAAAATTTCCAAAAATTTTAGAATACACTCTAAATTATTATGTTTCATTTATTGTTCTGAATCATAAGCATTCTGAAAAGTTTGGGTTGAAATACTTTTCACAATAACGTGCAATACAAAAACAAAATACATGCAGTTTCGTTCGCCTTTCGATGTAAGTCTTTTTTAGAATTAAATTACTAACTTGGAAAGTATCCCAGATATTAATTATTGGTGGTAATAAAAAAGCACTGGCAAAACACTAATAGAATGTGGTCTAAGTACAAATGTTTGAAATAGGTGCTTTCCAAGTACATAGTTGTTTTATGAAATTTTCTATGGTTTTATAAGAAATCACTGGCAAAGCAAATTTGTACGCTATGCCAAATCTTGAAAAAGGTTGTTTCCCATTACTTGTTTTGCAGAACTGTCTACGGTTTTTGAAAAAGCACTGGCAAAGCACTAAATTCGAACATTTTGCCAATGCTTGAAAAGGGTGCTTTCGCAGCACTTGTTTTACGAAAAAATGCAAGGCCATTAACTTCGGATATTTTTAATGTGGGAGTTGATTCAAAATTTTAAGAATTTTCTTTTTACAAACGGAATTATTTCACCGCTTTGGAAGGCACTTAATTTTGACTTTTCTGAGTGCTTTCGCAATGATGATTCACTGACAACACTGTGGACCGGTGTTATCATTTCAGCGTTATTAAAGCATTTTCATTTTTTAATTTGAATGTTAAGAAGGCACTTAAATTTTATTTTTCAAAATGTCTTTCAAACACTTTATAAAACACTTTGACAATGCACTGAGCTAGGATAGCACTATTAATAAGTACAGGGTCTTTCCATTTGGAGTTTCTTCTTCAAACATGCGACATGCCACACTGTCAATGAAACATTGAACTTATTGCGAATGAAATTCCCGTGAAAATACTCTCAAAAAATACTGAAGCATTTTGGCCTTCAAGATCGGCAGACTTAACGCCTTTGGACTATTTTCTTCGTGAAATTGCCGAGATACAGCCCCAATTAAGCCCAAATGTCATCGCAAATTTCACCAAAAGAATCGACATTTGTAACCGTGCACGCGGGGCATATTTGCAAGATATAATTTATCATTCATGAATTTTAGACCCTCAACTAAATACATCAATAAACTGATGATGAATTTCCATTAAATATGTAACCATTACATGCTTTGCCCGTATGTTTCTTAGATGTTTTTCCAAAAAATACAGTTTTTATTATATATATTCGAGTTTATATTTAGGGCCTGCGTTCACTAAGCAGCTTATGTTGCAGCGACTAAAGCAAAAATTGGCTCATATGAATAAAAAATAAATATTACTAATAGGGGGAAATACAGGGTTTTTAAGCAATTACTTCACAAATCTAGTCTGCTTGGGAGTAGACTAGAAATTTAATTTTTTAATTTTCGTTTACATTTCATGCTATTCTACCAGCCGATTGGTAAATTTGCAGTTAAAAGCCATTCCTAAGCCCAAAGTAATTACTTCGAAGTAATTGCTAAGTTTTATTCATATGAGCCATTGGCTCGTATGAATAAAAAATAGATATTACTAATAGGGGGAAATACAGGGTTTTTTAAGCAATTACTTCACAAATCTAGTCTGCTTGGAAGTACACTAGAAAGTTAATTTTTTAATTTTCGTTTACATTTCATTGTGTTCTACCAGCCAATTGGTAAATTTGGAGTTAAAAGCCATTCCTAAGGCCAAAGTAATTACTTCGAAGTAATTGCTAAGTTTTATTCATATGACCTATTGTCAGGACAAATGGTCACTGAGTTTAAGGCCCTTTAATCAATCTTAATGCACTGGAAATAAAAATACTGGTTTATTACTTCATTTGTTTATTTTCTATTATTTTTTATACAGTTTCATTGATAAAAATCGATCTTTGGACCTTAAGGCAAGGTTACTAAATGTGGCGTGAAAATGTAACAAGTTATATTAAACTTTTACATGGAAACAACAATAAATGGCTCATATGAATAAAAAATAGATATTACTAATAACGGAAAATATTGTGTTTTTTTTTTTTAGCAATTACTTCACAATTCTTGTCCGCTTACAAGTGATAAAAATTTAATTTTTTGATTTTCGTTATATTTTATGCTATTCAACAAGTCTATGGATAAATTTGGAGTTAAAAGTAATTCCTTAGCCAAAAGTAATTGCTTGGAAGTAATTACTTTGGGCTTATGAATGTCTTTTAACTCCAAATTTACCAATTGGCTGGTAGAATAGCATGAAAAGTAAACGAAAATTAAAAAAATTAAATTTCTAGTCTACTCCCAAGCAAGGAAATCATCAGGGGACGATGTTTTTGGTATTTCTAGAAATATGTTTCGTTTCATAAATTATGTGCTTAATGGCGAGCAACTTATTTCCCATATAACCAAGGTTAAACGTTAACCACAGATAGTTCCATATACATTTGACGTTCATAACTATGATCAATCACTAAACTCAGTTTATTTTAAGATAAGTTATTCAAGTTCCAAACATTTCTGTCCATTTTTATAGAATTTGGATAAAATGTGAAAACTTTCAAACGATTTTGTCACACGCATTCAAAAATTTTTTGTTTAGGTATAGAACGTACATATGTATATCTAACTCATTCGTATGAGTTACGACCATTGACAGCGAATATGAAAGAGTAAGAGATTTGTGTAATCTATGCAATAGGAATTTTTGTAGGGTACTTAATATCTGCATCACTGCGGGTTGCTCTTTTGAAAACTATTCCCATGTTTTAAAATATCATTGTTTCAATTTCACTTGGCTTTAAATGTCATTTATTACTTCAAAGTTTGTGTTTCATTTTTCTATTGTTTTCTATTTAGTATTTTTTTTTTCAAAATTCTAAACATATCAAAATTTGAAGATAAAAAATTTGTTAAAAGGTGAATTTGAAATACTTTCATTATACAGAATTTTATCGTTAAACTTTCTAACATAAGATATCTCTTTAATTTCCTTGCAAAATTTAACAATTTTCTTTTGACAAATTTGGGGAAAATGCTAACCTTAAACTCATATAGAGTTAGTTTAACAACAACTGGAGCAACTGAGAAAAACTGTAGACATCATCAAGATTAAAATTAGAATATAGGTTACAAGATTCTGTAAGATTAACCGAAATAATTACCATAAACAAGACTCGTAGGAAAAGAAGTCGTAATTCAAAAATATAACCCAGAATACCCTTGGACATACTCGTTTGGAGGTGGGATCGCAATTACAACATATTGTGGAAGTAATTGGCTGTAAAGGAATTTAAAATATTAAGTTGTGCTTCTCAGAAGCGAAATTTTTCCAATGTTGACTGCGCAAACACAGCTAATATCACCAGCTCAATCTTTCCTATGCAAAAATAAAGTTTTATAACAATTTGAATACATGGCAAACAAAGAAGATTCCCCAAATCGGGATAAAAATAAGCAAGATGAAAAATCTTCAAGAAAAAGGGTAACATTTTCACATTTTTGTACAGAGACGGACAATACAATAGAGTCAATTAAGGCTTTTTCAACTTTGTACTTGTGGCCTTTATTTTTAAAGACAAAATAAATGTTCAATATTAAATGCATTGCTCATTTTTTAATATCGCTACCTGTTTTTAGTGGTCTTAGCTTTTCATATGAAATGTGCAATATCGGCCTTCTTTTAAATTATATATAAATTAAATGGCGCGTTAATTACAAGAGATTCTAAAGAATTAATTCAATTTGAGTTTTATAAAAATTGTCATTCCATTCAATTCGTAAAAGATTTAAGATATGAATATATTGATAATTTTAAATTAAATAATAATGCGAAATATTTTTATAGAGCTAATATTTTAATTTATAAAATATTTTATCATTCAAGTGAATGATCATCCTAAAAAGAATGAATTCATGAAAGAATTCATTCACTATGTAAGAAAAAGAATAAATCCTGTGAGTAAATTCATAGGGAAAGATAATATATATATATAAGTTCCCGTAGTTCCTACAAGGAGCATAGGGCCATAAATGATAGGGAATGATATAAACGAATGGCATATTAGTCAATAAATTGAGACGTGCTCAGAAATTTTAATACCAAATGCTTAATTCTATAAGGTGAAAAAAGCTTGAGTGATTTGCTATATCGTGATAAGTATAAATAGCTAAATTAAAAAATAATCGTTTCATTAAAAATCTATGCAATAAACTGGACTATATTCTGTAAAGAGAAAATAGCCAAATCAACAGAAGCTCCGCCATGGGCGATATCAGAAGATAAAGGAGGGTAAACAGTCCACCCTGTTCCAGCTCCGTTTTCTACTATACTTCTTATTAATAATAAAGTTAATGCAGGAGGTAGAAGTCAAAAACTCGGGGGACAATTTAATCATTATTTTGATCTTTATCTCTAGCCACAAGCATCAAGCATAAAATTAGAAAAACCTCAATTGATTCTATTTTATTATTTTCCGTCAATGTATTCTTTTATTTGGCGTTTGAATAAAGTTAAAATAGTATAATTTAGCAAAATTTAAGTTTTTTAAATAACATTTATTTTTGAATCTTTCACGTGTTAGGAAAACTATTTTATTTATTCGAATTCATCTACAATTGTGCTCGTTTGCCAATTAAAATGTATTTAAATGTTTTTTTTTTTTGGCATAAAACTTTTTTATAACAACTCGTGATTTGTAATTGAAAGGCAAATATTACTAATAATTATAGCGTTAATTATAAAAAAATAAAACAATTTCTTCAGTTTTTCTTTCGAATAAATGGATCACAATGGGCGAGAGTTATGACAGAAAATGTTGAATTATACAAGCATTAAAATTGAAACATTAAAACATTTATTTTAGAAAGACTTCCTTTCTGGATTGCAAGTAGACAACAAAATCATTACTTGCTTGCTTATATTTATAATATTAGCGTGAGGATTATAATTTTTTTTTTTTTTGCTTATTTTGATCTTGACCAAAGATAGCAATGAAAACAGTTTCGCCAGTGTCATCCACTTATAATAATTTTATAATTGTAATAAAAGTTTAAAAATCCTATAATATGCTTTTTTAATTCGACTATTTTAATTCCTTCTTATTTTATAATTCCTAGAATTGTTTAGAGATATGTATATTGGAAAGTTTTTGAACAAACCCATTTGTAAACTTTAACGAAATTATTGTTTTACGAAAGTCCTCTTTTCAATAAAGTAACACAATTTTTTTTAAATCATATTACTAAAATCTTAAATCCCTTTCATTTTTTGAAAAATATTTTTTAATAAAAAATGTCTTTCTATTTAGAAAATAAACGAAGAATCCACAGCCAAAACTAGCAGCGATACAGCCGCAACCGCCGGTCCATCAACTTCCACAGAACCAGCCGAAGATGATAAAGACAAGGAAGATGACAAAGATTCAAAAAAGAAAAAGAATCGTTGCGCCGAATGTCGCAAAAAAGTTGGCTTGACAGGTAAGTTATACATAACCCACGCTCTATGCTGGTCGATACAATTTTCAAATGGTTTCGGATGGAAATTTAATTTTTTATTTGCAAACTTCTTTCAAAAACTTATTTTTGGAAACAAAATTATGGTTGAACACTGAACATTCTATAAGTGTCACCTACAGGAATCATTTTTTTTTTTTTTTTTCAAAAAAGGAAAGAACAAATTACCCGGGCATTTTTTTTATTATTTATTCTTCAATTACATAACCGAGCCCAAAGGGCCATATACATATGTTTAAGAAATAACCACTACACAAAACTACTAAATATTAATAATACCCGGGCATTTTTAAAATTATTGAATAGCAATATTTGGCCTATTAGTTCAATCCTAAATTTTAAGACAAAATAACAAAAAAATTAGTTCAATTGAATCAGAATGCGATTAACAGACTTCTGTACTAACTTGTTCTTTATGAGTGTAGTCAGTTGAAAGGTTTTAAAAGGAAATGTATTTTTGCGGTATTGGCTGCCAACCCTGCTTTAATTTCATAATAAAAAAGCTCCAAAAAAAATATGAAAAAACTCCCAATGAAATTTACCCCAAATATCGTTGCCAGATTAAATAAAAACTAATTCCTGATGATGCTGGAAAATACCAGAAAAACATCGCATACGAAACAACTAACAAATAAATTTTATTACATTATTATTTTATAGAGGACCTTGAAAGCTCGACTTAGAAATTTTGGTACTGGGAAAAGGTTTATTGAGCCGATTTAATGCGATTTTGAATGGAAAATTTAAGAAAAACCCCGAATTTATTTACCTGTAAAGTTAACTGTTCGGCAGCAGAACTTTTTCCAACTTTCGGCGGCCGAACAATAAATTCGTTACATAACTTTGGACTTTTCCTTAAATATTAAACCCAAAATGGATTCAAATCGGCCCAACAAACATTTTTCCATAGGCAAAATTGATCTATAATGCTTTAAACCATTTCTGCCTAGAAAAAGGGTGATCTTAATAAAAATATAACTTGATCGAGGTAAGAGTTAATGCAAATTTGTTTTCATGTACTGGTATGGAAAGGATAGGAATACCTAAAAAAAAAATGCTGCGTTAAATGTACCCTCTCCTAGGGGTACCCATTTAATTT
Organism: Leucophora obtusa; assembly: GCA_949987735.1. Lineage (NCBI taxonomy): Eukaryota > Metazoa > Arthropoda > Insecta > Diptera > Anthomyiidae > Leucophora > Leucophora obtusa. The sequence goes on from OX465295.1 coordinate 46,764,079, forward strand.
TTAAATACTTTGTTCTGATTGGTTGATTTTATAAACATTGATCAATAATATTGAACGTGTGTGTATGTTTGCACATGAATTAGTTAAAATTTTATCAAAATAAACTTTTCACGTTATTTACACAAAAGCGCTATGTTGGCATCGCTGTTTTTGACCATTCTTTCCGAATAACCCATCAAAAAAAGAACACTCCACTTTAAAATTAACACTACTTTAAACAAAAATTGCTTCCGAAATAGCAGTTTGTGGGACGTGCCTTGTAAAATGAGTTAGTGTATAAATCGAAAACAAACAACAGACAACTCCAATTGTTGCTATTGAAAATTTTTGAAGCAAGTCCAACAGACTATACAACAAACTATCCCCACAATATCTTAATCTTATGCAATATACAATTTCAACATAACCTCAAAATGCACACAAACCTAAACATCGCAAAATTAAAATTGCATAGTATTGCCAATAGATTATACAGTATATCAAGTTGCCCAATAAAAATTAAAAGTGTTTTGATTCGTTCCATAATATTGCTTAACCTTTAATTTTAAACACCAGGCTATATGCAAGTCGCTCACATACTGTTATGCGCTCTCTCACTGGCATTGCTGGAAAATTTTCTGAGTCATTTATGAATAATTTTTGAGACATTCATGAGTAGAGCTTTGAAGAATTAATTCCTTTTTGAATGAATTCACTAACAATCGAATTCAATTTTCTCTAGAATTGAATGAATTCCTTTTCTTAAGTAATTCACTGAATTCGTTCATCAAACAACAAATTCAAAGAATTAATTCAATTGCAATAGTTCTTTTTATTAAACCAAATGAATTAATTCACCGGTGAACGCGTTCAATTTTATAAATTAAACGGAAAAAAGTGAATTAATGCCTTACTGAATTAATTCACTACGGAATTCGTTCAATTTCATTTTCGTTCAGTGAATTAAAAAAATAAAATTACGTTTAGTGAATTAAAAACAAAAATAATAAGTTCACTGAATTGAAAAACAATAAAAAAAGTTCACTGAATTGAAAAAAAAAAAATAAAATAAGTTCACGAATTCAAAGCCTGTTTTCTGCCGTTCAGTAGAAGAAAACAATAATGTACAAATAAAATTTTTAAATAAGCAATTTTACAGCGTGTATATGTACGTATATGACCATACGTGTGCATTAACGAAATTTGAGGTAATATCTACATGTGTGTACATGCATGAACATACATGAGCACGCATGAACATGTATGAACATGCGTGATCATACATGTAGATATTACCTCAAATTTCGTTAATGCACACGTATGGTCATATATGAAACATGTATGGAGATTTATGTAACCATGTGGTCATGAATGCATGTTTTTGGCCATGCATGAACATACATTTAACCTGCATGGATCCATATATGTCGATTTTTAGCTGGGTAGTTATATTTTTTTCCAAATTTATCTATATCTGTTTTCCTTTAACATTTGTGTCGTCCAAATCATAAATTTTTGAACATAAAAAAAATAAACTTAATGAATTTAATTTTTCATATTTTAGGTTTCCTTTGCCGATGTGGTGGTTTATACTGTGCTGTCCATCGATACAGCGATAAGCACAATTGTACATTTGATTATCGGGAACATGGAGCCCAAGAAATTAGACGCAATAATCCAGTAGTAGTTGGCGAGAAAATACAAAAAATTTGAACTTTTGTGCCATCATCATAAAACAACTTTATAACATAATCTTATACATACATCTTATATATAAATATAAAAAAACCCAACTTATAAATATTAAATATACATACAAAATTAATAATAATATAAATATATAATAATATAATATTAAAAACCAGAAAAAACTAATTTAATATAAAAAAATTGAAAAATCTAAAAAAAAAAAAAAAAAAAAAAAATTAAAACACAATACAACAAACAAAAAATGCAGAGAAGTTAAAAAAAAGCCAATTACAACCAAAAATTTTATCTTTTGTTATATAAAAACAGTTTAATTATTTTTTTTTTCCAAACTACACACAATGCAATTTATTTTTACTTTTTTGTTTTTTTTAACACACAGCATTTTACTTAAGAATTTTTAAAAAAGGGTCTAAAAACCAACAACTTTTTGTATAAATGAATAATATAAAAAATCTAACAGCTTTTTTTGAAACATATAAAAACGTATACATTATTTAATAGACTTTAATAATAACCCTTTTTATAGAAATTCTTTTTATTTTTGTAGAATAACATATAAAAAAATTTTTAATTAAAAATGCTGCTGCAGTTTTTTTGAAACAATTTCTACCACCAACAAAAAACAATTTGCTTTAAAATCAAAACAAAATTATTAGTTTTTCTTCAGCTAAAATGGTATAGTTTTTTAAAAAATGTTTATAAAAATTAAATAAAAACTTTAATGTAAAATTTATCATTATATTAATTAGTATGAGAAGGTAATAAACAACAACACTCATTAAACATTTTAATTAAAAAATCCAATTTACACTTAGTTTATCATCTTACTACTATATTAAAAAAAAAAAACAAGAAAAAACTACTACTACTATTTACCATATATTGATAATACTACCACATTGAAAACAATTATAATTGCATAAAACAAATTCTAGTAAATATCAATATTTAAAAACAACAAATACAAGAAAAACATCTATGCTAAATATAAAAAAGAGAATGTATGAGATAAAAGTAATCATAAATTTTTTTTGTGAGTTTGAAAGTAATTCGTAAATATTATATTAAAATTAATTAAAAAAGTTTAAGTAGTAATATTATTAATAAATTAAAAAAGTAATGAGAAAAAAGGATTTAAATTTAATTTAAAAAAGTAACATATTTCTAAACAAAAAAGTTTATAATTTTTACTTATTTTTTCGTCTACAATAATTTCTGGAAAAAAAAACACAAAACTCTAGTATTGAATTAAAATAAAAGTAAACTTATCAGGAATAATATATACAAAATGATTATAAGAAATTAATAGAAATTTTTTATTAAAGATTTTAAAAACATTTCAAGATTTTTGAGATACATATAAACATTTATATCTATTGATTCAAAATACTGACTGATATCTCTAAAATCATTAAAAATGTGATATTTACAAAAACAAATGAGTTTTTAAATACGAATTTCATTAAACATTTTATAAAACACTAATTTTGAAGCCCTTTAATTTTTTACTACACATTTTTACACAAACTCGATATTTTTAACGCAGTCTATGGTCGAAAATTATATTAATATCTTAACTAATTTTTCAAAGGTGAACAGTTTTTTTAAAAACCATTGAAATATAAAAAATTTGGCCGAAATTTTTTGAACTTTTATATCAAGACCGCAAAATCAAACTATGACCTTGAATGTGAAGTTAAAAATTAACTATCCGAGTAAAATGGAATGTATCCAAAAATATCCATTTAGACACAAAAAATGTTGGATCTAATGGTATAGAATACTAATTGGATCTAATTAGATCCGATCAGATAAAATTCGACATAAAATTATCCGATTTTTGACCAGATATAACTGTATCAATTTGATCCCAATTAATGCAGTTAAATACAATTTGATATAAATATATCTGACATTTAATATAAAATTATTAAGAAGCTTCGCGTTATATGTGTAAATAAAAAATGATATCTGGAGCAATATCGTACGATATATATTTCTAAAAATTTGTATTTAACTACAGTAATTGTGATCAATTTAACACAATTATATCTTCTCAAAAATTGAATAATTTCTTATCTGATTTTATCTAAAAAGAAACAATTAGATCGTATTCTACACAATCTATGGCCAAAAATTGAATGGTTTAATTAAAAACGCAACGGTGTACCAACATCGTGTCGATCGTATTTTAAATTTAAAAAGTTTTCCCAAAATAAAAGGGTTTCGAAATAGGTTATATAAAATGTTTTGAATAATTCGTGTGTTTTCAATATTAATAAAGATCTAATTATAAACAATTTGATTTGATATCTTGTCAAGATTACAAAAATTTTTAATATAAAATTTTATTATAGTATTCATATAATTTCTAAATAAAAAAAAAATGTTTGTTGGATTTCAAGTTTTCAACATCGTTTTGTTTTAAAAAACGGTTTGATATCTTTAAAAAAACTGAAATCACTCAATTGTTATTTCAATTTATCAAAACTAATTAAAACATTTTTAATTTTTTTATTTAAAAATTCTAAATATGTGATTGTTTTTTTGTTTTTGAGTATACATTTTATTTTTATATTTTATAAAATTTTATTCAATAATTTTTAAAATCTTTATAATTAAATTCTATTAATTCTCATAATTTAAAACATTCAAAATCTGAGACAGAGTTTTGTGAATTGTATTGTGAAAAAAAAAAATAAATAAAAAGAAAGTTCTAAAAGTCTTTGAGAAAGTCATTTTTCAAATTTTATATTTTTTGATACAAATTTGAATTTTGACTTTTTCTAAAAAAACGTTCTTTTTTAATTTTTAATATATTAAAAAAAAATGCTTTAAAAAAAGTCTTCTTTGTTTTATTATATATATTTTTCTTTAATATAATTTTTTAAATTTATACCTAAAGCTCTAAGCTTTAACTTTATTTTCCTCCACTATCTTCCTATCTAATATTTCCTTATAAAATTCTTTTTTTTTTTCAAATTTTTCGTTTATATTTTTTTGTTTAATTTTTTTTTATATCATTATAATTTTTTTTAAGTTTATAATTTAATTATTTTTAATCTTTTCTTTTTTGTTAACTCTTTATATAAATATTATATTATTATCAATAATTTAACTAGAGCTTGCTTTTTATTATTATATTATCTTTTTAATGTTTTATTTTTATTAAAAATATTTTTTATAGATTTAATTAAAACAAATATTTAGTAATAATTTCTTGATGAAAAAAAAGGTTTTTAATTGTTTTTTTGAAATTTTAATTTAAAGAAAAAGAAAAATATTATTAAAGAAAATAAAAAGAAAAAATTTAGTTAACTTTACAAAAAAAAAAAAAAAAAATGAATAAAATTAAAAATGTTTGTATTTATTTCTTTAGATTTGCGCAATATTTGAATAGGGGTTGTCTAGCTTTTTACTTTTATTTTACTTCTCGTTTTGCAATACAGTCATACACTACACATTTGCCAACAACGTAAAGACAATTTTTTATTTATTAATTTTTTAATTTTATTAGGTTTTCAACAATTAGAAATTGTTCCATTTATAAAAATTATTTGCTTGACTCTTTGTTTTGTTAATAACTAAACCACTGAAGATTATAAAGGTGTATGGGACACAATTGTTAAACATTTCAAAAATTAAACTTTAAGGCCCCATGTTGGGCGCCAAAAATACAAAATCGAGTATCCCTGTTTTCATTATAACTGTATAAGAAAACTTTTTTCACAATTTTTTATTGAAAACTTAAATATTAAATTATTCAAAGCAGTGTATTTGTCTACATATAGAACTTTTTTAATTTGATTCTTTTAGTTTTGTTCGCCTTTTTTTTAGTTTTGAGTTTGTTAAATTTATTAATTTTTATTTTGTTTCTCTATTGCCTGATGATTACATATTTAATAGATTTGTATTAATACATAGATTTTTTTTTCAAAATGTTTAGTAAAATTATTTTTTTAAGTTTTAATAAATCACTTGGTGTGTTAAATATATTCTTAACTTTAATTTTAGATGTTTTTTTTTCTCTCGCTTCTATAATACTTTTAAAAAACAATGTAAAATAATTTAACATATACACGCAGATAATAAGAAGTTAAATAAATTAAAAGAAACAAATTAAAACAATATAAAAGCATCTTTTATTAAAAAAAAAAATGTATGAGGTATATTTTGTCAACCGGGCCACCCTTCTCTGCAAAATTGGTAGGGTCCGAGGGAAGGCACTTTTTTGGGCAGAAGTCGAACATCGGAAGAATCTATAATAATCATAATATTCGGCCTGTTCCGATTTCGAATATTTTTACTTACCCCAAACAGAAGAATACACCACATTTTTGAGTTACCGCGGCAAAGTACTGAAACAAACATGTTTTAAAGCGTTTTCCTACTGAAAATTGTTGTGTTACAGGTAGTAATCAGCCATAACTTACCCGATCGTTTATTTTAGGCCGAAGGCGATCGACTTTAATTTAAAAAAAAATTTTTCTTCTCAATGCCGTCATTTTTTGAAATTCAATATGGGGCACAATTTTTTTAAAAGGATCGGATTCTTCCAAATTTATTTTCATCGGGACCAACAGTAATTGCATTAAATGAATTAAATGTGCTAAAATCCCAAAATTGATTTGGATTCTTTTTAAATTTTTTATTCAGAGGGGGTTGGTTTTTAAAATTTAAATAAAATAGCATTTATTTATTTTTGATGAATAATTAGGTTGTTCACAAGAGGTGTGCTATCGGTTGTATCGTTGTATCGTCCTAACAAAAAACAGTTAAGATTTTTATTTGACTTTAACAAAGATTTCCTATTGGGTTTTCTATCTGTTAGCACACTCAAATATGGGACACTAAACATACGTAAAAATGTTGTATCGTGTTATTCTCAAATGTTGTATTTTTATACCCTACACCACTACGTGGGCAGGGTATTATAAGTTTGTGCTGATGTTTGTAACACCAAAAAATATTGGTCCTAGACCCACCTTATAGTACACCGATCGGCTCAGAATTTTTTTTATTTCGATTTAACGATGTCCGTCCGTCTGTCCCTCCGTCCGTCTGTCTGTCCATGCATTCTTGTGCGCACTCTACAGGTCGCAAATATTAAGATATTTTGATGAAACTTGGTACACCGACCCAAGTCAGCCCAAGGACGAAGCCTATTGATTTTGGTTAACACCGATCCATGTTTAGACCTAGTGCCCATATAAGGGTCCCCCCAAAATTATATTGTTTATACGCTGCAGGTCGCAAATATTAAGATATTTTGATGAAATTTGGTACACCGACCTATGTCAGCCCAATGACGAAGCCTATTGATTTTGGTTAACACCGGTCCATGTTTAGACCTAGTGCCCATATAAGGGTCCCGCCAAAATAAGTAGAAAAATTAGTAAAACGTCTTGTATATCAAGTTATATAGTTCCAAAGGCATACGCAATGCTTGCCTTTATTAGGAGAAGTTGTTCCGATTTCTCTGATCCCAATACGTTAAAGATAGTATATACGTCATATGTTAGATCGAAATTAGAATATGCCGCGGTAGTATGGAGTCCACATTGTAAAATTTATATATCTCGTATTGAAAGGGTACAGCGAATATTTCTTAAACATGCACTTTCGTCGTTTGCGTTTGTTGAACCTATACCTTCATACAGATCAAAAAGTTTACTATTGGGACTGAAAACGTTGGAATATAGACGTAGATTTCAGTCTGCATTACTAATACATGATATAATTAATGGTAGTATTGATTGCCCTGAGTTGTTGTCGCAAATATCGTTCTATGTACCACCTAGAACGCTTCGTTATAACCATTATATTTTTAATATTTATTGTCATCGAACAAACTATGCTCAAAATAGTGCTTTAAATCGAGCGTGTAATGATATTAATTCTATTAACGAGATTGCATTCAATGTAAATCCAAATCACGTAATTGAATTTTGCACATCGAAAGAAACTTTCAAATTGTTTCTTTTTGAAATTTTTACTTAATCTAGTCTGTAAGGAATTTTGTATGTTCCATTGACTTAATAAACGAAATGAAATGAAAGTGTACTAGTTTTCAGCAATTTTTTTGCTGAAATTCCGTTTTCAGCAAAAATTTTAGTTATATTTTTTTAGCACTAAACTAATTTTGAACTAATGTTTTACTAATTTATTTTGCTACAAAAATTGTGCTGACAACAGCATTCATAGCGTGGACGACAACCAGATAGACTAGATGTAGATGTCGCAGCTTGTCTGGAAACGGAAATGACAAAAAAGGAAAACAACTCTACACATATTCTATATTTAAATTTTCAGCAAATAAATTAACTAAAGTAAAATTTCGCTACAAGTTTTTTGAGTTTTTTTCAGTCTACTAATATTCAGCAAAAAGTTTAGTGATTTTAGCAAGGATTTTTTTCATTTGCAGTCACTTAGTCGACAAAACTTTTGCTGAAGATTACTATTTTTTTGGTAAAAATCAATTCGCTGATTTTCAGCAAACCTTTTGCTGAAATTACCAACTTTTTTGCAAGCATGCTCATGACTAAAAATTTGCCGACAGCAACATTTTTTGCTGACTTTACTGACTTTTTTTTGCGTGTAGTGCCCATATAAGGGTCCCCCCAAAATTGGCTTGGTTACAAACTGCAGGTCGCAAATATTAAGATATTTTAATGAAATTTGGTTCGCTGACTCACATGATCCCGAGAACAAAGTCGATAGATTCTAGATAGAATCGGTCCATATTTGGACCTATCTCCCATATGGGCTATATTTACGATTTTCTCTTCTTTTATAATTTTATAGAAAATTTTGACACAAGTCCCATTTTAACCCATTCGAATTTCGGATCCAAACATTAGTTGGCTTTTAACCAGACTGGTGTAGGATATTGTATAGTCGGCATGCGCGACTTTAACCTTTTTACTAGTTTCAATTTAAATTTTAACAACTCTGTTTTTTGTTAGGACGATAAAACGATACAATAAATAGCACACCCCTTGTGAACACCTTAATATTCACCATTTTGAAAATCTAATTTCAGATTCTTATAAACTAAATTCAAAAGCCCGCGTGTAAAGAGTTTCAAATGAATTCGTCAATGGAAAAAAATGTCCCACATCTTGAAATCGCTATATTAAATTCCAAAAAAGCCCCTAGGCATTGAAAAGTAAATAAAAATATTAAAAATTAACCCTTAAATTCATAAAAATTTTGTATGAAAATGACGTTTTGTAAACCTGCTATAACTTTACAAAGCATTTATGAATTGAGGGGTAAATGTTTTTTTGTTCTATTTGAGATCAAATATTTTCCCTAGGGCAAGGAGTTCTATGCAAATACATGTTTTTTCTCGATAGTCCAAAACTAATGTTGACTAAATATTTATTCGAATCACCAATTTTAAAACAAAATGGCATCGATTTGTAGTTGAATATTTTTATAAAAATTCATATTTTTGTATATTTTGGCTTCAAATGCATATTTTGTGGGTTTTAATGCATATTTGTGGATATTTTTAATTTTTCAGTAGCATTTTTTTAATGTGTTAAAAATGGCCACATTTTCATATTTTCAAATCTTATTGACTTAAGAAAAAGCGATGAGTTCTGTGGCTGTTGGAAAAATAACTATAGTTATAACTTTTTATGTTTTAAAGTGAGTTATTTTTGCAAAAAGTACATGCTTTAAGGCATATTTTTCATATTTTTAATCCATATTTTTCTTTTTTTGCTGCATTTTTAGGCGCATATTATCGCTTTTTTAAGTGCATGAAATTCCTTGCCCTAATTATCACGTTTTCTTTTAAATCGGACTTCATCTTCAGGTTGCAATTTTCAATCTAAATTTTTCGAAGAAGTAATTTATTTTTTGATCGGAACGTTATTTCACGCGAAAGGATTTTTATAATAATTTTTACTAGCGAAACAAAGACGTTTATTTCGATCGGATTAAGTTAATCCAAAGAAAATTAATAATGAAACAGATATTCAGCATTTATTTTTAGATCTATCATAAACACAAATTTTTCGCGATTTCTTTCTTCTTCTAACGTCTAAAGAAGATTGAAATCCGGCATTAGATTTGAATCCGGCAATCTTTTCCCTTTTAATTATAAACAGAAAATATTCCTAGAAACAGGGCAGTGAGAACTTTTTCCATTAGCTTAAACCGTCGATGATGTAGAAAAATTGTCAATATCGAACATCTTAAATGTGCCCTAAAGCTTTTTTATTCTATATAACTTTTTTATGCGGTTTTGCTTTGAGTTTTACACCATAATATCAAGTTATGCGGTTTTTTTAAATAATCGGAACGCATCTCCCATCTACCGCATAAAAAAGTCTGAGTGTACCTATTTGTTAAAAAATATTTTTTTATATATTTTTCACTTGGAAAGTGTGACGAATTAAGGGCCTGTTTATCTATTACGAAAATAGTCTAAACGAAAGAAATTGACAATTACTTTCGTCAAAAATACATGGGAAATAAAAACAAACTTTCGTTAGTTTGCTTTCGTTTAGAGTATTTTCGTAATAAATATTCTTGATTTCAAGAAGAGAATTTTTTGTATGCTTCTTAGAGAACGAAGCCGAGAACCGATCCATAGATCACTGGTTCATATCAGGTACGAGAGACCACAAAACGTTTCCTTGGGGGTTGTAATATAATTCAATATATAAAATATTGAATATATAAAATATTGAAAACGTGTATGCGATAACCGCAAATGGCTCCATAACATTCTTAAGAAAGCTCAAATATTGAAACCTGTCCATTTTGTCCTCTACTTTTACGATAGGCCCAACACCACGCCAGGAAAAAGCCGCCCATACCATAATATTACTCCCACCGTGTTTCCGGTGCAAATAACTTCATTAATCGGCCTCGAAATTCGCAAAATTGACCCATAACTAGATCCAATATATATCTACAAGCAAAAGAAACAATTTATTAATTGAGGTTTAATTAAATATATGCACAATTGAGGGTTTTCCTACGATGACAATTCGCAAACTTTTTTTCTAAAACTGTTTAAGCGGGGTTTACATTATATCATAAGTCATAGATCCTGTCCAAAAAGAGATGCAGTTAGCCAAAATCCTATAGTATAAACACATTATGACTGATAAGTACAGAAAATCCGATTGAAATTTTGAGTCAGATTTTTTTTAAATATTTCACATTAACATTAGCTCTGTTCCACGTACGTTACCGCGGGTACCCGCGGGAACCCAATCTTACCAAAAAGCGTTTCTATTGTTAAAAATAGGGTAAATGAGAGCGTTGATGAGAGAATAATTTGTTTCTCTTTTTACCAGAAGTTACCTGTACTTTTTTTGCGGGTAAAATGGTAAAACTGTCAAATCACTAGTTGTTTATAAATCAGCTGTTTTAAATTTGTAAAAATAATTAAAATATTAACAAAACTTGTAAACAATAATTAATATCGTTAACAAATACCACTTTATAACATTTTTTCTTTATTCCCTTCGATATTTTATTCTTAAAAATAGCTTTTGTTTATATGAATAACTTTGACGTTAATTTTTGGGGTTGAAATGTGGTTTTGTGCGTTCCAGGTATTGTGAGCAATTTTACCATTTTTTGAGATAATTATTTGTTTACTCTCATTTTACCAGACTTTACCCAGAATTACGTGGAACAAACCTATTATAAGAATTCGATGTTAACATCTCTTTTCATCTGGTTGCATTTGATGGTGTAAACACATATACAAGATTTTTTTTGACAATCACATCAGACGTAAAATCAGATAAAAAATCAGTTAATGCAAACCCAACTTTAGGATACGAGTACCATAAAATAACTATATTTGCTTAATTGCATTCGGTTACACAAACTATCGTGAAAAAAAAAATTATAAACACTTACTATTTAATGATTCTATGTCAATTAAAGTAATTTGGGTACTGCAGCAGTGGCCAAGACAGGATGCTCGTTTTTGCGACATCCAGATACTTTTTTAACCGACTTTAACGCGCCACCCGTATTAAATTATTTAAATAATTCCAATTTGACGGCAAAAACTCACGAATAAACTGAAGAAAGACGACGCCGTTAGCTCTGGAGTTCAAACTGATGAAAATTGGTGAAGTCCGTATTTAACGGTGCAGAAACGGATACACCAAAACGGATTCAAAACGTATTATATTCGAAAATCCGAAAGTACGGTCCGTTATTGTTCCGTATACGTACAAGCTTTGACGGATACCTGTTTTACGGACCGATAATGTTCCGTAAAAGCCGGATTGATGATTCCGTACATGACGGAGAGTCCGTAAAAATGTTTCTTGGGTTATTATTGCTTTATAATTATTAAGAGAAATGCATGCAGATAATTTTGTATGAAGTGTCCTATTTCCATGTCCATAGCTGTATATACAACTTATGGCCAGATCTCCATTAATTTTTTGAGTGTCATGCAGTGTTATATATTCAAATGAAAATAAATTCATATTTTCTGAATATAAAATAAAAAATGTTATCCTCTGAATTTCAAATGGAAGTTCTAAATTTCCATATGCCTGTTCGTTTACTTACTACAAGTTAAAGTAGTTGAAATGTTGGTTAAAGTAGTTAGAATTTCGAGTAATCTAACACACCGAATAGGCTTGTTCGTTTAGAGTAGAGGGGGGATCCTTCGCCAGTGGGGCACATACACTAATCCCATTTTTCTCCGATTTTGTGCATTTTTCAATTACCTTTCCTTGACATCCTCTTTGACGAATTTACATCACACGTGGTTACAGACAGACGTGTTTTTGTGTTTTTTGGGGTGGCAAAAACATAATTGAAAGCAACTACATTTTGCAATAACTTCCTCAAATCGCGTAATAATTTTTGATTATGTTAGACCTATGATCCTAAGCTTTCAGAAAATAATAATTTGATTTTAATAAATGCTTAAAAAGTGTGAAAAATATTAATTTTATGTTAGTGCCTGTCTCTGGGGCACAATCACCAGATGGCCCCTGGAGTTACGAAGAGTTGGTGCATCCCTGCCTGAAATGCTCTATAAGACTTTTCTATATGTTTAGCCCTCAATTCACAAATGCTTTGTAAAGTTATAGCAGGTTTACAAAACGTAATTTTCGTACAAAATTTGTTCAATAAACCTCCTATAATTTTGCAAAGCGTTTATGAATTTAGGGGTTAAAATATATTTAATAGTAAATTAGTACAATCGTGTTCATTCTTAAATTTTTATTAATTATTCAGTTTTTTGTAATTTTGAAGAATCATTATATTATAGTTTTACATTATTTTTATTTAATTTAGTAGATATTTATTCATTAAAAAAAGAATCATATACCTTAAAGAACTTATTCTAAATTATTTATTTCAGTCATTAAAACATTGACTTTGCCGTATTAACAATATTTTTTGTTGAAATTGTATCTAGCTCTTTTGGCGAATATCCCCCAGGTTTGGGGCAGTTACGCCGATTTGGGTTACTTTCAAAATCATTAAAAAAGTAATAGAAAATATGCAAATAATTAAAATAAAAATCATAGAAATTAAAGCCAAGAAAGATATGTAGATCTTCAATTTGAAAGTAATTTTTGAAAAATAATTAGGGGTTAAGAAATGACAGTGCTTTGAAAAAAAGTGGAAAGTTTTGTTTACAAAAAGTAAACAAAACTTTCCAATTGTGGTAAAAGTAGTTGGAATTTCGAGTAATCTAACACATTGAATAATTCTTACTTTGTCGTGTTTGACAATTTTAAGAAAAAATTGGTTTTTAAAAAAGTTTTGTGATATATTTTAACATTTTCTCAAATACGTATTACATCCCTTATTATCTTAAATTTTTGATAACAAATCGTTAAGCTATTTTTTTGATTCGTAATTGTTATTTGAAATTTTATTGTTCATTAATAAAATAATGCGAATTAGTTAAGAATTTTATATACATATATAAGTACAAACCCAGCAAATAAAGTGAAGTGACACACTTTTAACAAAACCCAAAAATATTGAATGTGGCAATAGACCTGTTGAGTCTGTCCAAGACAGGACAAGTAGTGAATGTATTAAAAACAAACAACATCAACATTAATTAAAGTTGTCGGGTGTTCAAGTTCATATGCCACTTTATTTCACAAGGCATCTCGTACAAATTCAGCACCCTAAGTCAAGCACGAGGCTCGAGCCCCCAAGCGCCCCCCCCCCCCCCCGAATTGATTTGACAAATTTTGAAATGTAACAAAATACGTCGAAAGCAACAACCTTTTCTAAAAAATGTAATAGAAAATATTTATTTTTTGTTGAAATCAAATAACAAATGGCCAAGTTTCTTAAGTTTTCATAAATAAAATAGACCCTAAATCCAGTTGGGAAAACATCCTTTCTATAAAACTTTTTAAAATATTTGGTGCCCATAGAAACAGTTTATGGTTTTTTTTTTGTAAAAATCTTGAATAGCTATGTGTGCTAGGCATAATCAAAGAGGTTAGAAAATAAATAGAATGCAATCCTCTCTTTTACTGAGAAAAAATTTATAAAATGTGGCTGCAAATAGGAAACAGAATTTTTTTCGCAACTTTCAATTGATAACTGGATATATTTTATTGTTACTACTTATCGTTTTCGTCATATTTATTATAGAATAAACATAAAATTTATAAATTAACCTTTGGTTTTCCTTAAAAATTACAGGTTTCTTGCTTGCAGGCACAAGCTGTTATTTGCTGTGTTTGTGCGGCCAGCTATAAACGTTAGTTTATGTCATTCTTATGTATATAAATTTGACATAAACCAACGTTTAGTGTTAACTCTTAAAGTTATTAATGTCAAATTTAGGTCTGTTCCACGTCGTTACCCAATTTACTCGAAACAACAACTGACTCCATTTTGGAAAAATTGTTTCAAAAACAAACCATCTTACACAAACCATTATAAAACACGCACTAAATTCTATTAATCTTACCATCTAATATATGTATGCGACTATGCCACTAATTTCTCGCAACAAAAGTATTTTTTCCAAACTAAAGGGTTGAGCTTCAGTTTTTAAAATAATTTAATTGTTTTTATTGTGAACACAAATTAAAATCAACTCAGTCTGTATTTTACCTTACGGAAACGGAGTTAAAACGTATTGTGTGCGAAAATCCGATTACACGGTCCGTTAATGTTCCGTATACGTACAAGCTTTGACGGATACGTGTATTACGTACCGTCAATGTTCCGTAAAAGCCGTATTCATGATTGTGTACGTGCCGGAGAGTCCGTAAAAATGTTTCTTGGGTAGTCTCCTTCAAGAACGATACAATCTTTCAAACTCCTTTGAGTGCGGTGCGGAATCAATTGAAAGTGTAATTCGACTTGTGACACGGCGCATTGTCTTGGTGAAAGAGCAATTTTCTCTTCTTCATATGGGGCACCTTCAAGGTAATCAATGTACAAATTTCAGCCGTATCCCAAAATACTGATGCCATAACTTTACCAGCTGACTGTTGCGATTTTGGCTTCTTCGGGCGAGGTTCGCCTGTTGCTGTCCACTCAGCTGATTTCCGATTCGACTTTGGAGTGAAGTGGCAGATCCAAGTTTCGTTCATTGTTACATACTGATGCAAAAAGTCCTTTTTATTTCTCCAAAACATCTCCAAACAGCTCTCAGAATCATCGACACGTTGTTGTTTTTGGTGCACTGTGAGCAAACGCGGCACCCATTTCGAAAACAGCTTTCTCATGGACAAATGTTCATGCAAAATAAAACCGACGCGTTCTTTCGATATCTTTAAGGCATCAGATATTTCCTGCAACTTCACTTTTCGGTCTGTCGAAATGATTTTGTGAACTTTTTTGATGTTTTCCGGTATCTCCTTTGGGTGACCAGAGCGTTCGGAATCTCTTAGTCTTATAGGCTTCTTGATATTTATTACAAAGGCGGTTTGTGAAAGTACAAAATTTCAATAAAAATAATAGAAAAAAATCCAAAATTAGATCTCAATATTACACTGCCAAAAAAGACATGCTAAGTTATATGTATATAAAAAGCAATATTTGTCAAATATCTGTTGAAGTCGCTTCAACAATAGCTATATTTTCGATCATTGCTATCAGCGTGAGGTATTTAAAGCAAATCTACTTGTAACCGAATAAAAAAGTTATGTAAGATGTGAAAACGTATAAGCGTTGAGTTTTCAACGCTGATAATTACCCAGAAAGAAATTGCCGACGTTGCAACAAAAATTGTACTGGGAGAGCACTGTTTTTTACGAAATGCCGGTACTACTTAAAACGTGCTCTGCCAGTGTTGTTTTCTGAAAATTAACAAGCTTTTTTAAATTTATTAAAATTAACAATTTTATAAATTTTATGTATTTTTGCATCTATTACACAATTATTTATGTAAGAGAGACACAGCCATTCTTGTGAAGTTTCGAAAGAATACATTAAAAATCTGATGTACACTAAAAGGACAGTACTACTAGCAAACTACTAAATTTGTTATTATATGTACAGGGATAATACTAGGGATGCCAATCCCGTGATTATTCAATAAAAATGAGTCGCGAATCCCGGAATTCTTAAGCTCCAATCCCGGGATTTTTACAATTGCAAAAACTTGTGGTACTTTTTCCAAAAAGGTAACCCTGCTGGTATTTTTAAAACATTTTTGTTAAATATAATTTTATATAAATCTATATTGTGTTGTATTTCTTATTATATTTCGGAAATCATCGATTAAAATTCAGAATAAAAAGTTGTATTTCAGAATTTTTTGTTTGAATTTTTGCACTATATGTGGAAAACAATTAAAAAATTCTGAAACTAATTGAAAATTCTGAAATTTAATTGAGAATTTTAAATTACAATGATATAAGGATAGTGAATATAAAATTATTATAAACAAAAATAGCACACAACATATCGAAAGAGTTAAAATCTTAATTCTTGAGTTTTTTCAATTCTTTCGTTCTTTAGAAATAAACAGGAGTATGTAAATGTTAAAAAACGTATAAAACAGTTATATTTTACAATGCTCATGTATAATAATTTGAAAACCTTATAACATATTTATAAAATGAAATTTGTATGAAAAATTTGTCTTATAAGTCACTTATAATTTGTTTATGCATATGACCCTATATTTTTTTTACATAAATTTGAAGTTTTTACACATTTTTTTAAATAAAAAATTTCCAAAATGGCAAAAAATCACAAAATCCCGAAAAAATTCGGGATCCCGAAAAATCCCGATCCATCCCGGTATCCCGTTTATTTAATTTTAAAAACCTATCCCGATTGGCATCCCTAAATAATACCAAAAAAAATAAAATCCCAAGCCTGCGCCAACGTTGGGAAATAACTACGGCCAAGCGTTTATTGGTGTTATCATTTCGACAACATGCCAGTACAGTGAAAGTTGAAAATCCGACGCATTGCCAGACTGCCGTTTCCAATACCGGGCCGACATTGTGCCGTTTGTATTTTTCTACCTGGGTATCCATGTTGAAAGTTAATTTGGACACGAAAAGAAATATGTCTGTTTTTACTAGTTTTACTAGTTTTTTCTCTTTAATTAATTTTTGATGTTAAATATGCTAACTTTTTAATTCAGTGGTTTCTATTTATTACTTTTGATATCATTTTTTTTCATTTCACTTGAAAAGAAAATCGGATTTAGTAATTTTTTCGCACTTTCTAAATTTACTATTTTTACTAGAAACGTAAAACACAGACCTAATATGTTAGTTTTCGTGTCAAACACGCTTTTGTGTAATTTCAGTTTTTTCCGAGTTAGTGGATATTGCTAAGTCGAAAACACAGCTAATGCCAATTATATTTCAATGCAAATGAAAAATTCCCAAGCATGGTTTTATATTAATTCCACATTAGCTCTTATCACTGCTACTAACCTAACATACAGAATCCCATCAAAATATAATAATCAATAAACGAAAACAAAAATTAACTATGATAACGCCGTGGTTCCCTCTGTTTCTTTATATAGAAATCGCTGGTGTATTAAGCAATACAAAAAAAAAAACATTTGAAATCTTAAGTTGGTATAACAATTGAAGAATATAAAAAATACTATTCAGTTTATTTGCTAAAACGTAACGGTGAAGGTCGGATCTAAGTTCGAATTTAAAATCAAGTGTTTTGAAAAAAAAAAAAGTTTTCTACAAAAAAAAGTTGAAATGTCTGAGGGAAAAAATGGTTTAGAAATTGCTGGAAAAAGTAGCAATGAAAGCACTGCAAATGGCAAAGGAACATCCACAATTAGCTTGAAGGCCATTATAAAGGAAAATGATAATGGTGTTATTATAACACCAGGCCACAGCACTAGTATACCTAAATCATTTGAGGTAAATGATGAAATATTAGATCCTCATTGCAATCCCAAAATTCCACAGAAAATATCATTTCATGATATAACTTCAGCGGCATTTTTAATAAAAGACGGCGTAGAAAGGACACCTTGTCCGGTGAGTTTAAATATATTTTTGATATATTAATTCTATTAAGTTTTGTATTAATTTTTAGCGTTCCACCTCTTCAGATTCTTATGGCATGGATTTATATTTAAAAAAGGATTTCTTACAATATACTGGCAGGTAAATACGAGTATCATTATATCTCTATTGTTTAAAAATTGGTAATGTGTTTTTTAAATTAATTTTATATGTTATAATCAGCGTTTTAAAAAGTATTTCGTTTTATTTAACAAAAACACTTCTTAATTTTGATAATGACTACATCGACGTTTTTTTTGATCTCCTGATTATGTGTACTACAGATTAAACCGGTAGGAATCAGCTGATTTTATCAATGTGGCGGTTAGGAAATGAGTAAAATAAAATTTTAAAATTCTGATGATAAACAGAAAGGACTATTTAAATACAAAAAATTAACCCTAGAATTTATGTTGAGTTTTTTATTTCTATCTTACTCAGCAAATCACTCTAATGTAAACAAAAACAAAACTCTTGACATATTGTCAGCTTATTATTGGTTTGACCCATGATACAACCATACTATGTAAATGCATTAGAACAACAAACACAACAAACAACAAAAAAAGAATGTTATCGGCTACTCTACATAGCGAAAGCATACGACAAAATACCTGAACTGTCAAAATAAAACCCTGAACTGTCAAACTCTCCCTAATGCATCTACCTAGTTTGGTTGTGTCATGTGTTTGACCCATATGCAGGGAATGCAAAATCCCGCACTTTTTGATTTCCCGGGAAAGCGAGAAATTTATTTTGAATTCCCGGGATCCTGCGATCCCGCAACGGAAATAAATTAAAAAAATATTTTATAATTTAAAAATTTTTATAAATAAAATGTCTTAAAGACTTCAAATTTTCATGATCGTGGAAAAGCTCAGGTGGTTTTACTTGGAATTTTCGTAGTAGAAAATAATTAATTTTATATTAGAAATTATATAAGTCTATTTATATATTTTTAAAAATTGAATAAATTAAAACTAGTTTTTAGACTAAAAAATCTGTCCTTCAAAACAAATAAAAAAATTAATATATCATTGAAAATAATTTTAGAAAATTAGAAAATTTTATAAAAACTATGGGAAATTTAACTTACTAGAAAATTTTTAAAAATCAATGGACAAATTTGTCTTTAATTCTGTACAGAATAAGTGCTATTCAAAATTTTTTATACAAACAGTATTTAATTGAGTGGTTTTCTTAAAAAATATATTTTTTAAGTTCCTTTTAGTGCCTTTTAAAACAGGCACTAAGTTCGATCACTTGATCGCAAATTAATCAGTGTATTCGTTTACTCGAAAATCTTTCTACCTTTACTAAAATTGTTGTTTTGTTTACTTATTGAATTTTTCCAGTTGTGGTAAAAGTAGCAAATTGTAGTAAATAAACAAGCAAGCCTAATGTAAAATTTTTACCATTTTCAACACGTTGGAAAATTTTGCATAACAAAAATTTAAATAATAAACTTTATTATTTTAAACTGTATTTTTTGAAATCCCGGGATTCTCGGTCCGAATTCCCGGGAATGCGGGAACTGAAAAATGCTTAATTTCCCGGGAATACCGGGACGGGAAATCCCGGGATGCATTGCCTACCCATATGCCAAAAAGTCGTTATGGATAAAGAAGGATTACATTTTTTCATGTTTGCATGTAAAATGGGAAGGTACACCAAAGTCGATACTGGATATCTCAGATATGCTACGAGATATCGTGGAACGGGTTGCGGAGTCAGAAAGAGGTAATCCATATCTAACTCAATTTTTTCAAAAATTGTTAGTAGGTCAAAGCAATAATAAAGCTGACGATATCTCATTAGTAAGTAACCTCTCTCTGTAGCCTGTGATGTGTAGATTATAGTTTAAAAACTTATTTCCGATAACACAAAGGTCGCCAGACATTCCGCTTTTTCAATTTTGTTTGACTATGCAGTTTTTTATTTCTTCAGTTGATAATAAATACGTATTGCTTTTAGAACAATTATAATCGCGATAATTGGTATTTGTCATTATTTAAAACTTATATATCAATGTGCCGCTCGAATAAGGGCGTAAAATCCAACTTTTCGAAAACTTCTTATTTCGGCTTGTACGATATTACAACAACATACCACCTGTTACATTATTCAACAAATTTAAGTTTTTGCAGAACCTTCTCTTTGCAATACAAAATATCTGATCGACTTTGATCCGAGAATCTCAATCTGGCAAGAACAAATTTTTTTTCAATAGACCGACTTTGAGAAATCGCCAGTTCGATTGCCAGTTTTTAACGAAATTTACTTAACTGGTCCATAAAGTCATACAAGTTCTTTAAATATTGTAAATTTAGATGAATTTTCCTTTCATGGTACAGGTACACTCAGAAAACTTTGTCAGTAGAATAAACATCTAACAAAACTATTTGTTTACTGCAAAAATATTATTTTGGCAGCTGTTTACATATTTGAAATTAAAAAACTGCTGTTAAAAAATACAGTGCTTTTCGTACTAGAGTGGTATTTCTTTGTATGTATGAAGAAAGACGTTTTACTTCTAATTTCCATTTATTGTATGAATTGTATCACAAGGTCTAAAATTTTTGTGGTACGAATTTGAGTAAAATCAGAAAACTTTAACCCTTGACAACCTCCGACCAAAGATTCTAATTTAAAATTTATTGTTTTAATTTCTATAACACATATACGTATACTCAAAAAAGTTTGACAGTTACTAAATGACAGTTGTTTATGTAGTAATCAGTAGTTGTTGTTTTTAACAGTAATTACAGTTGTTTTTCTAAAGCAAAATGCAAAACAACAGTTATGACGGTTATTTAAGAAAACAACTAACAAAAAGTACTGTAATTTCGTTGTTTAAAGCAGTTATTTTTATTATCATAATAAACAACTACCAAAACAGTAATTTTACAGAAAACAGTTGTTTTTGTTAGTTATTCAAAAAATTAAAAATTTCGTTGAATTTTAAAAATTCTTGTTTAGTTTATATTTGTTATTACTGATATATTCCTAGTTTTCAAATAATAATCAGAAACTTGTATTGTGTCCCCAATGCATAAAAGCACAATAACTGGAGAACCGTTTGGAATTTTTACTTCAAATTTTAAATAGGCTGAAGTAATTACACGTATTTTTGTAATCGTAAGAAAAAAATATAAGCAAACAATAAAATATGTTTTCGAAGTCTTCTGCAAATCATAACTAGGGATGCCAATCCCGAAATCCTGAGTCCCGAAATCCCGGGATTATTCAATAAAAAGGAGTCCCGAATCCCGGGATTATTAAGCTCGAATCCCGGGATTTTCACAGTTTCAAAAATATGTGGTAATTTTTCTAAAATTGTAACCCTGCTGATATTTTTAAATCGTTTTTGTTAAATATAATTTTATACAATATAGATTTGTATAAAATTATCTACAATACCCAGTGTAGAAAATCATTACCAGATATGTGGTATGTAACTACCCAGCAAAAATAGTTCTGCCAAAGAAGCAATAAAAGCATCACTACTATGGCAAAGGCATCACTTCCTTTCTAATGGTTTCATCGATGAATTTAACGTTGGCGTGTCATAGGACGGAAGCATTCAAATATAGCTACTTACCATTACTCATGCTCTTTATTCTTAAGAAGCAATCAAGATGCTATGTTTAGATACTCTCTAGTATGCGTGAAAAGTATGCATATATTGTAGTAAGATACCGATTTTTGCCCCCTCACAGATTTAATAAAAATTATTTTAATTAAAAATTATTATATTTAACGTTAAACTTATATTTTATTAAAATTGTATTTTGATTTTCAAAAATTGGATTTTTAGGGAGGCGTTTTTACTAAATACGCCAACGCCTTATCAGTTGATGATCAGAAAATGTCATCTGAAATTCATAAAATACCAACTGTAATTTAGAAAATATAAATCGATATTCCAAAAAACATCAATGTCCTTCAATTAGAATTCAGAAAATATCGATTGAAATTCGTATTCATTAATTGCAATTCATAAAATATCAGTTCAAATTTAGAAATTATGAATTGTAGCAGATTTTATATTTTTTGAATTTTAATTTATATTCTCTGAATTTTAACTGATGATTTCAGAATTACAATTGATGTATTCTGAAAATCAATTGATATTTTCTGAATTACAAGTGCTGTTTTTCTGAACTTCACATGACGTTTTCGAAATTTCTAATGCAAATTCTGATATTCATTCTAATTTTTTTAATTTATCAAAAAAAAAGCATTTTTAATGGTTTTTTCTAAATTACAATTGCAAAAGATGTAAACTAAATAGGAATTTTCAAAAGGTTTTGAGAGTAATTTGAAACAAAATTAAATTTCAAAGAAACTTGTCAAACTGAAAAAATTGTAAAACTGTATAAGTGGATCTCACATAAAAGTTTACACAAAAGTATAAAAAAAGATTTTATAAAAAATAAAAGTTCATTAAAACAGTTTTCTCTAAAAAATTTTGATTTTGAATGATTAGAAAATATTTTGTACTATGGTTTCAAAAATTATACAAATATGAAAACTTGTGCTTCAGAAGCAATGAAAAGGGCGATTTTTTAAGATTATCATAGGTTTATATCCAAATCACTACATTTGGAACATGAACGCATGAATACTTTCGGAAGTTCCTTTGAATAACTTCCAAAAAGCACTTAAAACATACTAACTGAAACTAAGGAAGCAATGAAAGAAGTTATAACCAAAGAATGAATACCACTTTTTTTTGCTGGGTACATACTTGGTAATGGTAACTACCCAGGTAGAAAAATACAAATGGCACAATGTCGGGCCGGTATCGGAGACGGTAGTACATGTACTGGCAAAGCGTCTGATTTTTAACTTTCACTGTACTGGCATGTTGTCGAAATGATAACACCAATAAACGCTTGGCCGTAGTTATTTCCCAACGTTGGCGCAGGCTTGGGATTTTATTTTTTTGGTATTATCCCAGTACATTTAATAACAAATTTAGTAGTTTGCTAGAACTTTACTGTCCTCTTAGTGTACATCACAAATTTTTAATGTATTCTTTCGAAACTTCACAAGAAAAGAATGGTGATTTCTCTTTTACATAAATAATTGTGTAATAGATGTAAAAATATGTAAAATTTATAAAATTGTTAATTTTAATAGATTAAAAAAGCTCGTTAATTTTCAGAAAACAGTACTGGCAAAGCACGTTTTAAGTAGTACCGGCATTTCGTAAAAAACAGTGCTCTCCCAGTACAATTTTTGTTGCAACGTCGGCAATTTCTACCTGGGTAGTTACTTTTGTTATTACATTTCTTATTACCTTTATATGGCGATGTCGCGAAAAATAATGAGTTGTGGTTACACACCAGCATACGAAAAATCAAAAAATATATCGTTACTTATGTGCTTACCAGTACTGACAAAAATAATGAGTCTAAAAATTGATTTTCAAAAAAATAAATTATATAAAAAAAAATATTTTTTATTGTATTTTTTGTTAATAAAATTTACTGGTGCGGGAATCGAACCTGGGTCTACAGATTGCCAGTCAATAGCTCTACCATCTGAGCTATGTCGACATGTAATATTTAATAGATAAAAACATAATTGACCTGCTGCACACAAGTAAGCTTACTCTCCAGCATACAAAAAATCAAACAATATGTGGTTACATATATCCTTACCAGTGTTTAATAAATATTGAGTCTAAAAATAGATTTCAAAAAATTAAAAAAAAAATCTAGAAAATTATTTTCTATTTGAAATAATGATAAAAATAAGTCATTATCACTAACTCATTATTATATGTTTTAAAATAATGCAGAAGGTAAGTGGGTGTCATTACTGGTAGTCCAAAAAATAATGATATGTCATTACCGTTTCTACACTGGGTATAGATTTGTATAAAATTATATTTCTTATTATATTTCGGAAATCATCGATTAAAATTCAGAATAAAAAGTTGTATTTCAGAATTTTTCATTTAAATTTCTGCACTATATGTATGTGGAAAACAAAAAATTCTGAAACTAATTGAAAATTCTAAAAATTTAATTGACAATTTTAAATTAAAGTGATATGAGAATAGTTAATATACACATATTCACAAAAATAGCACACAACAAATCGACGGAGTTAAATTCTTAATTCTTGAGTTTTTTTCAATTCTTTTTTTTTTTTAATAAACAGGAGTATATAAAAAACGTATAAAACAGTTATATTTTACAGTGCTCATGCATAATAATTTGAAAACTTTATAACATGTTTATAAAATGAAATTTGTGTGAAAAATTTGTTTTATAAGTCACTTATAAATTTTAAAAGTGTGTATGCATATGACCCTTTATTTCTTTTACATAAATTTGGAGTTTTTACACATTTTTTTAATTAAAAAATTCCCAAAATGACAAAAAATTACGAAATCCCGAAAAAAATTCGGGTTCCCGAAAAATCCCAATCCGTCCCCGGATCCCGTTTTTAAATTTTGAAATTCCGAATCCCGGGATTTGAAAAAACCAATCTCGATTGGCATCCCTAATCATAACCAACAATAGAAATATTATGAAATTTTTATGCTTTAATTTGCCTTGCAGTAATGGCACCACTTTCTAAAGAAAACTGATGAAGGGGACCTGGAAAATCCCCGAAACGATCGTCTTTTCATTGCTGAAAGTGTAGAGGTTTTTGAAAGCAAAAACTCTGAAGTATTTGTCAGGAGAGTATCCTGATGAAGAAAAATAGCAGTTTTTGGAAAAAAGTACTTATTATGTTAATTCATAATAAGGAAATTGGCCTCGAACTAAATTAATAAATTTATAATTAATAAATGATTTATGCTAGAATTCGGCTAATTTAATCTAAGTTAATGAGTGAAAAAGAGAAAAAGTGTCTGTTATACTCTTTAAACTCATTGTATTTATCATAAGAAGTTACGTCTATGTATGGCTAATTGGACTTCTGTATGATGGAGAAATTGTTTGTGCTATTTTTGCTTTCTTACACTTGTAACTTATTTTTATATTAACATTTTTTCTAAATCTTTAGTTTTAAGGAAAGAGGAGCTCGGTATGCTTTACTCTGTCTAACAGATGAACAAAAGAAAATCGGGGTTATTTCAGCATCACTTGGAAATCATGCCCAGGTAAATATTTTAAATCACCATAAAACAATAATGAAAGTGTTATTCGCGATCTTTAGGCCCTCAGTTATCATGGCTGGAAATTGAATGTACCCGTTACCGTTATTATGCCTAAAGCTGCTCCAATTATGAAAATACAAAAATGCCGCAATTACAAAGCCAATGTCATAGTAGAGGGTAAAGATATGGCTGAAGCTAAGTGCTTTGCTATGAAAATGGCTGAAGAAAAAGGATTATTATACATTAACGGCTACGATCATCCTCATATAATGGCTGGACAGGGAACTATAGGTTTAGAGATATTAGAGCAAGTACCAAATCCAGATGCTGTTATAATACCAGTAGGAGGTGGAGGTTTATTAGCGGGCGTAGCTACGGCTATAAAAGCACTGTCTCCAAAAACTAAAGTTATTGTAAGTTCGAAAAGCAATTTCATTATAAATTGAGTTTAATTGTAATGTTTTCTATTTTAGGGTGTTGAATCTGAAAAATGTCCTAGTTTTTCAAGAGCCATGGAAAATAATGCTCCCATACATACTCCCATAAAAAATACTTTGGCTGATGGTTTAGCTGTGCCAAAAGTTGGTTACAATGCTTTCATTACTGCCATGCCTTTAATTGACAAAATGGTGGTGGTGAAGGAAGAATGGATTGCTTTGGCCATTTTACGTTTGGTGGAGGAGGAAAAATGTGTGGTAGAAGGTGCTGGAGGTGCAGGTTTGGCGGCAATTTTAGCTGGTCAATTAACAGAACTTAAGGGTAAAAAGTAAGTATCTATTTTCGATATTTGTTATGCACTCATTGAATAGAATCAAAATTTTAGAGTGGTTGTTTTATTATGCGGTGGCAATATCGACACTACCGTCTTTGGTCGTTGCCTGGAACGTGGTTTAGCTGCAGAAGGGCGCTTAGTTAAATTCAATGTTGAAGTTAGTGATAGACCGGGTGGTATTCATGAACTGGTGGAAATACTCTGCAATTTGGGTGTATCCATTAAAGATATTATGCATGAACGTGCTTGGTTAAAAGACATTTATACAGTAGAGGTAAATTTTGCTCTTTAAATTGTTTGCAATCAGTCAATTGACTTGTTACATTTTCTTTAAAGGTTAAAATAATATGTGAGACAAGAGACTGGGAACATAGTACAGAATTGAAAAATGAACTAAAGAATCGTTATTCTAAGGTACAATTTTCTGAGGAACCTCTAGCCATACTTGAACCATTGTTGAACCAAGGCAAAAAATAATTTAAAGAAAAATGCCAAAAAATATTTTATAAAAATTATTTATGAATTTAAATTATATTATCAGTAATAAATTAAGTATTTTTGTAAGAAACAAAATTGTCTATTATTCCTCCTCATCCTCTTCGTCTACTTCCTCATCATCACTTGATTCATGTGTATCATTTTCAAGGCCACTTAAATGCTCACCCATATCTGGTGTTTTAAGTTCTTCCTTCAATAAACTCAAACGATATGCCTCTTCCATTTCAACATTAGGATCTATAGCTTCTACAAAATCTTTAGGTTCATGTTGAAATTCTTCTGCTATTGCGTCTAAATGGTGCCAGTTCATATTACGTGAAACATATTTATGTCCCCAACCTAAATATATCGAGTCACAGAGGCTTTCATATATAAATGTATAGGCGCCTGGCCAAATATTAGACTGCATCATTAGGATCCTTTCATTTTGGTTAGTAAATTTACTAGTAAAGCGTTCTACCCAGGGCACTGGAGTTTCTTCATTTGTATCACGTGAACAAGGTGATAATATAGATGGTCCTGTTTCCGGATTAGTTGTAAATACTTCTTCCTCATCCTCACCCTCTTCTTCTTCAACACTTTCGTCTTCTCCATCTTCTTCCTCATCAACTTCTTCTGATAAACGTATTTTCTCTAAATGTTTGACCTTATATTCTCTATCACGACGTGCCTTTTCCTCATCATACCAGACCACACGACCCTGTTTTAAAATATTTGGTCGTACATGTACCCATTTAGAGGTATTATTTAAAGTATGAAGAGATACTGTGGAATTGTACTTCTCATTTTTCAGCAACATAATGTCATTATCTGTAAAAAGTAATAGAAAGAAAAATCATGGAGACAAGGTTCAAATATGTAATTTAGTTCATTGTTTTTTGTTTTTTAAATACTAACATTTCAACCTTTCAAATAAGGTTTAAATGCTAATAGTATGCTTTAAAAAATTAAAAAAATCAAAGTTTGAAAACATTAAAGCAAAATTACTGAATGTCCAACTGCTGAGACTTTAAATTGTACATTTGTTGTTGTTTCCCATACAAAATTTGGATTTAACTGTCGGTTAAATTTTAACTGAATATTCAGCAATCGGACCTTAAAATCCTAAAAGTATGCTTTAACCCTTTCACTACCCTTGTACACTCCAGTGTACACATCTTTAAAATATATGTAAGATCATCATATGTATAAACGGTTCACCGGCTCAGTATAGTTGCGAAATTTGTTAACGATGTCTAATTTTTTTAATCTGCCGCCATCTCGGATGAAAGGGTGGTTTGAGTATCTCCTAAATATTCCCAAGGTTGTTGGACAATGTACTGCCGAAAACTGTCCAGGTACAGATGCAAATTTTCGTATCGATAGAATACTATTACCCTCAATGGTGCACACCAATCGAAATTGCAAATCGACCATATACTTGTCCTCATTTCAGCAATTTCCCCGATTGGCAGATCAATAAGATCTATCTCAATTGAAATCGAATAGAATGTTAATTGTATATCGATTATAATCGAAATTGATAAAATTTATCAATATTAAAATTAAAATTTTTTTTCGTTTTCCAAATGACTCTTTACTTATTTGCAAACTTTTTCTGACTCCCCCCAAATTCTTCTTCCTATTTATAAATAGGACTGTTTTTATTTTCAAACTATTTTAAAATTGTAGAGAGATGTATTTCATTCACAGCGTTTTCAGGAATCGCACAAAAATCGTCCTCACAAAGCAGATTATGTTCAATGTCTACCAGCAGAACTCAATTTGAAAAGGCGATTTAAATTCAATATTCGTAATACCCTATGATCCAAATTTTCATTAACTTCCATATATTCTTAATATGTTAAACTGCGACATTTTTACTTTAACAATCGTCTAACTCATAATAAACTTGGCTAAATCTCTTTCTTACTCTTGTTCTAACCCCCGTTGGAGCAAGCTTAGCGTTAAAGTTTTTAACTAATGAGCTTTGCACAAAATTCCTTCTTACTACTTCCTCACCCACTTCAAGTTCTCCTTTCCTAGATCTTAAGTTGTAAATTCTTTAATTTTTCTGATATGCTTTCTTCATTTTTTATTTAAGAGAATCTCTTAAATTCATTATTTCATCCTGATGTTGCAACATAATGTCAGTTTATTTTAAAATATCCAGGTTCCTTAATAGCTTAAAATCTTCAGCATGAGTTACCATGGTTTGGGCCATAGTATGTTTGGGCCGACCAAAAATGTACCCTACCGTCGGCAAGGTAGGGCGGGAAAACCAAGGGTAGCTATAACATCAATTTGTTTTAGTTTATTTTGTCTTCTCTTTGCTACCTCTTTAATATTTTTGTTAATCTACCTCTGAAGGGGCAAGAACATACTCCAGCCCTGAGCACGGCCGGCTTTATAGTTAGCCCTGCCCTGGAATAGGTAGACCAGGGACGAAAGGTTCATTACATATTCGGAGATTACATAGCACTAAGTAATTTGCCCCCGACCAGCCAATTCTTTTGTACGTATCCAACAAGGTTTCTTTATGCTTACCCCAAGTACTGCTGGCTAGTGACTTGAGGACTTTGTTTCTACTTCGCAACATGTTGCAAGTTGCAGTGAAATGCGATGTAGAAAGGAGAGGCAGTAGAATGTTACCACTAGTATTTTTTTGGGTATTTCACAATCGGAGTTCTGACACCGTTGCACAATGCTTTGTCCCATATGCAAAATTAAAAAAAAAATGTGTGGGGAATGTTAGTGACTTATATATTTTTGGAGAGGTAAAATAATACCGTAAAAAAATATGAAAGAGGAATTCAGTATCTTCTCTTATTGTTAACAACAGAGGGCGCTAAATTTAAGAAAATTTTGAGCTAATCTACTTTTAACTGCTTTACAAACTGCTTTACAAAAACAGATTCACAAAAATTCATTTTTAAAGATATTTCTTTGAAACTCGGTGGCTTTGTTATATGCTATATTTGCAATAAGCGAAAATAGTTTTAAGTGAACATTTTTTATAGCCTAATATTTGGTGGCATTGAAAACTTTAGACATTTTTTGACTGGAAATCCCAAAGTTGCTTAAGTTGGGTAGAGTAAAACAAAAAAATCGAAAGAACGGTTTTTTTTTATTTATGATTTTAGGACATCTTGGGGTTTTTTAATAGAATTAAAAAAAAAATTGTTTTTTAAACCGCAAATTGAAAAATTATATACATTTTTCACACCCTTTTACCT
This sequence comes from Leucophora obtusa, assembly GCA_949987735.1. Taxonomy (NCBI): domain Eukaryota; kingdom Metazoa; phylum Arthropoda; class Insecta; order Diptera; family Anthomyiidae; genus Leucophora; species Leucophora obtusa. The sequence continues at coordinate 46,793,866 of OX465295.1, forward strand.
GAGTTTTAACAAAGTTAGAAAGAGCTAAATTTTAAGGTACCACCAAAAATTAAAATAATAATGTTTAAAAAAAAAAAAGAATTTGACAATTAAAACACAAGCTTCATTTTTATGTGGTGTAAAATTAAAAAAAAAATCAAGAAAATTTAAAACAAAAAATTTTAAGTAATAACACTTTTTTTTAGCGGAAAACCAAATTTTTATAAAGTTTAGTGGAATTTAGAATAAATATAAAAAAACGGGTAATTTTTTTTTACGATTTAGATATTCCGTTAAGATGCATAATTTTCTGTAAAAAAAAATATTAGACTTTTGAAGTATTTTTGCAAGGGGTCGCCTTTTTTAATTTTTCGTTATAGCTTCGGCATATAAAGTTTGGATTTTAAAGTGTGATATATGGATTTTTGTGCCTCGAGGAGACACAGGATTAATCTTTAACCCTTAATATCCTGCGGACAAAAAGTACCATGAAGCTTATTTAATTTCTGACTAAGTATATTTTTCTGAAATAGCTCGAAACATGTGTTCTACTTGATAACAATTACTATTTTACACAACCTGATCTATACAGGGTTAATATTTTGACTTCTGGTCAATAAAAACCCCCGAAACAGTTACTAGCATGGTTGGCAAACACTAACCGTAAAATACCGTTAACGATTCCAAACTCTTTCAATGAACTATTTGTAACTCTAAAATACCACTAACGAAATAAATTAAAATACCGTTAACCTAAAAATACCCTAACGAAATAAATTAAAATATCGATAACCTTAAAATATCCTAACGATATAACTTAAAATACCGTTAACCCTAAAATACCCTAACGAAATAGAATTACGTTAGGTTTTTTTTTTTCTCTAAAAAACAAAAATTAAATAAGAAAATAAGTTTGTTTGAGTATGTTTTGATTAATTACAAATGGTATTGTTAACTATACGTACGGTCGTAATATTAAGTTTGTTCGACGTAATTTTCGGTAAAGTCTGGTAAAATGAGAGTAAACCAACAATTATCTCAAAAAATGGTAAGAATGCTCATAATACAGAGAACGCACAAAACCACCCAGCAAAACCTTGGTAATGGGGTTAGAACTTTTTCACGCATTGCCTGGCAATAGGTACCCCTTTACCTTGGTTTACTTAGAAACCTAAAGTAATACGTTACTAATATTGTGATACATCAATACTTATGTGGGAGGTATGAAATAATGAGTTAACGATATAGAGATATATCGCTACTTATTTCGAGGCTTTAAAATAATATATTACTGATATTGTATTATATAATAACTTATTAATAAGGATAAAAATAAAATTAAGTTATTAAATTTTTTTTAATAAAATATTAACCTAATTTTGTTGTAGTGTATAATTTTTATTAAATAGCGGCAAAAAATATCAAAAAAAAAAAAAAAATTGGAAGTAATAACATAGGAATAAACGCGGAAACCCTAAAATATTACAAAGTAAAATATTAAATTTTCAGTTTTCTTTAAACAATAACCAAATTCATAAGGGAGGTGGAAATTTCCTGATACCAAATGAAATAAAATTTGCCAGAGAGTTAAGAGGTATAATTTTTAAGTTATAATTAGTTTTTGTGCATTTTGATCATGTATGTAGCTTAAATTTAGTTTTTTAGAAAAAGGATATATGGGAGATAGTCATGTCCTTGCACCGAATGAAACGAAAATTGCCACAGAGCTAAAAAGGATAATTTTATAAACTATTCTAATTTTTAGTGCATTCCGATCATAAATCTATCCAAAATAGTTTTTGAGAAAAAGGATATATAGGAGGTAGTCATGTCCTTGCACCGAATGAAACAAAATTTTCCACAGAGCTAAAAAGTATTATTTTACAAACCATTTTAAGTTCTTAGTGCATACTGATCATAAATGTAGTCAATATATAGTTTTTGAGAAAAAGGATGTAGTCATGTCCTTGCACCGATTTTTCCGAATCTTCGAATTTTTCTTAATTTACATGTTATAAACCAGCACACCAAATTTCATTCTTTTGCCGATTTAATATATGGGGACTTAGCACTGTGCGTCGACTACAACATCCTGTTCCAGCCTCATTTTCCTTATGGAGATCTACACCGATAGTTTGGTGAGTTATCGATCTCCTAGGACTTCCTCTTGCTCCGGTAAGTAGAACAGACTGTAGCAGGTACGGCGTGATCCTGGTAATTCGTTCTGCGGAATGCCAATTTCTTCTATTATGCGACATTCCCTCTCTTACTGCCTCTCTCGTATTGTCTTCCACTCTCTCTCTTAGTTTAATTTTATTAGTAGTTATACGGGGTGGCGCAAGTCATATGAGAAAATAAAATTTTATTTGTAAACAAAATAAGATAGTACTGTTTGCAATCAATGTTTATCTAATTTTTTTCGATTACTTCGGCCAAGTGGGCTGCATTTTGACCTTTTATAGCATTTACCGTTCCTTTTTTTATACTCTTGGGTTGCCAAAGTCTGTAACTCTTTTGCATAGGCCAGTACTTAAAAAATACTAAGAGAAAAGTTTGAAATAATTAAATCTATTAATGCTATAATGCAGTAAAACTGACCTAAACGTTAAAAAAATTTGCCTCATCTTCATTGTGTTAAATTCACTTAATATATAATTTGTTTATTTTTACTATCAAAAGCTGTAAAATTTCTTAGTACTCGTATTACAAATTTTATTTATAAATAAATGCTTTCTTCTACTGAACGGCAGAACACAGGCTTTGAATTCAGTGAACGTAATTTTTTTTCAATTCAGTGAACGTAATTTTTTTTTCAATTCTGTGAACGTATTTTTTTTAATTCAGTGAACGTAATTTTTTTTAATTCAGTGAACGTAATTTTTTTTTAATTCAGTGAACATATATTTTTTTTAATTCACTGAACGAAAATGAAATTGAACGAATTCAGTGGTGAATTAATTCAGTAAGGAATTCAATTTTTTTCCGTTAGATTTATAAAATTGAACGCGTTCACCAGTGAATTAATTCACTTGATTTAATAAAAAGAACTATTGCAATTGAATTAATTCTTTGAATTTGTTGTTTGATGAACGCGTTCAGTTGAACGAATTCAGTGAATTACTTAAGAAAAGGAATTCATTCAATTCTAGAGAAAATTGAATTCGATTGAATGAATTCCTTTCCTCGGTAGTGAATTCATTCAAAAAGGAATTAATTCTTCAACGCTCTTATGCTTAATAAATGCTTGAATGGAAGGAGGGCACACTCATCACCTACAACTTACTCTGTTCATCTTCGTCTAGTTCTTCAGCTTCGTCAATTTGTGTATCTTCCTCCTCTTCTTCTTCCTCGTCGCCCATTTCATTATTGCCAAAATCCTCAAACAGGTGTCTTTCCTTCTTGGTCATCCTACGATAATAGTTGTGTGGAGCAATGTAAGTTCCAGCTGTGATACGAGAAATCATAGCCCTTAAATAATGTTTTTCTTTACCAGGGAAACAAGGATACGAAATTATATCAGTTTCTAAATCACCAGTTAAAAATTTTTTAATCTGTCTAGAAACATTAATCTGCTTTGGTGTAACAATAGGTAACTCAATCCAATCGTCTGATAACGAAGTTACAACAAAATATACATAACGATTTAAACCCACACCAATGGGTTCCGGTGGAACATCAAAGCCATCTATAACATTACTCAAAGGTACTGGCAAAACATTTGGTTTCATTTTCAATAATTCCTCCTCTGAATAATTTTCCCAACCTATAGCCCCTGGAGTCAGTTCAGGACCAATGTGTGATGGCAGTTTTGATTCTCTTACATTGTCATCAGTTTGTGTTTGATTTATTTCTTGTTCCATTAGTCGTAAACGTGACTCACATTCCTCGTTATTTAAAGTTGCTTCAACTATATAATAGGAGGCCTTCAAACCATTGATGATACCCCAAAAGCGACACTGCCTTATGGACGAATGAGTTTGTAAACGATCCATAGAGCAAGCTAATTGAAAGATATCGTCCGAGCTAATACTGAAACCACACTGATTCCAAAAGAATTGCAAATATTGTACTCGTTCATAAAAGGTACGAAAAATAGCTAACGATTTTTGTTCTAGTTCCAATTTTAAATCATCTAATTTAGTATGTTCTTCTTCTATATCTTCATCTTGAAGAGCGAAATCTTCAGAATAAGGTAACTGCATTGAAGTCAATTGTTTTTTGGCCATCTTATACATGGATGTCTCCTCAAATATAGCATCTGGTGGAAAGCGTTCAGGTAAGTGAAATTTTTGTTCTCGCACACTACGACTAAATTCTTCAAAAAAGTCAATGACATTGGGTGGACGTTCATCTATAATACGTTTTATAATATCGGATAGATGATCAAATCTATAATTTAATTCTATGTTGAGAGAAATCAAACAAATTCTTTTTAAAACTTACAAATTATCACCACTTATAGTACTATACTGTTGCATGATAGACTTTGCTAATGCCAATTCATAACCGATATTTGGTGGCTCCGGTAGTGGTTGTTTCGATAAATGACAATCTTGTTGTAGGAAACCACTAGACATTGACGATGATGTACTACTTGTTCCCAACATAGGCGGACATTTGTTTAAGGAATCTTGTGTTGGTGTTAGCGATTTTGACTTCGATTGAGGTTCCTTAGAGGTAACGCAAAGTTTCGGGCACGGATAATGGCATCCAGTTTCAATACTACTCGATGTATACACAGGTATAAAGTCATCACATGATAATTTACCATTTATATCCATATTAAAAAAAATTGTTGATTACTCGACTACGGAGAAATTTTTTTGTGAAATAAATTTATTAAATATTTTTGAAGTTTTATTTTTAAAAGAGCTGAACAAAGAGGAAGTATTCAGTTTAAAATTCGATAATGAACGTAATCGACTTTATTATATCGACTTAACGTTCAAACAAAAGAAAATGTCAAAAATTGTATAGAAAACATCAACAAGTTTTTGGGTTAACCAATGGTTAACACATAAACCGCCAGTATGAAATCCAGCGTTAGATGCGGTTCAAAATTTTACTCTTTTTAGGTTGCTTTGTGTTAATAATGCCAAAATTCTTTCGCCAAAACCGAATAACGTAAATTTGTATTAGTAGAGAATTCACAGTTTAAGTGCTAATGTGCTATCGTTGTAAAATAGGATGATTTTTGAAGTTTAACCCAGTTGCCAAATTTACAGTAAATACTAATTTGCTACTTAAAATAGCATGGACTGTGAATACCCTCATTATCATATGATATCTAAAGATTACATATCAAATAAAAATATAAAAATTTTTTTGATAAGATGTAGTCATGAAATTAAAAGAAAATCTTAATAAGCAATTAAGATATCTTTAAGATTCAAAAAACAAACAAATAAACCATTTTAGATAGTTATTTGTCTCTTTTTTAACCTTTTAAAATTTCAACTTAGCCCTTTTTTGCTCTAAGCCAACGACACTAATACTTACTGCAATCAATCAGACTGAATTGTTTTTCATTGCAGTGATTCCAGATTTTAACAAACATTTGTAGAGTGCAGTTGCAATTTTTATACAAAAAATTTATTTCTTTAAATTATTATTAGTATATTTACTATATACTTTGTGCTGAGTATCCTAAAATGCCAATTGTTCAAACTGGTAAGTTGTGAAGTGATGGAAAATCGAAAGATACATAGTTTGGAAATCAAAAGATATTTAAATCACTTTACCAAAATAAATAAAATTGGTTGGTTAAAAATATTTAATAGTAAAATTTGCTTTTCACGAAATTAATAAACGAAAGAAATTAATAATCACTGTCGTAAAAAATATATGGTAAACAAAAACAAATTTTCGTTACTTTGCTTTCGTTTAGAGTATTTTCATAGTACATAAACTAGGGCTTAAACTTTATAAATTAAAATTCTTCTACATATTAACTAAAATATATAATTTTCAATTGCTCTTTTCTCTATTTTAAATGAAAAATTATCGGCTTAATACCCAAATTATACAGAAATGTTAATCTAATAAAAAGTCGATTAACTACTTAATCGATCACGAAAGATCTCGACTAAACCATACTTTAATAACGTCGATTAACAATTAATCCAATATTTAATCTGATTACAAATTTTGATGGATTATAAACTAACAAGGTTTAAATTTGTAACTATCAAAAAATGCGTAGGTAAACGAATACGATTAGAAGAGTTGAGTTTTAATAAAGTAGATTGATTTTGCTGTCTAAGCGGGCTATAACTGCATGTTGTCAACTTCTAATTTTAAAAATTTTCCAATGGAAATGGTTTAGCAGTTTACTCTATTATATGCAGTATTATTGTTTTAATAATCAGTTATAAAATTCTAAAGTAAATGTAAAGATAGATAAGAACAAAAACATATACAATTTACTCAATTAAAAAACAAACAATGTACTATCTGTTCCCACAACAATTATTTTCCCCAATTTTATTTCTAAATGCATGCATTTGAATGTATGAAATTTAGATAATTCTATCTTATTTTTTTTCAGTTTTGGGTTCAATTGAACCCAGTCTTTTGGGTCGTACACTAACCCATGAACATGTTGCTCTCGATTTTGATGGTTTTCGGGGTTCAGCACCTGAAGAATTCAAAGCGTTTTTAGACCAAAAAGTATGTATGGAAAATTTGGGTTATGTTCGACAATATCCATATTCTTCATTGGATAATGGACGTTTTTATGGCGAAGATTGCCGCAATGCGATCATTAAAGATATTGCATTGTATAAAAAATTCGGTGGAGGTACTATTGTCGATAATAGTGTACATGGTGTAAAGAGAAATTTAGGATTTATGGTTGAAGTTGCTAAAAAGACTGGAGTACATATTATAGCAGGTACCGGACATTATATACACGATTTTCAGGAACCCGCTACTATTAATATGAGCGTGGAACAAATGACTGATTTGTATTCGAAGGAAATTATAACGGGAGTAGAAATTCAAGGCGGTAAAATGGTAAAATGTGGTTTAATTGGTGAAGTTGGTAGCGGATATCCTATACATGGTGAGTACAGAAAATTCACTTATATGAATTTTCCCCAGAGATTATTTGAAACTTAAGGCATCTTAGTTCCCAACAATATTATGGTTTTATTTCTTTTTTTCTTATAGATTTTGAAAAGCGTGCTATTAAGGCAACTGGCGAAATTCAAGAAGTCTTAGGTTGCGCTGTTTCCTTTCATCCCGGCCGTGATCCTCATGCTCCATTTGAAATCATGCGTTTATATTTGGAGGCTGGTGGTAAAGCCAACAAATGTGTTATGTCTCATTTAGATCGTACCATCTTCGATATGGATCAATTATTGGAATTTTCAAAACTGGGATGTTATTTGCAATATGATTTATTTGGTGTCGAATGTTCTTTCTATCAATTCAATATGTCCGCGGATATGCCCTCGGATGCCCAACGTATTAACAATCTTATGAAATTGATTGAGGTAGGTCTTGTCGAGAGAATTCTCATGTCTCATGATATTCACACAAAACATCGTTTGGTAAGTAAATTTTTTAGGTTAATTAATGTTTAGATTCTTCCTTTAACTATTAAGTATTATATTTCTTTAAAGACGTCCTATGGAGGCCATGGTTATCATCATGTCCATATGAATGTTTTACCTCGAATGTTTGCCAAAGGCGCATCAGTGGAACAAGTGGAGCAAATAACTCTTACCAATCCAGCTAAATGGTTAGAATTTAATATTTAGATATATTTTAATATTACTCTAATATTATAAATAAGTTTTAAAACTTGTTTGTTGTGTTTTTAATAAGCAGATTCATGTAATGCCGTATATGATAGCTCTGCTCCACGTACGTTATCGCTGGTACCCAATTTTACCAAAAACCTTTCTGTTGTCAAAATTGTGTTCAAATTGTTCCTTCGGGTAAATTGGGTTCCCACGGGTACCCGCGGTAATGACATGGAACAGACCTAATGTAATCATAACTTTTTATCACATTCATATCACAAATATTTTACCAACCCTGGAACATTTATTCTACAAATTGTTCTATATTCTTATTTCTATTGTTGCATTTACCAGATATCAAAAATTTATAACATAGATATCTTGCTCTTCTTCTTCTTCTTTTTAACACCAAATACATTTTTTCACACACATTCAAATAATTTTTTTATGGGTATTCCTGTTGGCCATGTCTGCAAGACATCCTTGAAGACGCGTGACCAAGTTAATGTGTTTGTTGTTTTTCGTCTACGGTGGCGTATTAGTTTTCCCATTATATTAATTGCTGGAACTGCGCATGGCCGCAATAAATTTATTTTATTTCAGGTGATATGATTTCTAATAATTGGTAGCTATTCGGATTCTAACTTTCACCATTCTCTTCATTATTTCGTCTGTGGTAATAATTTCTGGCATAATTATTTCTTTTTTTTAATATTCGTGTTTTATAAAGTCGGTCTACAATAAAAAAATATAAACATTTGTCTCAAGGTGAATGATTACAGTGAGAATAGGAATCGTTATGATAATATGATAGCCATTGTGTATTAACACTTTGGTCAAACTTTCACTAGTATTCTTGTAGTTCTCCGTGACGAAAAATTATCGCTATACACCAATGAAAACAAGTAATATTACAATTTTTAATGAAATAATAGGGGTTTTCATATAACCTCATATATTCCTAATAACCCCTAATATAATCTATTTTAATATAATACAAATGTTTTTGAAGTTGTTACTATACCCAGCCAGCAAATTCGGAGCGCTCATAAATAAGATTTTTAAATGGCTCATAGAAATGATTATTGTTTTTTTGAAAACACTCTTTTTATTGGTAGAAAATATGAACCCTCAGAAAACAATCCAAAAAGTTGTCTCTACAATCTAAAAAGCTGTCTCAAAACGAGGGTTCATTTTTCGGACTCAAAGAAGATTCCAAAATTATTTAAATTTATGAAGAAAATTTCGATTTTATACGTTCTTTTTTCTGAGTCATTTCTGAGTACACAGGGGGCTCTTTTGGACGGACCACTTTCATAGGAAAAAGTGGGAAAATGTTTATGTTTTTGGAGCTCATTTCTGAGTCTTTAATGATCATCTTTGTTTGCTGGGTAATCTATTTTAATATAAAACAAATTTTATTGAAGTTGTTTAACTCAAACAAATGAGCCATACTAAATATTTAGAACAAAAAAATACAATAAGCATGCACAAATATACTTGTATTAAGATAACAAACATATGGAGCTTAACGATATGTAGATGCATATTTAGTACAATTATCATACACTAACTAAATGAAGATGTAATCTTCTTTATGAATAAACATATACGATACTTATTTTGAGATAAGATATTGGGTGATATGAATAAATTAAACTTAACCAGCAAACAAAGATGATCATTAATGATTCAGAAATGAGCTCCAAAAACATAAACATTTTCCCCCTTTTTCCTATGAAAGTGGTCCGTCCAAAAGAGCCCCCTGTGTACTCAGAAATGACTCAGAAAAAAGAACGTATAAAATCGAAATTTTCTTCATAAATTTCAATAATTTTGGAATCTTCTTTGAGTCCCAAAAATGAACCCTCGTTTTGAGACAGCTTTTTAGATTGTAGAGACAACTTTTTGGAATATTTTCTGAGGGTTCATATTTTCTAACAAAAAAAGAGTGTTTTCAAAAAAACATTAATCATTTCTATGAGTCATTTAAAAATCTCATTTATGAGCGCTCCGAAATTGCTGGCTGGGTTAGCAATTACTTAGAAGTAAATAATTTTCGCTTAGGAATGACTTTTAACGCTAAATTTATCCATAGACTTGTTGAATAGCATGAAATATAAACCCAAATTAAAAAGAAATATTTTTAGGTCACACTCATAGAAATAAATCTGTAAAAATAGCAGAAAAAGAAACTAAAAATTAGTTAAAAATTATGTTGCAGAAAAAACTGCTGAAATAAGCAGATTTATTGCCAAACACTACTAAAATAAGAACATCAAAAATAAAACTGTTAAATTTACAGAATTTTAGTTATATTTAAGCCATTAACTAAAAAATTCGAAATTAATAGCGTTTTTCATTCAACATTGTAACTTTTTTTTTATAAAACATAATAAAAGGTTTTAATTTAATGGTTTTGAGGTTAAGAAGAAGAATAAACCTTTTTTCTCTAAAAGTTATAAACACATTAATTTGCAAATCAGACTAGATCTAGTTTCTGCCTTTTTCTATGGACAAGCTTCATGAGTGATTTTCCATTAAATTGTATTATTGTTTATATTTTATTGTCAGATTGCCTCTATATGATAATTTTTCAACAACCCTTTTGCTGTAGAAATCGAACCAATGCATTCCTACTAGGGATACCGATCCCGAAAATCCCGGGATTTTCGGGATTTATAAATCCCGAAATCCCGGGATTGTTCTTGAAAAAATCCCGGGATTTCCGATTTCATTATTTGCCAATTTATCACTTTTTGTATTTGTTTTTATTGTCATATCCGACCTAAATCACTTAAATCAAATATCTTATTAAATGTTCATACACTCATAAAAAAAGTTAGTACAAAAGTCTGTTAAACGCGTTCTGATTAAATTAAACTAATTTTTCTGTTATTTTCTCCAAAAGAGCCCGTACAAATAGGTCAAAATTCTGCTAAAATAACAGGAAATAGTACATGTATTTTATTAGAGATTAAATATATCTGAATAAAAACATTAATAATTTAAAAACGTTTATTTAGCTTTAAAACTTTTCAGATTTATTTGATCTTTTAACGGACAGTTTTTATTTATTTTAGCAATGATTTGCTGAAATCATAACTTCATGCAATATAATTTTGCCGAATATTAGTATACCAAAAACAGCAAATTTTTGTATAGTATTTAGCAAAATATAACATCGACCTTTTTGAAATCAGCAAAGGTATGTGCACAATATTTCACATTAGTAGACTTAAAAAATCTAATATAATCATTAATATTTCTCATGCTTTCAGCAGAGTAGTTTGTATTTGCAATTAATTAATTTTAGATTAGTAGCTTTTTCTGCTATTTTTACATACTTATTTCTATGAGTGTAGTTTTCGTTTAAAGCCAAATTCACAATGCTGTAGTACTCCACTCTGAGTGGAGTTTTTGTTCCTTGCTTTTTGGCACATACATATTTTTCGTATCAAGCCATCTCTATTCTAGTAAACTCCACTCTGCAGCTTTGAACACTCTGCAGCATTGTGAATCCGGCTTAATTTATTTATTTTTTCGTACTACAGGAAATAAATAAGTAGATTTATAATGAACTATTTTAATTTCTAGGGTTTAGGTTAGCTATTTATTTTTAAAATTAAAAATATAATGAAGCAAGAAAATCCCGAAACCCCGAAAAATCCCGGGATCCCGAAAAATCCCGGGATCCTGAAAAATCCCGGGATCCCGAAATATCCCGGGATCCCGGGATTTCAATTTTCAAAATCCCGAATCCCGGGATTTGTAAAAACCAGTCCCGTTCGGCATCCCTAATTCCTACATTATAAACGTAACTACACTAAAGTTCTACAGCTTAGCCATCTAACCCAAGTAAGGCCTTGAATGTAGTGTAGCTAGTTCACAGTTTTCTTTCCTATTCAGCTTTCTGTTAATGTTTTTTACTTTCAGAAGTGATCAAACAACACATACAAACATTTTACTTTAGATTTTTTGTTTATTTTCTAATCTCCTCCGTGCCTCCTTTTTCGCAAATGTTGCCACACTGACGTTTTAAATTTTTGAAACTTTTTTTTTTAAAACTTGTGTGCATTATTTTCCAAAAATAAATGTCACTTCACATGTCGGCTACCCCTATCTACAATACCCAAATTGGGGATATATATTGTAAATTTTTTTAGTTCTCTTTTGAAAATCACATTTTGTATTCCCAATAATTCTTGAAAATAGTACTAATAGCAAAAGTTCTGTAATAATTAGTTAAAACTACTAAAAATTTAATAAAAATTACCTTACAAAAAAAAAAAAAAAAACTGCTGAAATTAGTAGATTATTTTTACTACAAAAATATAACTGTTAAATATAAAGAATTTTAATTATATTTGAGTTAAATTTTAGTCAATAGAAAATAACAATCTGCTAAAATCGTGGTAAAAATTTGCTGAGTAATTAGTAGATTAAAACATCACAAAAAAATGTAAAATTTTCAAAGTTGTGTTTTCGATTTTATTTAATGCAAATAAAAATCTAGACTTATGAAATCAGCAGTTTACTACTTTTTCAAGGCTAACATTTTTCAATACAAAATGTCAATCTTCGAAAGAGAGGGCTAAAAACCGCCTGATATGGCATGGTTCTGTTCGCAATGTCCTGCTTAGAAGCAATAAATTACAACTAAAATATATCACATCAAACACTCTGCCTTCTCTTATTTGACTTTTGGAAGAGAAAAAGAGAGTACACTAAAAATGCGCTTCTTGTTCCATATTGCACCTAAAATCGTGTAAATTTTTTGCTGGGATGTGTGTTGCATATCATATTTATTGTGTTAAATTTGTTTTTATTTATTTATTTATTTATTTATTAAGTCTTGCACTCATACATGTTCAAATTTACCATGATACAACCATACTAGGTAGATGCATTAGAACAACACAACAAACAACAACAAAAAATATAATCGACTACTCTAGATACATAGCGAAGCATACGAAAAAATCCCTGAACTGTCATGATAAAACCCTCAACTGTCAAACTCTCCCTAATGCATCTACCTAGTATGGTTGTATCATGAAATTTACCAGACTGAATTTGTTTTATCGTTTTTTATTTTGGTTTCAGTTTTTCTTAAACATTTGTCGAGTGCGGTTGCCAGTTCATAACAGACAATAAGTTTTCGTTTTTTCTTTTTTTGTTCTGTTTTTAATACAATTGTATTAAATAAATATATTTCCAAAATGCCAATTGTTCAAACTGGTAAGTTTCAAAATAAATATTTATTTAAAAAAAATACGGTCATTTTAATTTATATAAAAATTATTTAATCTAATTCGATCTGGCAATATTAGGTTTATTTTTTTTTTAAATTTTATATAATTATTCAGTACAAAATTAAGTATTTATAAAATTTCTAAGTGTGTAGGTATAAATTTATGTGTAAATTCATAAATGATTTATAAAGTTATAGGAGGCTTATGAAACAAATTTTGTATGAAAAATTTGTTTTGTAATATTTCAAATTTTGGTATTTTTAATTTGATAAAAATATTAAAGACAACAAATGCTAAAGGGGCCTATAGACGATCAAGCATACTGTACAGTTTCCGTGTATTTGTGTTTGTAATTTCCATCAAACAAGGCATTACACGATCAAATGCTGTACATGTTGTACAGCATGCTTGATCGTCTATAGGCCGCGTAACAAATATTTATGTACATATTTATTAGTAAAGGTAGAGAAGGGAATGCAATATATTTGTTCTATTTCGCGTTTCAGTGTAGCCTATATAAAAAAACAGCTTTGGTCCGAAGACGGCCAAATGCTTAAATTATAGTCGTTTACAGGAAATAAAATAAAAACTAGTATTTTTAAAATTTAAATACCTTCCATAATAATATATTAAAAAACGAGTAAAAAGGTTAAAGTCGGGCATGCCGACTATATAATACCCTACACCAGTCTGATTTAAAACCAACTAAGGTTTGCATCCGAAATTTGAATGGGTTAAAACGGACTTGTGTCAAAATTTTCTATAAAATCATAAAAGAAGAGAAAATCGAAAATATAGCCCATATGGGCGATAGGTCCAAATATGGACCGATCCTGTTTAGAATTAATACGCTTTTTCCTTGGGACCATGTGAGTCAACGAACCACATTTCATTGAAATATCTTCGTATTTGCGACATGCAGCGTGTAAAAAAGCCAATTTTGGGGGGCCCCTTATATGGCCACTAGGTCTAAACATGGACCGATTTTAACCAAAATCAATAGGCTCCGTCCTTGGGCCAACATAGATCTGTGTACTAAATTGAAATACCTTCGTATTTGCGACTTGCAGCATGTAAAAAAGAAAATTGTGGGGGGTACCCTTCTATGGGCAATAGGTCTAAATATGGAGCGATTTCAACCAAAATCAATAGGCTTCGTCCTTGGGCCGGCGTAGGTCTGTGTACCAAATTTCATTGAAATATCTTCGTATTTGCGACCTGCAGCTTGTAAAAAAGAAAATTTTGGGGGGTACCCTTATATGGGCACTAGGTCTAAACATGGACCGATTTCAACCAAAATGAATAGGCGTCGTCCTTGGGTCGACATAAGTCGGTGTACCAAATTTCATCAAAATATCTTAATATTTGCGACCTGTAGAGTGGTCACAAGAATGCATGGACAGGCAGACAAACGGACGGACGGACAGCGTTAAATCGGAATAAAAAAAATTCTGAGCCGATCGGTACACTATAAGGTCCCTATAAACAATTTCACTGGAATTCAAGTTGAAATCAAGTTCAATTCCAGCCCTGTTTTCCAGTTTCAAGGTTTGAATTCAACTTTTATTACATTTTATTTCGATAGCATACTCCAGCAAAAGGGAAACAAAAATTCAAGTTTGAAATATTTTTGTGAAATATACAAATGCTAGAATTTGAAATATATTTTACTTCAAGCTAAATTCAAAGCACTTGAATTTTTAAAACCTATGTGCTTATTGGGGGGGGGGGGGGTAGGACCAATATTTTTTGGTGTTACAAACATCAGCACATACTTATAATACCCTGACCACGTAGTGGTGTAGGGTATAATCAGGTAAGCAGGGATAGTAGTTTTTTTTTCAAGTAGTTATAGATATACATACGAGGGCAGTACGAAATGTTCTTAGCCTGACATAGAGATGGTGGTATAAACAGCAAAAAGCTTTATATAATAGGTGTGTTCCGTCATATGAACACATGTTAAATTTCATTTCGATCTTTCAACTCATTCGTATAGTAACAGGTATTCAAATAAGGCGCTTCAGTGATTTTTTTATAATGGAAAAATTAGAAATTCGTGGTGTGATTAAATATTTACATAGAAAGGTTTATCGGGACAAGAAATTCATAATGATATGGTGAAGGAGTTAGGTGAAGGTGCTCCTTCATATACAGTAAAAAATTGGGTTGCTAAATTTAAACGCAACAACGCCAGAAATCATACACTTATAAAAGTTTGATAGTTACTACATGACAGCTGTTTGTGTAGCAATCAGTAGTTGTTGTTTTTAACAGAAATTACAGTTGTTTTTCTATAGAAAAATGCAAAACAACTTTTATAACGGTTACTTAAGAAAACAACTAAAGAAAAGTACTTTAATTTCGTAACAGTTGTTTAAAGCAGTTATTTTTAATATCATAATAAACAACTACCAAAACAGTAATTTTACAGTAAACAGTTATTTTTGGTAGTTATTAAAAATATAAAAAATTTTGTTGAATTTTTTTGAATTTTAAAAATTCTTCTTTAGTTTATATTTATTATTATTAATATATTTCTAGTTTGCAAATAAAAATCAGAAACTTGTATTGTGTCTCCAATGCACAAAAACATAATAACTGGAGAACGGTTTGGAATTTTTACTTCGAATTTTAAATAGGCTAAAGTAATAACACATATTTTAGTAATCGAAAGAAAAAAAATTATTTTTTTTTATTAAAATATACTTTTATAAATAAAAAGAATTGACAGTAAAAAACAGTAGTTTTTACCGATTTTGTCAGTTGTTTTGAAATTTTTGTAGTAAAAATTTATCAGTTAATTTTACGACATTGGCAGTTATTTTTAATGCATTTGTTAGTTATTTTTCAACAGTTAAAAATAACAATAACAATATATAACTGCATATACCTTTGTTTTAACTGTCATTTTCAGTAGATTCTACCGACAAACTTTTGTGAGTGCGCATTTGTTAACAGTTGACCAAAAACGCATTCGAATGAACATTTTTCAAGCTTGTTTGGATCGATTTAAGCGAAATAAAATGGATTTTAAGCGTCGTTTTACCTCGTATTAAATGTTTTTGAAACGTTTTACCTCGAATGAAGATGCAATAGCAGCTGTAAACGATTATTTTGAGGAGCTTCAGGAAAATTATTTTAATCAAGGGATAGAATTGCTAGAAAAACGTTGAACTAAGTGTATTGAAGTTTCAGGAGATTATATTGAAAAATAAAATAATTTTAAAAATCTAGCTCTTGTTTTTCATTGTTAGCCTAAGAAAATTTCGAACTGCCCTCGTACGTAGATATAAAATTCGAAAAAACAAACCTATTATTTTTTTGTTATTATCATACGGGCATATATTTATTTCATTTATACGATACGCGACACAATTCTTTCGTTGATTCAGTTAAAACTTGTTGAATTGATGAAGTTTTTAATAAATGAATGTTCTTTAGTTTAACTCTAGGTCATAAATTAATATCACTTTCTGTTTAAATTATTTTCAAATTAAAGAAAGATGATACAATTTTTACAAGTAAATTACAAAGAATAAAATTTTTTTAAAGAATTCGATAAGACCAGCAAGACAGAATACGTATTTTCGGCTTTCGCTACAAACCCATCATCAGTGCCTTTCGCCTTGAATGGGTTAATAATTAATACTTGTCTACTTATGTGACAGTTGAAAGCAAATCGAATTTGTTATCAACAAATCAACTTAGACTAATATCAACGAAATCTAACAATGCTATTTTTATCCTTTGTTATTATTACTCTTTTTTTGCTTTGAACCTTAATTCTTAAGATATCTCAGCTGATTCTATTCAACTCTATGTATGATAACCACAGATTATTTGAATTACAACGAACCGTTAAATTTAAATGTATGTTATTTAAATCATATTTTGCACCGTGTCAATGTGTTATCAATCAATATCAATGAAAATTCTTAACCGAATTTTTATTAATGTGTCTTTAAAGACACATTAACTTTAAAGAGTTGCAAAAAATTCAAATGAAAAACTCCGTTAACAAGTGTTTCTAATTGAGAGAATCTAACATTTTGAAATTTGATTTCAAAAAATATTTAATTATAATTTTTTAGATTTTTTTTTTAATTGACTTGACCGATTCCTTTTTTGGAATTTTTTTTCAAAAAATAAAGAAAAATTTAAAATCATTTTAAATGTTCACAAAAATCTGTTTTCTTAAATGGGAACAGTCCAGTCTAACAACACAGTATAACAAAAAAAAATTACGGTATTTTAACAATGGATTCTGGTAGAGGAAACAAAAAAAAAATATACGAATGTCGGCGTTTTGAAAGATCACATCGGAATTTTATTTTAGGGGGGTTAATGTTTCCCCCTTTTGGCGTGTTCGTGCATTATATCGGTATTTAAAACTATGTGTTCTTTACATCTGGGGTGTAGAGTATGTTTAGCAACTTTGTAGAAAATATTAAGGCAAATATTTTTGTGGAACATATTAACCCTTTAACTCCCCCACATTACGGTATTTTTTTTTTTCATTTAGGATTAAATTAAAACTTTTTGTAATTCCAATCTAGCATAACAACTTATCTCATCCGTATTTGAACTAATTTTGCATGCTAATTTTTAGAATTGGTGTTTCTTAATTTTAAAAATTTTCCAGCTAATTTAAACCATAATTATTTTCAAATGATTTTATTTTTTGTATCTCCGCTATTAATGTCATACAGAAATATCGCTATATTTTCATATTTTTTTATAGTAAAATCAAAAATTAGTTTATATATGGGAAACTAAGCAAGATGGAGCAAACTGGACACAAATTTGTTATTCTGTACCTACATATAATTTTGTAGTTAAATCAGGTAAAATTTCTGCTGTATTTAGCTAAAATTTCTTAGTTACTTAACAAAATTTTCTGTATATTTAGCAGCATATAAAATTTAGATATGTATGTATTAACAGCAAAACTTCTGAGCTCTATTACTTAACAATGCATAAACTAGACACATTAGGACCATTTGTTTATTTTTCTCGGTCAAGTCCATTAAGAATTACTCAGTACAAACCTATAGAGTATAAGGCATGATTTACTCTCAAAATAAAATTTTCTCAAACATTTAGGCGAAAAGTTTCTAGACACAGCTGATTACAACACAGTGTTGCCACCAGTGAAACAAAAAATTACACAGATGTAGATCAAAAATTATCCAAAACCGTATGAAATTACACAAAAAATTAAAATTTTTATATTATTTCAAAATAAACTCTCCTGATCAGAGGGGGAAAGAATAAAAATATTTTGGACTCATATGAAATTTCACACTGTAAATTTCGACTCCAAAGTTTTGCCATTTTTCTATTTATAAACTCATTTTTAAAGACAGCATTTTATCACCTGTAAAGTGAAAAAGTTATTTGCATTTTTGAACTAAAATTTTGCATTTTTGCAATAACCTGGTCTGGGTTTTTGCCTTCTACAAAAGCAAATCCAGGCAAATTTTTCTGAAAAATAATAGCTGTGTTTGTGCGGCAAGTTATCAACGTTGGTTTATGTCATTCTCATATAAATTTGACATAAGCCAACGTTTAGTGTTAACTCTTAAAGTTACTAATGTCAAATTTGTATGGGAATGACATAAGCAAACGTTGATAGCGTGCCGCACAAACACAGCTATTATAACAAATTATTCTTTTTAAAGCTTAAAATGGCGTGCTTTTAAATTTGAATATTAAAAAAAATGGTATATAGTATTTATGTTTTTCAGAGAGGCTACTTTATTCAGATGCGTTGCATGCAAAAATATTACCTTGATAATTATTCTTTCCCATACCCCTCAAATTTTATCCATTTTGATTTAAATTTAACCAATTTTTCTCTGAGTTCAAAGCTGGGATTTAATAACAAAATCTGGAGTAGATTGTCCAAGGCGTTCCTAATGTGATGACATAATTCCTGTTCAATCCTAGCTTTAAATGTCGGCAAGACAGCAACAATTGTAAAACTTCCATGTTTGTAAAATTTTGCTTGTTTTCTTTAATTTTTAAATTACTGATAGGAAGGAATGCCATTTCTTCTCAGTATGTATATCAACAAATTTTCTTTTGGAAAATAAAAATATAACATTTTCACAAAAAATTCTCGATATTTTTTTTTAATTTCATACGATTCTGGTAAAATCTAAAACATGTTGGATTTACAGAATTCTAAAATATTTTTATTCTGCTCCAACTTGCTGCGTTAATAAAATTTTTGTCTGGTCAAAGCCCAGTATCATGTTAACTACAGCAAAAAAAAATCAGAGATTAGAAAATAACAATCACAACGAAGTCAAATTTTCCTACCCTTTCGCTGCATTTTTTAATGGTCTTGCATATCAAGAGATTTTTTAAAAGAAGCTTGTCAATTATTTTCGCAAAAAATAAACAAAAGACGATATTTTAAACAAAACAAAAAAATAATAATTAGCCCCAATTTTGATTTCTTCTAAATTGGGTTTAGTGTTGAAAAAATTTACAAAAGTAATTCACCAAAAACTGGAGGTTTGTGGTAAAAGTTTCGCAGACACACTCGTTTCGTCTAAATAATTGTTATTAACTTTTAAAAATTTACGGAAATTTCTGTTAAAATTGAAATTACACAAAAATGTCATTATTCAAAAATTATCCAACGAATGTGTAAACAGTCCCGTTTTTGAATAATTATTCAAAAAGTGGCAACACTGTTACAACAGCAAATATAGAAATACATTTGAACTGGTCGCTATGGAAGAAGAACATTTTTTATGTGAAATCTTAAGCAGAAACTTTTTAGAAGGTTTTATTATCATTGCCGTAATTTATTTTGAAAGTTTTGCTGTTTTGCATTTCCATAAAAAAACATAATTGAAAATATTTTTTTTATTTGCTATACCTAACACATGTTTTCGAATTATATGTTTTTTCCTGCTTGCAAATTCTTACTGGCAAAAATTTGTCCAGTAAAAATTTACAAGAAAAGGAAGAAGACTTAGAAACTCTTATCATCGACCTGTCACTTTATTCTCCTTTTTTTCTTTCTCTTTACTGAGTATTTGTGTTAACGAATACTATCCAGTAAAAAGTTGTTGCAAATTGCAAATGCATTGCAAAATTATGCAGTTGTCGAACGCAACTATTATTCAACAATATTTTTTATCAAAGTTGCAAGATTTGTTCTACAATATTTAAAAAACAAATCGAAATTTCAACAGAAATTTTTTTTTAATAAAAATACTTCCTCAATATCACTTATTTGTCACCGGAAGATAATATTTGAGTTATAAGGTTAAAATGTTTGTTTAATAAAAATCTTATTATTAAATTTTATTTTACAGTTTTGGACACAATTAAACCCAATCTTTTGGGTCGTACACTAACTCATGAACACATCGCCCTTGATTTTGAGAGTTTCCATTGCACACCACCGGATGAATTTAAACCATTCTTGGAGAAAAAAATATGCTTAGAGAATGTGGGCTATGTACGTCAATATCCCTACTCCTCATTGGATAATGTACGTTTTTATGATGAAGACACGCGTAAGGCTGCCCTTAAAGATATTGAATTGTATAAGAAATTCGGTGGTGGTACCATTGTTGAAAATAGTTCACATGGTCTGAAGAGAAATTTGGAATTTATGGTTGAAGCTGCTAAAAAGACTGGGGTACATATTATAGCCGGTACCGGGCATTATGTACGTGATTTACAAGAACCCGATCAACTAAATATGACTGTTGAGCAAATGACTGATTTGTATTCAAAGGAAATCATAACGGGTATTGAAATTGAAAATGGCAAAGTGGTGAAATGTGGTTTTATTGGGGAAGTTGGCAGTGTTTATCCAATACATGGTGAGTTAGATTTCGAAATACTTAGAAACTTGGCCTCTCAAGTTCTGTATTTTACTTTTTGCTTAAGTTCTTACCCCTCAATTCATAAATGTTTTGTAAAGTTATAACAGGTTTACAAAACGTCATTTCTGTACAAAATTTGTTCAATAAACTTCCTATAAATTTACAAAGGATTTATGAATTTAGGGGTTATTAATTTAATTTTAGTTAAATCTTAAAAAAAATCGACTAGAAAAACGTGACATTTACTTAAATTTGATTGATTTTCGGAACACATCAGTTTAATTGACTGAGGCCCAGTTTTTGGGATGTAGATTATCTTTAATAAACTGAGTTTAACACAGTTAGTAACTGGAATACCGCTACTAAAATTTTGTTTATTTGGTTTTATTTCATTAAATACCAAAATTCTAATCGAGAAAAAGTTGTCCCGGCAAATTTTTATTAATAAAATTGGAAATGGCTGACATAATTCGTTTTCGGTTTAACTAAACCGATTTTAACTGACATCCCAAAAACTCGGGCTGAATCAATCACCATCCCAGCGAAATCTTTCATTACCAAATAAGCGGTTATATAATAGAAAATTCATAGCTCCGCACAACTTATTTTTTGGCGTCTAAATTATTTTTGTTTGGCGTGGTCGTTTTTATAAGTAGTCACGCTTACCCGCTCGCTTACGAAAAAATGAGAAATAAGTAGTTATAAGATTTTAAATAATAATTGGTTACACACATGCTTACAAAAAGTTTAATTATAAGTGGTTATCCGATTGCTTACTTGATTCTTAAAAATAAGGAGTAGGCAAATACTATTAGCCTAAGGAAATACATTCAGAAAAATTTAAGTTTTCTCTAGTGTGTAATTTTAGGACTCGTCATAAAAATTTAATCATAAAACATATTTACATATAATAAAAAAAATTAACTGTGTAAAAAGTATTTATTTAAACTAATACGAGTAAGTCATTATTTTATATTTAGAAACAATGAATACAATAGGCCGTTATTAGGAAGTTATTTTATATTATAAAATAATGCAAAAGGTAATGATATATCATTTTTGGTAATACAGATAGTAATGAGGTGTCATTACCAATATTTTGCTGGGATAAGATCTTATCGAAAAATAACGAAAGTTAAATATTTTTAAATGTTCGTTACATGTCGTCAAAATAAAATACACTTTAGTACCAAAACTAATGACAAGATTTTTATATTATTTAATTTAAGACTTTGAAAAACGAGCTATTAAGGCTACTGGTGAAATCCAAGAGGTATTGGGTTGCGGTGTTTCTTTCCATCCTGGGCGTGAATCACAAGCACCTTTTGAAATCATGCGTTTATATTTGGAAGCTGGTGGTAAAGCCAATAAATGTGTTATGTCACATTTAGATCGTACCATCTTCGATATAGATCAATTATTGGAATTCTCAAAATTGGGCTGCTATATACAATATGATTTATTCGGTACCGAGTGTTCCTTTTATCAACTAAATATGACCGTAGATATGCCCTCAGATGCCCAACGTATTAATAATCTTATGAAATTAATTGAGGAAGGTCTTGTCGACAGAATTCTTATGTCTCATGATATTCATACAAAACATCGTTTGGTGAGTTTTTGTTTTAATCATTAAAGTTCTACTCATTCGTAACTGTAATCCTTTATTGTAGACTTCTTATGGAGGACATGGTTATCATCATGTCCATATGAATGTTTTACCCCGTATGTTTGCCAAGGGTTTATCAGTGGAACAAGTTGAGCAAATAACTGTTACCAATCCAGCCAACTGGTTACAATTTAATATATAAATTTATTTTTAAACTGTACTGCTTAAAGTTCTAAATATTATTTGGTGTTTTTAATACTTGGTTTTTAATGTTAATATAAATATATTTACTAAATTAAATAGGAGCAATATAAAATATTTTCCAATAAGGTAAGATATCCACATAAATAATTGTAGCTGTATTTTGTCTCATGCCAATCAACGTTAAGTATTTAAAGCAAATATATGTTAAACCGATTGTAGTATAAAAAATTTTTAAACAGGTTATGTTTATAATTGTTCCGTTATAATCGAACATACGTCAGCAAAAGTTTTTAGGAAGTACCGTGATTAAGTTACGTTAGATGTGAAAATGTATAAACGTTGAGTTTTCAACGTTGATAATTATCCGTGTTGAAAGTTAACTTGCATACGAAAAGTAATGTATTAGTTTTCGTCTCAAACGCGTTTTTATGCAGTTTGAATTTTTTTGTGAGTTAACGGATATAGTTAAGTCGAAAACACAGTTTGTATTAGACTTTAAGAAGAGGTCATGTTTTGTTTTCTAGTTTAAATTAAATTATTGTTATTTCAACAGCTTACAGGACCCAAGGTTGTACAATAATAAAAGTTTGAAGCATTTTTTTTATCGGGAATGGAAATACTAGAAATGGAAACACACTTGATTCGAAGCAATGGCTTTGTAATTCTCTCACGCTATGTAGCTGTTAACAACCACGAAACAGGCAATTTGATATTTGCAAAAAGTTATATCCATAATTTAGATGTCGTCACCTAAAATGTATAAGGGCGTAACAAACAACACTATTTATTTTTTTACAGGAGGAGCAAAAAGAGTGTAGAAATAAAATCTTATATTTAAAGCACATATTTTCTTCCCTTGCTTAAAACACGACTATAAGTTTAAAATTTTGTATTGACATGTAATTTAGTTAGTACATCGTAAGCAATCAAAAACTCGATTTTGAATTTTTTTTGGTGTTACGCCCTTTTTCATTTTAGGTGCAAATAATGAGGGGAAAATGGGAAAAAGACAGTCTGTGATGAAATCTATCGGTTTCAAATCGATCGTTTTTGAAATTTCAATCCTGAATATTTCGTACTATTTTTAATTTAATAGCGATAAGGAGGCGTAAATCGATAAATGCTAAAGTGGTTAAAAACAATTTCAAACCTCTTTGCCGTTTCTATTCATAATTTAATTTTTGAGTTTTAATTAAATCGATCGAAATGAAAACCGATCATTTTCCATCACATGCCAGAGTGTGTAGTCATTGATTTTTTTTTGGCAAAAAAAGAACATTTTGTTTTGCCAAATTTATATAAAATTTTATTCAGAAGAAAGGATAGGGCATTTAATAAAAATGTTTTTCAGTGCAAAGTTCCTTTTAGAATTATATACTGTTTAATAGGCCTTTTGTCCGTTCATTTGGGTATAATATTGGTAATATTGAGGGGAAAATAAGCAAAAACAATTTTCGCTCAAGAAAAAAAAAAGATAGTGTATAGTCCATTGATTTTTTGGCCGAAAAAAAATTAGCGCACTTCATAAAAATGCTTTTCAGTGCCAAGTTCCTTTTAGTTTTAAAGAAAATGACGATTAATGAATATCGATTAGGAAAACTTTATTACACGAAATTTTCCAAAGAATTATATACAGTTTAATAGGCCTTGAGATGCCCGTTCATTTGAGTATAATACTGGGTTTAAATTGAGAAAAAAAATTTTTCGCTCAAAAAAAAAGACAGTGTATAGTCCATTGATTTTTTTAGCAAAAAAACAATTTTTTTTTCTTTTCTTCAAAATGATATAAAATTATACTCAAACAAAAGGAACTTTCAAAAGCAATTAATAAAAATGCTTTTCGGTGCCAAGTTCCTTTAGTTTTTGAGAAATTGACGATTAATGAATATCGAGACAAAACAAAATGACGATTAATGAATATCGATTAGGAAAACTTTATTGCATGAAATTTTCCAAAGAATTATATACCGTTTAATAGGCCTTGAGATGCCCGTTCATTTGAGTATAATATTGGGGGGGAAATTGAGAAAAAAAATTTTTCGCTCAAAAAAAAGACAGTGTATAATATAGTCCATTGATTTTTTTTTTTGGCAAAAAAACAATTTTTTTTTCTTTTCTTCAAAATGATATAAAATTATACTCAAACAAAAGGAACTTTCAAAAGCAATTAATAAAAATGCTTTTCGGTGCCAAGCTCCTTTTTGTTTTTGAGAAATTGACGTATAATGAATTTCGAGATAAAAAAAATGACGATTAATGAATATCGATTAGGAAAACTTTATTGCACCAAATTTTCCAAAGAATTATATACTATTTAATAGGCCTTGAGATGCCCGTTCATTATTAGCAAAACTTCATTGCACCAAATTTTCCAAAGAATTATATACTGTTTAATAAGCCTTGAGATGCCCGTTCAGTGGAGAGTAATATTGGGGGAAATTGAAAAAAATTGCGGGATTTCTTAAAACTGCTATGTCCAAAAAAACTACTGATTTAATTCAAATCAGTCCTGCGTTAAGTTGTAAATGCTGGTGTGCAGAAGGAAGAATTTTTTTTGAAACTAGTGAAACATTAAAATAAAAAAATCAATAATCTTTGCATTTCTTATATTTATATGTATTTAGAATCTTTATTGTATATTTTATTTTTAGTATATATTTTTAAGCTTATAACATAATAAAACATTATTTGTAATTACAAAAATAAACTATTAAAGAAATTGATTTTTACAATGAAAAAAATAATGAGATTTATTAAAGCAAAAAAATAAACTTAATACGTAAAAAAATTCGTCTTATAGCATTTTATAATTAAAATATTATACAAAGTTATAAGGAAAACAATATACAGTTAAAATATAATTAAAATAATATAAATAACAAATCTTTAAAAATTATTTTCTAAAAAATACTAAACTAAATAAAAATATAATAAATTTGTTTAAAAAAAAATCTTATTTTGTTTATTTTTGATTTTTAGTTATTTTGGCACATTATCCGATAGACAAAAAAGGTTGTAGAAGGAAATTATCTAAACAAATTAGAATTCATTATAATCTTTGAGTTAGGGTTTATAATTTTTATTTAGAAAAATCTTTACTTATAAAATTTGTTAAAAAAATATTTGATCGTTGCAAAAAAGTGATTATTAATTAAATATATATATATTCGTTGCGATTTCAAATATTTCTGGGTTTAGGTTAGGCTTTTTTTTTACAAATTATATAATTAATATTTTTGTTGTTAGTTTTACTTATATCACCTTAAATATGTATACTTAGAACTAAATTGTATGTAAAATATATTAAATAAATAAGCATCTTTATATGGATGCTTTAAATAATTTGTTTAATGACTATTTTCTAAACGTAGAATCAGTGCATCGACGACATTAAAAATTTCATCGAAATGTGGACGAGATTCAGCTTCAGCTGTCCAGCATTTTAACATTAAACGATACATTTCTGGTGGTGTATTTGAAGGGGCTGGCATACGATAGCCTTAAGATGAAAAAGAAAAATATAATTATAAAATATTTAAAATTTGCCATATATACATATATTTAACATACCGCCGTCTATTCTTTCTCGGGCCTTCGAATTTGTCATTCCTGAGTAGGGTGTATCACCTCTTGAGAATATTTCCCACATTAGTATGCCGTAAGACCAAACATCACATAATGATGTATATTTTCCAAAGTTTAAAGCTTCTGGTGCTGTCCATTTGACTGGTATTTGTTTCATGCCATCAGAAACTGAAATTAAATTTTAAATGTTAAAATAATATCTGCATATTTACGCTTAATTTTATGCAATTACCTATATATTCTTCCTCCTCTCGGGACATGCCGAAATCAGAGATTTTGACTTGACTTTCTAAATCGACTAAACAATTACGGGCTGCTAAATCACGATGTATGCAATTTTTCGATTCCAAATAACGCATGCCTAAAAATGGTCAAAAAAATGGAAGTTAATGGTTAACAATTTATTATTTTAAAAAGTTATAGATTTTCTAAAGTCCGCTAAGAAATGAAGTTAGATTAAAAAAGAACTAGCGTATCCTTAAGACATTTTTTTAGGAAAAAATTCTCAGACAGCTAAGACCATTGTTTTACCGATATATTTATCTCCATTATATTATTGACTTTTTTACTTTTTCTTTTTTTTTATAATATTTTATGCAAAATAAATAAATATATTGTTTCTATAAAGAGTTTAATTCGTTCAAAAAACTGCACAAATATGATTACTATTTTTTCTTTTTGGCAGAAAAGAATTCAAAACACTTTAGAAACAACATTTTAAACACGATCTTTACACTAAAAGAATTATCTGCATGATATTAATGAATTTTTGCATAAAACCAGTGAATTTTCACCGGAACTCGTCCATTGAAACTTTTCATTGCATTGGTTTAATGTAGTTTTTCATAAAGTCTTGTGAAAAATTTGATTTTATTTTTGAAAAGTTTCGTACTCTCATTAAAAAAGTCTCTTGAAAACCAGATTCATAAAATATATAAAGCTTTTTCATTAAAATTTAAGACATTTTTTATTTACTTTGTGAAGAAAACTTCATTAGTTTACTGAAAAATTTCATTAAAACTCATCCAGCAAAATTATCTCTGTGTAGGATCGCAGAAAAACCATAATATTTTTTATATAAAAGGAATTGTTAAGATTATTATGAATTTTTTTGATAGAAATAAATACACTTCCTCTACGTTCACATACAACCTTGGGGCTGTGGCTGCGTTTCTTTTTATGGAAATTCAATAGAGAGATTAATCAGAACTGGGTCGACAACGACAATTGCTTTTTCATATATTTTGTATGGGAAGCAAAATGTCGGCATGTCGTCCGGCGATTTGTTGTCGTAATAGAATCTATTTTATTTTCATGACGACACACTAATACACACTCAAAATATTTGTAAAATTGTTGCCATATTTTTAACTAATTAATATGTAGTTGCCATTAAAACAGAGTTGTCGAAATTTATTTTTTGACAGAAGAAATATAATTGAAAATAAAAATACACAATTCACCGCAAAAAAGCAAAATTGAATACAATAAAATGTAAAACAACAAGAATTAATATAAAACCAATTGAATTGATGAGGAATTGTAGCGAAACAAATACAAACATATTCTAGTTTTGTTTACCTTTTTTTCTAAACGTCAACAAATGTTGACGGTCGATTGTCGCTGAATTTAAATTAATCGTAACGACTTTTGCTGTTGTCGGTCGACAATCGATAATGAACTGCGGATTCGCTCTAAAAAAATTTTTCTCTCAGACTCGCATATTTTCATTCTCACACTCTCTTCAGTGTTTTCATATTTTAAAAAAATCATCCATTATTTGGTCTTGTTTAGAGATAGAAAAGTTCAACCGATTGAACTTTTTATTTAGAAAAATCCGTGTTTTTCATCTTTATTATTAATTTCGAACTCACTAAAGGCTCCATTAGTCTTTGCGTTCCGTGACGGATCTGTAAAGTGCCGTGCCGGATGGCTCTTTTGTGTAGTTATGCGGCAAATAGACTATGCAAGTCACTTGCACAATAACGAGTTTGTTCAAGTCACCTTACTCGCTACACACCATTCAAGTAAACTGTACAATATTCATTTTAATTCACACGTAGCAGCAGAAACATGTAGCGGATTGTTATTTATATAAGGCAATATTAGCCTTTAAAAGCTTTATTTTACACTTTGTGCAGGCCAAAATACCTGAAATTCGTTGGTGATGTCAATAAATTTATATTAACATTTTTTACTTTACGTTCATTCATATTTTAAATTTTTTTATCCGTATTTATGATGTTCACTCTTCAAAAATTACTGCTGAACTGTGCTAATTTCAGCATACACCGCGCAAATGACTTGTACAAGTTCTAAAATATTGCGTAAAAATCAAAATCGTTTTGATTTTTACTCAAGTCTAAAAATATAATTGTACAAGTACACAAACCAGGCCACACACTGTTCAACTGACCTGCACAAACTCATTATTGTGCAAGTAACTTGAGTAGTCTATAGGCCGCATTAAGGGCGGATTATGGGACCGTAAACGTATATGTGATGTAACTGTACCGTGCCGTAGCTAAAAAGTACACTTATAGATTATCGTAAACGACATTACTATTTAGCATCTTTTTCATGTGGTTTTATATTTTATTCTAAATTTTTCCATTTATTTGCTAATTTTTATTCCTTATTTGTTGTTTGAATCATTTTTCTTTATTCATTTCATATTTTTTCCGACTAAAATCAGTCAGCTGTTTCGATGCCGGATAGAAAATTCTGATTTCAACAGAATGATCCGGCAAGTTCGTTTATATTTACGTGTTAGTAACCATTCGTATACATTTCTTCTTGTGGTATCGAAACAGCTGATTCGTTACAGATACGTTTACGGTAGGGTAACTCAGCCTTTAGTCTTTTCCCTAACAACGTATCAGCTGTTTAATGTTGTTTTTCTTAGAAGAGATCTGCGCCAATCAGAATAATCGGTTGCGTTGCCTAAATAAAAAAATTGCAGCGGCGGCTTAAAGCTGGCTGTGAGCCTAAAGCTGATCGGCTAGCCAACTTTAAGTTGACACATACAAAACATCGGCTTAACGGTAAAAAAAGAAAATTAAAAAAAATATATACTAATTTTAGATTTTTCTCGTATAAAAAAAAATGTTCACGGCGGCGGTGACAAAAATTAGACGGCGGCTCGGCTTAGCCGGTTTAAGCCATTCGTCGCAGATCTCAAAATAGCAGCTGTCAACTCACTGTCACTTAACGGATAATAAAAATTCTGTTTTCAACAGGTTCATCCGGCACGGCACGTTACATTACAGACAAACTAACGACTCAAATGCTTTTTCATAGAACAAAAACAAATCAGCTGATTCGTCACTGCACGTTACGTACAAACTAATTATACCTTAAGCCTATCAATTCAATTTAACGATCTTTACCGAAGAAAAAATGAAAAAACAAATACTTCTATACCGAAACAAAAATCTCATTTCTCATCCCTGGCGCTCTCCAAACATACACTACATATTAACACATACAGTAGGTGTGTTTCTTTACTTTTTGGGTAAAGTTCGGTAAAATGAGAGTTAACAAGAAATACTCTCACGAAGTGACAAAAATGCCCAAAAGTAAACGGACGCGAAAAACCATATTTGAAGCCCGAAAAACAAACGTCAATAGATTTCTGCATTATAGTTCGTTTTGGTGAGCGCTCTTTCTAGTTCTTGTTCAATTTGTTGTAAAAACCTAGATAGATTTTCTAGTTAAACCCCTTTTTAAATCAAAAATTTTAATAAAAATTTTCTTCTCAGGCATTTTTATATACAAAAAGGAATACGTACTTTATTAAATTTGGTAAAGATTTTAATATTAAACAAAAGCTTCGATTTATTTACATATTTATCTCTTTAAGACATTTAAACAAGCGTCTTCAAAAAATTGTCGGTAATTTTATGGAGTTGTAACGTAACCGATAAACTTTTGCATTTTTTATACTAATTTTTGTAAATGATAAACATATTTTCTGAATGAATTAAATGAGCGATTGAACAAAAAGAGCTATTAGTTGTAAACTAGGACTTTGGTTCAAATTAGTGCATAGTTCAATTGAACTAGTTGAACCCAACTGATGATATAACAGCTGATAAAAACAATTTACCAAATTTACACGAAAAAAAATATGGGCTTTTTCGTACAAGAAGAACAAGAATATTACTCTCTCATGACAGCTCTCATTTACCCAATTGTGCAGTAAGAAAACGCTTTTTGGAACAGACTTAGTGAATCACAGTGAAAATGACTCACCTTTTCTTGTACAATGATACATTTTGTATTTTTTTTATAGGGTATTAAAAAAAAATACTTAAACTACACTCAAAATAATAAGTCTGTTGGCTGAACAGAAAAATTTGTTTCTTTAACAAAATTTATTCCTGTTTTTGGCTTAAAATAAAATTTGTTGATTTTAACAAATTCTTTGTTAAATTTAACAAATCTAAATTTAAGTAAGAAATTAGTAAAACTACAGTTTGTAATTATACTGAGTCGTAAATTTTGTTCAAATTGTCCATATCTACCCCGTGAAACCCATTTACTTTGGCCGAATACAATTTACATTATTATATGTAAAGATCTAACAAAAATTTTGTTAGTGAATTTGTTTTTTTGTAAAGACGACAAACTGGAAGCAAGAACTTTCGAAATCTTGATGGGAGGAAGGCAGACGTAACACTTCTTTCAAATTCATAAAGAATCGTTTAAATGCCAAATTACTCTAAAACAACTCTCCTTAAAATTTACAAAAAATTAATCGTTTCGACAAATAATCATAAAAAATTATAAAATACCAAATTTATGAAAAACTTCATTTTTCGGACCACCCTTACTCCAATAGCCTATTTAAGTTGCAAACGTAATCTTGTTTGGACAAGATTATGAACTTTATTTTGTAAAATTTCCACGAGGTTTTTCGACCACGTCAAGAATACAAGAGGTGGAAAAAAATCGGCAACAATTTGGTACGTTTTTTGTTTTTTATCACTCGAAAATTTAAAGAAATCGATATTAAAATTACATAAGGTTAATATATTAATCAAAAGAGGAAATATAATATGTATACTGCCTATGTTTGTGCACAGCATCAAATTACATGTAATTAAAAATTTTCAATTACAAGTAATTGTAATTGAAATCCCCTAGGTCTGCGAAATAACTGGCTAACATTACCCTTAAAATACCGTTACCGAAATAACTGAAATACAGTTATTATTAAAATAGTGTTTCCGAAACTATCTTAAATAGCCTTAACCTTGATAACAGCATCGTTTTGGTCACCCACCATGCTCAAAAACAAAAATAACCCGATTTTTAGTCACGGATTTTAACCAGGATTGGTTGATCTAAAATTTTGTTTAAATCCTATTCAAGCTTTTAAAAAAATTTTCTTCAAAGAAACATTCAACCCATTAACTTGGGTTTTTGTTTTATAGATTTCTGTAGAATAAAAATAATTTGTTTAACTTACCAGCAGCTGCATCACGACACATGCCCATTTGTTGTCTTGTAGTTAAATTATTTGAGTTTTTACGTAAATAATTTAACAAAGAACCACCTGAGTAAAACACAAACAGACAATATAATAACAATTCAAATTGTAAATGAATTCCTCACTTACCCGGTACTAATTCCATAACAATCATAATAGGTTGTTTTTGAACACAAATACCAATTAACTTAACAATATTTGGATGATCATATTGCTTTAAAATTCGACCCTCTTGTAAAAATTTACGTTTTTGTTCATCGGGCAAAGTCATGCGACAAGTTTTGACAGCAACATCCAAATTGGTAGACTTTAATTTAGCTTTATAAACATCACCAAAGTTACCCTAAAATATGAAATGAAGGTCTAGAATATATTAAGGACCAAGGAAAAACAATTTCTAAACTAACCCTTCCTATTTTTTCCAGTAAAACCACATCATCATTACTTAATTCCCAAATTTCCCGGCATATAGGTCTTCTTAATATAGCTCCCGATTTAACAGTGACTGGTAATTCTGATTGATATTGATGTATTATTAATTCTTGTATGCTGGGAAAAGGTGGTCCCTCAAATCGAAAGTGACCATCTGCTGTTGTCTGAACTATAAAATGTTTGTGGCCATTCCAGCAAACACTTAAAACAATTTGGCTTTCTTCATTGCGAATGGTTTCTCTAACTAGGAAATCACCGTCATTGTTTAAAAGGCGAACTACTTCTTCACGTGGTAATACACCATGAAACCATTCTTCTTCATATAGAGGACGATTTGTAGTTGTGGACAACTAAGAGGAATATAGAAAAGAATAAAGAAAAATATAATTAGTAATTGCAGGAATGCTGAATACTTTAGTTATTAGTTTAAAGAAATAAAACAAAAAATAAAATAGCAGCTGTAGTACATAAAAAGCCAAATTACTTAAAAATATATGTATTTAAATAATAAAAATATTAAATAAAAAAAATCATGCTAGAACATAAACAATATTTTACGTATTACACAGTCATTTTTTAAGGCACTTCAATGATATGAATAGTTCTTGATTTTTCAATATGAATATACCGAGTCATATCCTTTGTCAATCAATTTTCAAATGTAAAAATTTTCTAACATGTAGTAGAACCCATCAAATACAACTTATTTTAAGAGAAACAAATTTTTTGTTACTATTCCTTATAAATGATTTTTACCCCTACTCGAAAAATTGTTCGAGTAAGAATTACTCGACCAAAAAGCAGTTTTGTTTAATAAAAAACGTCACTGGACATAAACTACTCAATTAAATTAATTAGGTTGTTCATAAGGGGTGTGCTATCTGTTGTATCGTTGTATCGTCCTAACAAAAAACAGAGTTGTTAAAATTTTTATTTGTGTTTAACAACGATTTTCTATTCAGTTTTCTATCGGTTAGCACACTCAAACATAGGACACTAAACATACGTAAAAATGTTGTATCGTGCTATTCTCAAATGTTGTTTTTTTTTTTAATTTAATTTTTAACAACTGTTTTTTGTTAGGACGATACAACGATACAACAAATAGTACACCCCTTGTGAAAACCCTTAATGATTAATAATTTAATTTAAATTATTTCAGTTGTTTCTTTATCCTATCCTTGTTGCCAAAAGTTAAAACGTTTCTGTTGGTCCACATTGAAAATAGTTAAAAGGCTTACTCGATTTTTACTCGATTGATTACTCTACTATTTACTCGCTTAATTACTTTTGTTCGAGATGTCCCAAAAGTATGGTAACTCCTTGTAAGTGGGAGGAATATTACTAGCAATTTCCTTTTATTGTATGAAATAATTCGAAAACATAATCTAACAAGGAAGTTCTGTAAGCGGGTTGTCTCAGAATCAAATGACGTTTCTGTTTTCAAAAATTTCATGCAGGAAAAAATTTCCAATATTTTACAATTCAACAATAGTATGTATTACTAAATATACTCTATAAAACATTTATAAATAATTTTCTTTAAAGGAAATGTGTGGGTTTTTAATGAATACTTTTCGATATTGTGTTAATACTATAAAAAAGATTATGGAAATCCATTGTGATACTGCGTCATATTGAAAAAGAACATTAAAGAATTTCTATAAAGATATTTACGTTCCGGAATTTTCAAGCACTTACACATAAAATCATTAAAGATTTAGGTCTTTTTTTACGAGCCGGTGGTTTGGGTGGCACATTTTCATTGTTATTGAAAAAATGCATGGGCACATGAGTAGCATGGGAACTACAAGAACTCTGACCGGAAGAACTCATTTTTAAACAGTCATTTGTGGAAGTAAAATAATTTTTTGTTGGCCCTTTAATACACCGGTGATAACAATTTGTGATTTAATAAATGCTATTTTTATTCAAATGCAATTTTTTTTCAAATTGTTCTGATCATATTTTCAATTGTAACACTTTTTCACAATTTTTCTCGTCTTGTTTGTGCTATAAATCAGAACAAATTATTATTTTCACACGTTATATTTTTTGTATTTTTCTTATTTTCAGAAAAATAAATACAATATCAAGAAACAACTGCTGCTTAACAACTGTTTTATAAAGAGGAAAATTTGTGTATTTGAAAAAACTGATTTCATTTGAATTTTTGTTTTGTTTTCGAAAGACATTAAATTAAATTCAAATCAAACAAAACATTAATGAGCAGTAAAATCGTGAAGTGGTCTTAATTAAGAACAGGGATGGAAAAATTCAGTAAATTAATTTATTTCGAGTACACTTTTACTCGAAAAAGTAACCCGATAAACAACTTTTAATTTTTGAAAAAGCCAAACGAATTTAATTTTTCAAAAAATTCTTTAATTTTAAGTTTGAGAAAAATTTTCTTTATTTCTCAACATAATCTCCTTTTATCTCGATACACTTTTTACAGAGATTTTCAATAGTTTCGATACCCTGTTTATAGTACGAACTGTCTAGCTCCTCAATTGGCAAATCTTTTTAATTTGAGAAATAGAAAATAATTTAGAATTCAATTCATTGATTTCGGCCATCGCAATAGTGGCTGTGTGAACTGATACATTGTCGTGATGAAACAACACTTTCTTTTTCGCCAAATGCGGCCTTTTTTCCTTAATTTCATCACTTCAACGCCGCCATAAGTCCGTTTTATTGTTTTTCCGTTTATTGCTTGTACTTTTTTAAGATAAACAACAAAAATTACCCCACGCGCATCCAAAAAAAAATGATGCCACCCAATATTTTATAGTCGTAAACGAGGGAACAGACTCCCCGAGAGTATAATCTATCTTAGCTTTAATATTGGTTGGACTGAGGCCTTTCAAATGAAAGTATTGAATTACATAGCAGTGACCAATTTTTGCCATGTTAACAAATTCACTGAGATCGTTTACTATTGATGGCTAAAAAAAAGTTATAGGATTGAATTTTTGATAGGCAGATTGCTTTTGAAATATTTCATAAAATTATGAGAATCCGATGATAACAGCTGTTTTCATCTGATCGTATTTGATGGTGTAAACAAATATGTAAAATATTTTTTTGACAATCACTTCATTTCGTAAGATTTTTAATTTGTTTTGTCATATGGAAAATCAGATAAAAATCGGATAATGCTTAAAAAACGAGGCACCTTCAAGCCTAAACTATATAAACGCAGTGTGCACAGTGTTTTACCGCAGTACAACGTTTTGTCGATAAAGCAGGTTTTTGTATTTTCTTTATTTGTCACTGTTGAAAAATTATAAATTTTTCTAAATAAACAAGCGCTATTTTTAAACGAAACGCAATAAGAAATTTTTACAAATATTGAATTGATTTCGCGATATTTAACAACAAAGTTTGACAGCAATATGTGGTTTGGGCTTCAGACTTAAAACATTTGTTTTATAAGGTTGCCACTTTTCACAAAAGTAATTTTTTTCAAACTCCTGGCGTCAGTTTGTTCTTTGACCGCTCTAGGATCTTTTAATCTGTGAACTTTATAACTCTAATAAAGTACAATTTAATATTTATAATCTTGAGATTTTTAATGCGGACAAATCTGAATGATTTCTTTTAAGAAGCCTATAATTTTTAAGGTTTCCATGGGTACTCATTGATATACAAACAAATATCGTTGGAATTAGAAAATTTTTTTTCAAGTTTGAAAAAGTA
The DNA here is from genome assembly GCA_949987735.1 of Leucophora obtusa. NCBI lineage: Eukaryota > Metazoa > Arthropoda > Insecta > Diptera > Anthomyiidae > Leucophora > Leucophora obtusa. The sequence goes on from OX465295.1 coordinate 46,829,730, forward strand.
CTATTTTGGTCATATTTTAGTTTCACTTTGAAATATCAATTTTCCATCCCTGGTTAAATTGTATAATAAGAGATTTGACAAAAGTTGCTCTCGTTTGCGGTCTCTTATTTGTTGTTAAAATTAATTACTTTTCGAGTTTCCGGTTGAACTTGTAACATTTTGTTAAAAAAAATAAAGTTTTATTTTCATACGATTTTTTGAAAATTTTTAAAGGTGAATGTTTTCGTATTTATTTTATTTTTAGTATGAATTTGTTTAGATGGCCTCTTTTGAAAGAGTTTCCTCTATTTTTTTGGCACTGTATCAATTGGTAATAGATTTGGCGTTGTTTACAGTTGTGATGCGTCATAAATTGCGAAAAAGTAGGAGAGATATAATTGTGAGTAGGTACATGTACCGAAACATAATTGTTATATGGTATTTACAGGGTGGTCCGAAAGTTTCTGTACACCTGATTTGTACGTTTCTGGCACACAAAACGTCTTGCCACCCCTGCCCTGTGATTAACATTTAAAAAGAACATTTTTGTACTTTTTTATATGGTAAATTAAGTTGTTATTTTTTTCAAGAGTACTAGTTCTAAAAAGTACTAGTTTTTGACCAGTAATTTCAAAACTAGTTCTCAAAATAATCATTTTGAACCAGTTGTTTACTAGTTTAACCCTTAAATGAATGATATCTTCGATTTTAACCATTTTTTATATATGATTTATAAAGGCGTGCACATTTCCAAAAAAATTTATTTTTAAAAAAAGGTGATTTTTATTGAAAAATATGATTTTTTGCCAAATAGCTAAATTGTGATTATTTTAACGTATATGAAAAAAAAGAAAAAAACAAAAAAAATCTATAAACTATAATTTATTGTCGCCAAAATTAATTTTATTGTGAGAATACTACTTTAAATATGTAAACAAATATTTTTAAATATTACACTTTTTGTAAAAAAACGCGTGTTTTAGATTTTTCACAAATATAGAGAGCAAAACCAAGATTTTTATTCTAACTGTTTAAAAATTCTGCGCTAAATTATAGGGACACTATGTACAGAAGGGACAAGTGGGTTTTTTTTTATTAATAAACCGGTATGTTGCCAAATGGCTACACCATGCATTTAAGGGTTAATACGATTTAAAAAAATTACCTAAATTAAAATACGAGATTTAAAATTCTTATTTTGTTTACATTTGTTGTTAATAAAAACTCAGAAATAAACACTTACATTTTTTATTGTGAATTGAATGAGGTGCAAAACAACTGGTACATTACTGGTACCAAAGAATCACTTCTGAACTAGTTTGGTAAATTTCTCATAAGTACCATGACAGCGCTCTAGTTTTCTTTTTAAAACAATTTTTTTTGAATAATTTTTTATACCTAATAGTTTCATTGTAACTAAGCAGTGACTGTTTCAAAATATTAAATTTAAAAACTAGTTTTGAAATTCTAGTTTTGTTTACATTTGTTTTTAATAATATTCACTGCTGTTCTGAGTTTAGAGGGTTTTTTTAGAATGGATTTCTAAAAGCACATGGAATTAAAATATTCGGAAATTTGCTGTTTTTGTATTCACTTATTAAGTGCGTACGGACCCAAAGTTAACAAAATTTATTCAAAGTTACCGAAATTTACCCAAAAGCGTTCCCGTACTCGAAAATTGGGTAAATGAGAGCGCTAATGAGAGTGTATTCGTTTTTCTCTTTTTCCCAAAATTTACCCAGACTTTTTCTTCGGGTAAACTTTGGTAACACAGCTGATGTAAATATAAACAAAAAACAATTGTGAAAATAAGTTTGAAATTTTTATTAAATCTTTTTTTCTTCTTCTTCCTCTTTTTTTTTGATTCCAAAAGAAAATGTTAAAATTTATAGGCAGTTTTTAAAATAATCTTTTTATGTATTAAATGTTCTACAAATTTCAATATTTTAGTGAAAATACAAAGAAAACATTTCAAAATTTTGTTCACGCATATTTTTTTTAATAATTTAATAAATATTTCATAGAAAAAAAGTGCATTCGTTTTCACTTCCACCCAGCTTTTTATACACGGAATATTTAACAAAAATTTTTGTGGATGTGAATCACAAAACAGCAAGTGTTCGGAATGTTCCACTTTAGAATTTCTTTATGTGGATTCGGAACTGAGAACAGCGCCGATTGTATGCGCTTGCAAATTTACACTAAAATTTTGTATGATTAGAAATCATAAACACAAGATATTTTTAATTTAAATTGGTAAATGGACCTAATTGTCCCAGTAAGAGGAAACTATTGGTCCAATCTACGTTCTATCAAAGAAAAACAATTGATTTTTATCTAGATAATTCAGATCTTGAGCAACTGGTACAGTACTATTTCCAAGGAGTCACTTCAGAACTGATTTCGCGAATGTTACATTAGTACCAGTTTTGTTCACTATTTTTCGTCTTTAAATTGTAATTTTCAAAACTAACAACCAAAGTATGAGTTTTGTGACAATTGCCCCCATGCCTATGACATCTCCATGTTAAATTCTACAGTCGTTTGTATGGAGAGGCGGTAGAACTCGTACTAGTTGTCTAGTTCAAATCAACTAGTACATAATTGGTTCTGAACTAGTATTTTTTGCTACTGGGTAATCATCATTTTATATATTAATGAAATGCTTATTGTAAAGGGCTTTGAATAGAATAGAAAATAATTACACCATCACATATTTGAAAAACGTAGAAAATGGGAAAAACCACTTTTTTTTTGTATGACAGCCTACCTTAAATTTACGAATTAATTTTTTTTCCAATGACCACAAAGTACTCTGAAAAATATGAAGTTTGATTGCTATATTGCCTATACTGGAGTCATAAGGTTGCCACCATATTGTAAAATATAGGCTTTCGAAAAAAGTTGACAAAACCCGAAATAGCTAAAATGTCAAAAAATAAAAATAAAAATACAGGTCTGCTTAAACTTAGCAGGGATTAATGTATGTGAATTTGACGATCGCATGACTATACAAATCCGTATAAACAACAACAACTACAAAACAACAGAAACGTACTAAAGGAAGGTATCAAAAACGGCCCTTAAAAATTTCTATCCGAAAATACAACACTTCGCACTTGATCTACAAGAGGGTATTAACTAGGGTTTGGGGTTCGGGAAATCCCGGGAAAAGTTTGCCGGGAATTCCCGGGAAAATAATATATTTTTCCCGGGAAAACGGGAAATTTTAAAAATATTAAAGTTTTTAAATTGTTTTTGTTTCGAATAGGATTTTTTAATTTTAGTCATAAAAAACATTTTAAATACCAAAACAAAAATTTCATTGTTAAAATCTTTTAAAAGGGAATACATTTATTTGACACACAAATAAAATCTTTGCCAAGTAATTAGGAGCATATCAACTAATAAAGATTTTTCGCATAACTTATTCACAATTTAAGTAGTAAAGCCTAAAAACTTGGTAAAATGTTTAAAAGAAATATGAAAAAAAAGCTTTGTTTTTTACAAATAATCGCCCTTACTATCGAAATTTTTCAAATGTATAATATAGGTAAAGTCGACTTTAGTTAAAATATTGGGTGGCAGTATACCTTAACTTGGTTTATTTTTGGAGCATTCTGATTGGTTAATTTATTTTCAACCAATCAAAATATTTGAAAATACAAATATTTTTGTAAGGTTTTCATACACAAAATGAACAAAACCGTTTGATTAAAAATAAAGTCGACTTTAAATTTAAAATACTCCTTTATATAAAGGGTCAATAATTTTATAAGTAGCGTTTTCATTAATAAATGTGAAAAGAAAAGACTAATGGTTAACGGTGGTATCTAAATTTGGTTATCCGACATCTAAATTTGGTTCACAAAAAAAAAAAAAAATTGATGGTCATGCAACTTCTCTTGAAGAAAACAACAACAGGAATAACGTTTCAGCTAAAATTAGCAAAGTACCCGAGGAAAAAAGTGTAAGCTGAATAGGCATTAAAGGTTTTATGGTAGGCAAACATTTCCTAAAATGGTATCCAAATTAGCCGCAGTCAATCCGCACCATAACTAGATCTTCGTTTATTCGAGAAAGTTTTTATAATAAAAACCTGGCATTGCAAAAACAGAAACCGATGTAAAGAACATTATATTAAATTACTACAATCATGTAAAAAATATCATGATAAAAGAAATATTGAGCAATATTTCTAACAATAGGAGATTTACTATAATCTTAGATGAATGGACAAGAATATCACAAAAGAGATATTTGAACATATGTATAACCGGAAATAATTCATTTTATAACCTGGGGTTGGTTTATATATCAGGAAGATGTAATGCTGATGAAATAAGAATAATTGTAGAAATAAGACTAGAAGAGTTTTATTTGTCTTTGGAAAATAACATTGTGGCCACCATATCTAATGGGCCAAGTGTGATGAAACGGTTTGTTTCCGACAGTCCAATAGTAGGTGCTTTCTGCTGGAATTATGCAATTCATTTGGCAGTGCTGCGAGTAATTTATGTGCAATCAAATGTTTAACATTCTGATATTTTTTACTTTGAATTCTCGCTACACAGACTGCATTTGTACTGAAATAGTGTTTTTATTTTTAACAAAAATTACTTATATAGGTGGTTTTCATTAACAATTTGATTCCCGGGATTTTTTTTCATTTCCGTTTCCCGGGAAATAAAAAAGTCAGGGAAATCCCAAACCCTAAATGCAACTCATAAATATGTTTTGGGATTTTTTTTGTTTTATAAGTTCCTTAAGATCGGGGTAGCATTTCCGAATATATAGAGGATAAACTAAATCAATAATAAGTGTAAGAAATGTTTTAAATTATAGCAGAAAAACATAAAGAAATTAATGAATTACAAACTTTAGATTTTCCCAATAGCTGGTGCATTTGAACTTGTTTTTCTGGACAGTTACTTTTGAAAAATCTTTATCTTTATAGGAATCTTTATAAAAAAAATGAATTGAGATTTTCGTATTCTACACACAAAACTTTGATATTATGCCAGTTAACTTTTTCATTGGCATCATTTTTAACAATTTTGGCCCAATCATAAAATCTATCATGCTTTAAATCATCACCTTTATATGGTATGTTGGACATACGTCCTATACCTATACAAAAAATATTTGAATGTGTGTGCAAAAATGTGTTTGTTGACAAAAGAAGAAGAAGAGTAAGATATCTATGTAATATATGCTAAAGAAGGATCGAATTATTTCATAAAAAGGGTCACAACTCGAAAAAAATGTGAACAATTTTATCATAGAGAGTTATATTTCGAATTAAAATCATAAAAAAACAATTTTATCAACAAAACAGTATCAACTCAAAATACAACCAAAGTTAAATGAAACAATTTGATTATTTTTAACTTGAATAAAGGCTCAAATAAAAATAATACATTTTTTATGAAAACATACGATGCATTTCTATTTCAACTTTTGTGTTAACTCAAAATAATACCTTTTTTTTGATATAAAGTTAGTCACTACACTATCACGAAAGTGGTATCAAATGTGGTTTTCGAGATGAAAGAGTAATCGGAATGCGTTGAAATTTTTACAATAGATAGATATTGATGTTATTAGTTGATTTCTTGCAAAAAGTGAAATTTTAAAAAATTTGAGTTAATACCCTCTTGTAGATCAAGTGCGATTTGTATATATTTTTCCTTGGATTAAATGACAAATAAATGGAAAAAATAAAAAGGGTAATTGTTGGCCCCAGTTTAAAACTTCTAAATGTCCGAGATGGCCGATAACCTCAAATTTTCATTAAGATCGGCGATTATCACCTGATATACTTTCCTTGCCAGTGAATTGTTTTTTTTTATGTTGTAGTTGCGACATTGTCAATAAAATATATTTCAAAAAAGGTTTTAAATTGAGAAATAGCGTAAATAAAAGTTGTGTGAATTGGGTTGGCTAATAAGATGAACACCACTGCAGATTTCGCATTGGGGGTTAAAGGAAAAAAAAAAACAAAATTTTACATTTTACCAGGCTCTATGCAAGTTGCTCGCGTGGTTTAACTGTTACAATAATAACATTTTTTGCAATGTTAACACGTTTTTTTTACTTTAAACAATGTTTTATAGTTGGAATTTGTTGTGAAATGATTTTAATTAATTTTATACCATTTGAAAATAAATAGATTGATATTTATTAACATTTAACTGAAATAATTAAATACTGTTAAATTTCTTCAAATTTCTGCCAGACTCAGCAATAGTGTGATTAAAAGGGGTTAGGTATTCGACAATTTCGTGAGATTCTGTGCTCGTTGATTTAACCTTCTTAAAATTAATTTTAAAACCTAAAAAGTTAAAAAAAACATGCAAAGTTTAATAAATAAAACCACTTAAATAAGAATATTAAAAGCAAATTATAAAAAACATATTTACAAAAATCCAAAACTTTGAAAAACAAATTCATGCCAATACGTCCGTTGCCGTACTTTACTACGGTAACCCAAAACAACCTGCAACAGTTCAAAAAACAACAGTTTATATATAATTTGGAAAACGGGAACACCACCATTAGGTTAGTTTGGAATACCGCTGTAACGTACAGAAACAGACATAATATAATTCACTAAATCTAATAATTGCTCCAAATATTATACTCTTACGAATTCAAGTACAAAGCTTAAAATTTAGCTTCTCTATTCGAAACAAATTGCAAATATTTGCTATACACAGGATTCATGTGATTTAAGAAATCTACTAAACTAAGTGCTCAAAATTATATTAATGAACATTAAAAAAAAAACAAAAAAATTGACAAGAGATGCCGTGTTTTTAAAGTTGACAATTATTTTACTCACACTCATTGCCAAACTGGGAACACAATAACAATGATCCTTCATTGATAAAACATCATCACTCATTTCACCATCATCCTCATCATCGAAACAATTCGAAATATGAGATGAAGTTATATTAATACGTTTATTTGAATGTGCAGGAGGATGAGGTGAATGATTTAATGGACAATTACAAAATTGTTCACTATCTTCTTGGGAATTATCGGTGGCAGTATTCATATTAAATTCTTTGGTAAAATCAAATACACTTTTATTAGGATGTATGCGTCGTCTTTTGGTGCAGGTCTTACAGAGTTTCCCTTTTCTTAACTGAAAATGCATTAATTTGGTACGGAATGTTTGACGTATAGCTTTAGATTTCTTTTGTATTTTTGGCACTTTAAATTTTAGTTTTGAGGTAATATTGTTAGTATCCTTGGACGGATTAATATTGACAGTGTTGGAATGATTTAGAGAATTTTCAAGGGAATGGAATATATTTGTGACAGTTGTTTGAGATTCCTGTTCTGTCGTAGACAGCGAACAAGAAGATTGTGTGTTGTTTGGTTGTTGGTGTGATGATGATGATGTTGTTGTTGTTTTTAAAATTGGTGTTGAAGCTGGGGCGGGTGGTTGAGGTTTTGTCAAGAAAATTGATGTAGTTGTAGAATTTGTTTCTAACATTTTATTCTCATTTTGCTGTTTATTGCTAAGAGAGCTAAAACAATTGTTATCTATATTCTCTATTGCTGTCTCTTTGCTATCGTGTGTTATATGCATTTTAGTGAGAGGACTTTTAGAGAACTCTTTAATGTTACACAATATGGCATTAATGGATTTTTGTGAAAATGATAAAGATCTTTTTTTATGTTTCTCATTTTGCGTATTTACTTGCACTTCTTTATCTGAACTTGAGGTGGAATAACGTTTGTTGGGATTATCATTTAGACAAATAGATTGTCGTTGTGTGACATCTGCAATTTCGGCCGACTCTATAACATCTAAATCGGTTATTTGTGGTGTGATATTGCGTTTTAAACGATTATCCAAAGTACGATTTAATTCATCGATTTTATCTAAATGAGCATCTATAGAATTTTGCATGACTTCGGGAATTTTGGAAGGATTTTCATCAGTCTTAGATTTTGTGTTAATAATACTACTTTCTTCTTCTTTGGTTTTATTACAATCCAAATTTTCTTCATCTACTCTATTTATTTCTATAATAACTTTATTTGCAATAATTGTATCTTGCTCTTCTAGAACTATTTTGTTATTATCCTTATCCTTAACATTATTCTTTTCATCTTTTGTATCTTTAATTTCTTCCCTTTCCTCTTTTAAATCTAAATCCGCATATATATGATTATTATTTAAAGCTTTATTATTAATGTTAGTAGCAGTATGAAATAAATTTTCGTTTAGCTCATCTTCTTCATCTTGTTCTTCAAAAACATTCCTTAAACATATAGAACCATGACTTATACTGCGTCTTAATTTAGAAGGCACGAAACGTAATGCATAATCCTTATCAAAATCACTCAAATCATGCAGAAAACCTTGATTATTATTCGCTTCAAAACTCGCAGCCATGCGCATGGGTATGTTAGTTAGTATAGGCTCATATTTTGCAGGACTATTAGGATTAATTACCGTTAATGAACCCAAACTTTGTGATCTTGGTTTCATTTTATTGTTGAAACGCTTTGCTCTAGTTACCGCCATGGGTGTTGCAGGTTGTGGTGTTGATTTACGTTTGAAATGACGTCCTCGTAGTAGGGTTAAGACGCCACCACGCCTTCTTAATTCATTTATTATACTTACGGAGGCTGCGCTATTGGAGTTCTATTTTTATTTTTTAAAGATATATGGTTGTTAATTTTTTCTCGGGTTAGGAAAGGGTTTTATTAATAGTTATTTTAACTTTAAGATATCAATTATTAATATTTAAGTGTTTTTTAATTAATATTTAAATAACTATTATTTGCCTTAAAATATGATCGATAATTAAGTTTATTAAAAAAAAAAATAAGAACCGATTCGGATTTTGTAGTTTTTCCGACAATTTTGTTTGGGTCCATCGCTATCATCAAGAACTTGTTGAACTTCCCGATTGTTTTTCATTTTCTAAATTCTAATTAATAATTTTGAACTTATATAGCGACACAAACAGAGGATAAAGTTAAATGTTAGTTTACTGGATTGCAGTTAGGCTCTAAAGAGGAAGAGAGAAAGAATGGGTTTTCTGAAACTCGTATGAAATTAAAAACATTAATACAGATCTGCTATTCTAATAGACAAAAGAGTGTGCTGATTTTTCAGGCTTGAAAATATTAAGTTAAATAAAAAATTTCTTTAATTTCATTAAATTAAATAGAAAAAAAACAGTTTTTAATGAAAAGTTTTCATTGAGAGTATACAATTTTTAATAAGTCAAATGAAAACTTTCATACAATTTTATGAATTACTGCATTAAATTAACAGACACTTTTAATCGATGTAGAGCTCATCTTTAAACTTAATTTATTTAATATATGAATGAGGGGAATGTTTAGTTGATCTCTTATTTTGGTAAATGAATGTTCTTTAGTTTGACTCTAGATCATAAATTAATATCACTTACTGTTTAAATTATTTTCAAATTAAAGAAAGATGATACAATTTTTACACGTAAATTCTTTAAAAAATTTTTATTCTTTGTAATTTACTTGTAAAAATTGTATCATCTTTCTTTATTTGAAAATAATTTAAACAGAAAGAGATATTAATTTATGATCTAGAGTCAAACTAAAGAACATTTATTTAATTTATTTAATGCAAAAATTCATTAATATTAGGTAGTTAATGCTCTCACTCTTATTTTGATCGTTGCAAAAAATAAAAAATTTGGATGTTTTGTAAAGAAATTTGTTTTGGCTTTCAACCACCACGGGAATTTATGGGGTCGAAAATAGGGTTTAAAGTCCTTTTTTTTGATTTCTTTACAATTTGTTAGATTTGCCTCTCCAGGTACAAAAACTACATTATGTTTTTTGTACCATTCAACGGCCGATTTGCTATAATGGCACGAAGCCAGATCAGGCCAAAAGAATATGGATAATTTGTGCTGTTGCATGAATGAAAGTAGTCTCTTTTCCGAGCATTCTTTAATGTAAAATTCTGTGTTTATCGTACCCGTTGTCACATATGAACTGCTTCTTTTTCCACAGCTACAAATAGCCTGCCATACTAAAATTTTTTTGGGAACTTTGTTTTTGCTTTGTATCCTAAAACTCTTCATGTGCAATTGCTCTAGTATCGGCCACATGTAAATCTACACCTGGTAGCTGTGAGAAAATTCCAAGCACATCGTTTCATCGTCCATAACACAACATTCATAATTTTGAATGAAATTGCGATTTAGTTCTCTGGTACATTCTTCTTGGAATACCTCAACCCCGCCGCTAACAGTGCTTTCCCAACGCTCAAATGATAACACCGTTCCACGATGGTGCCAATGCTTTACAAAGCGCTGGGAAAGCACCCAGAAACATAAAAACCAAATGCTTTCCCAACGCTCAAATACGAAAATTAAAGTGCTTTCCCGAGGCCTGTGTGATAATACCGTTCCATTCAATGCTTTGCAGAGCATTGAAATAGCACCAAGAAACACAAAAATCAAATGTTTTCCCAACTATGAACCCCGTCCACCAAAATATGGGCCCTCATACTCAAGCATTTTAAATGACTGTAAAAATAGATGATTCCTGGAGCTATCGAATTTTTAGTCAAAAATTATTTAGATATGCACGCACCCTTGAATCTGCTACTCAAAAACAAAATGTTTTTGGAAATCAGGCGCAGGGAAGTAAGGTTTTTGAAGCGTTGGTAAAGCGTCAAATTTTAGTGTTTTACCAGTGCGTCTTTTTGTAAGACCGCGGTCTACTTGTGTTTTGGCAGTGCTTGTTTTTTGTTACCACACATAATTTCTACATATTTCTTTGCCCTATTTTCTGGCACATAGTGTTAATTTTTTTAATAGTTAGACGTTCCTTGTAAGCGATGGTTTTAAAAGATCTATTTGGATTTTAATTAAAAAATCTGATTATATTTTTACTCACTTTTTGTTGATAGATATAGATAGATGATAGATTATGCAATTAATATTTAGACACAATTTTTCAAAATATTTTTCAATGCTAACGTGATTAAAAAAATATGTTTGTTTACTTAAGTATTGTAACTATTAACAAGTTAAAATGTATCCATTAGTTATTTCGTGCGCAAACCTTATTAATATGACCAGAAGCTCAGATTGTGATTCGGTATTGTTGATTGTGTCATTCATAATCTGCCTTTTGACCACAAGCTCCAAAAGGCTTGGGCTATCATCGAAGAAATATAAATGACAAATGTTGCTGTCAGTTGCAAAAGAGTATGTAGAATTCTAAGAAACTCATCTATAACAACACTTATAGTGCTTTTCCAGAAAACTCGACATCAAAAAGTATATTTACCACTAGAAAGTTCAGTGACATTTCCTAGGTTACTTCTGTGACATGTCACAATGTTATGAATCCTCCTCCAATGACAACATAATGTAAAAATTACAGTTTTCCTTATTGTGGAGTTATGGTTAGCACGTTGGACTGCTACACAAATGGTGGGTTGCGGTATGGGTTTTCTATCCCATACCGCAACTTCCTCTTTCATTGTTCCTACAGCACTTAAACCTACCGCAGTAAAATAATATAACTGGGCTATGAAAAAAAACCGTCAAAAAATTATCCAATAAGTCCACCAACAGATGATTCTAAAATTTAATATCTCACGCAATTACAGCATTTCTAAAGAAAGCAGCACATTAGTTAACAGGAAGAATTCCCTGAGTACTGCTTCTCTTTAAAAAAATATGTATTAAGGAGGCCGGTAGTTCGTAAAAATTTTATGCGGCCTTCGAACGGTGAGATTAAAGCGGGAAATAGCTCGCTTTTGGCCAGCTAAAAGCTAACCTGTTAAGACATACAAATTTCCTTATCGAGGTTTGAACTTGGAACGACAGATTCTGGAGCCCAAACCTTAGCTACTACCCCAACTGCGTATGTGTTATTGAACCTACCCAGTCAGAAATTGCCAGTGGTACAAAAAACCAAACACTGGCACACCACTGGGTACACTCATTTGGGACGCTCTGCTGTTTCCGGTATTTGTTTTACAAAAATTTCAGTGGTTTATAAAAATAACTACTGGCAAAGAATGGTAGCCAGTGGTTATCCAGTACAACTTCGTCAGAGATTGCCAGTTGTACAAAAACCAATTCACTGGTAGAGCAATGATTTTATAAAAATGATGCCGCTTCCTTAAAAAAGGTTTGTAGTCGGAAAGTTCCGAGTTCAAATCCGGTTGCAGGATATTGTTTTTTTGTTTTTGATTTTTTAATTTAAAAAAATTTTTTGTTTTATACAATCAATTTTTTTGTTTACGGAAAAGCTCCTTTAACCCTTTGATCCTTAGGGCTCTAAAGGCAAAGAAAAAAAAAACTAATTCCGTCAATTTATGTTTAGCTTTCTAAGATATCTAACAATGTTCAGATTAGAATAAATATTTTGTTCAGCTCATCTCAACTGTAATGCACTTTAACCTTATTGACTTTACAGCAGAGAATACAAAGATTTCCTATCCACATTCCTCCAAAGCGCATAAAAGTCGTAAGTATAAGGAATTCCAAGAATCACAAAATTTTGGAAAAAAATGAATTTTTTAACATAAATTAAGACCTTAATTATCGATCATATAATATTCTCGAATAGTATCACTACCTAAAAGTGTTCTTAAATGCAAAAAAAAAAATCCATAACCTTAAATGATTTTTATATTAGAAAATAATACATATAAAAAAAAACTACTACCTCAACCTCAAGACAGTATTTTATTATATTTTAATTGATAATCCACACATTTCTTAAATAAATAACCAAACTTACCTGATGATTATCATTATTAAAGCCATGTTCAAAATTTGGATCTAAATGATCATCACAGCCAGAGGGCAACTCTTCACATCCCACTTCATTTAAGGCAAATTTTATCATATCCACTAATTTTTGTTTTTGTTTTTCTTGGCATCTCAAAGCATTTAAATCCTTGGACTGACGACTAAAAGAGAAATAATTTTATAAATGAGTTTTCCATTCAAGTTTTCAAATGATCAGGAAACTTACTTTTGATTTTCTTTACAAGATTGTATACCATTTGTTATACTACCATTTGAAGTTAAAGTACCATTGGCTATTATAGGCGAACCACCATTAACATGTTCTATCATTTTAAATTGTTTATCTTGACAGTCTTTAACAGATAATTCCAATTCTAATTGTTTGGTACGTAACCAGTCTACGGTGAGATTATCCACAGCCAAAGTACTAGATTGTAGTTTACCGGGTATATCTTCGATAAGAGATTCATCAAATTGAAATACTAAAGGGCTGGTGGGAGAGGTTCTAAATATACAAGTGAAAATTACTACTAGTATACATATCAATTAATATATTCTTGCATATACTAACCTATGTTTTTCGGTAAATTCCCGATATTCCTCACCGGGATTTATACTATTTATCACATTATCAATACGTTTTTGTATTTCTTTAAATTTATCCGAGGTTAAATCACTATGTTGACTGGCTTCCTGTAAAATATTTTTCCAAAGTAATATAAAACTTTCTTGCACGGATTGTTGATGTTCCAATAGGCCGGGTAATAATATTGTACGAAAATCTTTTTCAACTTCTACGGCCTCCGTTATGGACAGAACATATTCATTGTGGGTTAAATGTAATTTACGGCAGGCTTTTTGATATTTATCACGAACATCATCTAATTTACGCCCACCACGACCGGCTGGAAAGCAAGAGAAATACAATTATTTAACAGATTTGCAAATTAAATTAAAGTCTAAAAATTCGGGACTAATATGAAAAACTTTGTAAAGAGAGCCAATGAAGAGCGGAATAAGACCCACTTTATAGTATAAAAATATATTAAAAATCACGTAATGACAAGGAAAATACATAGTGGTCTAACTCGCAGATCTTAATGAATCTTGGATATGTTGCTGAGGACAAACAACTTATACACGTATTATATCATGTTATTGATTGGAAATTTGCGATAAAAAATGACCCAACTTTTCGTTTTTGTATTTCTATTTTTGATAATATCCAAAAAAAACACAAGACCGCTATTAAATGAATATCCAAAGCATTGGACGAGTTTCACCTGATTTTAGGGGTAACGTCTTTGTTAATGACCTTTTTGATTAAACTTTGAACTCTACCTTCTCTAACGCAGATGATCCTTCATCGTAGGCCAAGCCTTCAGAGGTTAGGGACAAGCAAATTATGAATGACACACTTATCGTGACTTTTGACAATCTTTTTAAATGTCATCAGCCAATATGCGTGGCAGCGATATCGAAGAATTGGATGCTATATTTGAAGTGTTGAAAGAAGCATGCAAGTGTCTAGGTTTATTGAAGCCGTGCAAAAAGAACTTCACTCTATCTGATTTTGTTACTATCTCAACCAGTTATATTCGGCCTAAAATAGAGTACAACTCCGATATATGGACAAGAGCTTGAAAGTCTATTTTGGAGCTTTTGGACCGTGTACAAAGGAAGGCATCGGCTCTTATCAATGACGGAGCGATATGCAGCTCTATTTATTTATTGGACCTGTACCGCAATGGATTGTGTGACACTGTTTTATCGATATTACAATAGCAGGTGTTCTGCTGAGGTAACTGAACTTATCCCTAGAGCTGCAGTTTTTGTCTGAAGTACTCGCTTGTCCAGTAGAGCTCCCCAGCAAAAAAAAGTGGAAGTGATTTTTAAGGAATTCATTTTTCATTGATTCCAAAGTATCATTAAGTTCTGATTTTCCGCTTTTAAAGCAGTTATTTTTCACAACTTCTAAAAATGAGATTTTGAATGAACGTCAGAGAAGACAGAAAAAAACAAAATCCGATATGTTTAAAGCAAAAAAATATTGTAAAAAAAGTAAGAAAAAAGCAAAAGTAAAAAAACTTGGAAAAACAATAGTTTTAAAAAAAAAAATTCAAAAGTTAAGAGAAAAAATATTTTTTATGAGCAAAAAAAGTATTTATGGGCAAAACGTCTTATCTTAGGTTCAAAAATCTTAGGAACAAGCTATTTTAAAGCTAAAAAACGGAAAATCCAAAAAAAGCAAAAAGAAGCAAATAAATTCTTTTCCAATAAGGACTTGACAACTTTTTTTTAAATAAAACGCAAACCATTTGAGATATTTCCAAAATTTTATGATCGACTTGAAATACAATCATTTACAAACATTTATGAATGGAACTCGACTTCGTTCATATTGACACCGCGGGCACGTCGGCAGCGGTCGATTCGTTGGACCCAATTTTCGATGACTCGGTCACACATTTTGGCCGTAACGGCCGCTATTTTGCGTTCAATGTTGGCTCTGAGATCTTCCAACGTCGTCGGCTTGTTGGCATAGACCAATGATTTGACGTAGCCCCAAAGAAAAAAGTCTAAAGGCGTTAAATCACACGAACGAGGCGGCCAATTGACTGGTCCATTTCTTGAGATAACACGCTCACCAAACTTACTCTTCAATAAATCGATTGTAACGTGTGCTGTGTGGCTTGTGGTACCGTCCTGTTGAAACCACATGTCGTCCAAGTCCATGTTTTCCAATTCGGGCCAAAAATAATTGGTAATCATGGCGCGATAACGATCGCCATTCACAGTAACGTGACGATCGTTATTGTCGACGAAAAAATATGGCCCAATGACGCCGCCAGCATGCATACCGCACCAAACAGTTATTTTTTGTGGATGAAGTGGTGATTCATGAAGCATATTGTATGGATGTAAACCAAGATCTTTACGCAAAATTCGCCATAAAGTGGTCTTGGCGATGCCCAGTTCGTGTAATCGACTGATTTGGATCGTTTGCTATGGACGCCTGAACGGCAGCGATATTTTCGTCACTTTGACCAACCCGTTATCTCACTGGCACGGCAGCATCACACAATGAATATGTAGACTCAAATTTTTGCATTAAACTTTTATTGCTTGTCTACTAGGGCGAGAGTAACGACCGAAAATTGGAGTTAACGCTCTTAAAGTTGCGATCACCGACTCCGAATTTCAGTAGTACATTTTTATAATTTGCATACGTTGTTCGTTCGTGTACTTTACCATGAAAAATGTTGAGTTTAGTGAAAAAAGGAAAGTAACAGTTAGATAATCAGTGAAATAATGCGTTCACAAATTAAATTCAAAGTTGTCAAGTCGGGAATTGTTTGACGGCGTGTAAAAATCCCGTAAAAATTCCGAAAATCACTTTTTTTGGAATAGTCCTTGATCATAATTTAAAATTAAAAAAAAATTTATTAAATTGATTGATCAAATTTAAAAAAGTAGTAACTGTTATCCAGAATTGGCAAATATTTATTTAAAAAAAAACTTTTTTGATGAGACATTTTTTTAGAAATTTTTTCAAAAAAATATAAACTTTCTAAATTATCCTTCATTTAGAAATGATCTGAAAAGTTCGGCTAAAAAATGTCCATGTCAGATGTGGTTTAGCTAATTTTATTCCATGCTAATATTTGATGAAATTTGTTAAAAGTGTCGTTTTTTCAGTAAGCATATTTTGTAGTATAATAATGGCATTTTTAAATTTATTTATGTTTCGATTTGTACCTAATTTTTCAGCACAATATGAAAGTTTTATTGTAATTTTTGGGTCATATGCATAATCACTTTCTAAGTTTATAAATGGCTTATAAGAAAAATATTTTATACAAAATTCATTTCATAAACGTGTTATAAGGTTTTCAAATTATTATGCATAAGCACTTTTATATTTGAATTCTTAATTTTTAGTTAAAAAATTAAAAAAAAATTGTAAATGAAACAAATATGCCGATTTAATATGAAAGAACTGTAAAAAAATCCATGAATTAAAAAAAAACTCTTTTTTTACATGCAAAAACTGAAAAACTGTTAGGCTTCCCAAAAAAAAAACTGTAAAAAACAGTTAAAACTAGCTATATGGCAACACTGGTCATCACCAACCAATAATAATAAATAATTCACCAGTTCCCCCACTCAAAAAATTTGACAGTTACTACGTGATAGTTATTTGCGTAGTAATTAGTACCTGTTGTGTTTACAGAAATTACAGTTGTTTTTCATAGACATGACAGTAATTTAAGAAAACAACTAAAGAAAAGTGCAGTAATTTAGTAACATTTGTTTAAAGACGTTATTTCTAATATCATAATAAACAACTACGTAACAGTATTTTTGTAATAAACACTTACCTCAAACATACTAAGTTACTTTTGTTAGTTATATATTGTAAAAATACAAAATTTCGTTGATTTTTTAGAATTGCTGTTTAGTTATTTTAAAAATAAATTCCTTTGTCGTCTTTTTAATTGCATATAACTTTGTTTTAACTGTCATTTTCAGTAGATTCTACCGACAAACTTTTTTGAGTGCCAGTTTGTTTCATTTGTTTCTAATAATGTAGTCTGAGATTGCAAATAAGCAGTGAATTTTGTTACTGCGTTTAGAAATCATAATTTAATTAAGTAAATGGACCTTATTATCTCAGTAAGAAAAAACGATCGGTCTAATCTACGTTGCATAAAAAAATCCGTGTTTTTTATCTATGTAATTCAGGTCTTAACCAACCGGTACAGTACTATTTCCAAAGAGTCACTTTATAACTGGCGAACATCACATATAACAAATGAGGACCTCCATCGCGATATGAATATTAAAATCGCCGTACATTACATTTGATTACCGATTTAAGAACTCTACGGGGAAAATGTAACCACTAGGGTATTCAATCGATTAATCGAACAATTTTTCTCAAAAATTGTTCGAAAAATTTAAAATGTCCAAATTTCGAATAATTCGAATAATTTGATACGATTAATCGAAATTAGTAGAAAATTACAAAAATGTTTAAAAATATAAATTTTTTATTAAAGTAAATGTGCTAAAACCTCAAAATTTTTTTTTAAAAATTGTGCCAAATAATTTGATGTAGGCTTGTACCTATCCGAATTTCATTCTGGCCTAAGAAAATAATTAAGGGACGACCTTTTAGAATTTCTAGAAATATTTGTTAGCTTCAACTCAATGAGGGTTGAGCGAGATGAGGTGGATTGATACCCACTGTTAGACAGCCTTGCCAACTCTTGGGGGCAGAAAAGTAGTGCTGGTAAATTCGGTTACTTTTCAATACTCGATACTACTCGATATTTTTGATTTTGATACTAGATACTACTCAATACTTTTAACGGTTTTTAAATTTGAAATTTTTTTTAAAATTTTTTAGTAAAATTCTTTGAAAATGTTTACGTTAATTCAATATTTAAATTTATAAACATATTTTTAAACTTTTTCACCAACTATTCCTTGCGTTTTTCATAGTTTTTTAACATATACTTTTAAATATTTTACTTCTGATTTTTTCTTTTAGCAGAGTTGTAGTTTTGTGATAAATATTTTAGCAGAGTCACATTTTTGTGATAAATATTTTAGCGGAGTCACATTTTTATATATTTTGTCTGTCCCAAATGCAATTCTGAAAATATCGAGTAGTATTTTTGAGTATCGAGTACCCAAAAAAAAAAGACAAATACTCGATACTCGATACCCACTACTCATATTTTTACCAGCACTACAGAAAAGCACCGTGAGCATTGTGAAAACGGGTAAAAAGGGTAAAAGTTTACCAAAAATTGGATATTAATTTTTTGAAAATTTTAAGTCAAGAATTTAAAAACACATTTTAGCTTTGTAAAATCGTATAAAAAGGTTGAAAAAACAACCAAAGAAGGGGTAAAAAAGTACCAAAATTATGGTTCAAAATTTTGAAGTTTAAATATAACGAAGTTGCTATTTAAAATTGTACTACAAACATTGTGGTGCATGCAAATGCATTTTTTGTATAGTTCGTATTATTTTTCAACTTTGACAGAAAATTCAATAAAAATTTAAAAAACAAGAACAAATACCAAAAATATGACCCGTACAAAAAGCACTAAAAGCACTGCCAGAAATCTGAAAAAGCACTGTAAATACCCGCTTTTTTTAAACGGATATTTGTAAAAAATCAACGGGTACGGAGAGAAAAAAGCACCAAAAATACTCGAAAAGCACTGACTAATGTAGAGACGCCACATAAACATGAGTCAGTCTGCATTTTGAAGTCGGCAAATGAATGCATTTATTTTCGTAAGAAGTCGCCTTTAAATGCACTCAATGAAAATCATGAATTTACTGCATTTTTTCGGCAGCAAATAAAGCACTTTTTCTCAGAAAAAAGTGCGTGAATTTATTCGCGGTTAAATTCACTTTCTAAAAACATGAATTTACCGCAATTTTTCAGCAGCGAATAATGCGCTTTTTCTCACAAAAAACTTGCTTCCCAGCGGGCCCTTTGTATGGAAAAATCATGCCTTCCGTAAGCAGCTTTGTAAGGGATTAATTTTATTTAATCCCTTACAAAGGTGCATCCAACGAAGCAGGTTTTTTTGCTGGGTATGGTGCTCAGAATACTAAAGCGTTTAACTGATACGGGAATACCTGCTCGCTTCTTTTTTTTACCTGAAAATGTTCTTTTTAAAAATAATACAATTTTAAGGGCCAGTTTTATAATCAGCACTAAGAACGATTTTTGTCTTAAATATTTCTTTAGTTAGAGATTTTGTTTAAAAATGACTACCTTAAGTAAAATATTAGAAAAAATCGTTCGTATTTTAAATATTGATTTAAGATAAACTAACTCTCATTAACTGTAAGGTTAATTCATTTTTGTCTATTTTTGATAGGTGTAATGAAAAAATGGGAAATAAAAATATTTCTCTTCATTTTAAAAGACTTTTGCAAGTAAGCTTTCATAAATTTATTTTAAAAAACTTACCTTTTATATAATGTTCCTCAAATCTGGTTCTTAAGGCTTTATAACCCTCAAGATGTTTTTGATATTCGGACTTTTTGCGTACCACTTCATCTGTGAGCTAAAAACAAAAGAAAAAAAAGATAATGTTTAATAAAAAATATGCCTTAAAATAAAATTTCAATAATCTAGATAAACAACAAAGTTTTATTTTTCTTTTTCTTTCAAGTATGAAAACAAATACTGGTAACCTACTGACTTGAAAAAATTGCACTAGAAATTTGAACGCGCCCCCTCCCCACCCCCCCCCCCCCCTCTTCAATGAAATTACCACATATTTGTATATTAAATTTCATACTTGTTTAAGAGTTTGAAACTCAAATAAAAGTATTTCACCACGGAAATAGCTAAAAGTTTAAAGTAAATATTAAAACTATTCAATGGTTTGTTATTTTTGTTAGTTTTAATTATATGATGTTAAATATCGCATTTAATTTTATAGTTGTTTTTTCTTTGTTTTCTTTTTCCTTATTCATGTCACATTGCTTTGCCATTGGTGGTAAATTTTTCAAGTAGTTATAGTCGTAGTTTACAAAACGATCAAGGGTTTTAAATGCACAATAGACCGTACCTCAAAAAAAAAAGTTCGCCGTACACCCTTTAATATGAAGTATTTTTGGAAGGCGATTTCAAAAAAATCTTTTTTTTTTTGGCGAACGTAGGGGTCGCCTTTTTTAATTTTTTGTTATAGCTTTGGCATTTAAAATCGGATATTAAAGTGTGATATATCGATTTTTTTGCCTCGAGGAGACCAGTGTTTTGCTATATAGTAAAAATCCAATTAAAAAAAATTTAAAAAGGCGACCCCTACGTTCGGCAACCAATATATGAAAAAAATTTCTACCAGGTTTATCGAAAAACTTCCTTAGCAAAAGTTTAATGATTTTTTGCGAGCTTTAATTTTCTGACATAAGGGTGGTACATTAGGGTGGTAGCAACTGAGATCTGGTGGGTAACTACTAGAACGGGATACTTGAGCTCAAAATGCCCTTAGAGCAAAACACTGGTCTCCTCGAGGGAAAATCATCGATGTATTGTACTTTGAGATCCGACTGTAAATGCCAAAGATATAACGAAAAGTGTAGAATGGCAACCCCTACGTTCGGCAAAAAAAAATAAAAAAAAATTTTTTGAAACCTCCTTGCAAATATACTTTATATTGGAGGGTGTACGGCGCACTTTTTTTTTTTTTTTTTTGCCTGTAAGGTGGTACGCTCTAATGCACAATGTTGTTTTTACTGTTGGTACATATTGTCACGTACACTAATACGAAATCAGTTTGTTAAAT
This sequence comes from Leucophora obtusa, assembly GCA_949987735.1. Lineage (NCBI taxonomy): Eukaryota > Metazoa > Arthropoda > Insecta > Diptera > Anthomyiidae > Leucophora > Leucophora obtusa. The sequence continues at coordinate 46,850,833 of OX465295.1, forward strand.
TATATAAATAATATATATATATATAAACAATAATTTGTAATTGTTTTTTTTTGTGTTTTATTTTGGTTTTAATTCTAGACAGGTTACAAAAAAAGTTTATGACGTTTTATTAACTTAAGAATGAATGATTATAAGTAGTGTTTCCAAACCGAAACCGAACCGAAAATGGACTATTTTAAAAAACCGGGTTTCAGTTAACCGTGTGTAAAAAAACCGGTTAACCGACTATAAAAAAAAACTGTAAAAAACACCAAAAATTTAAATAAAAAAAGTGAAAATATAGTTCAAAAAGCGGCAAGAGTGAAAAATATATTCTCAGAATTTTTCAAGAGAGGTTTTATGTTAAATATCCCAGCAAAAACATGGTAATGACAGGTAATTATCATACGGATTACCAAGTAATGATAGGTCATTACCTTTTGCATTACTTTAAAATACACAATAATGACTTACCGATAATAAGCTATAGAAGTACTTACATATTCCTGCAAAGTAATCACTTACTGGTAATTGATTAAATAAGTACTGATTAAGTCTTTTTTATATTAATATTTTATTTATAAATTTGTTTTGAACTAAATAGGAAATTTTCCAAGGTAAAAAGTTGTTTTTTTCCAATATGACCAACTATTTTACAATGTAGGGTAACCACTTATTTCTTAACTTCTGAGTAACCACTTATTCTATCTTTTTGAGTAACTACTTATTCTTTCACTATGGGTAACTCGTTATTTGCACTTTTTTTGTAAGCGAGAGGGTAATGACCACCCATGAATTTTTGGACATCGCGAACAAAAGTAATGTTGCGAGTAAATAGCCTGGTAAGTAGTGAAACCCTTTGTCTGCTACTTACTCGCTTAATTACTCGGTAATGTCTGTTTTTGCTGGGATATTAATATCTGACCGTTATTCTTCAAGATCAATATTTTATATTTTTAGAGATTCACTGTGAGCAAGGTTTGGGAGTTTCGGTAGATTTGGGAGGACAAAATTATGAAATTTTCGGTACTAATCTTGTCGGCCGATGTTGATATTTAGGAAGTAAACATAAGTTTGAATGCTGTTGAATTTTTTTTTATTTGAAAAATTTGTTATTTTTCCAGTACTCACTCTACGTTTCATTTAATAGACAATATTTCTTTTTAAGGAACATGAAAAAATCCAAAAACGAAAAAAGGTGTAATTCTTAGCACTCTTTTTTTTAACCATTTAACGTGAAAATGGGTCGATAAAAACATAAGTTTTCTTATTTTCATATCAAACTTTCATTAATTAATAAAATTAATTTTTGACATGATTTTGGGTTAGGATTGTATGAACCAACTTTTTTAACAATTCGCCACTTATGTTTCTTAATTTTTGAAGGGATTTTAAGCTAAAAGTAAAAAAAAAAAAAAACCGGTTAACCTTTGAAAACAAACCGGTTTTCGGTTAACCGAGATTTAAGATTTTCGGTTAACCGGTTTGCAAAAAAACGGAAATATGAACAAAAAACCGGTTTTTTGATTAACCGGTTGTGAAACACTAATTATAAGTCATAGATTTTTTTTTAATTTTACAGTTTTTTTATTTCATTTTCACACTATTAAATTTCGAAAATGAACTTAGGGCTACACTCATAGAAAAAAGTTTGTAGAAAAGTTAGTAAAACTGTTAGTACTTGAACTTAACAAATTTTTAACTTATTTTTAGTTAAAATTTAATTTTTAGTTATTTTTTTTGCTACCTCCACATTACTAACTTACAAATTTTTTTGCTATTTTTTTTTGCTGAATTTAGTTACTAATTTTTAACAATAAATTTGCTAACTTTACAGTATTTTGCTGAATTTTAGATACTAATTTTTAACAGAAGATTTGCTAATTTTACAAATTTTTTGTAAACTAAACCACCAATTTTGGAGCTCTTATGAACAGAATGTTAAATGACTCATAAAAATTACTGCATATTTTTAACTCGCCAAAAATAATGCAAAAAGTTTTTAAATAAAGCTAAATTGAAATGGTTGAAAATTTGTCCTACTCATAAAATATCTAAATTATTAAAATTTATGAGAAAAGTTTCTGTTTATCGTAATACATTAATTTTCAAAGATCAAGGTTTATTTTGGACGAACCATTTTAATATGAAAATTGTGATTTAAAGTATCTCTGGGGAGCAAGTGGAGTTTACGGGGATACCCTAATTTTTTTTTCCCCAATATTGTACTTTTTAAGCTTATTTAAAGAATACAATATTTTTAATCGGCCACACCTTCTTTCCTCTGGGTGGAGCTTTAGAGGTGAAAATGGAAACTCAAATAAATTCGGAAGTACATATCCGATCAGCAAACAATGAACATCAAAAGAAGGGTCTCTTTAATACATTTTGTTATGGTTAACATCATGATACAACCATACTAGGTAAATGCATTAGGGAGAGTTTGACAGTTCAGGGTTTTCTTATGACAGTTCAGGGATTTTTTCGTATGCTTTCGCTATGTATCAAAAGTAGCCGTTTACATTTTTTGTTGTTGTTTGTTGTTCTAATGCATCTACCTAGTATGGTTGTATCATGGGTTAACATAGTATTGTCTATAAATATTACCACTTTTACAAAAAATCATTCTTGGGAAATTTTCATTGGCATTGAAATATAATTGGCATTACTTTATCTCAATGTCAATGCCAAAAAATTTCATCACCATTCAATGCCAATGAAATTTTTTTTCAATTTGCATTGACGAAAACAATGGTAATGAAATGTACACATAATTGAAGAAAAAGCATTGTAATATAAAAAAAATATAAGAAATACGCGAATTTTTAATTTTTTTTCTTAATTAATTCTTTTATTAAAACATGAAAACAAATACTTCTTTCATCAATTATAAATGGGCATTTTTTAGGCATTGAACAATGCCAATTGAAAAAATTTCAATTAGTTGACACATTCAATAAACTGGTCCCAAGTATGTTTTTAAATACACATTTATTTTTTATTTATTAATTTTCATTTCATTTGCTCCTTTTTTTACCTTTTTCCAGTCCACTAGTAATCTGCAAAAGTTTTGTTGATTTCAGAAAATTTTAGCAAAAATTTTGTAGATTTAACAGTTTTTTTTGCTATTTTCATTCTACTATTATTTAGCAATTTTTTTGCTGATTTCAGCAAGTTAAATTGGTATTTGCAATTAACAAAAATTTAGCTCAAATATTACTAAAATTCTGTAAATTTAACAGTTTTTTTGCTATTTTTATTAAACTACTATTCAGCAATTTTTTTTGCTAATTTTAGCAGGTTAAATTGTTATTTGCAATTAACAACAATTTAGCTCAAATATTACTAAAATTCTGTAAATTGAACAGTTTTTTTGTTGTTTTCATTTTATTAATATTTAGCAAACTGATTCTGCTAATATTAGCAGTTTTTTCTGCAGCATCATTTTTAACTAATTTTTAGTAACTTTTTCTGCTATTTTTACGGACTTATTTGTATGAGTGTAGTATTATAGTCAGAACTTACAAATATTGCAAATGCACAATTTTTTATTGTTTTTTACATATTGTCACGTATATTAATACGAATTCAGTTTGTTAAATTATATAAAAAGAAAAAATATTTAAACAATAATTTATAATTTTTTTTTTGTTTTATTTTGGTTTTAATTCTAGACAGGTTCAAAAAAAAAGTTTATGATGTTTTACTAACTTAAGTATGAATGAATACATCTCATAGATTTTTAAAAATTTTACAGTTATTTTTTCAATTTCGCACTATTAAATAACGAAAATGAACTTAGGGCTAGTATTATAGTCAAAGCTTACAAATTTTTTTTATAAAATTAACTTATGTATGTCAGTAATTTTCAAACAAAATATCTAACTGAAATTTCTAACTTAGTTCTGGCTATAAAACTGGCCCCTAGAATCCATCACATAATTAGGTTGTTCATCCATCCATCTGTTGTATCGTCCTAACAAAAAACAGAGTTGTTAAAATTTTTATTGGACTATTGGGTGTTCTATCTGTTAGCACACTCAAATATAGGATACTAAACATACGTAAAAATGTTGTCTCAAATGTTGCATTTTTTCAATCTAAATTCTAACAACTCTGTTTTTTGTTAGGACGATACAACAAACAGCACACCCCTTGTGAACAGCCTTAATATGTTAAAAAAAAGTACGAGTACTTAGTTCCTACATATGAGTAATGTGAAATTATACAACATACGCCCTCGGTACTTTTACTACCAAAATAAATAAGTGTCGAATTTCAATAAATTCCACAGTGCAGGAATTTGCTGATTTTGTAAATTTGTATACAATTAATAAAAATTATAAAAATTTCTAAGAAAATTACTTTATACTTAAATATATATCACAAAAATAGCCCATGTAAAGTGACCCAGTTTACAATTATTATTTTTTTATTTTTTTTCATTAAGTTCGTTTAACAAATAGCTGATCATTTCTACATGTACGGTATCATGTAAAGCCAGCTTAGTCTACATAAAATGGAAACTTTGTTTTTGCTGTAAATCATTTTGAAAGTTGCCAAACCAGCGATAATATAAAAAAATGTATAAGAGAGCGAAAGTAGAATATTCAATAGTTTGTTTAACCCTCTAATGCTCTTTCTTCTGATTACGATAATATTTAGACTATAAATATTATATACAGTGACAGACAATATAATAGAACCAATTAAGGATTTTTCTAATTTTAACCCTTTAACGTTCTTACACGGTTTTGCAAAGAAACTTATACCATGTGTTCTGCACAAAAAATAAACTATATACCCAGCAAAAATAAATGGAATGACTTCTAAATGGATCACTTCCTTCATTACATCACAAAGATGTAAGATGTTTTAAACAACATCTAATGCTGCAGCACCCAGAAAACAGATTCAGTTCTGATAACCGCATTTGTAGCCAATCGCATGGGTCGGTTGTGGTAGCCGAATTTTTCAGTTGTGGCAACAGAAAACCAATTGAGACAGGACTAATTTGAATGTGACAACGGAATTTCAGTTGTATCAAGAATAATTCGGTAGCCACAACCGAAAAATTCGTTTGATGCAACTGAACCATTCGATTGGCAACAAATGGGGTTGTCAGCACCGAATCTGTTTTCTGGGTGAGTAAATACATATATGTTAGCCAGAAGTTCTTTTTCATGGGTGATAAGAAGTTAATATTTTGTATGGGGGTTGCATAGGAAGGTGCTGGCACAGAAATCAGGGGGTTGCGGGTTCGAATCCTACCAGGTGGAAAAAAAATGTTTGTAACTTTTTTACACAACTAAAAACTTTTTGTAGTTTTCAATGTAAATTTTTTTTATTTTTATACACTCAATTTATTTTTGAAGCGGTTTAAATTTTGTTTTTAATTTTCTAATAATTTTTAATGAAATTTTATGGAAATGTAAAAACTCTAAGTAAGAATGCAATTCTTCAAATATTTTGTTTTTAAATACCAAAAATGTAAATATTAAAATTTTGTTTGTATTAAAAAAATTGTAATTTAATTTTTACGAAATATATTTATTATTACAAAAGAAAAATCCTGTAAACATTTTGGTTGGAACCAGAGACTATTAATTATAGAGTTAGGAAATCAAAACTTACACTACTCACCGGTAGGGGGCGCTGAAATTTAGTATCACCTGAGCAACTATTTAGTATCACTTTAGTATCAGCTGAGCTTATGTTTAAAAACTCAAAAACTGAAAGGCACTGTAATGGTAAATCTGGTGAGCAAACAGTATGTATGGATCTTCGATAAAACTTCGATTTCGCTAATTTTTCATTCCAAGCCACACCTATTTGAAACGGATAGCAAAATTGTAAAGAAATGGCTACATTAAAAATTCCTACAATTTTCTGGAGTATTTTTCAGTTTATGGGGGACAATTTATCTATTATTTTGATTTTCAAAAATCATGGCAACGAGAATAAAATTAGAAAAAACATTTTTATATTTAAAAAGTTAATTTCTTCAAATTTACGAAATATTTCATTCACATCATTCTCGCTTGAAAATTGTTCCTTGCACAAAAAAAAAAGTTTGAAGGCAAAAAAGTAGTTAATTATTTTATAACTGGTAGCACAAAATTAATATTTAGCCAAAAACTATTTACGATCTGAAGACCGCTTTTTGTCAGACTTGGGCATTAGAGAGTTAAATAGATTTTCAACAACTGCAATTCGTAAAGGAATTTTAATAATTAAGCAATAACATGTTATTAAAAATACCGAAATAAGGGTATATTTTTGCAATGACTGCATATTTAAAAAGCAACAAACACCTTAAATACAATTGGTGTATTTTTTTTAAAATAACAACAAATATTTATTCTGTATTTTAAATGTATGTAGGTCAAGTAAACCTCATATGACATTATAAATATGACCACTAGACCGTACCTCAAAAAAAAAAAAAAAAAAAATAAGTTCGCCGTATTTTTGCAAGGTTTCAAAAAAAAATTTTTTTTCCGAACGTAGGGGTCGCCAATTTACATTTTTCGTTATAACTTTGGCATTTACCGTCGGATCTTAAAGTATGATACATCGATGTTTTTCTCTCGAGGGGACCAATGTTTTGCTCTAAGGACCATTCACCTCAAGTATCCCGTTCTAGTAGTTATCCACCAGATCTCAGTTGCTACAACCCTAATGTCAGAAAATTAAAGCTAGCAAAAAATCATTAAACTTTTGCTTAGGAAGTTTTTCGATAAACCCAGTAGATTTTTTTTTATTTACGGTCTAATGACCACTAAAAATTAGAGGGTTCTTCAATAAGAGCGCTACAAAAGTTTTTTTAAATAAAACAAAAACGGTTTTGGATATCAATGAAATTCTTTATTCCTGTGAAAGTACGTTCGATGCCATTATGTATGGAAATCGATCTCTTTTGCATGGCCACCACGGGCACGCTTGCAGAAGTCCAGACGCTGAACCCAATTTTCGACGGTTTTCAATCATAAATCGGCCGATATTCGTACGAAGTTCATCAATCGTCGCTGGCTTGTTGGCATAGACCATAGATTTGACGTAGCCACACAGGAAATAGTCCAACGGCGTCAAATCGCACGACCGAGGCGGCCAATCGACTGGACCATTTCGTGAGATAACACGTTCTCCAAACTTGGTTTTCAATAAATTGATTGTGACATTCGCTGTGTGGCTTGTGGCGCCGTCCTGTTGGAACCACATGTCCTCCAAGTCCATATCATCCAATTGGGGCCAAAAATATTCGGTTATCATTGAACGGTAGTAACGTGCCGGTCTTGATCATCACGGATGAAGTACGGCCCAATGACGCCACCGGCCCATAAACCGCACCAAACCGTAATTTTTTCGGGATGCAATGATGACTCATGGAGTACGTGTGGATTGCTGTCTGACCAATAACGCATTCATTATGACGACAATAAATTGGACGTAGCGCTGTTAACGTTGAGGCCACTGACTCCGAATTTCGGTAGTAAATTTTAATAATTTCGACTCGTTGTTGGCTCATATATATTTCCATCATGAAATGGCAAACCTTACTGAAGAGAAATGTCAAAAGAGCGGCAAGAAATATGGCGTCGTTTGCTGTCCCTGTCTTTCTACTTTTGTAGCGTCCCTGTTGTAGAACCCTTTATTTGATATTTTTGTTTTACAGAAAAAATTAAATTATTTTTTTGGTAATGAACGTCTCGCACGAATAAGAGCATTAAATTACTTTTAAAAAGTTTACAGGAGACGTGAAAAATTCCTAAATCGAAAATACAGAAATCTTATAGAGAAGATCTAAACTTTTGCGCTCTAAAATAGAATAATTAAACTAATTCAAAATAATAATAAATTGATATTTAAAATTTTTATAAACGCTCCTAAACGAGAACAAGAAAATCTGATTGAGTTTGTAATTTAACTTAACAAAAATTTCTAAAAATTCTAAAAACGTCGTGCCCTGACGATTTCCTTAGGCAGGAATAAAATCCGAATAGGGACATGCCTTCAACAGATTATTTTTCACAATTGGTTAAATAAGTTTTGGGATTTTAGCACATTTAATTCCTTTAATGCTAAAACCGTTTTTTTATGAATTACTACATTTCTGCAAACACATTTTTATCTGGAAATTCAATATAAGAATGAATTTGTTTTTGATAATTATTGTTGATGCATGTTGGTGGTCTAAACTTCTTATCAAAATTACTTTTAGTTCAATAGTAATAACCAGGAAAATTTGACCTGGTGATTTTGTGTATTACACAAATATCTTAAAATCTCAAAACGACGAATTTCGACACAAGGAATTATGCGAAAATTACATTTCATTTATTTAATTTTTCTTAGATTTTTAAATTAACTCCATTAGTTTTATTTAAGTCATTTTCATTCAATTTATTTATTTCAATATATAAAACTCATTATAAATAAATTAAGTACTAAAAATTAATTTATTGTTTTATTAAAAAAAGAAAAAAAAAAAAAATGTTTGTTTGCGATTTAATTCTAAATACAGCTGTGGTAAATATAAACATTTTTGGCGGATTTTTCCGCATTTTATACCTAGATTTACATGTAAAAAATATGTTTTTTGACGCATAAGTTTAGTAAATTATCACACTATTTTCAAAATTTCAATTAATTTTTACACACTTTCAATGTAAAACTACCCATTCTTTGTGCTCCAACTTAAACATAATGTGCGTATTTTTTTTTTTTTTTCAATTACACACATATAGTAAATTTACCTAATTTACAATAGGAGTACACTTTCTTACTAAAAGTTGGGTAAATTTCGACAGGATTTAATTAGAGTGTAGTTTTATGAACTTACTTGGCACGAATTTAAAAAAAATCTGAAGGATTAATTAACCCTTAGTGACTTACCATCCGATTTTTGTAAAATTTTTCACAATTGTATGAAGGTATGTATAGTTGATCTTTTAATTGGTAAATTAATGTTTTTGTTAGATTTTAGATCATTTTTATCAAAACAAAAATATTATTGCGTCATTCATAATTTTTAACTAATTTGCGCATTGCAATCACAAATTTTAAAATCGCACTAATAGGTTTTGATGTACTGCGAATTGATTATCGCTAAAATTATGTTTTATCATATATTCTATAAACTTTTTAAAAATAGTCTTAGAATTTTTTGTTTTTGTTTGAAAATATCATACTTAATAAATATTTAAGAAAAAATCTATCTTAGTTCTAACTATAAAACTGTCCCTAAATTTTTGTTCTTCTGTTTAATACTCAATGAATATAAATTCTTAAATTATTTGACATTTGTTAACCGTTTCACTATTAATAAAATGACTTTTTCATTTAACATTTAAATTGTCTATTAATTATTGTTTCTGCTATGAACATGTGTATGTACGTCTATTTGATTGGGTTTCATTTTTTATGGAAACAAAACATCTGTGAGACTTTTTGCATTTTTTTCTCGCTATATTCGTTTTGAGAAGACGAAACTATTTTTCCGCATCTTATAGTTAGTTTTATGGTTTCAAGCAACAAATATAAAAAAAAAAAATAGAAAAATATGGCTTTAAAATACCGTAATATGCAACATGAATAAAAATAACTTAGAAAAAACTTTGATCTTCAACACTTTTTTGCAAATACAGCTAAATAAATGTTGCATGAAAAAGATAAAAAAGCAAAAAGAAAAACTAACATAACTTGTTTTAAATAAACATTATAAATATTTTGTCAATATTTGCCAAAGCAAATTTCAGCACTTTCTTTAAAGTTTTCAATAAGGCGGCTCACGATGGTGTTTTGCACACAATGCAAAAATGCACAGATTGCATCAACATAACTACTCAAGGCTTGCGGAAATGCAAATAATAGTCTAAGCTTTTTGCATCGTGTGCAAATCACGATCGTGAATACCCTTACGATTTCACACTCATCGTTTTGCCTCCATTGTAGAGAAAATTTAAGTCTAACCATAGAGTACAAACTTACTACAGAAACTACAGTGTTCACGGTTTTTGTTGTTATGTGAGTGGCTCGAGAAACCAAATGAAACAATTTTTTGCATTGAAAAAATTTCGTTGAAACATTTTAACTAAAAATTTTTGCTATCAACACGAAGTTTTATTTTGCTTTAGCTGTGTTATTTTTTACTAAAATTTAATATTTTTTATTTTGTTTCAATTATTTTTTCGTTAAAATACTGAATATTTAAAAATAATGGATTGAAATATTACTAGCAAATGTAAAAGAAAAGGAAATTGCAACTCTTATATTTTATCTTCATGTTTTCAATTGCTTTGCCCGACTTCACGAACAAATAAAAAGAGTAAAGGTTGAGCTTCATTCTGTCTCGCTCAACCCTGGCTCTATTTATTTGGTGACGCTTTTTATAAATAAAAATTCTTATTAGAACCGTGAGTAGCATATTTTTTCTATAAAGTACATACTCTATGGTTTTATCTGTTGTTTGCTAAACCGTGCCTTTATCTACATTAGAAAATTATTTGCGTTCAAAGAAAATCGATTAATTTTCTTTTTGAAAAGTAAATAAATAAAAAATACTGGTTTTTTATTGTTGCTCATTCGTAGAGTGGGTAAAAACCATGGTAAATTGTTGCAAATTTGTTTCTCAACTCAGGTGTGCTTAACTACATAATTTTTTGTATCTTTTGTGTTTTTTTGTTTAATGTCTAAAGTTCATCATGACCAGCTGCAATTTGGTAGATGCTGTTGAATCTGCAGCAGCAGCCATCCAATCTTAGTAGGAAAAAGTAACAAACCATTAACAATTGTTGCCGTAAATTTCAATCAATTTTCTTGTCTTTTTATTTAAAAATAACGAAATGATCTTGTGTGGTAAACAGACATCACGTGCTATTCAAAGTTGGCTTTTTTTTAACGATTCTTGTAAATAAGCGGATGTTTTGATTTTTTTTTTGTTGGTTTTATTATGCCTTAAGAAAAATTGGTAAGTACTTAGAAGAAATCGATAATAGTTTTCTTTACATATTTTAAACGTCTTTAGGCAATTTTAAAGATTGCACATTTTGTGATTTTTCTTGTGAGCAAACTTTTATGGAAATAAAAAACTTTTAATACCCTAATGAAAAATAAAAAGGCCTTCAAACCCAATCCCGTTAAGAACAATGCATATACAGAAAAAACTAAAAATGGGTTTTAATTACGAAATTGATTATATTAATTTAAATTCTAATTACTTTTGCACCTATCACTCAAATGATACTATTAATTATTGGGTGTAAACTTAAAAATGTGGAACGTTTATTGTGCAATATAAATTTCTTTAAAGTATTGGCCATCGTTAGCTATGACGTTTTGCCATCTTTCTGGCAATATATGGATTCCGCGACAAAAGAACAGGTCATTTCTTGAGGCTAAGAACGAATCAAGCCAATTTCGGATACCCTGTTCTGAACCCTTCTGGTACTACCAAATACAGAGCATTACCTTGGCGACATGGATATTCAGCTTTGGCGTTGATTTGGCTGGTTGGCCAGTGTTCACATACGAGAAGTAAAGAAAAACTTCCCGCAAATGATGTTTTGTTGGCAGAAAATTCGACATTTTCGAAGCAAAAAAACTTTGTTATTTACACTATTTCATTCAGTGACTAAGTGAGAATAAATGACAGATGTTGACCATCCAAAATGCCATATAAGTTATTAAAGACACAAACCATTTGTAGAAGATATGCTATCTGTTGTGAACCCCGCATATTGAGTATTTCACTAATAAAAATAAACTTGAAAAAACAGTTAAAAATTAGTTTAAAGAAATGCTGAAATTAGCAAATTGTTTTTGCTAATTACTAGTAAGATAAAAGCAGCAAAACTAAAACTGTTAAATATGCACACTTTCGATGTATCAATGACGCGTCATAGTGATTTAAGAGGTTAAAGTCAAAATTTATGTTTAACCACTTAAATCACTTTGACTTTGACAACTTAAAGCACCATGACGCGTCCCTGATAGATCAAAAGTATGCATCAGAAAAATTATAGCCACATCGCCTGTAGATACGCCCATATAGTATTTTTATGTGAAACCCTTTCTTTAAGAGTTATATCGCAAAGAAGCTTTGAACTAATTTTAGTCCATTCTTAGGGCTAAAAGCCGCAGGTGACAGGCCTGTTTTAATCCGAGAGGATCAATTTTCGCGGGGATATTATTTTTGACGCCCAATTTACCGGAAAGTTCGTGGGGAGGTGGAAAAAATAACACTTTTGCACATGTGGATGCTCTATTGGGCGCCAAAACTTAATACGCGTAAAATTAACTGTTAAACACATTTTAAATTTTGACTTATTTCTGGAATTGAACCTAAATTTTAATGTCTTCAGATACTTATTGTAGAATTTCATGACAAATATTTTTGAGCAATAATTTAACCATCTGACTCTTCAATTTATGGGTCGTTTATGGCTCTTTTTAAAAAGGGGACAAAAACTCTCTTTAAATGAAGAGTTAGTGGGTTAAAGTGTTTCACAAAAATATTATCCATGAAGTTCTACTATAAGTCTCTGAAGACATCAATGTTGAAAATTTAAGTTCAATGCCAGAAATAAGTCAAAACTTAAAATGTGTTTAAGGGTTAATTTTGTACTTTTCCAAAATTTGCGCTCAAATGTCCCACAAACCTGGATTTTAGGAGGAAACCATGTGAATCTTCCATTTTAGGTATAGAATGTGTTCTAAATATTAGTAGACTAAAAATAACAAAATTAAACTGCTGTCTAAAATGTTTTTGCTAGTTTTAAGCTAATTTTTTTTTTTTAGCAAAAAAATTTTACTGCTAAAATCAGAAGAAATATTTGCTAAAAAAAATTGTAAACTGCTGTTTTCGAAAGGCTCGATTTTTATTTGCAGTTAAAAAAAAATCGAAAGAAAACTTTAAAAATTTTAAATTTTTTTGTGATTTTTTAGACTACTAATTATTTATCAAATTTTTTGCTGATTTTAGCAGGTTAATTTGCTATTTTCCATTAACAAAAATTTAATTCAAATATAACTAAAATTCTGTACATTTAACAGTTTCATTTTCGCAGTTTTTTCTCCAGCATCATTTTTAAATAATTTTTAGTAGTTTTAACCAAATTTTATACAAACTTTTTTCTATTAGTATAAAAATGATGCTGCAGAAAAAACTGCTGAAATTAGCAGATTTTTTTGCTAAATACTAGTAAAATAAGAACAGCAAAATTAAAACTGTTAAATTTGCAAAATTTTAGATATATTTAAGTTAACTTTTAGTTAATTGAAAATAAAAAATTGTACTGTAGAATCTGCAGAAAATTTTGCTAAATATTAGTAGACTAAAAAGAGCAAAACTAAACTGCTATATCTACAAAATTTTTGCTATTTTTAAGCTAAATTTAGTTGAATGCAAATAGCAGTCTATCCTGCTAAAATCAGCAGAAATATTTGCTAAAAAATTTTAAACTGCTGTTTTCGAAAGGCTCGATTTTTATTTGCAGTTAGAAAAAATCGAAAAAAAACTTCGGAAATTTAAATTTTTAGGCTACAAATTATTTAGCAAAACTTTTTGCTGATTTTAGCAGGTTAATTTGCTATTTTCCATTAACAAAAATTTAATTCAAATATAACTAAAATTCTGTACATTTAACAGTTTTAATTTTGCTGTTCTTATTTTACTAGTATTTAGGAAAAAAATCTCCAAATTTCAGCAGTTTTTTCTGCAGCATCATTTTTAGCACCTTTTTCTGCTATTTTTATAAAATAAATTTTAATAACAAACAACCATTTTTTCTTTCGGATGCAAAAGTATGTATAATTACTTCATCCTACTTTAAATTTGAGTCAAAATTCTAAACAGTTCTTATTTATTACTTATGCATTGGAGAAATAATACAATCTTCTGATATTTATTTGCAACAAGAATTTGAAAAAGTTTAAAGAAATTTTTTAATAACTAACAAAAACCACTGTTTACTGCAAAAATACTGTTTCGTTAATTGTTTATTTTAATATTAAAAATAACTACTATCAACAACTATTACGATATACAGTTATTTTTGTTAGTTGTTTTTTATTTAAATAACTGTGGTAATAGTTTTGAATTTTTCATAGAAAAACAACTGCAATTACAGTTGAAAACAACAAATGCTGATTACTACACTAACAACTATCATGTAGTAACTGTCAAACTTGGGCGTATTTATCAAAAAAACTTCAGCAGTTTTTTCTGAAAGGTAATTTTTAATAAATTTTTGGCAGCTTTAGCAAAAATGTTTACAGTCTTTAAAAACTAGCACGTTTGATTGTGACAGATAAAATTAGGTTAGCAATTGAATTAAAATATTTTAATTTACTGGTATTTGAATTAAAATACGTTTTGTACTTTTTTGTGCTAATTAATTTATTGAGGGTATTATTCTTTTCCGTTAACATTTAATTTTTCCATCATATTTTATCTCTTACAATTAAAAATTAATATAAAAAAAATTCATTGAAAAATTAAAATGAATTTTTTAAATCATAAATAATTTGGAAAATTATATCTAAATGAAAACATTCATAGTAAACTCACGAATGACCTAAATACAAACAAGTCTGACTTGGCGCATGTTTCATTAACTCTTTTAAGCGTCATATAGAAATATTTAAAAAAAAATGTATTTAATGTACAAAAAATATAAAAAAAAAACGACTAAATACTTGCTGCTAAAGACACATTCACAAAAAAAAACCATAAAGAGACTGTGTGATAAAAAATAACACTTCAAAAATAAACTTACAAAAAAAAGTATGACTTAATAAAAACTAATTTAATGCTTGAGATGTGAGTGAATGAATGTAATTTTCATATTATTGTTTCAAGAAAAATAAATGTGCAGTGCAGGTTCTTTGAAATGGATGATGTTAAAGCATTTCAAAGTGTTTAAGGGGTTTGGGTGACCGAAAGAGGAAGACATTTTTTCTAACTCTCAAGACTTTTTTAAAATTTTTTAAATAAAATTTGTATTTGTTACTCGAGAAGAGCTAGATTCATAAATATTTTTTTTTCAATGAATGTTATTTCATCGTAGGTGTTTATTTGATCTGAAGATTGTGACAGTGAGTGTTATTTTGTTCGATTTTAAGATCAAATATCACAAATTTTAAATAAAACTTACAATTTGATATTTGATCTTAAAACAGAACAAAATTACACTCACTATAACAATCTTCAGATCAAGTAAAAATCTACGATGCAATTTTTGTTTCAATAATAAAAAAAAAAAAATAATAATAAAAATTTTATCATATAATATCATTTTACAAACCTCCCAAACAATGTGGAGAGGGAATAATAAATAAGTAATTATCAAAAATACTGGACATAAACTTACAACACACTATTCAACTCAAAACCACTTTCAGAGGCGAAATTTGGTTCAAATCACAACGTTACCCCGCGGCGCACATTAAAAAAAAGAATAAAGCCTAAACCACATAAAGGCAGTGTCGACCGCAGTGCGACGTTTTGTCGATAAAGCAGTTTTTGTATCTTCTCTATTTGTCACTGCCGAGAAACTAGAAAAGTTTCTAAATAAACAAGAAATAAGAAATTTTTAAAAATATTGAATCGTTTTCGCGAAATTTAAGAACAAAATTTGACAGCACTGCCACTGTCCACTGGCACTTTCACTATGTGGTTTGGACTTAATAGTTAAATATTATTAACATATAATTTTTAATAAATTTCCGTATGCTGAACACGATTATAAAAAAATTTTAAAATATTTTAAATCGAACAAAGGGTTTTTCTAAATTTCATTAATTATAACCGATTTTTAGCTGAATGCCATTTTAAGGCGATTTTTAGCAATTCCTTTCCTATATATCACAAACACTTTGTGGGATTTGATTTTTTTCACATTCTAAAATTTTTTGTAAACTTACTACTATAAATGGGGAAAGTTTTGTTTAATTTTATGAAAATTCGGTAAATATAAACAAAAAATGCCTATCCTTTTTGTATACACTTTCATACACAATAATACACAAAGTATTTTTAGATATTAAGTGTTTACAAATAAACATATTATGCCTAAAATTAATATTTTTTGTTAAATGAAATTTTTAAGCACAAAGCTGGTATGTATATGTATATTAGAGTGGACCTTAGACCGTACCTCAAAAAAAAAAAAGTTCGCCGTACACCCTCCAATATGAAGTATTTCTGGGGTCGCCTTTTTTAATTTTTCGTTATAGCTTTGGCATTTAAAGTCGGATTTTAAAGTGTGATATATAGATTTTTTTGCCTCAAGGAGACCATTGTTTTGATATAAAGAAAAAATCAAATGAAAAAAATTTAAAAAGGCGACCCCTACGTTCGGCAACCAAAATATAAAAAATTTCTATTGGGTTTATCGAAAAACTTCCTTAGGAAAAGTTTAATGATTTTTACGAGCTTTAATTTTCTGACATTAGGGTTGTACATTAGGGTGGTAGCAACTGAGATCTAGTGGGTAACTACCAGAATGGGATACTTGAGGTCAATGGTCCTTAGAGCAAAACATTGGTCCCCTCGAGAGAAAAACATCGATGTATCATACTTTAAGATCCGACTGTAAATACCAAAGATATAACGAAAAATGTAAAATGGCAACCCTTACGTTCGGAGAAAAAAAATTTTTTTGAAACCTCCTTGCAAAAATACTTCATATTGGAGGATGTACGGCACACTTTTTTTCCCTGTAAGGTGGTTCGGTGGTCAACTTGCGATTTAAGGCCGCCTCCCCCCCCCCCCCCCCCCTGTAGAAATATGCCTTTAGCTATAAAAATACACCATGCAAAAAATTTAGGTGATCGGATAACGGGAACACGTGCCGCATCGGCCCTGAAGTTTGAAATACGATTTACAAAACGAAAAATCACTTTTTTGCCTTTTTTTAAAAATACTGGCTCTTAAAATAACTGTATTTTTGGAAAATATAAATAGAATCATAATCTAGACTGAATTATCCTTCTGATAATGTATAAAAATCCAAAATCGGTTGGAAAATATTTTAGTAATTCCAATTTCCTCAGATTCCAATTTCCCCATTGTAGGGTTAAAATGAGACAAATTATGAAAATCGTGAAAAAATAAAATATTTCTTTAAAAAATTTACAATGTTATACTCTAGTTTCATTTCTAAGATCCACAAATATTCATATAAAATTTTTTGTCTCCCAGGTATGGCCAAAGTTGGCATTTGTTTTTTTATAAATTTGCAAAACTCTAGTTTTGAGTTTTTTAAAATTTTGTTCAACAAAATATAAAAAAAGTGGTCAACGCATAGGGGTTTATTAAATACACCTTAGAAAATAATTCTACTGAAAATTACACATATCCCTCTTTTAACTTAACAGTGGCGGTGTTTTAAATTTGAAAATTTTAGAGAAAAGTGTGATTTTGGCCAATAATTTTGATAATAGTTTTAATTTTTGTGTTTTTAGCTAGCTGGAACAAAATCACTTCCGATTTCTTTTATTTCTGATACGAGAGATTGTTTTGCGAAAACTTTGCAAAACTCAGACAACATTAACCCTTTCTTTAACAAGGTCAAAGGTGAAATTTAAAAAAATTTTCGATTTTTCCTGGAAGTATATCAAAACAATAGGCGTTTTTTCTAATCACTTAGATTTAATAAATCCAAAAAGTATTTCTAAAAGTGCTCAACAGATGGGGTTAGATTCTTCCTATTTTAAAAAAATTGTCTGTCCGACACTTCTTTCACCCTAATTTTTAATACCGAATTCGATGATGAAGGATTTTACTTTAACTTTTAATTTATAATTATATTTTACATAAAACAGAGATATACAGTCTGCCTTTTCAGTTGTATCACTTCAATTTATATTTTTACACAATTGAAAAATTCCATTGCAATATTTAATATTCACTAATTGGATTTAATTAAATTACTTACTGTAGAGTGAAAAATTGCCATTTCTATTTGAGCTATTTCTCCATGTCCAAGATGAAAAATATGTATTTGGTGAGGCGTAGTTTTTTTTTTCTAAACATATTTCATAAAAAAATTTAATAAAAACCTTTTATTTGTTAGTTTTTCAATTTTTTTGTTTCTGTTTTAATTTTTATTCGTATTTTTTTCTGACATTAAATTAATAGGCTGTTTCATATATGTGTGCTCTTATTGTGGATTTATTAAATCCAGCTTTTTTTTGGATTTAATAAATCCATTTTTTGTATGAAAAATTCTAAATTCAGGTGATTAAAAAACACGCTAAATGTCTTGTTTCTTGGGGAATTTGGTAAAAGTTGTCCAAATAACTCTGTTAACACCAAATTTTATACATAGTAATACAAAAATTAGAAATTAACCCTTATAGGCACATGGGGTCGAAATGACCCCAATATAAGAATGAAATTGTTTTTGGTAATTATTGTTGATGAACCTTAAGATCTCAAAAAGGCTAATTTCGACATAAACGATTATGCGAGAATGGCACAGATATTATTATTAATAAAATACATACTTTTTTTATTTATTTTATTAAAAAAAAATGTTTTTGGGTGGTTTAACTTTAAGCACAACTGTGGTAAATAAACGCATTTTTGGGGGATTTTTATGCAGTTTCTGTTGATCTTCGCGTATTTTTTGTGAATTTTTACGCACTTTGTGCATACGTTTACAAGTAAAACATGCCTTTTAACTCACAAATTTAGTAAATTAACACACCATTACAAAATTTCATTTAATTTTTACGCACTTTCAATGTAAAATTACACACTATTTGTGCACCAACTTAAACATAATGTGCGTATTTTTTTTCAATTACACAAATAGAGTAAGTTTACCCAATTTATAGAAATTTCAACAGAATTTAATTAGGGTGATACTCAGACAACTTAGAAATGATGTGTTATGCAAAGAAAGAATTTACAAAATTCTAATTAAATTATTAAATATCTTTCTTATACATTTTCTGTAAATATGAAAAAAAGCTTTTGAAAAAACTACCAACAATGGAATTTGTAAATCCAAAAAAATTTTGTTATTTTTCTGTAATTTTAAAATTTTATTCTAAAAAAATTTTTATATGAAAAATAACAATTTACAAACATTTCAAACAAAAAAATGGTTGGAAATGAAATTTCAATTAAAAAAAATATGTTTGCTTTACAAATTCCATTATTGATGCCTACTTCTTTTTTTTTTG
This sequence comes from Leucophora obtusa, assembly GCA_949987735.1. Lineage (NCBI taxonomy): Eukaryota > Metazoa > Arthropoda > Insecta > Diptera > Anthomyiidae > Leucophora > Leucophora obtusa. The sequence goes on from OX465295.1 coordinate 46,870,006, forward strand.
TTCGAGAAATCCGAAATTTTGGTCGGGGTGAGCCGCTGGTTAACGGTGCCCGATTTGGCCCAAATATTCAACACAGATGTTTTGGATTTGAAAGACTATGACATTATGTGTCCAATTTTCGATTATTCTGGCTCATAGACCAAGCTGTATATGTCGCAGTGTAGAAACGGTAATGACATATCATTATTTTTTGGACTACCAGTAATGACACCCACTTACCTTCTGTATTATTTTAAAACATATAATAATGAGTTACTGATAATGACTTATTATACCCTACACCACTATGTGGTCAGGGTATTATAAGTTTGTGCTGATGTTTGTAACACCAAAAAATATTGGTCGTAGACCCACCTTATAGTATACCGATCGGTTCAGAATTTTTTTTTATTTCGATTTAACGATGTCCGTCTGTCTGTCCGTCCGTCAGTCCGTCTGTCTGTCTGTCCATGCAATCTTGTGAGCACTCTACAGGTCGCAAATATTAAGATATTTTGATGAAATTTGGTACGCAGACCTATGTTGGCCCAAGGACGAACAAGTTTGATTTTGGTGAACATCGGTCCATGTTTAGACCTAGTGCCCATATAAGGGTCCTACCAAAATTATATTGTTTATACGCTGCAGGTCGTAAATATAAAAATATTTTGATGAAATTTGGTACACAGACCTATGTTAGCCCAAGGACGAACAAGTTTGATTTTGGTGAACATCGGTCCATGTTTAGACCTAGTGCCCATATAAGGGTCCTACCAAAATTATACTGTTTATACGCTGCAGGTCGTAAATATTAAGATATTTTGATGAAATTTGGTACACAGACCTACATTGGCCCAATAACGCAGCCTATTGATTTTGGTGAACATCGGTTCATGTTTAGACCTAGTGCCCATATAAGGGTCCTACCAAAATTATACTGTTTATACGCTGCAGGTCGTAAATATTAAGATATTTTGATGAAATTTGGTACACAGACCTATATTGGCCCAATAACGCAGCCTATTGATTTTGGTGAACATCGGTCCATGTTTAGACCTAGTGCCCATATAAGGGTCCCACCAAAATTATATTGTTTATACGCTGCAGGTCGCAAATATTAAGATATTTTGATGAAATTTGGTACATAGACCTATGTTGGCCCAAGGACGAAGCCTATAGATTTTGGTGAACATCGGTCCATGTTTAGACCTAGTGCCCATATAAGGGTTCCCTCAAAATTGGCTTGGTTACAAACTGCAAGTCGCAAATATTAAGATATTTTAATGAAATTTGGTGCGCTGACTCACATTATAGAAAATTTTGACACAAGCCCCATTTTAACCCATTCGAATTTCGGATCCAAACATTAGTTGGCTTTTACCCAGACTGGTGTAGGGTATTGTATAGTCGGCATGCCCGACTTTAACCTTTTTATTCATTTTTATCATTATTTTAAATAGAAAATAATTTTTTAGTTTTTTTTGAAAATTTTTTGAAATCTATTTTTAGACTCAATATTTTTTAAACACTGGTAAGGATATATGTAACCACATATTTTTTAATTTTTTGTATGTTGGCGAGTAAGCTTACTTGTGTGCAGCAGGTCAATTGTGTTTTTATTTATTAAATATTACATGTCGATATAGCTCAGATGGTAGAGCTGTTGACTGGCAATCTGTAGACCCAGGTTCGATTCCTGCACCAGCAAATTTTATTTAAAAAAAAAAAATACAATAAAAAATATTTTTTTTTATATAATTTATTTTTTAGAAAATCTATTTTTAGACTCATTATTTTTGTCAGTACTGGTAAGCACATAGGTAACGATATATTTTTTGATTTTTCGTATGCTGGTGTGTAACGACAACTCATTATTTTTCGCGACATCGCCATATAAAGGTAATAAGAAATGTAATAACAAAAGTAACTAGTTACCATTACCAAGAATGTAGTTACATAACCACATATCTGGTAATGATTTTCTACACTGGGGTATTATTAATGTAATAATCATACTTTACATATGACATGGTCGCCTATAAACACTTTATATTTAAAATCTTTCTCTCGTCTACAATCATATATTATCTAGAATCATATTCTTCTTTTTAAATTACAATCATATTATATTCTGAATTGAGATAGATCATGTTTACAAACGTTGGTATAATTTCGACAACTATAAGATGGGCAGTATATTTTTTATGATCATCATTGATCAGTTAGCGTCATGTCAGATGCAGTAAAATAAAATACTACATGTTAAACAAAAAAGCATAAAAAAGAGTAAAACAACTTATTGGTATTCATTTCAATAGTGAAGATGGAAACCGGTTTTTTAATTCTGTGAACGTATTTTTTTTTAATTCACTGAACGTAATTTTATTTTTTTTAATTCACTGAACGAAAATGAAATTGAACGACTTCAGTGGTGAATTAATTCAGTAAGGAAGTAATTCACTTTCTTCCGTTCGATTTATAAAATTGAACGCGTTCACCAGTGAATTAATTCATTTGATTTAATAAAAAGAACTATAGCAATTGAATTCATTCGTAATTCATTTAATTCAGAATTGAAAAAAATGAATTAAGAAATTAATTCTTTAAATCTCTGTTTGTCTGACTTACTTATCAATACACCAGCGGACATGTGGAAATTGTGCTTACGACCTACACAAGTTGTACAACTAGTTGTATCGTGTTAACTTGTTTTAAACACATTTTGCGTAAATTTAGATTTTGTTTATGTTTTTGACCTAAAAATAGCAAAAAGAGAATGTTTTTATATTTGAGTTCTGAGAATTTTCAAAACCCATGACTACACACTGTCTAACAACAAGTGCCAAGTAGAACGGCGCTATTGTGTTTATTTTTAAATACAACAATGATTTATTTAAAAATATACTTAAATTTTTAATATTACATTGAAAAAAATTGTTTGAAATGCTACACTGTGCTCGAATTTGAAACTTTTTTGTTTTAACAAGCTGATCACTCTACTGGTAAAGCTAAATCGAATACGCTAAATTCAATGAAGCTAGCCGTTTTTCGAAGTTGGCGTTTGTATTCGCGATTTCAAATTATGATACCAAAGTACCATAGAAACCATATTTTTATACTTTTGGCATTATTTTTAAGTTTAAATTTAGAAAATTTTATTAAATATTCATAAAACTAAGAGATGGTGTAATTTTTTTTTTTAGCGAAAAAAAATCTTTTTACACATAAAATTTTTTTCTAAATTTTTTTACGAAACATTTTTTTGCACACATTTTTATAAATTAATATGAAAATAAAAAAAATTGCAATAAAAATCTTTGCGAAAAAATGATTTTGCATGAATAAAAATTACAGTGTATATTCAGTAGAGTTCATTCGGATGATTAAAATTAAGCAATTGTCTAAATAGTATAAAATATAATTTTAATTTTACTTTAAAATAAAACTTAAAAATCGCGAAGCCAAACGCTAACTTTGAAAAGGGTTAGTACTATGGAATTTCGCGTTTCCGAATTAACTTTACCACTAGGGTAAATTCTAATTTTGCCTTAAAGTTTTCGAGAAATAGAAAACGTAAAATGTCTTGCCACCTCTGTATTAGGCTTTCTCATTAGTGCCAAAGAGTACACTCAAAATAATACGTCTGTTGGCTGGACAGAAAAATTTATTACTCTAACAAAATTTATTCCTGTTTTTTGGCTTAAAATAAAAATTCTTGATTTTAACAAATTCTTTTGTTAAATTTAACAAATCTAAATTTAAGTAAAAAATTTGTAAAACTACAGTTTTATCTGTCATTATACTGAGTCGTAGAATTTATCTAAATTTAGGGTCTCGGGACCCTCCCCGGGCCTAGTCCATATCACGTAAGGGCATATAAGGCACTCCATGGGAGCAAACATTTTGTCTGTTTTGCTCTATCTCTCTTAGTTTTCGAGATATGAGCCATTTTATAAAGTGTAAAATTTTTATTAAAAATTTCCGAGGGTCCAATGCCCCGCCAAGGTCCATTTTTGGATAGAGATGCCCCTGGGGTATTATACGGTAAGGGGTAGCCGAAATGTTCATCAATTTTGCCCTATCTCTCTTAGTTTTCGAGATATGGGCCATTTTAAAAAATCGGGAGCGAACGAAATAGCGCCATCTTTAAAACTTCGGATACATTCGTGGCGCCATCTACCGGGTAATAACAGTAACATGAAAATATTATATTTAACAATAAATTTTGTAAAATTTAACGAATGGGTTCTTAAAAATTGGTTTTCAATAATTTTGAAAATTAACACTCAAAATTAGTTAAAGTACTGAGGATTTTTATTATTGTGTTAAAATGAGTGTTTCAACTAAAAATTTGATAAAAATTAGCCAAATCGATTTGAAACCGGTTTGACAGATTTTTCTACTGACGTATGATTTTAAGTGTATATATTTTATAACAACATTGCGGGACGCTCTATCAGTGAGAAAGCTTTTGTTCTATAATGTGTCTTCCAACAGAAACATACTCACACCAATACTAATGTACTCATAAAAGCCAAATATTTACATCAAACATCATTAACCAGGGATGGAAAAAAAGCTCGAGGGAGTCATCCAAAATAAGTTAGTTATTATAAAAATCAGGAATGGAACCTTAATTACATTATATCCAACAGTATTATAATTTTACATTATTTTTTTGCAATCCACCACCAAACTTCATTGTATGAATTGGGTATTATAGTCCCTAGATTGTAAATTTTAAGAGATAGCACTTAAAAAATTGCAAAATAGCAGCGGAATGCGAAAAAGGGCTTTATGGTGCAGAAAATGACTTAAAAGAGTTAACCAGCGATTGACATTCTGTAAACGAATATATTGACGCACGAATATTTTTTTGTAAATTTTTTTTCCAATTTCTGTTTTTGCAACCTAACCATCAAACTTTGGTTTAAGAAATGGGTATTATAGTCTTTGGATTATGAATTAAAATATACCGCAATTAAAAGATTCCAAAATAATGGCGGAGTGAGAAAAAAGGATTTGGGCAGCAGAAAATTAATTAAGAAACTTAATCAGCGATTAACATTCTGCAAACTAATATTAATGATGCAAAATTTATCGTTTATGTAAAATTTTTTTCGGAATTAATATATGGGTATTATAGTCCTTGGATTATGACTTTAAAAAACCGAACGAGCGAGCCTTTTCCATCTGTGATTAACAAGTCTGTGTTCGTTCCTGGTTGAAGGCACATAATATTGTTTTCCACAAAAAGTATTAAGCGATTTGCAGGGCCATTGTTAGTAAAATCAACAATTTAATTTTGTAGTATGGTGTTATAATCGCTAAAAACTTAATTCAATAAATATTTATATTTAACAGTTGTTATTATAAATTCAAATAAAGTATTGATGCCATCATTAATTATTTCACCAAAATCTAAATTTTGTTTAAACTGGTTTTTTGAGACGATTATAAGTTTTGGCAAAAATATCAGTTAAATTATAGGAAGTGTCATTTTAAATGTTATTTCAGTTTTTATTTATATTCATTAAAAAAAAATATTATAAATAATATAAAAAACAAATTAAATAATTATTCATGTTTTTGTTATAAGTAATTTAAATGGTATTTAATGTTGATTGTCTACCTCGTTAGTTATTGTATATATTTAACATTTTTTACACTCTTTTTTAAACGAACTGTTAAAACCAAGGCCGGCAATCGAAACGAATATCGGGTACAGTTTTCGTACCGATATAATTTGTTTTTTTTCGGTTACGATTTAAATTTTTTTGTGTTTTTTCGGTGAGTGTTTATGTGTTAATTGATCAAAGTAATTTCAATTGTCAATTTGTCTCTGTATGAAAAACTTTTTGTGTTTGCCACTACCGGGAATCGAACTGGCATCCCTCAACACAGGCTATGACTCGTAGCATCACCTCTTAATAAAATACACCACGATCGGCACAGCGATGACTGTGGCTAATTGAAGTTTTGTCAATTATTTTATTCGTAACTATTCATAAATATGGTTAAACAATAAACTCAGTTTATTTTAATATAAGTTAGCAGAACTAAAAAAATTTAAATTGAGTTTAGCCTAGAGGAAAAGCAATGGAGCTGACAAAAGGAAAGGACATAAAAAATTTTCGTTTTTAAATAAATTTTGTGGATTATAAATTCTATTTATAGAATTTATAATCCATAAACATTAAAGCAATTAATTAATACAACAAAAATTCAAAACTTGTTAATAAATTTCGGTAATTTCGGTAATAGCAAAATTAATAAAAGTGATTGTACCTAAGTACAGTTGGCAAAAAATTGAGCTGGAACTGCGAATCTGTTTTCTGTGTGTAGCAACTGTGAATGGATATAGCCGAAAAATAGTATGATTTATGACATATAAAGTGCACAATGCTTGAATTTAAAATAATTAAAAACTTCCTTATAATTTTTTATAGTTAAAAAATTAACCGCTAAAAAACCCCACATGAATCGGTTTAATCGTTTAAAGAATAGCGGCTAAAGTTGCGATTAATTTCAATTTCAATAGGTATCTTAGTGGTTATGGCAAAGATTATATATTTTATAGATTGACTATGCTACTCACGGTTCTCTCGATAATTAGCGGAATCGGGCTAAACTCGGGCAAAGAGAAAAATGTATAAGCAAACCTATTTATAAAAAATGCCACCAAATAAATTGAGCGAAGGTTGAGCGAGATACTGTGGATAGAAACTCACTGGTTACGGTATCCAGCCTTGATTGAAACTATGATGAAATCTCGTGATGTTAAATACATAGATTCAAATTATGATTTTTTTTTTTTGCAAACTTATAATTATTTACTTTTTTGTTTACTAAAATGCCTAACATTTTTTATGTTAAGTGGTTTTTATTATTTATTATCTAGAACGTCTTGTTTGGGTTGGTTGTTTAAAATGATTAACTAGTTAATAGCAGTTAGTCAGTGAGTACTAGTTAACTACTGAATGATGTAGTTAATTTATTACTCGCATAAACATAGATAGTTGCAATTAATGTATGTATTAAAGTTTATTGAGCTTAATTTGAATATGCCCTATATGCAGTAGAGCACCTATGAAGTATGTGGAATGTGCAAAAGTGTAGTTTCTTCACCTCCCCAGGTAGAAAAATAATAGTCCCGCAAAAATTGGTCCTCTCAGATTAAAACAGGCCATTCACTCGCGCCTTTTGGCCCTAAAAATGGACTAAAATTAGTTCAAAGCTCCTTTGCGCTATAACTCTAAAAATGAAGTGGCTAGCATTTTTCTCATACACACCTGTGATGTATCAATGACGCTTCATGGTGACTTAAGTGGTTAAATTCAAAATTTGTGTTTAACCACTTAAATCACGTTGACTTTAACCACTTAAATCACCATGACGCGTCACTGATACGTCAAAAGTGGGTATAAGAAAAAGGCTAGCCACATTATTGCCTGTAGATATGCCCATTTACTACTTTTCTGTAAAACCATAAAAAGAGTTATGGCGCAAAGAAGCTTTTAAACAAATTTTAGTCCATTTTTAGGGATAAAAGCCGCGAGTGACAGGCCTGTTTTAATCAGAGAGGATTAATTTTGACCGGGATATTATTTTGTATGCCCAATCTACCGGAAAGTGCTTGGGGAGGTGAAAAATAACACATATGGGTGCAAAAACATTTTAAGTTTTGACATATTTCTGGCATTGCGCCTAAAAGATTTTAACCCTCTAGCTCTTCAACTTACGGGTCGTTTATGCGCCTTTTCGAAAAGGTACAGAAAGTCCCTTTAATTGAAGAGTTGTAGGGTTAAAATGTTCCACAAAAATATTTGTCTTGAAATTCTACTATAAGTCTCTGAAGTAGGGTTTGGGGTTCGGGAAATCCCGGGTGGGAATTCCCGGGAAATCCCGGGAAAAGTTTGACGGGAATTCCCGGGAAAATAATATATTTTTCCCGGGAAAACGGGAAATTTTAAAATATTAAAAATTGTTTTTGTTTCGAATAGGATTTTTTAATTTTAGTCATAAAAAACATTTTAAATACCAAAACAAAAATGTCATTGTTAAAATCTTTTAAAAGGGAATACATTTATTTGACACATAAATAAAATCTTTGCCAAGTAATTAGGAGCATTTCAATTTATAAAGATTTTTCGCATAACTTATTCAAAATTTAAGTAGTAAAACCTAAAAACTTGGTAAAATGTTTAAAAGAAATATGAAAAAATAGCTTTGTTTCTTACAAATAATCGCCCTTACTATCTAAATTTTTCAAATTTATAATTTAGGTAAAGTCGACTTTAGTTAAAATATTGGGTGGCAGTATACCTTGACTTGGTTTATTTTTGGAGCATTCTGATTGGTTAATTTATTTTTAACCAATCAAAATATTTGAAAATATAAATATTTTTGTAAGGTTTTTTTCATATACAAAATGAACAAAACCGTTTGATTAAAAATAAAGTCGACTTTAAATTTAAAATACTCCTTTATATTAAGGGTCAATAATTTTATAAGTAACGTTTTCATTAATAAATGTGAAAAGAAGAAACTAATGGTTAACGGTGGTATCTAAATAAATAATAAATTTGGTTCACAAAAAAAAAGAAAAAAAATTGATGGTCATGCAACTTCTCTTGAAGAAAACAACAACAAGAATAACGTTTCAGCTAAAATTAGCAAAGTACCCAAAGAAAAAAGTGTAAGCTGAATAGGCATTAAAGGTTTTATGGTAGGGCAAACACTTCCTGAAATGGTATCCAAATTAGCCGCAGTCAATCCGCATCATAACTAGATCTTCGTTCGAGAAAGTTTTTATAATAAAAACCTGGCATTGCAAAAAAGATGAAACCGTTGTAAAGAACATTATATTAAATTACTACAATCATGTAAAAGATATCATGATAAAACAAATATTGAGCAATATTTCTAACAATAGCAGATTTACTATATTCTTAGATGAATGGACAAGAATATCACAAAAGAGATATTTGAACATACATATGTATAAGGAAATAATTCATTTTATAACCTGGGGTTAGTTTATATATCAGGAAGATGTAATGCTGATGAAATAAGAAGAATTGTAGAAATAAGACTAGAAGAGTTTTATTTGTCTTTGGAAAATAACATTGTGGCCACCATATCTAATGGGCCAAGTGTGATGAAACGGTTTGTTTCCGACAGTCCAGTAGTGGGTGCTTTCTGTTGGAATCATGCAATTCATTTGGCAGAGTAATTTATATGAAATCAAATGTTCAACATTCTGATATTTTTACTTTGAATTCTCACTACACAGACTGAATTTGTACTGAAATAGTGTTTTTTTTTAACAAAAATTACTTATATAGGTGGTTTTCATTAACAATTTTGTTCAAAAATATTTCCCGGGATTCCCGGGAATCCCGGGAATCAAATTTTTTCATTCCCGTTTCCCGGGAAATAAAAAAGTCCGGGAAATCCCAAACCCTACTCTGAAGACATCGAAGTTGCAACATAAAGTTCAATGCCAGAAATAAGTCAAAACTTAAAATGTGTTTAAGGAATAATTTCTTACTTATTCAGAACTGGCACTCAAATGTCCCACAAAACTGGGTTTTAGGAGGAAACCATGTAAATTTTCCATTTTACGTATAGGATATCTATAGAGAACTTATTTAAACCACTACGAGGAACATTTCTGTTGAATATTTTTTTACCCTCCAACTCTTCAACTTACGGGCATTTTTGTCCCTTTGTAAAACGGGCCAAAAAAGTCCCTTTAATTGAAGAGTTAGAGGGTTAAATAGTTTCACAAAAATGTGCCTCGTAGTGTTTTACATAAGTTCGCTGAACACTTCCTATACCTAAAATGGTAGATTCACATGGTTTCCTAGTGCACATACATATGTAATAAATCTATAACTCATTGTCAGAATCAGTTTTAGACAATTTTGTCATGGAATGGACGAAATATTTAAAAAAGCTTATTTTGTTCTTAATCTACGCTAAATTTCCTATTATATGATGAGGAGTATACATATTTACAGATCTCCAAAATTTTTTTTAGTTTTGACACAAATTTTTATGTTTACTCTTCAGTCACAACAAAAGATAAAACCAACAAAACATAAAACAGGGATCCCGACGAGTTGCCAGGGATTTATTGTGTAGTGAAATGGATTTTCGATTAAAATAGTATAATTATTGTCGTAAAATTAAACAGATAATAGGGAAGCAAGGTAAAAAAATAACCAAAACGAGTAAAAAGGTTAAAGTCGGGCATGCCGACTATACAATACCCTACACCAGTCTGGTTAAAAGCCAACTAATGTTTGGATCCGAAATTCGAATGGATTAAAATGGGACTTGTGTCAAAATTTTCTATAATGTGAGTCAGTGAACCAAATTTCATTAAAATATCTTAATATTTGCGACCTGCAGTTTGTAACCAAGCCAATTTTGGGGGGACCCTTATATGGGCACTAGGTTTAAACATGGACCGGTGTTAACCAAAATCAATAGCCTTCGTCCTTGGGCTGATATAGGTCGGTATACCAAATTTCATCAAAATATCTTAATATTTGCGACCTGCAGTTTGTAACCAAGCCAATTTTGGGGGGACCCTTATATGGGCACTAGGTCTAAACATGGACCGATGTTCACAAAAATCAATAGGCTTCGTCCTTGGGCCAACGTAGGTCTGTGTACTAAAGTTCATCAAAATATCTTAATATTTGCGACCTGCAGCGTATAAACCATATAATTTCAGTAGAACCCTTATATGGGCACTAGGTCTAAACATGGACCGATGTTCACCAAAATCAATAGGCTGTGTTATTGGGCTAACATAGGTCTGTGTACCAAATTTCATCAAAATATCTTAATATTTGCGACCTGCAGTTTGTAACCAAGCCAATTTTGGGGGGACGCTTATATGGGCACTAGGTCTAAACATGGGCCGGTGTTAACCAAAATCAATAGACTTCGTCCTTGGGCTGATATAGGTCGGTATACCAAATTTCATCAAAATATCTTAATATTTGCGACCTGCAGTTTGTAACCAAGCCAATTTTGGGGGGACCCTTATATGGGCACTAGGTCTAAACATGGACCGATTTTAACCAAAATCAACAGGCGTCGTCCTTGGGACGACATAAGTCGGTGTACCAAGTTTTATCAAATAATCTTAATATTTGCGACCTGTAGAGTGCGCACAAGAATGCATGGACAGACAGACGGACGGACAGACGGACATCGTTAAATCGAAATAAAAAAAAATTCTGAGCCGATCGGTATACTACAAGTTGGGTCTAGGACCAATATTTTTTGGTGTTACAAACATCAGCACAAACTTATAATACCCTGACCACATAGTGGTGTAGGGTATAAATACTGAAAATAAGACCATTTTAAAGATTGAATAAAAATATTTACTTTTGTAACCCTGGGAACCCGACCCAGACTGACAAAATGTTGTGTTTGATGTTGTGTGTTTTGGGACTCCTATAATACATCCTCGTTGGTTAAAAGTTTGTATTAAGAAAATGTTTGTAAAACAACAGCTACACTCAAAATAAATCGTCTGTTGGCTGAACAGAAAAATGTGTTACCTTAACACCATTTATTCCTAAATTTAAGTAAAAAATTTGTAAAACTACAGTTTTATCTGTAATTATACTGAGTCGTAGAATTTATCCAAATTTAGGGTCTCGGGACCCTCCGAGGGCATATAAGAGCACTCCAGTAGAGCAAAAATTTTGTCCGTTTTGTTCTATCTCGCTTAGTTTTCAAGATATGGGCTATTTTATGAAGTGGAAAATTTTTATTAAAAATTTCCGAGGGTCCAAGGCCCCGCCAAGGTCCATTTTTGGATAGAGATACTCCCTTTTGCTAGCGCACTATACGGTTAGGGGTAGTCGAAATTTTCACCAATTTTGCTCTATCTCTCTTAGTTTCCGAGATATGGGCCATTTTAAAAAATCGAAATAGCGCCATCTTTAAAACTTCTGATACATTGGTGGCGCCATCTACCGGGTAATAGGTTAGGTTAGGTTGAATGGGAGCCCGCCAGAACGGCGAGTTCACTCGGAGGCCATAGGGCCCATTGTGATTCTCTTAGTTTTCCCCACATGGAAAGAAATACCACGACCCGAGAAATCTAGAACCATCCCGATCCCCTTAAAAAGTTCGCAAAACCAGACAGAGAAACATCGCGTAGACTGTCCAGGTCGTCGAAGAACCTGCACCCCAGATATCTGAGTCGCCGTTCCTTCAGTCCCGGACATTCACAAAGCAGATGATGCACTGTCTCCTCCTCCTCGTCCCCACAGCCCCTGCAGTAGTCCGCCTGGGCGTAACCCCAACGCGCAGCCATTCGGCCTATCGCGCAGTGTCCCGTTAGAACCCCTACAAGCATCCCAACCGTCCGCTTGCCAAATCCAAGAAGAATCTTTGTCCTCCCCGGATCTGGCAGTGGCCATAGGGTCCGAGATATCCTACAATTGGTCAAGGTTGTCCACCTTGCCCTCGTCTCCCTATCCGATATATCCCCTATCACACCGAATAGCTCCACCAGAGGAACCAGGACCTCCGTCTGTATAGGGTCCTCAACCGACTCAGAGCCATTCCTCGCACACTCGTCAGCCCGCTCGTTCCCCGCAATCCCAGCGTGTCAAGGGACCCACGCCAGCCTTACCGAGTGCCGACGAATACGGTCGAGGGATTCAATACAGTGCCGCACACACCCCGATCTGACAGCATCGGATTCCAGGGCTTTCAAAGCAGCAAGACTGTCCGCAAAGATGCTAATGGACGATGGATCCAAATCCCGTTCCATTATCATCCGTGCGGCCACGTCAATTGCATACACTTCCGCCTGGAACACGCTGCAATCACCCGAGAGTCGTATGGAGATTCGAAGGTCCAGTTCGCCGGAGTAAACTCCCGACCCTGTCCCCATGTCCGTCTTCGAACCGTCCGTGAACACTGAGATATCACCACTCCGAATAACGGAGTCGGCTGCCCAATCTTCCCTGGTCGGTACAATCACCTCAAAAGTCCTCTGGAAATTCGTGACCGGTACAATAGAGTCCGTTTCACGATCCAGTAGTGCACCACCAATCTCATGCAGAATGGTACTGTGCCCCCAAGTGCGTTGCCTCAGCTCCTGCATCTCCCTAAGTCTGAGAGCTGCCTTTGCCGCCGTGCCCCTGATATAAATATCCAGTGGTGGGATGCCAAGCATCACCTCCAAACTTGCCTGGGGTGTAGAACGAGCCGCCCCCGTAATACCCAGACAAGCCAGTCGTTGCACCTTTGCGAGAGTGGAGAGATATGAACCCGTGTCCACCGCCCTCCACCACACCAGTGCCCCGTAGGTCAAGATTGGTCTGATAATCGCCGCATACATCCAGTGAATGATATACGGCTGTAGACCCCATCTCTTCCCAAAGGTCCTCCTACAGGTGTAAAAAGCACACAAGGCTTTTCTCATTCTCTCCTCGGTATTCCTCTTCCAGGAAAGTTTAGAGTCAAGAATGACACCCAGATACTTTGCCTCCCCCGAGAGTTGAAGAGTGATTCCGGGTAATAACAGTAACATGAAAATATTATATTTAACAATAAATTTTGTAAAAATTAACGAATGCGTTCTTAAAAATTTGTTTTAAATAATTTTGAAAATTAACACTCAAAATAAGTTAAATTACAGAGGATTTTTAGTGGGTTATTTTGTAAAACGCAACGCCTTAGTATTGTGTTAAATGAAGATAACTAAAATCTTTGCTTAAATCAGTTTCAACTAAAAATTTGTTAAAAATTAGTGAACTTTATTTGAAACCGGTTTGACAGATTTTTCTACTGACGTATTATTTTAGGTGTATGTAACACTAATCACCTGATGGATAAATTCATGAACCAAAGCAACATGTGCTAGTTGGGGGGAAAAGAACATATTGCTTCCAAGTAAAATTCCATATAAAAAGAAACTGTTGTATAATATAAATTAGAACCTTTTTACTGGGCTGTCATTTTTATGGGTCACTTTAGTCCTTATTTCAATAAATGTCAAAAAAGTTCCATAAAACGGGCGTTTTAAGAGTTGAATTATTTTACGAATATCTTGTCCATAAAATTTTAAAGACAAAAAACGTATTCAGTAGATGTAAAATCCCGAAAACCTGAATTTTAACTATTCACTTGTAGTTTTGTAAAATAAAAAATTTACTTCTGTGGACACAGAATTAAGCTCGGAAGAAGTTTTAGACTGTGTTTGCAAGTCTTATTATTGTGTTGCCAAAAAAAAAAACAAAATTTTAAACGACCATGTAACTCGACTCTGCACCAAACCTTTAAGAAGTTTTACTATATTACCTAATACGCCACAGAAATCAATCACGCCCGGAAAAAGTGTTTCACAGTGTTTCAAAACTAACAGTTTTATAAATGATATTTTTAAAATAAAAGAAAATGAAAATTTGTTACAGTTGTTTTCCATCTCATTGCTGAAATAGTAACCTGATAATCCATTTTTTTAATTAATATAAAAAATTCTTTAATTTTATCTCTCTAAATGAAATTTAAAATTAAATTTGTATTTTTATTCCCACGCTTTCAAAATAATAATTCCTTTTTATTTTACTCTTTTTTAACATTATCAACGCCACAGCAGGGAAAATCTTTCGCTGTAGGCACTGTTTAAAATAACACCGTTTTTTTTTTCAACGAACTTCAAAATCCCAGTGTGAGTGAATGCACTGAACAAAACATATTAAACAGCGTGAACCATAAGAATATAATTTTTTTTTAAATCTTTATTAAAAAAATTATGTAACATTGTGCATCCAATGCAACAAGTTGTTTATACCCTTAAAAATAGGAAAACAATTAATAAGTTGAAACACATAAAGAAAATAATAGATTCGCAATTGAAAGCAGATTTGTTGCTAAAAGAAAATTTATATATTTTAATAACAATTCGGAAAAAACTTCTTAAAAATAGGTTTGATCTTGTATCATTTTGTGATATACGAGTAATAATTTTTTTTCTCTCAGTGTACTTAACAGCATAGACGTAATTTAATATGTTTTAAAACCAAAAGAAATAAATATAAAATAATATTTTAGAATTAACAAAAAAAAAAGTAAAACTTCCTAAGAGTACGTTAAGAAAAAAGAATATGCAAAAAATAAACAAACTATCTTAAAGTTATAGTGATTTTTATAAAAGAGCTTATCTCAAAAAATCTACGAGATTTTGTGGTTGTATGCCTACTATATACAAACCAGACAATTTTTATGTTTTTTTTTTCTTCTAGATTTCGAGACTTGAGGTTTGCAACTCTTAATTTTTTTATACCCTACACCACTCTGGAACAGTGTATACAGAGTTTGTGCTGATGTTTGTAACTACACCCAAAAATCAGATTCGGTGCTGACAACCGCATTTGTAGCCAATCGAATGGTTCGGTTGTGGTATCCGAGTTTTTCAGTTGTGACAACAGAAAAACAATTGAAATAACCCTTTGAGGACCATACATTTTCTGTCGAAGCGATTTTGAAAATTTTGCGATTTTCATAATCTCTGACCTAATAATAGTTATGCCAAGAAAAATTGGCTCCGTAGAACCCCTCCTTACCCGATTTTTATTATTATTTTATTTTCGTGATCTGGAACTAAATTATGGATACGTTACAAAAACTTGACTTAATAGACCCCTTGCTTGCCCTTCATTTCGCTTGTCAATGTTTGTGCTTTTTACCCCTTAAATGAAGAATTCTAAATAACCAACTTCGAGGGCTCGCAATGGGAAAGCGGGACTAGGTAGGGATTTACTGCCTACTACATTTTTGTTCCCCCATTTCTCCTTTACAAATCAGCTTTGGAAATATTTACTCTATCTTTTGTCTGGACAATTACAAATGCGAAAAACCCTTGGGCAAGCATACTTGCCTATGGTCATCAAAGGGTTAAAAATAATTCGGTAGTCGCAACCGAAAAATTCGTTTAATGCAACTGAATCATTCAATTGACAACATAGACCGATCGACTCAGAGTAAGTGGCTGACTAGTTTCAGCGATGTCCGTTAGTCCGTCTGTCCATGTATTCTTGCCTTTCAAGTCGCTATTCTGAAGATTTATTTAGATACCACTACACTGCTAGATTTGTCGACTTGTATTATTTTGTAGTATTTTGGAAGATGACAAAGCAAACTGTGATAATATTTTTTATGAGTGTTTTTTCTTTGATATTATTAACGTTTCTAGGCGAAAACAAGAAATCCTCGATGAGTTTAAACAAAGAAATATTTCCTGAAATTCTAAAGTCATCCACTGATGATTTCCTTCAGATTGCACTGTGGGCCAGGATCGCCGTTTTTTGGCCAAAAGTACAATTCAGGTAAAGGGAAAATACGTTTATATATTCAAAATCTAGGATTGTTGAATATGTTGTGAGTGAAATATTGTTCAAAGTCAAAGTTTTTTAATTTTGTGACATTTTTTATTTTATAATGACACAATAAAAAAGTCAAAAATAAACAATAATTGGTTCCAAAAACAATCTCAAACTATAAAACTGAAACTAGTTATCAAAAAAAAAAAATAGAAACCTGTTAAGTATTTACGAAAAAAGTAACAAAATTATTAATTTTACCTGAAAAATATGGGTTTTTTTGAAAATCCTAAATTTAAAAAAAAAGCTACAAAATGTTCCAAGAGATATTTGAAAAACTTGAATGCGTTGTGTTCCCTAAGATGTCTTCTACTTAGGTTTTTGCGACCGTTCATAAACTTTCGAGATTTTGCCCATTAACTGAAAAAGTACCTTCAGATCTCGCTGATTTCCAGCATTCCAGAGTTTTAGTAAAAACTAAAAAAAAGCACAAAAAATTACCTTAAATGTAGGTTCTGGTTTTCTCCCACAGACTAACCCCCTAAAGTCCAGGTTTGTGGGACATTTGAGTGCCAATTCTGAATAAGTACGAAATTAACACTTAAACACATTTTAAGTTTTGATTTATTTCTGGCTTTGAATCTAAATTTTCAACATTAATGTCTTTAGAGACTTATAGTAGAATTTCATGAAAAATATTTTTGCAGAACATTTTAACCCTCTAACTCTTCAACTTATGGGTCTTTATTGACACTTTTAAAAAAGGGCCAAAAAAAGGCCCTTTAATTGCAGAGTTAGAGGGTTAAAATGTTCTACAAAAATGCCCCTCGTAGTGTTTTACATAAGTTCGCTGAACATATCCTATACCTAAAATGGAAGATTCACATGGTTTCCTATGCCGATTCACAATAAACATTTTCAAAAGAGGGGAAATTTTAACCCCCCAAAAACATTGGCCAGACGAAAACTTTTAAAACGCCGATGCACTTATATTTTTCTTTAGTCCCTCTGCGTGAATCCGTTGCCATCAGAACCTTCTTTTTTTTTATACAGTGTAATTTATTTTCCAACACATAACAAATTTGGATCCGCCATGTTGAATTTTTTAAATTTGATTTCAGATTCGTAATCTGCTACCCAAAAACTTCCCCTGGTGGAAATTTGAAGTAAATCAGACGACATAAGAAATTTAATGAAAAAATTTTTTGTCGCCATATTGGATCCGCCACTTTGAATTTCAGAATTTTAATTTCAGATTTTTAATCAGCGGATCCTAGACCTATATAATTGATCATTTTAAGTCCAATATATTAAAAACTAAAAATTAATAGCCGCCATATTGGATCCGTCATTTTGAATTTTATATTTTTTATTTCAGATTCGTGATCAGCAATAACCAGACACCCCTTGAGCATTCATTTATCCGATTTAAAAAAAAAGAACAAAATAAAACGAGTAAAAAGGTTAAAGTCGGGCATGCCGACTATACAATACCCTACACCAGTCTGGTGTATTGTTTGGATCCGAAATTCGAATGGGTTAAAATGGGGCTTATGTCAAAATTTTCTATAATGTGAGTCAGCGCACCAAATTTCATTAAAATATCTTAATATTTGCGACCTGCAGTTTGTAACCAAGCCAATTTTGGGGGGACCCTTATATGGGCACTAGTTCTAAACATGGACCGATGTTCACCAAAATCAATAGGCTTCGTCCTTGGGCCAACATAGGTCTATGTACCAAATTTCATCAAAATATCTTAATATTTGCGACCTGCAGCGTATAAACAGTATAATTTTGGTAGGACCCTTATATGGGCACTAGGTCTAAACATGGACCGATGTTCACCAAAATCAATAGGCTGCGTTATTGGGCCAATATAGGTCTGTGTACCAAATTTCATCAAAATATCTTAATATTTACGACCTGCAGCGTATTAAAAGTATAATTTTGGTAGGACCCTTATATGGGCACTAGGTCTAAACATGGACCGATGTTCACCAAAATCAATAGGCTGCGTTATTGGGCTAACATAGGTCTATGTACCAAATTTCATCAAAATATCTTAATATTTGCGACCTGCAGCGTATAAACAGTATAATTTTGGTAGGACCCTTATATGGGCACTAGGTCTAAACATGGACCGATGTTCACCAAAATCAAACTTGTTCGTCCTTGGGCCAACATAGGTCTGCGTACCAAATTTCATCAAAATATCTTAATAGTTGCGACCTGTAGAGTGCGCACAAGATTGCATGGACAGACAGACGGACGGACGGACAGACGGACATCGTTAAGGTGGGTCTACGACCAATATTTTTTGGTGTTACAAACATCAGCACAAACTTATAATACCCTGACCACATAGTGGTGTAGGGTATAAATACATTAAAAAAAGGCATGTTTCATAATTTAATTTTTTGAATAAAATCTATTTCATTGACCCCGTACCCTCCTTTAAAAATTCTTTTGATTTGAGCAGGATGGACCGTTAATTCATTTGAAACGGTACAACTTTTCCTAGAAAGATGAAATTTTGGCGTGTAAAGTTTCAAAACTAGCCCAAAAATTAAAAACAAAAACAAACTGAAAAATTTACGATCGCCGTCGGTGATTTATCTCGAAAGCTGTGGAGACGAAATTTACGCAATGTACCAACTCGAAAACTGGATTATCGGACCCAACAGAAATATAGCCAACCAAGATCCACTTCAAATATTTCACTGCACTGTAAATTAAAATTCGCTTCCCGGAATATTACGAAAATCGTAAGTAATGTGGTATAGGGTTTCATATAGTCGGCATGCCCGACTTTAATTTTTTTTACTTATTCTTTTAAATTTATATATTGTTGTTGTTACTGAACGTGTTGTGTTTGTCGGTCAAAATACAAAAACCCAAATAGAAACGAGTAAGAAAAATCAGTTTATTTACTGGTTTATTTTTCCAAGAATTGTTGGCGGCGGCATCAAGTTATGAACCCAAACATTTTAAACAACACAACATCAAGTCAGTAAACAGCCAACATGCACAACAAATACTGGCTGATAACACAGTGTAACAAGAAATTGCATATACAATTAGCGTTTTTTTTTTAATCACCTGGATTTAGAATTTTTCATATAAAAAGTGGATTAATTAAATCCAAAAAAAAGCTGGATTTAATAAATCCACAATAAAAGCACAAATATATGAAATAGCCTATTAATTTAATGTCAGAAAAAAATACGAATAAAAATTAAAAGAGAAACGAAAAAAATTTAAAAACTAACAAATAAAAGGTTTTTATTAAATTTTTTTATGAAATATGTTTAGAAAAAAAAACTACACCTCACCAAATACATATTTTCCATCTTGGACATGGAGAAATAGCTGAAATAGAAAGGGAAATTTTTCACTCTACAGTAAGTAATTTAATTAAATCCAATTAGTGAATATTAAATATTGCAATGGAATTTTTGAATTGTGTCAAAATATAAATTGAAGTGATAAAGCTGAAAAGGCAGACTGGTTATCGCTGTTTTATATAACATATAATTAAGAATTAAAAGTTAAAGTAAAATCCTTCATCATCGAATTCGGTATTAAAAATTAGGGTGAAAGAAGTGTCGGACAGAAAATTCTTTTTAAAATAGGGAGAATCTAACCCCATCTGTTGAGCACTTTTAGAACTATTTTTTGGATTTATTAAATCCAAGTGATTAGAAAAAGCGGCTAATGATTCTAATGAGAGTTAAAATAATATCAACAGCTACACAAAACCTTCAAAGGGTTTTGCAAATTCAACTCGGATTTATATTTAATGGCCTCTTGAAATATCTGTCTGTTTTAAAGCATTAGTATTCACATTTTTACTCAATGTCTGTCGGTTTTATTGGCACTCACGGCGCGATGATGTAAAATAATTTGTTAACTTTTGCCAGCAACTTTTAATAGCAAACTATATAGGTAAAAGTTAATAAATTCTATATAAGCTTATTCTGAAAAATCCTTTGGGCAGTTTGTTATAGCAATAATGAACTTTTCGCATTGTAACCATTGGGCCTGACTGTGATGACCCAAAGTTTGTTGCACAGTGTAATATAGATGCAGCAAGATATAGAAGGAAAATTGAACAACACAAAGAAGCCTGCCTATGCAATCAACAGCAGAATACTTTTTTTTTTTTTTTTGAAGAGAAAGATGAAGTCGTTTTTGTTTTCGTTACTGATTCTGGTGACTTCTTAGAGACAAAATAATAAATGTATGATAACATTGGGCGACATAAGAGATACCCTTCGAAAAAATAAATAAAGCAAGTAATTTAATAAACTGTTAACTCTAGGTTAACTGTTTTATTATAATTTTTATTTATAAATTTTGTTTTTCGTTATTTCTTTATCCATTGTTGACAACTTCAGGAAAATAGCAAAACGAGTAATAATATATTAATGATAATGATCTTTGAATATTGTTACTCTGTTTTCTTTTATCCTGAAGACGTCATCCAATAGATAAAGAAATATCGAAAATCAAAATAAATAAATAAAGTTTATTACACTCTCAAAACAATTCCGTTGTGACAACCGAATTATTTCCAACTGAATTGGCTCGGTTGCTGCAACCTCGTAATTTGGTTGCCCCAACCGTATTCAATTGTGTCAACCGATAATTCGGATGTCGTAACCGAATTGAAATTGAATTCGGTTGCCACAACTGAATTCGGTTACTGCAACCGAATTACGAGGTTGCGGCAACCGAATTAGTCGGTTGGCAAAAAATTCCGTTGCCACAACGGAATTGTTCTGAGGTGTATTAGCAACTTATTGAATTAAATTTACAGCAAAAAAGTTCGAAAAAATGTATACTTAAATTTAAAACAAGTAATGTAAAATTACGCTTTCTATTTCTTATACTGCCGTAAAAATGTTCTCAAGTAAAATAATGTAGTGCCATTAGAATTCAGCAAATAAAATCATCGAATTATGCCTGTTTTTGTTTCTAATGAAACAAATAACTCATTATATTAAAAACCATGTCGCAAAATGGAGAGTGTAGGGTACTCAAAAAATATGGTTTGTACTTATTGTATGTGCTCATATAAACATGTTTGTTGTTAAAGCAGTTGAAATGGGGGAAAATATCACTGAAAATAAATAAAAAATTCAGGTTCTTGAGCAATGCGTTGATTTTTTTGTGTGGTCATGCCTTAAAGCCGTAAAAAATAAGAGAAAAAAAAGATGTAAAAAGAAACCGATGTTCCATAAGGTAGTTGAAGTTGGTTGGTTGGTTTGCTGTTGCTGCAACCAGAACAGCGTAAACTAATCATTAAAATATAGTAGTAAAAGTAAATGAACAATGAACAAATCAAGCATCCAGACAAATAGCTAAACTCCAACCACCACCATACAGGTAAAGTAAATAGTACAGACAAACTCTCGAATGTAGCTACAAACAGACAATTAAACAATAAAATTCTAGGAATTATCATTTTAAGAAAAAATATAGAAAAACTAAAACAAGTAATGACTAGAAATTTATCAAAGTATTAAAAAAGACAAGATTAATAATATAAATATAAACAATTAATCTCTTAATATCAATATTTAAATAAAAATATGTACTCGTACAATACGTTATGTTGGTTGTACTTCTGGCAAAACAAAAGATTTAAGCAACAAACTTGATCTTTACATAAAATCTATATTTTCTTGGTTTAATGGCCAGTTTTAAAGTTAAGCCCTAAAAAGGAACTTTATTTTTTAAATTTTACTTAATTTTGTTTGAAAATTTCTTAAATTATATGTAAGACTAAAAATATTCTTAGCTCTGACTATAAAATTGGCACTAAATATTTCACAAAAAAAAAATAAATAAATAAATAAAAACTGAAAGTTATTAATTTTGAATTGTCGTTTTTTGCATTTTTTTTTGTTTATTAGGTATTTCAAATCAAACCAAACGATTATGTCAATCACTGTCATTATATAATTTTTTTTTTTTTGAATTTTGTTGCTTCATATTTAAATCTTTTGATCGATTGAAGACTTGCTGATTTTGTGTATGCAAATCAGATTTATAGTTACACCCTTTTGTTGGCTGATTTTATATTAACAATTTAATGTTATTATAAAGAAATGTTTGCGATTTTATTTTAATTTTATACAATTTGTATTTTGGAGAATAGAAAAGCTAAGAGAAAGCGAGAGTTGTTTAATATTAATAGCTTTACTTTGTTTTGGGGTTTTTTTTTGTGGTATCCTAAATCTATACAATAACTATTCTTGGTTGAACTTAAGTGAATATTTAAACAAACAAAAATTTTAATGCTTTTTTGTGGCTATATATGAATATTTAAATTTAAAGAAAATATGTGTGAATACAAAATTATTAAACAAAAATTTTTATAAACGGTAACACTTTAATTTGTTTGTATGAAAAACAATTAGGGCTTTTGAAAAATACTGTTAAATTTTGCTACAAAAAAATCTTAAGAATTATGAAATGTTTTTTTTTTACAATGAGTGTTATTTTTGTTCGGTTTTAAGATCAAATTCCAAATAGAATTCACAACGTATTTTACAACAAATAGAGAAAAAAATTTGCTAGAACCAATGGTTGACAATTAATGCATTTTCAAGTGTTACCAAGCACTATCATCAGATTGTCGTTATGGAGTTCTCTCTAGGTTATAATGTAGATTTTAGTTTTTGTATACACTCACAATATTTAATCGTTAAAAACAACCTAAAATACATATTAAATTAATTGAAAACACAATTAAAAAAGGACTACTAATTTTTCATTACATTCAAACCATTTTGCTATCTATTTTCAAATATTGTTTAAACAATCCATAAAAGAAATAAAAATAATTGAAAAGTCTGTTAAAACCGTCTTCAATTTTTAACTAAGAAAACCTTATAAAAAAACGATTTTGTGGTTTGTTTTTTCATATTTGAAAATTTTTTTGTTTTTTTTTTTGAATTTTCAAAACAGTACACATACAACACACACGTTCATGTTTTTATTGGCTATGTTTGTGTGTATGAGTAAAGAATTTCTTGTAATTTGGATTGAAATAATTTTGTATATAAACAAACTATTTTAATAAAAAAGAAAACCGAAAATATTCGAATTTTTTGTTTTAAAACAGAAAACAACGAAATTATTTAAATATTTTTTTCTACAAATAGAAAACTAAAAAAAGAACATTCGACTGAAAATATCAACTCCTACAGACGATGGGTATTTTTTTGTAGTTTGTTTTTTATTGACTTATACAAAAAGTTAAACAATATGTTTCTATGTATTTTAATCGATTCTTCAATTGAAAATAAACCTTACCTATTACTTTTCAAATAAACCTCAATCGGTTATAGAAAATATATTGTGAGTGCAGTTTTTCAACGTATTCCGGCTTTCTACTATCAAAATTGTTCGAGAGTCCGTAAAAATTTAGTTAAAACTACTAAAAATTAGTTGAAAATGATGCTGCAGATTATTTTCGCTATATATTAGTAATATAGGAACAGCAAAAATAAAACTGTTAAATATACAGAATTTTAGTTATATTTGAGCTAAATTTTTGTAAACGGAAAATAGCAAATTAACCTGCTAAAATCAGCAAAAAATTTTGCTAAATAGTTAGTAGCCTAAAAAATCACCAAAAATTTAAAAATTTATAAGTTTATTTTTGTCGATTTTTTTTAAATGCAAATAAAAATCGAACATTTTGAAAGCAGCAGTTTACAATTTTTTAGCAAATATTTCTGCTGATTTTAGCAGAATAGACTGCTATTTGCATTCAACTAAATAGCAAAAATTTTGTAGATTTATCAGTTTATTTTTGCTATTTTTAGTCTACAAATATTTAGCAAAATTTTCTACAGATTTTACAGTACAATTTGCTATTTTTAATTAACTAAAAGTTAGCCTAAATATAACTGAAATTCTGCAAATTTAACAGTTTTAATTTTTCTGTTCTCATTTTACTAGTATTTAGTAAAAGAATCTGCTAATTTTAGCAGTTTTTTCTGCAGCATCATTTTTAACTAATTTTTAGTAACTTTTTCTGCTATTTTTAAAGATTTATTTCTATGAGTGTAGGCATGCCGCACAGGCACAGCTATAATACCATTTTTCACAAATAGTGCCTGCACACATCCAATGAAGCTGTCAGCAGCAAAATCTTTTTTCCCCATATATTTTATTGTATTTATATGAAGAGCAAACTACTGCCAAGATGCAGGTAGCTAAAATTGTTGCTGCTGGTCCAGAAAAATTTCTATTCCATTTTTTAGTGCTGGCATCAATGATTTAAGCTGCCTGCAGCTTGACTGTAGTTTGCTCTTCACATAAAAGTATATGGGGAAAAAATGATTTTGCTGCTGGCAGCAGCTCCATTTGTTGTATTCAGGCACATAGGTAGCATTTTTTTTTCGTTAAGCTTTGCCAACAACCAACCCGTTTGGAAAGCAACCAGCAAAAAATTGGACTAAAATTTTGCAGTTTGAACAGTTTTTTTTTTATTTAGCTAATATTTAGCAAACAGATTCCGCTGATTTCAGCAGTTTTTTCTGCAAGGAAATTTTTAATTCATTTTGAGTAAATCCTTATGCTATTTTTGCCGATTTATTTCTATGAGTGTACCAGCAAATATGTTTCCAGCAGGACAATTTTCTTCCAGAGTATGATAAATCGATGTTTTTCTCTCGAGGGGACCAATGTTTTGATTTAAGGACCATTGACCACAAGAATACCGTTCTAGTATTTACCCACCAGATCTCAGTTGCTACAACCCTAATGTACCATCTAATGTCAGAAAATTAAAGCTCGCAAAAAATCATTAAACTTTTGCTAAGGAAGTTTTTCGATAAATCCAGCAGAATTTTTTTTTTTTTTTTTGCCAAACGTAGGGGTCGAATTTTTAATTTTTTTTCATTTGATTTTTCCTTTATAGCAAAAAAAATCGATTTATCATTCTTTAAATCCGACTTTAAATGCCGAAGCTAAAACGAAAAATGTAAAATGGCGACCCCTACGTTCGCCAAAAAAAAAAATTTCTTTAGGCAAGAATGAACTCCGGATGGACTTCAACAGATTATTTTTCATAATTTGTTTTTTATTGTCTATGTTTATGACGATAAAAATAAATTTGGGAAAACAATGTCGTTGAAGTTTTTGAGTTGAAATTTAAAGTATTGATTTAAAAATTCAATTACAAATTTAATTGAGTCAATAAAAAAATTTACCAAACACAAATTCCATTCAAAAAATTGTTTAATTATGAACTTTTGTAATATATTTTTTAATGTGTGTACTTACAAAGATATTGTAATAGTTGTGGTGAAATTGAACTTACCTAAAACGAAAGAAGAAGAAATTTATAATTAGTAAAAAATAACAATAAAAGTAAATTAAAATAAATATTATATTTTTGTTACAATTTTGTTAAAAAAAAAGGGTTTAGAAACATCTTAAGGGGTCTTTAGCAACAAAATAATCTGAAGTTTGAGTTAACTGGTAGTTATAGATGGGTGAAACCATATCAACTCAACAGACCATTTACATTTACTATCTTCGATTTGAATGAAATCCCCCATAACTGTTGTTCAGTATAAGAGCTCAACAATGCATAAATTTTGTCACGAAAATTGGAAAAAAAACATTAAAATTGGACGAACCACTAAACTTTTTAACCTTAAACCTACTAAATTAAAATAGATAAAATGCATATTAATTACAATATTAATTGCAGCTGTCTATATGACGTTAAAACAACACTGTACTGAAATACATTATGAAATTTGCCCTGCGGCAACACGTCTCCAATATATACGCAAGCTGCCTAATCTTGAACGTAAAAACCATACGTTAGTTTGGCAAAATTTGTAAAAAAGGAGACACTGAGGAGATTGGAAGATAAACAGAAATCTAAAAGTAGAATGGTTGTATGTGTCTGTGTTGGATAACTTCTGAGTAAAAGACAATAACAGAAAGCTGAATAGGAAAGAAAACTATGAATTAGTTAAATTGCATTCAAGGCCTTACTTGGGTGAGATGGCTAAGCGGTTGCATCTACATTTGTAATGTAGGATTAGGCACAGGTTCGATTCCTACAGCCAACGGGTTGTTGAAAAATTATCATATAGAGACAATCTGACAATAAAAAAATATAAACAATAATACAATTTAATGGAAAATCACTGATGACGTCTGTCCATAGAAAAAGGCAGAAACTAGATCTAGTCTGATTTTCAATTTAATGTGTTTATAAAGGCACATCTACACGGGATAGAAATCTCGTAGAGTTTGCGTTAAATTTGTCATCTCTAATATTGTTGGCACTAATTTTTATCGTAAAAGTACCATCTCTAGTTGTCAAGAATTTGTTTTTATTGAAATTTTTGTAGTTTAAAGAATAATTTTTTTCTCTAAATACCAAAAAGTGCATTTAATCAACTGAAGTGTTCAATAATGTTACAATTTTTGTAAATCGGACTAGTGGTTCTCGAGTTATGTCAAAAAAAAGACCACCAAAGGTCAAATCGATATATCTCGATTCCTAGAGGTGACCCAGCGAAACGCCGGGACACGTATAACTTCTTTTTTATCGATATAACTTTCCCCGGTAGTTTGAACCCTTCCCGATCACTGACCCCTACCATTTGTCTCACAGTGTAATTAATAAGAAGTTTATTTTCAATAAGTCTAGTTTTGCAATATTGTGTTTAAATTGTGGTACATTTGTTTACATTGAATTGAAAAAAGAGAAATTCTTTTCCAATCCAGTCTAAACAACAATAAAAATCTGTCAGCACATGTTGTACAATTTTGATCACAATTAATTGTTGTTTGTAAGCCAGTATTTATTAGACTGGCCAAGAAAAAAAACAAAAACAAATATATTGCAAATATATAACAGTTAATTACAATTAATCACTATGTTCGTTTACTCGAATTTCTTATTACTTTTACCACAATTCGAAAGTTTTGTTTACTTTTTGTATTGAATTTTTCCAGCTGTAGTAACTTGTAGTAAGTAAACGAACAAGCTTAATATCATTTCATCTGTCGCATTCATAAGATATGACATATTAATTGCCATATTAAAGTTGTAAATACTTTTATCGTTTAGTTACAAAAATTAAGTTAAAAAATTTTCATATCTAATAAATTCGGAATAAAAATTAGGTCAATTTGGCATCTTGTTTACTTAGCATACTTAGTCACTAATTTTGATTTAACCTAAATAAAAATACAAACTACTTGTTCACCACACGTCAAAATAATAAAAATTCCCTTGTATGTTGGAAGATTTTCGTTTTTGCTTAAAACCCGTTTTTGTATAAAATTTCGCATTTATTATAAAATTTTGTTGGATTTTTTAAATTTTAAATAAATAATATTTTCTACACATGTCGCTTTTTTGTTGTTTTTGCTAAGAAGATGTCTTGAGTATGTCACTTAAAACGAAAAAAAAAACTTGTATAAAAAGTTTAATGGCCTCTAGGTAAATTAAGGCACGGCCTGGTACTAAATGTTATTGGCAAAAGAAAAAAAACAAGAACGTTTATAAAAAATGTGTAATGTATTAAGGATAAGGTTAGAAAGAAGAAGAACGTAAATATTTCAAGGAAAGACCACACAGTTCTAAATAAAGATCTAGACAGGCTAGTAAGAGTTTTACAAGTCATAATAACTTTTTTAAAGACGATGATTCACAAGTCTTACAAGGAAAGTCCTCCAAATAGAAACTTCTGATTTTAACACTCTAAGAGATTAATCATAACTGAGTCGACAACGACAACGACATGTGCTTTTCAATATAATTTTGTATGGGGAGCAAAATGTCGCCATGTCGTCCGGCGATTTGTCGTCGTAATAGAATCTATTCTATTCTCTTGACGACACACTAACACACACTTAAAATATTTGTCAAAATGTTGCCATATTTTTAACTAATTAAGGGAACAGAGTTGAAGAAATTCGTATTAAAGTAGCAAAAATTCGTACTTTGTTCACAAAAAATTTATTTTTTTGACAGAAGAAATATAATATAACAAGCAAAATTAAATACAAAAATATGTAAAACAACAAGAATTAATGCAAAAGCAATTGAATTGGTGAAGACCAGTAGCGAAACAAATATAAACATATTCTTGTTTTGCTTTCATTTTTTTCTAAACGTCAACAAATGTCGACGGTCGATTGTCGCTGAATTTAATTTAATCGCGACGACTTTTGCTGTCGTCGGTCGACAATCGACACAGTTGTGATTAACCTCTAATGCAAGCATTTTTTTATCAATGAAGTTAAAAGTGTGTGTTTGACACAATAAATAACACTATGATATAAACTTGAGGTCATGCTGTGGGGTGTTAACTAAGACTTAGCTCAACTATAACTAAAATTCTCTATATTTAACAGTTTTATTTTTGTTGTAATATTTAGCAAAAATAATTTTCAATTTTCAACAGTTTTTTCAGCAAGATCATTTTCAACAAATTTTTAGTAGTTTTAACTAAAATGGTCAACATTTTAAAGCAACAAATAAAATCTAATATGACGATATGACGATTAGATATAAAATAGGCTAAACTGCTGTTCATGTGGTTTCGTCAAAAAAAAATATAAAAAAGATAGACCCCCTCTGGAATTAAAAAAAAAAAAAAAAACGAAATTAATTTTGGCAGGGGCTCGGCCCCGGTAGGCTCGTGGGGGGCAAAAAACGGCGGCACATAGTAACATGTAAGTATGTGTACTCAAATTAAAGGAAATTGTCTCACGATTTCAATAATGTTATTTTATTTTAATCCATAAAACATAGCCCTAAAGAGGGGGGACTGAAATGGTGTCCCTTAAGAGGGGGGACTGAAAATTATAAATTTTTTTTGTATGGTAAAATGGTACTCAAATGATAGAAAATGTCCCCCACGACTTCAAAAACTATTTTTTTTTCAATAATCGATAAACGCATTAAAAATTTAGTAGTCATTTAGGTACATGGAAAAATCGAGCGATTTTTACAAAAAAAAATTTCCCCTGCGGCGCAATAACAGTATATCACTTCTGAAATTGCATTTTCCAACAAAAAGTTTCATTTTTATATCATCTAAAAAGTTTGGGTATACCTAACATTAAAAAAAAAAGAAAATAAAATTTTTTAATAAAATAACGAAAAATCGCGCGATTTTTACAAAAAATATTTTGCCTGTGGCGCAATTCAACTATATCAGTTCTGAAATTGCATTCCTCATCAATAAAAAGTTTACTCCTTTTGTCATTTCCACTTCCAACTGCCTTTTGTGTTCCAAATTTTCAAAATAAGCAACAAAAATGCACATTTATAGGGTTTTTTCCAAAACTAAAATAATCTGATTATAGACTTTTTTAATTTTTCGAAGGTCTAAAATTTAACAAAATGCCTCTAATTCGATTCACGTGCAACGGATTAGTAAAAAAAAACCTCATTTTTGAAAGCGTGAAAAAATTTCCTTTCATTTGAGTACCATTTTCGTTCATATTAATATTTTACTTTTTTCGACCACCCCTATTGGTCGAAAAATGGCTCTAGTTAGGGCTACGTTTTATGGATATAAAAAAAATAACATTTTTGGAATCGTGAGACAATTTCCTTTAATGTGAGTACCCACACTTACATGTTACTATGTCCCCCCGTTGTTTGCCACCCAGGGCCGAGCGCCACCCAAAATTAATTTCAGTTTTTTTCTTTTTTAATTCCAGAGGAGCCGAAACCCCATAAACTGCAGATTTGCCTATAAAATATATAAAAATACAGAAAGTTTAATTTTTTAACGCAAAAATTTAAATAATTTAACTAAAATGTTTACAGACTTTTTTCTATTACTGTAGCGCTATCTCAACATGTTCACCTAGCGGTAGGTAATCACCAACCCAGCAAAAAAAAAAATTAAAAGTAATGCTTTAAAAAATACTTTGTTCACTGCATCACAAATATCGGTTAGTGTATTTTTACTGCTTTTTTAGGAGTAATTCTGAACAACTTCAAAAACTCAATTCTTTCATTGCTTCCAAAATATCCGTTACTATATTTTTTCAGCGTTTTTAGAATTACTTCTGAACAACTTCCAAAAAATCACTTAAGTATTGCTTCTAAAGCACAATTGCTCTAAAAGTGATTTTTGTATCATTTGGTATTTTCAAACAGATGATCGCGGGTACGATTCCCGGCGGGACCAATATTTTTTTACTTGTTTTTTTGAATGTTTTTTATTTTATTAATTTTCTATTACAATAATATTTATAATTAATTTGTTTAACATTTTTTAATTTTTCAATTTTTAAAAATATATATACATCAAAAAATTATGAGAAATTGCTTTTTATGCGCCTGTGAAAATAGTGCTGAAAACAATATTGAATTGGAGTGCACCTTTTACACTTGTTTAATAAGTACTTTTATTGATGAAAATAAAGCACAATAACTCGCAATGACAAAGTGGTGTTTTTATGCTAGTCAACTTTCATAACAAGAATAGCTCAGCGGTAGAGAGCTAGACTAGCAATCGTGACCTGCAAGTTCGGTACCGGTACTTTTTTAAAATAAAAAAAAAAATTTTCTTTTGCTAAGAATTTTTTTTAAACTTTTAATTGGTGAAAAGAGATTCCTTTACACTTGTATAAAAAGTACTAAAAAAATGTTGAAGTGGGAGTACTCCACTCCTATGACAACTCACTTTTAAAATCATTAGTGTTTATGTTAAAAAAGCAGTACATCTAGATCATCAATTGTAGTGCTTTTTCTACTACTTCGGCATCTCTTCTTTTTCTGGGAAAATATTGAGTAGTAGATTAGTAACAGTTGAGCTTCTGGTAAATGCACACAATGTTATCATTTTGTTAGAAATTAATTTTAATATTTTTAATATAATCAAAACTTGTCACAATAACCGCACCAAGTGTTCTACTTTCATTTGTTGCTATTAAAATGTCACTTTAGCTGAGTGGACATTTAAGCGGATATCAATTAAAATCTATTGGCTGATGCTAAAAAAATAACTTTAATAATTTAAGAAAAAGAGAAAAGAAGAGTAAAAGTAAGTCACTTTCTACAGACCTGTTATGACCAACCATCTAATTGTAAGTGAAACCGTACACTATGGTTTCGTAGACTACATATCTTGGCCAACATTTAATTTTCGTAACATTTTAAATCAACAGAAAATGCAATTTGCTTTTGAAAATACTGATTTACCATTATCACATAACAGATAAAAATTTAAGTTCTTAATTGAGTCTGAAAACTATAATTCTTCTGGTGGTAGAAAACTGGTGCGTATTCGTTATTTGTTCTAAAATGAACTGGTTCCCAAGAGATTAAAGCTATTACCCAGTAAAACCACATATTACCATGAATGTATAAAGTAATGTATAGGGGCCCATGCATTACTTTACCCCTTACTTCACGATGAGCACCAAGGCAATGTTTGGAGAGGAGTGATAAAGTAAGTGGTTATGTATTTGGTTACGAGGATGGGGAAAAATAATGTGTTTAAAAATAGTTTTTCATAAAAAAAAATTTATTTAAACAAACTTTATTACAAATATTTTTTATTAAATATATAAACGTGGTCATGCTAGGATTCGAACCTGGGATTCCTGTTTGTTAGCCGAAAACTCTAGCACCTGAGCTATCGACCTATATAACAGTTCATTGCTTAAAAAGTAAATGAATTGTTGCGCTTTGTATTTTCGTTCATGATGTCGAAAAATATATACATTACCTCCATGATTACAAAAAAAAAAACACAAAGTAATGGATCTAAAAATAGATTTTCAGTTTATAAATCATGCAATACGTAATCAGTGATCGGTATGTCATTACTTTTTGCTTTGAAATAATGCGGAAGGTAACGAGTTTTCATTACAAGCTAATGCGTGAGTATATCGCATCCATTACCAAAGTTTTGCTGGGTACCACATAATTTCAACATAAACTACTAACCCCTAAATTCATAAACGTTTTGTAAAATTAAAGGAGGTTTATTGAACAAATTTTGTATGAAAATTACGTTTTGTAAACCTGTTATAACTTTACAAAGCATTTATGAATTGAGGGGTAAAAAATTATTGAATTTTAAAGCAACCCGTTTTGCAATTATTTATTTATCTATGTGTCTATGGATACAATAATTATCCTTACAGACTAGCAACTAGAACAATAGTAAATAACTTAAAATAACTTATTTAATAAAACTTTAAATTGGGAATGAGGAACAGTTATATCTAATTGATTACAATAATCATTAAATAATCTCAATGCTTTAGTTAGAGGTTCATTCAGTGCATAATTAGTTTTATGAATATTAATAAAGAAGAACTTATCTATAATCCTTAGGGATCTAGGAGGAACATATATTTTAATTGAGTTTAATAACACTGTGAGACAAATGGTAGGGGTCAGTGATCGGGAAGGGTTCAAACTACCGGGGAAAGTTATATAGGTAAAAAAGAAGTTATACGTGTCCCGGCGTTTCGCTGGGTCACCCCTAGGAATCGAGATATATCGATTTGACCTTTGGTGGTCTTTTTTTTGACATAACTCGAGAACCACTAGTCCGATTTTGCTCAAACAATTTTAAAAAAACTAAAAATTACAATTCCTTTAATCTGTTCATATAACGTTTTTCTATATACTCAACAGTTTTGCCGGTAAAAATAAATGTATGAAGAAAAAAATATGTTTTGCCTAAAAAAGTAAAACATGACGGCATCTATGATACACCATATAAAAACATTTCGCAATATTAAGAGGTAAACCATTACGTTCAGACCACAAAATAACTCTATTAAAAGTAATTTTATGGATTTCATTAAAAGTGTTCTGCGAGACCATAGTGCAGTGTTGCAAGTTCCAATTTATAGATAAGCAAGATAAATTTTAAAAAATTATAAAGAATATATTAAAGTATGGAAAATTTTAATAACAAAATTTACTAAATGCAACTGTCAGAAATTATTTTTACAAAAAAGTTTCTCAAATTCTTAAAGACTCTTTATTTTAAGATTATGTGTGAATTTTTTTTTTTTAATAAACGTTTGACGATAGTGCTAAAATTACAATAAACTTTATTATATTTTTTAAAATGCAGATATTTATACATAATTTGAAATATAAACAAGATCACTGACTGGTGGCTTATACATATATATATTTTTTTTTTTTTTGCTAATAAAGGAAGTTTTATTGAAACTTTACTAAAACTTTAATGCTTTTTATGGCCTGTCATGTGGAATAAAATACAAAAAAAAAACACCAACCTGTCATTGTAGATTGTTTTTTTTTTTTTTTTGCAAAAAATATTTTCGGTTTGATTTGGTTTGTTAGCCATGAATTTGGCATTATACGGATATTTTTTGATTATACTGAAGTGATGATATTAAATAAAGTTCAATGCCGTGAAAAAAAAATAAAAATAAAATACACAAAAAAAAGTAAGTTAAATTAAACACAACATAAAAGAGACCTACTACAATGTAATGCCACATGTGAAGTCTGTTAACTAATGCATGCATGTCTGAGTAAGACAATTTTCCATAAAAATAAATTTGGAATTAGAACAAAAAATTCATTAAAGAAGTTGCAAAAACACATCTAAATGGGATTTAAATTTGTCATCTCTAATATTGTTGCCATTTTTATATATATATCGCAAAGGTACCATCTCTAGTTTTCAATTATTTGTTTCAATTAATTTTTTGTTATCTCAAACAATAAGCGTTTTTTTAATCACCTGGATTTAGAATTTTTCATACAAAAAGTGGATTTATTAAATCCAAAAAAAAGCCGGATTTATTTGGCTGGGTTTACATATAACAATAAAAGCACAAGTATAACAATAAAAGCATAAATATATGAAACAGCCTATTAATTTAATGTCAGAAAAAAATACGAATAAAAATTAAAAGAGAAACAAAAAAAAATTAAAAACTAACAAATAAAAGCTTTTTATTAAAATTTTTTTATGAAATATGTTTAGAAAAAAAACTACACCTCACCAAATACATATTTTCCATCTTGGACATGGAAAATTGCTGAAATAGAAATGGCAATTTTTCACTCTACTGTAAGTAATTTAATTAAATCCAATTAGTGAATATTAAATATTGCAATGGAATTTTTCAATTGTGTAAAAATATAAATTGAAGTGATAGAACTGAAAAGGCAGACTGTGTATCGCTGTTTTATATAAAATATAATTAAAAATAAAAAGTTAAAGTTAAAGTAAAATCCTTCATCCTTCATCATATTAAAAATTAGGGTGAAAGAAGTGTCGTACAGAAAATTCCTTTTAAAATAGGGAGACACCAAAGAGTATACATAATAAAGAGATTGGGGGACTCTCTATCACTGAGAAATCATTTGTTCTATTATGTGCCTTGGAACAGGAACATACTCAAACCAATTTCACCCAGCAAACATGGCAACACGAAGAATATTCTCCGAACATATCGCCAGGAAGAAAACATTTATTACCGGCAATATCAATTTCGTATTCCGGAAGTTTCCTCCGTCGGAAACAACTGTTACACTAAAACAATACTTCCAGGCAATATGAAAGCAATAACTCATATGGAAGATAAAAGGGATATCGCTAAATAAACTCCCAGTACAATAAAAAAACAATTTAATTTTTTCATTATTAAATTTAAGCCTGAAAAACAATATCTGCATACATAATCCATTGACCAACTTATAAATTATTTTGATTTCATCTTAGCCGATTTTTCCCGCGCAATTAATCTTAACTTTTCACGAGATTATTTCCTATATATCTTTTGATTGTTTTTGTACAAATTTAGTTTTAATTTTTTCCAAATAGATAAAAGATTTCAAACAAATTTGCTTTATCTTCCAAATGATACAAAGATGATATTGCCGAAATATTGTCATAAAAAGTTATGACAAAAGATAAAATTTTTGAATTACTTTTTTCCAAATATCGTCGAATTATCTTCCAAGTGCTAAAAGGAAGACAATTTCAAAGTAAATACTACTTGATTATTTTCATTCAAATGAAATATCTTCTTTTAAATGTTTGCAGGGTCATTATGTGCGCTCTTTGTATGA
Organism: Leucophora obtusa; assembly: GCA_949987735.1. Lineage (NCBI taxonomy): Eukaryota > Metazoa > Arthropoda > Insecta > Diptera > Anthomyiidae > Leucophora > Leucophora obtusa. Next base: position 46,905,451 of record OX465295.1, read on the forward strand.
CTCAAAACATCGATTGTAACCAGGGAAGGAAAATAATAATTTAGTTATAAAAATCAAGAATGGAACTATACTATGGAATTATACTATTCCAACAGTATTATAGCCCTAGATTATGAGTTTTAAACAACCCATACGTAAAAAATTGCAAAATAATATCGGAATGCGAAACAAGGCTTTGGGGTTCAAAAAATTAATTAAAAGATTTACATTCTGCAAACGATGCCAAAATTTTCTTTTTTTGCAACTAACCACCAAACTTTGTTTTATGAAATGGGCATTATACTCCGTAGATTATAAATTTAAAAAACCGCACTAAAAAAATTGCAAAATAATAGAGGAACGCGAAAAAAGACTTTGTGGTAGAAAAAAATAATTAAAAACCCCAATCAGCGATTAACAGTCTGCAAATGAATACAATGATGCAAAAATTTTCGTTTTTACAAATATTTTTTTCGCGATTTATTTTTCTTTTTTTTTTGCAAACTAAGCACCAAATTTTTGTGTATAAAATTGGTACTATAGACCCTAGATTATAAATTTAAAAAAACCACACTTAAAAATTTGCAAAATAATCGCGGAAAGCGAAAAAAGGCTTTATGGTACAAAAAATTAATTAAAAAACTTAATCAGCGATTTACATTCTGCAAACAAATATATTGATGAAAAAATTTATCCTTTTTGCAAATTTAATTTTTCGCGATTTTTTTTTGCAACTAGCCACCAAACTTTGTTGTATGAAATGTTTATTATAGTCCCTAGATTATAAATTAAAAAGAAACGTACTTAAAAAATTGCAAAATAAAAGCGAAACGCGAAAAAAGACTTTGTGGTACAAAAAATTAATTAGGAAACGTAATCAGCGATTTAGATTCTACAAACAAATATATTGGTGCAAAAATTTTCCTTTTTGCAAATTTTATTTTTCGCGATTTTTTTTGCAACTAGGCCCCAAACTTTGTTGTCTGAAATGTGTATTATAGCCCCTAGATTATAAATTAAAAAAAAAAAACGCACGTAAAGAATTGCAAAATAATAGCGGAATTTGAAAAAAGACTTTATGGTAAAAAATTTAATCTCTAGGTTATATATTTAAAAAAACAGCACTTAAAAATTGCAAAATAACGGCGGAATTCGAAAAAGGCTTTATGGTACAGAAAATGAATTAAAAGAGGTAATCAGCGATCGACATTCTGCAAGCGAATATATTGTTGCAAAAATTTCGCTTTTTGCAAATGTTTTTTTTTCGCAATTTGTGCTAATATTTGCTAATATCTAAATATTTAATTTTTATGTTTTTTAACGAGCCAAAGGAAACCTATTTTTTAGTTACTTACATTTTTAAATATATAAGAGCGATCTAACATTTTTTGGTATAAGAGCCCGATAAAGTGAGCATTTTCAATCCCTGATTAACCAGTCGGAGTTCGTTCCTGTTCCAAGCCGCCTAATATTTTTTCAAATAAAAAATATTGAGAGAGTTGCAAGGCCTTTGGAGACACTGTTCAAGTTTTTAACACGAAATTTGTGGTACTAACGTGAAAACCATATGGTTGTGTTTGGATGAGCCCCCTGACTACTACTCCACCGATGAAAGTGCCAATTTGGCTCATTGGGAAAAATTTATGGCGTTTTTTTTGAATTTCGGTCAATTCGTCAATTTTTGACCATTTTCAGCCCATTTATGCCCATTTAAGTCGCTTTTCCTGTATTCAAAATTTCTTGTGTTATCTTTATACGGCTCACAATTACTATTTCCACCATTAGAACGCACATTTCAACTGAGAAAATCAAAATTTTTAGCCTATTTTCATGATTTTTGCCCATTTTTCATCGATTTTCCCCATTTTTGTGCTGTTTTTATGCGCTTTTTTGTAGTTCTTGCGCAAACTTATCGACATAATTCTTACCGTTTTTCCTTTTTACAATATATTATGCAATATTATTGCCATTTCAAGCAACTCAACACACTTTTTAAATACAAAAACCATAGTTTTTTACGCTTTTTCGGTAATGTGCGTGGACAATTAAAAGGAAAAAAGGAAAGTGTACTTTTTTAATTATTTGGGTTTTTTCCGTTGGCTACCTGCATGATTTTTTTACACAAATTTTTTAGAATTTTTTAGAATTACTTCTGAACAACATCCCAAAAATCACTTAAGTCTTGCTTCTAAAGCATAATTGCTCTAAAAGTGATCCTAGAAAGTGATTTTGGTATTATTTGGTATTTCTAAATAGACGATCGCCGGTTTGATTCCTGCAGGAACCAATATTGTTTTAATTTTTTTTTTTGTTGAAATTTCTGAATTTTTGTTTTGTGGTACACCACACCTTTCTGATCCCACCAGACACACAGCATTGTCTTACTTCCGAATCAACCTGGTTTTGCAGCCAAAGTTGATGATTGTCCCGGATTAACCTATGATTTTTTCCGTTTAGGATTCTGAAAATAAATCCATTTTTCATCGCCAGTAACAATTCGATGCAACATTGATTTTCTATCGTGTCTTTGAAGCAAAATTTCACAAGTGGTTTTTCGGTTTTCCATCTGTCTGTCATTCAATTTAAGTGGCACCCATTTTCCTGACTTTTGGATCTTTCCCATAGCTTTTAAACGGTCAGAAATTGTTTGTCGTGCAACATTTAACATTTCTGCCATTTTTTTTTTGACTCAAAGTGTCATCTTCATCCAGTATTGTTTGCAATTCGGCGTCTTCAAACTTTTTTGGTGTTGTTTTTTTTGCCGAACGTAGGGGTTGCCATTTTACATTTTTCGTTATATCTTTGGCATTTACAGTCGGATCTTAAAGTATGATACATCGATGTTTTTCTCTCGAGGATACCAGTGTTTTGCTCTAAGGACAATTTGACCTCAAGTATCCCGTTCTGGTAGTTACCCACCAGATCTCAGTTGCTACAACCCTAATGTACCACCCTAATGTCAGAAAATTAAAGCTCGCAAAAAATCATTAAACTTTTGCTAAGGAAGTTTTTCGATAAACCCAGTAGAAATTTTTTTTATATATTGGTTGCCGAACGTAGGGGTCGCCTTTTTCATTTTTTTTTCATTGCATTTTTCCTTTATAGCAAAACACTGGTCTCCTCGAAGCAAAAAAACGATATATAACACTTTAAATCCAACTTTAAATGCCGAAGCTATAACGAAAAATTAAAAAAAAAATTTTTTTTTTTGAAACTGCCTTGCAAAAATACTTGATATTGGAGGGTGTACGGCGAACTTTTTTTTGAGGTACGGTCTAGTGTACATGTATGAACATACATGAACACGCATGAGCATGCATGATCATACATGTAGATATTACCTCAAATTTCGCTATTACCTTTTATTGAAGAGAATAAGGAACAATATCTCGCAGTAACAAATTGGTAGAGCTCTAGATTAGCGGTAGAGCGCTAGACTAGCAATCGTGAGGTCGCAAGTTCGATACCCGGTGGCGGCAATAAAAAAGTTTTGTAAAATAAAGAAAATATATTTTTTTTGTGAATAATTTTTTTTTTAACTTTTAATTGGTGAAAAAGAGCTTCTTTTGCACTCGTTCAAAAAGTACTGAAAAAATGTTAAAGTGGGAGTACTCCTCTCCTATGACAACTCAATATTAAAACGAGTAAAAAAGTTTAAGTCGGGCATGCCGACTCTATAATACCCTACTCCAGTCTGGATAAAAGCCAACTAATGTTTGGATCCGAAATTCGAATAGATTAAATGGGACTTGTCTCAAAATTTTCTATAAAATGATATAAAAAAAAGAGAAAATCGAAAATATAGCCCATATAGGTTCGATATAGGGCGATAGGTCCAAATATGGACCGATCCTATCTAGAATCAATAGCCTTTGTCCTTAGGACTATGTGCGTCAGGGCACCAAATTTCATGGAAATATCTTTGTATTTGTGACCCACAGCGTGTAAACAAGCCAATTGGGGGAGGGGGGGGGGGACCCTTATATGGGCACTAGGTCTAAACATGAACCGATTTTAACCAAAATCAATAGGCTTCGTCTTTGGTCCGACATAAGTCGGTGTACCAAATTTCATCAAAATATCTTCATATTTGCTGTAGAATGCGCACAAGAATACATGGATAGATGGACGGACGGACCAAAATAAAAAGTGATTCTGAGTCGATCGGTATACTATAAGGTAGGTCTAGGACCAATATTTTTTGGTGTTACAAACATCAGCACAAACTTATTATACCCTCTCCACGTAGTGGTGTAGGGTATAATCATTAGTGTTTATGTTAAAAAAAGAAGTACATCTAGATCATCAATTATAGTGTTTTTTCTAATGCTTCGGCATCTCTTTTTTTGCTGGGGTGTGATTTCTTTGCTAATACCTCAACCAATTTCCAAGAGAGAAGTGCAGTGTATAGAAAAAGTTTAAAATAAACCATAAATGATGCAATATACATTTACAACTTTTGGCACGCGTTTTGTCCACTTGTAGGTGGTTGTTTTTAAAAACAAATTAAAAAAGAGGGTATTTATACTACTATATGGTGCAGTTCATATATGCCTTGTGAGCTTAATTTTTTTCGTATTTGGTTTAAAATAGTGATTGCCTAACAAGCCAAAGTCACGTTCTGAACATTGATAATCAAAAACAAGCGACCAACAAAAAAGGAAAAAATAAAATAAAAGTAAACGTTTGTGGCCAACATGCTTTCAGAACGTGTATAAATGTTTTTGTTTTAGTCTTCAAGTATAGAAATATTTCAAGTACCTTTTCATGTTTCATATATGAAATTTTCCAACTAAACAATAAACAAATTAACCATCAATGTTTTTTTTTCCCGATTTAAAACAACATTTTTGTATTGATGAAAATAATAACAAAAGAAAGCAAAAGTGCTGCACTTTGACTTTGAATTGATGATTTTGGAGACACAACACACAATAGAATCATGAGACAATACATAAAAAGTATAATAATATCAATATGTCAATGGTTATAAGATGACAACTCTTAATTGTTATTTTTATTTTTTGAGTTAAGTAGGCCAAATAACTTCTTCATTATGCAGATATTATTTGGCATCTTTGTATCAAGTTGAAAAACAAATTTCGGTTAAGAGTAATCAACTTATGACCAACGATATTGTAATTGCAAATGGCATTCATTGTTAATTGAGGGAGGATTTCACTATGTCTGCTACACTACAATGTGTCTATACATTTAATGAACAAACACTAATTTTAACCCTCAAGAGTAGACAAAATTTTGTTTTGCAATAAAATGATTTATAATGTAAAAAAAAAATCACAAGAGGCAACCGCCAATGGGGACATAAGTGTACAAAAGTACACTTGAAAATGCTTGTAAATTTACTACTATAAAACGTGTAAAATTTTTTGTAATACGAGGTGTACTATTTATATTTCCGAATTAGTAAATAATAACAAACATTTTTAAACGAAAATGGTTTTAGTGTTTTTCAAAATATTCCCCTTGATGATCAATACACTTTTGCATTCGTTCAAACCATTTGTCATAGTAGTTTTCCAGTCATCTTGAGACACCTCCAAAACATGGTTTTTGAATGCTTCAACTGCTTTTTCGGCGCTCGTAAATCGTTGACCACACAGTTTAGCTTTGATATTCGGGAACAAGAAGAAGTCATTGGGTGCCAAATCAGGACTGTACGGAGGATGAGTCATCAATTCGATGTTTTTACCGCTCAAAATTTCACCTGTTTGACGAGATGTGTGAGAGCTCTCATTGTTATGATGGAGAATGATTCGTCTTCGGTGGTTGGTTTTACGAATTTCCCCGAAGACTTCCGGCAAACAAATGGTCGTGTATCACTTAGAATTGACCGTCGTATGTTGCTCAACGGATCAGTGGCCACATGACCCATTCAGCCGAAGAAACAGGCGACCATTTGCTTCGCTGTGCTTCTTCCAAGAACAACTTTTGTTGGATTTCGCTCGCCTGGAATACCCATACTGTCGATGGCTTTTTTGTTTCCGGCTCATACGCATATATCGATGATTCGTCACCTGTCGCGATTTTATACACGTCTTTTGAAGCACCACGGTGGAACTTTTTAATCATTCCCTTACACCAATCGACGCGAGCATTTTTTTGATCGATTGATAAATTATGGGGTATCTAACGAGAGCAAATTTTTTTTACAACTAAGTGTTCATGCAAAATCGAATGTTTTGAAGTGGAACTATCTTGCATTATCAGTTCACGCACTGCATCGATGTTTTGTGGCACAACAACAGATTTTGGACGACTTTCACGGAATTCTTCGTCGACCGAACTACGACCACGTTTGACTTCACTATACCAGCAATATACTGTGGTTTTTGATGGTGATTTATCGCCATACAAAAAACTGAGTTCATCGGCACATTCTTGTTGAGATAATCCACGTCGAAAGTTTTGAAAAATAATCCAACAAAAAACTTCTCTTGAAATTTCCATTTTTTGGCCATATTGATTTTCTCACCTTACTGTAAACAAAACATATAGCACTTGTACTACAACAAAACCTTGTATACATCAAAACCTTATGCTAAAAAATGTCAATGGTGTTGCCAAATTTTAGCTATTGACATTAGTGTGGTCAGTTCCCGAAATATAAATAGTACCCCTCGTACTAGCTGAAAACCCCGATACTTCGTTACCAATAGTTCTATATATCGGAATATATTTAGAAGAAAGCTGCATTCTTTTTCTATGAATTTTTATCTTTTAATAAATTTGTTGATCTTTTTGTAGAGTATGTGTTAATGTTATTGTTAAGTTTCAAATTTCTGGCTTAAAGGAATTGCAAAGATCAATAAAAAGAGGGATTTCAATTGTTTTCCCTCCCCTTTAACATTTTCAAAAATGCCTTCTTAGTGGATGTCTACGCTAAAGGCAGAGCCTATATACCAAATTTCAAGTTCCAAACTCGATTTGAGCTGGGTGTTTTTCCAAAAAGTATCTTATTTATAAGTAAATTATTTCAAGAAAATTTTATACCAAATTATAAGTCCCTAGCTCTAGGGGTTTAGGTTGGGCGACGTTGAGGCAGTCGTTGAGTCAAGTTACTCTTTTATATACAAAGAACGCACAGTGCGACTTCGCTTAACGGAACTAATAGGAATCGTGACAATTACAAAAATCGTGAAAGTTGCAGAAATCGAATAAAAAATTTTCTAAGCCAAATCTTATGATTTTATATAGGAATCTTTGAAATATACGGTGAGCGTCAAAAGAAACTGTACACGTTAGTTTATTATGTTTACAGTTTTATAATTATTTTTTTTTTTATAATTCTAATTTATTTAACATTTTATGTTTTTCTAATTATATATTTTCTCCTCTCTTAATTTATATAAAAAACAAACGATATTAGAATAACAAAAATCATACAACAAAAACAAAAGAATCTTCATATTCTTAGCGTCAAAAGAAACTGTACAACTTGTGCATCAATTATAATAAAGATTTGTGTTGAAAAAATTACCGTTATTTTTAGTGTTTTATTATCAAATTCTAGATAATATTAAATAAATTACTGACGTGATGTCGTTATGATCAGTTCAAATCGAAAAATTTCTGCGTATTCAACTTTATTTTGAAAATGGGTAAACTAATCTCACTGGAAGTTCGTGAACTTTCCAGCAAAAAAAAAAAAAGTTGGAAGTAATGCTTTACAAACTGCTTCTTTCACTGCTTCACAAGTATCCGTTAGTATATTTTTACTGCTTTTTTCGAAGTAATGCTGAAGAAATACTACAAATCACTTCTTTCATTGCTTCCAAGGTATCCATTATTTTATATTTAACGCTTTTGTAGAATTACTTCTAAACAACATACAAAACATCATTTAAATATTGCTTCTAAATCATAATTGCTCTAAAAGTGATTTCGGTATCATATGGTATTTCTAAATGATACCAACAGATGATCGCGGGTTCTATTCCTGGAGGTACCAATACTTTTTTTAATTTAAAAAAAAAATTTTTTTAATTTTTTTGTTTAATATTTAAAATTAATTTGTCTAAATTCAATATTTTAAATTTTTCAGTTTTTAAAAATATATAAAATAAAAATGATGAAAAATCGCTTTTGCAATACTGCAATACTAAATTGCAGTGCACATTTTGCACTTGTTTAAAAAGTACTTTTATTGAAGAGATAAAGCACAATGTCTCGCAATGACAAAGTGGTGATTTTATGCCAGTCAACTTTCATATCAAAGAACAGCTTAGCGGCAGAGAGCTAGACTAGCAATCATGAGGTCGCAAGTTCGAGTGGCGGCAATAAAAAAAATTTTAAAATAAAAAAAAATATAACTTTATTTGCGAAGAATTTTTTTAAACTTTTAATTGGTAAAAAAGAGCTTCCTTTGCACTAGTTTAAAAAGTACTAAATAAATGATGAAGTGGGAGTACTCCTCTCCCTTGAAAACTAAATGCTAAAATCATTATTGTTTTGTTAAAATAGAAGTTCATCTAGATCATCCATTATACTATTTTTTGCTGGGTTTTTGTGTTAAAAAATTGTGAAGGAGGAAAAACATTGCGTGAAATTGGTTTAATGATTTAAAGAAGCCACAATACTGTAAAATACATAATTGGTAAGTTTTGAAATTTACAAAATCGTTCCAATTCTGGAAGGCCAAACAAACTTAATGTGATTGAAAAACCGACAACATGTTAGAATGCTCCTGTGTCAACGATAGCGCCAGCAAAATACGCAGAGCACTACACTACACAGAGATGTTTGTTGGTAGAATTTACTGAAAATGACAGTTAAAAAAAAGGTATTTTCCTTTACTAGCTAAATGTGTAGTTATTTTTAACGGTTCAATAATAGTTAACAAATACATTAAAAATAAATAGCAATGTCGTGAAAGTAACTGGTAAACTTTAACTTGAAAATTTTAAAGCAACTGACGAAATAGGTAAAAACTATTGTTTTTACAGTTAATTCTTTTCATATTATAAAATCATGTTTTAATAAAAAAAAAACAATTTTTTCTTTCGATTTAAAAAAATTTTGTAGGTAATTAATTGAAATTTGAAGTAAAAATTCCAAACAGTTCCGCAGTTATTACGTTTTTTAAAAACTATTTACTGTGAAAATACTGTTTTGGTAGTTGCTTATCATGATGTAAAAGTTACTTCTTTTAACAAATGATATGAAATTACAGTAGTTTTCGTTAATTGTTTCCTTAAATAACTGTCATAACAGTTGTTTTGTATTTTTTTTTTAATTTTGTTTTATTCCAAGATAATTAATATTTTAATTTTTTATGAAATTTCCACTGTATAGGAAACGCGAAAACAAAAAATATAGTGAACTATGTTTTCGGTCAAAATAATTTAACACCTTAAAAATTGAATTTCGAAGAATTAATCTAGATGCCTGAAGATTGCTTTGCTAAGCATGAAAATTCATTAGCGTTAACCGTTATTTCTATGAAGTTTTTCGCTATTTTTATTAAAATTAGTTCTCATTTTCTATTGGGAATCTATGATCGACATATCACTCGCGTAAGTATTTGAAAATTTTGATTAAAGCATGAGTTGAAATGCTCTTATTTGGTATTATTTTTTTTTAATTTCTTGTTTTCTAATTTGTTTTTTTTTTTTTTTAATATATTTTTTCAAACACCTTTACATTTTTGTTTCTCTATCTATTGAAGGTTTAAAATTAATTCGTACAATGATGGTTAAAAAATAAAACATGACTTTTTTAACCTATGTTATTCTTCTTTTTCTATTTCTAACACTTAGAGGGATTCTAGATATTTAATATTGTTTAACAAATTAAATATAAAAAATAATTTCTTAAACAAAAATTAAACAAATAAGACCTTGTATTAAAAAAAAAATATTAAAAAACTTAATATTTTTAAATCCTCTTAGACACGTGTTTGCAATTAAATCTTCTTTTTCTAAAGAAACATGAAAAAAAATTAATATTTAATTATTTGTTAATAATTTATTATTATTTTCTAAATAATAAAGTTTTTTAAAAGGCTATTAAGTCAAGTCATTGATCTCTTTTTGTAGTTTGTAGTCATCATCATAAAATTATGATTTTTTTTTTGTTTAAACAAAATTTGTTTAAAATTTATATACATATTTTGTCACTTTCATTTAAAACAAATTGTTAGTTTTTGTGTGGCTATTGAAAAAATTAAATTTTAACAAGATGTTGCTATAATCAACATCAAACACAAATGTTTTAAGATGAATCATAATTTGTTATAAATTAAAAAGTGCTACAGAAAATATAAAAATTTCTTTTGAAAATAATTTTAAATAAAAACCACAATCACTAAGAGGATTGTCTCATACACAAAAGAAAATAGTTGATGATTTTAATTTTGTTTTTGTTATATTATAAAAACAAGATTAAATGGCGTCATTTCTATAGAAATCAAAAAATTTAAATAGTTTTTAAAATAATAACAACAATTCAAACATATTTTATTGATATGAAAATGTCATAAAATAGTTCAACAACTTTTATGTACAATAGTGTGGATTGAACAGGCGGTTTTCAACTCACTCTTTCGAAGATTGACATTTTGTATTGAAAAATGTTAGCCTTCGATAAAAATTAAGAAGAAAATGATTTAACAGAGGTTGGGAGAGTTGGCACCTGTTTTAATTGTAAGCTAATTGAATTGAATTCGAACTTTGGAGGAATTTCGCTTAGTTTTCATCTGTCGCTAAGTTGTGGATAGATTTAAAAACTATCTTTGAAAAGTTTTAGCCAAATCGGAATTGACTACCGCTTTTCATCTGAAAATTGGAAATATTTACACAAAATAAATTTTTTTTTTTCGCAGTAGAAAAACCACTACAATTAATGATTTAGATGTACTTCTTTTTTTTAACAGAAACACTAATGATTTTAACAGTGAGTTGTCATAGAAGAGTAGTACTCCCACTTTCAGTACTTTTCGAACAAATTCAAAGGAAACTCTTTTTCATCAACTGAAAGTTTCGAAAAAATTTTCGCGTAAAAATTATATTATTTTCATTTTTAAAACGGGTATTGAACTTGCGACCTCAATATTGCTAGTCTAGCTCTCTACCGCTGAGCTATTCTTTGATACAGAAGTTGTCTGACATAAAAATAGCACTTTATCATTGCGAGACATTGTGGTTTTCCTCTTCAATAAAAGTACTTTTTAAACAAGTGCAAAAGGTTCACTACAATTCAGTACTATTTTCACAGGTGCATAAAAAACAATATCACATCATTTTTATTTTATATCTATTGTAGATGTACTTCTTTTTTAGCATAAACACTAATGATTTTAACATTGGGTTGTCATAGGAGAGGAGAACTTCCACTTCAACTTTTTAAACGAGTGCAAAGAAAGCTCTTTTTCACCAATTAAAAAAAAAACTATTCACAAAACAAATAATTTTTTTATTTTACGAAAGTTTTTTATTGCCGCCATCAGGTATCGCACTTGCGACCTTACAATCTACCGCTGAGCTATTCTTTGATATGAAAGTCGACTGTCATAGAAACACCACTTTGTTACTGCGAGATATTGGTCCTTATTCTCTTCAATAAAAGTACTTATAAAACAAGTGTAAAAGGTGCACTCAAATTCAATATTGTTTTCAGTACTATTTTTACAGGTGCATAAAAAGCAATTTCTCATCAGTTTTTATATATATATTTTTAAAAAATTTTAAAATTAAAAAAAATTTAATTTAAATTAATTAATTATAAATATTAAAAAAAACAATTAGACAATCTGATGATAGTGAATTTGGTAGCACTTGAAAATGCATTAATTGTCAACCATTGCACTATGGGCCAGCAACTACTGATCACGAATCTGAAATAAAAAATATAAAATTCAAAATGGCGGATCCAATATGGCGACAACCAATTTTTTCATTAAATTTCTTATGTCGTCTGATTTACTTCAAATTTCCACCAATTTAAAAAAATTCAACATGGCGGATCCAATATGGCGGCCATAAATTTAGAATTGTTTTGTGTTGGAAAATAAATTACACTGTACAAAAAAAAAAAAAAAAGATTTTGATGACAACTGACTTACGCAGAGGGACCAAAGAAAAATATAAGTGTATTGTCGTTTTAAAAGTTTTCGTCTGGCCCTATGTTTTTGGGGGGTTAAAGTTTCCCCTCTTTTGAAAATGTTTAGTGTGAATCGGCATAGGAAACCATGTGAATCTTCCACTTTAGGTATAGGATATGTTCAGCGAACTTATGTAAAACACTACGAGGGACATTTTTGTGGAACATTTTAATCATCTAACTCTGCAATTAAAGGGTCTTTTTTGGCTCTTTTTTAAAAGTGTCAAAAAAAGACCCATAAGTTGAAGAGTTAGAGGGTTAAAATGTTGCCCAAAAATATTTGTCATGAAATTTTACTATAAGTCTCTGAAGACATTAAAGTTGAAAATTTAACTTCAATGCCAGAAATAAGTCAAAATTTCAATTTTGTTTAAGGGTTTATTTCGTACTTATTCAGAATTGGCACTCAAATGTCCCACAAACCTGGACTTTAGGGGTTAGTCTGTATTAGAAAACCAGAACCTATATTTAAGGTAATTTTTAGTGCTTTTTTTAGTTTTTACTAAAACTCTGGAATGCTGGAAATCAGCGAGATCTGAAGGTACTTTTTCAGTTAAAGGGCAAAAAAATTAAAAGGTCACAAAATTAAAAAAACTTTGACTTTGAACTCTCGCCAACTAACAACGAGTAACCACAATGATAAAATATTTCACTCACAATATATTCAACAATCCTAGATTTTGAATATATAAACATATTTCCGTTTACCTGAATTGTACTTTTGGCCAAAAAACGGCGATCGTGGCCCACAGTGCATTGGTTCAAGGAAAGTTTTTTTCATAAGTTTTTTCTCTATTTGTTGTAAAATAAATTGTAAATTCTATTTGGAATTTGTAATATTTGATCTTAAACCGAACAAAAATAACACTCATTTTAAATAAATGAAGAAAATAAAACAAAAATATTGGTCCCGCCGGTAATCGGACCCGCGACCCTCTGTTTGGAAATGCCAAATGATATCAAAATCACTTTTTAGGATCACTTTTAGAGCAATAATTCCTTAGAAGCAGTACTTAAGTGATTTTTTGGATGTTCTTCAGAAGTAATTCTAAAAAAGCAAAAATTTACTAACGAATACTTTGGAAGCAATGAAGGAAGTGATTTTTTGAAGAAAATGATAATTCGAGATTGTGTTTGGAGCGACTGCTTTCCAGGACATTTTACAAAAATTGTTCATTTTGTCAAAAATTAAACAAAATTTGAATGTTTTCATCAAATTTTACACAGTTTTTGGAAAAACATCACTTAAATTTGGTAAGACTATAATTGTCTTCATAATTGTTGAAAAAATTCTTTGAAATTTAATATAAATTATGACTACGAGATTGTAAAGCCATTAAATTGATAAAAAAAAAGATAGCAACTGGATAAAAATAATTATTTTATATAACGTGATCGAGATGGGGTTAATTTTTATACTCTTGGCCACAAACGCCCCAATAGGAAATTTACAGAATAACATCTTTTACAATTTTCGGAAAAATAGCAACAAAAAAAAATCCATTTCTTCCATTTGGGACCATTTCGAATAAAACTGGGGTTATAATGACAAATCTATTTTTAAGGGACACTCTAATGTTTATACAATACCCAACCTCTAAATTGATCTTAACAGACTTTATATACAAAGATAATTGGATGAAATTTGGCACTTGGATTTCTATTAGACCAAGAAAGTTTAAAAATTCAAGTTCATTTTCTGCGATTTTTTCTATATTATGATTCACTAAAAACATTCATTTATAGAATTTTGTACCACTGCACTTTCTAAATTTAAAATTAATAATTATTTACAACTATTGTATTATTTATTACTATACCTAAATATTGTCTACAATTAATAATAAAAAATGAAATCATCTTTTGTAAGCACAAAATTATTAAATTAAATTGCATTTCAAAATTTTACAATTGAAATAAACAAATTATGAGTTATCAAAAATGTTTAAAACAAATGACCAAATATATTATTTAATTGCATTTTACTATCAAATGTTCTGGCCATTAATAAATTATAAAAAAAGTAAAAATTTTACAGTAATTACTTTTAGATAGTAAAATATTGTTCTGTTGCCATTTAAGAACAGCTCGTTACTACCAAATGAACATGTTGCCACTACTGTAAATACAAAAATACTCCCCAAATGAAAATTTGTTAATGTAAGCCATAAATTTTGTACAGAGGAAAATGAAAATAAATATGTATAGGAAAAACATTTACAACAATAATGATTTTCACTGCAAGGAGAACTAAGGAACATCCTTCTCTTACCACCCACTACTAGACATTAGTTTAAAATACCTATAAATTTTATAGTTTTACAACTTGTTTTGGAGGAGTGGAGGGCTTTTGAAAATTTTGTTTAACAATAACAATTAAATTAACGAAATTAAAGACGGCAGAGGAGGAATATGTTATACCTTACTTAATTGTTAAGTGGTATAAGATTATACAAAATATGTTTAAAAAACTGAATGAATAATATAATAACTGTTTTTTTTTGATTATAAAATTTTGATTGCTTTAAAAATCTATTTTTAAAAATTTAACTATTACAACACATTTTTTAGTTTCTTAAACAGTGTGTAACATTACACATTTTATGTTCACAAGTATGTTCTATTGAAATTAATGATTTAAAATCTAATCATTAGAGTTCAAAAGAAAAACAAACTAAAAGTGTAATTTTAAACAATCAAGAATTAAATTGAAAATATGACAAAATTTCTAATTTTTTGGTAGAGAAGGTTAAGTCGTGTCAATTTATAAAAATATATTTAAAAATGTGTGTAAAAAAAATAATAATTTTAAGTTCTACAACTAAATTCGCATAAAAAACGGTTTATATATTTAAAAGCTAATAGATTAAAAAAAAAAAAAATATAGTGTGTAAAACCACACCTTTTATGTGTTTAAAACCACAATTTCCTAACATTTAACTTTCAAACAGTATAAACTATTAAAGGGTATAACAATGAAATAAAAAATATATATTAAACAGTTAATGTGTAATTCTAAACAAGCTGTAATTCATAAAGTGAAAGTTATTTAAACATTTTTTATTTAAAATTTTGAAGATTGTCTGTTAAAATAGACATTTTATTTTCTTTTTTTTTAATTTTTTTTCTTCTTTTTTTATGTTTATAAATAAGTATAAACAATTAAAGAGTATTACAAAGATTAAAAAATATATATTAAACATTTAATGTGTATATTTAATGTATATTTAAAATGTTTAACAAGTTTCTATTTTAACTCATGTAAACAAAAAATTAACTATATTACAATTAAGTCTTAATGGCTTAATATATTTCTTATAAAAGATATTGTGTTAAATTAAACATTTTATGTTTACAACTACAATATTAAAAATTAACTTTAAACAGCATTAACAAATAAAGAATATTACAATTTTTTATTAAATATTTTATTTATATATTAAACATTTATTGTGTCAATCTAAAGAAGCTGTTAATTATATGAAAAAGTTAAATTTTTAAGATATTTCTATTTAATCTTCTAAAGATTCATATAATTACAATATCCGACTTACTGCATTTATGTTTAAGTCTTAACGACTTAATATATTTCATATAAAACATAGTGTGTAAAATTACACATTTTTGTTTACAATTACGATATGTTAAAATTGAACATTAAAACAGTATTAATGGTTATAGATTATTACTAGGATTTAAAATAAATATTTTAAACAATTAATGTGTGAATCTAAACAAGTTATCAATAATAAAGAAATCTTAAAAGTTTGTAAGAATTTTCTATTTAACTACCGATTTATTGCATTTTATTTCAGTCTTAAAGACAGCAGATTTCTTATAAAAGATAGTGAGTAAAATTACATATTTTATGTTTACAACTACAATGTGTTAGATATGAACTTTAAAATAGTATTAACAATTAAAGAGTATTAAAAAGATTTAAGAAAAAAATATATTAAACATTTAATGTGTAAATCTAAAAATGCTGCCAATTATAATTATATAAAAATTAAAAGATTTTAAGAAATTTACATTTTAACCTTTAAAGGGACATATAATTACAAGAGCAGTGTGTAATTTTACACACTTTTCAATACATTAAAAATGAACTTTGAAAGGATAGAGTTATGAAAATTATAACTATAAAAAATGCTGTAAATATTTACATTTTTTTTACTAAAGCTCTATCTAAAAACAAATTTTAATTTTTATAATTTACCCTAGCTCAGTGTAGGGCATTTTAAAAATATCCTTAACAATTCCAACTTCTATATAAATGTTTATAAAAATTTATAATGCGTATAGTGTTCGAAATAATAAATACAAAAAACAGAAATGCTAAATAGAAAAATCATAAAATAAAATTTTATATTAAAAGCAAAAGAAAAAAAAAAAGCAAAACCAAATTTTATTTTGTATAGCATTTTCAAATTTGGCAAAAAGCCAAATTAGCACAAAATAATATTAAGTTTTGAAAAATGAAAATAAATAACAACAGAAAACTGAACACACAAAAAAATCGTTTGAAAAACAATTTAACATTGCAAAATATAGAAATTTAATTTTGTAAAAAGCTCGTCTAACAAAATTGTTGGATGATGACAAAATTATGCAGGCTAAAATAGAATATAGTGGTTGATTTTTGTGACTAAATCCCCTTCCAAATATCTACAAAAAAATCTGTCTATTACTATATCTCCCTCCGTCATTGTTTTTTGTTCATGTTTCAAAACGACTCAATTGTTATAATCTGTCTGAACAATATAAATGTTTAATATATTTATGTTTGGTTTTTCTTGAAATAACAAATTATTGTATATTTTAGTTCTGTTTTTTTTTCTTCTTTGTTTACTTTCTGTTTCGTTTATTTAACTTTATTTCAAATAAACTTGATATTTATGTGACCATAACATTTAGGGGATTTTGTTAAAACTTTTTTAGGTCAGATAGGGAATTTTTTTTTTGTTACTGTTAAGAATAAAGTTTTGTGGTATTTCTTTAAATATGTCTTAATTAGGGTAAGGGCAATAAATTTTGAGCAATTACTAAGATTATGTATACGGTCGAGATAATAATTAAAATTATGTGGGCCAATTAAAGTTTGCTGAAGTGTTCACAAGAAATAATGTAATTTCTAAGAGGGAATTTATTTCTATTGGCATAGGAAAAGTCACTGCTGTTTTACACAGCTTTGTCATAGGATAGAGAAATTAACTTCTTGTGTGTCATCACAAAAATAACCTAGAAAGTGTCACTGAACTCTTTTAAAACACGGACTGGTGACATGTCCTAGAATATGTCATAAAACTACGAGTATTTTAGTAGAGTTCAGTGGCACGACTAAGATTAATCATAGAACATATCACAAGAAGGCAATTTCCCCTCCTCTGACAACGCCATTTAAAAGGAATAAAAATAACTATAAGAATTCTTACTTATTACAAGATCTCTTAGCATCCTTACATACATACAACTTTTTAACTATTCGGTCGAATTTACAAATCCAAATTGCTTTGTATTTTACAAGGTTCGAGGTTAAGAAGAAGAAGAAGAAGAATAAACCGTTTTCTCTAAAAATTATAAAAACATTCATTTTCAGATCAGACTACATTTAGCTTCTGCCTTTTCCTATGGACAGGCTTCATCAGTGATTTTCCATTAAATTGTATTATTGCTTACAGTTTATTGCCAGATTGTCTCTATATAATCATTTTTCAACAACACGTCGGATGTAGGAATCGAACATGTGCCTATTCTTACATTACATTACAAACGTAACGTAAATTGGAAGATGACAAAGCAAATTATGGTAAATTTGTTGCTTTTGTTTTTTCTTTGATATTTTAAATGTTTAATAACGCCCCTAGATGAGAACAAGAAATTCTCATTGAGTTTGTAATTTAACTTAACAAATATTTCCAGAAATTCTAAAAACGTCGTCCCCTGACGAGTTCCTTTGGCCAGAATGAAATCCGGATAGGGACATGTCTACAACGGATTATTTTTGACAATTTGTTAAATACGTTTGGGATTTTAGCACATTTAATTCCTTTAATGTAACTATACTAAGTTGCGATAGCTTAGTCATCTCACTCAAGTAATGCCTTGAATTCAATGTAACTAATTCAATGTTTTCTTTCAAAGCTTTCTGTTATTTTTTTTACTCAGAATGTGTTTAAACTAGGGTGACCATTCGTACTGATTTGATCAGTACATGTACTGATTTTTGGTCACGTGTACTGATGAAAAAGTCGTGTACTGATTTGTACTGATTTTTTAAAATTTGTACTGATTGTACTGATTTTTGGCATTTAAAAAATTATTACATTTCTTTTAGTAAAAAAAAAGCCAAAGTGCAAGTACAATGTAGTTTTTTTATAGGATCAATTTTTGTGAATGTGAGAAGTTTTCTCTACTAGAAAGCATTCAAAATGATTTTTATACGTGTAAATTTCTTAATCTAATATGTAGTTTCATATACAGAGAAGAGTCGTGGTGACAACCGAATTTAACAAATGGGTCCATTGCGATAATAATAATCAGTTGATACAACAGTTATTTGACTGTGATAAAAATATTTTAATTATCCGGTTGTCAGAGCGGGTGTCAGAATGATTCTGTTTTCTGAGTGTGGGAAACGATATCAAAAGCTGAAGGTTTTTCAGTACAAAACTCCTTAATATCTGAAGAAATATATGTGGGTATTTCCATGGAAAAATGTTCGAATCTGTGGGATTTTCAATAGAAAAAGGGACACAAAACCTTAAGATTTTCATTTTTAAAAACGTTGCGTGTTTTTGTAGAAAAACGTAGCCAAAATGTAAAGTTTTTCTATTTCAGAAATCATGCAGAAATTACGAAAGAGAAAAAAGATTTGTTCTGACAGCTAAATTTGTAGCCAATCGATTGGTTAGTTTTTATCTACAGAAAACTAGTTTAGGCAATGCAAATTGCTCGTGACAACAGAAATTCGTTAGCCAGAATAAAAACTCGGAAGAATTAACGTTCATGCTGGAATAGTAACAGATCAATGAAATTTCTAATTAATGGGTCCGTTTCCTGTAAACTGGATTTTTTCATGCGAAAAAATTTTTCGTCTTGAGGTCTGTATAGGCAGAAATGTGTAAGGTTTTTTAGGATGGTATAATGATTAACCGAAAAATTTTGTTGCCTCAACCAAACCATTCGGTTGACAACAAATTAGGTTGGCTGCATAATAATTTTTTTTGGATGCTATTTTTTAAAATTTGTACTGATTTGAAGTCAGAAAAAAATGGTCACCCTAGTTTAAACGTCGACATATACAAACATACTATTTTTAAAATTTTGTTTATCTTCCAATCTCCTCCGTGTCTTCTGTTTTTTTCAAATGTTGCTAAACTACCGCATGGTTTTTATATTCAAGAGCATGCAGTTTGAGCATATATTGGAGACGGGTTGCCGCAGGGCAAATTTCATAATGTATTTTCGTACAGTGTTGTTTTAACGTCTTACAGACAGCTGCAATTAATATTGTAATTAATATGCATTTTTATCAATTTTAATTTAGTAGGTTTGAGGTTAAGAAGAATAAACTTTCTTCTCTAAAAATTATAAACACACTCTGTCTTTTTCTATGTATAATGGCAAATATTTTCGGTAAAATGCAGCGAACCCGATAATTTAACCCTTTCAGACGCAATCATTTTCAAAATTTTATTGATTTTGTAACTTTAAGGTAAATAATATTTTATGAAATATAATTTAGGTAAAAGTATAATTGCTATTTTTTTATCTAAGTAAACCTGTTAGTATTGAAAATATTTCCAACTTTAAGAGATCTCAAAGGGATAATGAAAGATAGACCAACATTGATAGATAATTTTAATCTACAAGGCCAGACGTCCTGTAATTTACTTGTGAAAATTGTATCTTCTTTCTTTAATTATACCCTACACCACTACGTGGAGAGGGTATTATAAGTTTGTGCTGATATTTGTAACACCAAAAAATATTGGTCCTAGACCTACCTTATATTATACCGATCGGCTCAGAATTTTTTTATTTCGATTAAACGATGTCCGTCCGTCCGTCCGTCCGCAGATCGCAAATATTAAGATATTTTGACGAAATTTGTTACACCGACTTACGTCGGCCCAAGGACGACGCCTATTGATTTTGGTTGAAATCGGTCCATGTTTAGACCTAGTGCCCATATAAGGGTACGCCCAAAATTGTCTTCTTCACACGCTGCAGGTCGGAAATACGAAGATATGTCAATGAAATTTGGTACACAGACCTATGTCGTGCCAAGAACGGAGCTTATTGATTTTGGTTGAAATCGGTCCATGTTTAGACCTAGTGCCCATATAAGAGTACCCCCCAAAATTTTCTTTTTTACACGCTGCAGGTATCAAATACAAAGATATTTCAATGAAATTTGGTACACAGACCTATGTCGGCCCAAGGACGAAGCCTATTGATTTTGGTTAAAATCGGTATATGTTTAAACCTAGTGCTCATATAAGGGTCCCCCAAAATTGACTTGGTTACACGCTGCAGGTCGCAAATACGAAGATATTTCAATGAAATTTGGTTCGCTAACTTAAATGGTCCCAAGGAAAAAGCCTATTGATTCTAGATAGGATCTGCCCATATTTGGACCTATCGCCCATATGGGCTATATTTTCGATTTTCTCTTCTTTTATGATTTTATAGAAAATTTTGACACAAGTCCGTTTTAACCGATTCAAATTTCGGATCCAAACATTAGTTGACTGGTGTAGGGTATTATATAGTCGGCATGCCCGACTTTAACCTTTTTACTCGTTTTAAAAATAATTTAAACAGAAAAAAATGTCTCTATATGAAAAAATTATCATATAGAGACAATCTCAAAATAAAATATAAACAATAATACAATTTAATGGAAAATCACTGATGAAGCCTGTCCATAAAAAAACGCCAGAAACTAGATCTAGTCTGATTTGCAAATTAATAATGTGTTTATAACTTTGAAAAAATGTTTATTCTTCTTCTTAAACTCAAACCTACTTAAGAAAGTGATATTAATTTATGATCTAAAATCAAATTAAAAAACATTTATTTACCAAATAAAAGATCAACTATACATACCTCTCATTCATTTTCATAAAATTTTACATAAATAAATAGGAAATTAAAAAAAAAAACTTTCTAAATCGTTTCAAAAATTAACTGACTAGACAAAATTAAAGAAAAAAAAAAAAAATTACAGTACAAACAACAAAAAGTTAATAATTGTGAAAAAAACAGTTGAAAAAAATTTTTTCGAAGAGCCAGGATTCGAAAACGCAACCCTCTGATTTCTGTGCCAGCACCTTCCCATGCAACTCCCATACAAAATATTAACTTCTAATCACCAATGAAAAAGAATTTTCGACTAGCATATATTTATTGCAGCTTTAGATATAGTTTAAAACCCCTTCCTAAGGGAGTAATTCTTTGTGATGTAATGAAGGAAGTGATTCATTTAGAAGTTATTCCATTTATTTTTGTTGCGTGGCTTTCAAAAAAAATGTGCTAGAGGATAAACACAGGATACAAAACAAAGTGCCAAAGTACCCCTTTTTGAAAAAAAAATCCTAGATAATGGGTCTACATATATCTTTTGCAGTTTTGAACAGTTATTGAACCTCAAATATACCCCTATTTTTCACAAAGTGCAATTTTCGGTCAATTTTCAAAATACGAAAATAAATTAAAAAATTTGTGTAAAAATGTGTGACCATTATAGTGGTCAAAAGAAAAATGAAAGTTGGAATTCAAGGCCCATATCCCTTAAGGCCTAAAAACACTTTGTGCCAAGTTTCAGTTAAATCCGCAGAAAAAGTTGTCTTTTTTTATATATTTTTTAAGCTATACACTAATAGAAAATACTCTGTAAAAATTTTAGTTTAAACAACTAAAAATCAGTTGAAAATGATCATGCTAAAAAACTGCTAAAAGCAGCAGAAAACTGTTAAATCTAATAAATTTTTAGCTGATTGCTTTCAAATGGGTTTGGGTTGTTGCCGCAGCTTTGCCGCCAAGTTACATTTGATTTAAATTTTAGTTATTAAAAAATAACAAATTAACCTGCTAAAATCAGCAAAAAAATTTGATAAATAATTAGTAGACCAAAAAATCGCAAAAAAAATTTAAATTTTCAAAGTTTTTTCGATTTTTTAATGCAAGTAAAAACCTAGCCTTCAGCAGTTTACTTATTTTTTTAGCAAATATCTCTGATGATTTTAGCAGAATAAACTGTTAATTCAACTAAATTTAACTTAAAAGTACTATAAATTTCGTAGATATAACGGTTTGTTTTTGCTATTTTTAGTCTAGTAATATTTAGCAAAATATTCTACAAATTTTACAGTACAATTTGCCATTTTCAATTAACTAAAAGTTAATTCAAATATAACTAAAAATCTGTAAATTTAACAGTTTTATTTTTGCTGTTCTTCTTTTACTAGTATTTAGAGAAAAGTTTGATAATTTCAGCAGTTTTTTCTGCATGATTATTTTTAACAAATTTTTAGTAGCTTTTTCTGCTATTTTTACAGGTTTATTTCCATGTGTGTAATTCTGTGTAATTACTTAAATGTTGTAAATGCAAGTTGTACACAAAAATTAAAGCTTTTTAAAACATATTAAAAAATTTAACCATACTTTAGGTATTTTCCCCAATATTGAGGCGTTAATTTCTCTTCTGACTACAAAAATATTTTAGTAGAAGTCACAACAAAGGCTCTATTTTTGTAGAATAGTGTAATTTGTCTTGTTATAATAAAACAATTTAATGTCAATATAAATCTCAAACAATTACACAATTAAAAAAATATATATTAAAAAAAGCATAAAACTGCCTACAAAATACCATAAAACCAACAAATTTAATTTTAAACCAGCACTTTTTTAATTTCGTAATTGGATACAAAATTTTTTGACATGTGCTAATAAAAATCTACAGTTTTATGATATAAAAAATAAAAACGCTATAAAAATAAAATTCCACTTAAAATTTTGCACTACAAATCAAAATTTGCACGCCCCAACTAATATTTAGCATTCAACATAGACAATGAAAATATGCGTATGTGTAAATATTTGTAAGAGAATCCACCACCAGTCAGTCCCACACTACTTTAAATAAAAATCCCGAACAATAACTCCATATAAAACGAGAAATTATATTCATGTGAATATGATGATCTAATACAAATGGATCAGTCATCCTTTTTTTTGTTATATTTATTGCGCCAGCATTTAATAATTTTCATCATAAATTTATGATGCAAAATGAAAATGAAATGTTATATTAGAGTTTATACTCACTCCACTTTAATCGTACACAGCCACTAACACCCACAGCTGATGAAACTACATTGGAAAATTTTATGAATGAATGGAAGAAAGGAATGGTTTGGATAATGGTCATAAAAGTTATGGCCAAAATAAAATTTTACACATATTTCTATAATAACATGCAACACATAGTGGTTTCAAACAAAAAAACCGTTTCATAAATGTTGTAATATTTGCAATTTGCCTCAAGAGTCCTTTTAACAATTTCATGTTGTCGGTGTAGTGTACAAGTAGTAGAATCTTAACAAACACGATAACAGCATGTTGTAATTGTTGTTGACTGTAGTATAGTGTGGTAAAGTGTTTTGTTGTTTTCCCCCAAAAGATCCTAGCAGGCAAGGGTTGCTTTAAGTATCCTTATGTCCATGGATAACAAGAACATTTTAACCGTTTTTGTTTTTTCATGTAGACACATTCGCTTAAAATATGATTTTGGTTTTTCTATGGACGATGATGATGATGGTGATGAAAGGGAGTGAGCAAATAATAATATTACTTGTATATTCTAGAGTTTTTTGTGTGCACTTTTCCTGGATAGACTGCTGGTTTGGTTGCATGCAAAGACATGTTTATGGTTAAATATTGAAGTGTGGGTGTTTTATGGTACAAGCTTCAGTTTTATGGTCATGCGACATGTGAATTTATGCTTTCCTACCAAATTACACTCACAATACACTATAAACGGAACCATAATGGAAGAGTACACAATAATTTGTTTTATCCTTCAAGTATGTTTTCATAAGCCCACAACCAAGTTACACCGATCCCTTAAAAATGTTATGCCCAGTGTTTTTGTTCGAACTTTTGAGAAAAAAGCTGTCAAACTTAAAATATAAAAAAAAATATTTTTCACTTGGATGGAATTGTTGCGAAATCGCAGAGGAATTCTTTGGCATCAATTTAATGGATACAAGGGTATTCAATCGATTAATTGTTGTTGTAAATTTTCCATCACATTTTTTTTTTTCAATTTTTAAAAATCACTCAAGTTGAAATATTTTTTTTAGTACACTTATAGAAATAAACCTTTAAAAATAGCAGAAAAAGCTACTAAAAATTAGTTAAAAATAATGTTGCAGAAAAAACTGCTGAAAGTAGCAAATTTTTTTCCTAAATACTAATAAAATAAGAAAAGCAAAAATAAAATTGTTAAATTTACAAAATTTTAGTTATATTTAAGTTAACTCTTAGTAATTTGAAAATGACAAATTTTACTGCAAAATCTGTTAAATATTAGTAGACTAAAAATAGCAAAAATAATTGTTATATTCGAGCTAAATTTAGTTGAATGCAAATAGCAGTATATCTAGCTAAAGTCATCAGAAATATTTGCAAACAAAAATTCCAAACTGCTATTTTCAAAAGGCTCGATTTTTATTTGCATTTACAAAAAAAAATCGTAAAAAGACTTTTTTAGGCTACTAATTATTTAGCAAAATTTTTTGCTGATTTTAGCAAGTTAATTTGTTATTTTCTATTAACAAAAATTTAACTAAAATATAACTAAAATTCAGTATATGTGACCTTCTCCGAGAAAAGGGACATAGTGTGTCAAGAAATCTAGTGTGTCAAAAACTTGGGAAAATCGATAAAAATGAGAAAATATTGATTTTCCCAAGTTTTTGAGACACTAGGTTTTTTGACACACTAGGTCCCTTTTCTCGAAGAAGGTCACATATTTAACAGTTTTGTTTTTGTTGTTTCTATCTTACTAATATATAGCAAAAATAATCTGCTAATTTTAACAGTTTCTTCTGCAACATCATTTTGAACTAATTTTTAGTAGTTTTAACTAAATTTTTTAAAGACTTTTTTCTATTAGTGTAGGCTTTGAAATGAATGTAGGAAAATATCATATTTTAAATTTTTTCGCCAGAAGCTTTTAGCCGATTCTAAAACGGCAAGCGAATTGGAAGTGCGAAAAAAACATTGTGAAAACTTTTCAAAATCACCCTCAGGGGATATATACCAAAATAGATTGAGAGCTAAAAGTTAACCCGAAAAAGATTTCTAGAGTCCTAAAAAAGTTTAAGAACGACTTGAAGATCACTCAAAAAGGCAGATTCTGGCAGAAAAAATTGAATCTGTACACGAATAAGGCAAAAAAAATTAGTGCCATGTTGAGGAAGAATCCCAAAAATTCATAGAGAAGCGGATTGTCCCAAGTTTTTTACGCATGGTCAAAAAGGACGCTGACCTGAAAACTTTTCAAATATACAAGGTCCAGACAGGAATGCTGTAAAAAAACACGGAAGCGGAAGCGTGCCAAAAAATTAAAAAAACTTTTTTTTTTCTCAAAATAACCATTTTGAACCAGTTGTGTACTACTTTAATACGATCTATCAAGAGACTGTAAAACAAATTTAGAAAATTAAAATGTGAGAAATTCTCATTTTGTACCCAACAAAAAAATTGGAAGTAATGCTTTACAAACTACTTCTTTCACTGCTTCACAAGTATCCTTTAGTGTACTTTTACTGCTTTTTTAGGAGTTATTCTGAAAAACTTCAAGAAATTACTTCTTTCATTGCTTCCAAAGTATCTGTTAGTATATTTGTACAGCTTTTTCTGAATTACTTCTGAACAATATCCAAAAAATCACTTAAGTATTGCTTCTAAAGAGTAATTGCTCTAAAAGTGATCCTAAAAAGTGATTTTGGCATTTCCAAACAGAGGTTCAAGCGTTCGATTCCCGGCCCGACTAATAATTTTTTTAAATTTGTTTTTTTTTTATTAATTTTTTTTTAATATTTATAATTAATTTGTTTAAATTCAATATTTTTTTAATTTTTGAAAATATGTACATATATATAAAAAAAAATTATGAGAAATTGCTTTTTATGCAGCTGTAAAAATAGTACTGAAAACAATATTTATTTCTTCATTTCCAATGACCTAGCCTTTTGGCCATAATCGATCACAAACTTGAATTGAATTGCACCTTTTAGACTTGTTTAATAAGTACTTTTATTGAAGAGAATAAGGAATAATATCCCGCAGTAACAAAGTGGTGTTTTTATGCCAGTCAACTTTCATATCAAAGAATAGCTCAGCGGTAGAGCGCTGGACTAGCAATCGTGAAAAGTTCAATACCCGGCGGCGGCAGTAAAAAAAAATTTTGTAAAATAAAAAAAATATAATTTTTTTGGGAAGAATTTTTTTAACTTTTAATTGGTGAAAAAGAGCTTCCTTTGCACTCGTTCAAAAAGTACTGAAAAAATGATGAAGTGGAAGTACTCCTCTCCTATGACAACTCAATGTTAAAACCATTAGTGTTTATGTTAAAAAAGGAGTACATCTAGATCATCAATTGTAGTGCCTTTTCTACTGCTTCGGCATCTCTTTTTTTGCTGGGTATTTAACAAAACGTATTTAATAAAACATCACAGCACTTATGTTTTTTTTTACTGTGAATTGACTTGGGGTGCAAATCAACTGGTATAGTACTGGTACCGAAGAGTCACTCAGGAACTAGTTTGGTAAATTTCTCATAAGTACCGGCTCCCTGTTTTTATTCTTAAAATTTTTTTAGCCATTTGCGTAACTATTAGTGTCATTGAAACAACACGATACTATTTCGAAAGACTGATTTTAAATCAGAATTTTGAAATTCTAGTTTTGTTTACATTTGTTTTTAATAATATAGTCCGAGTTTGCGAATTAACACTAAAATTTTGATTAGAAATTATAAACAGAAAAATATTTTAAATTTCATTTGGTAAATTGGCCTAATTATCTCAGTAAGAAAACTATCGGTCTTATCTACGTTTCATCAAAGAATAATCCCTTGTTTTTTATCTACATAATGTAAGTCTTTACCAACTGGTACAGTACTATTTCCAAAGAGTCATTTCGAAACAGGTTCCGCGACTGATTCACACTGGTACCAGTTTTGCTCCCTATTTTTCGTCCTTAAATTACAATTTTTAAACGAGTTCTACAACTACCCTACGGGGAAAGGGACTGGTCCCAGATGACACGCAGGATAGGTCCAAAGGGGGCGGAGACCGGTCGCTGATCGGTCTTTTTGTTTTAAAGAGACATATCACTTTAACATGGCGTTGTCATTGGAAATGACCAATTGCCACAGTTTAGACACATTGTGGCAGTAAGGTGGTTGTCTAAAAATAGCTTTTCAAATAAACTAATAAAAAATTAAGAATTAAAAATAATCTACTTGGCGTCGAAGTAGGGCTCGATAACACAACCTTCTGCTTGTAAGGCAAACACTCTACCATCTGAGCTAATGTTGCTTATGCGTGATGGTTGGCTGATGGTTACATTATATGTTTTTCGTTTCTGTTCAAATAAAAAAGAGAAAAAAAAACAAACACACACACAGCAAATAAAAAAAACATGAAAAAGAAAAAAATAGAAAAGAAAACAACATTAACACACACACCAATATGGTGGAAGTGCCTTGAATATGCCCCCGATTGACCGGTCATGGGATAGGTCCCTTAATGGCAGTTGACTTGTTTTTTGCGTTGGCCATAATTAAATTAAAAAATCAATTAATAATTAAAAAAAATTACCTCAAAACCTTTGACAATATAAATAAAAATTTTAAAAATTCCCCTTAAGTTAAAAAGAAAAGTTAAATGAAATACCAATTGTTCAAACTAAAACAGCTTTAACATTAAAAAAACGTTGAAAATACAAAACTTAAAATTTCTTACCAAAACATTAAAGAAATTTAAAATAAGAGCTAAAAAATAAAGTTAAAATTAATAAAAGAGTAAAATAAACACAAAATATTTTTAAAAATATGCTGCGAATTTTATTTTTTATTTCGGTATTGGTCAAGTTTTTTAAAAGCAACAGTGAAAGTAACGAATCAGAAAATACTTAGAAAATTAATTCATTCTCTTTGGTTCATATATGTATTAATTTAGTAATATGCCTTCGGTTGACCGGTCACGGGATAGGTCCTCGGAGGGCAATTGACTCCTCATTCCCCGTAGGGTAGTACCAAAGTGGGAGTTTGGCGACAATTGTCCCATCCCTATGACATCTCCATGTTAAATTCTACAGTTGTTTTTATGGAGGTTCAAATAAACTATAGTGCATAACTGGTTCTGAACTAGTACTTTTTGCTACTGGGTAGTTTTATAATAATCTTAATGAAAACATGGTTATAAAATAGTTTTTATTTTTAAAATTGAATGACTGTTTCAGCAGATTATTTGAATTATGTGTTGGACAATTTTTTCAAACGCAGTTCTTATAATCAAAGTTAATCTTTATCGAGATCCAAAAATTCTTTAATGCGAACTAACAATTGTGACAAAATTAATCACGTTTTTTAAATTCCCTGCGAAATACTATACAAATCTTGACAAAATATGATCTCTATTAATAAATTTTTATGAATTTTGGAAGAGTTGCTGAATTTATTTTTGTTCTTTTTTTTAAATAAAATTATTAAAAATACATCAAAATTTTTATATTATTTTACATCAAATTTTACTCAATTAATCGATTAATTTTCTAATTTTATTCGATTAATCGAATTTCATAATTACTTGGTAGTGTCTGTTATTGCTCGGAATATTCGGTAGCCCTCATAACCAAAAACTTCGATTATTGCATGCGTTACATGTGATTGGCACCAAATTTTGTTGTCAGCACAATTAATTAATTCTCTGTTAAATATACTTAAGGCCGTTAGACGTGTAATCGGTGTAGTTTATTGTGTTGTACTTTATGATTGTTTAATATATATTTTGGTCTTAAACTCTTTTTAACTATTATTAGTATTTTTATTATTTTTCTTTATCATCCCCAATTGCCCCCCACCAAACAAATTCTCTTCCCTAAGCTCCTTGTTCAAATATGATTTTTGGTTTTAGGTTTCCGTTTTCTTGGCTATTATACATATTTCATTTTCATTTTCGTTTACTATTGCATGTAGTTTTTCGTTTTGGTAACTACTGGAGGTGGTTGGGTATCTATGCATGTTGGAGATGTTTGTAGTTGTAATTTTTTCCATATTTTCTATGGTCTATGTCATGTGTTTCAATCTCACGCCTCAATTACTGGTTGCATTGCATGTGACAGACTGTCCTTCGTTTATAACACAGCCTTTGTGTGTGTGTGTGTGTGTGTGCATCTATAGCCGGCCTCATTCACGTTTTTATGTCATGTGATTTTTGAGCGACATTTTACAGATTAGAAGGATTTTAACCGGATATGTGACATTTTCTATTTGGTTTTTCTAATTCTATGAATTTTTTACATGTCTTTTATCTTTTGAATGATTTTAGACTGGACTTTTTGTCATGGTTTGATTTTTAGTTTGTTCTTTATTTGAGGTCTTTGTTGTAATTTTTTCTTGTTAAAGTTTTGTATTCATAAGGGACTTTTTGTTTAGTTTTCGGGTTTTTATACAATTTTTAATATAGGTACAAATATTTGTAGTTCAAATAAGTGTTAGCAGATTAATTGAGTTTTGCAATTGCAATTTTTTCAGAAGTTTTTTAAATCTTTTTTCATCATTCCCTTAGAGAATCTCCAAATGGTCAAACTTTATGTTTGAATTTTTAAATTTTTATGTTTAAATCAAGTGTTAATTAATTTATATAAAATATCCATATTATTTATATTTTAAACTATTAGGATCAGTTTTATAGTCAGAGTTAAGAACAATTTTATTTTTTATTAAATATTTCTTAAGCTAGAAATTTTGTTTGAAAATTTCCGACTTAATTAAAACTTAGAAAAAAACTGGCCCATATGCCCAGTGAATAAAAATATAATATTTACGACAAAAATCGGTTTTAGTTTTGACTATAAAATTGGTCTTGGTCAAATCTGAAGTTCTTGAAATTGCCTTTCCGAGATATAGGACTTTTCTTTTTAAACTGTTGACCCAGGGGTTATAACCTATGAGACTCCAATTTTGGTTAAAAGTACTTCAAATTCCTAAATTTTTATTTTCACGGTATAGGTATGAGTGTAAATAAAAATATAGGAATACGCAGTTAATTTTTTCTAAAAAGTTTGTCGGTAGAATCTACTGAAAATGATACTTAAAACAAAGGCATTTGCAGTTAGAAAGACGACAAAGCTATTTAGCTGTAAAATAACTAAAAATGTAGTTACTTTTAACCGTTTAAAAATAACTAACAAAGGCATTAAAAATAACTATCAATGTCGCAAAATTAACTGTCAAATTTTTACTACCAAAATTTTAAAACAACTGACAAAATAGTTAAAACTACTGTTTTTTACAGTTAATTTTTTTGATATTATAAAATTATATTCTAATAAAAATCGTTTTTTTTTCGATTATAACTTGAAATGATCGTACTTGAAATTTTTAAGTATAAATTCCAAACCGTTCTCCAGTTAGTATCTTATTATTATTTTCCGATTTTTATTTGCAAACTAAGAATATTTTAATAATAGCAAATACGCGAGTAAATTAAATAATAGCTGTATTTTGTCTCATGCCTATCAACGTTAAGTATTTAAAGCAAATCTACGTTAAACCGATTGTAAAATGTTTTAGGAAGTAACGCGAATAAGTTACGCTAGAAGTGAAGATGTATAAACGTTGAGTTTTCAACGTTGATAATTATCCGTGTTGAAAGTTAACATGCATACGAAAAGTAATGTGTTAGTTTTCGTCTGAAACGCGTTTTTATGCACTTTGAGTTTTTTTGTGAGTTAACGGATATAGTTAAGTTGAAAACACAGCTAATAACAAATATAAACTAAACAACGATTGACAAAAAAATTAAAGAAATGTTTTATCTGTTAAATAACTAACAAAAATAACTGTTTACTGTTAAAATATTGTTTTGGTACTTTATTATAAACAACTGTTACGAAATTACAGCATTTTTCGTTAGATGCTTTTTTAATAACTGTCATAACTGTTGATTTGCATTTTTCCATAGAAAAACAAAAATTACAGTTAAAAACAACAACTACTGATTACTAGACAAACAACTGTCAAACTCTTTTGAGTGTGACTTATAATTAATTTCTTTATAAAAATATAAAAACTTTTCGAAAAGATGACATATTACTAAAAATCTAACATACTGTTTTTTAAGGATTAGGGTATTAAATCGATTAATCGAACAATGCTGCTCAAAAATTGTTCGAATAATTTGAAATGTAGAGTTAGAGGGTTAGAATGTTCCACAAAAATGTTCTTCGTAGTGTTTTACATAAGTCCGCCCAACACATCCTATACCTAAAAGGTTCACATGGATTGAATACTAAACAATCTTAAATGCGTGAAATTTGATTAAAAATCATGAATTTAGGAATTACAAAAAACACATTTTTTTTTAATTTGTGGTAACAGTAGTAACTAATTTTTTAATAATCTATTATATAACAGTCTGAACTCATAAAAAAGAGGAAAATAATATCTAATTTTATATAATTTTTTTTTATACTCCATCAAACTTAAGTAATTTTTGGATTTTCAACAAAAAAAAAATGTGTTTTTCGGAGCAATAAAAAATAATGGTTTTGTAAACATATACTAAAATTCATATTTTAATTCAACTAAAAATATATTGAAGTAATTAAAAAACAAATCTTCGCACAAGTTTTTAAGAAAATGTATTTTTGAGAATTATTTTCGTGAAACAATTAAAACCCATTTTTCTGTTAAGTCATTTTTGCATAAAATTCTCTCAGTTTAGCGCCCTCTCGTGGCGGCAAAAGCACCAAATACACCAAATATTTTTTTTTCACATTTTTTTGAGTCATTTTATTATCTTTCAAAAAATGTGTCTTTAATCTTTTTTTTTTATTTTTGTCCATGGGTGGTGCCCTCAAAGTCAAAGGGGGAATAAAACATCATTAAACAAAGTATATGTATCATCGATCATTAATACCCTGGAAAGCAATAGAGTTGTAAAAGTACTGAGTACTCAAGACCGACCGTTGTTTCGGGTATTCAATACTTAAAACTAAACTTACGAAGGGCAGATTTGTATTGGCTTAAAATAAAGTTCAATAAAATGGCTCAGAAATTAATATTTACGCTGAATTGAAAAAACATAGACCTTCGGAAAAATTCGTCTCAAACCCGAAGTATGCCGAATGTCGAAAAAAGCCGAAACACCCTCTCACTTAAATGTTGTAAGGATAAGTATACAGTAGTTTTGATTTAACTGCATTTTGCTTAAGTGCACTTTTTCTATAACTGCACAAATTTTTGGTTTCGGTTTTTTTTTACAGAATTATGTACGCAATTGCCTTCTTTATGTGCACTTTTTGCACCTGAGCATTTAAGATAAGTGCCTGATATTTTTGGCAGTTGTACATTATTTTCATAAAAAAGATCACCGTTAGCTGTCTCTTGTGTTTTGCTTTATTTTTGAAACAGAATACCCACATAAAATAAATGTGTTGTCAAATTTTTGTCACAAAAATATTCTACTTTTAATCATAAATTTCGCAAGATCTAGTGCAAAGCACAAAGTTGTCTTCATTACCTTCTTTGTTTTGTTTGTTTTCAGTCTGTATTGGTATACCTGTACACTAAGGCAGGTAAACAATTTGACTTAGCAACGCTTTTGGCTTATCTTCACAAAAATTTGTGCAAAAGTTGGTTGTGCAGCTATATCCAAATTACTGTATATGAATTTGAGCAACATGCTCAAAGACAGGGTGATTACCTCGAATGTAGAAGATGGTAAGACATGGATGGATGGTGGTAACGGAGGGCATATCACAAGGGCCTTTTTCTATTTTTAAAACCGAGTTTTACCTAATTCTTTTTCCATAATTAAGAACAAAGCTTTTTTTAAGATGACAATTTGTGGTATCTAAAATACGGTGATTCCTTGTCACTTCGAATTAGAGAGTATAATTTTTTTCACGCAAATATTAAGATAATATTTAATATAATATTTAATTTTTTCATAAAAAGTTTTTTTTAACTTACTCAGTGTTATTTATTTTAAACGAATTTGATATTATAAAATCAAACTTACCTGAAAAGAAAAACAATAGAAAATTTTATTAAAAATTGTTGCAAATTTTTGCTAATAGTATTAAGATGTTGGCTTTTTTTTAAAACTACAAAGGAAATTATTGAAAACGTTTAAAGAAAAACCATTTGAAAAAAAGCCAATACCATAATAGCTTAAATAAGTATATATTAAAAGAATGAAGTTACCCAGCAAAAAGAGAGATACCAAACCAGTAGAAAAAGCACTGCATTTAATGATTTAGATGTTCTTCTTTTTTAACATAAATATCAATGATTTCAGCAATGAGTTGTCATAGGAGAGGAGTTCTTCCACTTCAACATTTATACAGTACTTTTTGAACGAGTGAAAAGGAAACTCTTTTTCAAAATAACAAACTTTTTTTATTGCCGCCACCGGGTATCGAACTTGCAACCTCAAGATTGCTAGTCAAGCTCTCTTCCGCTGAGCTATTATTTTATATGAAAGTTGACTGTCATAAAAACACCACTATGTCAGTGTCAGATATTGTGTTTTATTTTCTTCAATAACAGTACTTATAATACAAGTACAAAAGGAGCACTTCAATTCAGTATTGTTTTCAGTACTATTTTCACAGATGCATAAAAAGCAATTTTTCATAATTTTTGTTTTATATGTATTTTTAAAAATTAAAAATTTTTTAAATTATTGAATTTAAAGAATTTATATACAAATATTAAAAAAAAAATAAAAAAAAAATTAAAACAATATTGGTCCCGCCGGGAATCGAACCTGCGATCATCTGTTTGGAAATATACTGTATCAAAATCACTTTTTAGGATCTCTTTTTGTATGTTGTTCAGAATTAATTCTAAAAAAGCTGTAAAAATATAATTCGGAAGCAATCAAAGAAGTGATTTTTTGAAGTTATTCAGAATTAATTCTAAAAAAGCAGTAAAATTACACTAATAAATACTTTTGAAGTAGTTAATGTAGATGTTAAATATGACTTCCAATTTTCTTGCTGGGTAATAATAATTTTTTTATGGTCAAATATTTCAAATTACATTAAAAGTTCAAATATTCGCAATTCTATCAAGTGATAGGTGGTCCTATCCAAAGAGTTCTCACTATCTCTTAGTTAATAAGAAAAAATATATAAAAAGTGCCTGCAAATATGAAATTGAATTTTTTTGGGGCATTTTTAGAGCCATACAGAGACAAATAATTAGTTCAATATTTAAAAACCAATTCATCTTTACATAAAATTATTGCCAAAAAGTTAAGTTTCTTAAAAATTAAAAACAAATAATTAAAACTCAAACTCAATGTAAAAAATAACTAAACTTATTTCCAGACGCAAATATCAAAATTCTTTTCAAGCAAAAAAAAAAAAAAAAAAAAAAATCAAGCATCATTATAACTAAAAAAACATGGTATTTTTCTTCGAGTTTTCTTCTATACAAAGGAAAAACTTCTTGTTATTGACAATTTTTATTGACAATTTATTTAAATTTCTTAATAATAACAATAATAACGAAGAACTTGAAGGCAAGTAACAGAATAAAGGAAGAAGCACTATTATGCTCAATAAAAAAAAAGAACCACCCACTGAATTAAAGACGATGAGACGACAATCAACTATTATTAATAACAACT
This sequence comes from Leucophora obtusa, assembly GCA_949987735.1. Classification (NCBI taxonomy): domain Eukaryota; kingdom Metazoa; phylum Arthropoda; class Insecta; order Diptera; family Anthomyiidae; genus Leucophora; species Leucophora obtusa. The sequence continues at coordinate 46,940,499 of OX465295.1, forward strand.
ACAACAACAACAACAATAATTGTACAACAAATAAACGCTTAAATGTACAACACAGAACATTATCAGTGGCATACAAAAAATAAAAATAAAAACTTAACAAAGGAAACAAAAAATGACAAAATTTTGAATATAAAGAAACAGTTTGTTGACATTGCGACAAAATGCTGTTGAAAATTGAGAAAATTCACATAAACATCTAATAAGTAAACAGCAACAAGACGAGCAGCAACAACAAATAATGTTACGAATGACAAAGGAACTGATAGACGGACATATAGAAAAACAAATAAACTTTCTTTTTAGCGTTTGCACAATGGGCCAAAATATTTAACTTTAATAGTATGAAATAAGTTAACTACTTTTTGTGCAAATATCATATTTAAAGTAAAAATTCTAAATGGGATTTTGACCAAACAAAATTAACAAATTTTATTTCATACTCACTAGAGGACCCATGAAGTATATGGAATGGGAAAAAGTGTTATTTTCTCACCTCCTCACGTATTTTATGGTAGATTGGGAGTAAAAAATAATATCCACGCAAAAATTGGTCCTCTCGGATTAAAACAGGCCAGTCACCCGCGGGTTGTAGCAATAAAAATGGACTAAAATTAGTTCAAAGCTTCTTTGCGCTATAACTCTTAAAGTAAAGAATTTACAGAAAAATACTATATGGCCATTTCTATAGGCAATAAAGTGGCTAGTATTTTTGTCATACACACTTTTGATGTATCACTGACGTGTCTTGGTGATTTAAGTGGTTAAAGTCAAAATTTGTGTTTAACCATTTAAATCACTTTCATTTTAACCACTTAAATTACCATGACGCGTTGTTGGTATGTCGAAAGTGTGTATGATACATATGCCCATTTAGTATTTTTCTGTAAAACCTTCATTTTAAAAGTTATAGCCCAAAGAAGCTTTGAACTAATTTTAGTGCAATTTTGGGGCTAAAAGCCGCGGGTGACTGGCCTGTTTTAATCCGAAAGGATCATTTTTAGCGGGAATATTATTTTTTACGCTCAATCAACCAGAAAGTGCGTGGGGAGGTGAAAAAATAACACTTTTGCACATATGGTGCTATATTGGGCGCCAATTATGAATAACCACTAGGGTTTATGTCTCGGGAATTCCCGGGACGGGATTCCCGGGAATCCCGCCCTTTTTTCAATCCCGCAATCCCGGGAATTTCATGCGGGATTTCCCGGGATTTTTTGTATTCTTTTATAGAAGTTTTAGCTAGTATATATTGCAATTTCGAAAGCTTTATTTAAATTTAAAGCATTGATTTTTTTGAAATCAATTTAAATAAAAATATTTAAAATAAAAAATACGATTTAAAATTTAATAAACTGAATTAGTACAATATAAAAAAATATATTTTTTAGGCCAAATTGTTTTTGAATGTCAGCTTAATTTGGTTTAGTTACCAATAAAAATACTCGTACTTCGGGAAAAAAATGGGTTCTTTAAAACGATGATCTTTGTTCAAGTAAAGCAATATATACAACATTTCAACATCATTATTTCAGTTCCAAATACATCCAAAAAGCCTGTGCATTAAAATTTACAAAATTAGTAATATTTTCCTATTTTCAGCTGATATAAATAATTTGAGGGTTTTTTACTTCAAATAATTTCATTTAAATTTCAATTGCTACTCCTTTATTTTAATTGTATTTTTTAAAAATTTTTTATTTTTCAAATAATGCATCAGATGCTTTTTCAAATTATTTTGGATTTTTTATATGATAATTTAAAATGAAACTATGAAAACCCAGCAAAGAAAAATGATCATTAATGACTCAGAAATTAGCTCCAAAAACAAACATTTTTCCACTTTTTCCTATGAGCCATTTAAGAATCTAATTTATGAGCGCTCAGAAATTGCTGGCTGGGAATTTATTTTTAAAAATTTCTAATCAAAAAATACCAATTAAAGTTAAAAGATTATTTAATAATATTTTATTTTCTATTTTTATAAAAAGATTTAAGCCAATTTGCCTAAAAATTTGTGTGCAAAATACTCCCTTTTAAACTTTTTTATAAAATTAATTATAGACGAATTCTTCTGAAAATCTCCATAGAAACAAAATATCTAGAAATAGAAATTTTTGGATTCCATACTTAAGAAATGTTTAAGCAAAAAAACGATCTTAGTTCTGACTATAAAACTGGTCCGACACAAGCTTGCACTCATGAACAATTCGAATACGTCCTAAAAGAAGGGATGAAAATAAAATACCCGTGTCTTTCACTTTGTCTATATTAATTCGTTTATAAACGGTTTATAAACGCGAATTAATATTCAGTTATTTCTAAGAGTTTTTTAAAATTAAGACGGCCTTCCATATAAATATATTACCTCAATATTAATTCGCGATTTAAACTGTTAGACGAATTGATCTAGAAAAAGTGGAAGACATGGATATTTTATATTTAGCCCTGCTTTCAGAATATATTAAGCAGATTTACTCATAGGTACAACCAAAAAACGAACTTCTTCGGACGGTGTTGTAATAGAAATAGAGTTTTTCCAATACAACATATATCGCATTTATTTATTTTCGAATGAGCGGAAATTCCCGGGATCCCGGGAAATTCAGAAAAAAATCCCGCTGTCCCGGGAAATGAAAAAGTCCGGGAAAAGAAAAACCCTAATAACCACGAAATTAACTCTTAAAAACATTTTAAATTTTGAATTATTTCTGGCATTGAACTTAAATTTTAAACTTTGATATCTTCAGAGACTTATAGTAGAATTTCATTGAAAATATTTTTGCTTAACATTTTAACCCTCCAACTCTTTAACTTACGGGTCGTTTATGTCCCATTTTAAAAAGGGGCCAAAAAGACCCTTTAATTGAAGGGTTAGAGGGTAAAAATGGTCCACAAAAATATTTGTCATGAAATTCTACTCTAAGTGCCTGAAGACATCAAAGTTGCAAATTTAAGTTCAATGCCAGAAATAAGTCAAAATGTGTTTAAGGGTTAATTTCGTACTTAGTTAGAATTGGCGCTCAAATGTCCCACAAACTTTTCAACTGCTTTTGCATCTCTTTTTTTTTTTGCTGGGTTTTTTAAAAAGAATTTTTCTTAGAAAACAAAATTTAATTTTCTTCTCAATATATTGCGGCATTTTCAATAAAATTAGCAATGGTAATATGGTGCGTATGATTAATAATTTTTATATCACTCATACGTAACCTGACCCATTAGGCGGGATGTCACTTTCGAGGATATTTGTTGTTTTGTCAAAATTTAAAAACAAACGTAAAAAAACTATCAATATAATCATAATTCTGCATGATCATCCATTAAAAAAAAAACAATTTGATAACAACAATCCAGTGAAATTAATAAAATTGTAATTTTCGTAGTTTATACATTTCGGCTCTTTGCTCCATAGTGCAATATTTGAAAAAGAAAAAATAGTATCCGACAGTTTTTTGTAATAAAATACTTTTTTGAAGTTAAAGTTTGTCTTTTTTTTGTGTGTACTTTTCTAAAGTTAATTTTTTCTCAAAAAAAAGGAGTTTATTGTTTGTTGATTTTTATCATTTACTAGGAGGATACAAAAAGTTTATATGCAATTTTCTTTACCTTGCAAGAGGAGACAACAAAATAACATTGTAGTTTGTTCAACGACAGCATACACTTCATCATAGTGATATAAATGTGCAAATATACTGTTGACAATATACTGTGCAAACGTGGAGAATAGAAGTTGTATTATTAACTGGAATAAAGTAACTAACGGACTGTTTGACTAAAAGACTACCACTACCACTAACTTATCTCTAAGATATCCGGCTTCATTGACCATTACAAATTGGAAAACAAAAACAAACAACAAAACAGAAGAAGTGTAGAGAAAAAATTTCCTTATAACACTTTATACTATAAAATGTTGTATGCTACATCAACTATCTAACCGAGTGCAACAAAATTTTGTACAGTGTGTGGTACGTGTGTGTCACCATAATATTTTTTTTCCTTTCCATGCTATTTTTTCCTAGAAATTTTTGTTATTGCTCTTGAATATACAAAACAAACACCTCTAAAAAAGGCGGATATCTATAGTTGTGTTTTTTTTTTCATACTCTGTGGCATGGCGTCATTGCTGTATACAAAAATATATTTAAAAAAATTAAATAAACCATAATTGTTGTAAAATGAGTTTATACTATAAACTTTGTAGTTTTTATTCGATTTTCTTATTGTGAAGTTCCTTTGCAACAAATTGAAAACAAAACGAAGACTTAGATCCTAACCAGGAAGACTAGAAAATTAAAATGTTCAATCCTAGTTGGACCGGACATCCGACACCTAATTATTTAGCAAACTTTGTTGTTAATTTTAGCAGGTTAAATTGTTAATTTCTATTACCTAAAATTTTATTCATATACAACTAAATTTCTGTATACTTAACAGTTTTATTTTTGCTGTTCCTATCTTACTAATATATAGCAAAAATAATCTGTTAATTTAAGTAAATTTTTCTGCAAGGTAATTTTTAACTAATTTTGAAATAGTTTTTACAAAAAATTTGTCCAGACTCTTTTCTATTAGTGTATGGATGTTGGTATTGTAACTGAGTCTCATCCGCGTCCAATTATAGTTACTAATTTACCAGACTTACAATGCTTGAGTACTCCACTCTGCAGAGTGGAGTAAGAGGATTAAAATGTTCCGCAAAAATATTTATCATGAAATTCTACTGTATGTCTCTGAAGATATCAAAGTTGAAAATTTAACTTCAATGCCAGAAATAAGTCAAAACTTAAAATGTGTTTAGGGGTTGATCTCGTACTTATTCAGAATTGGCACTCAAATGTCCAAGAAACCTGGATTTTAGGGGAAAACCATGTGAATCTTCCACTTTAGGTATAGGATGAGTTCAGCGAACTTATGTAAAATACCACGGGGCACATTTTTGTGGAACATTTAAACCCTCTAACTCTTCAACGTACGGGTCTTTTTGGTCCCTTTTTAAAAAGGGGCCAAAAAAGTCCCTTTAATTGAAGAGTTAGAGGGTTAAAATGTTCCACAAAAATGTTCCTCGTAGTGTTTTATATAAGTTCGCTGAACACATTATAAACCTAAAATGGAAGATTCACATGGTTTCCTATGCCGATTCACAATAAACATTTGAAAGGGGTGGGGAAAACTTTAACCCCCCCTAAAATAAAATTCCGATGTGATCTTTCAAAACACCGACACACGTATATGTTTTTTTGGTATCATGCGCGGTTCCAGCAATTAATATAAGGGGAAAAATCATACGCCACAGTAGACAAATACATTGAGTTGGCCACTGAGGCGTATGATTTTTCCCCTTATATTAATTACTGGAACCGCGCATGTTTGGTATCCTCTACGAGAATCCATTGTCAGAATCCCGTAATTTTGGAAGAATTTCGAAATTGTTGTACAGTGCAATTAGTACTTTGTTCTTGGCTTCTGTGGGGTAAAGTGGAAAACTGGTCCCGCTTCAAAATGTATTAATAATATGTGTTGGGCTTATTTTAGGGGTACTGGACTCTGTATTGTAACGGAATACAATTAGCTTAACTTCTTGAGGGATTTTTTCAAATTATTTTACTTTCCACATAACACCATGTTCTCCTACTAATCACCCGAAATTAAAACAGTAATTTCCATGAAGAAATGAATTTAACATATTTAAATTTTTTCAAGAAAAACACTAAATTAGTGGAAGTCAAAATTATCAATTAATCAAATGGAACCCTGGAATTCTCAAAATCAAATTAATCTGAAAAGTAATATGAAATCCTTTTTTAACAATAAACTATAAAAATTAATTCATTTTTAAAAAATCGTCATATCTTATACATGAAATTCTGCAAAATCGTCAATCGTCATTTCATCAAATTTTACTTCAAAAATCGCTAAAATGGAGACAAATTGTTGAAGTTGGCAGCGCTGACTATCACACTTATTTTGTTCGGGCTTATTCTTTTTTGTTGTTGTTTATAATTTCTTTAACCAGAAGGTTTTTTATACTTGAAATTGTTGCATTTTATACATATTTAAAATGTTTTTTTCTTTTAGTTTTATAATATTGTTTTTTTCTTCTGCTCTTTGTATATGTGTTGTTTCTTGTCACATTTGCCAAAAATATCTGACAATCTTCTTTTAATCTTAATTTTTTGTCAATTTTATTTATTCTTGGCGTCTATGGATTTTTTTTTCATGCATTAAAGCCTTTTTAATCTTCTTCATACTGAGATAGAGATTTAAAATACTTTAAAGTGTCTGCATTACAGTGGATTAAAATATCAAGATAAAGCAGAGATAGTGTTTATTCAAAGACTCTGAAAAATTTATGTAGAATTGCATTTAAACTTTTTCATAACCCTCAGCATAAATAGAATAAGGACGCAAATGTAATATACATACACTCACAATATATTTTCCATAACCGATTGAGGTTTATTTGAAAAGTAATAGGTAAAGTTTGTTTTCAATTGAAGAATCAATTAAAATACATTGAAACATATGGTTTAACTTTTTTTATCAGTCAATAAAAAACAAACCAAAAAAAAAATAAGTATCGTTTGTAGTTGATATTTTCAGTCAAATGTTCTATTTTTAGTTTTGTATTTTTAGAAAAAACAATTTAAATAATTTCGTTGTTTTCTGTTTTAAAATAAAAAATTCAAATATTTTCGGTTTTCTTTTTTGCTAAAATTGTTTACAAACTTATTTCAATTCAAATTACAAGAAATTCTTTACTCATACACACAAACATAGCCAATAAAAATATGAACGTGTGTGTTGTGTGTGTAGTGTTTTGAAAATTCAAACAAAAAAAAAACTTTCAAATATGAAAAATCAAACGACAAAACCGTTTTTACCGTTTTTACGTTTGTCAGTTAAAAATCTTCAATTATTTTTATTTCTTTTATGTATTGTTTACGCAATGTTTGAAAATAAATAGTAAAATGGTTTGAATATAATGAAAAATCAGTAGTCCTTTTTTAAACTGTGTTTTCAATTAATTTAATATGTATTTTAGGTTGTTTTTAACGATAAAATATTCTGAGTGTATACACTGTACAATAAAATCTAATTTTTTTTTCAAAATAACAAGGTTCTGGCAGAGAGTACAAAAAGCAAAAACACGTCATAGTAAATCGGCATAGGAAACCATGTGAATCTTTCATTTTAGGTAGAGAATGTATTCAGCAAACTGATGTAGAACACTGCGAGAAAAATTTTTGTGCAACATTTTTTGCCTCTAACTTTTAATTAAAGGGACTTTTTTGACCTCTTTTTAAGAAGGGACAAAAAAGACCCGTAAGTTGCAGAGTTAGAGGGTTAAAATGTTTCGCAAAAATATTTGTTATGAAATTCTACTATAAGTCTCTGTAGACATCAAAGTTCAAAATTTAACTTCAATCTTAAAATCCAGGTTTGTGGGACACTTGAGCATCAATTCTGAATTACCCCTTAAACACATTTTAAGTTTTAACTTTTTTCTGGCATTGAAGTGGCAAAATTTTATGACAAATATTTTTACGGAACATTTTAACCCTCTAACTCTTCAACTTATGGGTCGTTTATGTCCCTTTTTAAAAAGGGGCCAAAAAAGTCCCTTTAATTGAAGAGTTAGAGAGTTAAAATGTTCCACAAAAATATTTGTCGTGAAATTTTACTGTAAGTCTCTGAAGACATCAAAGTTGAAAATTCAACTTCAGTGTCAGAAAAAGTCAAAATCTAAAAGGTGTTCAAGGGTTAATTTCGCCAAAAAAAAGTCTCTTTAAGAAGACATCAATCACAGAGTAATCTGTCGTTTTCAGTGAACTAAAAGTTAACTCAAACATACTTATTTTTATCTTACTAGTATTTAGCAAAAAAAAAAAAAAAAAAAAAAACTGCTAATATTCCAAAATTTCGGAATTTTGACCTCAAAGGTTGTTCAAATTTTCACATTAGTTTTAATAAATGATGTAACTTCCCTTCACAAAACCCTTTTTTCCTAGATCCGCGTCTGGTTTTAATAGATTCCAATATCTTTTCATATTGTTTTAGCACTTGAAAACTATAATCCATAATAAATAAAATAATATTCCAATAGCAAGACCAATTGTAACTTAAGTGCATTGGCCTTTGTTAGCAATTTTAAGACACTTGATAAATTATGCTCTTAAAAAAATAAATAATATTAGGACAATAACAAAAATGGCATAAGGGCAAACAACCATAATAGACAAAAAAACAAAAAAAAAAAAAGGGCAACAAATTGAAAAACAATCAAAAGAATACAAATAGCAAACTTGAAAATGAAACAGAATTTAAACAATAAATAATGGACTGAAGTACGGAGTGAAAAAAAACAAAACAATCACCATAACCATAATAACAGAAGGAACTAATTTCAGCACTATTTCTTTTGACTAAAAAAAAATCGTTTTGCTTAAACTTAAAAACTCCCCTTTTTCGATAAAAGCAACTTGTGCTGAAAGCATACGATTTGGAAATAAAAAAAAAAACAAACTTTGGCGCCAGCACTTGAAAAAAGTACAAAAAAATATTTGTAATCAAGCAGAAGTTTTAAAGTAAGTGTGCAAGTAATACCATTTTCAAAAGATGGACTAACGAACGAACGAAAGAATGAACAAAAAACTTTTTGTTTGTAAAAAAAAAATGCTAAAAAGATGAAGCGTTAAGTGTATCTGTAGATCTTGTTTTTGAAAACATTAAAGAACTTTAAAATGGAGATGCGTTACTAATTTTTTAGATAAAAAACAAAACTATAAAAAATACAATTATGAAATGCAATTGCAATAGAAAAGGCCAAGCGGCTGCAATTGAATTTAAAAACTTCACAAACAAAAGGCTTAAATTACTTTAAGAAGAGGGAAAAATAAAATACAGTAATAAACTGAAGGAATTTGTGAATTGTATACAATCTGACACCATTTCCAAGTTTTCTAATTTAAAAATTTAATTTGATTATTTTACTTAAAAATCGGTTTACTCAAAGACACTTTCTCAAAAATTTCATGCCGATTTGGATAAAATTTGTTAATATTGTTTAAATAGGAAAATCTTACAAGGAAGGTAAACGAATAGGCTCCCTTCGATTGTAATGAAATTCAAATATGTTATAAAGGAGAAAAAAATAATAGACATACTTGGGCGCATCTATAAGTCTGTGACTTTTTGAAGGCAACAAAGTTTTTTTTTTTTTACAAAAAAAAAGTTTTTATTTTTGCAAAAAAAAAGTTTTTATTTTTCAACGTAGTCTCCTTTTAGCTCAATACACTCAGTCCAATGTTTCTCAAATTTTTTATTTCTTCCAAAAAATAGGATTTCTCGTGGTCCTCAAAATATGCATTTGTTTGAGCAATAATTTCATCGTTGGAGCTAAATCTCTTTCAAGGTAATCGATGGGGATTATTCCGCGTGCACTAAGAGGGAAGTTCGAAAATATTGATTCGCCCCCGTAAACCAATTTAAATAAAATAATTAAAGTTTTTATGAATTTTTTGCCTTAAAATATAGAGGAGTCAGGACAGTCAAAGACTCCTTTTGCTAACTATACTCCTAAATATTAAAAATATAGTGAACACCACCAAAAATAATGTTGGCAGTATTGGTGAGAGTAGGAGTCGAAGTAGCGAGTGCTACAGGGCCCTTGAAGCGTATTAGCTAATTTCTTGATAATGCCTTAGCCTCTCAAGGAATCCAAAGAGCGACCATTCGTGGTGAAGAGCCACATCCAGCCAGAAGTGACTCTGCTTTCGCAAAACATGGCGGATCTAGAGCGGACACTTGGAAAAACCCGTAATCCCCGGTGTTATATAACCGAGCCCATGGGATGAATAGCACTACGTAGGTGTGTTTTTGAACGATAGCCTCCAGGACGAGGCGAATCTTGGTTTTATTAGCCCGCTGGTAACACAGGGCTCTGATACTAAGCGTTCTGTTGTAATCCCTGTTTTTCTATTATTTGCAGATGGATTAATTGAACCATAAAGAAGCGGTTGCCACAACGAAGATCGGTTGGGGGTCAAGGGAAATTATTTCCAAATGCCAACCTCAACCACAGTCCACCTTGGACTGGTGTCCCCTGTTAACGCTGCGAGGCTCTGACGACCGAGTATGGGCGGTATAACCCGGTTCCCACGGCAATCGGACTATGTGCCGGAACGATTCGGATGTATTCGAATCTTCGAATTTATCCGAGCAAGGATTGCCACTCCGGCTTTAAATGAGAATTATTAACTACAAATTCTCATTTTAAAGCCGTTACAACAACAACAACGAAGATCGGTGTCATTCCACCTGATTTTTCGGCAACTAGATCGACGGTTGAACAGCTGCACTCCATCTAAAGAGCTGTCCTTTATAAGATAGCGGAGCTGAGAAAGGGGACCATTAAGCCCAGTTTCTCGAATTTCTCCTTTAAGCCCGGGTGGCTCAGTTTGGTTTGCCGCGACAAGAACACAGCGCAGTGGCTGATGACTCATATCCCCACACTATAGCCATGGAGTGGCGCTGTGTTAAAGGTGGTGGCGGAAGACGAAGTGCCGAAGGCTCAAGTGTTCGTGGGATATTTTCACGAGAAGGAAGACACTTCCAATGATCTAATTCTTGGACTGGTTGAGGGCCAGAACTGTGAACTTCCGGCTGAGTACTGGAAGGTGTTCAACAGGTTCATTAAGGGTGGAGTTGTATCCATTGACCCGATCTCAGCTGATAGACTGAGGCAAAAGAATCATAGGGTGAACTTCGGGTATGGAACAGCGCTGGTAAGACCTACCCGATAACAACATGAGGTCGTGCGCGACATACCCGTGCAGGCAAAGGTTGGTGCTTTAGAAACTGCGGCTAAATCCGACACAAGAGTTTCCAATAACTCAGCAACGTCGGATTAAAAATCGGGCTGCTCGAGGAAACTTACTAAGCCTACACTCAACCAAAAAAGTCTGTAATGGCTACTGAAACTTTTGCTGTTATTACGGGAAATTTAACTGTTTTGAGGCCAGCGGTATTTTTTGCTAATTTTAGCAACACATGTCTGCTGATCTGTAGTACAATAAAACTAGTAGAAAAAATTAGTAGCCGCTACTAAATTTTAGTAAAATTTATGTAAAATGCAATTCAAAATCGATTTGCTAAAATCAGTTAAAAAACTTACTAAATATCATAATTTTAGTACAATTAAATTAGTATAAATAATTAGTTGCAGCTACTAAATTTCAGTAAATTGCTGTAAACTGTAATTTAAAATCAATCTGCTGAAATTAGCAAAAAATTGTACTAAAAAATAAAAAGACTGTAAAATCTAAAAAAAAAAATGTTTCTTTCGATTGTAACAAATTTCATCGTACTTGAAATTTGGAGTCAACATTGCAAACGGTTCTCCAGTTATTGCCGTTTTATGCATTGGAGATGCAGTAAAATTTTCTGGGTGTTATTTCTAAACTAAGTATATATCAATAGTAACAAATATAAACTAAACAAGAATTGTAAAAAATCAAAAAAAAAATATATTTTTAAATTAGTATATTTTTCTGCTAAATTTAGCACTCGGTTTTAAAAAATTAGTAAAATGTTTTTCTGAAATCAGCAGCGAAAATTAGTAAAAAAAATCCGTAATTTGTAATAAGAGAATAGCAAAAATGTTTACTAAAAATAAAAATTGTACTAATAATCAGTATAAAAATAGTATAGTGCGATTGGAAACTGTTTACAAATTTTTTTACAAACTTTTTTATTTAAGTGTAGTTTTCTGAGCCCAAAACCAAAAATTCGGCCAGTAAAAAGACTCAGAGTAGGAGAAAAAAGTAGGAGCTGAACACTAATCGGGGAAAGAAGGTGGCAAAGCTGCCCATAAAGGTAAGGCACTGACGCACCTCCAGTGCTTATAGGTGAACATTCATCATGCCAAGTCAGCATCGGACGTCGCCAACAGATGGTTCATCACTGACGCCCTGGATGTGGTTTTCATTCAGAAGCCTTGGGGGCACGACGGAGCCATCAAAGGGCTAAACTCGAATCATAGTAAATTGATTTACGATTCCTAACATACTCGGCCTAGAGCGGCCATACTTGTGAGGAACGGCCTAACCTTCCCTCCAATTTCAGAGTTTGTAATGGGAGACTTGGTCTCAATCTGGGCAAAAGTGCCTTCCTTGGCTGGGCAACACGATATGATGCTGGCCTCTGCATATCTACCTGGTGACACTGATACGGCACCAACTGCTGAGGTGTCGGCCTTTGTAAGGGTACTGCCAAATAAGGAGTCTGAGTTGGATCCTCTGTTGTGACGCAAACGCACATCATACAAAGTGCACGCAGAAAAAAAAACAGGTGGAACTTTATCTAAGTGCTATGTAATTATACAACTACATAAGTTCGAAGTAAATTTTACAATTTTTTTAGCAAAATATATGTAATTTTTCGGATATTTTCCGCTACAAATGTATATATTTTGCAAGGATTGAATATATTTTACAAAAAACATTTGCATATTTTATAAGAACTTTGTAAAACTAACTTGAAAATTATGTAGTTGTATAATTACATAGCTCTTAGGTAATATTCCCCCTGTTTTTTTATGGGTGTGGAGAAGTACCGATGTCAACAAACGGGGTGAGTATCTGGTAGAATGTAAATATTGCGAACAGGGGTGACGAACCGACTTTTAGGAATGCTATTAGGTTAGAGGTCTTGGACCTCACTCTTACTAGTTCCAATCTTCGTTTTGCCATCTCTAAGCCCTCATGTATTCAACGAAAATATTCTGATCATCAGCACCTGGTCTTACCGTAATCCCAAGTTTACCGTAATCCCAGATACACGAACTGGGAGAATATCCGCTATAATTTGGAAAACGATGACAATCTCTCTAGAATGCGCATTCTGAGCCCAGGTGGGATTGATTATACAGCTCTACAAAATATTACAATATTTATAAGTTACACAACTTTGCAGTGGTTTTAGCATAATTAGGGGGTACTGATTTCGAATCTGCAACCAGTTTGTTCAGATTGGCTCTAGGTTTCGCGTAATTCGCAATTTAAATTTTTTCAATTTTTCAGCCGATTTTTTCAATAAAAAATTTATAATTTAGTATCTATATCTTCGGAACGAAAACGCTTTACATAGTTTAAGCTTAATTCCGTGCCCTATTTTTCAAACTTAAGTACATATCAATATCTCAATAACTTTTCTAAATATAGTCGCTGAAAGTCAAAATTTAAAAATGTTTTAAGGTTTTTAAAAAAAAATAAAATTTAATATAAGACGAAGTCCGAATATCAAATCCAATTTGCAAAGAAAAAGGGCCAAAATTTATATATATGTCATATTGCATTAACAAATTATGTGCAGTTTTAGGGCCTTTTGTAATTAAATTTAGACTTAAAATGAAAAACAAATTTTTTTTTACTGTATGTACTAAAAATCTACTGTACTTTTACATAATTTTTTTTCCAAAATAACCAGATTTCATTCACTATTGGTTTTTTTGCGAAATTATTGCGATTTTCAAAGTTTATATTTAAATAATGCCTCGCACTCTTTCTACAATTATTTCTCGACGAACTCATTTTGAATGGATACGAAAATATTGTGATTGAAATATAAACTTTGCAAATCGCAATAATAAAAAGTGCACATAGTTTGTTAATGCAATATGACATATTCAAAAATTTTGGACCTTTTTCTTTCCAAATTGGCTTTGATATTTAAAATCGAACTTCGTCTTATATTAAAATTAAAAAAAAAAAAACCTTAATATAAAAACCTTTTTTTTTAAAATCTCTTTATGAAACCTGTGACCTCCTGCTGGACACGCACTTCCTAGGCTGAGTGGCCTCCGGCGAATTAGTAAATTCAGCAAAAGTTGCGCTAACAGCGGATTGTAAATGAAAAAGATACTTGCTAAAATCAATAAATAAAGTTTAGTCTATTAGTAGACTAAAAGAATTTGTAGAGAAACCGTACTTTATATGCTAAAAATTTAAATTTAGAAATTGTGTTTTTTCGATTCGTTTAAAATTATTTAGAAAATTTTGTAAAATATTAAAATGTACAGACTTCGAAATTGTCGACATGATTTAATTAAAAATCGAAAAAAATATAAAAATAATTATATATAATATAAAGAATATTTTATCTCAATTACGCATGGATTTTATTGAGTGGTAGCAAAAAAAAATAGTAAAACATTCGTTCAAAATAATTTCAATACTGAAAAAATCACTGCTGTTCTGAGTTTAGAGGGTTTTGATTTAGAAGGGATTTCTGAAAGCACATGGAATTAAAATATTCGGAATTTTGTTGTTTTGGTATTCACATATTAAGTGCGTTTCCCTACGTACCCAAAGTTAACGAACTTTACCCAAAGTTACCGAAATTTACCCAAAAGCGTTCCCACACTCGAAAATTGGGTAAATGAGAGCGCTAATGAGAGTGTATTAGTGTTTCTCTTTTTACCAAAATTTACCCAGACTTTTTCTTCGGGTAAACTTTGGTAACACAGCTGATGTAAATATAAACAAAAAACAATTGTGAAAATAAATTTGAAATTTTGATTAAATCATTTTTCTTCTTCTTTCTCTTTTTTTTTAATCCGAAAGAAAATGTTAAAATTTATACAGTTTTTAAAATAATCTTTATATGTATTAAGTTTTCTACAAATTTCAATATTTTAGTGAAAATACAAAGAAAACATTTCAAAATTTTGTTCACAATGTTTTTTTAATAACTTAATAAATATTTCATAGAAAAACAGTGCATTCGTTTTTACTTCCACCCAGCTTTTTATATACGGAATATTTCACAACAATATTTGTGGATGTGAATCACAAAACAGCAAAAATGTTCGGAATGTTCCACTTTAGAATTTCTTTATGTGGATTCGGAACTGAGAACAGCGCCGAATATAACTAAAACTTTTGCTGAAAACACAATTTCAGCCAAACAATTGTTGAAAACTACTAACTTATTTTTTTGAGTGCATGACAGAACTCATTTTTTTGAAGTTGTTCAGAAATACTTCTAAAAAGCAGTAAAAATACACTAACGGATACCTGAGATTCCTTTCAATTTGGTTCGTAACACAGGCTTGTCAAGTAGATCTCAACCGTTTGTGGTCGATTGTCCAGCTTGTCGCTTAACGCATTATAGAGAGAATACATTTACCAGTCGGACTAGCCTTATGTGGAATAAACTTCCCGCAGAAATCTTCCCTGTCAGAGACTAATCACAACTGAGTCGTCTGTCGACCGACGATATCAAAAGTCGTCGCGGACAATTTAAATTCAGCGACAATCGACCGGTGATATTTTTTGATGTTTTGAAAAAAAAAATGAAAGCAAATCTCTTACATACAATAAGGTTTTTCACAAGGGGTGTGCTATTTGTTGTATCGTTGAATCGTCCAAACAAAAAACGCAGTTGTTAAATATTAAATTGTAAAAATACAACATTTAGCACGATACAACATTTTTACGTATGTTTAGAGTCCTATGTTTGAGGGTGCTAACAGATAGAAATCCGAGTAAAAAATCGTTGTTAAACTCAAATAAAAATTCTAACAACTCTGTTTTTTGTTAGGACGATACAAAGATACAACAAATAGCACACCCCTTGTGAACAACCTAAATGTAGAGATTTTCAAATCAAGTATTCACTAACACTACTCCCTCTTTTCTCCACCCCATAACCTATTTTCCTAATACCAACACAATGCACTGCGTTAGTATGGGGCATATCTACAGAAAACATCAATTGAGATTAAGAAAACATCAATTATTATATTTTCTTTAATTCTGAATTCCAATTGATTTTTTTATTTGAATTCCAATTGATATTTTTCGAATTACAATTGCAACTTTGGCTGTGATGATTTTCTATAATATCAAGAAATTATAATTGTAGAAAAATGGAGTTTTGGCAAACCTTCTACCGTTTTCTTGGGAAATTGACTATTTATGACATGTAACAAAACTAATCTGGGACATGTCTCCAAACTGTTACTTTTTGGAGAGTTTTGGCAGGAAAACAATAAATTTTAATAACTTTTGGACATACAATTTTTGTTATATAATTTCAGTTGTTATAAAATTGTAAAATTTCTGGGCTATATATTAAATACATTTCTGGAAATGGTATTATATACGAGTATCTTACAAGTATCACTGTGTGGTCTATAATTGATTTTTCTTTTTTTTTTGTTGTAAATGTATCTTATTTCAATTCTACACATGATTATTTCTATAACATTTTTGCGGTTTTTATCACTATGTGTTTATAAAGAATATTTTTATTTTTTTTTATATAAAATACGTAAAAATATTTTCTTTTTCAATAAACTATTAATGTATGGTTTTTTACAAAATATTTCTGAATGTCACCGTTCTATAAGTATTTGCATTGAATTGTCAAGAATAGAAGAATAGAATAATATAATCATATTTAACAAAGCTATACAATTGAAGCCATATAAATATTATCCTAACAAATACAGGGTGATTCATCGATAGATACTTTTTCAATAGGTATTTCTTTTTTAACAGATAACGCCTATCGCCAAAATTACTTAAACGTAACATGGCGTATCCTTATGAAAATTTTCCTAGATTACGTCAGTGTGGCAACATTTGCGAAAAAGGAGACACGGAGGAGATTGGAAGATAAAGAAAAAAAAAAAAGGTTCTCATTGTAAAAAAAATTATTTTCACACCCATCTTATCTCATTTTTCTATATTATTTGCAACAAAAGCACCCTGTATTGTATACAGAAATCGGTAAGTAGAACCGAATTTAATGTTTTTAAAGTTAATTTACAGGAAAACGAAGAAAACTTTTTTGTTGAATAATTTAACAGACCAAGGGAATCACCAGACTGCCGCAGTTTCGTCTCACCCAAGGTTAGTTTAGGTGTCAATTGATCAATGTATTTTTAGTCGTTAAATTGTCTCCATATGAAAAACTTTTTATGTATGCCATGAGCGGGAATCGAACCGGCAACCCTTTACACAGGCTACGATGCGTAGCATCACCTCTTAATGAGATACACCACGGTTGGATTGTTTTATTTTTTTATTTTTACTTGTTTTATTTTTTTTTTTTATTTTTGAAAAAATTACCTCCAAATTAATCACCCATTTAGCTAAAGCTTAAATTGTTTAGAGGAATGTTTTTATTTAACCGGAAGAGATTTTTATACACACAATATACATAACTGAACTGAACATTTTAAAATGCAATTGATTTGTTGTAAAGGTATACTCAGAATACTTTTGCAGATAAAATTTGTTAGTTGTCCAAGTAGTATTTCAGTTTTGTTATTTCAAGTGAAAATAACATTCAGTAAGTCATTAAAAAGCAAACAACATAAAATACTGAATTCAGTCATTTTGTTTTTTTTTTTAATGAACCAAAAAAAATGTATGTAAGTAATTTTTGTTAGTTAATTTGACTACTTTGTGGTTTATTTTATTAACAATCAAAAACAAAAGAAAATGTAAGTTGAAATTAATGAAATGTTAGTGGTCCTGTTTTCAAGTAAAAATTCATTTCTTTTTAAATACATTTGCAGTGATAATTACATACCAAATATTTTAAGTGTATGATGAGGAGAAAAGGTTAACAAAATACAAGCTAATAGTAGTCTAAGAATGTTAAAAGTTTAGACTTACTGAAGGGTTGGAACTAGGGTATTCACTCGATTAATCGTTATTTGATTAATCGAACAATTTTGCTCAGAAATTGTTCGAATAATTTAAAATGTCCAAATTTCGAATAACAAATAATTTGAATAATTTCATACGATTAATCGAAATTGGTAGAAAATGAAGAAAAAGTTAAAATATATAAATTTTTTATTAAAGTAAATATGCTAAAATCTCAAAAATTTTCTTTAAAAATTGTGATAAATAATTTGCTGTAGGCTTGTACCTATCCGGATTTCATTCTGGCCTAAAAATATAATCAAGGGACGACTTTTAGAATTTCTAGAAATATTTGTTAGCTTCAACTCAAAGAGAATTTTATGTTTTCAAGTAGGAGCGTTAATAAACATCTTAAATCCCAAAGAAAAAAACAAAAACAACATAAAATTATCTCAGTTTGCTTTGTCATCTTCCAAATTCCTACTCTGTTGTTGTGACTTATCTAATAAAGTAGTATCTATTTACGTATAATAAATTTTTAATTATTTTTTACGATTTTTTAAACATTGATATTAAACGAAATTATAATTAATGCTCAATCCCAGTGTAGAAACGGTAATGACATATCATTATTTTTTGGACTACCAGTAATGACACCCACTTACCTTCTGTATTATTTTAAAACATATAATAATGTGTTACTGATAATTACTTATTTTTATCATTATTTCAAATAGAAAATAATTTTTTAGATTTTTTTGAAAATTTTTTGAAATCTATTTTTAGACTCAATATTTTTTAAACACTGGTAAGGATATATGTAACCACATATTTTTTGATTTTTTGTATGTTGGCGAGTAAGCTTACTTGTGTGCAGCAGGTCAATTGTGTTTTTATCTATTAAATATTACATGTCGATATAGCTCAGATGGTAGAGCTGTTGACTGGCAATCTGTAGACCCAGGTTCGATTCCCGCACCAGCAAATTTTATTTAAAAAAAAAATACAATAAAAAATATTTTTTTTTATATAATTTATTTTTTAGAAAATCTATTTTTAGACTCATTATTTTTGTCAGTACTGGTAAGCACATAGGTAACGATATATTTTTTGATTTTTCGTATGCTGGTGTGTAACGACAACTCATTATTTTTCGCGACATCGCCATATAAAGGTAATAAGAAATGTAATAACAAAAGTTACTAGTTACCATTACCAAGTAAGTAGTTACATAACCACATATCTGGTAATGATTTTCTACACTGGGATGTATTAAAGTTTGTTTAGTGAGCACTCTAAATTAATAAAATAGAATAAAGGGATGGATGCAGAGCTACCAGATGATTTTGATGAAAAATCGGCATTTTTTCATAAAAAAATCGGCATTTTCGGCACTTTGATTTTAAAAAATCGGCACTTTCAAAAAGACTCATTTATGTAATATTTATGTTATGTGAAAAAGACATTTCGTGTAAAATAATATGTTTTAAGTTTAACAATTAAATAAAAATAAGGACTTAAGATCACTTAAGACCATTTTTTTAATCACTGGATTTATTTTATTTCGTTAAAACATTCAGATTTTGTTTTTTAATTTTCAAAATTTAATATATTTAATATATATATATATAATGTGATAGAAAATCATTAAATTTTTTAAAAATGTGAGCACAGGGATTGAATTAAGCTAAATCCAAAATAGATTTATAAGTAAAATAAATGCGTTTTGGATTTAGCTTATTTTAATTCCACAAATTGCGTTTTCGAAAAATTAAATTTTTTTCTTTCACATTATCTTAGCAAATAAGTGTAGAATTTGGATAAAAATATTAAATTTTGAAATTAAAAAACAAAATGTGAATTTTCTAACAAAATAAAATAAATCCAGTTATTAGAAAAATGCATATTATTACTAGGGCTCGTATATTCATGCATTTATAATCGTGTTTTATGTATATAAGATGTATGTATGATCAAACTCGAAAAATATGCACTTAAAATTTTAAAAATATGCATTTAAAATTTTAAAAATATGCATTTATTATTGATTTTTCCTACGTTTTTGATATTATCAATTCAGTTTTTGTATTACATATTTGTCTTTAAAAGTAATTTAAACATAGAAAATTGCCATTAATCATCGTCAGAAATTGATTTATGTTTGATATTTTTGTATTCGGGATCAAAAAAATTTTGAAAAATATTTAGAAATCAGAATAGAATACTATTCTACCTAAAGTGATATTTAGAAACCGAACAAGATATTTAGAAATTTTGAAAATATTTTTTTTTGTACAGTGTATAGGCAAAAACACAGTTTTAAAGTAAATGTAAATATTCATCTTAGCAAATAATGCAAAAAATATGTATTTATACCACAATATGCAACAAAATATTTTAAAAGCATGCATTTGCAGCAAAATATGAAAAAAACAATCATTAACAAATCGATGCCATTTTGCTGAAAATTTGGTGATCGCAAAGATATTTTGTTAACTTTATTTTTCAGCTAACGATAACAAACATGAATTTACACGAACTTTCGAAATGTCAAAGATAAAATTATTTTCTTATTTATTAATGCATTGTAAATCACCAAAAATTAAAATTTCGTGTTTTTGAGTTTTAACAAAAAATCGGCATTTTTCGACCAAAAATCGGCAAATCGGCATTTTGCATATTTTTTAATAAAAAATCGGCAAAATGCCGAAAAATCGACAAATCTGGCAGCCCTGGATGGAGGTACAAACACGGAGAGGGAAAATAAATTCTCAACAAAATTCCTCTCTACATTTACGTTTTTTATGTATTCAGTGCATAGGAAAAGATACAAATTAAAGTACGGGGTCTTATATTCTTCTTTAACTCTTTAACTCATTGCGGTGTGGTTCTCCCCGATTTGGATAAAATTCGAATATGTGAAAGAGGGGACAGAAAAATAAAAATATTGATCAAATCTGATCTCAATTATTACCTTTTTTTTAAATTTTTATGAATTTCAGAAGAGTTACTGAATTTATATTTATTTATAGTTAATAATTTATAAAATTATTAAAAACACAACAAGTGTATGTATTATTTTACAGAAATTTTTTTCGATTAATCGATTAATTTTAAAATAATGTTCGATTAATTGAATACCCTAGTTGGAACCATAGTGTAACATCCCTACGGGAAATTTTAACAAACCGTCACCGAACTGGCCCCTTTATATGAAATAGACTGGTCACTTTTACATGGCGTTGTCATAGGAGGGGGAAATTGACCCCTTGTGACATGTCACAAGACAAATCCTAGGACAGGTTACTGAACTCTCATAAAAAACAAAGTACAGGGACCTGTCCTACTATGGCTAGAACCTAGTTAGAATAAACACATTTTAATTTAAACGAGTAAAAAAGTTAAAGTCGGGCATACCGACTATATGATAATCTAAGTTAGTCTGGCCAGCTAATGTTTGGCACAAAATTTGAATGGATTGAAATGGCCTGGGTCAAAATTTGTCTACAAAATGGTAACAAATTAGAAAATCATTAAGAAATATCGATTTTTAGTTTGGTGTTTTTAAGAGAAAATAGGAAATATAATTTATATGGACGCTAGGTCAAAATGATAAATGAAATTATTTTTAATAAATGACGTAGTCTTTGTTAAATGACGCAGTCCTTAACAAATGACGTAGCCAGTCCTTAAAAAATTACGAAAAAAAAAAAGTAGTCTTTAATAAATTAAGTAGGCTTTGATAATTGAGGTAGTCTTTGATAAACGACGTAGTTTTTGACAAATGATGTAGTCTTAGAAAAATGATGTAGATTTTAACAATAGACAAATGAAAAAGTATTTAACAAATTACGTAGTCTTTAACAATAACGTATCCTTTGAAACTGATATGGTCTTTAAAAAACTTAAGTAGTCGTTAAAAACGTAGTCGTTAAAAACTGATGTAGTCTTTAAAAACTGGCGCAGTCTTTAGAAACAGCCGTAGTCTTTAAAAACTGATGTCAGCTTTAAAACTGTCGTAGTTTTTAACAAATGACGTAGTCTAAAAAATAATATAGGGTTAGATAAATTGATTAATTACATAGTCCCTGATAAATGACATAGTCTGCAAAAATTGATGTAGTCTTAAACAAATTACAGGGACTTTAAAATCTGAAGTTGTCTTTAACAACTGACTTAGTTTTGCAAAATGTAATTTTTAATAAATTATGTAGTCTTTCAAAAAAGTGTATTACGAATAACATCTCATCGATTTTAAATCAGTGAATATTTCATATTTTAAACTACTGTATAAAATACTAATACATAAACAAAATAATTTTACTTCTAAATAGTTTTATCCAACTACAAAATGCTAAAGTAAATAAACAAAATTTTATATAGAAATAATTCTGAAAACTTTGCACATTTCAAATTATATTGACATGTGTGGCCACAATGTATAAATACAAAACAAATTTGTGAATGTTCATTTTATCTGTCTTATTAGTTAATAAATTTTTTTTTTGTTTATTAAAATAATAAATTTTACAATAATTTCATGCATCAACTTTGAACAAGAAAATGTTAAAATTATAATTTATATGATATTGACCCAAAAACAATCGAAGTTTTATTATCTAATCAAAGCAAAAACTACGTATATATTCTTCGTTTGATACCTTGTCGTTATTTCGTTTAATTGTCTTCATTATTAATTAATAAAACATGTGTTTATTTAAATAATTCCTAAATTGTCAAAATATAAACAAGTTGAAAACAAAAATATTATTTTATACTATGTTGCAGACAATTTTAAGGAAAATCAAAATTTTTAAATTACACCAAGCACAGCATATGAATAATAAATATTTTTCTAAATTACAGGATTTGTTCTCATATTTTATAGTTTCTTTTAATGCATTTATTTTGTTTTTATTAATTTTGCAAAAGGAAAAGAAGAAGAAAGATAAATAAACACAATATTGAAGCGTAAAATATTGCATAGCATGTAGAAAACAGCTATTTGATTTTTATTTATTTGTTTTAGCCGTATTTTTAATATGGCATCATTTTCTAAAATCATGAGGCAATTTTTATTTAAAATTTTCTTTTATCAATGGCACAAAATAAAATTTTATAAATTTGTAAACTTTTTTTTTCAATAATTTTAAGATGTCATTATGGAAATTTGTAAATTTTATCAAAGGTTTTTAAATTTGTAAGTGGTAGAAAAAATGCATTCTGAGAAAAGTTTTTACTGCTTCATCAAAAATGTGGTTCTTGTTTGAATTTTTGTAAGAACTATCTGCCAAAATTTGATCATAAAATGATAAATTTTTTCCGCAAAGTAAAATTCGGCGAAAAGTTCCAGTGTTGAATACTTTAGCGATCTTTTATGGCGAATTTTTTTAAAATGAAATAAGTTTTTCTAATAATTTTCATAAACTTTTTAAAATTTAATATAAAATTTATCTTTGCTATATGAGGGTCATTTTAAAACCATACAAATAAAACAATTTTTTACATTTCTGTTTTGACTAATATTTTTTTCAAAATAAAGAGTGCGCCACTAAAAAATGTAACACACAGAAGTTTTACACTCCTTTGTTTTTGCCAAAAATGGCTAAAAGCATTTCTGTTCTGAACTTTAAATGTTTTAAACCCAATGATAGTTTTAACTCTGTGCACATAAGTTTCCGAATATTGCACGCGCCGTGTCATTTCGCAGTTTGAAAGGTTTGAATTCGCCCTCAATAGATTATCCGTCTTTTTGGCTTTGGTTTTGTTCCTAAGTCCTTTTGCTTTACCCATTCCAGGCTTTATTTCAATTATTAGTTTTTTGTTGAACATTTCGACCGCTCTGGAAGCACACTGCCTGGTCACGCGTACTTCTGTTGCAAATGTTTTTATAAGTCCACAAAGGATTATTTTATTTTATTTTCCATTGTAAACTAATAAACCACTCGAATTTTACAAACCGATTTTTTTTTGAAACCCCGACATATTTCTCAAAGATATTGCATTTTGATCAAGAAAAATTATATTAATTAAAGGTGAAAAAAGTTATTAAGAAAAATGTGTGTTACATTTTTTAGCAGCGCACTTCTTATTATGTTGCTTCTTCTTTCAAAAAGCGAATAAGATCATGTTGTAAATTTTCTACTAGATTAACAATCTAACAACAACGAACTTGTAATGTTCATTTTTATTTTTGCCTTTTAAAAAAAGAGGTAGTAAATTATTTATATATTATAGTTTTTTATGGATTGACTAGCAAAATATAAAAAAAAAAAACAAATAAAACCATAAATGTTCAAAAGAAGGAGTATGTAACAAAATAGAAACACATATGGTTAGAACAACATTAGTAAAAGCAACTAACTAAAATAATTTAAATCGGGCATACCCACTATATGATACACTATATGAAGTATAATTTGGATAATAATGCGGGAATGGAACCTGATCCTTAATTTTGGGTGGGGCAGAAAATAAAGAGAATAATTTGAATTACCGAAAAAAAATATTTAAGCAAATATTGGGTGGCTCAGTTTTATGATCAGTACCACGAACGATTTTTGTTTCAAATATTATTTATCTAGGCGTAAATGGGATAGTATATGAACATATATGATCATATGTTGGTTTGTATATGAACGCATAGTCACATAGCTGAATATATTTGTCCATATATAGTACAATATATGAGCATATATGGTCTCATATGTGACTGGATATGTTCGGATACGAAATTTTAGGGAATATGGCCGTATATGACCATATATGAGCATATATGAATCATATATGAGCATAAAAACACATATTATCACGTGAGCTCGTATATGATCATATGTAGGTATAACTGATCATATATGTAAATATATACTTCCATATACGATCATATATGATATCATATATGCCCTTTTATGTTCAAATCCGAAATTTGAGCATATATTTATGATGATACAATATATGAGCATTAGTGCGGGTCGATTTAAAAATCGCCCAAGTGACAAGAAATATCGTATTCTAGGGATCAAAATTATAAGAAACTTTTCCCGAGGAATCATACCTCTAAAACGAATTCTGATGTCCCAACTTTTGACCCGTAGGGTCAAATTTTGAAAAATCTCACTTTGACCCATTTAGCGTACTCCAATCGAGTCCAAATGTATGACCGACCCCCACTAACTTTGGAGGGCCGACCCACCCATGCCAGTGGTACACCCCCTGCAACTCCCCTGGGGGCACCCCATACAAACATTTAAAAAAAATCACCATTTTTGGCACTTTACATGTAAAAATCAGCGAAATGGCTATGTTTTTTTCTTTTTGTGAACCTTCCATTTTAGGTATAGGATGTGTTCAGCGAACTTATGAAAAAACGCTACGAGGAACATTTTGAAAAGGGACAAAAAAGAACCGTAAGTTGAAGAGTTAGAGGGTTAAAATATTCCACAAAAATATTCCGCGTAGTGTTTTACATGAATTCGCTGAACAGATCAGCAGACATGTGTTGCTAAAATTAGCAAAAAATACCGCTGGGCTCAAAGCAGTTAAATTTCCCGTAATAACAGCAAAATTTTCAGTAGACATTACAGACTTTTTTTGGTTGAGTGTAGCTTTTAGGCAAGGTTTTTTTTTCTTCTTTTAATTCCACATGATTTTGGCCGGAATGTAACAATACAAGATTAAATACTTCAATCCTGAAAATTAGGGTAAAATAGAAATATACTAAATTGCCGCTGTGTTATGGTCAAAGTTCAAATTTTAGGAGATTTAAATTTTTTAAACATATTAATACAACATACATATATTCCCGATCAGATATAGATGAAACTTCCTGATATTATTTTTCTAGGTCTAGAAATAATATTCTTAATTTAATTTTAGAAAATGAGCCCTTAAGTGATGTTGGGGCTTTTTTGGCCCTATGATGAAAATAGACTAATATTTTTTCAGTGGGTCATATAGGTCCCAACAGCACTTAAGGGTTAATTTTCTGAAATTAAATTAAAAATATTATGTTTAGACCTAGTAAATTTTGGATCACGCAAATTTCGAATCAGAACATATATGGTCATATATGAGACCATATATGGCCATTTATTGTACTATATATGGACATACATGATCAGCTAAGCCAGATATGATCACAAACCAGCCCATATATGATCATATACGACCCCATTTTCACCTGGGTAAATAAAAAAATTTGTATGAACATTGTTTTTAATGTCCCATGTGAAAATCGAAATATATATGAGCATACATGATCATACATTCACTTGTATATGATCATGCATGGTCATACGCGATCATACACGCCCATGCATATTTCATGGTATGACAATACATGATCTCATATATTTCCATATATCTTTGGATCCGAAATTTGAGGGTATATGACCGTACATGTTCATATATGACCATCTATACTTATATATGATTCATATACGCTCATATATGATCATATATGGCCATATACCTCCATGCACCCTCAAATTTCGGATCCAAAGATATATGGAAATATATGAGATCATGTATGGTCATACATTGAACTATGCATGGACGTATATGATTGCGTATGCCCATGCATGATCATATACAATTGAATGTATGATCATGTATGTTCATATATATTTCGATTTTCACATGGGGTGGAAAAAATTTATTCAAACTTAAGAGGTCTAAAATCATAATTTAAATTACGAAACTGAAAATATGCCACTTCTCCATCGGAAATATAATGGTCTTTTACACACTAATAGAAAAAGTCCGTAAAAAATTTAGTAAAAACAACTAAAAATTAGTTAAAAATTATGCTGCAGAAAAAAATGCTAAACTAGCAGATTATTTTTCCTATATAATAGTAATATAGGAACAGTAAAAATAAAACTGTTAAATATACAGAATTTTAGTTATATTTGAGCAAAATTTTTGTAAATGGAGAATAGCAAATTAACCTGCTAAAATCAGCAAAAAGTTTGCTAAATAATTAGTAGCCTAAAAAATCACCAAAAAATTTAAAATTTTGAAGCTTTTTTTCGATTTTTTTTTTAAGTGCAAATATCGATTTAAATGCAAATATCGATATAAATGCAAATATCGATACCTTTGGAAAACAGCAGTTTACAATTTTTTAGCAAATATTTCTGCTGATTTTAGCAGAATAAAGTGCTATTTGCATTCAACTAAATTTAGCTTAAAAATAGCAAACATTTTGTAGATTTAACAGTTTATTTTTGCTATTTTTAGTATACAAATATTTAGCAAAATTTTCTGAAGATTTTACAGTACTAATTGCTATTTTCAATTAACTAAAAGTTAGCCTAAATATAATTAAAATTCTGTAAATTTAACAGTTTTAATTTTGCTGTTCTCATTTTACTAGTATTTAGTAAAAAAAATCTGCTAATTTTAGCAGTTTTTCTGCAGCATCATTTTCAATTAATTTTTAGTAAATTGTTCTGCTATTTTTACAGATTTATTTCTATGAGTGCATTAATTTTTTCGTAAACACAAATTGTATAGGTACATATTGTACGTAAAACTCATTTCGTGTAAAATCGTTTTTTTTTTCTGTTCACTTAAAATGGAAAAAATTTAACAAGCTTTACGGAAAATTTTTTAAAAATTACTTTTACCTTAGTTCTGACTGTAAAACTACTTCTCCAACTAAATGGCCCGATATTTGGAGTAATGATTCATGGGTCAATATTACATTCATAAAACAAATACACATATAGAATTTTGCTGGACGAGTTTTAATGAAATTTTTCGGTAAACTAATGATGTTTTCTTCATAATATAAATGAAAAATTTCTTAAATTCAATGAAAAAGCTTCATATATTTTATGAATCTAGTTTTAATTAAACTTTTTCATGGAGTGCATGAAACTTTTAATAAATGAAATGAAATTTTTGAGAATATTTTATGAAAAATTCCATTAATTTAATGAAGAGTTCCATTCATTAATATCATGCAGATAATTCTCTCAGTGTAGTAGCTAGATATTCATTATTTTGTGTATTTTAGGACAATTTAAGCCTAACTCACATAGAATTTTTCTAAGGGAATTAGATCTAAACATGGACCGATTTCATTAGGGTTAGAGTCCTTAGAAATATAAATTTCACCCACCTATCTTTATATTTGCGACTTGTAGTTGAATACATAGTTAAATCTACCATGAAAGGTGGGTCTTAATCCGGTATTTTTGATTTGGTTAGAAACTTCTGCTCTAAATCATTATACCCTGACCATATTGTAGTGTAGGGTATAAAAACGTAAAAGAACATAAAACATGATTCTTTGTAAGTTTTAGAAATTACTTTTGAGAACTACAAGTTTAGAATCATACTACAGAGGTATCGTATCGCATTATGGCCATATATTTTATAGAAGCATTGACCATGAAATATTAAAGTTACAAAAACAAGTTTTAGTTTTTTTCTTTTTTTTTTTTTAACTGCATTAAAGTTTTATTTTTATGTGAATAGACAAAGCAATTTTATGATTTATGAAAAAAGAAGATGAGTTTTTCTTTAAGAAACTTAAAGTTAAAATTTATAAAAAACTCATAAAAGACAGCTCACTAGGGTGACAGCGATTTTTATTGCAAAAATGGGCGGAATTTGATGACACTTGTTGAAATTTGGAATTTTAGATGATAAGACAAGTTTTTCATTTAATTTGTGAATACTGAACATGAATATGACAATAAAAGCCTGCATGAATGCATTTAAAACATTCTGGAAAACATTCACTACACTCTTCGCAATTCAGAAATATTTAATTGAAATTCAGACATTATCAATTGAAATATAGAAATCATGAATTAAGATCGATATTATGTGTTCTGAATTTTAACTGATATTTTCTGAATTTCAATTGATGATTTCTGAATTGCCACAACTGTAGTGAATCTTTTAAATGCATTCATGCAGGCCTTTATAGGACAAAACTATTCAAATTGCTAAAAATGGCTTTAATAATGGCTGATATAATTAAAGATGTATCGAAAACACTTTTGTCAGATTTATTTTTTTATATTCTTGTTCAGTATCAGCATTTTGTACAAAAAAACTTGTAATCAAATAAAAGTAAAGTTTCTCACTGAGCGCTGGAGGCAAAAAAGAAATTTTATTTTTTTTTAAAAAATGTCCACTTTGTAGATCTTGAAAAAATATCATAATTTTTGTAATCGTGGCGAAATTTCCTTTCATTCTTCAGCATAGATATTTTGGTCGAAGTGTTACAAAATTCTGTCCGACAATCATCGAATATTCAGAAATAAAAAATACTGTCACCCTAATGTTCTCACTGCTAGAGAAAAGATTTTGTTAGACTACAAACTTTAAAAATAAAACTATGCAAAAGTTTCGTTTTAAGATTTAGGTACTGTAATTTTTATGACTTTTCTAAAGTTTATATGATAACAAAAAAATCTTAATGATTTTTTTTCTTTTGTGGAAACATATGTTTAATGTTTAAGCGAATCATCATAATATGATTCAGCATATTTATATAGTTAATACTTATGCAAACATATTTAATATTTTACGAGTAATTTTTATTTATGTGTAAATTTGGGTGGAGTTTTTAAGTATCGAAAATACTCGTAGCAACATAAAAATCCATAAATTCACAATGAAAACCGTGAAAACTCTTAACGAAACAACATATGTACCATGCAAGTTTGCCCGTCCGTCCCTCCGTCTGTCAGTCTATCTTATTTTGTTATAAATTGCAAACGATTAATTGCTTAAGATTGTTTTTCAAAAACAAAAAAAAAATTAACAATAAGGGGAGGGTTGTTTATTGAGTATTTTTAGTTGAAACAACAATTTAGCACGTCATTGTTAAATCCCAAAAATGTAATTAAGGCAAAAAATAATAATAAATATAAAAACTGTTATGCCATTTTATGGGCCACGATATGGTGGGGTTTTTTTGTGGTGTTACATTAATTTTTATTTAAACCATATGGACTAATGGATGGTTGACTGTGTGAGTGCAATTATTGTAAGCGAGGTGAATGTTGAAGTATTAAAACCTTTACAAAAGCCACAAAACTGTCAATATTATTCTTTGTCTTTTATGCACTTTTTTATTGTTGCATAAGAATTGAAAAAATATATTAACCACATTAAATCTTTTTATAAAGTAATGTAAAGAAATTAAAAAATATACACTCAATGAAATGAACCTGTAAAAATAGCAGAAAAAGCAACTAAAAATTATTTAGAAATGATATTGCAGAAAAAGCTGCCGAAATTAGCAGATTTATTTGCTAAATATTAGTAAAACAAGTACAGCAAAATTAACACTGTTAAATTTACAGAATTTTAGTTATATTTGAATTAACTTTTAATTAATTATACTGTAACATCTGCAGAAAAATGCTAAATATTAGTAGAATAAAAATAGCTAAAAAGCAAAAAAAAAGCCGTTATATTTACAAAATATTTAATATTTGTAAGTGAAATTTGACTGAAAGTAAATAGCAGTCGCTTATACGCAGCTTTTTCATCAAATTGAAGAAATTTTTCATTTACGTTGTGAAGAAAACTTGAATAGTTACTGAGAGTTTTCATTAAAACTCGTCCAGAAAAATTCTCTATGTGTATTGCAACTATAGGCATTATCTGTTTATAACAGAGATCAAAACGAAAAAAATTACAGTGTTCTAACAATGGAATCTCGTAGAGGTGACAGAAAAAAATATGCGTTTGTCGGCTTTTGAAAGATCATATGGGAATTTTATTTTAGGGGGGATTAAAGTTTCCCCCCTTTTTCAAATGCTTATTGTGAATCGGCATAGAAAACCATGTGAATCTCCCATTTTAGGTATAGGATGTGTTAAGTGAACTTATGTAAAACACTATGAGAAACATTTTTGTGGAACATTTTAACCCTCTAACTCGTCAATTAAAGGGACTTTTTTGGCCCTTTTTTAAAAAGGTACCAAAAAGACCCATACGTTGGAGAGTTAGAGGGTTAAAATGTTCCACAAAAATGTTCCCCGTACTGTACTACATAAGTTCGCTGAACATATCCTATATCTAAAGTGGAAGATACACATGGTTTACCCCTAAAATCCAGGTTTGTTGGACATTTGAGCGCCAATTCTGAATAAGTACGAGATTAAACCTTAAACACATTTTAAGTTTTTACTTATTTCTGGAATTGAAGTTAAATTTTCAACTTCGATGTCTTCAAAGACTTATAGTAGAATTTCATGACAAATATTTTTGCGGAACATTTTAACACCCTTATTCTTCAACTAAAGGGACTTTTTTGAACCCTTTTTAGAAAGGGACAAAAAGCCCCGGCCAATAATTTATATAATAGTATTAATTTTTGTTTTTTTTAGCTAGCTGTAACAAAATCACTTCCGATTTTGTTTAAATCAGATAAAAGAGATTGCTTTCGGAAAATTTTGTAAAACTTTAAAACAACGTTAACCCTTTCTTTACCAAGGACAAAGGTGATATTTTTGAAAATTTTCTATTTTTCCTGTAAGTGTATCAAAACATTGTGTTGTTTCTTGCGGAATTTGCTGAAAACTGTCTAAATGCCTCTATTAATACCAAAATTTATATTAACCCTTAAGAGTACACGGGGTCAAAATAACCCCAAATTTTTTAAATGTAAAAAAGTGCCACTTGACATAAAAATCGACCTTTAATTAAGCATTTTATAGAAGAAAAAAAACAAATTTAGATTTGAGCTTTAAAAAATTTCATAAATATGATAATAATTGAGAAGACAGATTTGTTTTTTCCAAAATTATAATAAATAATATAATAAAAATAAATGCCAACTCGGTCAGTATTACATCAACATTGTTAAAAAATTGTTCCGTTTTTTATTCGTATTATATTCAACAAGAAAATAATGTAATTTTGCCATTGATATACAAATAAATCTGTAAAATTAGCAAAAAAAGCAACTAAAAATTAGTTAAAAATGATGCTGCAGGAAAAACTGTTAAATTAGCAGTTGTTTTTCGCTAAATACTACAGAAATAAGAACAGCAAAAATAAAACTGTTAAATTTACAGAATTTTCGTTATATTTCAGTTAACTTTTAGTTAATTCAAAATGATAAACTGTAGTGTAAAATCTGTAGAAAATTTTGCTAAATATTAGTAGAACTAAAAATTGCCAAAACAAACTGTTATATCTACAAAATATTTGTTATTTTTAAGCTAAATTTAGTTGAATGCATCCTGTTAAATTAACAGAAATATTTGCTAAAAAAAATTGTAAACTGCTGTTTTCAAAAGCTTCGATTTTTATTTGCATTTAAAAAAAAATTCGAAAAAAAACTTAGAAAATTTAGAATTTTTTCGTGATTTTTTAAACTACTAATTATTTAGCAAAATTGTATGCTGATTTTAGCAGCTTAATTTGTTATTTTCTATTAACAAAAATTTAACTCAAATATAACTAAAATTCTGCATATTTAACAGTTTTATTTCTGATGTTCCTGTCTTACTAATATATTGCAAAAATAATCTGCTTATTTAGCAGTTTTTTTCTGCAGCATCATTTTTAACTAATTTTTAGTAGTTTTAACTAAAGTTTTTACATACTTTTTTCTACTAGTGTATGATATACTTTTTTTCTGTAGCTGGGGAGATGGTATGAAAAGTCTCATATATGCTTGGGTACGTTAATGAATCCTAGATCCGTATTTCGATGAGTTACAACCAGAATGGCATATAACACTGTGAGACAAATGGTAGAGGTCAGTGATCGGGAAGGGTTCAAACTACCGGGGAAAGTTATATCGGTAAAAAAGAAGTTATACGTGTCCCGGCGTTTCGCTGGGTCACCCCTAGGAATCGAGATATATCGATGGACTTTTCTTTGGTGGTCTTTTTTTTGACATAACTCGAGAACCACTAGTCCGATTTTGCTCAAACAATTTAAAAAAAATTAAAAATTACAATTCCTTTAATCTGTTCATATAACGTTTTTCTATATACTCAACAGTTTTGCCGGTAAAAATAAATGTATGAAGAAAAAAATATTTTTTGCCTAAAATATTAAAAAAAAGTAATAAACATTTATTTTTACCGGCAAAACTGTTGATTATATAGAAAAACGTTATATGAACAGATTAAAGGAATTGTAATTTTTAATTTTTTTAAAATTGTTTGAGCAAAATCGGACTAGTGGTTCTCGAGTTATGTCAAAAAAAAGATATATCTCGATTCCTACGGTTACTCGATTCTTCCGGGACACGTATAACTTGTTTTTGACCGATATAACATTTCCCGTTGGTTTCACCCCATCCCGATTTTGACTGTCGCATAGTGTAATTAGTATTTTTACAATATTATTGAAAAATTAACATTTTAATGAACATAAAAAATATTTTTATTAGAAGAACATTTTAACAAATTGTTGTACGTCAGTGCATACTCATTATATGAATTAATTTTTTAAAAGTGCCATAAAACCGAATCATGGCATTTATGTTGGCATGTTGTTTATTGTTGATTTTTATGTTAAGAATTTTAATACAAAATAATTTCAGTAAAATAAAGAATGCAACGGTTCTTGATATTAAAAAAAAAACAACAAACGGTTTAATGCATTAACCATAAAAAATCAACAATATAGAATACTACAACAATATTGAAGACCGATGGTAATAAGCTGACTCGTTGTTGAAAATTAAAACTTGGATTTTTCTATACACTCACAATATTTTATTGTTAAAAACAACCTAAAATACATTTTAAATTAATTGAAAATACAATTAAAAAAGGACTACTAATTTTTCATTATATTGTTTAAACAATTCATAAAAGAAATAAAAATAATTGAAAAGTCTGTTAAAACAATCTTCAAATTTTAACTGACAAAATGTTAGAAAAAAAAAAGATTTTGTGGTTTGTTTTTTCATATTTCAAAGATTTTTTGTTTGAATTTTCAAAACACTATATCACACACGTTCATATTTTTATTCGCTACGATTAAGTGTATGATTAGAGAAAAATTTTTTGTAATTTGAATTGAAATAATTTTGTATATAAACAAACTATTTTAACAAAAAAGAAAAACTACGTAAAAACCATACGTCAGTGTGGCAACATTTGCGAAAAGGTGACATGGAGGAAATAAGAAGATAAACTGGAAATCTAAAGTAGAATGTTTGTATATGTCTGTTTGATCACTTCTGAAAGTATTCATATAGAGACAGTCTGACAATAAAATATAAATAATAATACAATTTAATGGAAAATCACTGATGAAGCCTGTCCATAAAAAAGGCAGAAACTGGATCTAGTCTGATTTGCAAATTTAATGTGTTTATAACTTTTGAAGAATATTTTTAATCTTCTTCTTAACCTCAAACCTACTAAATTAGAATTAATAAAAAAATACATATTAATTACAATATTAATTGTATTTGGTCTATACGACGCGTTTGAAAAAACAACACTTAACTAAGAAAATATTTGAATTTTTTGTTTTAACACAGAGAACAACGAAATTTTTTAAATTATTTTTTGTAGTTTGATTTTATTGACTTATACAAAAAGTTAAACAATATATTCCCATGTATTTTAATTGATTCTTCAATTGAAAACATTTCTTTTCAAATAAACCTCAATCGTTTATCGAAAATATATTGGGAGTGTAGGAGAAAGTCCTCTTAATCTGATGGTTAAAAACAAAAAAAGTTATTAGAATATGAGAGTCCTCAGACTCTAAGGGAAACCTAAAATTCTAGGAACTCTTTACTATAGAAAAGCTTTACTATGCGAAATCCTTAGATTCTTTACACGTTTTGTTTCGGAAGACTTTTTCTTACAGAAAACCCCTGGCTTTTAATGACTTTTTTCCTATATAAAATCCTCAATTCTGTGGCATTTTTGTATAGAAAAATTCTCACATTTATAGGACTTTGTCAGTAGCAAAACTGTCAGATTCCAAATATCTTTTTCTTATAGAAAAATTCTCAGATTCTGTGAACATTTATAATCAGAAAAACTGCCAGATTTTTTTATTATTTTTTCAATTGAAAAAAAGCCTTAAAATAGGCTTTTTTGCATATTCAGATTCTAAAAACTTTTCTTATAGAAAACCTCTCAGATTCAAAGAGTTTTTCTTTTAAAAAATTCACAAATTCCGGTCACTAATTCTATAGAAAAATTCTGTAGAAAAATCTAATATTTTGTGATAGAAAACCGCTAATGTAAATTACGTACTGTAGTAATAATATCTGGTATTTATTCATGTAATTCAATTAATTATAAAATTTACATGTATTTTTTATATACATATTTCTTAATAAATAAATTTAGACTTGATAAAATAAAAAACATATTGTTTAGGGGTCTTTTATATAAAAATAAAAATTATCTAATACCAATATTTTACCTATGTTAAAATTGATAATAAACCAATTTTGATTAGTTAATTTAACAAAAATTATAGGTGATTTTGCGTACATAAAAGTCAAATTGAAATTGCCAATTTACTATGGTAATATTGCCATAAAACTTAGCAAAATGTACCATCAAACCCAAACCCTTTAGCATCCTTATACCAAATGCTAAATAACTCGTCAGTTACGAGTTGTCAACTTATGACCATGAAGATATTTAATTATTCCATATTACACAATGCCACGTACTAAAGTCATAATTTAGAAATAATTTTGTGGTGTTAAAAAAATCACTTTATGAATACAAAAATGGGGGAAAAACAAACAAAATTTTTATTATTTATAATTTCTTAAAACAATTTGTCAATGAAAATATTTATTTACAAAATATGTATGTAAATTCACACCAAGTAGTTTAACATTTTTGTGGTTTCTTTTAACAAATAATGAAGGAGAAAGACAGTTAAAAAATTTTGTTAAACAAATGCAAAATTGTTTATAAGAAACTGCATTCAATAATTGTTTACAATATTTGACATCTTCTCTACACAAATTCGATGGCGAAAACAAGATGTTAATATTATTTATTGATTGTTGAAGAAACATTAAAAATTGTTTTTGTGGAGTGTTTATAAAAATCTCATAAATATTTAAAGATGAAAAACAGGTGCTTTGAAGCGTATTTGTTTGCTTTAGAAGATATTTCAATAAACAAATAAGTGCATAATGGATATTTTT
Organism: Leucophora obtusa; assembly: GCA_949987735.1. NCBI lineage: Eukaryota > Metazoa > Arthropoda > Insecta > Diptera > Anthomyiidae > Leucophora > Leucophora obtusa. Next base: position 46,976,292 of record OX465295.1, read on the forward strand.
AATATAACCCAGCAAAAATTTGCTACTGGATGCGATATACTCACTCAATACATTGTAGTGATAATTCGTTACCTTCTGAATTATTTTAAAATACCGATTACTAATTAGGTATTGCATGATTTATGCAAGTAAAATAATGATTAAAACATTTTTGAAAATCGATTTATAGACAACTTACTTTGTGTTTTATTGTAAGCAAGAAGGTATAGTATTAATTTTCCGATATCACGAACAAACCCACAACAGTTTGTTTACATTTGAAGCAATACAATGCTATCCAGGCAAAACCACTCACTACCAAATTATGTGTAAAATAATGGGTAGCCCATTAGCCATTAACCCTCTAACTCTTCAACTTACGGGTCTTTTTTGTCCCTTTTTAAAAGGGGGCCAAAAAAGTCCCTCTGATTTAAGAGTTAGAGTTCACTAAAAATAAAATCGATTTCATCCATTTGGAACGATTTCCAATAAAACTGGGGGGTGTAATGAAAAATATATTTTTAAGGGACACCCTAGTACAGGGCTGGCAAAACTATGACATGCGTGTCAGTAGTGGCACGCGAGTGAATTTTAGGTGGCACGCGACGTTTTGTTGGATATTTTCAAAAAATTTAAACTATTGGAAGACCAGCAAAAATTCAGTTTAATGCTAAATTTCGCTACAAAAATGTGCCGGGAAAATTTATAAAATTCTAGATTGAAAGAAGTTTAAATGTTTCGATGAGAAAATGCCTCATAATCGGAGAAATAAAAGGTACCAGAAAATTGCACAAAAGTGGAAAACAACTTGCATTAAAATTGGATCTAAGAAATTAAGTTTCTTTAAAGGGAAAATAGGTGCTACGAAATAACCTTCAATGAAATACTGAATATAAGTTTCATAATGAAATAACCTCCTTTGTTGGATTTTGAAATTGGGTTTTAATCGTGTTTCGCAGAGCCAATTCATCTGAAATAGAAAGTTCTCTGTTCAAATCCATAATATTCGCTTTTTATTCACTATTATGATGATAAAAACCGAGCAATTTATTTAAACAAAATCAAATTTTTGCCCGAAGCACATTTTTCAACTATTTTTCTTACGTTCTTAAATAAATGATGGCGCCCAATAATTTAACTTTTTTTTAACAAAACGAAATAACCACCAAAAATGGAATAACCCCCTAAAACAGGCAATACATAATGTTTAAACTGTTTTAATTTTATTTAATTGGGGATTTTTTCATAATGAAATAATCTCAATATTTAAAGATTAAATAAACCCTCAAAAATTAAATAACTGACAATAATTTTTACGTCATTTCTTGGATGTTATTTAATTTTTCCCTTTGGGGGTTATTTCCTGGGGTTATCCGTAGCGCTGATAAATATATACATCTGCAAAGATATTTTTAAGAGAAATTTTCCAAATTTAAAAAATTTTTAAAAAATGACTTTTAAAAGACAACTAAAATTAAGGTTGCACGCGAGAAATTTTTCAAAAAAAAATTTGTCCGTTTCTGGCACGCAGCGAAAAAAGTCTTGCCACCCCTGCCCTAGTATATAGCATCCATTACCAAAGTTTTGCTGGGTATATGTCTCGATAGCTCAATGGGCAGAGTTATCGTATAACAAGAAGAGATCCTAGGTTCGAAACTCAGCATGTCCACTAGACCGTATCTCAAAAAAAAGTTTATCGTACACCCTCTACAATGAAGTATTTTGGAAGGCGATTTCAAAAAAAAAATTTTTTTTTTTTGCCGAACATAGGGGTCTCTTTTTTTAGTTTTTTGTTATAGCTTTGGCATTTAAAATCGGATTTTAAAGTGTGATATATCGATTTTTTTGCCTCGAGGAGACCAGTGTTTTGCTATATAGTAAAAATCCAGTTGAAAAAAATTTAAAAAGGCGACCCCAACGTTCGGCAACCAATATATGAAAAAAATTTCTACTGGGTTTAGCGAAAAACTTCCTTAGCAAAAGTTTAATGATTTTTTGCGAGCTTTAATTTTTTGACATTAGGGTGGTACATTAGGGTTGTAGCAACTGAGATCTGGTGGGTAACTACTAGAACGGGATACTTGAGCTCAAAATGCCCTTAGAGCAAAACACTGGTTTCCTCGGGAGAAAAACATCGATGTATCATACTGTAAGATCCGACTGTAAATGCCAAAGATATAACGAAAAATTCAAAATGGCGACCCCTACGTTCTGCAAAAAAAATAAAAAATTTTTTTTTTTAAACCTCCTTGCAAAAATACTTCATACTGGAATATACTTCATAATGTCCACGTTATATAATTATAATGAAATATTTCAAATAACTTTTCTTAAATTTTTTTTAAGAAAATTTACTTATAGGGACATTACTTTTCCCATCCTCGTAACCATATAAGTAACAAATTATTTTATCACCTCAAATGGTAATGGGTCCATACATTGTTTTGGGGCTCATCGCCTGTAAAATTTATCGGTGAAGTAAGGAGGTGTAAAGGAATGCATGGGCTATACATTAGTTTATACATTATTTGGTAATGTTTGGTTTTACTGATAAGCTGATTATTTCTTAACAGTTTTTTTAATATTAAGCAGTTTGTAACCTAATTCTAGATCTTTCTTAATATGATTTTTTTTAATATTTCAACTTACGTGATTTAATCTGGCTGCTAGCTTTGTGTGTTCTTCTTGGTATGATTTTCTAGCTTTACGCTTATCTTGCGATAAGTGGGCCAATTTTTCACATACCACTTCGATTTGTTCGGCATTAGACTTAAATTGTTTAGCTTGTTGATCTAATTCATCCATATAGGAGCGCCAGGATTTTGTTATGAGACTGCCTGTAATTGTTAGAAAAAAACAAGATAAATCTTCAACTTTTTTTTTTTATTATTAATAAGGTACAAATTAAATTTAACTGTAACAAACAGCACTTCAAATCTATTAATTCTCTTATTCGGTAGAAATACTGATTTCTGTAACTACACAAATTCATAAGAGATAAAATCTACAGAAAATTGCATAATATCACATAATGTGTAAAATATTTTAAATTCAATATCATGGTGTTAAAATGAATAACATTTTAAAGCGATCGTTGTGTAGAATTGTAAATTAAATGAAATTTACATTTACTATAATATATTATAAACTGTTTTAAAGTTGTGAGCATTTAAAAAGCACATGTTAGAATATAAAATATTAATTTAGGTACGCTGAAACAGCCCGAACCGTAACAATTTTCACATATAATAATAAGTCGGTAATAGTGGTTTCAGATCGATTTAAGCAAAGATTTTAATTAACTTCATTTAACACAATACTAAAAATCCCCAGTACTTTAACTAATTTTGAGTGTTAATTTTCAAAATTATTTATAACTAAGTTTAAGAATCTTCTGTTAAATTTTACACAATTTATTGTTGAAATATAATAATTTCATGTTTCCCTCCCGATTTTTCTAAACGGACCATGTTTCGAAAACTAAGAGAGAGAGAGCAATATGGACGAAAGTTTCGTCCTGGAAATCTTATTTCTATCCAAAAACGGACCTCGGACCCTCGCAAATTTTTAATAAAATAATTCCATTTCATAAAATAGCCCATATCCCGAAAACTATGCGATATCGAGGAGAACAGTTGAAACGTTTGTTCCGGGTACGGCAGAGCTTCGAAGAATTAATTCCCTAATTCCCTTTTTTTGAATTGAATTTATATTTTGGGAATAAATTCCATGACCAAACTTAAGGAATTGAACTAATTCCTTCTTTGTCATTCGATTTATCTTAAAGGAATTCATTCATTTTTTCTAATTCCTTCATAAAATTTAATGCATTCGTTGACCAAGGAATTCACTCAATTCTAGTTAATTCAACTTTTGGTCAAGGAATACATTTTATTCAGTCACAGTGACCCACGTGACTGTTTTATAGAAATGTTTTTTAAGTTAGTTACTTTACAAATATGTAGACAGAATTCCAAGGTTTTCAGTTGGTCAACAAGATTTCTAAGAATGATAAATTTTCAAAATAAAAAAAAAATATTTAGTTTGAATCAAAGTAAAAAAATTATAAATAAAAGTTAACATTTGAATTCTTTAACAAATTAAAAATGCTACTAAAAATGGAAAATATGCACAAATATGCATTAAAAAGAACGACAGATATGCAGTTGAAGTCAAAATATGCAGAAACATGCATTTTTGTCAAATTAAGCAAAAATATGCAACTACAAATCGATGCCATTTTGTTCTTAATTTGATGATTCGGATACATATTTAGTCCATTTTAGTTTTGAACTATCGAGAAAAACATGCATTTTCATGGAATTCCTTGCCCTAGTTATTACCGATATTCAGCCCAAATGCTGCAAAAAGTGATCAGAATTATACCTGCCGATTGGACTATATCCGAAGAATCCCAAAGGACATATTCAGTTAAATATGACAAAAGATTATCTTTCAACTAAAACCAATTTCATTGAATTAATACAATTCATTTGTTTAAAATGTAATTTTAAAGTTCTATACCTCTAAAATATCATTTTATGGGCAACAAATCCTGTCCTGAACTTCGATTTTATTTTATCTGCATAACAAATCCAAAATTCATTCAAATGGGTAAGTGCTCCGGAAAACTTTTTCTGACTGCCTTAGTCTTAAAATATACGCCTGCTTTTTTTACGCCCACAACTGTTAATGCAAATGTAGTGCACATGGTAACACTCTATTTAATTTTTGAGTAACACGGTAAGTTTGAAATTAAACAGACTAAAGCACAAGAGCATTTGTCATTTCTTTAGTTTAACTTAACCCATTGGAGCTTGGGTGGGGGTTTTTTATTATCAGTAAGTTATTGGAAATAAAATAAATATTTTTTAAATACCCGGTTTAAAATGAACAGCACACATGTTGGTATACGAAGTTACACAAACTCATACATGTCCATACATCTCCATATACTTCCATATATGATTCATATATGTTCATATGTAGTCATATGCGATCATATGTGAACATAAAGGTAGCCCCAAATCATATGGCAAAATACCAAGTATAATGTACAACCCAACGTATCAGAAATTATGAGAGGGGGCATCGTTCCTAATGTCTTGATCAAATTTCGACACGCTACGATGAGTGGAAGAGGGTGCGCCACAATCAAATGAGTTTATGATCTCCAAACAAATCTTAAAAACAAAAAACAATGTTTTCTATCTCAATGATAACCCTATAGAATTTTAGCGTTTTCTCTAAAGAGGTTTTCTCAAAATGCTCATTTAAAGGAGAATGCAGTTTCGCCCAATCCAAGGTCTCGTAGGAACAAAAATTTTGCCAAAATTTGGTCCAGAGCAGCTTGAAAAATATTTAGTTTTGCAAAATTTTAAATTATTTTCACACAACGATCATGTGCTTGTCAAAAGAAAACCAAAATTTCATCCAAATTCCATCCAAATTTCATAAGTGCACTAGCACACTTAGACTCTGAGATCCGTTGGGATGCTACACTTAAAATAATACGACAGTAAAAAAAAAAATCAGTCAAACGTCGATTTGACTGATTTGTAACAAATTTTCAGTTCAGACACTGATAAAAAAAAATATTTATTTGAGTTATCTTCATTTAACACAATAATAAAAATTCTCACTACTTTAACTAATTTTGACTGTTAGTTTTCAAAATAATTTATAATTAATTTCTAAGAGCCCATTTATTAAATTTTATACAATTAATTGCTAAAATATAATATTTTCATGCATTTGACAAAAGCCGATAGATGGCAACAACAGTGCACAGTGGAATAGTTCACAAAATTGTTGGCAATAATTCGGCCATTTCTTACCTAGTGGTCCGGTTGCAATGAAATTTAGATTAGATATGGATGAAATCAAAAAATGTGATAAATTTTTGCGCAAAATTTGTGAGAAGCAAAAAGTGTTAATATTTCGGTTTTTCTTAATGGAATCAGTAAGTTTAGTCATTATAAACCTAATTGCAAAAAATCTCTTCTACAAGTTGTCGCAATAACTTTTTTTGCACAATTTTCATTTTTTTTTTGTTGTAACGGAGTTTACATTTCTGCAAGCAAAATATATAACAAAAAAAAATTGAGTACGAATTTTCTTCAATTAATTAGTTTTTCGTATTTGGGTTTTCAACTTGCTTTCCAATGATATATAATTTGTGTTTATCAAATCGGCGGTTTCGCGAATAAAAATACAATTCATTCCGCAAAAAAAATTTTAATTTTTTTTTTTAATTTTTTATTTTTGCTCTTTTTAAATGCTTTTCAAAATTATAAAATTTTTTAAAATCCAAACAGCGGTTGCGCAGTTACAAAATAATATATTAAAAACATAACATTTCACGTTAAAAAAGTTCTTAAATTGTGTGAAACAAATTTAATTTGTCAAACTAATGTCAGTAATGCCTCGAAATATCGATTCAAAACCAATGAAATGCAAAATCAATCGTTTTTCGCTCCAACAGGTTAGGGTAAAAAACTGATAACTTTTTTTTTGATTTGACGCAAAATTATTAGTTGAATCGTCTTTTGACGCATAAATATTAGTTGAATCACCTCTGTTTATGGTTATTTTAAAATATTTTAAACATTTATCTACATTTATTTGAATGAAACCTGATGCAAACAATTGTGGTTACGGAGTTTACAGTTACGGAGTTTACATTTGGTTACTTTTTTCGTTTTCTTTCAGAAACGCTTTGTCAGAATTTTTTTTTTTTTCCGAAACAAAATCGCATGATGCCTACAAGGTGAATCCAAATATGACATTGTTTTTCTTACTCGTTAAATAGTTTGGTGTAAAAATTAGGAACGGAGTTTACATTTTTTTCAAATCTTATTAAAGACATCCTTTTTCATCTCTAGAATGTTACATGCTGCAGAAAAGCTTCAAGTCTGTTATACTGGATGATTACTTACAGTCCAACGATCATTCGAGTATAAATAACATTATACTTTTCGCAATATAAATAATAGATAACTCCAAAATTCTGGTATATGCATTTTTATCAAAAATTATGACAAAAAATCGTTACAGAGTTGAAGTCGTGATAGCTAAGATATACGAAAAAGTTTGTAAAATGTATTAATTTTTATTAAAAACGGCACTTTTCCTCTTCATAAATATTCTTACAGTTAGTGTTTAGCTTTATTGGTTATTAAAATATAAGCTATTAAAGTTAAAAAACCTTATGAGTTACGGAGTTTACATTTGGCCTATAAAATTGGTGACAAATTTTATCTATTAACCAAAAATTGGTCAGATTGTTATAAATTTTGTAAAACAGGTGACAATGCGCTGATATATATCGAAATATGTAACTCAAATGTAATCCATGCATTAGAAATTCGGTGGTTACACGGTTTTTATCACATTTTTTGATATCACCCATATATGTAGCTGAGGTAATTTCAAACTTAACGTTGGACATCACAGACCCTCCGGGAATGGCAATATTGACCGTATTTTTTATAGGGATATTAAATTTAAAAAAATTTGAAGTTTTCAAAAATGTGTATCTCACATACATGCTACTATACTTTTGTGTATCTACGTATTATATTAGATTCTGTGTATTCTTACAATGCGGCAATATTTTAGGTAAAGTAACCCAGATTGTATGCAGGGTTTGAAGGTAGTACAGGGTTTGTAACTTATTTCTAACATTAATTAATTAATAATAGTTTTTTTTTCAGCTATAAAATAACGCTTAGAAAGATGTAATATTTACATCTCTTTTAAGGTTATTGGTGTTGGCATAGACCTAACTATTAGCTCTATTGTATTAAGTGTGAAATTAAATTTTCACAAATCATTGCTTTAAAATTAGTAAAAAAGTTAAAATCGGGCATGCCGACTATACAATACCCTACACCAGTCTGGTTAAAAGCCAACTAATGTTTGGATCCGAAATTCTAATGGGTTAAAATGTGACTTGTGTCAAAATTTTCTATAAAATGATAAAAGAAGAGAAAGTTGTAAATATAGCCCATATGGGCGATAGGTCCAAATATGGACCGATCCTATCTAGAATCTATAAGCTTTGTCCTTGGGACCATATGAGTCAGCGAACCAAATTTCATTGAAATATCTTCGTATTTGCGACCTCCAGCGTGTAAAAAAGCCAACTTTGGGGGTACAATTATATGGGCACTAGATCTAAACATGGGCCGATTTTAACCAAAATCAATAGGCTTCGTCCTTGGGCATAGGTCGGTGTACCAAATTTCATCAAAATATCTTAATACTTGCGATATGTAGAGTGCATGCATGGACAGACAGACGGACGGACAGACGGCCATCGTTAAATCGAAATAAAACGTGTTTCTGAGTCGATCCAATATGTTACAAACATCAGCACAAACTTATTATACCCTGACCACGTAGTGGTATAGGGTATAAAAAGATATTCACGAACTAGCCAACCAACATGGGTTAACAGATCTTTTTATATTGATATAAAAATTAAATGAAATAACATGTGTGTAAATGTGATGATAATCAAGATAATGACAATTATGATCATTAAAAACAACCCTACTAAAAAAAATTATATGACTTTTGATATTATATATAATTATATCCGAAAAATGAGAACATCTAATTGTATCAAATTAGATCGTATTATGATCATATTAGATCTAATTTGACGCAATTAGATCTTATGTGATGGAATAAGATATGGTTTGATACAATTTTATCCGGATTTTGTCCTCATCCAAATGTATCAAATATAATATAATCATATCTAACTAGACATAATGGTATATAATTCGATACAATTGTACATAATTATATGAGGCATATATAACTATATATAGGTCTATATATAATTGGATATTGTAATATGTTGTACTATATATTGTGCAATATATAACAAGACATAGTTATATATTTAGGATATAATTTCGTAAAATTTTATATAATTATATCTTGGTATATATGTTCCAATATATAATTAATCAAAATTTTATATGATAATATATGACTATATCAAAACTTTTTTACTTGGGAAACTATATGTTCATAGGTAGGTAAACTACAATTTACACCAGGAATTCAGTTAAAACAATACTTTTTTTTTAATAGTAATAAAAACATTAAACATTGTTTACAAAGTTTAGAGAAAATTGTTTAACTTAAATTGTAATAAGACACGCGATAATTTGGTTATTTTTTTCTTCTTCTTCGTCTTTGTATTAAAAATAATGATCGAAATGAAAAACAAATATTCACAGTAATGAATGAGACAATCACACTTTAAAAGGTTAATGTTAAATAAACATTTTCACAAAAATTTTCACAACAAAATTATGACTACACAGTACAATCAGAGCTTTGAAGAATTAATTCCTTAATTCAATTTTCATATTTTGAACGTAATTTTTTTTTTTAATTCAGTGAACGTATTTTTTTTTTAATTCACTGAACGTAATTTTATTTTTTTTTAATTCACTGAACCTAATTTTATTTTTTTTAATTCACTGAACGAAAATGAAATTGAACGAATTCAGTGGTGAATTAATTCGGTAAGAACTTTATTCACTTTTTTCTGATCGATTTATAAAATTGAACGCATTCACCAGTGAATTAATTCATTTGATTTAATAAAAAGAACTATTGCAATTGAATTAATTCTTTGAATTTGTTGTTTGATGAACGCGTTCAGTTGAACGAATTCATCGAATTACTTAAGAAATGGAATTCATTCAATTCTAAAGAAAATTGATTTCGATTGGTAGTGAATTCATAAAGGAATTAATTCTTCAAAACTCTGAGTACAATACAAAAGAAAAAACGACGGTGTTCTGACAATGGATTCTGGTAAAGGAGATAGAAAAAAAATACATATGTCGGAGTTTTGAAAGATCACATCAGAATTTTATTTTAGGGGGGGGTTAAAGTTTCAATCCCTTTTTGAAATGTTTATTGTGAATCGGCATAGAAAACCATGTGAATCTTCCACTTTAGGTATAGGATGTTTTCAGCGAACTTCTGTAAAACGCTACGAAGAACATTTTTGTGAAATATTTTAACCCTCTAACTCTTCAGTTAAAGGGAATTTTTTGGCCCCTTTTTAAAAAGGAACAAAAAAGACCCATAAGTTGAAGAGTTAGAGGGTTAGTGTTCCTCGTAGTGTTTTACATAAGTCCGCTAAACACATCCTATACTTAAAATGGAAGATTCACATGGTTTCCCTCTAAAATCCACGTCTGTTGGACATTTGAGGGCCAATTCTGAATAAATACGAGATTAACCCTTAAACACATTTTAAGTTTTGACTTATTTCTGGTATTGATATTTGTCTTTAGCGACTTATAGTAGAATTTCATGACAAATATTTTTGCGGAACATATTAACCCTCTTGCTCTTCAATTAAAGGGACTTTTTTGACTGCTTTATAGAAAGGGACAATAAAGACCCGTAAGTTGAAGAGTTAGAGAATTGAAATGTTCCGCAGAAATATTTTTCATTAAATTCTCCTATAAGTCTCTGAAGATATCAAAGTTGAAAATTTAACTTCAATGCAAGAAATAAGTCAAAACTTAAAATGTGATTAAGGGTTAATCTCGTACTTCCTTATCCAGAATTGTCGCTCAAATGTCCCACAAACCTGGATTTTAGGAGGAAACCATGTGAATCTTCAATTTTAGGTATAGAATGTGATCAGCCAACTTATGTAAAACACTATGGGGAACATTTTAACCCTCCAACTCTTCAATTAAACGCACTTTTTTGGCCCCTTTTCAAAAAGGGACCAAACAGACCCGTAAGCATTTTAATCTAAATATGGAAAAAGATGCACTAATAAATCGATACAACTTTTGTTTGTTGCAAATTTGTTGGTTCGCAAAGATAATTATACCCTACACCGACCATTATAATATAATGGTCGTAGATCAATAATACCGATGGACTCAGAATAACTTTCTGAGTCAATTTCGCTATATCCGGTCAATCTGTCTATGTAAGATAAACGACACTTGAAATCAAACTAGAAAATAACAGTTGACTGACTGACAGACCAACTTTTGGACGCCTGACCCAACTAGAAAGCCAAAAGTTTGATGTTTAAAGTTTTAAGGCCCAAAAAAAAAAACCCAAAACCCGAAAAATTCACAATTGCGATTTCGGATTTATTTCGAAAACTGTCGAGCCGATGTTTACGCCACGTTCAAATTCGTAAACTAGAATATCTGATCTAACAGACAACATATAGTACGGAAACCCGATTCGTTCCGATATCGAAGAAATCGAAATTTGGAATTTTTAAATGCATTTTTATAGAATTATACTCCACAGGGTTTCATACAGTCCGCATGCACGACTTGAATTTTGTTCACTTGTTAGTTTATGTTGTTGCCCAGTTAACGACAACAAACCTGTATTGACATGAAGTCCCCTGCCCTGTTTTTTTTTTTATCACTGTCATAATGTTATAATATGCATGTATCTGTTATATAATATTGAATTTTAAATGTAAGTGCTTTACCCCTTTTTGGGTCGTTAGTAATGTTAATTAATATATTTAACTTTGTTTTTTTTATGGAGTTTTGCAGTGCAAAATTATTGACACTGACCATTGGCCTGCAATTTAAGTGAGATTGCGTATAAAAAGTGAAAGTGCGAAATTTATATGTTGTATACAAGTATGTTAATGTTTTGTATGATATCGCTTTTTTTCTGCATAAAATGTCCAGTTAATTTATTTATTTTATATTTATTGTAGATAAAATCAATTTTTTAACCGACACATTATACTCAATTGACGTATGTACGTTGCAGTTTTAAATATCGAATGCCACAGTGGGCCTGATTGGAAATAATTTAGCAATATTTTATTGACCGGCCAGGTTTACAATTAATTTTTGCAAAATAATAAGTGAAATGAACTCAGAGACTCGTAATCTTGGCAATTAAGGTCCAAAATGAGAAACCTAATGGTGCAGCTACTGGTGGATCTGTTGATTGTTCCTTCTTCAACAGAACTTTGAAACATTTTTCAATCTTCCCCACTATGTAATGTGACGTGCTAGACTAGTCTCATTTGTAATGATTTTGTGGTTATAAATCATGTCTTTTTGTTTTTTTTTTTTTTTTTTAATTAAATGACACATACATGACTTCGTTGTATAACGTTGTTGTAGTTTATGTTTCATGGGGTTTTCCTAGCATGTTGTAATATTTAGTAAAAATTTCCCCAAAAATTAAATTTTTGAAAAAGTACGCTCATAGCAAAAACTACTGAAATTAGTAAATTTTTTTCTTGCTGAATACTAGTGAGATAAGAACAGCAGAAATAAAATTGCTTAATTTACAGAATTTAAGTTATATTTGAGTAAACTTAATGGAAAATGACAAATTTTGCTAAATATTAGTAGACTAAAAATAGCAAAAACAAACTACCAAGAGCTAGAGGGTTCAAATGTTCCACAAAAACATTTGTCATGAATTTCTACTACAAGTCTCTGAAGACATCAAAGTTGAAAATTAAACTTCAATGCCAGAAATAAGTCAAAACTTAAAATGTGTTTAAAGGTTGATCTTGTACTTATTTAGAATTGGCGCTCAAATGTGCAACAAACCTAGATTTTAGGGGAAACCATGTGAATCTTCCATTTTAGGTATAGGATGTGTTTAGCGAACTTATGTAAAACACACTGCGGGGAACATTTTAGTCCTCTGACTATTCAACTTACGGGTCTTTTTGTGCCTTTTTAAAAAAAGTCCCTTTAATTGAAGAATTAGAGGGTTAAAATTTTCCACCAAAATGTTCTTAGTAGCGTTTTAGATAAGTTCGCTGAACACATCCTATACCTAAAATGGAAGATTCACATGGTTTCCTATGCCGATTCACAATAAGCATTTGAAAAAGGGGGGAAACTTTAACCCCCCTACAATAAAATTCTGATGGGATCCTTCAAAACTCCTACACACCTATTTTTATTTTCTCCTCTACCAGAATTCATTGGCAAAAGCCCGCAGCTTTGGAAAAAGTTCAAAATTGTTGTATATGGTATCTATGACTATATAAAGCTCCATATTAATTTTTTTTAACCGGGTATTGAACAATTACGGTAAATGTATTGTACGTGTATAGGGCATCACATTTTTTATGGTGGTATACATAATTCAGCGGCCAGTTTTTTTTTATTACAATATACTTTTATAATATCAAAAAAATTAACTGTACAGAACAGTAGCTTTTAAAGCTATTTTTCAGTTGTTTTAAAATTTTTGTAGTAAAAATTTATCAGTCAATTTAACGACATTGTTAGTTAGTTTTAATGCATTTGTTTGTTATTTTTCAACAATTAAAAATAATTACGTTTTTAGTTATTTAAAAAGTAAATACCCAGTCAGAAAAATACAAACGGAAAAGCGATGGCAAAGCACTTTAACAGGTGGTACAAGTACTGGCAAAAAGTGCTTTCCCATTTCCAAAATGATAACATCATTAGACAAAAGCGCCGGAAAAGCACTGGAGAAACCAAATTTTTTAAAGTTGGCAAAACCAGTAAATAGGTGGCCTGCAAATATATTTTCCAAAATAAAATTTAAAAAAGTTTATATATATTTTTTTGGTCCTGCCGTGATTTGAACCCAGGCCATCAGATTGACAGACGATTGGTCTACCCACTGAGCTAACGAGGCATATAATACTTGGTGGCTAAACACATAAATGAGTGATAACAGCTGGACAACTACTGGCTGTGCTAAAATGCTAGCACTGGCAAACAGTTTTTTTTGGAACTAATATGCCCGCGTTGGGACAGCAAAATAAGTTGGTCTTTCCCACAAATAAAAAAATTGATTTTAGAAAACAAAAAAAATTTTAAATTTAAAAAAAAAATTTTTGATTCCAACCGGATTTGAACTCAGAACCTTCTTACTACAAACCTTTTTAACGAAGTGTCAGCTTTTATATAACATCATTGCTCTACCTGTGAATTGACTTTTGTACCACTGGCAATTTCTGACTAGATAGTACTGGATAACCACTGGTTGCAAACATTGGCATAGCACTCTAAGCCCATCTTTGCCAGTGATTTATTTATAAACCCTTGAAATTTTTATAAAACAAATACTGGGAAAGAGCTTTTTGTTCTGCCAGTCATTTATTTTTAGCACCATGGTTCCCCAGTGGTATGCCAGTTCTTGATTTTTTGTACCACTGGCGATTTCTGACTGGGTACCCATGTCGCCTTTTTAGTCTATCGACAGACTTTTTTGAGTGTATTTTTTAGAGCCTTCATAGACAATGTTTCGTAATTTTTCGACATTCATACTATTGAGTGTATAACTTAAAAATACGGTATTCACAACAAATGGCGTATCTTTTATATATGGTTTGTGTCTTAAATAACTTATACGGCATTTTGGATAGTAAACATCTCGCATTTATTCTCACTTAGTCATTGAACGAAATAGTGTAAACAACAAATTGCTTCGAAAATGTCGAATTTTGTGCCAACAAAGCATCATTTTCGGGATGCTTTACTTCTTCAATTTGAAAAAAAGGGCAGCTGAAGCACATCTATCGCTCACCGAAACTTATTCTAAATATGTTCCATGCAACAGATGGTTTGCGCGGTTCAGAAGTGGTGATTTTGACACGGAAGACAAAGATCGCCCAGCTCAGCCAAAAAAGTTCGAAGATGTTGAATTGGACGCATTACTCAATAAATATTGTTGTAAAACTCAAGAAAAACTTGCAAAATCATTGGGAGTCAGTCAAGCAGCAAATTCAAAATGTTTGCCAGCAGTAGGATTCATCCAACAGCAAAGAAATTGGGTAACACACGAGTTGAAACCGAGAGATGTTGAAAGACGATTTTGCATGTCCGAAATGCCGCTTGAACGCCATAAAAAAGTCATTTTTGAATCGAATCATTACTGGCGATTAAAAATAGATCCATTACGACAACCCAGACATTAAACCGTAATATTCTCTCATGGCAACACTCGGCCACATGTTGCAAGTTCTATTAAAAACTATTGATAAAATAGTGTTTGGGAAGTTTTGCCTCACCCGTCTTACAGTCCAGATCTTGCCCCATCCGACTATCATTTTTTTCGATCGATGCAGAATGCTTTCACTGTAATACGCTTCCCTTCAGAACATAGTATCCGAAATTGGCTTTATTCGTTCTTGTCCTCAAAAAATTAGCAATTCTTTTGGCGCGGAATCCATGTGTTACCAGAAAGATGGAAAAGATCATAGCTGACGATGGCCAATATTTTGAATAAATTTTTATTGTACCAATATTTCATAATAAATACCCAAAATTTTTCACAAAATTCCACATTTTAAAATTATACATACAATATTTCGGATTTTATTGCACTTTTTCGGAAACCCTTTCTCATCTGCTTATCAAATATTTCCAATGGTTGGCAACGATGTGTATCATAATTAAAAATAAAGATGACCAGAATGATACTGGCCATCTTTATTTTTAATTATTTTTCTGTTTTAGTGTATTATGAAGTTCATATTGGCTAAAAAATAATGAAAGTGTTAATGCTTTGGATTGCTGAGAAGATTCTCATTAAAATCTCACATAGTTTTGTTTCTCTGTGGATCCATAAACCATAATTTTACAATAATTTCGCTTAAAATAAATTTTTTAATTTTCTTCAGTAATATAGTATTTAAATTAAATCCTAAAATTGTAGCTTATTTTCAAAACTATTATATAAATTAACATAATTATTTAAAATTGACCTTGGTTATTAAGAAAACAAGATTACAATGTCTAAAAGACAAAACTTTTTGTCAAAAAAACCAGAAAAAATTCTATTGTTTTCCTTTATTCACTAGTTTTTTACCGTCATATACATAATCACTCTTCAAATTTATAAAAACTAATTTTTCATATAAAATTTATTTTATAAACGTGTTATAAGGTTTTCAAATTATTATGCATTACCACTTTAGTCTACTTTATCTTGGGGCCATATTAAATAATTGAAAAAAATGTTGTATTGACGAAGGTTATGGTTGATCTATAGCACAGTGTTAAACCGCTCGATCGATTTCGAAAATTGTTCATGCACTGCTAATGAGAATAACAAATATTCTGGGTAAAATTCAGTGTTGCCAACTTTTGAAGGCAGGAAAGCACCGTGAGCATTGTGACAACGGGTAAAAAGGGTAAAAATTTACCAAAAATGGGGTAATAAAGCACGATATAAATTCTTTGAAAAATTTAAGTCAAGAATTTAAAAACACATTTTAGCTTTGTAAAATCGTGTAAAAAAAGTTCAAAAATAACCGAAAAAGGGGTAAAAAAGCACCAAACTAATATCTAAAAATTTTGAAGTTTAAATATATCGAAGTTGATACTTAAAATTGTACTACAAACAT
This sequence comes from Leucophora obtusa, assembly GCA_949987735.1. Classification (NCBI taxonomy): domain Eukaryota; kingdom Metazoa; phylum Arthropoda; class Insecta; order Diptera; family Anthomyiidae; genus Leucophora; species Leucophora obtusa. Next base: position 46,992,661 of record OX465295.1, read on the forward strand.
TGTGAAAAAATGAATTTTTTATTTAGTTCGTATTATTTTTTTAATTTGTGAGCGCCATTTTAACAGTCAGGTATTTAAAGAGGCCAAAAAAAAAATCCGAACTTATTTTGCATAACTTTTGCGGGGGTTTTGCTTGAGTACCCAGCAAAAAAAGTTATGCCAAAGCAGTAGAAGAAGCGCTACAATTAACCATGTAGATGTACTTCTTTTTTTAACAGAAATACTAATGATTTTAACATCGAGTTGTAATAGGATAGAATATTTTTCAGTACTTTTTGAATTAGACAAAGAAAATATTTTCCATTAATTGAAAGTTAAAAAAAAAATTTACCAAAAAAAACAATTATATTTTTTATTGAAAAACTTTGTGTATTGCCGCCACCGGAACGAACTTGCGACCTCAAGATTGCTAGTCTAGATTTCTATCGCTCAGCTATTTTTTGATATGAAAGCTGACTGGCATAAAAACACCAATTTCCCATTGCGAAATATTGTGTCTTATTCTCTTCAATAAAAGCCTTATTAAAAAAGTAAAAAAAGTGCACAACAATTTAGTATTTTTTCCAATATTATTTTCACAGTTGCATAAAAAGCAATTTTTAATCATTTTTATTTTATAAATTTTTAAAAATTATATATTTTTAAAAATTGAAAAATTAAAAAACATTCAATTGAAACACATTAATTATAATAAATATTAAAAAGAAATGTTTTCTTAAATTTAAAAAATAATAAATATTGGCCCCACCAGGAATCGAACCCGCGATCATGGAAACAAACTGTATCAAAGTCAATTTTTAGGATCACTTTTAGGGCAGTGATGGTTTGGAAGCAGTAATTAGGTGATTTTTTGAAACATATGCTACCGGATACGCTGAAAGCAAAAGTTTTTCAGAATTACTTCTAAAAAAATAGTAAAAATACACTTACGGATACTTTTGAAGCAATGAAGGAAGTGAATTGTAAAGCATGACTTCCAAATTTTTTTGCTGGGTAATAGTTAGGGATGCCAATCGGGATTGATATTTAATCTCGGATCTCGGGATTTTTCGGGATCCCGGGATTTTACGTGATTTCGGGATTCCGGGATTTAAATTTTCCTTTATTTGTAAAAATTTTATGTTATGTAACAATTTTTTTTTAGAGAATAATGCGTTTTACAATTATTTAATAGTTGTTAATGAATTATATGGTACATTTTATGAAATTTGAAACATACCAGTGGTACAAAAAATCAAGTACCTGCAAACCACTGGGTAACCGCGGTGGTAAAAATAAATGACTGACAGAACACTCATTTGGCACGCTTTGTCAGCGTTTGCAAAAAGGGTTTTGAAAGTATTTGTTTCACAAAAATTTCGGTGGTTTATTAAAAAAAAAACACTGGCAATGAATGGGCTTAGAGTGCTATGCCAAATTTAGCAACAAGTGGTTATCCAGTGCTACTACCTGGTCAAAAATTGCAGCGGTACACAAATCAATTCACTGGTAGAGACATGATTTTATAAAAATCATGACGCTTCGCTAAAAAAAGTTTGTAGTGAGAAGGTTCCGAGTTCAATCTGGTTGCAAGCTAAAAAAATTTTTTTTTTATTTAAATTTCTTTCCCAAAAACTTTTTGCGAGTGCTAACATTTTAGTACAGGCAGTAGTTGTCCAGCTGTTATCATTCATTTACGTTTTTAGCCACCAAGTATTATATGTAGAGTTAGCACAGTGGGTAGTACTGTCGTCTGCCAATATGACGGCCTGGGTTCATATCACGGCAGGACCAAAAAAAGATATATATGAACTCTTTTTAAGTTTTATTTTGGAAAATATAATTCCAGACCACCTATTTATTGGTTCTTCCAGCGTTTTGCCAACGTTAAAATTTTTGTTTCTCCAGTACTTTTTGAACAGCCGCTTTTTGAACAGCCGGTCCTTTTGTCTAATGACGTTATCAATTTGGAAATGGGAAAGCAATTTTTGCCACCACCTGTTAAAGTACTACCTGTTAAAGTACCTTGCCATCGCTTTCCCGCACTCACAATATTTTATCGTTAAAAACAACTTAAAATACATATTAAATTAATTGAAAACACAATTAAAAAAAGGACTACTGATTTTTCATTATATTCAAACCATAAAAATAATAGAAAAGTCTATTAAAACAATTATCAATTTTTAACTGACAAAACGTAAAAAAAACGATTTTGTGGTTTGTTTTTTCATATTTCAAAGTTTTTTATTTGTTTGGATTTTCAAAACACTCACACACAACACACACGTTCATATTTTTATTGGCTATGTTTGTGTGTATGAGTAAAGAATTTCTTGTAATTTGAATTGAAATAATTTTGTATATATACAAACTATTTTAATATAAAAGAAAACCGAAAATATTTGATTTTTTTTTTTTAACAGAAAACAACGAAATTATTTACATTATTTTTTCTAAAAATAGAAATCTAAAATCTACAGACGATACATATTTTTTTGGTTTGTTTTTTTATTGACGAATATAAAAAGTTACACAATATATTTCAATGTATTTTAATTGATTCTTCAATTGAAAACAAAATTTACCTATTACTTTTTAAATAAACCTCAATCGGTTATGGAAAATATATTGTGAGTGCGTTTGTATTTTTCTGACTGAGATAATATATGAAGTCCTGCACTTAAGTACACTTCCTTCACTTAAGTACACTTCTTGTAAGCAGTTTTTTAAACAGATTCGTTGCGACAACCTTGCCCACTAAATCGTGAAATTACAGCAACAAAGTTATTAAGTTATCGTTATCATATGTTTATATGGAAGAATTCAAACCTACAGTCCTAGCCAAAATTAGGTTTCAGGAGTCGAATTTCGCTTGGAAGAATAAACCGGTAAAATAACAAATAAACTTGATTTTTGGCATAAATTACTCAAAAACTTAATAATGTTTACCAAATTTTTAATTTTTCTGCAGAGTCTTTGCATAATTTACTCGAATAATCTACTTAAGTTCTATTTTTACCAATATATTCGCATTAATTTCGGTAATCTAAAATTGCTCACTTTGTTTATTTGCGTTCATATTAATATTAATAAATAAGAAAATCCCGGGATTTTGGAGAAATAATCCCGGGATTCGGTATTTTGCCAATCCCGAAATTCCCGGAATTTTGGGATTCGGAATTTCCCGTTTGGCAGCCCTAGTAATAGTGCACTTTCATTTCGCATTAGCCTATGAGGCTGAAGGCGATTACCCAAAATTTGTTGCACAGTGTAACAATAATAATAAATAATATTTATTTTTATGGTTTGGCTCAAAGGCAAGTCTATACAAAAAACGTAAAATAATTTTTTGTTTTTTTAATTTTTATCCCATATTTCGAGTAAAAGACCCTTTTTATTTGGGACCTAAATTAACTTCTGAGCCAAACAATAAAATTCTTATAGCACTAAATGGGTCAATTATATATACATCATCTATAATTACATTACAATAAGTTATAAACTATAAAAATTAAACATAAATATTAGGTGTATGCAAGTGCTAAAAATGTTTTGGAGAAAATTTATAATTAATTTTTTTAATTTTCTTAATCTGCCTCAAAGGCATATTACAATGGGTCAAATGCGCAGACTTGTAATTTTAGATTTGGAGAGAGTTAGTCGAGCTTGAAATCCAGGTTAAGTATGCATAAGTTTAAAAACTGTTAATGATTAGTCTTCGTACCGCTTCAAATGAATACCCTTATTATTTTAACTAATTGTTACTAAATATTTTAAGTGTTTATTTTTATGTATTCTTAATTACCGGTTACTGTTAATAATTACCAATACAGTACAATTATAATTTTTTTTTTTTTTTGTTAATGATTTAATAAAGACACTTTTTTTTTTAATTTGTTGGATAAACAAATAAAAAGAATTGAATTTAAATTAGTATTATCTAATATACTGAAGGAATAAAAACAAATTCTTAAAAGTTCGCAGCAAATTTTGTAAGTGGTAAAAATAAATGAAAATTATTTTGTATGTAATTTTCTGAAGAAAGAATTTTACTTAAAAATACAAAACAACAACTCTATTTACAATAAAATTATCTATAACTTGGCATTTACTGCAAAATTATACAATTATTTCTTTAGAAACTATGAAAACAATAAAAGTTCTTGTTTAACAAGATGATAAGAAATTTGAAATTTACGTCATTTGACTGGGTGTGATAAATACATGCAGTGTATTCCCAAAATATATTTAAAAAAAATGAATGAAAAAGGTTTAATAAGCAGTAATAAATAAAAATTAATGAGCCAAATCGCAAATAGAGGTAACAATGCAAATAGTTGTTTCAAAAACAAGTTAAATAATTTAATTTTTTTATGTTTTGCAAATATTGACTTTAACTAGTTTCCCACCTTAAATTACACAAGACTGAAAAATTTATAAATAACATGTGTTGTTCGAAAATGTTCACCTTTAAAAGAACGGCAGTCCTACCCATATTACTCTTCTCCAGAACCAGAGGGGCCAATGATCTAAAATTTTGTGTACATAACGGTTTTTGAGCGCACAGTAAATCCACAAATTTTTCCAAGTACTTATCGAAACTACCCAGTCAAAAATCGCCAGTGGTACAAAAAATCAAGCACTGGCATACCACTGGGTAACCACGGTATTAAAAATAAATGACTGGCAGAACAATCATTTGGGCCGCTTTGCCAGCGTTTGCGAAAAGCGTTTTACCAGTATTTGTTTTACAAAAATTTCGGTGGTATATAAAAAAAAAACCACTGGCAAAGAATTGGCTTAGAGTGATATGCCAAGGTTGGCAACCAGTGGTTATCCAGTGCTACCTAACCAATGCTACCAGGCGTACAAAAGTCAATTCACTGGAAAACCAATGATTTTAAAAAAATGCTGACGCTTCGTTTAAAAATGTTTGTAGTCGGAAGGTTCCGAGTTCAAATCCGGTTGCAAGCAAAACATTTTTTTTTTGGATTTTTTTTAATTTAAAATTTTTTTTGTTTTATAAAATCAATTTTTTTGTTTGTGGGAAAGCTCCTTCAAGACCAAATTTTTTTTTGCCCTCCCAACACTGGCATACTAGTTACAAAAAATTGTTTGCCAGTACTAGCATTTTGGCACAGCCAGTAGTTGTCCAGCTATTATCACTCATTTTTGACTAAATAAATTTCTAAGGAGAAAAAATAAATAAAATAATAAAAATAAATAAAATAAATAAAAAATAATAAAATAAAGTGCCAAAAATGGTGATTTTTTAAAATGTTTGTATGGGGAACCCCCCAGGGGAGTTCAGGGGGTGTGCCACTGGCATGGGTGGATCGGCCCTCCAAAGTTAGTGGGGGTCGGTCATACATTTGGACTCGATTGGGGCACTCTAAATGGGTCAAAGTGGGATTTTTCAAAACTTGACCCTACGGGACAAAAGTCAACAGTTGGGGGGTAGTAGAATTCGTTTTAGAGGCATGGTTTCAAAGTTTCTTATTTTGAGCCCTAGAATACGATTTTCACTGAGCCATGGGCGATTATTAAATCGACCCGCCCTAGTGGTTACCCAGTGGTATGCCAGTGCTTGATTTTTTGTACCACTGGCGATTTCTGACTGGGTTATAATACTGGAAAATGCTTTTTTCACATTTTCCAGCTGCATTTTACATCGAAAATTCGAGAAATGTATGCAAAATGTAGCAAAAGGCAAAAAAAAAACATAAATTAATGAGGGACAAGGATGTGGTCTAGGGGGGAATTTTTTGTATAGCATAACTATTATTGGATCACAGATCACAAAAATCATAGCAAAATCCAAATCGCTTTAAATGAAAATGCATGATTGTCAAAGGGTTAAACAATTTTTTTTCCAAAAATTTGAAATATGTAAAAATAAAAAAAACTAACTTACCTTGCATTTCATCAGCACGATCAATTTTTAAACCCTGTTGTGCAACAGCAGCCAAACCAATGGCATATTCCTTGTCATATTTAGCCTTCAATTGCATGGTACGTTTCATAATTTCCATTAAACGTAACTCGGCATCTTGACGGGCAATTAAGGCCTCATGGGCAGCACGGCCCTGAAGGGCCGATGAGAAGCCCATTTTAATGAGTGACGTATTTATGGAGAAATTGTAAAATAATTGCACTTTTTGGCTTATTTTAAATTCTAAAATTGAACAAATTGTTGGAGATTTTTTTGTAGTTGTTGTTGCAACTAACTCTATTTTTAAAACATTATGAACTTTGGTTGTTGTTGTTGCTATTGTTGTTGGGCATATTATCACAAACACTTGTTGAATGTGGGGAGGCTAATTGTTGCACTTGTTCATAACACACCCACAAAAATACGTTAAACAAAAACGTGGTGTTTTGTTTTAAACTTGATTATGTGTATTTTATAAAAATAAAATGTTTGCCAAACAAGAAAATTTTATTTTAATCTTTTTTGTTGTTGTTATTTTATAGGTTTTGTTTTGTAAACATTTAATAATTTTTTTTGCAATTTTTATCACAATATTTTTATTTTCTTTTTTTATTTTTTGCTGTGAAGATTGTCAATTGAATTGTTGAGTTGCTGTAATTAAAAAAGAAAGAAGAAATATAATTTTTTAAAATACCAATATATTGTATTGTAAATAAAACACGCTATTATTTAAAGTGTGTACACGAAGAAATATTACAACTTAAATTTGAACTAATTTACCAAGGTTGGTTACCGAAACGAATAACGGTAAGGGTAACGGTATCAGATTTCGTTTGTTTAGGTAACGGTAAAGGTTGCGGTATTTAAGACTGTTGCGGTATACCGTTATCGAAACAGCAACACCGGTACGTACCGGTATTAAAAATTATGTTTTTTTTTTACTACGTAATTTAAATAAATAAAGGACATATATATATATATATAAACATGGCATATTTTTAATTTTAAGTACTGAAAATACAGATTTTAAGGTATAAATTCAATACTGGTAGTTTTAATAGTAAAATTATTATCTATAAATTTTTTGTAAATGAAAACACTCAAGATTATAAAATAAAAAATAAAAAAAATTGTAATTTTTATATAAAATAATAAATACCGGTAAAATACCGGTAACTACCCATAAAAATAACGGTATCGGTAACGATAACGGTATCGGTAACGATAACGGTATCGGTAACGATAACGGTATCGGTAACGATAACGGTATTTAGAAATTTTTTTAGAGGTATCGATAACGGTATTCAATTTGAAACGGTATTTTAGCGACAACGGTATTATAACGATAACGGTAACCAACCTTGTAATTTACAATCAGAATTTCTATTTCTTTGTACATAGTTTTTTTTTCTTTCGTCAATTGACTATTTTCGCGTCAGAAGCAGCCAGTTGCTCATTTTTATAAAGCCCTAAATGTTCACAAGGAAAACAAATTGTATTATAAGAAAATCTATGGATAAATTCTGAATTTATATGTACACTCATAGAAATAATTCTGTAAAAATAGCAGAAAAACCAACTAAAAATTAGTTAAAAATTATGTTGCAGAAAAAATTGTTAAATTAGCAGATTTTTTTTTTTTTTTTGCTAAATACTAGTAAAATAAGAACAGCAAAAATAAAACTGTTAAATTTACAGAATTTTAGTTATATTTAAGTTAATTTTTAACTAATTGAAAATGACAAGTTGTACTGCAAAAAAAAAATTTTGCTAAATATTAGTAGCCCAGCGAAAAAAGAGATGCCGAAGCAGTAGAAAAGGCACTACAATTGATGATCCAGATGTACTTCTTTTTTAACATAAACACTAATGATTTTAACATTGAGTTCTCATAGGAGAGGAGTACTCCGACTTTAACATTTTTTTAGTACTTTTTGAACGAGTGCAAAGAAAGCTGTTTTTCACCAATTAAAAGTTTAAAAAAATTCTTCACAAAAAAAATTACATTTTTTTTTATTTTACAAAAGTTTTTTTATTGCCGCCACCGGGTATCGAACTTGCGACCTCACGATTGCTAGTCGCTGAGCTCTATCGCAGAGCTATTCTTTAATATGAAAAATGACTGGCATAAAAACACCACTTTGTTAATACGAGATATTGTTCCTTATTCTCTTCAATAAAAGTACTTATTAAACAAGTGTAAAAGGTGCACTCCAATTCAATATTGGTTCCAGTACTATTTTTATAGGTACATAAAAATCAATTTCTCACCATTTTTTTTATATATACATACTTTTAAAAATTAAAAAAATATTGAATTTAAACAAATTAATTATAACTATTAAAAAAAAATTAAGAGAATAAAATAAAATTAAAAAATAAAAAATATTGGTCCCGCCGGGAATCGAACCCGGGACCCTCTGCTTGAAAATGCCAAATGATACCAAAATCACTTTTTACGATCACTTTTAGAGCAATTACTCTTTAGAAGCAATACTTATGTGATTTTTTTGGATGTGGTTCAGAAGTAATTCTAAAAAAGCTGTAAAAATGTAATAACGGATACTTGGGAAGCAATGAAAGAAGTGATTTTTTGAAGTTGTTCAGAATAACTTATAAAAAAGCAGTAAAAATACACTAACGGATACTTGTGAAGCATTAGAAGAAGTAGTTTGTAAATCACTACTTGCAATTTTTTTTGCTGGGAGACTAATAATATATCTACTCGCACTTCAAAATTTTTTACTGTACTTTTTGAACAAGTGAAAAGGAAACTCTTTTTCATCAATTGAAATTAAAAAAAAAAAGTTAGATTAACTGTTAATGAAAAAGATTAAAATATGTTTTAATTGACTTGTTTAGTGCTTCATGAAGAAGTTAATCCGACTTTTGCGAGATTAACTTTTCTGCCTAAACGGGGTATAAAGCTCTTTATGCTTTTTCTCTTTATAGCGCAATTTCCAGAAAATAAAGTTTTTACAATAAAATGTAATGTATATTTTTAATTTTTATGAACTGCCTTTGAAATACACATTCTTTTTTTCATTTCTAAATAGAGCCAAAACGTATATAATTTTTTTATTTCTTTTAAAAACTTTCACATTTCGTTTAAATTTCATCATCATCATCAACACCATCATCATCACCATTCATTGACAATTTATTGCTCACTAGTAGTGGTTTTTCTGTGTTGTTATTTTTATTTTTTATTTTTCAATTCTTTTTTAAATTTTTTTGCTGCTGCTGTTCTCATTTTTATCATATTTATTTTTAGAGGAAACTACTCTTGCTAATTTATATTTCTATGCTGCCGACTAGACCATTTCACTTTTATTTTCATATTCGAAAATAAATTTGTTGATTATTTGAAAAAAAGCATTTTTCAAAAATTGTCACGTAGTATCTATAAAATACACCAAAAAATTCTTTTGAACAAAATTACTTGTTATTAGGCATTTTATACAAAGAATTTAAAAACAAAGAGTTTAAACAAAGAGTTTAAAAATAAAGTTAGATACTTTGTTATTCTTCAAAAAAAAATATGTCATTGAAATAGTTGGGCAGATTAAAATGTATAAATAATCATTTAAATTTATTTTCATTCGATATTGTCCGAATTTTTTTAGATTTCGATTTTCATTTTGCATATATAAATTCCTTACAGGCTATAATGTCACAATTCTAGCATAATAGCTGTGGTCGCCTACTCAACACTGGTATCCCACGAGATCCCACTTTTATCGAAAATTTCGTAAATTAGACCAGTCATTAATTTTTAATTTAAAGAACTAGAAGAGCTAACCAGGTTTTTACAGCAAATTCAAGTAGAACTAGAAAGAGCGCTCACCAAAACGAAGTAGACCAAGTCTATTGACCTCGTTTAATTTTTTGGCTTGAAGTATGGTGCTTCGAATATTTTTATCACTTGTGAATTAGTACGATTCGTTCAACAATTGTATACCGAAGAATGAAAAAAACACAAAAGATCAATAAAATTTTTGTAATTTTTCGAACTGTTCGGCCTTTAAGACTCTGTAAATACAGGGTGGCGCAAAAATAACCTTCCGATGTTTTTTGGCTGTAATTTAAAAAAAAATGAAAAACTTTGATTCTTCTTGTGGATTATTTTTATTTGGTCTTTTAATTTTTTTTACATCAAGTCGAAAATATGATGTCATGTAAATGGCCGCCGCCACAGTTGATTGTCATTTGAGCCCTTTTTATGGCATTATGGCAAATTACAGCCAAAAAACATCGGAAGGTTATTTTTGCGCCACCCTGTATAAACCGCGTGGAACTGAGCCAAAGTTGCGCACGAATGTTCATCTGATTCAGGAATAAAATGATATAGGTCCAGCCCAGGAAAAAAATCTTAAAATCTCTTAGGTTTAGTAATATCATTTCGACTCATACATTTAAGTTCAGATATAACCTTAATTTGGCGACTAGGTCAGAATATGGACCAAATTTAACAAACTTGTTGGAAAATTGGGAAAAAAATTTGAGACCTAATTAGATATATGCAGATCTATCGAACCTTATATAATCAGATCCAATTTGAGCTATACTTATCGATATATGTATGTATATTACCGTTAAAAATATATTATCGATAAAACAAAAGCCCTCTTTTCAGTTTTTAACACAGGGCATTTTTGAACTAATTTTTGTAGCTATAGCAAAAAAGTTTACAAAATTTTAAATTTATTTTAAAAATAAACAATATTTTATTGTACGGGTACACACATACTAAAAACTTATCTAAATATTTCTAATTTTTCTGGATTATTGCAAAACATTAATATTTGCACAAATATGTTTGTTTGTTTAAAGTTAAAACAACTTGTTAGTTTAACTTTACTTGAACTTTACACCATTTCTGTTTGTATATGGTTGAAGTTATCTTTGTTTATTTTGATTTTTTGTTAAGAAAAAAAGTTTTAAATCTTAAATGTAGTTTGAAAACTTGTTTTCAGCACACACAAACTCAATATAAAACAACAATAACTGAAAAAAACATTAGAAGAAAAATCTTTAAATAGAGAGAACAAAATTAGAGAATTGCTTTTGAGCAAAGTTGGCAAACGATATATTTATAACAGTGTTGCCACTTTTTGAATAATTATTCAAAAACGGGACTGTTTACACATTCCTTGGATAATTTTTGAATAATGACATTTTTGTGTAGTTTTTGTGTAATTTCGCTTTTTGCTGAAAATTTTACTAAATTCCATGCATTCAATTCCCACAGCTGATAAAATGAGTTTGTTTGTGTAACATCTACCAAAAATTTCAAGTCACAATTTTTGTAAATTTGTTCAAGACGAAACCCAATTGTAATTATATTGTTTTATATTATTTGTATACAAACCCGTATTTTGTTCCTTTTTTGAGAAAATATTTTTCAAAATGTTTGCAAAACAAATATTTTTGTCTTGTCCATTTGAAATTAAGCAAAAGAAATTTGACCGAAAAAAACCAATAGTTTTCAAAGTTTACAGCAGCACAGTGGGGCAGATCAAAATATTTTCTAAATTCTAATTCAGTCTTTATTAATTCGCAAAGGCTATTTTTACTAGGTAAACTGTGTCTAAATATTAACCGATTTTCTTGAAATTTAGCACATAGTTATTAGTAGAATGTAATTCAAACACCATTTGCTAAATTTTTATCAATTGTAATTTTTTTTTTTACGTTTTTAAAATCTGTTGATAAATCGAAAAATGGCAAGATTTCAAAATTTTTACATTTTAGAGGTGCCTTTCTTTGGAGATGAATGGCACAGGTCCCGTTGGGTCCGTGTGTTCGGACCTCAAAACTTTAGCTCTATGACAGTGTGAAATTTAATAGCAATATAACCAACCGGTAAGAAGGGGCTGCATCATTTCCAAATTATTTAGATTCTTGCCCACTGTGCGCAAGAGAGTCCAAAGGGGCACATATTGTGCATGAATTTAAACTAGTAAAAAATAAATAATTTTTTGTGTAATTCCATACGGTTTGGATAATTTTTGACCTACGGCTGTGTACTTTTTCGTTTTACTGGTGGCAACACTGATTTATAATAACTTTCTCTGTTCGAAAACAATTTCAACTTGATAACGGTAAATACCGATACTCTCGATTTTAACAAAACCGGTTATCCCTTTATACTTGTATCGTAACGATACTGATTCGATTTTTATCAGTTTTTTTCGTTTGGTCAGTTTTTTTTTGGCTAGCTAAAAATTAGGGTACTCAATTAATGGGCTTTTTATTTTAATCGATTAATCGTGCAAATAATTATTCGGTTTTTTTTTCTTATCCGGTTAATCGAACATTTTAAATTTAATCGATTAAATTTTAATTTTAAATTTGAAATTTATTTAATAATTTTATTTAAAAAAAGGAACAACAATAGAATTTATTGTTGTTGCTTTTAACTCTTCTGAAATTCATAAAAATAAAATAAAAATAATTCAGATCATTTTTTGCCAATATTTTTATTTTGTCCCCTCTTTCACATATTAAAATTTTATCCAAATCGGGGAGAACCACACCGCAATGAGTTAAAGAGTCAAAGAAGAATATAAAGCCCCGTACATTAATTTGTATCTCTTTCGTATGCATTAAATACATAAAAGACGTAAATGTAGAAAGCAATTGTGTTTATAATTGATTTTCCCTCTAAGTTTCCGTACCTCCATTCCTTTATTTTATTTTATTATTAATTCAATAATTATTAATGCTTTCGTTTAATATCAACGATTACTCGTTATTCGATTAATCGAATAACTATTAATCGATTGAATACCCTAGCTAAAAATATGTAATTTTTAACAAATAAAAAATTATAAATGAAAGGTTTTCGTTCGATTTGAGTTGATATATATTATACAGTAGACGCTCGCAAATTAGAACCGCTTTGTTTTTGAGGCAATTCTAATTTCTGAATTATTCTAATTTCTGGACGTTTTATTTCGTTTCGTTTCCAATGATAAAGTGTTTTTTTTTTACGTTTATTTAACATTTTAAATGATACACTTTCACTATTTAATAGAGACTGCCAAATAATATGTACACGCGTATCAAATTTCACAAATAAACTAGCCAAAAATGTACATAAATGCGACAAAAAAAACAAATAGGGAAAAACATATATAATTTGGTGATTCTCCTTTTTAGTTTTACTTTATTCAAACAGAATAAAAATAAATTGGGGATTTCCTGTGTATTCAAATAACCAAAAAAAAAAAACGCTCAGAAATTAGAATTTTAAATTCGAATTTCAGAGCGTTTAATGTATTGCAAACATTGATTCTAATTTCTGGACGTTCAAATTACTGAAAGCTCTAATTTGCGAGCGTCTACTGTATCTCTTTCTTTTTAAATTATCTTCAAATTAAAGAAAGATCCCAACCAGCAATTTCGGAGCGCTCATAAATTAAATTCTTAAATGCTCATAGAAATGATTGTTGTTTTTTTGAAAACACTCTTTTTTTTGGTAGAAAATATGAACCCTCAGAAAATAATCCAAAAAGTTGTCTCTGCAATCTAAAAAGTTGTCTTAAAATGAGGGTTTATTTTTCGGACTCAAAGAAGATTCCAAATTATTTAAATTTATGAGGAAAATTTAGATTTTATACGTTCTTTTTTCTGAGTCATTTCTGAGTACACAGGGGGATCTTTTGGACGGACCACTTTCACAGGAAAAAGTGAAAAATGTTTGTTTTTAGAGCTAATTTCTTGAGTCATTAATGAACATCTTTGTTTGCTGGGATGATAGAATTTTTATAAGTAAATTACAGAGAATAAAAAACTGAAAGAATTTGACAATATTCTTATTTTTTAAGTCCTACTTTTAATACCAGCAAAACAACTTGTGAAAAAGTGTTGGATAAGAGTGTTTTTTCCTAAGGATTGCTAAGTTTATACATGTCACAACTTATTTAAAAGACATTTATATTACCTTTTCAACAACATTATTAATTTCGCAAATACAGACCGTTGATATTTAGACTTTTGAGCCATATATATCGGAGCCCAGACCCTCCAACAAACATTTTTATATCTTCTTCACCAAAAACATTCCTTGAGGGGAAAACATTTAAGATTTTTAATTTTTGTTTTGTTTCAACAATGTTATTAATTTATTTTTTTTAAGTCATCTATATATGTATATAAATTTACATAATTACATATAACTCAATTACATATAACTCACGAACAATGTTGTCTCATATAGTCAGTCATTTTGTATAGCAGTGTGTGGCTGAGTGAGTTAAGTGACCGACTACAACTCCAGAAATCGGGGTTCGAATCCTGCCGAAAGCATTTTTTTTAAATGAAATAAATATTTTTTTTTATTTTTTTGTGTTATTTTGTAAATTTTATTAAAATTTAAATAATTCCAAATATATCATAGGATAAATTTTGATCTCAAATTATACAATTCGATCTGCCAAATCCCAAGGGATATTTTGGGATCTATCAGGATTTGAATTTGAAATTATTGGGCCTCCCAATTTTGAGATCTATTTGGTTCTAATGTAATGCTGTAATATATTTGAGGATCTTATTGGATATTACTGTATACCACAATTTTGAGATGAACTTGTATAAGATTAAATGTCGATCTATATCAAATGAGATATGACTACATATGCTATATATAATGATTTTTTGATAGGGCAACCCTATTTCGGTTGTCATTAATTAAATATGTTTTTAAAAAAAAAACCTCTATATTGACATCACTGTACCCAGAATGAATGATCGTTCTGTATCCATAAGATATTCAGCACAAGATACTACACTCAAAAAAGTTTGACAGTTATGTACTACATAACAGATGTTGGTGAAGTAATCAGTAGTTGTTGTTTTTAATTGTAATTACAGTTGTTTTCCCTGAAAAAATCCAAAACAACTAATATTACAGTTATTTGAGAAAACAACGAAAAATACTTAAATTTCATAACAGCTGTTTAAAAGCAGTTTTAGTATATATTAGTATCATAATAAACAACTACCAAAACAGCATTTTTATAGTAAACAGTTATTTTTGTAAGTTTTTTAAAAAATAAATAATTTCGTTGAATTTTTGTAATTCTTGTTAAGTTAACTAAAATTTAAATTTATATGTATTTGTTATTAATGATGTATTCTCAGTTTGCAAATAAAAATCTGAAAATTGTATTGTATCTCCAATATAATAACTGAAGAACTGTTTGGAGATTTTACTCCAAATTTTAAGCACGGAGAAGTACTTAAAAAATTTTTACAAGAGAAAGAAAAAACTGTTTTTCTCTTATTAAAATATTCATATTTAAAGAAAATCATTAAAATATACTATTATAACATCAAGGGAAAAAAACGTAATTTTTACCTATTTTGTCAGTTGTTTTAAATTTTTTGTAGTAAAAATTGTTTGTAATGCATTTGTTAGTTTATTCTTCAATAGTTAAAAATAACGACATTTTTAGTTATTTCAAAGGTAAAACATCTTTATCGCCTTTTTAACTTTATTTTTTTGGCTGTCATTTTCAGTAGATTCCAACGACAAACTGTTTTGAGTGTTTTTAAGGTAAAGAACAACAGAGAAGAAGAATAGTAATTATTCTTAAGAACAAGGAGAGAGAATTCTATAAAAAAATAATAATCGAGTAGTGCATTGAGTTTTTATGTTATAAAATAAACAACAACAATAATAACAGCAATAACAAGAATATCTTTAAATAAAACAGGTTTTTATGTTATAAAATTAACCACACACAAACTTAAAATAACAACAACAACAATGAATATTATTAAATCAAAATAAAAGTAAAATACAGGCAAAAAAATCACAACACCGTATAAAAAACGTATCGAACAAGAAATAAATCTTGTTCATAATCAGATAAAAAAGAAAAGCAACAACAATAATTCTTATATTCTTCATTTAGGTATTGTTGTTGTTGTAAATGTGGAGCCAATCCTAACAGCAGCAACAACTACACTACAGGCGCTGTATGTTTCAAGCTTCCCCAATTTACTATCTTTAAAATACGAGTAACTATGAAAAGTAGGTACTGTCGAATAAAAACGAACTTTTGATACCCTAAACTCTAAACTAAAAACCATTATCAATTTTCGTCCCATGAAATAATTCTATGTATATTGTTTATGCAAATGTTCCTAAATATTATTAGGTTGTTCACAAACGGTGTGCTATTTGTTGTATCGTTGTATCGTCCTAACAAAAAACAGAGTTGTTAAAATTTTTATTTGAGTTAAACAACGATTTTCTATTTGGTTTACTATCTGTTAGCACATTCAAACATAGGACACTAAACATACATAAAAATGTTGTATCGTACTATTCTCAATTGTTGTATTTTTTCAATTTAAATTTTAACAACTCTGTTTTTTGTTAGGACGATCAACAAATAGCACACTCCTTGCGAACAACCTTAAAAAAAACATTTTATAAATAACCAGCAAAATTTTTTAGAACCTGTTACCTCTGAATCTATTCTTGAGCAGGTTCATTTATCGCCTGTTCTAGAACTGATCACTGGGAATCAAAATGTAAGGTTTCACTGTCCCAGAACCAGTTATAAAATTAGTTTAGTACTTGTTTCTAAGCAATCTGTTCTAGTTTAAAAGAGGAGAAGCTATTGCTGATAGGACAAGAAAACAAAAATGTCGATATCCATATTGCCTATGTTTTCGCCGCAGGGTTACCACAGTTTTAAAATATTTGAAATATGATCAAAAATTTATATTCAAACTCATAAAAATGAAAATATTATTTTTAATATATCGAGAATTTATCGTTATCAACAAATGTCTTAAAATATTGCGGATTGATCTTCCAGAAGTACTTCCTTCTTAACCAGGCATACAGAAAAAAATATTGTCAGTTTTCGCCTAAATTTTTTTTTTTTTTTTGAAAAAAAACGCACAACTCAGTAAATTTTTCCTATTAATTAACTTGTTGCTTTCTTTGGAACAGGGGATAGAGAGGAAGTGAGAGGTGGTGAACAACGAAGGGCTTCAAATATGGCAACACTCTAATAGCGCGAGATGTTGAATCTTAGAACAGTTGTTACGCGCCATCTGATGAAGAGTTGGCAAACTTTGTTGCAGCTTTTTAGTTCATAGCCCTGTTATAATATTTTCCTTCGTTGGGGTTAAGTGCTATGGGAACACCGAAGGAGAACGCTGCGATATGTATGAGGGATAGAAAAAACTAGGGATGCCAAACGGGAAATCCCGAATCCCGATTTTGCCAATCCCGAATCCCGGGATTATTTCTCAAAAATCCCGGGATTTTCTTATTTTTTAATATTAATATAAACGCAAATAAACAAAGTGAGCAATTTTAGATTACCTACGTTTTTTCTTGAATTTTCTCATATTGATAAGAAAATGATGCCAAGATATTGGTAAAATTATAAATTAAGTAGATTATTCGAGTAAACTATGCAAAGACTTTGCAGAAAAATTTGAAATTTTGGTAAACAATATTAAGTTTTTGAGTACTACATGCGAAAAATCAAGTTTGTTATTTTACCGATTTATTCTTCCAAGCGAAATTCGATTTCTGAAACTGGGACTGTAAGTTTTGGCTGGGACTGTAAGTTTGAATTCTTCCATGAAAACATATGATAACGATAACCAAATAACTTTGTTGCTGTAATTACACGATTTAGTGGGCAAGGTTATCGCAACGAATCTGTTTTAAAATCTGCTTACAAAATACTGGGCGCAAGTGTACTTAATGACAGTCCTTCATATATTATCCCAGCCAGAAAAATACAGGTGGTACAAGTACTGACAAAAACGCTTTATTTTATAAAAAAATTAGTTACATAACATAAAAATTTTTACAACTAAAGGAAAATTTAAATCCCGAAAAATCCCGTAAAATCTCGGGATCCCGTAGTTCCGATCTCGGGATCCCGGGATTTCATACAAAATCCCGAATCCCGGGATTTTCAAATATCAATCCCGATTGGCATCCCTAGAAAAAACTGATACATATTATTATTTTTCATAAATTGATGTTACCTTGGCTGGGAATAGAACCCGCAACCTTGTATGTAATAGTCCAACGCGCTAACCATTACACCACAGCGCCCACAGCGACTTGGTTACTTTGATTTAAATCGGTTGCTACAACTAAAAATTGGCTTTTTTAACACAAAGTTCGGTTAATCCAATTGAAACTTAGTTGCAACATCCAAAATATTCAGATTGGTGCAAAATTTATTCTACAACTCGGTTAGCAAATTTTTCAAATGGGTACAAAATGAAGGAGCTCTTTCTGCAAGTACATTAAAATCGTCTTTTTTCGATATTCGCGTTATTTTGGATTTTATTGTACTTTTCCGGAAGTCCTTTATCATCTATTTATCAATCAGTACTTTTACGTTGATATGCTCAGATATCATCCAAAACAAAAATAGTTGTTTCACCCCTTTCTTTTATTCCCTAAATTTGAGAGTGTCGTTTTCGAGAACTGGAGTAAAATGGCGCCCAACGTAGGGCGGGAATTTAAAAGTTTCGGGTGTAGAAACGGTAATGACTTGTCATTATTTTTTGGACTACCAGTAATGACACCGACTAACTTTCTGCATTATTTTAAAACATATAATAATGAGTTACCAATAACTAGTTACTTTTTCCATTATTTTAAAAGAAAAAGCAATGCGTTGCCAATAATGACTTATTTTTATCATTATTTCAAATATAAAGTAATGTTCTAGATTTTATGTTATATTTTTGTGAAATCTATTTTTAGACTCAATATTTTTTCAACACTGGCAAGGATATATGTAACTACATATTGTTTGATTGTATGTTGGCGTGTAAGCATACTAGTGCGCAGCAGGTCAATTATTTTTTTATCTATCAAATATAACATGTCGAGATATCTCAGATGGTAGAGCTATCGACTGGTATCCCAGGTTCGATTCCCGCCACTAGCAAAGTTTATTTAAAAAAAATTTACAATAAAAAAATAATCTTTTTTATAAAAATTATTTTTTTTTTGAGAAAATTTATTTTTAGATACATTATTTTTGACTAGTTAATATAAAGGGCCAATTAATTGACGATTTCGTTGGCTTTACAATTGATCAATGCTAATGAAATTGTTTTCAATTAGCATTGCTGAACCAATGAGCAACCAATTCTAACTTATGAAGAAAGCATTTGTTTTGATAAAAGCCAAAATTAAGAAAAAATTAAAAATTCGGGTACTTATCGAACTACTTGCTATTTCTTCAAGTTTCCATTACTGGATGCTGATCCATCTGGACTAACCAGTGCTCAAACCCAGCAAAAACAGGGTCTCCAACAACTCACCAGCCTATTTATTCGCTTAATTACTTATGTTCGCGATGTTCCAAAAGTAAAGAGTAGTCATTACCTTCTTACCTACAAAAAACACAAAGTAATGAGTACTTATTACACTCTCATTTACAAAAAAACACAAAATATTGAGTTCCCATTATTTTTGTAGTTGGAACACCGATTTCAACAATTATCATTTAGAATGGTTCCAGGAGTCGCCTCTATAAGTTGTGGGCCTTTCTTTTTCAACAGTCTCAGGCAAGGAAAAATACTTTATGGCTAAATAATCCAGATAGATATTTACAAATTTTTGATGTTTTTATGGATTTGAGTTCCGCATAAAATTACCTTTCAGTAGAGTATACTCCTGTCGGGAAATGTTCAAGCGTATTTTAAGCAGCCAGTAAAGCCCAAATTACTTGCAAATAAGCGTAAAGTGACATATCTCCTTAAAGAAAATCGAATAAGTTAAAAGAGTGTAGCTGAGAGTTTATTTCTTTTTTACACATTATCTTTGATTGAATCATTACCTGACGTTAACGCTCGAGTAACGAAGCCTTAAGGTTTTCAAAAATTGCTTGGTTTCCAGCAATAATGACCCATAAAGTATATTCCTGGGTCAGCGGTTACAAAAAGAAAAAGATTGAAATATAGGGGACAAAAACACCTTAAACAACTTCTAATAAAATTCTATAAAACATGGGGTAATTATATTTTAGAATAACAAACATCAGCACAAACCCGTATAATACGTAGTGTTGTAGGGTGTAAACAGAGAAGAAGATGCACTACACAAATATTTACATTACTGTTGTTGTTGTTATTTATTAAAATGTTCAACTGTCTGTTACAAACTGTCACTTTGAATTTGCGTAATCAACCGTTTTTAACTTAAAATTTACTAAAAATGCGATTATTATCTACATATTAACCTTTTAAATCGTGTTTTTTTCTTAAAGACTTTTTTTTGTTGAACTTTTTAACTGTTTCACTTTGCTGCACCAAATTGCGAATTTTTCTATTGAATATTTGTTTGGTTTTTGTTATTTTTCATTAGATTTTAATTCTTTTTTTTTTAAATAAATTTTCTTTATTTGCTTTGATATTTTTTTAGCTTTTTAACAATTTTATCTTGTTTGTTGACAAAAAAAAAGGGGGGGATTTAAACGCACACACTTTTTTATATAGAATTTTTATAACTTTTTTTTTAATTTGATCTTATTATTGATTGACCACACTCGCGCGTACACCTTGCACTCCGTTTGAACACTAAACACCGAATGTGCGAGTTTGTTTTGAAAATTTGTTTCAATACCAATTGGTATGATGGTTTGATTTTGTTTGGGGGGCTTCCAAACACGTTGCTGTCAGAGAAAGAGAGAATAAATGTACTTGTTGCAAATAAACTAGATACAAATTAGGGTTGCCATAATAAAGAAAGATATTTAATAATAGGTTTGTTTTTTTTTGTATTTCTTAATTTCTAAGTGGATGAAAATAGTAATAATAAAGCGATTTAAAAAAAACTTGTTAATTCTCATATACTTCTTAAAAAAACTGCATTCATGTACTCAATTTTGCACCCTTGTGTTCTTAAGTAAATAAAGGGTTTTTCAATAAGAGCGCTACAAAAGTAAAAAAGTTTAAATAAAACAAAAACGGTTTTGGATATCAATGAAATTCTTTATTCCTGTGAAAGTACGTTCGATGCCATTATGTATGGAAATCGATCTCTTTTGCATGGCCACCACGGGCACGCTTGCAGAAGTCCAGACGCTGAACCCAATTTTCGACGGTTTTCAAGCATAAATCGGCCGATAGTTCTGCAATTTCACGTTCGATATTCGTACGAAGTTCATCAATCGTCGCTGGCTTGTTGGCATAGACCGTAGATTTGACGTAGCCCCACGCTCAATTGTTGATCTGCTAGGACGATTATGACGACCATAAATTGGACGTAGCGCTCTTAACGTTGAGGCCACTGACTCCGAATTTCGGTAGTAAATTTTAATAATTTCGACTCGTTGTTGGCTCGTATATCTTTCCATCATGAAATGGCAAACCTTACTGAAGAGAAATGCCAAAAGAGCGGCAAGAAATATGGTGTCGTTTGCTGTCCCTGTCTTTCTACTTTTGTAGCGTCCCTGTTGAACAACCCTATATTAGACAAACAACAAAACGTTACTTTGGAATTTGTTTATAATTTTTTTATTGTTATTGATGCTTTGGTAACGCAAATTGTAGTTAAAAGTCGAGTTTGATAAATTTCGTAAGTTTTAAAGTGCTTGTGCAAATTTAAATGTGACTGACACTTTAGAAACATTGTTTTCTACTGGTGTTTATATATGAATGTATGTCACTACATTGCTAGATCTGTCAAAACAAAAGAGTAGTATATAGGACGATGACAAAGCAAATTGTGGTAAATTCTTTGTTGTTGTTTTTGTTTTTTCTTTGATATTTTGAATGTTTAATAACGCTCCTAGACGAGAACAAGAAATTCTCATTGAGTCTGTAATTTAACTTAACAAATATTTCCAGAAATTCAAAAAACATCGTGCCCTGACGATTTCCTTAGGCAAGAATGAAATCCGGATAGGGACATGACTCCAACAGATTATTTTTCACAATTTGTTAAATACGTTTGGGATTTTAGCATATTTAATTCCTTTAAAGGTGAATTTCTTTAATGGAATAACAGTTTCAAAATTATATAAAATGATGATAAATCTCCTCTTCTCGAATAATAGCTAAAGAACATAACATAAGTCAATCGGTTGTAATAAGAGTCCTGAAAAGGCGAAATATTCCACACTAAGAACAGCTTAGAGGTCGCCAAAAACTTTTAACTGATGGAGACGAAAGACTTGTGATATGAAAGATGAAAGCAGACAAGTTTTTAACGCCAAAAACCGCTTCCCTAGCAATAAACAAAATTATTATCCGATGGACAGCAAGATGAGCGCTCCACGATTTTGGCTACATCTCAGCTGTAAAGAAGCTCAACCTGGGGGCAAATTACAGCAGTCGTGATCGAGTTTTATTCGATAGCAATTATTGTTACGTAAAACATGACAAAGATTAAACCTAAGTTAGAGGTGAAGCATTTTGTTCCTTTATTTCGAATGCTTACGACTGCGGGAATCTGGCCCTTGAATATGTACGGTTAAAATTCGCCAACAAACTCAAAAATTGGACTGTTGACGACTGGTAACGTGTAATCCGGTCAGATTAATGCAAATTCAACTGATTTCAGTCTGATGGTAAGCAGTATCGCTGGGGCCTACCTGGGGAGACCATCCAAAGTCACCATGTTAAACAAACAGTTATGTGGATATGAGCAAATATCCTGAGGACGAAGTTGAATTTCAGCAGGATGGCGACCCAAAACACACCTTCAAAATCGTTCTAGAATAATTGAATAGGCAAAATGCTCAATTAATGAAATGGCCACCGGAAAGTCCCGAGCTCAATCCTATTGAGAATTTGTGATCAATCGTGAAAAGACGGTTGGGACAATATCAAATAGCCCCATCGAATTTAAATGAGCTTTGGCAACGACGTAAATAAGGCAACGAGCCCGGATGGCATTCCAGCACTGGTACTGAAACAGTGATCTTCGTCGCTATCTCGTCCATTGGAAACCCTCTTTAGCCCGTCGTACCGCACAGGTGTCTTTCCATCGTGTTGGAAGGTTGCCAATTTTCAGCCAATCCCCAAAAAGGGTGCGGCTACCAAACCTGACACCTCGTCATTGCAATCTGCTCTGCGCTCTCGAAGGTTAATTACCATCTTGTTAATTAACTCGAGTCCAACTAACTTCTCAACGATAGACATGGTTTTGGTAGAAGCCGTTCTACGGGAGACCTGGACCGTCAGTCCATTCATAGATTGGTGTCGGTCCATTCACATATTTGGTCAAAGTAAAGTAGTTGCTTTGGATATTTCCAAGACGTTCAATCGTGTATTGCATAAAGCACTTGTATCAAAGCATATTGCTTTAGGTGTTGGTCATGACTTCTCTCGATTCTTGTCGTGCTTTCTCAGGGATCGCAATGTAAGAGTTGTTATAGTTGGGGTCTCATTTAATGAGTTGCAGTTAAATGAACGGGTACCGCAAGGCGCCGTTCTTTCTCCTTCTCTCTTTCTTATCTTTTTAAACAACTTACTTGCGCAAACTCCAAATCCTATCTACTCTTTCGCAGATGGCAGCAACGTTTGCCATTCACATTCCTTCGATCATAGGGCAAGTATTGTGAAGGTTGGATGCAAACGGCTGATTATGAATGACACACTTAATCATGACCAATGTTGTTTATTGACCCATAGGGACATGGGACCATCAACGTCAGCTGTTTATATGGGTGGTATCAAAATTGAGGTATCTGAAGCTTTTGACGTGCTGGGCATGAGAATCCAACGTGATGTCCTCTGGATAAATCACGTTGTTCAAGTGTCGAAAGAAGCATTCAAATGTTTAGGCTTTCTTAACCGGTGTGCTATTTATCCCACCTATATCCAACCGAAGATGGAATACAACTTCCATATATGGGTCGGAGCTTCAAAATCTATTTTGGAGCTTCCGGACCATGTGCAAAGGAGGACATTGGCGCTCATCAATGATATTAGGGTATCCAGCTCTATTGACTTATTGGAGCATAGTCGGAATGTGGGTTGTGAAACACTGTTATATCGATATTACCATGGGAAGTACTCAGATATGATAAGTGAACTTATTCTGCGGGCCCGTGTTTTTGTTAGAAACGCACGCTTTTCATTAGTCAAATGTGGAATAAACTCCCCGCAGATGTTTTTCAAGACACTTGGTGGAAAATATAACAAAAACGATTCAAGTTTTTTCTAATTTTATTCTCGTTGCCTTTATTTTTAAAGATCAAAATAGTGGCTAAATTTGCCCTGAAGGCGAGGAGATGGTTCAGAAAATTGTACAGAATTTTAGCGCGTTTATTTTGTCACTTATTTTGAGTGGGCGTGGCTTTTAACAAAAAATTAGCCATATCGACCTTTTATCAAATTACATAGTAAAATTTAGAGAGTACCCAGCAAAATCTTTCATTACCAAATAAGTGGTTATATAATGAAACTAAAATTTTTTACTACACTCATAGAAAAAGGTTTGTAGAAAAGTTAGTAAAACTGTTAGTACTTCAACTTAACAAATTTTTAACTAATTTTTAGTTAAAATTGAATTTTTAGTTAATTTTTTTGCTACCTCCACATTACTAACTTACAAACTTTTTTGCTATTTTTTTTTTGCTGAATTTAGTTACTAATTTTTAACAATAAATTTGCTGACTTTACAGTATTTTTCTGAATTTTAGTTACTAATTTTTAACATAAGATTTGCTAATTTTACAAATTTTTTGTAAACTGAACCACCAATTTTGGAGCGCTTATAAACAGAATGTTAAATGACTCATAAAAATTACTGCATATTTTTAACTCGACAAAAATAATGCAAAATTTTAAATAAAGCTAAATTGAAATGGTTGAAAATTTGTCCTACTCATAAAACATCCAAATTATTAAAATTTATGAGAAAAGTTTCTATTTATCGTAATACATTAATTTTCAAAGATCAAGGTTTATTTTGGACGAACCATTTTAATATGAAAATTGTGATTAAAAGTATTTCTGGGGAGCAAGTGGAGTTTACGGGGATGACCATAATTTTTTCCCACAATATTGTGCTTTTTAAGCTTATTTAAAGAATATGATATTTTTAATCGGCCACACCTTCTTTCCCGTGGGTGGAACTTTAGAGGTGAAAATGGAAACTCAAATAAATTCGGAAGTACATATCCGATCAGCAAACAATGAAAAATCAAAAGAAGGGTCTCTGAAATACATTTTGTTATGTTTAACATATTAGGGGTTTTCATATAAACTCGTAAATGCCTTGTAAACCTTGTATAAATATAACCCATATTTTTTATGTATGGAGTTTGACATTAAACTAAAATACGAGTTTATATGAAAACCCCTATTATTGTCTATAAATATTACCACTTTTACAAAAAATCTTTCTTGGGAAATTTTCATTGACATTGAAATATAATTGGCATTACTTTATCTCAATGTCAATGCCAACAAATTTCATCACCATTCAATGCCAATGAAATTTTTTTCAATTAGCATTGATGAAAACAATGGTAATGAAATGTACACATAATTGACCAAAAAGCATTGTAATATAAAAAAAATATAAGAAATACGCGAATTTTTAATTTTTTTTCTTAATTTATTCTTTTATTAAAACATGAAAACAAATACTGCTTTCATCATTTATAAATGGGCATTTAGGCATTGAACAATGCCAATTGAAAAAATTTCAATTAATTGACACATTGAATAAACTGGTCCTAAGTATGTTTTTAAATACACATTTATTATTTATTTATTAATTTTCATTTCATTTGCTCCTTTTTTACCTTTTTCCAGTCCACTAGTAATCTGCAAAAGTTTTGTTGATTTCAGAAAAGTTTAGCAAAAATTTTGTAGATTTAACAGTTTTTTTTCTGTTTTCATTCTACTATTATTTGGCAATTTTTTTGCTAATTTCGGCAAGTTAAATTGTTATTTGCAATTAACAAAAATTCAGCTCAAATATTACTAAAATTCTGTAAATTTAACAGTTTTTTTTGCTGTTTTCATTTTATTAATATTTAGCAAACTGATTCTGCTAATATTAGCAGTTTTTTCTGCAGCATAATTTTTAACTAATTTTTAGTAACTTTTTCTGCTATTTTTACGGACTTATTTGTATGAGTGTACTTATAATTCGGCGTCAATACTAGTTATTTTTGTTAGGCGAAGCCGTTTTAATAGCCGTCTAGCTTACGCGCGACTACTTATTTATTTATAAAGATAATGTGAATTTGGTAACTACTTATTTTTTAACCACTAGTAAGTATATAAGTAAGTCGTATTATTTAACAACTTGTAACCACTTATTTTTTAACTGCATATAAGCACACGAATAACTACTTATTTTGGTAAGTACTTATTTTATATATTTTTATAATGCAGCGGGTAAGCGGGTGCACAAATTTTGTGCGTTTTTTCATGCAGCGAATATGGACAACTACTTACAAAAACGACCTTGTCGAACAAAAATAATGAGTATTGACATCGAATTATATGCATTAGACCCTAATTCTACTGCTTATTATTTTATATATTAGTAATGAGCGCCCATTACTGAGATTTTGATGGGTACTGATGGGTTCTGTACAAATTGTATATTTCTGGAAATCCTATAAAATTTTCTTAAGTCATGCATTATTTTTATCTACAAATAGTTGCCAAACTTAAAATGGCAGAACCTTAAACATGACCAAATTTTTCTTTGTTTTTAGCGATTTCAAAAGAAAGTTAACAACACTGATGGTTTAGAAATGACTCAGCAATTTAAATATGTTGTGAACAATTCAAAAAAGACTCAAAAAAGATTAATTTTGTGAGCCTTTCGAATTTTTTTAAATCCTTTTTTTGAGTCATTTTTGAATCAGAAAAGAAGGATA
The DNA here is from genome assembly GCA_949987735.1 of Leucophora obtusa. Lineage (NCBI taxonomy): Eukaryota > Metazoa > Arthropoda > Insecta > Diptera > Anthomyiidae > Leucophora > Leucophora obtusa. The sequence continues at coordinate 47,019,439 of OX465295.1, forward strand.
AACCACTTTCATATAAAAACTTGAGCTTTTAATAATATTTTTTGAGTTTTTTTTTTTTTTTATTTATTTTTGGGCTTGTTTGCTGGCTGTGTATTCCATTTTAGTATTTTTAATTTCATAAAACTTTATAAACAAAAAAAGCTAACAAATGAATTATGCGTTTGTTACACTAATAGAAAAAACTACTAAAAATTTGATAAAAAAAGATGCAGCAGAAAAACTGCTAAAATTACAATATTATTTTTGGTATAAGGAAAAGCAAAAATAAAACTGTTAAATATACAGAATTTTAGTTATATTTGAGTTAAATTTTTGTTAAAAGAAAATAGCAAATTAACGTCCTAAACTCAACAAAAAAAAAAAAAATAATGAATAATAATAAATAATAAAAATAATAAATAATTTGTAAACTAACAAATTACAAAAAGATTTAAATTTTCGAGGTTTTTGTTTTGATTTTTTTTTAAATACAAATAATAAAAACAGCAGTTTACAATTTGTTTAGCAAATATTTCTGCTGATTTTTGCAGGATAGACTGCTATTTGCATTCAACTAAATTTAGCTTAAAAATAGCAAAAATTTTGTAAATATAAAGATGGTCATACACTTGCAATAGTATTGTACAACTTCTGGATGTAGTTCCTTATTCTATTACCATGTGTGATAGGAGATTAATGCACTAAAATAGGATTATTGTACAATAATATTGCAAGTGTATAGCCAGCGTAACAGTTTATTTTTGCTATTTTTAGTCTACTAATAGTTTAAAAAAATTTCTCACGATTTTGAAGTACAATTTGTTATTTTCAATTAACTAAAAGTTAAATCATATATAACTAAAATTCTGTAAATTTAACAGTTTTATTTTTGCTGTTTTTATTTTACTAGTATTTAGCAAAAAAAAATCAGCTTTTTCTGCTATTTTTACAGATTTATTTCTATTAGTGTTCAATTTCAAACCAAACAGCCAAACTCGAACTGATTCGAACCAAAACCAGCAACCAATCCCCCAAAAGTAGAAACCTACAACATAATCGTATCGCACAAAAATATAGCAGCAACAAATAATGTAATGAATGCATCTTTAAAAATTTTACTGATTTTACGTGTGAATGTTTGGGTTTCCTGTTTCTGGTGTGTATCTTCAGTTGTATGATGGTGGTGATGATTCTACATCAAAACTTTCTGCTTCTCCTTATTTAATTTGAAAAATTCATCTTAAACACCATTTAAACATTGTCAAATGCACAACAAAAAATTAAGTAAAATCAACAAAAGGTGCAGTTGAGTTTGAAAATTGTTGTAAACAAAGAGAAAATTGAAATAAACAAACAAAAATAAAAGAAATGTTAGAATCACGCACGATGATGATGTGGGACAGGGATGATAAAGTTAGTACTATAGTACTTTTTGTGGTACTATTTGAACCTCAAAAGTACTATGGTACTCCTCTGACTCATTTAGTACTATTTACACATTTTCCGATTTTAAAATTTTTTGCGCTTTTTTAATTTTCATAGATATTATTGTGTTTATAGCGAACACATCTAATATCGGAGTTTTAAATAAAAATACTTATGTTGAAAATATTTAAAATATTAGATATTACTATTGAAAACTCAAGTTAAACCAAAGAGTATACATAATAAAGAGATTGGGGGACTCTTTATCACTGAGAAAGCATTTGTTCTATTATGTGCCTTGGAACAGGAACATACTCAAACCAATATCACCCAGCAAACATGACAATACGAAGAAGATTCTCCGAACATATCGCCAGGAAGAAAACATTTATTGCCGGCAATAGCAATTTCTTATTCCGGAAGTTTCCTCCGTCGGAAACAACTGTTACACTAAAACAATACTTCCAGGCAATATGAAGGCAATAACTCATATGGAAGATAAAAGGGACAATAAAAAAAAAACGCTTTAATTTTTTCATTGTTAAATTTAAGCCTGAAAAACAATATCTGCATACATAATCCATTGACCAACTTATAAATTATTTTGATTTCATCTTAGCCGATTTTTCCCGCGCAATTAATCTTAACTTTTCACGACCTTATTTCCTATATATCTTTTGATTGTTTTTGTACAAATTTAGTTTTAATTTTTTCCAAATTGATAAAAGATTTCAAACAAATTTGCTTTATCTTCCGAATGATACAAAGATGATATTGCCGAAATATTGTCATAAAAAGTTATGACAAAAGATAAAATTTTTGAATTATTTTTTTCCAAATATCGTCGAATTATCTTCCAAGTGACAAAAGGAAGACAATTTCAAAGTAAATACTACTTGATTATTTTCATTCAAATGACAAATATAAGATATCGCTTTAATATCTTCTTGAAAGGTATCTTTTAAATGTTTGCAGGGTCATTATGTGCGCTCTTTGTATGACTCAAAACATCGATTGTAACCAGGGATGGAAAATATGGAATTATATACTATGGAATTATACTATTCTAACAGTATTATAGCCCTAGATTATGAATTTTAAAAAACCATACCTAAAAAATTGCGAAATAATATCGGAATGCAAAAAAAGGTTCAAAAAATTAATTAAAAGATTTACATTGTGCAAACGATGCCAAAATTTTCTTTTTTTGCAACTAACCACCAATTTTTGTTTTATGAAATGGGCATTATACTCCGTAGATTATAAATTAAAAAAACCGCACTTAAAAAATTGCAAAATAATAGAGGAACGCGAAAAAAGACTTTGTGGTAGAAAAAAATACTTAAAAAACTCAATCAGCGAATAACAATCTGCAAATGAATACAATGACGCAAAAATTTTCCTTTTTGCAAATATTTTTTTCGCGATTTTTTTTTTTTTGCAAACTAAGCACCAAACTTTTGTGTATAAAATTGGTACTATAGACCCTAGATTATAAATTTAAAAAAACCACACTTAAAAAATTGCAAAATAATCGCGGAAAGCGAAAAAAGGCTTTATGGTACAAAAAAATTAATTAAAAAACTTAATCAGCGATTTACATTCTGCAAACAAATATATTGATGCAAAAATTTTCCTTTTTGCAAATTTTATTTTTCGTGATTTTTTTTACAACTAGCAACCAAACTTTGTTATCTGAAATGTATATCATAGCCCCTAGAATATAAATTTAAAAAAACACACGTAAAGAATTGTAAAATAATAGCGGAATTTGAAAAAAGACTTTATGGTACAAAAATTTAATCCCTAGGTTATATATTTAAAAAAACCGCACTTAAAAATTGCAAAATAACGGCGGAATTCGAACAGAAAATGAATTAAAAGAGGTAATCAGCGATCGGCATTCTGCAAGCGAATATATTGTTGCAAAAATTTCGCTTTTTGCAAATGTTTTTTTTTTCAATTTGTGTTAATATTTGCTAATATCTAAATATTTAATTTTTATGTTTTTTAACGAGCCAAAGAGAAAGCTATTTTTTAGTTACTTACATTTTTAAATATGTAAGAGCGATCGAACATTTTTTGGTATAAGAGCCCGATTAAGTGAGCCTTTTCCATCCCTGATTAACCAGTCGGAGTTCGTTCCTGTTCCAAGCCGCCTAATATTTTTTCAAATAAAAATTATTGAGAGAGTTGCAAGGCCATTGGTTAAACACATACAAAATGTTCTTTCGCATTTTTAATTCAAATACGTATACAAAAAAATATTGAAAATTAGGAGAATTAAGAAATCTAGAAATTTTTGTGTTTTTTGAAACTATGAAAATGTTTTTCCCCATCAAAACTCATAAAGAATTCACTCATTCGATTTTTATTCTGAATGATTAAATGCCTAAACCCTATTTCGAATAATCGAATGAATTCTTAATCCGCCTAATTCAATCATTAAATTCATTTGATTTGATTTTCAGTCAATTTACTCATTCGAAAATATTCTTATGACCTTCACAAGGTAGAATAGACCCGTAAATACCTTTAAAATAATATTCGCTTTAAAACGTAGTTGAATACGGTTTTCAGGGACTTTAAATTCTGAACCCTACACTCACAGAAATAAAGCTGTAAAAATCGTTGAAAAGTGGACTTACAAAAGAAACTGCTGAGATTATCAGATTTTTTTGCTAAATACTAGTAAGATAAGAACAGCAAAAATAAGACTGGTAAATTTACAAAATTTTAGTTATATCTAAGTTACTTTTAGTTCATTGAAAATACCAAATTATACTGTAAAATCTGCAGAAAATATTAATATTAGTATACTAAGAATACAATAGCAAAAATAAACAGTTATTATATCTACAAAATTTTTGTTATTTTTAAGTTTAATTTAGTTGCTAAAATCAACGGAAATAGTTGCTAAAAATAATAAACTGCTGATTTCACAAGACTATATTTTCATCCTTATTAAAAAAGTTTAAAAAAAGCTTTCCAGATTTTAAATATTTTGTGATTTTTTAGTCTACTAATTATTATTTATTTCTGATTTTGGCGGGTTAAGTCGTTATTTTCTGTTAACTAAAATTTATTAAAATATAACTAAAATTTTGTATATGTATTTAATAGTTTTGTTTTTGCTGTTCTTATCTTACTAATATTTTACTAAAGTCATTTGATTGCATTTTTTTATGCAAGGTAATTTTTAACTAATTTTAAGTAGTTTTAACTAAAATTTTTACGTTTTTCTATTGCCGTATGAGTTAGATATAACAGAACTCTTTATTTTTTATGAGTTTTTATTTGTTAATTTATAATGATATAAAAAATTAAATAAAAAAATATTTGGTACTATAGAGGTCGAAAAAGTATTATTTTTTAAGCCGGTTGGTACTATTTTAAAAATCCAATTTATCATCCCTGATGTGGGATGTGTTTATATTTTGAAAAAAATTTATTTTTGTATATTCGATGTAAGTGAGGGACTTTATCGAAAAACTGTTTATATTAAACACCACCTTCACTATCATCTATTACTATGTCTATTAGGGTGACATTAAAATTTTAACTTTGGACTTTTTAATTTTCAACCATAGACTAATTATCAAGGGATGTCTTTTGCGACGAACAGAACAATAACATTTCATTATATAAATTGACGTATGTATGTATTTTTAAGCATTTAATTTGCAATTACAATATAATATTTATCTTTAAATTAAAATTACATAAAAAATTTAGTAATAACAGATTAATATATGAATGCTTCACTTGCCAAATTAATTAAATCCATAAAGAAAAATTAATGCGACTCAATGATGCTAGAAGCTCCAATGGGAGTGATGTAATTATATTATTTATAAGTACATTAACTAAAATAAGAAAAAAACGAGTAAAAAGGTTAAAGTCGGGCATGCCGACTATACAATACCCTACACCACTCTGGTTAAAAGCCAACTAATGTTTGGATCCGAAATTCGAATGGGTTAAAATGGGGCTTGTGTCAAAATTTTCTATAATGTGAGTCAGCGCACCAAATTTCATTAAAATATCTTAATATTTGCGACCTGCAGTTTGTAACCAAGCCAATTTTGGGGGGACCCTTATATGGGCACTAGGTCTAAACATGGACCGGTGTTAACCAAAATCAATAGGCTTCGTCCTTAGGCTGCCATAGGTCGGTGTACCAAATTTTATCAAAATATCTTAATATTTGCGACCTGCAGCGTATAAACAATATAATTTTGGTAGGACCCTTATATGGGCACTAGGTCTAAACATGGACGGATGTTCACCAAAATCAGTAGGCTTCGTCCTTGGGCCGACATAAGTCGGTGTACCAAATTTCATCAAAATATCTTAATATTTGCGACCTGCAGCGTATAAACAATATAATTTTGGTAGGACCCTTATATGGGCACTAGGTCTAAACATGGACCGATGTTTACCAAAATCAACAGGCGTCGTCCTTGGGCCGACATAAGTCGGTGTACCAAGTATCTTAATATTTGCGACCTGTAGAGTGCGCACAAGAATGCATGGACAGACAGACAGACGGACGGACGGACGGACAGACGGACATCGTTAAATCGAAATAAAAAAAAATTCTGAACCGATCGGTATACTATAAGGTGGGTCTAGGACCAATATTTTTTGGTGTTACAAACATCAGCACAAACTTATAATACCCTGACCACATAGTGGTGTAGGGTATAATAAAATGAGAAAATAGTAAATAATTAAATTCTAAATTTTGTCATTTAATAGTATTAATATTTATTATCAGAGAAATTTGTTTTGGATATTTTACAGTTAGGGGTCAATAAAGTGTTTTGAAATTTTATAAAATTCTGAAAGTGGAATTAATCGATTTAGCAAGTGAAACATTCATATGAGTACACAGAAAAAACAGTAGGCACCAACAATGGGAATTTGTAAAAGCAATCACATTTTCTTTGAAATTGAAATTTTATTTGAAACAATTTTTTTGTTTGAAATATTTGTAACTCGTTTTTAAATTGTTATCTTTCATATAAAAATTGTTTAAAATTTGTAAAGTTACAAAAAAAAACAAATTTTTTTTTTGGATTTACAAAATTCTTTGTTGGTGCCTTTTTAAAAAGTTTTTTTTTTGTATTTACAAATTTGGTATGAGAAAGGTGTTTAAAAATTTAATTAGAATTTTGTAAATTCTTTCTGTGTATTAACATATTTTCAAATATATTAACACTACAACAATTTTGTGTGAATTGTAGTCGTTTTGGCTGATAAAACAGTATTGAAATTGTATTGTATTGAAAAACTTGTTATGGCGACCAAACTCCCATGAATCGGCTAATCTTTTTAATTAAACCACGCTTTTCACTAACAAAAATTTAATTACACGAATGTTAGAACATTTTCGAGATTTTCTGAAAAGTTAGCTGGAAATCGTGACATTTTCTAAATGCAGTGAAATTCAACTAAAAATCACGTTTCCCTTAGGCGTTTTCAGAACTATTTTTATATTCGTATTCAGCTTAGTAAATTTTGTTAGAAAGAGAAAAATTTAAAAAAAAAAATAATTTTTTATTTGTTCCAAAATCCCGAAATTTTAAACCCAAAGGTGTACACGGCTTAGATTTATCCGATTTTGCTAAAATTTTCATTACATTAATTTCAGTGCATGAACCCCTATATTTTGCCTGGCCTTTGTTAAAATGCCAATAAGAAAAATTCTCCATATGATATAATGCAACCCTAATTTTTATAAACAAACCCTGATGACAGATGTAATGGATACTGTATGAAATATGCTTTTGCAGATAGATATTGTTGCTTCTACAAAATGAACAACAAAACAACACAAAACGGAAATCCAGCGAAAGTAAGAAGTTATAAATTATTTTTTTGTCAAAAAAAATTAAGAGAATGTGCTGGCTTTTAGGGCAAAACAAAAAGAAAAAGACATTAACAGCCCGAGTAGGCAATTAGTGTGATTTGAAGATACAGAATTTTATGACTGACTTTCAAAACGATTTGTAAATACAATTAACAAGCCTACTTGACATTTTTTTGGTCTGCTTCAAAATATTTAAAAGCCCCCATAATATTGAAGCTGAAGCAGAAACTAAACTCGAAAATTTAGAAAAGTTAAATCGCAAAGCTAAACTTAATGAAAGAAACTAGTACATATTGTCCGGTAGACAATTTTATATTGGGTGTATAATAGACCGTACTACCTTACAGGCAAAAAAAAAGTGCGCCGTACACGCTCTAATATGAAGTATTTTTGCAAGGCAGTTTCCAAAAAAAATTTTTTGTTTTTGCTGAACGTAGGGGTCGGCATTGTACATTTTTCGCTATATCTTTGGCATTTACATCGATGTTTTTCAGTCGAGGGGACTAATATTTTGCTCTAAGGGCCATTCACCTCAAGTATCCCGTTCTAGTATTTACCCACCAGATCTCCGTTGCTACCACCCTAATGTCAAAAAATTAAAGCTCGCAAAAAATCATTAAACTTTTGCTAAGGAAGTTTTTCGATAAACTCAGCAGAATTTTTTTTGTTGCCAAACGTAGGGGTCGCCTTTAAAAACATTTTTTATTAGATTTTTCGTTTATAGCAAAACACTGGTCTCCTCGGGGCAAAAAAACCGATATATCACACTTTAAAATCCGACTTTAAATGTCAAAGCTATAACGAAAAATTTTTTTGAAATCGCCTTGCAAAAATACTACATATTGCAGGGTGTACGGCGAACTTTTTTTTTGAGGTACGGTCTAGTGCAGGGGTGGCAAGACTTTTTTCGCTGCGTGCCAGAAATGGAAAAATTTTTTTATAAAAATTTCTCGCTCGCGTGCAACCTTAATTATTGTTGTCTTTTAATTCCTTTTTTAAAAATTTTTAAAATTTGGAAAATTTCTCTTAAAAATATCATCGCAGATGTATATATTTATCAGCGCTATGGATAACCGCCAAAGGGAAAAATTACATAACATCCAAAAAATGATGTAATAATGTTTGACGGTTACACTCAGATAAAAAAGTTAGTAAAAAAAATTGTAAACAGTTTCCAATCGCACTTTACTATTTTTATACTGATTTTTAAGTACAATTTTTTTTAGTAATCGCTTTTGCTATTCTTTTATTACAAATTACTGATTGTTTTTACTAATTTTCGCTGCTGATTTCAGCAAAACATTTTACTAATTTTTCAAAACCGAGTGCTGAGTTTAGCAGAAAAATATACTAATTTAAAAAAATTTATTTACAAGAATTCGTTGATTTTTTACAATTCTTGTTTAGTTTATATTTGTTACTATGGATATATTCTTAGTTTGGAAATAACACTCAGAATACTTTATTGTATCTCCAATGCATAGAAAGCTAAAAAACTGGAGAACCGTTTGCAATTTTGACTACAAATTTCAAGTACAATGAAGTAATTATACGCTTGTTACAATCGAAAGAAATTTGTTATTTATTAATTTTATTTTTTAGATTTTACAGTTTGTTTATTTTTTAGTACAGTTTTTTGCTCATTTCAGCAGATTGATTTTAAATTACAGTTTACAAAAATTGACTGAAATTTAGTAGCTGCATCAAATTACACTGTGAGACAAATGGTAGGGGTCAGTGATCGGGAAAGGCTCAAATGTATGAAGAAAAAAATATTTTTTGCCTAAAATATTAAAAAAAAGTAATAAACAAAAGGTTATTGATTTTTATGGTAGCGGTAACAAACATTTATTTTTACCGGCAAAACTGTTGAGTATATAGAAAAACGTTATATGAACAGATTAAAGGAATTGTAATTTTTAATTTTTTTAAAATTGTTTGAGCAAAATAGGACTAGTGGTTCTCGAGTTATGTCAAAAAAAATATATATCTCGATTCCTAAACATGGAGCGGTGTTAACCAAAATCAATAGGCTTCGATCTTAGGCTGCCATAGGCCGGTGTACCAAATTTCATCAAAATGTCTTAATATTTGCGACCTGCAGCGTATAAACCATATAATTTTGGTAGGCGTCGTCCTTGGGCCGGCATAAGTCGGTGTACCAAGTTTCATCAAAATATCTTAAAATTTGCGACCTGTAGAGTGCGCACAAGAATGCATGCACAGACAGACAGACGGACGGACGGACAGACGGACGTCGTTAAATCGAAATAAAAAAAAATTCTGAGCCGATCGGTGGGTCTAGGACCAATATTTTTTGGTGTTACAAACATCAGCACAAACTTATAATACCCTGACCACATAGTGGTGTAGGGTATAAATACCGCTGGGCTCAAAACAGTTAAATTTCCCGTAATAACAGCAACAGCAACATTTTCAGTAGCCATTACAGACTTTTTTGGTTGAGTGTATTTAATTTTTGGGGGTTTATTTAATCTTTAAATATTGAGATTATTTCATTATGAAAAAATCTCCAATGAAATAAAATTAAAACAGTTTGAACATTATTGCCTTTTAATTTTTTTGGGGGGTTATTCCATTTTTGGTTGTTATTTCATATGTTTAACAAAAATTATTGGGCGCCATTAATTATTGCAAGATCTCTTCGATTTTAACCATTTCTTTTAATGCGTGTACCTACAGTTCAAAAAAAATACAAAAAAAATTATTTAAAAAAAGGTGATTTTTATTGAAAAATATGGTTTTTTGCCAAATAGCTAAATTGTGATTATTTTAACGTGTATGAAAAAAAAAAAAATATTTATAAATCTATAAATTCATTTATTGTCCCCAAAATGAATTTTATTGCGAGAATACCACTTTAAATATTTAAACAAATATTTTTGAATATTACAGTTTTTGTAAAAAAAAACGCGTGTTTTAGATTTTTCACAAATATACAGAGCTAAACCAAGATTTTTACTCTAACTGTTTAAAAATTCTGCACTAAACTATAGGAACACTATGTACAGAAGGGGCCCCTAATGCCCAAAAATGCAGTTTTGTGCATCAAGTGGGGTTTTTTATTAAAAAACCGGTATGTTGCCAAATGGCTACACCATGCATTTAAGAGTTAAGAACGTAAGAAACTAGTTGAAAAATTTACTTCGGGCAAAATTTTGATTTTGTTTAAATAAATCGCGCGGTGTTTATCATAATAATAATGAATAAAAAGCGAATATTATGGATTTGAACAGAGAAATTTCTATTTCAGATGAAATGGCTCTGCGAAACACGATCAAAACCCAATTTCAAATTCCAAAAAAGGGGGTTATTATTTACATTATGAAACCTATTTTCAGCCTTTATTTCATTCAGGGTCATTTCGTAGGACCTATTTTCTCTTTAAAAAACTTAATTTTTTAGATCCAATTTTATTACAAGTTGTTTTCCATTTTTGGTAAATTTTCTGTTACTTTTTATTTCTCCGATTATGAGGCATTTTCTCAACGAAACATTTAAACTTCTCTCAATCTAGAATTTGAGAAATTTTACCAGGAATTTTTTTTCCAAAATTTGGGCGTTTATTGTGAAACATTGGTACAACATAAATTTATTAAAAGTATTGGGTATCGTTAGCTATTACCTTTTGCCATCTTTCTGGCAACATATGGATTCCGCGCAAGCTCTGGCCTATAAGGCGGATGAGGCAAAACTTCCCAACCACTGTTCTCTAAATAGTTTTTAACCGGTCTTGCACCATATGACGGAGCGTTGTCATGATGGAATATTACGGCTTCATGTCTGGTCGTTTATTCGTGGCGTTTTTCGGTCAATGCTCGCTTCAAATCAATTGTGTTCGCTACATGTTCTCTGTGATCGTCTGTCCCGATTTCAGCAGCTCATAATGGATGGGACCCTTCTGGTCCCACCAAGGTCCGACCTGGGCGGTATTTGTCTTTCGTGTAAAAATCACCACTTCTGAACCTCATAAACCATCTTTTGCACGGTGAAATCGATGGAACACATTCAGGATAAGCTTCGGTTAGCAATCGACGTGCTTCAGCAGGATTTCTTTTTTTCAAATTGATGAAGTATTGATGCTTTGTTGGCACAAAATACGACATTTTCGAAACAAAAAAAACATGTTCTTGTTAACAATATTTCGTTCAATGACTAAGTGAGAATAAATGACAGATGTTTACCCTCCAAAATGCCACATAATTTATTAAAGACACAAACCATGCGTAAAAGATACGCCATCTGGTGTGAATCCCGCATTTTAAAGCTATACATTCAATACTACATTTTTTGTTAAGAAATTTCACGAAATTTTAAAAAATAACGATTTTAAAACAAACAAAATTTTCAGAAATCTTAAAAACATATTTAAGTTAAATAAAACCCGTCAATAACACTATGCGACAGTCAAAATCGGGATGGGATGAAACCAACGGGAAATGTTATATCGGTCAAAAACAAGTTATATCGGTCAAAAACAAGCCCCGGCGTTTCGCTGGGTCACCCCTAGGAATCGAGATATATCTTTTTTTTTGACATAACTCGAGAACCACTAGTCAGATTTTGCTCAGACAATTTTAAAAAAATTAAAAATTACAATTCCTTTAATCTGTTCATATAACGTTTTTCTATATACTCAACAGTTTTGCCGGTCAAAATAAATGTTTGTTACCGCTACCATAAAAATTAATAACCTTTTGTTTATTACTTTTTTTTAATATTTTAGGCAAAAAATATTTTTTTCTTCATACATTTATTTTTACCGGCAAAACTGTTGAGTATATAGAAAATCGTTATATGAACAGATTAAAGGAATTGTAATTTTTAATTTTTTTAAAATTGTTTGAGCAAAATCGGACTAGTGTTTCTCGAGTTATGTCAAAAAAAAGACCACCAAAGGTCAAATCGATATATCTCGATTCCTAGGGGTGACCCAGCGAAACGCCGGGACACGTATAACTTCTTTTTTACCGATATACTTTCCCCGGTAGTTTGAACCCTTCCCGATCACTGATCCCTACCATTTGTTTCACAGTGTAATGAACAAAAAGTAAAATTGAAGCTTTAGCTTTTCAAAACAGTCATCAGTTTGGTCCAAGGACACGCAGCATTCCATTAGCAAATCTTTAAAAGCCATCATCGTAACTTGGAAATAAATGGACGGATTTTGCGATATTTCGAATTTTCCGAAAAACGAAAATATATACATTAGAGCGTACCACCTTACAGGCAAAAAAAAAAGTGCGCCGTACACCCTCCAATATGAAGTATTTTAGCAAGGATGTTTCAAAACAAAATTTTTTATTTTTTTTTTGCCGAACGTAGGGGTTGCCATTTTACATTTTTCGTTATATCTTTGGCATTTACAGTCGGATCTTAACGTATGATACATCGATGTTTTTCTCTCGAGGAGACCAGTGTTTTGCTCTAACGGCATTTTGAGCTCAAGTATCCCGTTCTAGTAGTTACCCACCAGATCTCAGTTGCTACCACCCTAATGTACAACCCTAATGTCAGAAAATTAAAGCTCGCAAAAAATCATTAAACTTTTGCTAAGGAAGTTTTTCGCTAAACCCAGAAGAAATTTTTTTCATATATTGGTCGCCTTTTTAAATTTTTTTTAATTGGATTTTTACTATATAGCAAAACACTGGTCTCCTCGAGGCAAAAAAATCAATATATCACACTTTAAAATCTGATTTTAAATGCCAAAGCTATAACAAAAAATTAAATTTTTTTTAAATCGCCTTTCAAAAATACTTCATTTTAGAGGGTGTACGGCGAACTTTTTTTTTGAGGTACGGTCTAATGTACATTTACTTAAGTAACAGTAAAAAAAATTATTTTTTTTTTGCCATTTTTCGGATAAATTTAGATCTCACTAAATCCCTTAATATATTGCTGCCATTTTTCGGGTCAAATTATATCTAAAATTATCCCCAAGGAAAATCTTAGATATCATTGGACATCCCAATTTTGAGATATAAATATATCTTAGTTCATCCCAATGTATACAATAGGATCTAATACGATATCATTGGACACACCCAATTTTGCCCTTACTCTCTAAATAAGTGCATTTTAGATTGACTCCCAAATTTTAATAAACACATAAAAATTCTGCATTGTTTTGTGTATTCTATTTTACGTTTAAAATCTGACATAAACTGTTTTTTTATTTTTTATTTTTAAGTCAATAAATCCCTTATAATCTCTTCTTTCAATCATCTATTGTATTTAATGACTTTATTTATGTGACTCCAAACAATCATACAACTTTCAGCAATTGCTAGGGTTTACAAAAGTAGAGAAAAACTATAAAAGGTTTAAAATATTGTATAAATTGGCTGCCAGAAAGCAACTAAAAGGCTTCAAGACAAATACTTTGTTGCACAAAACATTTACCAACAATTTTACAACAAATATATATTTAACGATGATGACGTCTACGACCAAGACGACAGCAAACACTTCCCTTTCATTTAAAGATAAGACAAAATCTTTTAGGAAGAAAAAACCATTCAGTTGTCGTGAAAATTATAGTTAAAGTCTTCTAGTAAAAGAAAATTCTAAATGACTCCTTTACCTTGAAAGTGCAGTTAACAATACGGGATACAAGAACACAAGTAGAACAGGGGTAGGACGACATTTTTCGTTGAGTGCCAGAAACAGATAATTTTTCTTTAAAGGACTTATTACAATTTAAAACTTTTAAAGTTTCAAAAACATAGAGCCAGTTTTACTGCTCACTTAAGAAATATTTAAGCAAAAATTCGATCTTAGTTCTGACTATAATACTGGCCCTTAAAGTTCTTTCCATCCAATTTTATTAGAGATTATTTTCTTATTAATGTCAGATTTTCTATCACTATATGATTATTTGGAGGCAAAATAATCTTGGTAGCTATTTAATAAAAAAAATTACTTCCCTGCAAGCATTTGGAAGATATCTTCCAAGAAGATATTAAAGCGATATCTTCTATTTTTCATTTGAATGAAAATAATCTAGTAGTATTTTAAAATTGTCTTCCTTTTATTATTTGGAAGATAACTTGGTGATATTTGTAAAAAAATAATTAAAAAATTGGATTTTTTGTCATAAGTTTTTATGATGATATTGCGGCAATATTACCTTCTTATCATCCGGAAGATAAAGAAAATTTGTTTGAAATTCTTTGTCATTTTGGAAATAATTAAAACAAAATTTGTATAAAAACGAACAACAAACACGTAGGAAAGAAATTCGTCGAAAAAATCAAGATTTAATGCGCGGAAAAAATCGGCTACGATGAAATCAAGATAATTAATGTGTTGGTCAATGGATTATGTATGCAGATGTTCTTTTTCAGGCTTAAATTTAATAATGAAAAAATAAAACATTTATATTGTACCGGTGAGTATTTTTGGCGATATGTATCACCTTTTTATCTTCCAGATGATAACTTAGCGATATCGCCAAATTATCTTCCTGGGGTATTGCTTTCGTGTTACCTGGAAGTATTGCTTTCGGGTAACAGTTATTCCTGACGGAAGAAACTTCCGCAATACGAAATTGATATTGCCGGCAATAAATGTTTTCTTCCTGGCAATATGATCGGGGAATCTTCTTCGTATTGCCATGCTTGCTGGGTTAATTTACAATTTTAAAGTCGTGCCATTTTAAGTGTGAAAACAATATTATTGTATTGAAATTTTCTTTTGAAATAAAAATCAAAATCTCAATTGTCAAATGCGAATAACTTTTATACACATTATCCCATATGTGTAAG
This sequence comes from Leucophora obtusa, assembly GCA_949987735.1. NCBI lineage: Eukaryota > Metazoa > Arthropoda > Insecta > Diptera > Anthomyiidae > Leucophora > Leucophora obtusa. The sequence continues at coordinate 47,034,508 of OX465295.1, forward strand.
ATGTTTGCTAGAGGATTATTTAAATATTTTTAAAATTGGTTTAAATATTTTTAAAATTGGTTTGGCAAGCGTTCAAAAATTTTCAAAAGCTTCCAACCAGTGGTCTGTGGGATCGGGCGCCAAAAGTTAAGCTTGAAATTACGTTTTCTATGGGCGTGCAAAGTTTCATCTCAATCCGACCAACCGATAAGAAATGGCGGAATTATTTCCAAAATATTTCGAAAACACCCCACTGTGTACTGAATAGCAGAAAACAGCTTCTGAATTCAGATGAACGTAATTTTATTTTTTCAGTTCACTGAACGTATTTTTTTTTTTTTTAGTCCACTGAACGAAAATTAAATTGAACAAATTCAGTGGTGAATTAATTCAGTAAAGAATTAATTCACTTATTATTCGTTCGATGTAAAAAATTTAACGCATTCACCAGTGAATTAATTCATTTAATTTCATAAAAAGAACTATAACAATTTAATGAATTTGTAACAAAAGAAACCTAACGAACATGTTAACAGAATCGTAATCTAGACTAGATTGACTTTCTACCAAGGCTGGAAAATATTTAAGCAATTGCAATTCGCCCTTACCATTGTAGGGTTAACATGGGACAAATTATGAAAATCGTGAAAAAATTAAATAGTTTTTTTCAAGAACTTACGATGTTCTCCTCCCCAGCAAAATCTTTCATTACCAAATAAGTGGCTATATAATAGAAATTATATTTTTGTTTGGCCTGTTCGTTTTTATAAGTAGTCACGCTTACCCGCTCGCTTACGAAAAAATGAGAAATAAGTAGTTCTGAGATTTTGAATAATAATTGGTTATACACATGCTTACAAAAAGTTTAATTATAAGTGGTTATCCGATTGCTTACTTGATTCTTAAAAATAAGGAGTTAAGCAAATACTATTAGCTTAAGGAAATACATTTAGAACGAGTAAAAAGGTTAAAGTCCGGCATGCCGACTATACAATACCCTACACCAGTCTAGGTAAAAGCCAACTAATGTTTGGATCCGAAACTCGAATGGGTTAAAATGGGGCTTGTGTCAAAATTTTCTATAATGTGAGTCAGCGCACCAAATTTCATTAAAATATCTTAATATTTCCGACTTGCAGTTTGTAACCAAGCCAATTTTGAGGGAACCCTTATATGGGCACTAGGTCTAAACATGGACCGATGTTCACCAAAATCAATAAGCTTCGTCCTTGGGCTGGTATAGGTCGGTGTACCAAATTTCATCAAAATATCTTAATATTTGCGACCTGCAGCGTATAAACAATATAATTTTGGGGGGAGCCTTATATGGGCAATAGGTCTAAACATGGACAGATGTTCACCAAAATCAATAGACTTCGTCCTTGGGCCAACATAGGTCTGTGTACCAAATTTCATCAAAATATCTTAATATTTGCGACCTGCAGCGTATAAACAATATAATTTTGGGGGACCCTTATACGGGCACTAGGTCTAAACATGGACCGCTGTTAACCAAAATCAATAGGCTTCGTCCTTGGGCTGATATAGGTCGGTGTACCAAATTTCATCAAAATATCTTAATATTTGCGACCAGCAGCGTATAAAAAATATAATTTTGGGGGGGCCCTTATATGGGAACTAGGTCTAAACATGGACCGATGTTCACCAAAATCAATAGGCTGCGTTACTGGGCAAACATAGGTCGGTGTACCAAGTTTCATCGAAATATCTTAATATTTGCGACCTTTAGAGTGCGCACAAGAATGCATGGACAGACAGACAGACAGACAGACGGACGGACATCGTTAAATCAAAATAAAAAAAATTCTGAGCCGATCGGTATACTATAAAGTGGGTCTAGGACCAATATTTTTTGGTGTTACAAACATCAGCACAAACTTATAATACCCTGACCACATAGTGGTGTAGGGTATACAAATTTAAGTTTTCTCTAGTGTGTAATTTTAGGACTCGTCATAAAAATTTAAACATAAAACATATTTACATATAATAAAAAAATTTAACTGTGTAAAAAGTACTTATTTAAATTAATACGAGTAAGTCATTATTTTATATTTAGAAACAATGAATACAATAGGCCGTTATTAGGAAGTCATTATTTTATATTATAAAATAATGAAAAAGGTAATGATATATCATTTTTGGTAATGCAGATAGTAATGACGTGTCATTACCAATATTTTGCTGGGTCTAGTTTCATTTCTGAGATCTGTAACACTCAGATATAAATTTTTGTCTCTCTTGGATTATGCTAACCATCTCCCAGGTATGACCTAAGATGTTTATCCTTTTGCAAAATTTCAAAACACTCATTTTGAGTTTTTCTTAAAATATCGCTAAACAGTGCATTTATAAATTTATAGTGAAATAATATGTATGAAAAGAAAAAAATTTTTTTTGTGTCTTTAGCCAAAAAAAAGGACGCTAAAATAATAAGGTGAGTTTTACAATAGAAAATTATATTTATTTGCGTAAATATCAGATTTCTTTTCTTTAGATATTTAATATTTTAACCCAATTATAACTGCAAAAAAAAGGAAGCCAAACAAATATTTCATCTCCCGCAAGCAGACATCTAAAAGTGAAAAATTTAAAAATGCTTTTCTCAATTATGAATAAAGTGAAGTTAAGAGTATTTATATAAATTTGTTTTTAATAAATTAATAACACTGTGCACGAATCGGAGACATTTTTCCCGACAGGTGGGGCACCCAGTGGGTAAAACTAATTCGAGTACGGTGAATCTAGTGGTGAATCTACGGTGAATTGAGTTTGAAAATGATGGTGCCAAGCACTCCAAAACACTCGATTTTTTTAATTTGTTTATCGTTAATTTTTAGTTAAGTTGTTTGTTACTCTACAAAGGAGCTTTGTGTAAAAAGAAATCAAAATCGGTCTTACGGTTCAAAAGTTGTAATTGAAAATGTGAGGACACCTTAAAAATTTTTCATTTTAATACAAATTTCAGTACATTTAATAAAGCAATGAAATGTACAATTTTGTATAGAAAATTTCGAAGTGTCCTCACATTTTCAATCACAACTTTTGAACCGATTGTGATAATTTTTAACCCAAACCCGACAGGGGGAATAACAACCAGGGTAGAAATAAATGGTCAAAAAGTTAGATAAATCGCGTTTTTGGGGTCCTTGGACCCAGAATTTTCAAACACAAATATCTTTTCTTCAAGAGCTAATCTAGAAAAACGGCCAGCACTACTGGATTTAGCGTACTCGAATTAAATTTACTAACCGGGTGCCCCGCTTATTGGATTTTTCAACTAGCACAGTGTAGTTGGTGTTAGTAATTTAAGCAGCAAGTTTAACTAACAAAAACATTGATTTTTACAGTTTCACAATAATGTTTGTGTTTTCTTTTTTAACTGTATTTATAGTTGTTTGTACAGTTTTTCATGAATGTTGTTTTAAATGCATTTGTAGTTATTTTTACTACATTTTTCAAGTGCAAATGTAGTTATTTTAACTGGCATGTGCTGTTGATTCTATCAAACAATATTTTCGGTTTAAATTACACATTTTTATAGTGGAAATAAATGTTTCGCTGGTCTTTACGTGCCATAGTTTTGTCAGCCCTGTAGTGGAGTATAGATAATTTTAAACACCACTCAGAACTTTATACAAAGACACTCAATATTATTTAACCTCTTCGGAGTGTTATTGTGTCCTTTAGAAAGATTTTGGTTTTATCTTTATTACATTTGACTTTTTTCGTTGGTAAAGTAAAAAGATTAGACTACACTTGTCATTAGCCCGCATTTACAATGTTCATTTCAAAGGTTTAAAAGGCTTAATTCTTGCATTCACTTTTTAAAAATTAATGAAATTTGGGTTAAATTTCATTCCCTAATAGCATTCTTATGGAATTAATTCGATAGCTTAATTCCCTATAGCTTAAAATAATATGAATTCATTCTATTTTGATTGAATTCTAACTGAATGAAACCCAATTTACCTGAATTCATTTAATAAAAAAGTGAATGAAAAATTATTTGTTTTCATTCACTTAATCAAATGAAAAATTTTAATTTGTATGTAATTGCTGAAATATTAGCATAATACAATGAAAAACGTTTAAAATTCATCTAACAGAAATAAATAGTATCGTATGCTTTGTTACAGCTTGTATGCTTTGGTTTTGATTATATGTTAGTTTCAAACTACACTGCACTAAGTGAATGGTAATAAAATTTCTTCATTCAATTAGTAAAATGGTGAATGAACATGCGATTTGAATGATTCAAGTTAGGAATTCATTCAATTCATATTAAAGCTTTGGGAATGAAGCTTATGAATGAATTCTTTACGAATGGTTTAAGGGAATGGTACATGAATCTTTTTAAAATCTGAATTTAATTTTTAGTGAATTAAGCTTAAATTGAATTAAGTTTTTCGAAGCTCTGGTTCATTTACGTTTTGCCCTTAAGCAACTACTTCTTTTATTGTGTAGAATTTGTAAATTGAACTCGATTTTGCATGAGGGCTTTCAACAAAATGAAGCAATAAAAAAAATGTATTTGAAAGTTATAATAATATAGTATATTTGATTTTAATTTTTAATGCTTTAAACTATATTGGCGGTGAGAGTTTGTAATCTTATCTAAGTCACCTGATGTTGTATTTTTATTCGACAGACACCAAGAGAAATTTAAGTAGAATGATTTTGTTGACATTACAAGTTTGCAGTAGAACTGCAACTGCAATACGATATATAAATGCAGCAAGTGAAAGTATTTAGTATTGGATTTTGATGCTTTTAATTTCGTGTTGAATGTTACAAAGTACATAATTTGTAGTTAAGACATACATTTTAATCTAAAATTGAAACAAGAATAAGTACACGGAGAAAAAAATACGACAGTTAGCCAATTAATGCTCACGGTGATCTAAAAGTAGCCTCCTTTAGACATACACTCTAAAGAAGTTTGTCGGTTACTAAATACATGACAGTTGTGTTCATATTTGAATACGAAAATCACAAATTTAATAAACAAAATTCTTGAATTTCTTGCGATGTCTATGTTTGCAGGATTGATAATGAAAATTGTAAGCACGTTGTTGAAATTATTTTGTTTTTCGGTCAATAAAGAAAGTTGTTGATTTGATAAAAACACTTATTGAAAATTACCCAGCAAAAACATGGTAATGACAGGTCATTACCATACGGATTACCATGTAATGATAGGTCATTACCGTTTGCATTACTTTAAAATACTAAATAATGACTTACCGATAATAAGTTATAGAAGTACTTATATATTCGTGCAAAGTAATCACTTACTGGTAATTGATTAAATAAGTACTGTTTAAGTTTTTTATATTAACATTTTATTTATAAATTTGCTTTGAACTAAATTTTCCAAGGTAAAGTTTTATTTTGCCAATATGACCAACTATTTTACAATGTAGGGTAACCACTTACTTCCTAACTTCTGAGTAACAACTTATTCTATCTTTGTGAGTAACTACTTATTCTTTCACTATGGGTAACTCGTTATTCCCACTTTTTTTGTAAGCGAGAGGGTAATGACCACCCATGAATTTTTGGACATCGCGAACAAAAGTAATGTTGCGAGTAAATAGCCTGTAGTAATTAGTGAAACCCTTTGTGTGCTACTTACCCGCTTAATTACTCGGTAATGTCTGTTTTTGCTGGGTAGAAACTAAAATTTTCAACTGCGTAAAATGTTTTGTTAAATTTTTTAGTGAATTTTAATGAAAGTACCCAGCAAAATCTCAGTAATGGGTGCTCATTACTAATATCTAAATAATAAGTAGTAGAATTAGGGTCTACTGCATATAATTCGATGTCAAAACTCATTAGTTTTGTTCGACAATGTCGTTTTTGTAAGTAGTTGTCCATATTCGCTGCATGAAAAAACTTACAAAATTTGTGCACCCGCTTACCCGCTGCATTACAAAAGTATATAAAATAAGTAGTTACCAAAATAAGTAGTTATTCGTGTGTTTATACGCAGTTAAAAAATAAGTGGTTACAAGTTGTTAAATAATATGACATACTTATATACCTACTAGTGGTTAAAAAATAAGTAGTTACCAAATTCACATTATCTTTATAAATAAATAAGTAGTCGCGCGTAAGCTAGACTGCTTATAAAAACGGCTTCGCCTAACAAAAATAACTAGTACTGACGCCGAATTATAAGTAGTAAGAAATTTTAGTTTCATTATATAACCACTAATTTGGTAATGAAAGATTTTGCTGGGTATATGTTGATTTTATTATATTATAAATTTTTAAATAAAAATAAGAAAATTTAATTATGTCTCCAATACATAAAAATTTAATAACTGGAGTACCATTTAGAATTTTGATTTTTAATTTTAAGTAGGGTGAAGTAGTTATAAAAGAAAAATATTTTTTTTTTAATTTTAGTTTTATTAAAATATATTTTTGTAATACCATAAAAAAAAAACCTATGTAAAAACAGTAGTTTTGCAAAATTTTTTTTTGTTGCCGATTTTAAAACCAATTAGCGCATTTGAAATAAGACACCTTAGAACCTTAGAACCTATGGATCCAAAATACTCTTTTTCTGTTGTTTTTCTTTTTTTTTTTAAGTTATAAATTTATTAGATTTTTTCCCAGTTTAAATGTTCATATATTTTTTGTTTTCAGAGATATTAGGCCTTTTCTTTAATCACTGGATTTATTTTTGGATTTATTTTATTTTGTTAAAAACTCCAAAATTTGTTTTTTAATTTTCAAAATTTTATATATTTATTCAAATCTAAAGCTTATTCCCTAATATAATGTGAAATAAAAAATTAAAATTTTACGAAATTGCTATTTCTGGAATAAAATTAAGCTAAATCTAAAGCGGATTTATTTATTTTTTAAATCCATTTTGAATTGAATTATTTTCTTTTGATACAAATTATGAATTTTGAAAATAAAAAACAAAATATGCACTTTTTAACAAAATAAAATAAATCCAAAAATAAAGTCAGTGATTATAAAAAAGGCCTGTTAACTTCGTGTTAATTCAAATTCATATCCATTCAAATCCATATTCCTCTTTAAAAGCGCATAGTAAATACTTTTACGCAAGTTTGCGAGCCATTTTTTAGATAAAAGTTCAAGTTTTTTTAAGTTTTTTCCGAATTTCATATAAACTTGCTATATTAACAATAAAATAATATGTAAATTTATAGTCAATGATTTTGCAAAAAAACCTACCTTCAGTAGCTTCATGAGTTAGAGGATTAAAATTAGTAAATTCGGTTACTTTTCAATACTCGATACTACTCGATATTTTTGATTTGGATACTCGATAATACTCGATACTTTTAACGGTTTTTAAATTTGAAATTTTTTGAAAATTTTTAGTTAAATTCTTTGAAAATGTTTATGGTAATTCAATATTTAAATTTATAAACATATTTTTCAACTTTTCACCAACTATTCATTGCGTTTTTCATAGTTTTTAACATATACCCAGGTGGAAATTATGTGTGGTAACAAAAAAGAAGCACTGGCAAAGCGCAAGTAGACCGCGGTCTTACAAATAGAAGTACTGGCAAAGCACTAAATTTGGACGCTTTACCAACGCTTGAAAAGGGTGAATTCCCAGCGCTTGTTTTCCTATAACATTATTTTTTTTTTGAAAAAGAAACTCTAAGAGTGGATATTTAAATAATTTTTGACTCCACAATACAATAACTCCGAGAATCGTCTATTTTTAGAGTAATTTAAAATTCTTCAGTGATGAGGGCTCATAATTTGGTGGCAAGGATTAAAAAAAAAACACTTGATTTTTATGTTTTTTGGTGCTATCATTTGGGTGTCAGGAAAGCACTTTAATTTTTTTATTTGAGCGTTGGCAAAGCATTTGATTTTTATGTTTATGGGTGCTTTCCCAGGGCTTGGTAAAGCATTGGCACCACCGTGGATCGGTGTTATCATTTGGGCGTTGGGAAAGCGCTGTTAACAAGCACTCATACCACCTATTTCGGTGCTTTGCCAGTGCTGGCCCCTTTGTAATTTTCTACCTGGGTACTTTTACGGCCGGCTTTTTTAAAGTTAATTTTTCAGAAAAAAAAACTTGAATAAAAAGTTATGTCAGAAGTAGAGATGGGCACGTGAGCAGAATTTTGCGTGATTCACGCGTGAGTGTGAGTAAAACCTTAAGAAGAGTAGAAGAAAATTATTCGTGAATGAGTGTGTGTGAGTAAAATTTTTGCGTGAGTGAGTGTGCGTGAGTCGAATTTTAACGACTCACGCTGTTTTTTTTTTGTGCTTTTTATTCATATTTTCTAGTAATTGTTTTAGGCGACTTTATATTTTTGGGTATTTTTAATACAAAATAAATGGCAAAATTTCATACTCGACTAGGGTTTCCCGGGAAAAGGGAATGGAAATCAAAAATTATCAGTTTTTTGGTAACATTTTTTTATTTTGATTTATTTATTAATATATTGTAGAAAGTATTTAAGTCGTATTTTATGTAGCACATCAATTTTAAGGATGAAAGAATGGAAATATTTAAATCAATGAATTTCGGTTTAAATGTCTACTTTTTGTAAGACATTTAAATAGTTCTCTTATCAAGTCAAAAAAATCTATGCCAAGTTAATTTAGGTCTTGTCAAGTTTCAAGCTAAAATATAATTTGCCAAGTTAAAAATACAGGTTTACACCGTTTACAAGTAGAATACGGGTTTATATAAATACGGGTTTATATGTGATATTGGTAATTACTAGGGCAAGGAATTCCATGCAAATGCATGTTTTTCTCGATAGTCCAAAACTAATATGGACTAAATATTTATCCGAATCATCAAATTTAGAACAAAATGGCATCGATTTGTAATTGCATATTTTCTTAAAAATGCATGTTTTTGCATATTTTGACTTTAAATGCATATTTGGTGAGTTTTTAATGCATATTATGTGCTTTTTAATGCATATTTGTGCATATTTTTAATTTTTAGGAGCATTTTTTTTTTATTTTGTAAAAAATATAAAAAATTGAATTTAGTAGGTTTGAGGTTAAGAAGAAGAATAAACCTTCCTCAAAAGTTATAAACACATTAAATTTGCAAATCAGACTAGATCTAGTTTCTGCCTTTTTATGGACAGGCTTCATCAGTGATCTTCCATTAAATTGTATTATTGTTTATATTTTTATTGTCAGATTGTCTCTATATGAATAATTTCAGAAGTTGTACGTACAAACCATACGTCAATGTGGCAATATTTGTGAAATAAGAAGAAATAAGAAAATAAGAAGATAAACAGAGAAAATCTGAAGTAGAATGTTTGTATATGTCTGTTTGATCACTTCTGAAATTATTCATATAGAGACAATCTGACAATAAAAATATAAACAATAATACAATTTAATGGAAGATCACTGATGAAGCCTGTCCATAAAAAGGCAGAAACTAGATCTAGTCTGATTTGCAAATTTAATGTGTTTATAACTTTTGAGGAAGGTTTATTCTTCTTCTTAACCTCAAACCTACTAAATTAGAATTAATAAAAATACATATTAATGACAATATTAATTGTATTTGGTCTATAAGACGCGTTTGAAAAAACAACACTTTACTATAAAAAATTGAAATTTTCATATTTTGATTCAATCAAAATAAAAACCTTATTGACCTATGGAAAATTTCTGAGTTGTGTGTCTGTTTGCAAAATAACTAACTTAACCCTTTGGCGAGTGGCGTACATTATAATGTACGTCGAATTCATCAGCTCGTCACTGATTTGAATTTTAACCAAAGCGCTATTCATTTACTGTTATCGGTTCGTTATTTTGTTCTTATTAAAATTTTATGCAGGCTGTAAAATTTTAAAACACCATGAGATCAGTAGAGAGCGTTTCGTCTTGTGATCAACAACGCTGCTGAGAATATGTTAAAATTTAAAAGTTAAAAAAAGGCTAAAGTTTAGTCTCAAAAATTGTGTGATGAATAAAATTCAAAAGCTCAAAAGATTTTATGTAGAGATTAGTAATAGGAAAAATATAAAATTAAAATTTTTAAAAAATTTTAACCCGCTCGGAGTCGGCAGCATGTTAATGTTTGAATTTTAATTCCAAATATCTCCGCTAGGGGGTGCTGCAAAGCCATTAAAGTAATAAAGAATATTTCTTTTGCATAGATCTACATTTCCACGAAGTTTGGTAGGAAAATTCCCAGCCATTAAAATTCCCGTGTCAAAGGGTTAAATATATTTTTTTAGTTTTAAAGTGCATTATTTTTGAATGAATGGTGTGTATATTTGATATTTTTATTTGGTAAATGAATATTTTTAGTTCGATTTTAGATCATAAAGCAATATCACTTTCTGTTTAAGTTATTTTTCAAATTAAAGAAAAATGATAAAATTTTCACAAGTAAATTATAAAGAATAAAAAATTTTTAAAGAATTCGATAAGGCCAGCAAAACAGAATACGTATTTTCGGCATTCGCTACCAAACTATCATCAGTGTCGTTTGCCTTGATGGGTTAATCATTGATATTGATCTACTTATGCTAAAGTCGAAAACATATTATTTTTGCAAAAATAATAGTTTTTAGTGCATATTTCCTATATTTTTAATGCATATTTTTCTTTTTTAGCCGCATATTTTAAAGTTTCTGTTCCAAAAAATCGGTTATAGAATAGCTACCTTTTCTTTACAGACCGTTCTACTCTCAATTCTAATAGCGATGATTTTTGTTTGAAATTGTCCCAAAAGCAATAGAATCAGTTGTGGAACTAGTTCTAGAACTGATTCTACGTCAGTCATGGTTCCGGAACCAGTTTCATGGAATCGGTTACAGTGGAACCAGTTGCAGAACTAGTGTGGTTTGAAACCGATTGGAAAATTTTTTTTCCTGGGGATTCCCGTCAAACTTATTTCGGGAAATACCGCCCGAGAATTTCCGAACCCCAACCCTATACTGGGCATATTTTCAAGTTTAATTTTTCTTAATTTTTGAATATTATTTTGTTTCGTGAATTTGCGTGATTCACATGAATCACGCATGAGTGTGACTGAAAGTTCAATTTCCTCACGTGAGCGTGAGTGTGAGTAGTATTTTTTTTGTCGTGAGTGATTGTGCGTGATTAGAATTTTTTTCTCGTGAGTGTGAGTGAAAATTCACTCACGTGCCCATCTCTAGTCAGAAGTATGAGTTTTTCCGCCAAAAAAAATTTTTTTTAACAAAATCTTTCTCTTAAACCATTAAGCATATACTATCACTATTGTTTTCCATATTTAGTTTAAATGTATGTTTTTTTTTAAACTATTTAAAGAAATTTAAAAATTCGACCAAATTGCACTGTATATACTGCGTTCAACACTTTGCTCACAAACAATGATTTTGACCACGACCAAACAGTCGTTGTCAGTGTTGCCACTTTTTGAATAATTATTCAAAAACGGGACTGTTTACTCATTCGTTGGATAATTTTTGAATAATGACATTTTTGTGTAGTTTTTGTGTAATTTCACTTTTTACAGAAATTTCCGCAAATTTTTAAAAGTTCCGTAAATTTTTGAAAGTTAATAAAAATTAGTCGATATAGACGAAACGAGATTGTCTGTGAACCATTTACCACAAATCTCCAGTTTCTGGTGAATGATTTTATAAATTTTTTCAACGCTAAACCGAGTTTAGAAGAAATCAAAAATGGTGCTATGTATTTTTGTAATTTGTTTAAAGCTCCGTCTTTTGTTTATTTTTTGCGAAAATAATTGTAAAGCTTCTTTTAAAAATTCTCTTGGTTTGCAAAAACATATAAAAATTCAGCGAAAGAGTGGGAAAATTTAGGTTTGTTATGATTGTTGCTTTTTAACCTCTGAAAATTTTTTTGCTGTAGCTAACATGACACTGGGCTTTGACCAGACGAACATTTTGTGAACGCAGCAAGGTTGAGCAGAATCAAAATATTTTAGAATTCGGTGAATCCAACATGTTCCAGATTTCAACAGAATCGTATAAAATTTTTGAAAAAAAATATCGGTAATTTTTTGTGAAATTGTTATATTTTTATTTATGCCCAGCCAGCAATTTCGGAGCGCTCATAAATAAGATTCTTAAATGGCTCATAGAAATGATTATTGGGTTTTTGAAAATACTCTTTTTTTGGTAGAAGATATGAACCTTCAGAAAACAGTCCAAAAAGCTGTCTCTACAATCTAGAAAGCTGTCTCAAAATGAGGGTTCATTTTTCGGACTCAAAGAAGATTCCAAAATTATTTAAATTTATGAGGAAAATTTCGATTTTATACGTTCTTTTTTCTGAGTCATTTCTGAGTACACAGGGGGCTCTTTTGGACGGACCACTTTCATAGGAAAATGGGGAAAATGTTTATGTTTTTGGAGCTCATTTCTGAGTCATTAATGATCATCTATTTTGCTGGGTGGTTAAAATTTGAGGGGTATGGGAGAGAATAATTAGCAAGTAAATATATATTTTTGCATGCAACGCATCTGAATGAAGTACCCTTTCTGAAAAAACATAAATACTTTTTTCTGAAAGAAGCTTTTAATAGGGATAAAATACCATTTTATTAACCCAGCAAACAAAGATGATCATTAATGACTCAGAAATGAGCTCCAAAAACATAAACATTTTTTCACTTTTTCCTATGAAAGTGGTCCGTCCAAAAGAGCCCCCTGTGTAATCAGAAATGACTCAGAAAAAAGAACGTATAAAATCGAAATTTTCCTCATAAATTTAAATAATTTTGGAATCTTTTTAGAGTTTGAAAAATGAACCCTCATTTTGAGACAGCTTTTTAGATTGTAGAGACAACTTTTTGGATTGTTTTTTGAGGGTTCATATTTTCTACCAAAAAAAGAGTGTTTTCGAAAAAACAATAATCATTTCTATGAGCTATTTAAGAATCTTATATATGAGCGCTCCGAATTTGCTGGCTGGGAATATTCAAATTTAAAAGCACGCCATTTTAAGCCTGAAAAAGATATTGCATTGAAATTCCCTTTAGTTAATAGAATAATTTGATATATTTTTCAGGGAAATTGGCCTAGATTTGCTTTTGCAGAAGGCAAAAACTCAGACCAGGTTATTGCAAAAATGCACAATTTTAAAATTAAATTCGAACTGAATTAATAAATTTCTAATTAATCAATTAAAAAGGTCGAAAAAACAATTTTTATTTTTTAAGTAAAAATTAAAAACCAACACTTTGCAAAATTTTAGTTTTAAAATGCAAATAACTTTTGCACATTGCAGATGAAAAAATGCTAAGTCTTTATAAATCGGTTTATAAATAGAAAAAAATGCAAAACTTTGGTAAGAAATGGCGAAATTTTTTACAAAATATTTTTATTCTTCCCCACTGTGCTCAGGAGAGTTTATTTTGAAAAATTTTTTGTGTAATTTAATACGGTTTTGGATAATTTTTGACCTACAGCTGTATAATTTTTTCTTTTACTGGTGGCAACACTGGTCGTTGTTAATTTTTTACAAAAACAAAACTTGCCGTTATTTGCTTTGATATTTTCTTAATTGTATACCAACAAAAATAAATTCATTCTAGAATGTGCGGAAAATTACTTTTTGCCACAAAAATGGCAGACTTATTTACTTATAAACATTTTTTGTGTAATTTTACGCTGACTTCAATTTTTCTATTTGTTTTATTTTACAGAGTTTCTTCAAGATTACGAGTTTAGTATAAAAAATGCCCAGAAATTTTGAAGATTTTACATATCCAGCATGCGTTATCCTAAAATCGGTGGGTTATGATTTTTTGGATAAGCCCAAATCAAGATGGCTAAAATTAATAATGAGACTATATCTAATCGTCAGTCTAATATGTTTTGCCGTTGTAACATATTATGTTATCATAATTGCAGTTAATGAACTACGTGCGGGGTTACCAAATCCAGGGTTGTTTTATCGTATTGTAACCGATATAAATTTTAATCTTATAGCACTTTTAAAATGCATCTTCTTCGTACGACATTTACGACGTAATCAGCAAATTTGTGCAATCCTTAAAGAATTATTTCCAAATAATGGCAAAGAATGTAAACTATATAATATTCAAGAATACTATTGGCCGAAATGGGCAATATGGTTTTTATATTTATATATAAGTTCCATAGCGCTTGTTGCATTTACGCCGATAGTGGAAATGACAATTAATTATTTTATACAATATTTTCAAGTTGGTTATGCAGAAGCAGAATTTGGTTACGTTAAAGTCTATGATATTATATACGCTTTTGATCATCATAATCCTGTGGCCTATATATTACTTTATTCATTGGAAGTTATGAATGCTCATTTTGGTACGGCATTTACCATTTGCCCAGATCTATTACTTTCGGCCTATGCCATGCAATTGTGTATGCATTTTGATCATATAGCCAGCAAATTGGAATCATATGAACCATTGACAGAGCAAGCGTTTAAGGATTGTAATTTTTTAGGAGTTTTAGTCAAAAAACATCAATTAATATTGCAGTAAGTATTATTTGTTTGATATGAGTGCTTCAGTTGCCAAATTCATTAACTCCACTTTCTGAATTTTATAAAACTTTAATTTCAAAACACTATCGACTCCTAACTATATAGTATTCAAAACAAATTTCTCTGATAATAAATATTAGGTCCATTCGATTACTGGATAATTTGTACAAATTTGTACAAATTTTTACTGGATGGCGTTCGTTAACACAAATACTCAGTAAAGAGAAAGAAAAAAGAGAGAATAAAGTGACAGTTTGTTGATGAGAGTTTCTAAGTCTTCTTCTTTTTTTTGCAAATTTTTACTGGATAAATTTTTGCCAGTAAGAATTTGCAAGCTGAAAAAAAACATATGGTTCGAAAACATATGTTTGTTTATTGAAAACAAAAAAAAAATATTTTACAATTATGTTATTTTATGGAAATTCAAAGCAATGAAACTTTAAAAATAAATTATGGGAAATATAAGAAAACCTTCTAAAAAGTTTCTGTTTAAGATTTAACATAAAAAAATATCGTCTTCCATAGCGACCACCTAAAATTTCTTTGTATACTTGGTGTTGTAATCAGCTGTGTCTACAAACTTGCATATTGTTGCAAATTTTCTGTTCGCGTACATGTTTGGGAAAATTTTATTTTGAGAGTAAATCTTGTTTTACTCTCTGCAAGTTTGTACTGAGTAATTCTTACTGGACTTGACTGAGAAAAGTAATCGAATGGACCTATTAACAACACTACTAACTGACAAAATTTATAATTTAACAGGAATTTTAAAAAACAATATATATTATTTCCTCATTTTTCACATTGAGACTCATTCATTCTGTATAGAGTTAATCGATTTGGAAACTGAAGCATTCATACATATGTCTGATTAGATTAGGATGTCCCGATTAATTGATTTTTTGTGAATGAATTGAAGTTATAGCACCCAAACGATGGGTATTAATGAGCTGTACATGAGCAAAATAAACAAGACTTACTTTCTTACTTACAAAGTAAATGAAAACATTTCCTAAATTTGATGAAAACAATTCATAAATTTTATGAATCCAGTTTTAATGAAACTTTTTCATTGAGTGTATGAATATGAAAAATTAAATTTTAGCAACATTTTATTTTATGAAAAATGAATCTTCATTGGTTTTATGCAAAAATTCATTAATAACATACAGATAATTCTCTCAGTGTATATTTTGGTAAACAAAAAAGTTTTAAATGCAGATAGCAAGCAGCCTAACCTGCTAAAATCAACAGAAATATTTGCTAAAAAAATAATGAACTGCTGATTTCAGAAGGTTAAATTTTTATTTGCATTAAAAAAAAATCAAAAAAATTCTTTAATTTTTAATTTTTTAGCAAAATTGTGTGCTGATTTTAGAAGGTTGAGAGATTAATCACAACTGGGTCGACTGTAGACTAACAACAACAAAACACATCGCGATGAATTCAAATTAAGCGACAATCGATCGTCGCCATTTTTTGACGTTTAGGAAAAAAGAAAACAAAACAGAAATTTTATTGTATTTGTTTTTCGATAAATTTTCACCAATTCAATTGGTTTTGCATTAATTTTTGTTGTTTTTCATTTTACTGCATTTAATTTTGCTTTTTTGCGGAAAATTCTGTGTTTTAATTTCAAATTATCTTCCTTCTATCAAAAAAATAAATTTTTTGCAAACAGAGTATGATTTTTTGCAAGTCTGAAACGAATTTCTGCAACACTGTTCTGATAGGCAACACTTAATTAGTTAAAAATATGGCAACAATGTTAGTGTGACACACACTCAAAATATTTGTGAAATTGTTGCCATATTTTTACCTAATTAAGTGTTGCCTATCAGAACAGAGTTGCCGTGAAAATATAATAGAATAGATTCAACTATGGCAACAAGTCGCCGGACGAAATTTTACTTCCCATACAAAATATATGAAAAAGTAATTGTTGATGTCGTTGTCGACCCAGTTGTGATTAACCTCTTGGTTGTTATTTTCTATTAACTAAATTAAATAAATAAATAAAATTGAACTCAAACATAACCAAGTTTCTGTATATTTAACAATTTTATTTTTGCTGTTCCTATCTTACTAATATTTAGCAAAAATAATCTGCCAATGCAAGATAATTTTTAACTAGTTTTTAGTAGTTTATATTTATACAGACTTTTTTCTAAATATTAGTGTAAGCTTAAAGCTACATTCACAGTGATGAAGTACTCCACTCTACAGAGTGGATTTTGTTCCTTTCTTTTTCGCACTTACATATTTTTTGTATCATGCCATCTCTATTTTAGTACACTCCACTCTGCAGAGTGGTGTACTCCATCACTGTGAATGTAGCTTTAAGATTTTTAGCAATATTTTTTTGTAAGTTTCAAAAACTTGTTATATACCAACAATAAAAATGATTATTTATTTATTCAAAAAAAAGTTTAGAGTTAATAAAAACCGAAAATCGGGTTTGAAAAAACCTGGTCGAATAACTGACAACTCTAAAAATTGGTTTTCAAATCGCATATCTAGTCACAGTTTTGTTTATCGGGACACCCTAGTGTAGATATAAATGAAAACAAATCATAAGGGACAGTCAGTATTAAAAATTAACACTTTTCTTTTACAGTCTCAGCAATAACTTAAGAGAAATATATAGCGTTCTCATTCTTATAATGTTTTTGTCAACTGCTGTTACACTATGCTGCATTGCAATATATGTCCTATCTCAGGGCATAACTCATGATCTTATTGGTTTTTTAATATTTTTACCATCAACTCTTGGACAATATTTTATCGTTTGCTATTATGGTCAACAGCTTATAAACAAGGTAATTTAATATATATATATTAAAATAATTATAATTTTATTAAACTTTCTTCATAAGAGTTCGAAAATTTGTGACGCTGCTTACAACAATTCCTGGTATAATGGTTCTCAGTCATATAAGAAGTCTATTTTAGTTATTTTGATCCGCTCCCAAAAAGAGGCCGAATTCAATGCCGGAGGCTTTCAAACAACAAATCTAGCAGCATTTCAAGTGGTATTTTTTACAAAAATTAAAATTTTTAAAACTAATAGTTATACACTGGCACTGAAAGAATTATCTGCATGATGTGAAAGAATTTTTACATAAAGCCAATGAAGTTTCACTGGAACTCGTCCATTGAAAATTTTCATTGAATTAATGGAATTTTTCCTAAAAAGTGAACATTTTCATTTTGGTTATTAGAAGCTTCATACACTCAATGAAAATTTTTCATTAAAACTACATTCATAAAATAGATGACTTACAAGAATTTCGAAAGATCACATCGGAATTTTATTTTAGGGGGGTTAAAGTTTACCCCCTTTTTTAATGTTTATTGTGAATCGGCATAGGAACCCATGTGAATCTTCCATTTTAGGTATTATAAGTGTTCAGCGAACTTATGTAAAACACTACGAAGAACTTTTTTGTGAAACATTTTAACCCTCTATGTCTTCAATTCAGTTCTATTTTGGCCCCTTTTCAAAAAGGTACAAAAAATACCCGTAAGTTAAAGAGTTAAAGGGTTAATATGTTCCACAAAAATGTTCCTTGTAAACTCAGATAAAAAAGTTAGTAAAAAAATTTGTAAACAATTTTCAATCGCACTTTACTATTTTTGTACTGATTTTTAGTATAATTTTTTGTAGTAATAATTTTTGCTATTCTCTTATTACAAATTACGGAGTTTTTTTACTAATTTTCGCTGCTGATTTCAGCAAAATATGTTACTAATTTTTCAAAGCCGAGTGCTAAACTTAGCAAAAAACTATACTAATTTAACAGCAAGTGGATATTTAAGAAAATTTTATTAACAAGAATTCGTTGAATTTTTCAGAATTCTTTTTTAATTTATATTTGTTATTATTGATATATTATTAGTTTTGAAATAAAACTCAGAAAATTTTATTGTATCTCGAATGCATAAAAAGGTAATAACTGGACAATTGTTTGCAATTTTTACTCCAAATTTCAAGTATCTTGAAGTAATTATACGTTTTTTACATTGGAAAGAAAAAAAAATTTTTTTTACTAAATTTGAATTTAATTTTTTTTTAGATTTTACAGCTTGTTTATTTTTTAGTACACATTTTTGCTAATTTAAGCAGATTAATTTTAAATTGCAGTTAACAACGGTTTACTGAAATTTAGTAACGTCTACTAATTATTTATACTAAATTCATTGTACTAAAATAAATAATATTTGGTTTTTAATTTTTATTTAAATATAAAAATTGTTTTTTTCGACCTTTTTAATTTAATTTATTGTTGGTTATGCCTGGCAGAAGACTTCGAAAACATATTTTTATTGGTTTCTTCATTCGCATTTTGTTGATGTAGCAGACTACATTTGATATGAGATTTTGATGCTTTAATTCGCATTGCAGTAATGCCACCACTTTCTAAAGAAAACTGATGAAGGGGACCTGAAAGTGTAGGGGTTTTTGAAAGCAAAAACTCTTTGAAGTATTTGTCAGGAGATTATCCTGATGAAGAAAAATAGCAGTTTTTGGAAAAAATATTTATTATGTTAATTTATAATAAGGAACTAAATTAAAGGCCTCGAACTAAATTAATAAATTTCCAATTAAATAATTAATGATATTTAGTAAATTTTTTAACTGATTTTAGCAAATCGATTTTGAATTGCAGTTTACAAACATTTTGCTAAAATTTAGTAACGGCTACTAATTTTTTCTACTAATTTTATTGTACTACAGATCAGCAGAAATGTGTTGCTAAAATTATCAAAAAATACCGCTGGGCTCAAAAAAAAATTTCAGTAGCCATTAGAGACTTTTTTGGTTGAGTGTATGATCTTATCGAATAAGATCTAAACAGATCTGATCAGATCTAACCTTTATTACACAAGATGTCCAATAATGTAATTGATTATAAAAAATTTTTAATTTTTTAGGTTGTTGGATTGACTTACCGTGCATTCACTGTATTGAAGACTATGTTCGATTAATTTTTCTTACATTATTTGCATCAAAATAAAATATGGACTTGCAAGATCTTCTTCGGTTGATGGTGTAAATTCTGATCAGATAGAATTAAGTAATCATCTGCACGAACTTGGTAACCTAGAGGCAACTAGATGGATGCAGCGAAAGCTAGAAATAAATATAGGCTATTCGTTTAGAAGCCAAGGCTGTATTTTAGATGTAGCGCCAAGAATGTATGTATTTGGCCTAAAGTTTTATATTAAAATTTAATATAATTTTGTTTTTATTATAATAAATAATAACATAAAAACTATTGATCTATAAAAGCTGTGTTTGTGCGGCATTCCTATTAATGATATCTCGAACAATTTTGACAGTAGAAAGCCGAAATACGTTGAAAAACTGTCAAAATCGTTCTTGATAACACTGATAGAGAGTCACACAAATACAGCTAAACTTGAATAATCTTTCTCGTATTGTTTTAAATTACTGTTAAAAATTTAGTGTTATTTTAGGTTTGCAGTTTTATGTAATAAAAAAATAAATAAAATGTATTGAAATACAATTCCTTAACAATCTTTATATTTGACAACTGTAGCACAGTGATGGGAACCGTGATGGGCCCAGGTGGCTGGCACAAAGATGTGTTACAATCTGCTAAGGTTTTCTATAAGAAAATTCCCTAAACGAAGGTGGGACTATCACCGAAAAAAATCTTTGGCCGAACTTACAAGACCGGTTCCCCGCAGATTTAAATAAACTTTGAATATATTGTACACAGAGAGAATTGTCTTGGACGAGTTTTAATGAAATTTTTCACCAAACTAATGAAGTTTTCTTTACAAAGTGAATGAAAAATTTCTTATATTTTATGACAAAGCCTCATCATTTTTTGAAACTATTTTTAATAAAACTTTTCTATGGAAGCCTATGGGCTGTATAAAATTTTCAATAAATAAAATTAAAATTGCAATAAGTGTTATTTTGTTCGGTTTTAAATCAAATATCACAAATTCCAAATAGAATTTAGAACTTGTATTACATCAACCCAGCAAAATCTTTCATTACCAAATAAATGGAAGAACTGCATTCTTTACTTCACAACCGCGCCAAAAGAACTGCTCCGGTTTTGAGGTAAAGAATGAATCAAGCCAATTTCTGATATCCTGTTCTGAAGTGAAGCGTATTGCAGTAAGGGCATTCTGCATCGATCGAAACAAATGATAGTAATAAGGGGCAAGGTCTGGGCTATACGGCGGGTGAGCCAAAACTTCCCGTCCACTGTTTTCCAAATAGGTTTTAACCAGTCTTGCAACATGTGGCCGAGCGTTGTCATGATGGAAGATTATTGACTCATGGTTGGTCGCATATTCTGGTCGTTTTTAGTTGATTGCTCTCTTGAAACGAATCAATTGTGTTCGGTACAGGTCCCCTGTGATCGTCTGACCCTATTTACACAGCTCATAATAAAAAACACTCTTCTGATCCCACCAAATACAGAGCATTACCTTGGCGCCATGGATATTCGGCTTCGGCGTTGATTTGGCTGGTTGGCCGGGCTTTTCATATGACTTTTTGCGCTTGGAGTTATCGTAATGTAACAATAACAATACGATGCAAAAATGACTTCTTTTCGTCTCTCGGCTTCAGTTCATATGGGACCCAATTTCCTTGCTTTTGAATGAATCCCGAAGCTTTTAAACGTAGGGAAATGGCTTGTTGTGTGACTCCCAATGATAATGCAAGTTCTTCTTGTGTTTGACAACAATCTTCGTGGAGTAATGCTTCCAATTCCTCATATTCAAACTATTTCGGCTGACCAAGCCCCTCCTTGTCTTCTGTGTCGAAATCACCACTTTTGAATCGCGCAAACCATCGTTCACAAGTTTTTTTAGTTGGTGCATGTTGACCGTACCAACAATCGATAACTTTTAGCAGCCGTTTTCTTCAAATGAAAGAAGGTTATCAGACTTCACAAAATTCGACATTATTATAGCGATTGAAAAAATGTAATGACAGATGTTTCGCACAAACCATATGTGACAGTTATGCCATATGTTGTCCAAATCGATTCGATTCGATTAATTCCCTATATTTCTTGGTTTATCAAAGGAGTAAAAATACAAACGGAAAAGCGCTAGCATGTCACTTTAACAAGTCCTGGCAAAAAATTCCCTCCTTGATTTCATAAAAAAATTTATAAAAACTAAAAAAATTTGTATGGGGACCATCTTAAGGGTTGAAAATAAAGGGTAGATATGTTCCGAAAAAATGTTAAGGTTGAAAAAATATTGAAGGTCAGTTATACATTTGATTCCTCTATGGGCACCCTTGGGACAGTTAGGGCGGTGAGAGCAAACTTAAAAAAATGTAATTTTTGTATGGGAGCGCCCTTAAACAGTGGAGACAGAGAGTAGGTATGTTCGGAAACAATAATGGGGATCGGTCTTACATGCCACCCCACAAGGAGGCTCCATGGGGCGGTAAGAGCTGATTTCATAAAAAAAATTATAAAAATATAAAAAATTTGTATGGGGACCGCTTTGAGGGTTGAAGATAGAGGGTAGATTAATTCCGAGAAAATATTGTGGTTCAAAAAATATTGTGGGTCAGTCATACATTTGACTCCTCTATGAGCACCCTTGGGACAGTTAGAGCTGTGAAAGGAAATTTTGTAAAAATGTCATATTTGTATGCCAGCCCTCATACGGATTAGAGATAGGGGCTAGGTATGTTCGGAAGAAATGTTTGAGGGGAAAATTTAATGGGGGTCGATCTTACATTCCACCCCTCTAGGAGGCACCATGGGACCGGTAAGAGCTGATTTCTTAAAAAAAATTATAAAAAAATAAAAGAATTGTATGGGGACCGCCTTAAGGGTTAAAGATAGAGGGTAGATATGTTCCCAGAAAATGTTGAAACTAAAAAAATATTGGAGGTCAACCATATATTTGACTTCTCTAGGGGCACCCTTAGGACAGTTAAAGCGGTGAGAGTAAATTTTATAAAAATGTCATTTGTATGGGAGCCCTCTTACAGAGTGGAGATAGGGGATAGGTATGTTCGGAAAAAATGCTGAAAAAGACAAATCAATGGTGGTCGGTCTTACATTTTACCATGGATTTTTAACCCTTCACCACCACCTTTGACCCCGATGAGGAGCCATTTGTCCCCACCCCTCCTCTCCCATTTTTTGCTTATGCATTTTTTTCAAACCTCACAAAATTAGGGGTTCTAGCGTATCCCCTAAGGGTTTCCATACAACATATATGTATAATAAACCGATACTGCAAAGTCAAATTTTGGTCAATTTGTCACGGAATAACCGATATTTGTTAAAAATCCCAATAAGCATTTGGTAGATATATCACCCAGAAGATATTACGGCGATATCATTATTTTATCTTTTAGAAGACAATCAAAGTAGTATTTTGGGTATATCTTCTGTTTATCAGTTAGAAGACACATTGGCGATACTAAAAAATGTCAAAAAATATATTTATATTTTATTTAAACAATTCAACTTTCTATATGGAAATTTATATAAAATCCAAAAACAGCTAGATTCTGGATACTTTCGCAAATAAAAATGCAAATAAGTTAAGTTAAAACTGTATTTTATTCAATTAATTTTATATTGCAAATAAAAATTGAATTTCTTTATGTTTTTCAGAAAATAACGAAATGCGTGCGTGGCAAAATAAATTCAGATTCGGCTAACTGGATGGGATAATTTAAATCTAATAAAAAATAAACATTTAAAGATGAATAATTGTAATTTAAAGTGTGCTTTTTTAATACCAATTTATAAAATATATGTTACAAAAAAATGTTGTTATCGTCGATTTCTTCTTTTTAACTTCCAGATGATATATAGGCGATATATGCAATATTGTTTTTCTACCAGAAGATATTTTAGCGATATCGCCTATTTATCATCGGGAAGAATTGCTTTCATATTGCTGTGAGTATTGCATTCGGGACACGTTTTCTAGCAAATTGGGTATCTTCCGCAATACGAAGACGATTGTTGCCGCAATAACATTTTTCTTCCAGGCAATACGATTGGGGAATCGTATTCGTCTTGCCATGTTTGCTGGGATGTAATTACTTTATCAAAACTAGATATATTACTACACAAAATAATGAAAACCAATCTTAAGTGTCTCTGTCGAAATTTTAACGAGGGTCGTTTAAAATGAAGTCTTCACACAAATTTTGACTTTTCCCCTTAAAACTTCACTATACATCATACTTAGGTAGAAGTATAGTATGAAGGAAGTGTTTGTCTTCTTATTCAATGCCTATATAGTATATTTTTGAAAACGTCAAATTTAGAAGTTATGGCGCAAAAAAGCTTTGTAGGGTTTTTAGTTAATTTTAGGGTCAAAAGTTCAAATTGACTGGCCTGTATGCCCCCGGGAGATCCAATTTTTGTACACATATTATTTTTTATGGCCAATCTTTCGGAAACTGCCGGTGGAGCGAATAAAAAACGCACTTTTGAAAATCTCATACATTTCATGGGTGGTCTATTGTATACCCAATACTTTAAACAAAATTTATTCCTGTTTTTTGGCTTAAAATAAAATTTGTTGATTTTAAAACATTTTTTGTTAAATTTAACAAATCTAAATTTAAGTAAAAAATTAGTAAAACTACAGTTTTATTTGCAACTATACACTCCAAAGTAGCAAACATTTTGTCCGTTTTGCCCCACCTCGCTTAGTTTTCGAGATATGGATCATTTTATGAAATGGAAAATTTTTGCTAAAAATTGCCGAGGGTCCAAGACCCCACAAAGGTCCATTTTATGAGTGGTCAAACTTTTCGACCCTCTTGCTCTATTTCACTTAGTTTTCGAGATATGGGCTATTTTAAAAAATCGGAAGGTTAAGAAATAGCGCCATCTTTAAAACTTCGGACACTTTGGTGGCGCTATCTACGTGGTAATAGCGGAAGTATGAAAATATTATATTTTAACAATAAAATGTGTAAAATTTAACAAATGGGTTCTTAAAAATTTGTTATAAATAATTTTGAAAATATACACACAAAGTGCTGACGATTTTTAGTATTGTGTTAAATGAGGATAACTAAAATCTTTATTCAAATCAGTGTTTCAAATAAAAATTTGTTAAAAATTAGTCAAATCGATTTGAAATTAATAGAGCTTTGACCATCAATCTCTATATATAAAAGAATAACGTGACTGACTGACTGACTGACTGACTCAACATCGCCCAGCCCAAACCGCTGAAGCTAGGAAGTTGAAATTTGGTATGTAGGTTCCTCTTTCGGCGTAGACGTCCGCTAAGACGGGATTTTTGGAAATTCCTACCGGAACGGGCAAAAAGGGGAAAAGTCTCCCCCTTGGCGGCCTGCCAAAACCCCTTTGGCTAGAAAGCTGAAATTTAAGATATGTGTTCCTTGGAGTATGGGCTAACTTTTCTGGAAAGTACTTTCTGGAATTTTGGACAGGAACGTTGTAAAAATGGGGGTTAAAAAGGGGAAAAAGGCCCCCCTTGACGGCCTGCCCAAACCGCTGGAGGTAGGAAGTTGAAATTTGGTATAAAGGTTCCTCCACTATCGTAGACATCCACCAAGACGGGAGTTTTGGAAATTTTTACAGGGACGGGCAAAAAGGGGAAAAAGTCTCCCCCCTTGACGGCCTGCTCAAACTGCTGGAGCTATGAAGTTGAAATTTGGTATGTAGGTTCCTCGATCGGTGTAGACGTCCGTTGAGACGGCATTTTTGTAAATTCTTATCGGGAGGGGACAAAAAAACTACCTTTTTCCAAAAAAGTACCTTTTCCCAAAAAAAGTACCTTTTTCCAAAAAAAAAGTACCTTTGTCCAAAAAAAGTACCTTTTTCCAAAAAAAAAGTACCTTTTTCCAAAAAAAGTACCTTTTTCCAAAAAAGTACCTTTTTACAAAAAAAGTACCTTTTTACAAAAAAAGTACCTTTTTACAAAAAAAGTACATTTTTCCAAAAAAAAGTACCTTTTTCCAAAAAAAAAAAGTACCTTTTTCCAAAAAATTTACCTTTTTCTAAAAAAAGTTACCTTTTCCAAAAAAAAGTACCTTTTCCAAAAAAAGTAACTTTTCCCAAAAAACATACATTTTTTCAAAAAAATACCTTTTTCAAAAAAAGTACCTTTTCCAAAAAAAAGTACCTTTTCCCAAAAAAAGTACCTTTTTCTAAAAAAATTTTCCTTTTCCAAAAGAAGTACATTTTCCAAAAAAAGTACCTTTTTCCAAAAAACATACATTTTTCCAAAAAAAAAACACATTTTTCCAAAAAAAATACCTTTTAAAAAAAAAAATACCTTTTCTAAAAAAAGTACAAATAAAGTACTTTGTAAAAACAAAGTATCTTTTTCCAAAAAATTTCGTTTTTCCAAAAAGTACCATTTAAAATAATATATGTATAATTTCAAAAAAACTACCTTTTTTCCTCCCCCCACGGATATCTCCACTAAAACAAGGTTTCTTGATATTCGGCATAGACATGCGCTAAGACGGGATTTTTGGAAATTCCTACCGGAACGGGCAAAAAGGGGAAAAGTCTCCCAATAAACAGTCTCACAAATTGGAAAAGTGCCTGCCCAAACCCCTGGAGGTAAGAAGTTGAAATTTGGTATAAAGGTTCCTCCACTGTAGTAGACATCGACTAATTCCCTATAGGATATCCCAAAAGCAAATTCGGAATGTGAGTTCTTCCTTCTGTGTAGGCGTCCGCTTAGACGGAATTTTTGAAATTCCTATCGGGAGGGGAAATAAGGGGAAAAGTCTCCTTCTTGACGGCCTGCCCAATCCCTTTTGGCCAACGTAAAATTTTAAATATGTATTCCTTGGAGTAGGACTAACTCCCCGGTAACGTAATTTTTCTATTTTGGAACAGGAACATAGTAAAAATGGTGGTTGAAAGGGAAAAATGTCCCCACTAACGGCCTGCCCAAACCGCTTAGGCAATGCAGTTGAAATTTGGTATGAATGTTCCTCATCCATCGCAGATAGCCGTGAAGATGGAATTTTTGTAAATTCCTAAAGGGAGGGGCAAAAAGAAGAAAAGCCTCACCTTGGGGGCCTGTAAAAACCCCTTCGGCTAGAAACCTGAAACTTAAAATGTGGGTCCCTGGAGTAAGGGCTAACTTATTAGAAAGATACTTTTTTGAATTTTGGACGGGGTCGTTATAAAATGGGGGCTCAAAAAGGGAAAGTGGCCCCTTAACGACCTGTCCAAACTGCTTGAACTAGGAAGCTGAAATTCGGTACTTTGTTCCTCTTCCAGCCTAATGCCATCCGGGAGGGAAAAAAAAAGAAAAAGTGTCCCCCTTGACAGCCTGCTCAAACTGCTGGAACTAGAAAGCTGAAATTCCCTGTCGATGGATTTTCGGAAATTCCTACCGAGAGGGGCACAAATAGTAAAAGTTGGCTAGAAACCTGCAATGTAAAACATATGTTACTTGGAGTATGGGCTCACTTACCGGGAAGGTGCTTTTTGGACAGGGACATTGCAAAAATGGGGATTAATGAAGCGAAAAGTGCCGCTTAAAGGCCTGCCCAAACCGCTGGAGGTAGGAAGTTGAAATTTGATATTAAAGTTCCTCCTCTATTGTAGACATCCGCTAAGATGAGATTTTTGGAAATTTCCACAGGTAGGGTCAAAAACAGGAAAAGTCTCCCCCTTAACGGCCTGGCCAAACTGCTGGATCTAGGGAGCTTAAATTCGGTATTTGGGTTCCTTCTCCAACGTAGACGTCCCCTAAGACGGTATTTTTGGAAATTCATACCGGGAGGGGTAAAAAGGGAAAAAACTTCCCCCTTGATAGCCTGGCCAAACTGCTGGGTATAGAGACCTAAAATTATGTATGTAGTAGGTTCCTCCTCCAACGCAGACGTCCTCTAAGACGGAATTTTTGGAAATTCCTACCGGGAGGGGTAAAAACGGAATAATTCTCCCCCTTGATGGCCTAACCGAACCCTTCGGCTAGAAACCTGTAATATATAATATGTTTTCCTTGGAGTATGGGCTAACTTATCGACAAGGCATCTCTAGGACTTTGGACAGGAACGTGGTAAAAATGGTGGTTCAAAAGGAGAAAATTGCCCCCCATCTTAACGTCTGCGTCTTTAGCTAGAAACCTAAAACTTAAAGAACAAGTGTATATGGAACACTAAAATTAAGAAACTAAATAGGAAACGAGTGGAATTGAAACACTACACAAGTGGAATGAAATGGATATAAACGTTGAACGAGTGGAATTGAAATTATAGACAATGCAAATGGATTGGAAGAGGGAATTACCTGTTCAAACACTATCCACGGAATATGAAACTTATGTAGCATTGAAACATACTCTCAAAAAAGTTAAACAAATTTTCTAAAAGAGAAAAAACCTTAGAAAAGGAATGGAACTTATATATTCCGATATTTAAACTTCATGTAACGAAGCACCGGTGGAAGAAACCGACGCAGTAAATTTTCCAACTGAATTTGTGAATTGCCAGGTCTACCTTTACATAAACTGGAATTAAAACAAAAAACTTTAAGGCACGCTAACAACCCTGCTTTACGTTATTTATTTTCATTCAAAACACAAATGAACAAAACTACTTACGGGTCTATCTACCTAAGTTCGCACTTTACCAAATTATCTTAACATACACACGTATATTGCAATTTATTATGGATTCATTACTAACAATCCACTTTCATGAGAAAAAGTGATCAAATATTTATTTATTTTAAACCCATTGTTGTGCAGAATTATTTATTTGTGGTGACTGGGTGAAGGCTTTTACTATATAAAAACTGTATTTTAAATAAAAAGCGCCCCCCCCCCCCCTCTAAACTTTAAGGCACGCTAAGAATGTAGCGGGCTGCGCCCGCTAGTTCTATATATTTCGGACATGCTGATTACAATGGCGTACTTTATTTTTCGATCTAAGGTACAGAATTTTCGCTAAATGTCACTAAAGTTTGGTCATTACACTCAAAAAAATAAGTTAGTAGAAAAATTAGTAAAACGTCTTGTATATCAAGTGTACTAATTTCAGCAATTTTTTTGCTAAAATTCCGTTTTCAGCAAAAATTTTAGTTATATTTTTTTAGCACTAAACTAATTTTGAACTAATGTTTTACTAATTTATTTTGCTACAAAAATTGTGCTGATAACAGCATTCATAGTGTGGACGACAACCACATAGACTAGATGTAGATGTCGCAGCTTGTCTGGAAACGGAAATGACAAAAAAAGGAAAACAACTCTACACATATTCTATATTTAAATTTTCAGCAAATAAATTAACTAAAGTAAAATTTCGCTACAAGTTTTTTGAGTTTTTTTCAGTCTACTAATATTCAGCAAAAAGTTTAGTGATTTTAGCAAGGATTTTTTTCATTTGCAGTCGACTAAGTGTTAACAAAACTTTTGCTGAAGATTACAATTTTTTGGTAAAAATCAGCTCGCTGATTTTCAGCAAACCTTTTGCTGAAATTACCAACTTTTTTGCAAACACGCTCCTGACTAAAAATTTGCTGACACAGCAACATTTTTTGCTGACTTTACTGACTTTTTTTTTGAGTGTAGTTTTGTAATCAATATAAATTTTTTTGTGGTGAAATGTAGGCACAGGACCTGTATTCATATTTAGGCTTAAAGTTTGATGCATAAAACTTGATATTAAAACCACTGTTCGCGTTTTATATGGATTTTTACGGTTTTTTAAGGTTTTAGCCAATTGAATCGCTGAAAGTAAATCGGCCTTAATAAATGCGAAGGTTTTAGGGTTGCCAGGCGGGCTTGATTTGGCTTGATTGTCAAGCTTTTTCAATGCCAGAGACTATTAAATATAGAGATAGGAAATCAAAACTAACACTACTCACCGATAGAAGGCGCTGAAATTTAGTATTACCTGAGCAACTATTTAGTGTCCATTTAGTATCAGCTGAGCCTATATTTCAAAACCTAAAAACTGCTGAAAACTGCTCAAAATAAGGAAAAAACAACGCGGAATATATTTAAATAATAAAATTTGAGATATTTGTTTGTTTTTTTGCTTTGTTGTTTGTTATTATTTAAATTTAAATAAAAAAAGAAAATTGTCAATTTTTTGAACAAAGTGCCATCTAGTGATAAAAATATTTTTATAACTTATTTTTTTGATGATGCCATACCCCTGTTTAATGCGTGTCAAAAATAAAGAAAAAATATCATTTGTCAAGCTAAAACGGAATTTTAGAAATTTTCCCATCAAATTGATAAGAAAAATAAAAAACAATTAACCATTAGGAAAAAGAACGAATTGTTTTTAAATGTACCATGACTAATTTTTACGGATAAATGACTGTTTCCATGGTAGTAAAGCATAAAAAGTCTTTCTTTGAAATGTGGTACAAAGAATGTAGAAAATCTGTATAAATTAATATCATTTAAATTTTGAAGTCAATTTTGTAATTTTTTTGCTAATTTAACTGAATTTTAAATTGTCAAGAAAAATCAAGCTTTTTCCTCTGAATGTCGAGCTTTTTGCCAATTTCGATCTGGCAAGCCTAGATGGTTTAGTAAGGAAGCAATTAAAAGGAAAATAAAGGGTTCTTCAATAAGAGCGCTACAAAAGTTTTTTTAAATAAAACAAATACGGTTTTGGATATCAATGAAATTCTTTATTCCTGTGAAAGTACGTTATGTATGGAAATCGATCTCTTTTGCATGGCCACCACGGGCACGCTTGCAGAAGTCCAGACGCTGAAACCAATTTTCGACGGTTTTCAAGCATAAATCGGCCGATATTCGTACGAAGTTCATCAATCGTCGCTGGTTTGTTGGCATAGACCATAGATTTGACGTAGCCCTACAGGAAATAGTCCAACGGCGTCAAATCGCACGATCGAGGCGGCCAATCGTTTGGACCATTTCGTGAGATAACACGTTCTCCAAACTTGGTTTGCAATAAATTGATTGTGACATTCGCTGTGTGGCTTGTGGCGCCGTCCTGTTGGAACCACATGTCCTCCAAGTCCATATCATCCAATTGGGACCAAAAATATTCGGTTATCATTGAACGGTAGCGATTCCCATTCACAGTAACGTGCCGGTCTTGATCATCACGGTAGAAGAACGGCCCAATGACGCCGCCGGCCCATAAACCGCACCAAACCGTAATTTTTTCGGGATGCAATGATGACTCATGGAGTACGTGTGGATTGCTGTCTGACCAATAACGCATATTTTGTTTATTGACGAAGCCATTCATTATGACGACCATAAATTGGACGTAGCGCTCTTAACGTTGAGGCCACTGACTCCGAATTTCGGTAGTAAATTTTAATAATTTCGACTCGTTGTTCGCTCGTATATCTTTCCATCATGAAATGGCAAACCTTACTGAAGAGAAATATCAAAAGAGCGGCAAGAAATATGGCGTCGTTTGCAGTCCCTGTCTTTCTACTTTTGTAGCGTCCCTGTTGAAGAACCCTTTATTTCTACAAAAAAAATATATTCATCTATAGCGGCCTATACGTTAAAATCGCAACTTTTCAAAAATTGTATATGGCAGCATAGCTTTCCAAGTTGTCCCCAAAGTGCAACTTTTAGTATAAATATGGGGTCACCTCAAACAACTGTTCTTGCAAAATTCCAAGCAAAAGAGTTTCCATTTGCAAAAGTTATCGCAATAAATACATTTTTTACTAATGTTAGCATCGTACTAAAGACACTTTAGTATATTAAAATGTCTTTAGTACGATACTAACCTTAGTAAAAAATTTTCTACTAACCATATTTTTCATCAATTTAGAAATCCAAGCAAACAGTTTTTAGCCTACAATATCCATTTTTTTCTATTTTAATTGAGTTTGTAATTTTTTTTTTGTTAGATTTTTTTTTTTTTGGTTTTTTTTAAAT
Organism: Leucophora obtusa; assembly: GCA_949987735.1. Lineage (NCBI taxonomy): Eukaryota > Metazoa > Arthropoda > Insecta > Diptera > Anthomyiidae > Leucophora > Leucophora obtusa. The sequence goes on from OX465295.1 coordinate 47,065,870, forward strand.
ATAGTTTTTTAATTCTTTCGTTTTTTCAAATTTTTTTTTTTGTTGTTTTTAAATTTTTTTGCATTTTTATTTGTTATATAATTTATTAGTTTTATATAAAAGAAACACTTTCATTTAAAAGTGCGAAGTAGAATGGTTTTCAGATAAGTTTAAATGTAAAACATTACAGTGTACTAAAATACGAAATTATCTGAATTCCTCCATACTACCTATTCATAGTCGTCATATTGAATGCGCCATTTTGAATTTAAAATTATTGATTTTAAAATGACGATCAGTGAAAAAATGGAGGTTTTAAACTAATAAAACGCCCAAAAAGTTTACATGCACTTATGAAGATAATTATTTGTCATCAAATATATGAAGCAATTCCTATCCACCATACTGGATGCGCCATTTCGAGTTCGAAGCTCTTAATTATGGAGTGATGATCAGCCAAAATATAATGGGGTTCACTCTTTTTATAAAGATAACATAAAAGTCCATACGTCAACTAATGTTGGTATTTGTTTTAAATCGAAATTATAAAAAGTTTAAAAACACATATGTATTAAAAATTTAAAATTCATGGACTGCATTTTGAATTCGCCATTTTAAAATTAGATTCTGATTTTAAATTTGAGATTCAAAACCTCCAAAAACTAATTAGAGAATACATTTTATATTCATACTATAGTGCTGAGATGAAAATTGTTGCATTGAAATCTAACGTAGAAGTGAGATCTGTAGGCCGTTTTTCATATATGTTAAAGGGCAAAATCTCGAAAGTTTATGAAGACATTTTGGGGGTAAAATTAATAATTTCGTCACTTTTTTCGTAAATATTTAACAGGTTTCTATACTTTTTTTTTTGACAATTTAGTTTTATAATTTTTTTAGAACAAATTATTGTTTATTTACGATTTTTTTATTGTAACATTAGAAATTAAAAAAAAAAAAATGTCACAAAATTATAAAACTTTGAACTCTCGCCAACTCACAATGAGTAACCATAATGATACAATACAATATTTCACTCAGAAAATATACAAGAATTCTAGTTTTTTCTAGAATTGTAATTTTGGCCAAAAAACGGCGATCCTGGCGCATAGTGCACTATAGTAAACTGCTCTCGAGTGGTGTTCCAAAAATAATGTACTTTTTGTACCCAAGGAGGCAAATCCACCAAACTGCACACAACTCAGATCTGTGGAGAGATATTGGGCTCTAGTAAAACGAAATACATATGAAGGTATCCAAGGACATAACAGATTTTAAACGTAAGTGGACAGTCTGTTCCAAAAAAGTGACAGAAGCAACAATAAAATATTAAATGCGAGGTATTAAATTCGTAAATGGCTAACGATATTCAAAAAACATTTATGTGTAATAAATTTATTTAAAATTGTAATAAATTAGAACTTATTTTTTAAATTCTAATTTAAATAAATTTTTACTTAACTTTATAATGTGTGTCTTTTTTTACATCTCACTCCTTATAAAAGCTTTCACAAACCTCAAAATTAATATTAAAATTATACCTTTAAGTAATATTAAAATCCCTATAATTTTCTCCATTTCTGTATAAAACCACATCAAATGCAAATTAGCTGTATAAATGTCACACTTGAAATTGAATTCATTGCAGTCTTTTTTAAAATCTCTTATCTACAAAATGCCGGTGAAAATTGTGCAACTGTTTGAGAAGCAACAAGATTTTAAAGATTTTTGTCATTTACCAACGTCTTTGCTCGCCAGCCTTGGCATTGACTATGTGGATAAACCGAGAGCCATTTGGATGAAAGTGTTAATGAGTTGTTATTTTTTGGCAGCTACAATGTCAAATCTTTATGTTTCAACTTTCATAACCAAAGAAACTTACACTATGATTATGTCTGATAATTATGAATTATCATTGGTCTTACGTTTGATATCTGGTCTGAACTATGCTCTCTTTGCTACGGTGAAATGTATATCTTTTATTTGGCGTATGAAGGAATTCAATGCAATCTATCTATTACTTCAAGAAATATATCCAAAGACTCCTAAGGATAAAGCTGGCTATAAGGTCCAACAACATTTTTGGCCAAAATGGATTCTTTCGATAGTATATTTTTATTTGGGGGCAACTGCTTTTATAGTGATTTCTCCCTTAATGGAGGGTGTTATTTTTTATATAATGGATATATTTAAAGATGGTTTCGCAAAGTCAAAATTTGGATACTACAAGTTATATGAAATTGTCTATAGTTTTGATCATCATAATCCCTTGGCCTATATTATAACATATTCCATTGAATTAATGCATGCCCACTTTGTTATTCTATGTAATATTAGTGCAGACATTTGGCTTTTATGTTTATCACTGCAATTGTGTATGCATTTTGATTATCTGACGCGATTATTGGAAAAATACAAACCCGACGAGGTGGAATTTAAAAAAGATCAACAGTTTATTGCAGGTTTTGTTAAAAAACATCAAATATTATTGTAGTAAGTCTGGATAGCCCTTTTTTTTAGCAAGCATGGATGTCATGCGAATATTTTGACATAACTTTGTAGAAGGATATGATGGATTCGCTGTAAGCATTTTTTGTAATTTTTATAGATTACAAGGAAAGACTCCCAACACGAACCCGCAGATCTTAATGAGCTTCCGATATGTTGTAGAGAAGAAAATTTTAAAGGACAAGTAATTATTTTAGCTGCCCAATCTTATATTTAAGTGCTAAAAAATTAAGTCAGAAATGTCCCAATTTTTCGTTTTTCCAGTTTATTTCATATTTGTTCCAAAGTAACTATAAGAAATTTTGGTGTTAAACGAAAGGTATTTGAGAGGCCTATTTACCGGTGTATAAGAGTTTAACACAACTGTGTCGATTGTCGACCGACAACAGAAATATTCGTCGCGAATAATTTAAATTCAGCGACAATCGACCGTCGACATTTGTTGATAGTGATAATTTGTTGATTAGAAAATAATTAAAGCAAAACAAGAATATGGTTGTATTTTTTTCGCCACAATTCTTCACCAATTCAATTGGTTTTGCATTAATTCTTGTTGTTTTACATTTTTTTGTATTTAGTTTTGCTTTTTTGCGGTAAATTATGTATTTTTATTTTCAATTATATTTCTTCTGTCAAAAAAAACATTTTTTTATAAACAAAGTACGAATTTTTGCAACTCCAATACGAATTTCTGCAACTCTGTTCCCTTAATTAGTTAAAAATATGGCAACTATTTGACAAATATTTTGAGTGTGCATTAGTGTGTCGTCATGAAAATAGAATAGATTCTATTACGACGACACAAAACCGGACGACATGGCGACATTTTGCTTCCCATGCTAAATATATGAAAAGGCACATGTCGTCGACCCAGTTCTGATTAATCTCTAAATGGGTTAAGGGAAAAATTCATATATATTAATCCTTGTAGTATTCAAGTAAGGGGGTGTTTCGGACTTTTCCGATATTCGGCCTACTTCGGGTTTGAGACGAATTTACCCTAAGGTCTATATTTATATATTTGGGTACCTCTGACTACTTAACATAGGCAATACAGGTATCCAACTTTTTCTTTTTGAGAGTTCATTGGATTTATCACGAATTTTTTGCGCACTGCACCAATTCCAAAACTAAAATATCTGACCAAACAGAGGGTTTTGAACTTCTTAAACATGTTTTTACATAGGCTGTGGGAAAGCAGGAAGTCAGTTGTAATGCGAGCACCTTTCCCGTGACCGGTGACCTGTCTCGTGACCGACGAAAACAGGACCGATCTGAAAGGACCATCTCGGAGATTTAGGGGGTTAAAAGTGGGGTTACAAATAACCTCTTTTCCGGTTTTTTTTTGTAATTTCTTTATAGAAACTATATAAAAATGTTATGTTTTCGGATGGGAATTTTCAAGCGCCTGTCACCCTATAATTGTTTTGCCACTTTTTTCTTTTTGTTAAGGTGTGGTTGTAAAAAATGTAGAAAGAAGTCGGTGTCATTACTGCTAGTCTAAATAATAATAAGTCAGTATCGTTTCTACATTGGGAAGTTTTTAAATGAAAGTTATTCATAATTTTAATAACGTTCTAAGTAGAATTGTAAAAAAAACTGTATTTCCAGTTTATCAGATGGTTTGAATACCGTTTTTGGGCTATTACTTGTATTGCTGTTAATGTCCACTGCTGCCACATTATGTTGTGCTGGTGTTTACACTATAACTCAAGGTATAGGTCGTGAATTTCTGGAATATGTCGCATTTTTACCCACAGCTATAGGTCAATATTATTTGATTTGCTATTATGGACAAAAATTGGCTATAAAGGCAAGTATCTTAACGTCTTTCTTCCTTTATTATAATTTCTTTTCTTTAGATTTTGTTAATAATTTACTTTTAGAGCCAAAATATAGCCGATGCTGCCTACAATCATTCTTGGTATAATGGTTCGCAGCCATATAAAAAATCGATTCTTATTATTATAATGCGTTCCCAAAAGGAAGTTGAATTAAATGCTTGCGGTTATCAACCGATTTGTTTGGAAGCCTTCAAAATGGTACAAAATTTAATTGATAAATTATGATACATTTCAATATACAATTTTATGTTTTATTAGGTTATGGGCGCCACCTATCGTGTATTTACTTTGTTAAAAGAAACTATGCTGTAAAAAGATTTCGAACATAAAAGTAATTTAATGTATTTTAAAATATTTTTAATTTATGTAAAATATTCATTTTGTTAAATCCACAACAAATAAAGCACCTCGTTTCACAGATAAAAAAAAATCACCAAGATTTAGGTGACCAAAATAATTGTTAAAATTCAATTTCCAATTAATTGAAATTTCCAAGTTTTTTCTCAATATATTTACTGAAACTTAACAAACATGTTTTGTTGAAACTCAACAATTTCTTTGCTGATTCGGTCATTATCGTCAATTTTAGTAAGTAACCTAGTTTGTTAAAATCGTTCTTATTTATTTTGAGCTGTGCCTGAACTTCGTATCGTGGACTGCATATGCTTAAAAATTTATTTAATATATAAGTTCGGTTAGTTCCACAACCGGTTCTGCCATGACCATTGAAATGTTAAATTTAACTAATTTAGAACTACTACTTTTTTTGAATTTTTACAGAGTCCCAATGGAAAATTCTAACGAACTACCAAAGAACACGCCTTCTTATAAAAAAGGTGGGGTTAATAAACTTACAATTCGCTTTGGGACATGCTTAGGGTATTCAATTAATCGACATTTTAATTTAATCGATTAATCGTTCAAATAATTATTCGGGATTTTTTCTTAACCGATTAATCGAATAAAATTTTAAAATAAATCGATTAATCGAAAAAATGTTATGTAAAATAATATACACACATTTGTTGTATTTTTAATAATTTTATTTAAAAAAAAAGAACAAAAAGAGTTTCGGAAACTCTTCTAAAATTCATAAAAATAAGAAATGCTATAATTGAGATCATATTTTATAAAAATTTTCATTACTTCTGTCCTCTCTGTAATATATTAAAATTTTATCCAAATCGGGGAGAACCACACCGCAGGCCTTTCTTTGAATTTAGCATTTTATAAAAATTAGCCAGACGTTCATATATTATACATAGTGCTCTATAATATCTTCAATGAGAAGAAGAATAGAACAACACGTAGATTAATTTGTATCTATTTCGTATGCATTCAACTCATAAAACACATAAATGTAGAGAGACATTTATTTTAATAAAAAAAATATATATTTTTAAAACATTTTATTAATTATTACCAATTTCGATTAATCGATTAATCGTATTAAATTATTCGTTATTCGAAATAGGGCCAATTTAAATTATTCGAACAATTTTTGAGCAAAATTGTTCGATTAATCGAATAACGATTAATCGACTGAATACCCTACTAGGGATGCCAAACGAAAAATCCCGAATCCCGAAATCCCGGGATTTTCGGGATTGGCAAAATCCCGAATCTCGGGATTATTTCTCAAAAATCCCGGGATTTTCTTATTTTTTAATATTAATATAAACGCAAATAAACAAAGTGAGCAATTTTAGATTACCTACGTCTTTTCTTGAATTTTCTCATATTGATAAGAAATTGATACCAAGATATTGGTAAAATTATAAATTAAGTAGATTATTCAAGTAAACTATGCAAAGACTTTGCAGAAAAATTTGAAATTTTGGTAAACAATATTAAGTTTTTGAGTACTACATGCGAAAAATCAAGTTTGTTATTTTACCAATTTATTCTTCCAAGCGAAATTCGATTTCTGAAACTGGCACTGTAAGTTTTGGCTGGGACTGTAAGTTTGAATTCTTCCATGAAAACATATGATAACGATAACCAAATAACTTTATTGCTGTAATTACACGATTTAGTGGCCAAGGTTATCGCAACGAATCTGTTTTAAAATCTGCTTACAAAATACTGGGCGCAAGTGTACTTAATAACAGTCCTTCATATATTATCCCAGCCAAAAAAATACAAACGGGAAAGCGATGGCAAGGTATTTTAACAGGTGGTACAAGTACTGACAAAAATTCCTTTCCCATTTCGAATATGATAACGCCAATAGACAAAAGGACCGGCAGTTCAAAAAGCGCCGGAAAAGTACTGGAGAAACAAAATTTTTAAATTTGCCAAAACGCTGCCAAAACCAATAAATAGGTGGTTTGGAATTATATTTTCCAAAATAAAATTTAAAAAAAGTTCATATGTATCTTTTTTTTGCCCTGCCGTGATGTTTTGTAAAACAAATACTGGCAAAACGATTTTTGCAAACGCTGGCAAAGCGTCCCAAATGAGTGTTCTGCCAGTTATTTATTTTTAACATCGCGGTTACCCAGTGGTATGCAAGTACTTGATTTTTTGTACCACTGTCAATTTCTGACTGAGATGTTTCAATATTCATAAAATGTACCACATTATTAATTAACAACTATTAAATAACACTATGGAACATTTTTGGGATTATTGTCTGGGGGGGTGAGAAATTCCAAGTCAGGGTGATGGTACTAGGTCAGTATAGTAAAACCCTCAAAGGGTTTAGCGTTCGAATGTGTCATTTTTTTTTTATGACCTTTTAAATTTTTTCCTTATCTTGATGTTTTTTCGCTTAGTTGTAACATTTTGGCAAAAACGTAGTTTAACATAACTCGAGAACCACTTGTCCGATTTTGATGAAACAAATTTAGAAAAATTTAGAATTACAATTTCTCTAATCTGTTTCTATACCGTTTTCCTATATGTGCAACACTTTCGAAGTTAAAAATGAATGTATGAAGGGAAAAAAGTATTTTTTGCCTAAAAATTTAAATATTTTTTTTTAAAAATTCATAAAAAATCCAAAATGGAAAAAAGTGCCAAAACTAATTACTTTCGCGTAAAGTCTAGGGTTTGGGATTTCCCGGACTTTTTTATTTCCCGGGAAACGGGAATAAAAAAATTTGAATCCCGGGAAATATTTTTGAACAAAATTGTTAAGGAAAACCACCTATATAAGTAATTTTTGTTAAAAAAAACACTATTTCAGTACAAATTCAGTCTGTGTAGTGAGAATTCAAAGTAAAAATATCAGAATGTTGAACATTAGATTGCACAAAAATTACTCCAAGCACTTCCAAATGAACTGCATGTTCCCAGCAGAAAGCACCCACTACTGATCTGTCGGAAACAAACCGTTTCATCACATTTGGCCCAATGATATGGTGGCCACAATGTTATTTTTCAAAGACAAATAAAACTCTTCTAGTCTTATTTCTACAATTCTTCTTATTTTATCAGCATTACATCTTCCTGATATATAAACCAACCCCAGTTTATAAAATGAATTATTTCCGTTTATATCTCTTTTGTGATATTCTTGTCCATTCATCTAAGAATATAGCAACTCTCCTATTATTAGAAATATGGCTCGATATTTCTTTTATCATGATATCTTTCTTCAAGAGAAGTTGCATGACTATCAATTTTTTTTTTTTTTTTTTGTGAACCAAACTTAGATTTCGGATAAGGCCACTGATGTTACCTCTGTTAACCATTAGTCTTTTAGGGCAAATACTGCGCTGCATTGTCTTTTTTTGTAAAGTATTTCCATACTCCTGACATTTTATACTTTAATACATTAGTATTAAAATAAAGTAAACTTACTTGAAAATATCACATTTATTAATGAAAACGTTACTTATAAAATTATTCGCCCTTAATATAAAGGAGTATTTTAAATTTAAATTAATTTATTTTTAATCATACGGTTTTCTTCATTTTGTGTATGAAACCCCTACAAAAATATTTATATTTTTAAAAATTTTGATTGGTTGAAAATAAATTAACCAATCAGAATGCTCCAAAAATAAACCAAGTCAAGGTATACCGCCACCCAATATTTTAACTAAAGTCGACTTTAACTAAAATATACATTTGAAAAATTTAGATAGTAAGGGCGATTATTTGTAAGAAACAAAACTTTTTGTTCATATTTCTTTTAAACACTTTACCAAGTTTTTAGGTTTTGCTACTTACATTTTGAATAAGTTTTGCGAAAAATATTTATTTGTTGAAATGCTCCTAATTACTTGGTAACGATTTTTTTGTGTGTCACAGAAATTGATTCCCTTTTAAAAGATTTTAACAATAACTATTTTGTTTTGGTATTTAAAATGTTTTTATCGCTAAAATAAAAAAATCCTATTCTAAACAAAAACAATTTAAAAAATTTTATATTTTTCATAGATCATGAAAACCGATGCACACGTTTCTCATTTATTCACAATTAGGTAAATGTATGAATTTCAAAAATTTGCTCCAGATATGCACAACATTATTTGGAGAAAACATTGACACTCACAAGCAGTGTTGCCATTTCAGTGCTTTTCGGGTATTTTTTGGTGCTTTTTTCCTCCCCATACCCGGTGATCTTTTACAAATACCCGTTTAAAAAAAGCGGGTATTTACAGTGCTTTTTACGATTTCTGGCAGTGCTTTTAGTGCTTTTTGTACAGTTCATATGTTTGGTATTTGTTCTCGCTTTTTTCAATTTTTCTTCAATTTTCCGTCAAAGTTGAAAAAATAATACGAACTAAACAATTGTAGTACAATTTTAAATAGCAACTTCGATATATTTAAACTTCTAAATTTTTAAATATTAGTTTGGTGCTTTTTTACCCCTTTTTTGCTTATTTTTTGAAATTTTTTTACACGATTTTACAAAGCTACAATGTGTTTTTAAATTCTTGATTTAAATTTTGCAAAAAATTAATATCGTGCTTTTTTACCCCATTTTTGGTAAATTTTTACCCTTTTTACCCGTTTTCACAATGCTCACGGTGCTTTCCTGCCTTCAAGAGTTGGCAGCACTGCTCACAAGCCGAACTCTCTCATATTTTTCTACTGTACTAAAAGAGAAATATTGATGTGGCAACACTGGTTCTGTAATGTTCACATAAAACATGCATTGTCATTATACTTCTTCTCTTTCTCACACTGGTTCTGTGATTTTTGTCATTCAACAAGTGCCGACGAACGCGAACAGTAAAAGTGATTTTTCTCCAGTTTTTTAAAAGTGAACAAAAGAGAACAGAATATGGAACTGTGCAAGCCAGATATAAATAGCTTTTGCTACTGCTGTGGTCAATATGTCTCAACACATAAAAAAAGGGGAAATTTCAGTACTGATTTTGTTCAAACATACGAGATGTACTTCAACCAAAATGTTATAGTGAACGAAAATTGGGTACCAAATATAGTGTGTAAAAGCTGCTACAACCGTCTAATGGATTGGAAAAATAGAAGACGTGAAAGTATGCCATTCGGTATCCCAATGACTTGGACTAATCTGGCGAAAGTCACAATCCATTGAATTGCTATGCATGTGCGAATAAAGGAGCCGCAAAAAGGATAAGAAAATCGAATAATTACGTTGGTGTTGCAAGTGCCGCAACACCATTGCCTCATTCGAACCACATTCCTGTGCCAAAAGCTTCTAGCCCAGATATTTTCTCTTCTACGACTGCTCCGACATATCATGCACGTGATGATTCCCCATATGAGCCATCAGTATCCAATGAGCCAATTTTAATAAATCAAAATAAGCTTGATTCAATTGTTGCCAAGTTGGAATTAACACAGCATAAATCGGAAGAGCTGGCTTCCATTTTGACATCAAACAATTTGTTGGCACCCGGTGTGAAAGTCACAGCTTATCGAAGTCGTCAGCCAACACTCCAAAGTTTATTCCTTGTGAATGATGAAAAAACTTCTGCATATTGCCCGGATGTAGGAAAATTGATGGACGCAATGGAAATAAAATATGAAGCAGATGACTGGAGATTATTTATTGACAGTTCAAAACTCAGCTTGAAGGCGGTTTACTGCATAAGACCAATAAAAAACCTTCAGTTCCAATCGCCTACAGTACAGAAACGAAAGAAACATATGATGCACTGGAAAATATTTTAAAAATGGTTAACTACGCCAAACATATGTGGCGCATATGCTGCGATTTAAAAGTTGTAGCAATGCTTTGCGGTCTTCAAAGCGGCTATATAAAATATATGTGCTTTTTGTGCGATTGGGACACACGATTTTCCGGTGACCAATATGCATCTAGTGCCGAAGGAGAAGATATTGCTGCCTCCACTGCATATTAAATTTGGAATTGTTAAGAATTTTATCAAAACTGTCGCCAAAAGAGATGAAGTTTTTTCTTGTGTTTGAAACTAATTTACCCGAGACTCAGCGAAAGTAAAATTAAAGAAGATAAGTTATAATATCACATTCATTTCCCATGATTTTCCATCTTAACAAATTAATTTTTTCCAATCAGGCGTACTAAATGGTCCAGATATACGAAAGCTGATTAAAAGTGACGCATTCAACAATATTTTGATTGACGCAGAATTGAATGCATGGCAGGCAATCAAAGAAGTAATAGAAGGCTTGTTGGGAAAGCATCGTTCTAACAACTACGATGTTTCTGTCGCAAGGATGTTAAGAGCATACTCGGAAATTGGTGTCCACATGTCCTTGAAAATCCATTATTTACATCATCATCTGGACTACTTCAGCAAACAATTGGCTACCGAATCTGATGAACAAGGTGAACGCTATCATCAAGTTGCTATGCCATTTGAAATGAGGTAATACTGATTTTTTATTTTTTCAAACTCATTTTAATAAAACAAAAACTTACAGATATAGAGGCAAAAAGTCGCCGAGTGCAATAATTGCGGAAATTTGCTGGTGGAGTAAGTTAGTGTGGCAAGACAAGGATGATCTTGATGATAAAGAATTTTCAGGAGATGCAGAAGGGCCAACAGTGGAGTCACACATTGACATTATGTGTGGTTCAGAAACTGATGATAGCGATGAATGCGATGCCACTAGTCCCGAACAACCACCATCGAAAAAGTCTAGGCAATATTTATTAAAATAAATAAAAATAAATAAATAAAATAAAAATAAAAAATTATAAAAATGTTTACTTAATTTTTTTAGTAGTTTATGGCCAGAAGTCTGGAATTATTGGGGAAAATTTATGGAAAAAGGCGATAAATGACACTTTTTTGAATAAAAACAAATATCAATATTCTTGTCAAAATGGGATACCTTCACTTAATTGTAAATAAAAGCAGAACGCGTTAAATTTTGTTTATAGGTTATGTGACTTTACATGAAATTAATAACACTTGATCCTTTTTTCCGTTTTGGATTTTTTATGAATTTAAAAAAAAAAAATTTTAATTTTTAGGCAAAAAAATATTTTTTTTTCTCCACAAATTTATTTTTACCGGCAAAACTGTTGATCATAAAGAAAAACGTTATATGAACGGATTAAAGAAATTGTAATTCTAAATTTTTCTAAATTTGTTTCATCAAAATCGGACAAGTGGTTCTCGAGTTATGTTAAACTACGTTTTTGCCTTAATGTTACAACTAAGCGAAAAAACATCAAGATAAGGAAAAAATGTAAAAGGTCATAAAAAAAAAATGACACATACGAACGCCAAACCCTTTGAGGGTTTTACTATACTGACCTAGTACCATCACCCTGACTTGGAATTTCTCACCCCCCAGATTGGCTGTTGTACTGTGTAATTATAAAACGCTTTATTCTATAAAAAAATTAGTTACATAACATACAAATTTTTACAAATAAAGGAAAATTTAAATCCCGAAAAATCCCGAAATCCCGTAAAACCCCGGGATCCCGTAGTCCCGAAAATCCCGGGATCCTGATCTCATACAAAATCCCGATTCCCGCGATTTTCAAATATCAATCCCGATTGGCATCCCTATACCCTACACATGCTACACCCTCAAAAGAAATTTGGGAATGATTCGGCCAATTTCAACTTGAATCGACTACACACAAGTAAAAACAATTAAATTAAGGTAAATTTTTAATACAATTCAGTATTTTTTTTGGAATTTTAGTAATATTTATTATTCTTTTACTATTTATATTTAGTACCCAGCAAACAAAGATGATCATTAATGACTCAGAAATGAGCTCCAAAAACATAAACATTTTTCCACTTTTTCCTAAGAAAGTGGTCTGTCCAAAAGAGCCCCCTGTGTACTCAGAAATGACTCAGAAAAAAGAACGTATAAAATTTAAATTTTCCACATAAATTTAAATAATTTTGGAATCTTCTTTGAGTCCGAAAAATGAACCCTCATTTTGAGACAGCTTTTTAGATTGTAGAGACAACTTTTTGGATTGTTTTCTGAGGGTTCATATTTTCTACCAAAAAAAGAGTGTTTTCAAAAAAACAATAATCATTTCTATGAGCAATTAAAGAATCTTATTTATGAGCGCTCCGAAATTGCTGGCTGGGTATTCTTAAATTTAGAAAAATATTTTAAAAACAAGTCAATTTTTCTTAAATTTTATTACGCTTGAACTTGTACTAATGCAGAATAAACGTATTTTTAGTTAATAGATTACAGAGCTGTAAAAAAACTGCAATGAATTGGTATTGAAATCAAAGTGATTTCAACCAAACTGATTTCATTCTTTGGTTTCAAAATGATTTCAGATTTTAAATCTCGTCAAAACTGCAATATTTTATGATTGCAATCATAAATCGTGCGATTTCAATCAATTCCCCTGAAATCATAACTATTGTGAAAGTCCATGTCACCTGTGATGTTTTATAGAAATGGATCAATCGCAAGCTTTACAAGACCTGGCCTATTTGTGTTATTAGAGGTCCGTTAATACTCCTCGGGAGCAAAAATTTTGTCCGTTTTGCCCTATCTCGCTTAGTGTGTCGAGATACGGGCCATTTTAAAAAAAAATCGCCATTTTACAAAATGGCCTGTATCTCGAAAACTAAGCGAGATAGAGCAAAACGGACTAAATTTTTGCAAGTTTCGGAGCAGTGTACACGCAGTTATTATTCACATGAGCTAGGTTCGAGAGCGTTTCTCAGGAATCAATTCTTATGAAACAGTCACAGGGTGACCCATGTCACTCTGTGATTAATACACGTACACGTAAAGTAACCTCAGACCCATTTTCAGATTTGAAAACCTATACCAAGATAAGAGATTCGTTTTAACATACAATTACTGCAACCTAACCCACCAAAAACATGGTAATGACTGACAGGTCATTACCGTATATATTACCAAGTAATAAAGTATTTTGCCTTTTGCATTACATACAGTATAATAACTTACTGATAATAAATTAAAGAAGTACTTACATATTCTGTTCAAAAAATCGCTTAATATATTTATTAACTGGTTTTCAAAATATTTTCCAAAGAGCTCCTAAAAAAACGCAGTTATTCTTAATATTTCGGATTTATTTTTAGAATTTTTTTAAAGAGTTCAGCATATTTTCTTTACTAAGATTTAACCACAAATTATTTCAGAACGTAAGAGTAACCCCTTAATTCCTTACTTCTTGTTAACCACTTATTCTTTCTCTACGTGAAAACATCCTATACCGGTAACTATGTGAAAATTTATAACATAAAAAAGCAACTCTACCACATTTAAAACAGGGTGAGTCGCATAATATCAGACTTATCTAGAGGTATGTTAAAAAAAATTACCGTGGTAAACACGGTAGAGTTGCATTTTACGATGTGACAAGCTTCTCACACAGTTATATTTAGAAAACCGGTACTTTTAACTCATTATTCGCACTTTGTTTGTAAGCGAGAAGGTAATGACCATCCATGAATTTTGGGACATCGCAAACAAAAGTAATTAAGTGAGTAAATAACCTGCTAACTAGTGAAACCCTTTGTGTGCTACTTACTCGCTTAATTACTTGGTAAAGTCTGCTTTCGCTGGGTAACGATTCGATTAACAACAAATACAATTATCACAAAGAATTTGTTTTCTCTATATATAGAAGACGTAAACCAATTAAGAGACCAAATTCCACAATTACGATATTCTCAAGAAAAATTAAAACCATAAATTAAGTAAAACTCAGTCAAGTAAAAAACAACAGTACACATTAGGGATATAACATTTTGAATTTGTCACAAATAACAAAACTTATATGGTACAGCAGTCTAGGACCTGGAAAAATTTAAAGAACTGTGATATTACTTTTTCACAGTCGGTAAAAAAAGTTTCCGGGCCAAATGAGTTGAAGTTTGGAAGACAGAATTTTCTCAATTTGATTCCCCACGAAATATATCATTTTAAATTACTATCCATATGCAGAGCTTTGAAGAATTAATTCCTTAATTCAATTTTTCAATTCTGAATTAAAAATTCGATGAATTAATTCACAAAGCACCATATATTGAATGGAATTAATTCATATTTGTTTTCGTTCTATTTATTTTGTTACGAATTAATATAATTGCTATAGTTCTTTTTATTAAATCAAATGAATTAATTCACTGGTGAACGCTTTCAATTTTATAAATCGAACGGAAAAAAAGTGAATTAATTCCTTACTGAATTAATTCACCACTGAATTCGTTCAATTTCATTTTCGTTCAGTGAATTTAAAAAAAATAAAATTACGTTTAGTGAATTAAAAGAAATAAAATTACGTTCAGTGAATTAAACAAAAAAAATTACGTTCAGTGAATTAAAGCCTGTTTTCTGCCGTTCAGTAGAAGAAATCATTTATTTACAAATAAAATTTGCAACTAAGCAATTTTACAGCGTTCGCTAGCAAAATAAGCAAATTACATATATAGATTAAGTGTTAGAGAAATCCGATGCACTTTATCAACCTTCATGATTAAAAAATAAAGCCTTTTACTATTAAAAATAAAAACTTTATAGATATAGATGAATTTGGAAAAAATATAACTATTAATTTTGAAAACTTATGCTTCCCAGTAAAATGTAGATGCTTGACTATGACGTATTTCATTTATACGTTTTTACAATACAATGTTTTCTTCTACTGAACGGCAGACAACAGGCTTTGAATTCAGCGAACATAATTTTTGTTTTTCGATTAAATTAACGTAATTTTTTTTTTTTTTTCAATTCATTGAACGTATTTTTTTTTCTTTTTTAATTCACTGAACGTAATTTAATTTTTTTTTAATTCACTGAACGTAATTTTATTTTTTTTTTTAATTCACTGAACGTAATTTTATTTTTTTAATTCACTGAACGAAAATGAAATTGAACGAATTCAGTGGTGAATTAATTCAGTAAGGTGAAATAATTCAGTAAGGAATTAATTCACTTTTTTTCACTTTAAAATTGAACGCGTTCATCAGTGAATTAATTCATTTGATTTAATAAAGAGAACTATTGCAATGGAATTAATTCTTTGAATTTATTGTTTGATGAACGCGTTCAGTTGAACGAATTCATTGAATTACTTAAGAAAAGGAATTCATTCAATTCTAGAGAAAATTGAATTCGATTGGTAGTGAATTCATTCAAAAAAGAATTAATTCTTCAAAGCTCTGTCCATATGTGGCATACTAATTTAAAAAAATACAATGAAATCTAATAGCTTTCAAATTTTAGCGTTTTTTTTTTATTTTTTGTTGAATATTCAGATTTCTCTCAATTTCGCCCAATTTCTGGGAATTGGTCATTTTAGTCTTAAAATTTTTGAAAAGTTTTGATGTCTGCATATACTAAACTTTTATTTGGGTATAATCATGCCTGCATTTGTTCAAGAATAGGTGTGTTTCTTTACTTTTTGGGTAAAGTTCGGTAAAATGAGAGTAAGCACAAAATCCTCTCACAAAATGACAAAATTACCCAATAATACAAGAACGCAAAAAACCACTTTTCTAGCCCAAAAACGTATTTCAAAGAATAATGCTTAACAGTGGTGGGACTTGAAAAATTTTGTTTTGTGCCAAGTGTGTGACTAAAATGTGCCAAATGGGCTAGAGTTGTAAAAGTAATGAGTATTCCGGTACTGAGTACTCAATACTGACTGTTTTTTTGAGTACTCAATACTAAAACGGTACTACTCAATACTTTTAAAGATGCAATTTTCCGTAGAAATGTGTATTTTTCGTATAAAAATACAACTCTAAAAATAGTACTCTAGAAATACAGCTCTGAAAATACAACTCTATTTGTGAAGCAAAGAAATTTGTAACCAATTTTTGGGAAAAGTTATTGGATTAATTTATTTAAAATGTTTAAAATTAATTAAAATGTAAATAACAATAGTTATTTAACACGTGTATGTGAATTGTGATAATTTTTCCTAATAAATACGAATTCATAACATTTTTATTTTTAAATTAAAAAAACCGTTAAAAGTATTGAGTAATATCGAGTACTCAATTGAAAAGTATTGAGTAGTATTGAGTACTCAAAAAATACCGAAATTTCACAACTCTAAAATGGGCCTTTATTGTGCCAAAACTCAATTTTCACTTAGAACCCGTGTTTTCAACTTTCATTTTGTAAATGCATTCTTATGGAATTAATTCTATCTTGAATTCTTATGGACTTAATTATATTTGAATGAATTAAAATTTTCTTTCAATTAAAAGGTGAATGATAAATTAAATTCATCCGGAATGCAGCCAATGAATGAATTCTTTAGGAATGGTTGCACGGAATGGTATACATATAAACATTTTCTAAAACTGAATTAATTTTATCATGAATTAAACTTAAATTAATTATTTCGAAGCTCTGATATAAATTTATAGCATTTGAATTTTTAAAATTCTATGGATTAAGCACCGTAAGTTGTTCAGTTTTCACGTGAAAAAACTGTCATAGGTAATCCATATAAAAAAAAATTATTTTGCACGACAATGAGTTTCACGTGAAAATTGTGCAAACTTAGTTTTCAAGCAAATTTAATGTACAAGACTATTATTTTTCTGGTGAAAAAGTGACATTTTGTTTTAATTGTGATTGTGGCTTTGTCTTAAAATTAAAATATTGTTAATTTTTTTAACTTAAATTGCAATTTAAAGCATTTAAAGTCTGAGAGAAATTTTTTCACGTGAAAAACAACTTACGGTGCTTTATTCGGTAATATCTTCGATGCCATTTTTTAGTTTTGCTGTATTCGAAAAGGTATTTTAATACCAATAAATGCTTAGAAACTAAAAATTAAAAAATTGTTATTTTTTAAATTCATTTTCTATTAAATTTTGTAGATAACCAAAATGTGCCAAAATAGTATCGGTTGTGCCATTGTACCAATCAATCTTAGATTGTGCCAAAAATCCCATCACTGATGTGAAAATACGTATAATTTCAGTTTGCAAATCGGCACAAATAGACATATTTATTCGCATTTAAAAGTTGTTTTTGATTTTATTCAATTAATTTTAACAAAAAACCAAGTTTCTTTTGCTTATTTCTTTATTTAATTACAATTTTTAATTTAATTTCACAATTGTTTTTTGTTTATATTTGCATCAGCTGTTTTACCAAAGTTTACCCGAAGAAAAAGTCTGGGTAAATTTTGGTAAAAAGAGAAGCACTAATACACTCTCATTAACGCTCTCATTTATCCAATTCTCGAGTACGGGAACGCTTTTGGGTAAATTTCGGTAACTTTGGGTAAATTTCGGTAACTTTGGGTAAATTTCGGTAACTTTGGGAACGTACGGGAACACACTGAATATTTAGAGAATATGTTAAGAAATCATAAAGAATATGTTTTTTTAGAAATTGGCATGAAAGCAATTATTATTATCAGTACAGTATTGTCCACATGTTAAGGCCATGTAATTGTTTCACCTATTAAAAGTTATAACCCTAGTACACATATTCCTTAAAATATGTTTGTATACTATAGTATATAAATATGATTTGCATATCAACTACAATAAAAATAAGTAAAAACAAAACCAACAAGTTTCAATAAAATACAATTATATATGAATCAACAATAGCTACACTCAAAAGAATCTTCCAAAAAGTATCGAAAAAACGAGTAAAAAAGTTAAAGTCGGTCATGCCGACTATATAATACCCTACGCCAGTCTGGTTAAAAGCCAACTAATGTTTGGATCCGAAATTCGAATGGATTAAAATGGACTTGTGTCAAAATTTTCTATAAAATGACAAAAGAGGAGAAAATCGGAAATATAGCCCATATGGGCGATAGGTCCAAATATGGACCGATCCTATCGAGAATCAATAGGCTTTGTCCTTGGGACCCTGTGAGTCAGCCAACCAAATTTCATTGAAATATCTTCGTATTTGCGACCTGCAGCGGGTAAACGAGCCAGTTTTGGGGGACCCTTATATGGGCACTAGGTCTAAACATCCCAGTTTAGAAAATCATTACCAGATATGTGGTTATGTAACTACATACTTGGTAATGGTAATTAGTTACTTTTGTTATTACATTTCTTATTACCTTTATATGGCGATGTGGCGAAAAATAATGAGTTGTTGTTACACACCAGCATACGAAAAATCAAAAAATATATCGTTACCTATGTGCTTACCAGTACTGACAAAAATAATGAGTCTAAAAATAGATTTTCTAAAAAATAAATTACATAAAAAAAAAATATTTTTTATTGTATTTTTTTTAAATAAAATTTGCTGGTGCGGGAATCGAACCTGGGTCTACAGATTGCCTGTCAACAGCTCTACCATCTGAGCTATATCGACATGTAATATTTAATAGATAGAAACACAATTGACCTGCTGCACACAAGTAAGCTTACTCGCCAACATACAAAAAATCAAAAAATATGTGCTTACATATATCCTTACCAGTGTTTAAAAAATATTGAGTCTAAAAATAGATTTCAAAAAATTTTCAAAAAAATCTAAAAAATTATTTTCTATTTGAAATAATGATAAAAATAAGTCATTATCAGTAACTCATTATTATATGTTTTAAAATAATACAGAAGGTAAGTGGGTGTCATTACTGGTAGTCCAAAAAATAATGATATGTCATTACCGTTTCTACACTGGGATGGACCGATTTTAACCACAATTAATAGGCTTCGTCCTTGGGCCGACGTAAGTCGTTGTACCAAATTTCATCAAAATTTCTTATCTTAATATTTGCGACCTGTAGAGTGTGCACAAGGATGCATAGATAGACGGGCGGACATCGTTAAATCGAAATGAAAAGTGATTCTGAGTCGATCGGTATACTATAAGGTGGGTCTAGGTCCCATATTTTTTGGTGTTACAAACATCAGCACAAACTTATTATACCCTCTCCACGTAGTGGTGTAGGGTACAACAAGGCGACCATTGTACATAAATCCCCAACAAACAATTTCGGAAGAATAAACGACAAATTTTTACTACAAGCTTTTTGGGACAACAAAATTGGTACACTCAAAAGAGAACGTCAGTTGCTGATTTTTACCAAAAAAAAAAAAAATAGTAATATCAACAAAAATTTTGCTAACACTTATTCGATTGCAAATAAAAAACATCCTTGCTAAAATCAATACTAATTTTTGCTGAATATTAGTAGACTAAAAAAATCTCAAAAAATTTTTAGAAAAATTATACTTTAGTTAATATTTTTGCTGAAAATTTAAGTGAAAAAAATTTGTTTTTGTGATTCTTTTGAACATTATTTAGGAAATTTCGTAAAATATAAAAATGTCCAGACTTCCACATTAGTAGACAATTCTAAATAACAAAAAGGAAATAAGCCATGGTTTTTTATGAATGGGGGAAAAGTTTATATATAAAAGTTTATATTATAAAAACCTTTTTCTTAGAAAAGCGAAAGGGAACACAAAAACAAATATCAAAATGACTGAAAAAACTCTCATATAAACTCTTATTATACTCGTAAATATTTATGAGTTTAATGTCAAAATCCATACATAAAAAATATAGTTTGTATTTATGCAAGGTTTACAAGGAATTTACGAAAACCCCTACTATTTATAAATATTTTGTTTATTGTTTATACATTCACATTTTATCTTTATATTTTATTTTATTTATAACTTAAATTATTGTATATTTTATCTTATTGTGTTAAATTTGTATGTGTTCTTTTGTTTTACCCATATGTATGAAAGACAGATACAAAACTCTTTCACAGTTGTATTTTTTTATATGTCTTAGAAGAGTTGTGCTTTTAGTACCATTTTCTTTGTCCGCACTACATCCGTGACATCTACATTTTGTTTGTCTGGTTGTTGTCCGCGCTATAAATGTGTTTATCAGCACAATTTTGGTAACAAAATAAATTAGTAAAGCGTTAGCTCAAAAAAAAATTAGTTTAGTGCTAAAAGAATATAACTAAAACTTTTACTGAAAATACAATTTCAGCAAAAAAAATTTGCTCAAAACTTCTATACTTGATATACAAGGTGGGCCAAAAGTCACCATGGGCTTTCAAAATTTAATAACGTTTTCGTTTACATATTTTTTAATTTTTTTTTAGATTCTATAAAAAACAACTGGAGAATAAACAATGGAGATTTACAACTGAACAAAGAACCAGAATAATAGAATTTTATTATTTAAATCAGCGATCAATTATTTTAAACCCCATGGTGACTTTTGGCCCACCCGTTACACGATGTTTTACTAATTTTTCTGCTAACTTATTTTTTTGAGTGCACTAAAAAAAAAGTCAGTAAAGTCAGCAAATTTTTAGTCAGAGCGTGCTGGCAAAAAGTTAGTAATTTCAGCAAAAGGTGTTTGCTGAAAATCAGCGAGCTGGTTTTTACCAAAAAAAATATAATAATCTCAGCAAAAGTTTTGCTAACACTTAGTCGATTGCAAATAAAAAAAATCCTTGCTAAAATCACTAAACTTTTTGCTAAATATTAGTAGACTGAAAAAAACTTAAAAATTTTTTAGAGAAATTTTACCTCAGTTAATTTATTTGCTGAAAATTTAAATATAGAAATTGTGCAGAGTTTTTTTAATTATCATTTCCGTTGTCTGTAATACATCCAGACAAACTGCGACATCTACATCTTGTCTATCTGGTTGTCGTCCATGCTATAAATGCGGTTATTAGCACAATTTTTGTACTAAAATAAACTAGTAAAACATTAGTTCAAAATTAGTTTAGTGCTAAAAAAATATAACTAAAACTTTTGCTGAAAACGGAATTTCAGCAAAAAAAAATTGCTGAAACTAGTACACTTAATATACAAGACGTTTTACTAATTTTTCTACTAATTTATTTTTTTGAGTTAACAGTGCCGCTTTCTACCTGGGTCGGAGATTGCCAGAGTGGTGCTGCTTGTTATAGGGACCAATAATACTATCATAGATTCCATAGGTTACAAATGGAACGACAAACTTATATAAAATCTCTTCCACAATGGGGTAGGTATAAAACACACCCACATGGAGTCATATGGAGTCACACGATGTAATAATTGTTATAACTGATGTAAAAGAAAATTCTTAAATACATCATAATCAAGTTTTACAACAATTGACAATAAAGATGACGACTATATGATGTCTGGAGTGCAAATGAAATAAAAAGAAAAAAGTAATAATAATTTAAGATACAGTGCTGTCCAAAAGTATATATATATTTGTTCCTTTTACTCCTGCAAGGAGCATAGGGCCGCTTTATACGGTTTCGGTAATCATGTTTGGTTTAAGATGAATGGCTGATTGGGCCAAAGCATCCGTTCCTGGTGTTGGGGCTGCCAACATTGCCTCCAGGCCTGCAGTGGTTGCGCAGGGATTTAATCCAAGCGCCAATAGGGTTATACCGCCCATGGTCGGTTGGGATATTGGTTTTGTTGGTTGGCGCCAATTGCTCGCCACGACGTTACAAGGATCACAGGCAAACTCGGGACTTAGTGGGAGCTCGAAAGACCCTCCGAGACTCTCCCCTTGTAACCGCTGACTGTCCGCGGCTGCCATTGGCAGCTACTCCACATTTCTGCGGAATCACTATCCGCAACCTGTGACGCGTCCGGTAGCACTCAGCTGTGCTTCCCATAAGCAAATAATATATCATACATCGTCATAAAAATGACAAGGTGTGATATACCATTCGCAAGGGCGGACCTGCAAACATGACGATAAGAAAATAATTAGAAATCATAAAACGTCTGATGGAAAAATTTTATATCGGCAACCCCGCAAACATTGCAATACAAAAATATTTCGAAATCCTATAGTCCAAAGGAAAAACTTTGTTGCTGCAATAAACATATCCTTATTGCAGAAGATCCCCCCTTCAGGAGTATATGTCCACTCCATAGCGATACTCCCAAGAAATACGAAAGCGATACTTTTGTAAAATAAATCGTCGATATCGCTAGATAATCGTATATCGCTAACTATTACCTGGAAGATAAAAAGTTTATATTGGTAAATAAACTCTCCGGTACAAAACAAACGATTTTTTTTTTTTCATTAATAAATTTAACTCTGAAAAAGAACATCTGCATGTATAATAATTGATGAACACATTATCTTGTTTTCAGCATACCCGGTTTTGTTCCACACAGTTTCCCAAGGATCTTGGTCCCCTTTCTTTTCATTATTTTTGTACAAAGTTTGTATAAATTTTCTCCAAAATGAGCCAAAAAATTCAAATAACAAATTGTCATCTTCCAGAAGGTAAAAGGGTGAGTGAAAACGAATGATTTTATATGGATTCGACCAACACTCAGGGGATGCCCCCTACTAACGCAGTGCATTGTGTTGGTATTAGGAAAATAGGTTATGGGGAGGAGGAAAGAGGGAGTAGTGTTTTTGAATATTTGATTTAAATTTCTCAACATTGTAAGTAACAGGGAAGACCTCTGCGGGGAGTTTATTCCACATACGGCTGGTGCGACTGATAAACGAATTCTCTCTGTAATGCGTCGTGCGATCCGCTGGACAATCGACAACAAACGGATGGACTCTACTTGATAAGCGAGTATTACGAATACAAACCTGGGCTTTGGGGATAAGTTCACTTATCTCAGCAGAGCACTTCCCATGCACTGATAGAATTTTCGTTCATACTATTAATGAATCTATTTCATTAATTTGAATTCATTTAGTTAATGAAAAATTTTCAATGAATTAATGAAAAATTCATTAACTACATGAATTTTTTCATTATATATTTTCAACTAACCCGTAAGATATGCTATAATTTTTATAAGGGTTTTGAATATGCTAATTACTAAAATAGATATATGTTCCAGTAATGAACGCTAGGGTTGCAAACTGAAATTATTTAAATATAAAAGTCCAAATAATTACAACATTTTATTTTGGCTATTTAGATGAATCGGTACGCGGTAATGTTTACATTCTGGTGATTGCGGGTTCAAGTCGAGTTCAGGGAGATGTCAAAAACGTTATAAAAACAAAAAAGAAATATATGTACGAATAAAAATTAATAAAATAAAAATAAACAATAAATAAAAAAGTAACGCAAAAAAAATATACTTTTTTCAATTAGTTTTCATTTAATGAATACGTTTCATTGATTTAATGAACGCGTTCTTTGGGGACTTTTCAATGAAAAAAATCATTGGATTAATGAACAAATTCATTAATACTATGCACAAAATTCTATCAGTGTGGTAATATCGATAGAACAGGGTTACACAACCCACATTCCGACGATGCTCCAATGAGTCAATAGAGCTGGATACTCTACTGTCATTGATAAGCGCCGACGCCCTCCTTTGCACACGGTCCAGAAGCTCCAAAATAGACTTCGAAGCTCCTGCCCATATATGGGAGTTGTATTCCATCTTCGATCGGATATAGGTGGTATAAATAGTGAGTAAATCGGATGGAGTGAAGTACTTCTTGCACCGACCCGACGTAAAAACCCTAGACACTTGAATGCTTCTTTCGACACCTGAAAAACATGCTTATTCCATCGGACATCACACTGAATTTTCATGCCCAGAACATCAAGAGTATCCGATTCCTCAATATCGATATCACCCATATGTACAGATGGCAGTGTGACCCCGCAGCCCTATGGGTCAACATTAGGGTTTGGGGTTCGGGAATTCCCGGGCGGGAATTCCCGGGAAATCCCGGGATGAGATTGTCGGGAATTCCCGGGAAAATAATATATTTTTCCCGGGAAAACGGGAAATTTTAAAAATATTAAATTTTTTAAATTGTTTTTGTTTCGAATATGATTTTTTAATTTTAGTCATAAAAAACATTTTAAATACCAAAACAAAAATGTCATTGTTAATATCTTTTAAAAGGGAATACATTTATTTGACACAAATAAAATCTTTGCCAAGTAATTAGGAACATTTCAACTAATAAAGATTTTTCGCACAACTTATTCAAAATTTAAGTAGTTAAACCTGAAAACTTTGTAAAATGTTTAAAAGAAATATGAAAAAAGAGCTTTGTTTCTTACAAATAATCGCCCTTACTATATAAATTTTTCAAATGTATAATTTAGGTAAAGTCGACTTTAGTTAAAATATTGGGTGGCAGTATACCTTGACTTGGTTTATTTTTGGAGCATTCTGATTGGTTAATTTATTTTCAACCAATCAAAATATTTGAAAATATAAATATTTTTGTAAGGTTTTCATACAGTCGACTTTAAATTTAATACACTCCTTTATATTAAGGGTCAATAAGTAACGTTTTCATTAATAAATGTGAAAAGAAAAGACTAATGGTTAACGGTGGTATCTAAAGTTGGTTATCCGACATCTAAAATTGGTTCACAAAAAAAAAAAAATTGATGGTCATGCACTTCTCTTGAAGAAAACAACAACAAGCATTAAAGGTTTTATGGTAGGGAAAACATTTCCTGAAATGGTATCCAAATTAGTCGCAGTCAATCCGCACCATAACTAGATCTTAGTTTGTTCGAGAAAGTTTTTATAATAAAAACCTGGCATTGCAAAAAAATTAAACCGATGTAAAGAACATTATATTAAATTACTACAATCATGTAAAAGATATCATGATAAAAGAAATATCGAGCAATATTTCTAACAATAGGAGATTTACTATAATCTTAGATGAATGGACAAGAATATCACAAAAGAGATATTTGAACATATGTATAAACGGAAATAATTCATTTTATAACCTGGGGTTGGTTTATATATCAGGAAGATGTAATGCTGATGAAATAAGAAGAATTGTAGAAATAAGACTAGAAGAGTTTTATTTGTCTTTGGAAAATAACATTGTGGCCACCATATCTAATGGGCCAAGTGTGATAAAACGGTTTGTTTCCGACAGTCCAGTAGTAGGTGCTTTCTGCTGGAATCATGCAATTCATTTGGCAGTGCTGCGAGTAATTTACGTGAAATCAAATGTTCAACATTCTGATATTTTTTACTTTGAATTCTCACTACACAGACTGCATTTGTACTGAAATAGTGTGTTTTTTAACAAAAATTACTTATATAGGTTTTCATTAACAATTTTTTTCAAAAATTTTTTCATTCCCGTTTCCCGGGAAATAAAAAAGTCCGGGAAATCCCAAACCCTAGTCAACATACAACATTGGGTCTTACGTGCGTTAAAATCCACCTTGTTCGCATGACCCCACTCAAAGATTGCAGAAAGGTCACGATTTAGTGTGTCATTCATAATCTGCACTTTGCCCCCAACCTCCTCAGGGCTTGGCCTACGATTGAAGGAAAATGAATGACAATGCTAGAATAATCCCGTATATAAAAAAGAATAACATGACTGACTCATTCAACATCGCTCAGCTCAAACCGCTGGAGCTAGGAAGCTGAAATTTGGTATGAAGGCCGAAACCCGAACATTTTATATAAATCAACATTTTGCAATACTTATTAGCTCTTTAATTTTGCATAGTAACAAATAAATAAACGTGTACATTAGACCGTACCTCAAAAAAAAAAATTTCGCCGTACACCGTCCAATCTAAATTATTTTTGTAAGGGGGTTTCAAAAAAAAAAATGTTTTTTTTTGCCGAAAGTAGGGGTCGCCATTTTACCTTTTTCGTTATATCTTTGGCATTTACAGTCGGTTCTTAAAGTAAGATACATCGATGTTTTTCTCTCGAGGGGACCAATATTTTGTTGTAAAGACCATTGACCTCAAGTATCCCGTTCTTGTATTTACCCACCAGATCTCAGTTGCTACCACCCAAATGTACAACCCTAATGTCAGAAAATTAAAGCTCGCAAAAAATTGTTTAACTTTTGCTAAGGAAGTTTTTCGATAAACCCAGCAGAAATCTTTTTTTATTTTTTTTGGTTGCCAAACGTAGGGGTCACCTTTCCAAATTTTTTTCATTGGATTTTTTCTTTATAGCAACACACTGGTCTCCTCGAGGCAAAAAAATCGATATACCACACTTTAAAATCAGACTTTAAATACCGAAGCTATAACGAAAAATTTAAAAAGGTGACCCCTACGTGCGGCATTGCATTGGAATTGCCTTACAAAATTACTTTATATTTGACGCACTTTTTTTTCCTGTACGGTGGTATGGTTTAATGTACATTTTAAACTTCATTATACCTTACACCACTACGTGGAGAGGGTATTATAAGTTTGTGCTGATGTTTGTAACACCAAAAAATATTGGTCCTAGACCCACCTTATACCCATCGGCTCAGAATTTTTTTTTATTTCGATTTAACGATGTCCGTCTGTCCGTCCGTCCGTCTGTCCATGCATTCTTGTGAACACTCTACAGGTCGCAAATATTAAGATATTTTGATAAAATTTGGTACACCGACTTATGTCGGCCCAAGGACGATTCATTTGGGTTGAAATCGATCCATGTTTAGACCTAGTGCCCATATAAGGGTACCCCCCAAAATTGTCTTTTTCACACGCTAAAGGTCGCAAATACGAAGATATGTCAATGAAATTTGGTACACAGACCTATATCATGCCAAGAACGGAGCCTATTGATTTGGATTGAAATCGGTCCATGTTTAGACCTAGTGCCCATGTAAGGGTACCCCCAAAATTTTCTTTTTTACACGCTGCAAGTCGCAAATACGAAGATATTTCAATGAAATTTGGTACACAGACCTATGTTGGCCCAAGGACGAAGCCTATTGATTTTGGTTAAAATCGGTCCAACCCACAAAATTTTTTTTACACGCTGCAGGTCGCAAATGCGAAGATATTTCAATGAAATTTGGTACACAGACCTATGTCGGCCCAAGGACGACGCCTATTGTTTTTCGTTAAAATCGGTCCATGTTTAGACCTAGTGCCCATATAAGGGTCCCCCCAAAATTGGCTTGGTTACACGCTGCATGTCGCAAATACGAAGATATTTCAATGAAATTTGGTTCGTTGATTCACATGGTCCCAAGGAAAAAGCCTATTGATTCTAAATAGAATCGGTCCATATTTGGACCTATCGCCCATATGGACTTTTTCTCTTCTTTTATGATTTTATAGAAAATTTTGACACAAGTCTGTTTTAACCCATTCAAATTTCGGATCCAAACATTAGTTGGCTTTAAATCAGTCTGGTGTAGGGTATTATAATGTCGGCATGCTCGACTTTAACTTTTTTACTCGTTTTTATTTTCGAGCGGAAAATACAACTTTTTAATGTTTTTGGAGTTTAGGAATACATATTTAAAAATATGTTTTGATAAAGTTGCATGAAATCAATGGCCTTGCAACTCTCTCAATATTTTTTATTTGAAAAAATATTAGGCGGCTTGGAACAGGAACGAACTCCGACTGGTTAATCAGGGATGGAAAAGGCTCACTTAATCGGGCTCTTATACCAAAAAATGTTAAATGTTAGCTCTTACATATTTAAAAATGTAAGTAACTGAAAAATAGCTTTCTCTTTGGCTCGTTAAAAAACATAAAAATTAAATATTTAGATATTAGTAAATATTAGCACAAATTGCGAAAAAAAAAACATTTGCAAAAAGCGAAATTTTTGCAACAATATATTCGCTTGCAGAATATTGATTGCTGATTACCTCTTTTAATTCATTTTCATAAAGCCTTTTTCGAATTACGCTGTTATTCTGCAATTTTTAAGTGCGGTTTTTTTAAATATATAACCTAGGGATTAAATTTTTGTACCATGAAGTCTTTTTTTCAAATTCCGCTATTATTTTGCAATTCTTTACCTGCGTCTTTTTTTTAATTTATAATCTAGGGGCTATAATACACATTTCATACAACAAAGTTTGGTGGCTAGTTGCAAAAAAAAATCGCGAAAAATAAAATTTGCAAAAGGGAAAAATTTTTTCATCAATATATTTGTTTGCAGAATGTAAATCGCTGATTAATTTTTTTAATAAATTTTTTGTACAATAAAGCCTTTTTTCGCTTTCCGCGATTATTTTGCAATTTTTTAAGTGTGTTTTTTTTTTAATTTATAATCTTAGACCCTAGATTACCAATTTTATACACAAAAGTTTGGTGCTCAGTTTGCAACAAAAAAAAAAAAAAAAATCGCGAAAAAAAATATTTGCAAAAAGGAAAATTTTTGCGTCATTGTATTCATTTGCAGATTGTTAATCGCTGATTGAGTTTTTTAATTATTTTTTTCTACCACAAAGTCTTTTTTCGCGTTCCTCCATTATTTTGCAATTTTTTAAGAGCGGTTTTTTAAATTTATAATCTACGCAGTATAATGTCCATTTCATAAAACAAAGTTTGGTGGTTAGTTGCAAAAAAAGAAAATTTTGGCATCGTTTGCAGAATGTAAATCTTTTAATTAATTTTTTGAACCCCAAAGCCTTTTTTCGCATTCCGATATTATTTTTCAAATTTTTACGTATGGTTTTTTAAAATTCATAATCTAGGGCTATAATACTGTTGGAATAGTGTAATTCCATAGTATAGTTCCATTCTTGATTTTTATAACTAAATTATGATTTTCCATCCCTGGTTACAATCGATGTTTGAGTCATACAAAGAGCGCACATAATGACCCTGCAAACATTTAAAAGATACCTTCCAAGAAGATATTAAAGCGATATCTTCTATTTGTCATTTGAATGAAAATAATCAAGTAGTATTTACTTTGAAATTGTCTTCCTTTTATCACTTGGAATATAATTCGACGACATTTGGAAAAAAAATATTTCAAAAATTTTATCTTTTGTCATAACTTTTTATGACAATATTGCGGCAATATCACCTTTGTATTATTTGGAAGATAAAGCAAATTTGTTTGAAATCTTTTATCAATTTGGAAAAAATTAAAACTAAATTTGTACAAAAACAATCAAAAGATATATAGGAAATAAACTCGTGACAAGTTAAGATTAATTGCGCGGGAAAAATCGGCTAAGATGAAATCAAGATAATTTATAAGTTGGTCAATGGATTATGTATGCAGATATTGTTTTTCAGGCTTAAATTTAATAATGAAAAAATTAAATTGTTTTTTTATTGTACCGGGAGTTTATTTAGCGATATCCCTTTTATCTTCCATATGAGTTATTGCTTTCATATTGCCTGGAAGTATTGTTTTAGTGTAACAGTTGTTTCCGACGGAGGAAACTTCCGGAATACGAAATTGGTATTGCCGGCAATAAATGTTTTCTTCCTGGCGATATGTTCAGAGAATTTTCTTCGTATTGCCATGTTTGCTGGGTGATATTGGTATGAGTATGTTCCTGTTCCAAGGCACATAATAGAACAAATGCTTTCTCAGTGATAGAGAGTCCCCCAATCTCTTTATTATGTATACTCTTTGATGAAATTGTATATTTATTCAAACACAAAAGTGTTCATATATTTAGTTAGAATATTGTTCTACCTCAAGTCCAAATTCTAATATGATATTGTCATATTAGATTTTATTTGTTGTTTCAAAAAGATTGACCCTTTTCATGATACGACAATACAATTGTTTCATGGACATCACCCTAACTCATCAGTTATTCGCAATAAGAAAATGATGATGGGAACACACAAACCGCAAAATTACATAACGTACAAAAATTCAATGAAATGGGTTAAATATTGCAAAAATAGCCGTTTTAATGACTTTACTGCAAAAACGCCTGAGCCGACGCCTTACATAATCGGGGGGATTATTTGTGTTGTTTACATCGCTCTGAATTTTGTTCACGCATAAGATATTCATTATTCGTTTTGTATTTGTAAATTCAAACTTTAAAATTTTTTTCAAACCTTTTTATAAACTTTTTGTAAATGCAAATTGTTCTTTATTTTAAAACGTACTGTATTGACATTTAATTGAAAGTACATGATTGTTGGTAATCAATATAGTGATATGCTTCCTTTAAGGTATTTTCTTTTAACTCTTTTCATAACGAAGGCCACAAATTGTAGCTGCCTAATAAAGTAATGCAAGACAATTAAAGTTCTTACCACAAATATGATTTAATAGCAGTTAATTTGAATAGGGTGCAGGATATTGAACACACTTTATATTTAATTAAATCGATAAAATGTTAATTAATTATCAAAGAATCGACAATATATTTAATTTGAATTATTGCTCTTAAATGCCTTAATTAAAGTTTCTTTAGGAAATTTATAATTTTTAAAATGCCAATAAATTATCTAGAAAATTCATAATGTCGTTAAATGTGTGTGTCGAAGAAACGTTTGATGGTACCATTCACCATTTAAAGATAATTAAATATAATAAGTAAGTGAAAATTGTCTGAACTGCAGTAAAGTAGTTGTCGTTTAAAGTCTATTTGTAATTCCATAATGGAAAAGTTTTCTTCTTTATGATCTCGATATAAAATAAATGTTGTAGTTCATAGAGGAGCAATTTCAATTTATCTTTGACTATCAAACAACATCATGTGTATGTTAGTTAATGTCTGGCCCAATATGTGTATGTATGTACTTATCACAATTTGAATTTGTTGTACATATTTAGTTTTTTTTTAACTATAAGAACATATCTCATAAAGATAAAATTGACAAAGTAGGGAATATAAAAAGAAATGTTTTTGTACTGGGACTGAAACTTTTTGTATGAGAGACTTAAATGAATTTAAAGACCGAACGAATAAAAGAAAGAGTTCAGGGTACTATAGTTGAACTTTTTCCATCAATTTCTATAATTTATGCAATGGTTTCAATTAAAGAAATTCTTGCTAAAGAAGATAACAAATAATAAAAATAAAATTTGGGTAACGTGTTGTACCTTGAAACGTTATCTCTTAATTTCAAATACGTTTATTTTTTAAGATACACTCAAAACAGTTTGTAGGCAAAGTTTACTGAAAATGACAGTTAAAACAAAGGTATATACAGTTAAAATGGCGACAAAGGTATTTACCTTTAAAGTTACTAAAAATTTTGTTATTTTTAACTGCTGAAAAATAACTAAGAAATGCATTAGAAAAAACTAACAATGTCTTTAAATCGACTGACAAATTTTGACTACAAAAATTTTAAAACAACTGACAAAATGGGTAAAAACTACTATTATTTTACCGTCTATTCTTTTGGTATTATAAAAGTTTATTTTAATAAAAAAATTGCATGGTTTTTTTCAATTACAAATATTGCGTAATTACTTCACCCTATTTAAAATTTGAAATAGAAATTCCAAACCGATCTCCAGTTATTATGCTTTTTTGCATTAGGAATATACTAGGAATATAACAATAATAACAAATATAAACTAAACAAGAATTTTTAATAGAGCTGATTTAGAGGAAGAAAACATTTTTATTGAAAAATTTACACAAGGGAATCAACAGACTCCCGCAGTTTCGTCTCACCCAAAGACTCGTCAGTGGTTAGTTTATGCGTCAACTGATCAAAGTAATTTTTAACTGTTAATTTGTCTCTATATGAAACACTTTTTGTGTATTGCTAAGACCGGGGATCGAACCGGCAGCCCTCTGCACAGGCTATGACTCGTAGTATCATCTCTTAACAAGATACACCACGGTCGGCATAGCGGCGAGTGTGGCTAATTGAAGTTTTTTTCCAATCACTGTCTACACTCAGGGAATTATGTAGGTAAAATCAACTGCAAATGACAGGTAAAATATCTGCATTTGCAGTTAAAAAGGTGTAGACTACATTTGCATTTAAATCAACTTCCATGTGAAGTTATTTTTAACTGTTTAAAATCAACCGACAAATGTTGTAAAAACTACAAATGCAATTAAAACAACGTACTGCAAATTATTGTAAAACTGTACAAATAACTGCAAATGTAGTTAAAATAAGATAAATAAAAATTATTTTAAAAATTTTTAATTTAATAAAAACAAATATATGTAAATACTCTTAATTTAATTTTATTCCATAATAAATTTAAAATTGAGAAATCAAAATTTACACTTAATATCACTATATATTGTTCTAGAAGTCCGTCTGTGAGGGCTTCCTTTTTTTCTCCAGGTAGAAAGGGGTGAAAATATAAAAGTACTGAAAGAAAATAAATACAATATGTTTTAATATTCCCGTAAATAAATTTATATTTTATATTATAAAACTTACCATATTATTTTAATAATTCAATAAAACATATAATATGTTCCTTATTACGCGTCTTCACTCTTTAACGTTGTTTTATGACTAAGACAAGAGAAAACATGTTTTCATATTCTTTCACTAGAAATTTCCAAACAAATTCTTCGTACACATATTATTCTTTGCTTCGTACACATACACACTTGAAAATTTATGTATTTGTAAAAAAATCAAAATAACTGCATAAAATAAATGTTACTACAATGTAGTAGTTTTTGAAGTTTGTTTAAAAAAATAACTGTCAAAAATATTGAAAAATGTTGCTCTAAGTAAATTAACTGCAATTCTAGTTATTAAAATAACTACAACCGCATTACTAAACAAATAACTGTCATGTAGTAACTGCAGAACTTTTCTGAATGTATACAATGTACGTTACGTAATCAGAAGAGCCAGAATTAACTAATATTTGAGCAATTTATTTTTCAATTAGAATGTTTCTTCTCTTAATTTCTCAAATTCAACGAAATTTTTTATTTTTTAAATAACTAACAAAAACAACTTTTAATTGTAAAAATACTGTATTGATAGTTGTTTATTATGATACATATTAAAAATAACTGCTTTAAACAACTGTTACGAAATTACAGTTCTTTTCGTTAGTTGTTTTCTTAAATAACTGTCATAAAAGTTTTTTTGAATTTTTCTACAGAAAAACAACTGTAAATACGGTTAAAAATAACAACTATTGATTACTACACAAAGAACTGTCATGTGGTAACTGTCAAACTTTATTGAGTGTATAAATAATTAGCTTATTAGCTGTGTTCGCGTAGTCAACATTGCGATGCCGCGGGATCCGAATTCCGTTTCTCGATATCTCGCATCATACCTGAGATATCCAGTAACGACTTTGATGTACCTGGTAATTTTGCATAAAAAAATTAAAAATGTAAACCTTCTTTGCCGATAAAAACTTTTTGGTATACACTGATAGAAAAAAGTTTGTAAAAAATTTATTAAAACTACTAAATATTAGTTAAAAATGATGCTGTAGAAAAAACTGCTAAAAATAGCAGATTATTTTTGCTTTATATTATTGAGATAGGAACAGCAAAAATAAAACTGTCAAATATACAGAATTTTAGTTATATTTAAGTAAAATTTTTGTTAATAGAAAATAATAACTTAACCTGCTGAAATCAACAAAAAATTTTCAAAAATAATTAGTAGCCTAAAAATCACAAAAAATTAAAAATTTTCGAAGTTTTTTCGATTTTTTTTAAATGGAAATAAAAATTCGGCCTTTTGAAAACAGCAGTTTGCAATTTTTTTTAACAAATTGTTCTGTTAATTTAACAGCATAGATTGGTAATTGCTTTCAACTAAATTTAGCTTAAAAATAACAAAAAGTTTGTATACACTCAAAATAGTTTATACACCCAAACAATCCCGTAGTCGTATAGTTGAAGAATTTGAAATCACTATGGTAGTTATCAACAACGATGTGTTTAGTTGCCATCTCCAATTTGTCATAGTTAAATTGAATTCTACTAATAAATAAAATGTCAAGAATTTGAGAAATTCAAAAATAAAAAAAACAGTAACATTCAACAAACTTAAATTTTTTTAATGAAAATCCTCATACATTTTTCCAATTGAAAGAACAATTGCAATGGTCCGTTAAAAATGGTAAGAATCAATATAATGGAAACGTGTGATTCAAAACTATCTTAAATGCCATTTTTTCCAGATTTTCAAGATGAATGTGTAGATCTTGAATGATGTTCCAGTCAATGGTTTTTACTAAATTTCTGCCATGGAAACTAAATGGATTAGAAAGCTGTTTACGAAAGATAAAGCTCTTTTTAAAAATGTAAAGATTCAAACTTCGGTAAATCCTAATGTAAATGTAATTTAAATTCTTTATTTCAATAAATTGTGTGCAAAATATTAATAAAATGAGTTCATTTTTAAAATGTCGATTTGATATTCAAAGTAGTTGATATCTATTACGTTTTATAAAATTAATTTTCCACTATGAAATCATTATCAGTAACTTCCTGCATAGTTAATTTGTATATTTTTAAAAAACATAGTTGACTTCCACTACTGTCTTTTAACTATGTCATAGTGAGGGTTATTTCACATATGACATAGTTGAAAAAATAGTGATCAGCAACTATGTAATTTTTAGGGTGTAGTTTAAGTAACTGAAAATGTAATTTAAAATAAATGAAAAATCACTTGAAAACCGGTCTACTAACTTTTCATTTGAATCAAAAGAACATTTCATTTATTTTTAAATGCTAATAAATTAACTACAAGATCCTTAAAAGTAAAAAGTAATGATTAACTTTCAAAAAGTTAACTACAAAATTCGTAAGAATAAATGATACTTAGTTTACTTCGTTTTTTTAACTGATTTAGAAATCTGAAAGAGTTTCTTTTTTTTAACAAAAAATTTTAAATGAAAATATTAACTGTAACAGAAAATCCGTATTTATATGTAGTTTGTTTTTTAAATAAAAGACAAAGAAAAATATATTTCTTTTCAATTTAACTGTATAATTAGTTACAAATAAATGTACGGATAACTTTTTAAATTAACTACAGTCAGTTACTGTAATAATATTATCAGTGTATATAACAGTTTGTTTTTGCGAATTTTTAGTCTACTAATATTTAGCAAAATACTAAATTAAACTTAAATATAACTAAAAACTAACTTAAATATAATTAAAAACATTTTTATTTTTGCTGTTCTTATTTGACTAGTATTTTGCATATTTTATATGATATTGATATTTTCTGCAATATCATTTTTAACTAATTTTTAGATGCTTTTTCTGCTATTAATACAGATTTATTTCTATGAGTGTTGTACTTTGATTGTACCTTAAAACAGCCAAAAAATGTTTCAATGTACATGCATAATAGCGGTTTAAAAAATGTTATATTTTGTTCGTTAATTGCGCAAACTAAGCTACACCAATATTTATCAAATATATAAAATAGGTTCCCGACTAAAAAAGATGTTATGTAATCATATATCACCATATATAAACCCATATATATGTTCATATCTAATTTGATACGAATATTGGAATATATAATTATATCAAACGAGATAAGCATGTTATCTAAACTGATAGAATTTGATCCGAAAAATGGGTCTATCTAATTGCATTAAATTATATATAAATACATATAATTTTATAAAAATTTTCAAATAAAATTTTAGTAAATATTGTTCACACAAAAAAATATTGTTCAACTTTTGTTGTATTTTTCGTTTGTTTTATTTATGTAGTTGTTTTTATAAATGTTTATGTATTAGTAACTGATATTTTAAATTACTTTTTATAAAATTTTATAAAATTTCGTTGAGTTTATTATTTTATTTAGTTAAATATTTTAATTTTGCCATATTAAATATGAATATTTATTAATTCCAGAACATTACTGTAAAATAGTAATGTAATTTTTGAAATTTTGTTTAAAAAATTAAAAATTTTTTTAAACAAAAAATCGCAAAAAGTTTTCAATAAAAACAAACTATTTTTTTAATTTTCAAAAAAATTTTGACAGAGTCCTTATGCCCCAGAAAAAAGAAGAAAACTAATTTCTGTGAGAGAATCTTTCATATAAGTATAAATAAATCCATCAAATGAATGAAAATTGCATACAGGTTTATTTTAATAAAATTCAATGTTATGAAATGCAAGCTAAAAATAAAGAAATATATTTTTTATAGTTGGCATGACAACTACCACTTTATCCAGCTGAATAGAGTCTTATTTAGAATTTATACAATATTGATCAATTTTTAATCCAATAAATTAATTTTTACTCAAATACATATAAAAAAACCAATAAAAATCCTAATCAAATGTATCATTATTTTATTGAAAATTTATTCAATTAAAGAGCTAAAAATTTTTAGTTGAATGGACAATTTTTGTGATTGGAGAAATTTCAACGATAAAATTTATTGAATAGGCAGTTTTCATGATTGAATTTAGTTTTTATTTTTTTTGTGTGTTGAGATCACTTATTTTCATTCATATTAAATACTAATGGCCGACAGAACAGTTTGGCTAACAAAGTGGGTATTGGTCGATCTTTGGTATTGATAGAAATGAGGATTGAATGCGATTTAGGACGTTTTTAGGACGCAAATTGTCCTTAAACTTAGAATAACGCAGTTTGTAATTGAATATCAATAAAAAGCAAAACGCAAAACGAGAAAAAGTTGCTTAGAAAAATTTGTGCTAATAAACTTGGAAATATTTGACAAAGTAAATTTTCGGTTTTTACTCAACTTTAAAAAAATTTGTCGGAACAACCTTTTCTAGTTTAGAGTTTTTGTCTTATAAAATTTGTCTTTCTTATAAAATAAAAAAAAAACTCTTTCTAAGTTTGTCTTCTTCATTGTTATATGTAGTGCAATAAACTTTATAAAATTTTGTATAATTAGATTTCATGTTATGTTACATATTTTGATATAAGATTGTTTATAGAAGGTTATACGCCATTATATATAATTATATATAAACTATATCGCAGATCTCTTAATATATGGCTGGATACCAAATCGCATATGATTATATATAACGTCATATCAAACATATTTATAAAACCAAAGTGTTAATATATGTAAATGTATATGGTTATATAAAGCCACGCATATAAACATTTATAATAATATCAAATCATATAAGATTATATAAAAACTTTTTTAGTCGGGTTGTATTTACTAATTATGAAGTTATAGTAATAAATAGGAATACTTCTAAAGAATATGACTTTACCTCCATGATTTTAAAAATATTAGCTTTTTGCGTTTCAAGAAACACAACATTTTGTCAGTCAGGGTCGGGTTCCCAGGGTTTAAAATCATTAAACTGTTTTTATGTTCAGTATTTTTGGTTATTTTTTACCTTGCTTCCCTATTATCTGTTTAATTTACGACAAACTTACTTTATTTGCATCCAAAATCCATTTTCCTACATAATGAATCCCTGGAATCTCGTCGGGATCCCTGTTTGATGTTTTGTTTGTTTTGTCTTTTGTTGTGACTGAAGAGTTTTGCCCCTCCTATTATATATCCTCGTTGATATAACTCCCATTTTCCTTAACATTAATGGACATAATAGTCGAAAATTTAAGCTAGACATCGTCGGAAGGAAAACTTTTTTTTTAATATTGGAATAGTAGTGAAAAATTAACTGTTTCAACGTACAACACTCTCCCTTATAATTGAAAAAAAAAAAATAGTTTTATGTAGAAACTGAAGAAATACTGATTTCAAATAACAATTTGTAATGTCGCAGACAATTATAAAACTACATAAAAGTTCTATAATTGACCCCCCCCCCCCCCCCCCTTAAATCACAGGAAAATGAAATCCAAAGTTTTAATTAATCCTTAAAAACTTAACTTTAGGCCAAAATTTTATTTTAGATATTGTTTTGTGTTTTGAAAAAAAGAAAAATTATTGATGTATGTAGTTTAGGGTGTCCCTTAAAAGTAGATTTGTCATTACACACCCAGTTTTATTGTAAATGGTTCCAAATGGAAGAAATAAATTTTTTTTGGAAAACGTTAACCCGTGCCAAAATTTGGTCGAAAATGGCCCATTTTGGAAACAAAATTGTATTATTAGCTGTGTTTTCGACTTAACAATATCCGTTAACGCATAAAAAAACTCAAAGTGCATAAAAACGCGTTTAAGACGAAAACTAACACATTACTTTTCGTATGCACGTTAACTTTGAACACGAATAATTATCAACGTTGAAATCTCAACGTTTATACATTTTCACATCTAGCGTAACTTATTTGCGTTACTTCCTGAAAACGTTTGCTAACGTACATTCGATTATAACGGAACAATTACAAACATAACCTGTTTAAAATTTTTTTATACTACAATCGGTTTAAGATATATTTGCATGAGACAAAATACAGCTAATATTAACTTAAATCTAATGTTTTTCAATTTTTTGAGAATTTTCACATAAAATTGCTAAAATCAGCAGAGTCAGTTTCCTAAGTATTAGTACACTAAAAGTTCTATAAGTGTCACCTACCCATTCAATTTTTTAAAAAACATGACTCTTATAGAATTTTCAGACAATTAAAGCGTACTAGGAATCAATTTTTTTTTATTATTTATTTATTTATTTTTTTTCAATTAATCACCGAAATTTGTTCTATGAATTAGGTATTATAGTCCCTAGATTATAAATTTTAAAAAACCGCACTTAAAAAATTGCAAAATAATCGCAAAATAAATTTTGTACCTTATGGTGCAAAATTTTAATTAAAAAACTTAATCAGCGATATTCATTCTGCAAACAAATATACTGATGTAAGAATTTTCCTTTTTGCAAAATTTTTTTTCCGCGACATTTTTTCGCGCTTTTTTTCAGCTAGTCACCGAACTTTGTTCTATGAATTGGATATTCCCAGGAAAACTTTGGTAATTGGTGCGATATACTCACGCATTACCCTGTAATGATAGCTCGTTACCTTCTGAATTATTTCAAATCAAATAGTAATGACTTACCGATCACTGATTACGTAATGCATGATTTACAAAAGCAAAATAATGAATAAAACTTTTTTAAAAATCAATTTTTAGACACATTACTTTATGTTTATTTGTAAGCATAAAGGCAAGGTGTATATTTTTCGACATCATGAACGAAAATACGAAACATAATTCATTTACTTTCTAAGCAACCAAATGTTATATGTATCGATAGATCAGTGGTAGAGTTCTCAGCTAACATGCAGGGATCCCAGGTTCGAATCCCAGCGCAACCATGCTTATTTAATTAATAAAAATAATATTGAAATAAAATTTTTTTTTATGAAAATCTATTTTTAGGCACATTACTTTTCATATCCTTGTAACCACATAAGTAACCACTTACATTGGGGCTCATCGCCTGTAAAATTCATCAGTGAAGTAAGGTGTAAAGTAATGCATCGGCCCCTATGGCTACATATTACTTTATACATTATTTGGTAATGTGTGGTTTTGCTGGGTTATAGTCCCTAGGTTATGATTTTAAATAACCACACGTAGTAATTTGCAAAATAATGGCGGAACGCGAAAAAAGGCTTTATGGCACAAAAATTAATAAGAAACTTAATCAGCGATTAACAATCTGCAAACGAATTTAATGATGCAAAAATTTTACATTTTAGAAAATTTTGTTTTTAACGCAATTTTTTTTCCAACAAAAAACAAAATTTTCCAAAAAGTTTACTTATTTTTGCATCATTATATTCGTTTGCAGAATATAATCGCTGATAACGTTTTTTACTCCTTTTTTGTGCCATAAAGCCTTTTTTTTGCGTTCGGGCATTATTTTGCACTTTCTGAGTGTGGTTCTTTAAAATCATAATCTAGGGACTATAATATCCAATTCATAGAACAAAGTTCGATGATTAATTGAAAAAAGAAATCGCGAAAAAAGTCGCGGGAAAAAATTTGCAAAAAGGAAAATTCTTACATCAGTATATTTGTTTTCAGAATGAAAATCGCTGATTAAGTCTTTTAATAAAGTTTTTGTACCATAAAGCCTTTTTTCGCGTTCCGCGATTATTTTGCAATTTTTTAAGTGCGGTTTTTTAAAATTTATAATCTAGGGACTATAATACCCAATTCATAGAACAAATTTCGGTGGCTAGTTGCAAAAAAAAGCGCGAAATAATTTCGTGGAAAAAGTTTTGCAAAAAAGTAAGTTCTTACATCAGTTTGCGGAATTAAAATCGCTGATAAGGTTTTTTAATACAATTTTTGTATCATAAAGCCGTTTTTCGCGTTCCGCCAAAATTTTGCAATTTTTTAGGTGGGGTTTTGTTAAATATATAATCTAGAGACTATAAAACCCATTTCATATAACAAAGTTTGGTGGCTAGTTGCAAAAAAATTCGCAAAAATTAAGTCGCGGAAAAAAATTTGCAAAAAGGAAAATTCTTACATAAGTTATTTGTTTGCAGAATGAAAATCGCTGATTAAGTTTTTTAATTAATTTATTGTACCATAAAACTTTTTTTTCGCGTTCCGCCATTATTTTGCAATTTTTTAAGTGTAGTTTTTTTAAATTAGATATCTCTTCGGCTATTAGAATACCCATAACTCGTACCAAAGACTGGTTGTTAGTTTGCAAAAAAAAAAAGTTTGCGAAAATAATTTTGCAAAAAGTAAAATTCTGGCATCAATATATTCCTTTGCACAATGTAAATCGCTGATTAAGTATTTTAATTAATTTTTTATATCACAAAACCCTTTTCGCATTTGCAAGCTTAGAAATGATTATGAAATCTATAAAATGACGTTTACAAATGCAAATACTTTCTTATAATAAAGGCATTAGTAATCATAATGAATTTACTATACAATTGGCATTAGTAACGAAATCGATGTATTTCAAAGCATTATAATTAGTCCAAGTAATAATAATGCCAAAAATTTCATTAGCATTAGTTTCAATTTAATGGTAATGAAATCACCAATTAATTTGTCCAAATAATTAATTAGTCTAATGTATGATATTTTATCTTTACTTTTTCATTTATTTATTACAAAATGTTTAATTTATTCAAAATACTCAACTGGACCATTTTTAAAAATGTATTTTAGAATTGAAAAAATAAAATATACATATTTCTTGAAAAGACAATTATAGAATCATTTTATATATTTTTTACGATTTTAAAAGAATGGTGACAATTAAAGTACTACATGAATCAAATTTTCCAACCTCTAAAGGGGGGTGACAATTAAAGCACACCGACATTTAAAGTAGGTGACAATTACAGGTGACAATTTGAAGCACACCATTGCACAAATTTACCATTTTTACTTTGGCAGAAAATTTAAAAAACTAAATGGTTATTTCGCAGTACCAGCACTTCCTCGCAAAAAAACAAATTTTTTAAACATATGATTTTTTTACAAACACCAACTTTTGACTTGTTTTTAATTTATCTTTTATTTTATTTTAGTTAACCAAATGAATTGAAGGCATAATTAAAGATCTTTGGTTTTCAATTTAATTGTAAAAATTCAATAAAATACTTTTTTTTTTAACAAATTGCACCATTATTTTATAAAAAAATTTTAGCATATTTTTTTACTTTTTAGCACTTTTTAGCATTTAAAAAAAAAAATCTAGCATTTTAAAAAAGTTTTGGCAACACTGTCAACACTAAACAATTTTTCAGCAAAAATTTCTGTTAATTTCAGCAGGATAGTATGTCGTTTTCATTTAACTAAATTTAACTTAAAAGTAACTAAAGTTTTATAGATATAACAGTTATTTCTTTCTGTTTCTTGCCCACTAATATTGGAATATTTTTTTCTCCAATTTTAGAAGGGTAAGTTGTTATTCAAAGTAAACTTAAATATAACCTAAATATTACTGAAATTTTGTATATTTAACAGTTTTGTTTTTGCTGTTTTTATCTAACATTTATCAAACAGATTCTGCTGATATCAACAGTTTTTTTTTGCAGAGCTCTTTTTAACAAATTTTTAATAGCTTTTTCCGCTATTTGTACAGATTTATTTGTATCAGTGTATTAATATTGCTGGAACAAGTCATTAAATAAAAGCATAATTGAGACCAAATTTGGTACAACTTGGTGTACGTTGTATAACTAAGATATCCCTCAAAAATTGAACTACTAGCCTCTGCGGTTCCCAAACGATGGCGTATTAAATTTGGGGAAAATTATCAAATTTGCTAAAAAGTTTTTCTTATATAATTGTGTCTATATATCATTTTAAAGCTCATTAAATCGCGCTTATATATATATTTTTTTTTTTATTTCCTTCGTTCCTATAAGGAGCGCTTATCTGCTATATAAGCTGTATTTTCGTTCATACCTATCAATGTTAAGTATTTATAGCAAATCTACGTTAAACTGATTGGAGTATCAAACTTTTTTAAATAGTTAGTATTTATGATAGTTCCGGTATAATCGAACGTGCGTCAGCAAAACTTTTTAGGTAGTAACGCGAAGAAGTTACGCTAGGTGTGAAAATATATAAACGTTGAGTTTTCAACCTTTATAATTATCCACGTTGTAAGTTAAAGTGCATACGAAAAGTAATATGTTAGCTTTCGTCTAAAAACGTTTTTATGCACTTTGTGCTTTTTTGAAAGATATCGGATATAGTTAAGTCGAAACTACAGCTTTAAATATAACAAACTATTTTATCTCAAAGGTCTTTTGGTTTTTTTTTTTTTTAATCCGCGGCTGTCTTTCAAAAAACTGTATTTTTAATTTTTTTGGTTCCCAATTATTTCTTTACGTTGTCACCGAATCTCTAGATGTTAATCTTGTGTTCTGACTTATTAATAAAATCTGTAAAATTTTTGAGAATTTTGGTCCATTTTAGCGGACTAACATAATCTTATTATTGAAGCTACATGAAGCTACTGACATGCACTTTAACCATTTAGCGTTATCAAAAATCAAAAGCCATTTTATCTTAGCTTTTTAAAATCACATTTACGCGCGAGAGAAAACTGCTAGAGATAAAGTAAAATACACCTCTAAATAGTTCTATTGTGGATGATTTAGTCAAATTAGGGGTATTTTTTGTTCTATCTCTAGCAGTTTTATCTCGCGTGTAAATGTGCCTTAATATGTTTGTATTAATTCTTAGTTTTTTATCAATGCCACTGTCAAATGTGTATTACATTTTTTAACGGCGCACTTTTTATTACTGCATTTTTATACCCTACACCACTATGTGGTCAGGGTATTATAAGTTTGTGCTGATGTTTGTAACACCAAAACATATTGGTCGTAGACCCACCTTGTAGTATACCGATCGGCTCAGAATTTTTTTATTTCGATTTAACGATGTCCGTCTGTCCGTCCGTCCGTCCGTCTGTCTGTCCATGCAATCTTGTGCGCACTCTACAGGTCGCAAATATTAAGATATTTTGATGAAATTTGGTACGCAGACCTATGTTGGCCCAAGGACGAACAAGTTTGATTTTGGTGAACATCGGTCGATGTTTAGACCTAGTGCCCATATAAGGGTCCTACCAAAATTATATTGTTTATACTCTGCAGGTCGTAAATATTAAGATATTTTGACGAAATTTGGTACACAGACCTATGTTAGCCCAATAACGCAGCCTATTGATTTTGGTGAACATCGGTCCATGTTTAGACCTAGTGCCCATATAAGGGTCCTACCAAAATTATACTGTTTATACGCTGCAGGTCGCAAATATTAAGATATTTTGATGAAATTTGGTACACAGACCTATATTGGCCCAATAACTCAGCGTATTGATTTTGGTGAACATCGGTCCATGTTTAGACCTAGTGCCCATATAAGGGCCTTACCAAAATTATATTGTTTATACGCTGCAGGTCGTAAATATTAAGATATTTTGACGAAATTTGGTACATAGACCTATGTTGGCCCAAGGACGAAGCCTATTGATTTTAGTGAACATCGGTCCATGTTTAGAACTAGTGCCCATATAAAGGTCCCCCCAAAATTGGCTTGGTTACAAACTGCAGGTCGCAAATATTAAGGTATTTTAATAAAATTTGGTGCGCTGACTCACATTATAGAAAATTTTGACACAAGCCTCATTTCAACCCATTCGAATTTCGGATCCAAACATTAGTTGGCTTTTAACCAGACTGGTGTAGGGTATTGTATAGTCGGCATGCCCGACTTTAACCCTTTTACTCGTTTTATTTATTTTTCAACAACTCTTTCACTACTCTTGTACACTGCATCTCTTGTACATCTTTAAAAGAATATATAAAATTTAATAAT
This sequence comes from Leucophora obtusa, assembly GCA_949987735.1. Classification (NCBI taxonomy): domain Eukaryota; kingdom Metazoa; phylum Arthropoda; class Insecta; order Diptera; family Anthomyiidae; genus Leucophora; species Leucophora obtusa. The sequence continues at coordinate 47,110,442 of OX465295.1, forward strand.
GCAAAAAACTCTTTATACTTTTTGGAAATAAGTTTATTAGGCCCTTGGCCTTCAAATAAAAATATTATATATAAGCAGTTCAACATGGCAAGATAGTCGCGATTTTTGTTAATGAAGTCTATTTAATATAACATATCAGTCTCCGAGAAAAAGGGGTTTTGTTGTTTCTCATAAACTACCCAGTCAGAAATCGCCAGTGGTACAAAAAATCAAGCACTGGCATACCACTGGGTAACCACGGTGTTAAAAATAAATGACTGGCAGAACAATCATTTGGGACGCTTTGCCAGCGTTTGGAAAAAGCGTTTTACCAGTATTTGTTTTACAAAAATTTCGGTGGTTTATAAAAACAACCACTGGCAAAGAATTGGCTTAGAGTGATATGCCAAGGTTTGCAACCAGTGGTTATCCAGTGCTACCTAGCCAATGCTACCAGGCTTACAAAAATCAATTCACTGGTAAACCAATGATTTTATAAAAATGCTGACGCTTCGTTAAAAAATGTTTGTAGTCAGAAGGTTCCGAGTTCAAATCCGGTTGCATGCAAAAAATTTTTTTTGGATTTTTTTTAATTTAAAATTTTTTTTGTTCTATAAAATCAATTTTTTTGTTTGTGGGAAAGCTCCTTCAAGACCAACTTTTTTTACCCTCCCAACACTGGCATACTAGTTACAAAAAATTCTTTGCCAGTACTAGCATTTTGGCACAGCCAGTAGTTGTCCAGCTATTATCACTCATTTATGTGTTTAGCCATCAAATATTATATGTCTCGTTAGCTCAGTGGCTAGAGCAATCGTCTGCCAATCTGATGGCCTGGGTTCAAATCACGGCAGGAACAAAAAAAATACATATGAACTTTTTTTAAATTTTATTTTGGAAAATATATTTCCAGACCACCTATTTATTAGTTTTGCCAGCGTTTTGCCAACGTTTAAAAATTTTGTTCCTCCAGTGCTTTTCCGGCGCTTTTTGAACAGCCGGTCCTTTTGTCTAATAATGTTATCATTTTGGGAATGGGAAAGCACTTTTTGCCAGTACTTGTACCACCTGCTAAAGTGCTTTGCCACCGCTTTCCCGTTTGTATTTTTCTGACTGGGTAATGAAGATAGATAGTTGAAATTTGGCATATAGCTTCGTTTTATGACGAGAAGAAAACCAGAGGGGATAAAATATGTTACAAATTTTTTTCTAATTTGAGGACACTTAACAAGAATCTGAAGTCAAAATACATCCGCAAACAAAAAGTCAGTAGTGAAAGGGTTAAAAATATTTTAAAGATAAATACCTATTCGCCTTTTTAACTGCAATATTTTTCCCAGCAAAATATTGGTAATGATACCTCATTGCTGTCTGCATTACCAATAATGATATATCATTACCTTTTGCATTACTTTGTAATATAAAATAATGACTTCCTAATAACGGCTTATTGTAGTCATTGCTTTTAAATATAAAATAATGACTTACGCGCAATAGTTTAAATAAGTACTTTTTACATAGTTAAATTTTATACAATTATATGGGCATTTCCACCGAAAGGTCCACCGAGACTAAAATATTAAAAGTTCTTGAAAAAACTTTGTTTTATCATATTTTCATAGGGAAACAATCAAATTTATATAACGTAAAAAGATTTCGCATTTATTCATAACCCATTTCGAGGTATTCGAATGCAAAGCCGCACAAGCGCATCTTTTCCTTTTTGGATATTTCTATTGCACATTTTGTTTTGATAAAAGTTTTTAAACAGAGACGTTATGCATTGACTTTTGCTTTCTAAAATATTTCTAAAGGTACAAAGAGTCATAAAAGAATGCATAAGAAACAATGCGATTGAAAATAACTGTAAGTTTTTGATTTGCATTGTCGCATATTTCGATGTCCCGTGCGACATTGAAAAACAACATTTGTTATCAGTGCGTCGAAAGTACACGCAGAAACCTCATCAAATATTGATTACAAACAGAGATTTTTTATACAATTAAAATAAAAAAAACCTACCTGAAAAATAAGAAAAATTGTGATATTGGTACTTATACACAGTTGGTCACGTGCGACATCGTAAGTGCGAAATTTAAAAATTTTGAATTTTTTTTCTTATGTATATGATTTATTTATGTAAATACATACTTTAAAATTTTTTTTTTAAATTGGAATGCACCATGGTCAAGAAGTAAAAGCAGCTAGAACTGCCTATTCTAAAAAAAAACTGTGTTTTATATTTTCATATAAATAAATACTTCCAAGCAAAAGTTTTTTGAACTGGTTGCCTCTGAATCTGTTCTAGAACAGGTATTTTTACCACCGGTTGCGTGGAACAGGTTCTAGAACTGATTCCTGGGAATCAAAATGGAAGGTTTCACTGTCGCGGAACCAGTTCTATAACTGGTTCTAGAACCGGCTCCAAAGTAACCTGTTCAAATTTGGAGGAAAAGAACCTGTTGCTTTTGGGACAAACTCAAACAAAAATCACCGATGATAGAACATAAATTAGAACAAGTTGCATACACGTACAAGTTGTTCTACAATGGGTTCTTTCCATCCGACAATTTTGCTGGATTAATACATACTACATATTTCTTTTAAGTTTGTTTTTGGTTATTATATTCAAATAAATACCTTGAATACTTCTGTCGATTTAAAAACATTTTTACTAAGCTTCCCAGTGTAGAAAATCATAACCAGATATGTGGTTATGTAGCTACATACTTGGTAATGGTAACTAGTTACTTTTGTTATTACATTTCTTATTACCTTTATATGGCGATGTCGCGAAAAATAATGAGTTGTGGTTACACACCAGCATACGAAAAATCAAAAAATATATCGTTACCTATGTGCTTTCCAGTACTGACAAAAATAATGAGTCTAAAAATAGATTTTCTAAAAAATAAATTATACAAAAAAAAATATTTTTTATTGTATTTTTTTTTTTTAATAAAGTTTGCTGGTGCGGGAATCGAACCTGGGTCTACAGGTTGCCAGTCAACAGCTCTACCATCTGAGCTATATCGACATGTAATATTTAATAGATAAAAACACAATTGACCTGCTGCACACAAGTAAGCTTACTCGCCAACATACAAAAAATCAAAAAATATGTGGTTACATATATCCTTACCAGTGTTAAAAAATATTGAGTCTAAAAATAAATTTCAAAAAATTTTCAAAAAAATCTAAAAAATTATTTTCTATTTGAAATAATGATAAAAATAAGTCATTATCAGTAACCCATTATTATATCTTTTAAAATAATACAAAAGGTAAGTGGGTGTCATTACTGGTAGTCCAAAAAATAATGATATGTCATTACCGTTTCTACACTGGGTTGTTTATATATAATTTCGTAAAAAGAGCAACAGAAACAACATAAATCTCATGATGGAAAAAAATGTCCCGTGCGACATGTCACGTGCGACAGTGAATAAAATTAAATTAAAAAAATAATACGAATCGTTTTTGAATAAAATTGCAACCATTTTTAAAAGACATCAATGCACAACAGTGTAAAATTAATCACATTGAAAGATTGCTTCAGGTTTCGCTGAAATCGGCATTTTAATTGTTAGCCGCGAAAACCACTTCTGTTTTTGTCCCGTGCGAATGTCTTGGTTTTTTACAATTATCTTGAAAACAATTGTAGGGCTAATAAAAAGATATAAGTAAAGCCTATTGTCAAAATAAAAATCCGTTTAATTTTGACTTTTTTTCACTTTAAAGGTGTTCGACGGTCCCGTTCGACATGATGGAAATGCCCATATTTATTACATGTAAATATGTTTTGTGTTAAAATTTTTATCACTAGTACTAAAATTACATACTAGCAAAAACTTTAATTTCTCTGAATGTATTTCCTAATAGTATTTGTGAAACTCCTTATTTTTAAGAATCAAGTAAGCAGTCGGAGAACCACTTATAATTCAACTTTTTCTAAGCATGTTTGTAACCACTTATTATTCAGAATCTCATAACTACTTACTTCTCATTTTTTCGTAAGCGAGCGGGTAAGCGTGACTACTTATAAAAACGACCACGCCAAACAAAAATAATGAGTTTATACGCCAAAAAATAAGTTGTGCGGAGCTATGAATTTCTATTATATAACCACTTATTTGGTAATGAAAGATTTTGCTGGGATGCCTTTGTCATTCAAAAGTATCGAAATTTTCCTGCGATTGGTGCATTGCCAAATTAAAAAAGTTTAAATGTTTCGATAATAAAAAGCCTCATAATCCGAGAAATAAAAAATGCCAGAAAATTAGACAAAATTGGAAAAGAACCTTTAATTGAATTTAAAAAAAAATTGGAATATTTTTAGGGAAAAGTATGTAAATTTGGTATTTTTAAGAGAAAAAGTTTACGAAATTTTAACAATTTTCAATGGAAAAAGAACTTTCAAAGGAAAAATAAACGTAAGGTGGCTAGCGACAAACTTAAAGAAAAATATATTTTTTGCTCGCAACGTAGTCTTGTCGCCCCTGATTTAGAGGGTCTGAAGGGAAAATCAATCGTTTTCAGATGTCAACCTCAGTCACTGCATAACATGGTTTCCTATATTAACTCAAATGAGGCTCTATCGACTGAGTTGGGCGATAGCCCCGTTCTCAAGGCCCCGAACAGATTTTTCTACTGAATTATTTGTATTAATATTCCTGAATCACCCGGCCCGGAATTTTATCAATAAAACAATTTTCTTACACAATTTTGGCATTAATTTATTAGATCTAGCATTTTATAAACTCAAACTAATGTCTATAGATTAATGTATCATTTCCACTTTATTTAGGATCGGTTGGCAATTTAAAACCGACCATATCAGCAGTTTCCTTTACAGTCCTGTCACCACGACCATGATATTCCCTGATCAATTCATTATATTTTCGCACACTGGACATATAGGTAAGATAAGTTTGTCCCAAAAAGAGAGCCTCATCGCGTGCTTTGCATAATTGCTGATCAGTGGTTGCGAATTTTTTATATTGAGCCAAAATATAACGGGCTGCTAGAGAATTTTTAATGCAGCCATTAGTAGAAGCTAAACGCAGTTCTTGGAGTAAGGCTCTCAAGGTTTTAGTTGCTGACATCCTAAAAAAATTAATTTTAATAATAGTTTAATTAACAAAAAAAATTTTAAGAAAAGCTTACTTGACAATTTTTTCCACTGCTGTTACGGAATAAACACAAAACAGCTGATTGTCAAAAACAAATGGAATTGACATTCAACTCGTTGTTTGAAAATTAATAACTCGTTATTTTATTTTTAAAATAACAGTCAATTTAATTTTGTGCAACCGAAACAAGTAAAAAGAAATAAAAATAGAAAAAGATTTTTTTTGGGGAAATTCATACGAATTGTGTTTATTTTTTGTAAAGAAAACTTAAATTCTATTTTTATTTTAGATTTTTTAACAGCTACATTTTAAGTAGCACTATTAACCACTTCTTCCATTTTAACATCATTCTCATCTTTGTCTATACTCAGCTCCAAAACAGCATCTTCATCTAGGGACATGGGATCTTTGATACTTTTGGCATCATCTTCTTCCTTAATGTCAATCTCTTCTTTAACATCTCGTTCCAATAAACCCCGACTGTGACGTCCTGCCTTACTCGATTGTGAGCCTGCCTCCATTTCATCATCACTCAAAACCTCCATTAAAGCATGATTAGCTGTTATCTTATTACTGCTTCCAGATCCCACAACCACTTCATCATCACTTTTACTATCCTCTTCTTCACTAGAAGTGTCATCTACCAATTGTGCTTCCAGTTCCCGTACAGCATACATTAGAACAGAGAAATCCTTTTGACGCTTTTCAAACTTACGTTCCAGTTTAAGTTTTTTATCACTTAGTTCAGCCAATTCTTTTTGCAAACATTCAATGTGTTGCTGAGTTTCTTTACGATCTGGTTGTTGTTTTATAACTTTGGCCAGTTGATCATATTCCATTTTATTTTTACGTATTTGCTTGGCTATGATTAGCTCTTTTTTACTTTCCTCTATCTCCAACTTGGCAGCTTCTATACTTTTTTCTATAGTTTGTGATAGTTTTTGATAATTTTCCAATTCTTCGTCTATCATTTGGCTGGTGCGTTCAGTCTTGGCAGCGGCAAATTGACATTGGGCTAACTGAGCCATTAAACGATCATAGATAATTTGACTAAAGTAATGAAATTTTGTAACAAAAATATTAGAATATATATCAAGGGAAACTGAATGGACTAAAGTGAAAAACATTAATGTTAATATGATGAATTAAATAATAAACAAAACTCGCAGGCAAATGATAAGATTTGAAGTATTTTTAAGAGATTTTTTAATTTTTTTCTATTTTTAAACCAAAACCTATCTACAATTTGTTAACTAACCCTTTTGTTAACAGTGTAAGGTTTTTCTTATAGAAATAAATTTTAAAGAATAGACTTTGCTGCTTAGAAGTTATCAAATGTTTTTTGGTAGAATTGGGAACCGCGGTATCGTAAAGGAACGGAACTAATATCACATTCTCATATAGATCGCTTTGAATTATATGACAAGGGAAAACGCTGGAAAAAAATAAGTCAATCAATTCCCGAGATGACATAAAGCCGAAACAGGCCCATCTAAATGTCTAAATTTCATCAAAATTTAAAAAAATACTTAACATATTCTAAAATCTTATGATCCGACAAATTTCAATTGGAACTAAAATTCCAACGCTCAGAGATAGGTATATATTTTTAAAAATGAAAATTTTCAATAAAGCCGTAGTTGAAAATCTGAACAAATACAAAACATTCCGGTGCATTTTGCGATGACCATGAGAACGGGGTTATACCGTCGTTCATCTATGAGACACCAACTCCAAGGTTAACATTTGAAAAGGATTGACTATGTGTAGGTACAAATGAATCGCTTGTATTTTCTTTACTTTTCCATTATAAAAAGTGTCGGCATTTTTTGAATTTGAGAAATTTTTAAAGAAAAACTTTAACAGTATCTATTAATTTTCTAATTAAAAGGGGTTTTTGAAAAACTGGTAATTTGTCGATAGAAATAATCCCAACGTGCTGATTACGGGGTTTTGCAAGAAAGATTGGATCTAGTTGATTTTTTTATGATGAAAACGAATCATGTCTAGCAAATTGTCTGGCACGTCAGGTTTTGAGTAAATTTTAGTCTTAAATGTCCGAAAAATATAGTTTTCACTTGATTTTTCACAAGTTTTCAATTGTATTTCAAATTTATCAATTGTATTTCCGAAACCATCAATATCAGTTGGTGGTTTCTGTTCGGATAAGTTTTATCAATTGTATTTCAAAAAATATTAATTGTTTTTCAGATTTATCAATTGTATTTCAGAAATAATCAATTGATTTTCATATTTATCAATTGTATTAGAAACAGGGTTGGCAGGCAATACCACTAAAATACCGTTATCGATTCAAAACCCTTTCAACTGACTACGGTTACCCCTAAAATACCGTTACCGAAATATCGCTATCTTTAAAATACCGTTACCGAAATAACTGAAATACCGTTACCCTTAAAATACTGATACCGAAATAAATTAAATATCGATACCCTTACCGATATAAATAAAATACCGTTACCCCTAAAATACCGTTACTGATATTTAAAAAAAATTGAGGGATGCATCGAAAAAACCGATTACCGATATCCTTAAAATACCATTACCGAAATACCGCTAACCTTAAAATACCGTTACCGAAATAATCAAAAAACAGTTAACCTTAAAATACCGTTATCGAAATAACTAAAAACCGTTATCTTTAAAATACCGATACCGAATTAAATGAAAGAGCGTTACCCTTAAAATACAGTTACCGAAATAATCTAAAATAGCGTTACCCTTACCGATAACCGCATCGTTTCGGTTACCATCCATGATTAGAAACTATTAATTATATTTCAGAATGTCTTAATTTTATTTCAGAAATTGTCCAATGTATTTTAGAAATTTCCATTTTTATTTCAGAAATAATTGAGTGGGTTATTTTGTAAAACGTTGATTTATGTGTAAATTGTTATTGTTACAAAAACAATTTGTATGGAAAACAACGCAACGCAAGGCGTTGCGTATTACAAAATAACCCCCTAAGTGTATTTCAGAAATTATTGTTTCTGGTTTAAATAAAGTTTAACGAAATAGGTCAGAAATTGATACAAACTTGTCCATCTACTTAAATACCCACGATGAGTTGGGAGCCAGGATTGCCACTCCGGCTTTAACGAGAATTATTAACAGTAAATTCCCCTTTCAAAACCTTAACAACAACAAAAATTGCACCATTCATCTTAGCATGGCCACTTTAGTCGATGCACAAACTTTATCAATTTTGGAAAAATTTCTGTAAACCTTATTTGTTAAATTATAGGAATTAAATGTCCCAGCAAGAAAAGATGATTATTAGTGACTCAGAAATGAGCTTAAAAAAACAAAAAAAAATTTTCTATGAAGGAACCCCTTTGTTGTAATCTATGCCCTGTGTACTCAGAAATGATTCAGAAAACAAACGCATGAAAGCGAATTTTTCCTCAAATATATTAATAATTTTGAATCTTTTTTTAATCTGAAAATTAACACTGATTTTGAGACAGCTTTTTAGATTATAGACTACTTTTTAGATTTTTTTCTTTGAAACAAAATGACGCCCGACATAGGATTTTGCGCGAAAAAAGCATGTTCAGACTTTCAGAAAAGAGTTATCAGTGGTAAAAATTTAGAACCAATCGCTGAGATGACCCTAAACTCAATCTACTTCTTTTTCCAACATTGCTTTTATATCAGAATCTGAACAAAAGTAGAAGTATTATTAAAAAACTCTATCTGCAACACCAAAGAAAATTTCTGTACATCTTAATTCAAATCAAATTGCTCAAATACATAGGTGAGTTTTGATGAGAGGTGTATTAATCGTAATAATAAAATTAATCGTAAAAATAAAATATGGAAAAGATGTGAGAATAAAAAAACTTACTTGTTTTCAGAAGAATCATTTTTGGAATACATCCATTTGAGAAATTGTTTTAATAACATGTTAAGACGCCGGTCATCGCCGGTGCCATCGCCATCAATCAACAAACGCTTTTTAATAATATCCTCTGAAAAAAAAAACAAATTAATATGAAATATGCTTACAAATACAATAAAACAAACCGTCGCTCATTTTAATTGGAAATTTGTAACATATATTTAACAAATTTATAGAAAATTAATAAATAAAAAAAATAGCTTCACTTTTTCTAATATACACACTCGCGCAAAACCAAAAAAACAACATATGATTTTGACAGTTTTTATGAAGGTTTAACATTTAAGTTGGCAAGGCATAAAAGTAACTAGTAAATTTTTCTCTGAATTGGCTACTCTAGCATATACAGGCAAGCAGTCTTGCCACCAGCAAAATGAAACTACATAGCTGCAGCTCTAAATTTCCAAAATTATATTAAGCCCAGTATTCCGGAGAAAGAGAAAAATTTCGCTCAATGTTTTGTAGCCCAAAAACTATAATAAAAACTTTAAAATTCACAAATTTTGTGTAGTTTATAAAAATCTACAATCATAATTAGAAATATACAATCACAATGTATCAAATGGTCCCTGCCTATTAAATTAATGCGAAAAAAATTTCACCTCAATTCCGCAACAATTCCACGCAAATGAAAAGCTATTTTTTATATAGAGTTTAAAAGCTTTTTTCGCAAAAGTATGAATAAAATACCGACCCTTACATAGGGGTTACACGATCAATTTTTTCCTTTCAAGTTTCAATACACTCACATTTTTTTACTATCACACTCACATTTTAAAAATTGAACAGCAAATTGATATCAATTTTTACTTTCAAGTTTTGGAAAAACTTGACGGTCAAGTTTTAAACAGCTGATCAATTTCTGGTAAATTTATTTTTCTTTTTACAAATATTGTGCCGCAATAAAACACGATTGATAAAATACGGAATGTGAATATTTCGGTAAATCGCCGAAATGATTTAAAAATAAATAAAAAATTAATTTCTGCTGACATCAAAATGTCTGTGGAATATGTGAAGAAAAAAATAAAGTCTTTTTTTTAGAACAGCCTAAAGTGCGAAAACAGCCCACAGAGGCGATCATTTTTAGTTCTTTCCTTGACGACGGCATCTTGAAAGCAAAATTGACTATCAAGTTGCATGCAGCCTACGTCACAGCTTCAAGTTCAATTGAATTTGCCAAGCAGTATGTGTTATCAACTTGAAAGCAAAATCTTGATCGTGTAACCTCACTGTTACACAAGAAGTTTATAGTTTTTTTAACTGTTAAGAATATAACTTATAAAATCACTTAGGCTAATATCCAAAAACAAATGTTCCTTGAAATATCTATGTTCGTTGATAAAAATTACCTCTGTTTTCTAGGTTCAATAAACTATTTATTTATATAAATAAAATTACTCTGTTTGATTGGAAATTATATTTTTATTAATATTTTAATATATTTATTTTAATTTCATGAACATCGAATCTCATTCGAATACGGTGAAAGTCTGTCAGTGACAGACCGTTATGTCGTGTCAAAAACGGAATGGGATCCGCTGAAAGCCCGTCAATGAAGGACCGTTTACGGAGCGTTATGTCGTGTAAAAAACGGACTTGACTCCGTTTTTATGGTGTTATATGCGGTTCGTTTCCGTAGTATATCTATCAAATTTGACCCATAGCACTTAGATAAAGTTCCACCTGTTTTTTTTCTGCGTGTAGTGATGTACACGCAAAAAAAAACGTTGCCAAGTAGTTAGGATCATTTCAACTAATAAAGTTTTTTCACATAACTTACTCAAAATTTTAGTAGAAAAACCTAAAAACTTGGTAAAATGAGTCTAGTTTTCGCATAATATATCCAATTCCATTCACTATATATTGCTTTGTGAATTAATTCATCGAATTTTTAATTCAGAATTGAAAAATTGAATTAGGGAATTAATTCTTCAAAGCTCTGATCATGGTGCAATTGTTGCCGAAAATAAAATATTCATGGAAAATAAAGAAATAATTAGTTCAGGTTTAATTTAATATATGTACGGTGGGTCTTTGCATACGAGGCAAGTTTGTACACTTTTTCAGCAAAAATATATATATTTTCACACTTGATTTGTTCACACGTTTGCGTAAACGCGCCTTTTAAATTTCATTAATATTTACCCTTAGTGCAGTTGACTTAAAATCATTTGAGCATTGTAGCGGAATGATATCGATATATGTACATCATATGCAGGATATTGCGTTGGAATATACACGCAGAAAAAAACAGGTGGAAGTTTATCTAAGTGCTATGTGATTATACAACTACATAAGTTCGAAGTAAGTTTTACAATTTTCTAGCAAAATATATGTAATTTTTCGGATATTTTCCGCTAAACATGTATATATTTTGCAAGGATTGTATATATTTTACAATAAAATTTACATATTTTACTAGAACTTTGTAAAACGAACTTGAAAATTATGTAGTTGTATAATTACATAGCTCTTAGGTAATATTCCTCCTGTTTTTTTCTGTGTGTATAGGACTTTTTAGTAAACCGCGCATGTAATGAAAAAGAACTTAACGCCACTAATTCTTCACTTATTCAATAAATTTTAGCGTGCGATTAAGATTATTAATCCAGAGATTATTTATTTTTGTATTGTATTGAACTTTTTTTATTCATACTGACAACAAATTCAGAAAACAATGGAAGAAAAACGATATCGTTTGTTATTGAGTTATAACGGATGAAAATCGGCGTTGTCCGTATTTAACGGCATGGAAATTGATACACTAAAACGATGTAAAAACGTATTATTTTCGAAACTCCGATCGCACGGTCCGTTAATGTTCCGTTAACGTACAAACTTTGACGGTTATAGCGAATTTACACAATGATCGAAATCGAGTTAAAAGTAGATTTCGATGGAAATCCAAAAAAAATGTGGGTTTTCAAACAGATTTCCCATAGGAAATGAAATCCCAATTTAATTTGGATTTCAGCGAAATCTCACCGAAATCCAATTTTTCTCCCATATTTGCAGAAAAGTAGGGAAGTTTGCAGAAAAAGTAGCAACATTTAGCAGCTGTTTATGTCATAAAAAATTAATAAATAATAAATTTTAATAACTTAAAAAAATTAAGGAATAACATAATAAAGTCTGATATTTTTAATTGAAAGAAATATTTAAAGTTGAAAACGGCTATTTTTTGTATCCCACGAATAGAAACTATGAAAAATCATTTGATGGCGCCGGAAAGTCTACTGACAAAACATTGAATATTTTAGGCTGCATTCACACCTTATTCTTAAACACGTGTTTAGTTAAAACACGTATTTTAGCTCTTTATTCTATTACACCAGTTCTTTATTCTCTAAACTCGTTTTAGCTAAACACGTGTTTAAGATCTAGCTGTGAATGCCGTTTTAGCTTTCAACTAATCATCCCTATACTAAGTGAAATCTAGTGAACATTTTAACAGTGTAAATTCAATATAACGTATTTTAGAGACCATTAACGAGCCGTAAAAATCGGATTCATGATTATGTACGTGCCGGAGATTCCGTAAAAATGTTTCTTGGGTTTTATGATTTTGCTCTGAAGAAAGTTTTTATTTTTACAAATTTTTTTCTAGCAAATTAGCAACTGGAATTTTTTTTTTCCTATAATTTTGTAGGAAAAAAAATAATGATTTATTCTATATAGCTGAACCTTTCTTATACATTATTTTTCCATAAGGAAATTCATAAATTCTTCGTTGTCATATGGGCTTAATGACCTAATTTTGTAAATCACCTGCGTTCATCACATCACCTACACTTCACTTCACTCACCTAACGCGGGGAATAAAAAATGTTATTTTATAAATCACTACGTATTCGTGATTGATTCTTACGTTATCACTTGAATTGTCAAATACATACATTTAAGAGTTGCCATCTTTCTGCAATAATAGACAAATTTTAACCGTTTTTTGTTGCAATTCATATAATTTATTATTGGTATCCCTTAAAAATCTAAACAAAAAAGAAAAACGTGGAAAATATCTTAAAAAAATGGTAGAAAAAATTAAACAAAAATTCAATCAGCGATTAACAAACCAATTTAATGATGCAAAAAATTTCCATTTTCCAAAATTTTTTTTCCCGATTGTTTTTGGTTTTTTTTTGTAAACTAAGCATCAAACTTTGGTGCATGAAATTGGTATTATAGTCCCTATATTATGAATTTAAACCACACTTAAAAAGTTGTAAAATAATCGCGGAACGCGAAAAAAAGCTTTATGGTACAAAAAATTAATTAAAAAACTTAATCAGCGATTTACATTCTTCAAACATATATATTGATGGAAAAATTTTCCTTTTTGCAAATTTTTCGCAAATTTTTTTTCCCGTATTTTTTTCTTTTTTTTTGACACTAGCTGCCGAAGTTTGTTGTATGAAATGGGTATTATAGTCCCTAGATTATAAATTTAGAAAAACCACACTTAAAAAATTGCAAAATAATAGCGGAACGCGAAAAAAGACTTTATGGTACAAAAATTGTACTGAAAAATGTTATCAGCGATTTTCATTCTGCAAACAAATATACTGATGTAAGAATTTTCCTTTTTGCAAATTTTTTTCCGCGACTTTTTTTCGCGATTTTTTTGCAATTATGCATCAAACTTTGTTATATGAAATGGGTATTATAGTCTTTAGATTACATATTTAACAAACCCGCAACTAAAAAACAGCGAAATTTTGGCGGAACGCGAAAAAACACTTTATGTTACAAAAATCGCATTGAAAAACCTTATCAGCGATTTTCATTCTGCAAACAAATATACTGATGTAAGAATTTTCCTTTTGCAAATTTTTTTTCCGCGATTTTTTTTTTTGGATTTAGTCGCCGAACTTTGTTCTATGAATTGGGCATCAGAGTCCCTAAATTATAAATTTAAAAAAACCGCACTTAAAAAATTGCAGAATAATAGCGGAACGCTAAAAAAGACTTTATGGTAGAAAAAATTAATTAAAACACACAATCAGCGATTAACATTTTGCAAATGAATATAATGATTAAAAAATTTTACATTTTGTAAAAAAATTTTTTCGCAATTTTTTTTTTTTTTTGCAAACTAAGCACCAAAATTTCGTCTATTAAATCGGTATTATTGTCCCGAGACCATGAATTTAAAAAAACCATACTTAAAAATTTGCAAAGGCTTTATGGTACAAAAGATTAATTAAAAAACTTAATCAACGAAAAAACGGAAATTTTTCTACCAATATATTTGTTTGCGGAATGTAATTCGCTGGTTAAGTTTTTTAATTCATTTTTTTTGTACCACAAAGCCATTTTTCGTGTTGCGAGATTATTTTGCAATTTTTTAGGTGTTTTTTTTTATTTCATAATCTTGGGACTATAATACCAGTTTCATACACCAAAGTTTGGTGCTTAGTATGCAAAAAAAAAATTGGGAAAAAATTTTAACAAAATTGAAAATTTGTGTATCATTATATTTGTTTGCAGAATGTTAATCGCTGATTGTGTGTTATAATTAATTTTTTCTACCATAAAGACTTTTTTCGCGTTCTGCTATTATTTCGCCAATTTTTTAAGGGCGGTTTTTTTAAATTTGTAATCTAGAGACTACAATACCCATTTCATATAACAAAGTTTGGCGGCTAGTTGCAAAAGAAAAAAAAAATCGCGAAAAAAAATTGCAAATAGGAAAATTATTCCATCAACATATTTGTTTGCAGAATGTAAATCGCTGATTAAGTTTTTAAATTAATTTTTAGTGCCATAAAGCCTTTTTTCGCGTGCCGCCATTATTTTGCAATTTTTTAAGTGCGGTTTTTTTAAATTTATAATCTAGGGACTATAATACCCATTTCATACAACAAAGTTTGGTGGTGAGTTGCAAAAAGAATTCGCGAAAAAATTGTCGAAAAAGAAAAATTTTTGAAGTAATATATTCGGTTGCAGAATGTTAATCGCTGATTAGGTTTCTTACTTCATTTTCTGCACTGTACTTTTGCAATAAAATTTTTGAAAAATAAAGTCGCGTTATAATTGTTATAATTGTTTTTATTCCACTGGATTATCTTAGCCATATGTTTTTCAGCGTAATTATAGTTTATTACTTTTTTTCTAGTGTTTTTTTCTTAAGTTTTTGGTGATTTATTGCATTATTTTTCATTCAACACCTAAAAAATGCAAGTGATAATATTTGACAATTCAAGTGATCAAAATAACAGTCTGGTGATTTACAAAATTTGATTTTTCATATAATTTTGTTTAAAAACTACGTAAGTCAGCACGGACGATCACCGCGTTCATCACCGGGATTTACAAAATACGAAATTTTGAAAAACTAGGTGAAGTGATGTGTAGTGTTTTAAGAAATTAGGCTATAAATCTTGGTAAATTTTCAAATAGTTTAGGGGACTTCTATAAATTGATATGGCAACACTGCTACTGCGGCACTTTTGTAGAGTTGTGAAATTTCGATACCTTTTGAATACTCAATACTTTTCAATTGAGTACTCGATACTACTCAAATCTTTTAACGATTTTTTTGAATTTAAAAATAAAAATGTTATGAATTCGTATTTATTACGAAAAATAATAACATATACGTGTTCAATAATTGTTGTTACTTAGATTTTATTTAATTTAAAACATTTTATATAAATTAAACAATTTTTCCCAAAAATCCGTTACAAATTTCTATGCTTCACAAATAGAGTTGTATTTTTAGAGTAATATTTTCATACGAAAAATACACATTTCTTCGGAAAATTGCATCTTTAAAAGTATTGAGTACTACCGTTTTAGTAATGAGTACTCAAAAAACAGAGGAAGTATTGAGTACTCAGTACCGGAATACTCAATACTTTTGCAATTCTACACTTTTGTAGTAAAAGTAAAAAGAGACTAAAGAACTGAATTTTAAACTCTGATTGTAATAATTTTACTTGGATTCTTGGTCACTTCTTCTCAAGAAAATATGACTGGAACGGGTACATTATCTAAAGCTAACGCTATATTTCGTAATCAACCACATCATTCCTACTTCGACAAACCTTTTGAAGATCCTGAAGATTGTTTATATTTGGCTTTACATGAAATTCATCCATATTTTATGCAGCCAGAGCAACAGGCAGACAAACGGGGATTTGAAATTGGATCTATTATAGATCCTCGTACGCAAAAATCAACAACACAACTGTGTTATGATCACACCAAAGAAATGAAAACAAAAGTATTTCGTTGTATTAAATTATCTAGAATGTCTTACCAACAGCACACTTTAGGTGTACAAGTTATGAAAGCTCTCCAAGATGAAGAAGAAGTGGAAGAAGAAAACTTATATAAATGGCGTAGATTAGAGAATGCAAGACTGAAAGAAAAACAAGAATTTCAAAAGTTTGTTTATGAATACAATCAAAGTAATAAGGAGTTTATGTATAAACCAACTAAAAACTTACTGGTGTTGTATATAAAGTGGTATCAGGAAAAATGTAAAAGTTTAATATTAAAACATCCTGAGAAATCATATAATACCCACTTGGGTCTACCTCAGGTAAGACTATGTAAAGATATTTTAAAGCAACAAGCAATAACCATAGTAAATCAAGAAGTTGTTGCCAAAAGTGGTGAACAATGGATTTGTGAAAATCAAGGAAGTGTGGATTTTAAAAATTTACAATATTCCATAGATTCTTATATGAAGGAATATTTAAATTCTCAGGATATAAACGATAATTACGAAGATGAGCTGAAATTGCAGTTTTTGGAAAGGGCTGAAAATGAAAATACAAATTTACCATTATGGTATATACCCTTAGATTCTTTACTATTTTTATTAACTGCAGGAGATTATCCCGATCTTCCTACAGAAATGTTATTCGATATAAAAGAACAAAAATTATCCGATGGAGAAATTAATACTATTATAATGAACTCTCCGGTACCTTCGCGACAAGTTGGTTGGCATATTTATAAACAAGTAGTGGAACAGGCAGCTTTAGCATATTTATCCATAACCAAAAAACAAAATTGGATAAACTATAAAATAGCAGAAAAACAAACCAATCGAGAGGAAGGTGATGTGCCAGAAATGCAAGCTAATCTAAAGGAGCCAAATAACTTTAAAGTTTCTTCTATAGAAGACTATTTAGGGAATTGTAAATTAACTCCCGAAAAAAAATGTAAATTTTCAAAAACTTTAATCAAATGGCAATTACACTCATCACATTCTGACAACACTGAAATGCAAATATATACTACACTTACCCAACCAGCTATATATAAAACCAAAGATTCTGTGGAATCTACCGAAGCATTGGGTTCAGTTTCCCTTAAAGTGGAATATAAACCAAAATTTGGTTGTGAAATAATGACAAAATATGAACTGTTAGAAGAATGGTTTAAACTTAAATTACAACAAGCCTCCAAAAATATCTGTTTGCGGTTAGATGTCAATAATTATCAAACTCTTTTGGAGGAAACTCTTACTATGCAAAAATTAGAACTAAATCTATCCCAAATGTATCACATAGATCTTCCGAATCTTTTAACAAATCTTTTTGAATTTTTAAAGATGCTTCACAGTATGCCTGCGGGTCATTATATTTTACGTTATAACTCTAAATTTAAAGATAAGCTAATGTTATGTAAACCAACTAAGGAAATAACACATAATACGTTACATCTTCATAAACTATTGCAAACTGAGCCCACCGATTTACTATTCATGTCCCAAACAAATTTCTTACCCATATCCGAAAACTTATGTAGCTTAATGCATTTACAACACAATATTATACCTTGTGGATTCAGACCAAGTTACAACCGCCAACAACGTGAACAAATGGAAAAGCACCTGAAAAAACAACCAACAACCAAACTTAACGATAGAGATTGGATTGTTAGGAAAGTAGAAAAAAAGAAGGAACAACAGTTTAAAATATCCAGAGAGAATAAAAAGCAACGACAAAGAACTAGAAAACGCGAACGTTTAAATGCCGCCTTTATTGCTGAACAAGAAGAGCAAAAGGAACAAGAAGAACTTGAAAAGGAAATGGAGGTGGATATGATATTGGGGATATGAAATTTGTGTTTGAAATTTAGCACTAAAACTTATACAAAAAAAAAATAAAGAATGAATTAAAAAAATCACCTAATATACACGAAAATGCTTTGGGAAATAAAATCAGTTGGACTTATTTTATGGTCTAACATAATCCCCCTGATTATATAAGCCGTTGGTGTATTAGTAAAAACCAGGGAGCGAAAATAACAGTTATTTTATATAACCAAATATCGGAGAACTGATTCCAGTACATCATAATGATCCTTGTGGCCAAGTCTTCCAAAATATGCATTGCTTTTTAAATTTTCGACTTTTTTTTTTGAGCAGAAATAAAAGTTATTTTTTTAATTTTATATTTTTAAGCAGAAATAAGTTTTTTTTTACTTTTATTTTTTCAAGCAAAAAGTAACAGTTATTTTTTGACTTTTATTTTTTTGAGCAAGAGTAATTTTTTTTTTTTTTAAATCAATGACAACCAAGGTTTGTTACCGAAACGAATAACGGTAAGGGTAACGGTATCGGATTACGTTTGTTTAGGTAACGGTATTTAAGACTGTTTCGGTAACGGTATACCGTTACCGAAACAGCAATACCGGTACGTACCGGTATTAAAAATTATGTTAAAAACATATAGAAACAAGTAAAAACATGGCATATTTTTAATTTTAAGTCCTGACTTTAAGCTATAAATTCAATACTGGTAGTTTTAATAAGTAATGTTATTATCTATAAATTTTTTTTGTAAAAAAAAAACACTCAAGATTATAAAATAAAAAATAAAAAAATTGTAATTTTTATATAAAATAATAAATACCGGTAACTACCCATAAAAATAACGGTATCGGTAACGATAACGGTATTTGGAATTTTTTTTAGAGGTATCGATAACGCTAACGGTATTCAATTTGAAACGGTATTTTAGCGATAACGGTATTATAACGATAACGGTAACCAACCTTGATGACAACTAAAAATTCCTCGCTCTCTTTTATATAGATTTCTCATATTTTTATGTGTTTGATATGAATTTGTCAAGATTTTAATATTTTAATGTGTTTTTTTGTCGCAACAGTAACATTTATTTTTGCTCAAAAAAATAAAAGTCAAAAAATAACTTATTTTTGCTCAAAAAAATATAAGTTAAAAAATAACTTTTATTTATGCTTAAAAAAATTAAAGTAAAAAAATAATTTATTTTTGCTCGAAAAAATAAAAGTAAAAAAATAACTTATTTTTGCTCAAAAAAATAAGTAAAAAAATAACTTTTTTTCTGCTCGAAAAAATAAAAGTAAAAAATAACTTTTATATTTGATCGAAAAAATAAAAGTCAAAAAATAACTTTTATTTTTGCTCAAAAAATAAAAGTCAAAAAATAACTTTTTTTCTGCTCGAAAAAATAAAAGTAAAAAAATAACTTTTATATTTGCTTGAAAAAATAAAAGTCAAAAAATAATTTTTTTATTCTGACTTATGATAAAAGTCATAACCGTTACGGTCCCTGGTAAAAACGCCTCCATACAAATCTAATTTTTCAAAATCGAAATTAATAAGTGAAATTTTCCTGGCGAATCTAGTAAAATTTATGTTAAACATAAATCTTTTTTTGACTGTTAAATATTCAAAAAATATTTGGGACGACTACTGTAAAAAAGCCTAAAAACGTCTACGTAATAAGGGGGAATAGATTACATACATCTCTTACCTTTTCACCAAGGAGTATCCGTCGTGTTGATTTTTGAATGTTTAATTTTCCAATGAAAATTTCACACGCGAATGAGAGAAAGACACAGAGAAGAAACTTAACAGGAAATGAGAGAAATTGGAAAAGTTAGAAATTTATAAAAACGTTTTATCAAGAAAAACATAGATGAATATTATACATACATATAGCTCTGTAAATTTTTGATTTTTGTTATAAACAAAAATAACTTAAATATTTAATATGATTCTTATTTTGAATTTTATTGCCAAAATTTTTTTATTGCCGCCACTGGGTATCAGATTTGCGACCTAAAGATTCTTTGATATGAAAGTTGACTGGCATAAAAACACCACTTTGTCATTGCGAGATATTGTGCTTCATTCTCTTCAATAAAAGAACTTTTTAAAGAAGTACAAAAGGTTCACTGGAATTCAGTATTGTTTTCAGTACTATTTAGTGCATATAAAAACAATTTCCCATCATTTTTATTTTATATTTTTAGAAACATTTTTAAAGCTATTATTCTTTAGAGCAATACCTAAGTGATTTTTTGGATGTTGTTCAGAAGTAATTCTAAAAAAGCTGTAAAAATATACTAACGAATACTTTTGAAGCAATAAAAGAAGTGATTTTTTGAAGTCGTTCAGAATTATGTGCTAGTAAAAATACACTAACGGATACTTGTGAAGCAGTGAAAGAAGTAGTTTGTAAAGCATTACTTCCAAATTTTTTTTTTGCTGGGTTATAAATTGAATTCTTTTTTCGATTTATAAGATATGAACTCCTTCGTCAGTGAATAAATTCATTTGATAAAAAGAACAATTACAATTAAATTAATTCTTAATTGAACGCATTCATAGAAGAATTTACTTGATTTTCTTTAAAATTAACTTACTTTAGTCACAAATTTAATCCGATTTAATGCATTGTAAATTTTCTTTTAAAATTAAAAATCAGTACAATTTAAAAAAATCAGTACAAATCAGAACATGAATTTTTCATCAGTACACGCGAACAAAAATCAGTATGTGTCCACGCTACTTGCTGCAAGTTCATTTTTAAAATGTCGAAGGCATAGGTTGTCACTAAATAGCACTCCAGTATTGCCAAGTATTCAATATTCTAACAAAGGTGGGAAAAAATTTTGTTCTTAACAATTTTTTTTTCTAAAACTTATAAAATTGATATTTTAAATTACCATTAAGATATGTCATTGTGTTATTTTTACTTTTTTTTACAAATAAATACAAAATCAGTTGCATTACAACTTTTACTTTACCAAATACTAGTAAATTAATAGAAAACAATACTAGGCAACACTGTTTTCTTTATTCTGTCATTTCACTAGCCGCAAGTATCAAAAATCCACTGTCTTCAAAATTTACTTGCAAGTTGAGCCGCAAGTCGTATAAGTGTGATAGTATTAGAGAAAAAGTGTGAGTGTATTGAGTTTTTCGAACTTGCATATGGAAACGGGGTATAACACTCTTGACTTGCGGTCTCACTTATATGACTTGCGGCTCAACCCACCTAGCATTTTATGAATTTTTTGATCACATTTGAGTCATTTATGACTCCTCTGGACGATTAAAATGATCATAATTGAGCTCATTTACTGATCATAAATGATTGTTTTGTCGGGAGAAAATGGTACCCTACCCGCGACTCTTCTTGATGAGCCTTTTATGACTCGCTTTTCTAATCAGTTTCGACTCATTTCTGACTCATATTTCTAATCATTTGTAAGTCTTTTTCGAGTCATTTATTAGTCATTTTCTAATAATTTGCGAATCTTTTTTGACTAATTTTTGGTCGTATTTTTGATCGTTTGGGAGTCTTTTTTGAGTAATTTTTCTAATTGTTTACATTAAAAAAAAGATATTTGTTTGATGAATATTATTATTTAATTAAGTTTATTAAAATTATATAAAATAATATAAACAAAATAGTAATAAATGTGATGACCACTTTCGTCAAATTTGTATTTTATTTTTTTATCTAATTCTTTATTGTAAATATGATATTTATGAAAGTAATATCATACTTTTAGCGGTTGTTGTATATTTAACTTTGTTTTGTTTTGCTTCGAGATTCTTTCTTTTTGTTTCGATACTCGTCTCGGAAAAGAAATCATTCCCCAATGTTTCTTTTGCGTTTCTGTCTAGCCGATGTTACCCAGTGTCTTAACATACAGTAGAATAATAGCAAGCAACTGTCGAAGTGATTTCATCTCAAGCGAAGACATTCAATTTTATACAATATTATGATATCGCCGACACGCAAACACTCTTGCAATGAGACCCGTCATCAAATGTCACTTTTCGCGTTAATTTCATTTTTCTTGCAGTGAAAAAATGACCGAAATTTTACATAGAAAAAGAAAAGAACGAAAAAAAGTAAAAATAGTTAAATTATTTCTAACTTATAGATAGGCCTTAAGAGATTAATCACAGCTCGGTCGACAACGAGAATTGGTTTTTCATATGTTTATTTGTGAAGCAAAATATCGCCATTCCGTCCGACGATTTGTCATCGTAATAGAATCTATTCTATTGTCTTGACGACATACTAACACACACCCAAAAAAAATTGTCAAATGATTGCCTTTGAAATAAAGTTGTAGAAAATTCGTATTGGAGTTGCAAAAATTCGTACTTTGTTTACAAAAAAAATTATTTTTTTGACAGAAGAAATATATTTGAAAACAAAAATACATAATTTATCGCAAAAAGAAAAAAATCAAAATTAAATATAATAAAATGTAAAAGCAACAAGAATTAATGCAAAACTAATTGATTTGATGGGGGATTGTTGCGAAGCGGATACAACCATATTCTTGTTTTGCTTTCTTTTCTTCTAAACGTCCACAAATGTCGACGAATTTATATTAATCGTGACGACTTTTCCTGTCGTCGGTCGACATTCGACACAGTTGTGATTGGACTCTAAAGTGCTTAAACATAATTTGAAAACCCCTTACTTGGCAACACCGACCCAAACAAACAGATGAGAGTGCGTAACACGATGAATGCAGAAAAAGGTGGTTGAAAGGAGAGAGTCAAAAAAAACACGTCATATCAAGTTCGGTCATAGAGACTGAAACGGAAGAAAAAAAAAGCATTTGTGAAAGACACGTTTTTTTTGCAACGGAATTAATCCTAATAAAACATAAGTAACCATACTTAAATTGTATCAGTCTTCGATTTAATACGTCGAATTTATATTGAGAATACAATACTGATAACCAAATTGGCATTGACCGTTTCGGGATAAAAGGAAAATTATCCTTTGCAGGCTCTCATCCAAGGCTTTAACGTACAATTAAAGTCACAACAACGTTGACCTTATATATCCAATTGGCTGAAACGGGGTGATCAGTGTTTAGTAAAAGGACAACTGTTATAATATCATTTTAATCTGCTCTGAGGTCAACGGGAATATCTTGAGGCCACTAGTAGAGTTAAGTCTGAGTATTTAACACACCACTGAGATAATAGCATGACACACAACCCCGTGGCTACATAACTGATTTCGTCATCATAGTGTTGTGGAGTAATTTTTATAAACATACATCTTGTGAAGAAGTGCATCCCCGAATCATCTTGGCCCAGTAACAGCGTGTCCCGTGGCAGCATTTTACATCGTTAAAGAAAGCGGCTGTGTTTGGTAAGCAAGATCGGGAAAAAGTGTCCGTTGCAGGGAAATTGAATGTTAATTTAGTGAAAAGAGTACAGTTGTACATAGGACCGTTTGAATTAGATATAACCTTCATTGAACAAGGGCATGACCTCTATTTGATCGTACTGACCGCTACATTGGAAATGAGTAAAATTATACAACAACTAAAATAACATTAAACCTGAATAACGTTTTCCATGGTGTCGGTAGCTATAGTTTAATTTTTATGAATAAATGTAACTTTAAATTTAAAGTCATACGTGAAGGTGAATCAAAAATCTAATATATTTTTTTTTGCACAAATTGTTGTATAATACTTACTATAACTTAGCATAAGTATACTATGAATTAGGGAAAAATAATTATTATAATCAGTATTCAAGTAAATTATCATATTTTAGAGTAGAAATGACAAATGAAGCTTCGTTGTGTATCATGGGCTATAGTTTTTTTCTAATTGAGGATAGTAGGCATAACAGTATAAATCAAAGCGCTGAATAATAGAGGTAAGCAGTTTCTATATCGGATTTTAAAGAAGATAAAGGAAGGTGCCACCTTGTTTTATTTTGATTCGTTTAAATTAAAACGGAAACAAAGTTCATAGTGGGAAAGTATTTCAATTCAGGAAATTCGGTAGAAGAGGTTGTAATGTAAATAAATTACTTGAATTGTAAACAGATAACAATAATCGCGATATTTGAACGTCAGATATATTTTTTCCCAGATTCATAGGAATTTGCCAGCTACTATTATTACTTTAATTATACCCCTAATCGAAACTGTATTACACTTTGTACATATCTTAGTTACACCTTAAGCTAATATTCTAAGTATTCATTTAAGCCCTAAATTAATTGAAGTATTATAATCTATTTACTAATGATTAATAAAAATTATGTGTATTTTTAATTGAAGGAAAGAATAGGATATATAATGTGGTAATTTGATAGAACTATGGTGGAAAAGGTAGCGAGAATGAAAGCGTAGTAAGTATATATTTGGGGCACCTTACAATAATAGACTTTAATGGGCAAACTGGTGCCTAGGATGACTGTAGCAGGTCATACAGGGGAGGGCAGCCCAAAGGGATCATTCCAACAGCTTGGTCCAACAACATTCTAAAGACCCAGTCAATTTAATGTCAAGATCTTAAGGTATCAGCCGACGTCCGTCCGTCAATTATCGACAACCTAGCCAAGGTCCTTTGTCCAATGTTTTTTTTGTTGTTGTCAAGGCACGAACAATTTTAATGTAACCTTACACTGCGGAAAAAGAACCCCCCATATCCGGCGAGCTACAGCCAGGGAACACCTACGTGCCTCCTCCGCAATCTGACATCAAAATGTTAGTTGTTACATTTGGCGCCCAACGTGGGGCATCTTGTTAAAATTTGCCATTGCATCCAGTAGAAGACCTCGTTTTCCGTTGACCGAGTCCCGGAAGGTACATTAAGTACCATGCCAGTGCTGCTCCGGCATTGAGAACGTTCTCAAATACTGGAAAATCCACTGATTTCAAATTGAATCACATCCAGGTTAGAGGTCATTTTCATAAAGGCTATAAGCTACGTGATAATAAGCAACTAACTTTTGTTGTGAAGATAAGAGGTTTCTGTGGGTTCACTTTATGTCGTGTTGTCCTGTGTTGTGTTCTGTTTAACGGCGATACCATACATATAGATGTACGGACAACTCAAAAGTTTTTTTTCTTCATCATTGACATGAACTCAATTTATTTTGATTTTTCCCTATAAATCATTTCACAAATTGAAGTACTCATATTCGTATATTCAAGGGCAATAACTTTTCTATGAAATAATAGAAAATTTTTATTGAAGCAAATATACAAAGAATCATGAATAATTGTTGTTTTTAGAATATTTTTAATATATCTCATTTGCCAGCTTTTCATTTTCGCTACTGATTACCCAACCTGCATGATATTTAAATTTGTTTTAGCCTGCAAGTAAAAAGAAAATACACTGTAATAAGACATTGTAATTGTGAATATAACAATTGACTACTAAATTTATTAATCAAAATATTCGTTAATTAAACTAGCTTTTATGTGTTTTTGAAATCACTAACTAACAATTAACATATTGACAAAGATATTACTTAAGAAAAGTTTAATAACTGGAAATCATTCACCATATGGACGGTATTTACACTTCTGATGTATATTTGAGATATTTGGTTTAGTATTTGCAACGTTCTACAATATTAATAGGACACCAGTATCCTCGTTATTACAACGGAAATTTTACAATATTGGTTTTATATTAGCTCTTTATACGGACGGAAATTAAAATAATTAAATTTTTCTTGGGATATCAGGAGTTCATTCTTTCAGAACCCGCAGTTCTGTCAAAATTAAATCTAAACTCATATATATACACTTTTTTGTCCTCTCTAAATAATTGAATTCTATTTCTCGTCGCCGATAAGATTTAGTCGTTTTTTTTGTATTTGAAACTAAGTTCATTCAGAATGAATACTAGAAGAGGTACTACAACCAGGGCAGGTCCGACCACTTCGTCCACTACTGTATCGACCGCGTCCATTACCTCAACAACTACGTCAATTATACCTCCTCTCATGTCATTGGAAATACAGAACCCGACGGTATCATTGGATCAGACCGTGGTAAATACGAGGGTGCCAACCTTTTCGGCACCTAACGACCTCTCGTTCACATCACCGAATTTTACCAGTAGAACAGCTCAAGAAGTTCATCAGGCCTTTAATGCAAATAGAGCTCCAGGAGGTGGTTTCAATGACAACGCAAACAATGAATTAAACGTCATGGAATATAATATTATGAGGCAGGTGCAACTAAGCATGACACAACTCATACCACGAATAGTTCGCGAAACCATGAGATCAGTAGGGAACAACTCGTTTAACGCCATAAATGATACACTTCATGAGTCACAAATACCCTCGACATTAAATCAATCACAACAGTATCACCACAATACGCAACTGCTACATGATCAGTCCAATCCTCAACAATTCGCTTCTACCAACGTGGCGTATAACCATAAACCCATAGTACCAAAAGATTTGGAAAAATGGGGACCCAAGTTCGAAGGAACAAATAAGACCGTAAGCGTGGAGGATTTTGTGTTTCAAGTTGAGGCAATACGGGAGGACAACAATTGTCCGTGGGTGGTTTTAATGAAAGGATTTCATCATCTACTCACTGGAGCTGCTAATAAGTGGTTCTGGGACTTTAGGCGAAAAAATCCTTATTGCGAATGGGACTATTTTCGATACCAATTTATAAAAAAATTCAAAAGATTTGAGAGCGATTTGGAGATACAACGGAGCATCATGGAACGAAAACAAGGCCATTCAGAAACGGCAGACGCATTCATCGGGGAGATCATTACTTTGAATAATCAAATGACATCCCAAGTGGAGGAAGTCCAACTTGTGAGAATTGTCAAAGACAACCTTAAAGATGGATTGGCACAGCTAGTCTTTCCGATTAAAATAAACACACTGGATAACCTATTAGAGGAATGTAAACGGGCGGAACGTAATATAGCAAAAAGAAACTACTCTCGACAACAATTAAACTATAGAAGAGTTAACGAACTACAACTCGAGGACATACCAGATATCGATAACAGCCAAATTGAAGCTTTACAAATAAATTCTCTACCAGCAAAACAATTGATTTGCTGGAATTGTAAATCACCAGGGCATTCGTTCGTTAACTGTACCATAACTCAAAGAACCCTTTTTTGTTATAAGTGTGGGTATGAGAACGTTATAACCCCAGACTGCCCAAAATGCACGGGAAACCGGGCAAAGAGCATGGCGAAGACTGGAACGACATGCTCCAATCAAAATACAAACCAGTAACCGATAATTTTTTGAACTGGGTTCTTGCGAGAGAACCGGATGTTCATAGTAAATTAGACAATAAGATATTCGATGTAGAAAACACTGAGCAACAAACTTTTAACAGAAATGAAAAATCCGAATCCGACTACGCAAATTTAACTAACACCACTGAGATTTCAATAAACCACGACGATGAGGATCGTAATTTAGCCAATGATCTAACGGTGAACAATAAAATGTCGACAGAGAAGAAAGATAAGTCAAGCGGATATTTGCGAAATAAAGTTTTACTTAATCCAGCTACAAAGAGGGCAACAATAGAGACTTCAGACAACGGCGATTCTTCTTCAAAAGGCACCGGAAAATTGAAAGAAATTATACCTTATGAAATTAGACTTCAAAATTATAACCGAAAGCGGGAAGAAATTTTTAAAAACTTTGCTCAAAACACATCTTGTAAAATTTTAAAAACACGATATCGATATGCTGCTAGGAAGAGAGAAAGGAAAGAGCTAGCTGAGGCCAGACTACAGTTGGATGACGATATAAGACCTTACATGGACATTGTTTTGAACGGCGTCAAACTAAAGGGGCTCCTAGACAGTGGCGCATCTGTTAGCTGCCTCGGAAACAACTGTTTGGAAAATGTCGCTAAAATGAACGCTATTATCTTAAACTTCAAGTCATCGTTAAAAACGGCAGACGGGAACAGTCATCTGATAATAGGAAAGGTCAAACTGATGGTTAGGATAAAAGATAGGGATGAGGAAATTATATTTTACTTAGTACCGAACCTGAAACAGGAACTCATTCTAGGTTATGACTCCTGGCCAAAGTTAGGCATAACGATAAGCATAGGTGTAAATTCAATATGTGAAATAAATTTACCAGAAAGTACCGAACCAAAGATTCACAATTTAACGCCAGACCAAATTACCAGATTGGAAAATGCAAAACTCTATTTTCGGTGCTATACAAAGTATGGACTAGGCAGGACACATGTGGAAAGTCACGTCATTGATACTGGAGACGCCGCCCCAAAGAAAATGAGATATTATCCAGTTAGTCCAGCGGTACAAAAACTAACCTTTTCTGAACTAGACCGCATGCTCGAATTGGACGTCATTGAAGTAGCGACGGAATCGGAATGGAATAATCGAACCACCTTAGTAACTAAACCTGGCAAAAACAGATTATGTTTAGACGCAAGAGAGCTAAACAGGGTCACTAAAAAGGACGCATACCCGCTTCCAAATATTGATGGGCTATTGTCAAGGCTCGGAGATACCCACTACATATCTGCAATAGATTTAAAAGACGCGTTTTGGCAGATTCCCTTAGAAGAATCTAGCCGACCGAAAACCGCCTTTACTGTCCAGGGTAGGCCGCATTATCAGTTCAAGGTTATGCCCTTCGGGCTATGTAATGCGGCCCAACGTCTCTGTCGGCTGATGGACAAGGTAATTCCATCGCTGTTAAAGGATCGCATATTTGTATATCTCGATGATCTCCTGATTGTGTCACCTAACTTCGAAACACACGTCGAGATGCTTAAAATAGTGGGAGAGAGACTCACAGAGGCTGGATTGACAATAAATATGGGAAAATCTAAGTTCTGTTACAAAGAGCTTAAATATTTAGGCTACATTGTAGGTGGAGGCAAAATAAAACCTGATACGAGCAAAATGGAAGCCATACTCAAAATTACACCGCCTAAAAGCCCCAAGGATGTGAGGAGATTTCTGGGAACTGTGGGATGGTACAGGCGATTCATTCAAGATTTTTCCACGCTAACAGCTTCTCTCACGGATTGCCTTAAAAAGTCCCCAAAATTTGTTCTATCTCCCGAAGCCTTAAAAGCATTCGAGGACCTAAAGCAACGTCTGGTATCAAGCCCTGTCCTTACAAGTCCTGACTTTGAGCGACCATTTTATGTCCAATGCGACGCCTCCAATATCGGAGTTGGAGCAGTGTTATTTCAAAAGGATGACGATGACGCAGAACATCCAATAGAATTTTTCTCAAAAAAATTAAACTCAGCGCAAAAGAACTACTCTACTACAGAAAAAGAGTGCCTCGCGGTTGTAATGGCCATCGAAAAATTTAGGCAGTACATTGAACTAATGGATTTCACCGTCATAACGGACCATTCCAGTCTCAAATGGCTAATGAAACAGCAAGACTTGAATGGCCGCCTAGCGAGATGGAGCCTGAAACTTCAAGGGTACCAATTCAATATTGAACACCGTAAAGGAAGTAAAAATGTAGTACCAGATATGTTATCCCGCCTAGATATGGAAGAATTAGCTATTGAAAGCTCGAACTTTATAAATTTTGATTCTGAGGAATTTAGAAACCCTAAATATATGCAACTGTTAGACACTATACAACAAAATAGAGAACGATTACCTGACCTGAAAATTTTAGATGGCATAGCATATAAAAAGGTAAAATTTAATAGAACTGATATCGAAGACGAAGTTAGTAGTTGGAAGATATGGTTACCCGAAGAGTTAACCCAGGAAGTTATCAGAAAATTCCATATTGAAAACACCTCTCATGGAGGGATAGCAAAAACCCTCGATGTTAAAACAAATCAAAGATTTCGTAAATCACTGCGACATGTGCAAAGAGATAAAACATCCTAAGCAAACTTTAAGGCCACCCATGGGCAACGAAGTCATAACTCAAAGGCCCTTTCAAAAAGTATACATCGACTTTTTAGGACCTTATCCCAGAACTAAATTGGGCAACACTCACATTTTTATAGTCCTTGACCATAAAACCAAATTTGTTTTACTTAAGGCCATGAGGAAAGCTACAACAAAAACGGTGATTAATTTCTTGATAACCGAAGTTTTCCACAAGTTCGGCGTCCCTGAATTAATACACTCGGACAATGGAAAACAATTTTGTTCCGAATTGTTTAAGGAATTGTTAAAACTTTATGGAATAAAGCACATGAGGACGGCAATACACTCGCCGCAGTCCAATGCAAGCGAAAGGGTGAACCAAACAATCCTAAGTAGCATAAGATGTTATATACAAGAGGATCAAACCCGTTGGGATGAGAACCTTTCGAAGATCGAATGTTCGTTAAGATCTACGATACATTCATCCACGGGTGTTTCACCGTATTTTGCATTGA
The DNA here is from genome assembly GCA_949987735.1 of Leucophora obtusa. Classification (NCBI taxonomy): domain Eukaryota; kingdom Metazoa; phylum Arthropoda; class Insecta; order Diptera; family Anthomyiidae; genus Leucophora; species Leucophora obtusa. The sequence goes on from OX465295.1 coordinate 47,140,921, forward strand.
CAGGGTTCAACATGATTACACACGCTCAGGCATACGAAATCTTGAGGAAATTAGGTTCTTTGGAAGAAGGAGAAATCGAAGTACTACCAAGATCAATACAAATGCAAAAAGTTCACAATAGAATAAAGGAAAAGCTACACGGGGCTTACGAACGTAACGCCCGAGAATACAATAAAAGGAGTAAATTCGTTAACTTTAAACCGGGTCAAGAAGTTTTTAGAAAAAACTTCGTCCAAAGTAACTTCGCTAAAGGGATTAATGCTAAACTATGCAAACCCTGGCTGAAATGTAGAATTAGAAAAGCCATTGGTAATAGCCAATATGAAGTCGAAAACTTAAAGGGGCAACTAATCGGCGTAATTCATGCACAGCACCTAAAATACTGATATACCTATTGGCTCAAATATTGTTGTTTAAATTACAGGCACTTACTTTTCATTCTGAAAATTTGAATAACTTTCCACCGACTTCTTTTTCTGATCCAGGCAATCGGGATAAGGCCCTGGGAGTTTCTTCTATTCATTTGAATGCCCTTTACAGTCTTGAAAATAAAATTTAGTAAAGGAAAAACTTGGCTGACATTAAAAAAATATGGGTGAATGCTATAGATAGAATAAAAATACTTCTCTTTTCTTAAGTCCCGTACGGTGGTTTTAATTCCAAGGAAATCCATTAATTTGTTAACCACACCCAGTGGGTATTCCGGTTTTAACGTTCCACAGTTTTAAGAATTGAATCTATTTATTATATCGTTGGTTATTTTCTCTAGTCTCAATATATTCTAGCTACAGTCGCCATTTCAGATGATTTTTTTTATTGCATTGGAATTGACCCACATTTTAATAATTTTTTTTTGTTCGTACTAACAATTAATGCTCACTGAAATTAAAAACTAATTTCTGATGATCAATGTTTCCAGTACAAGCGAAAACAGATGCTGTTGGCTACATTTCAACATCTAAACGCGTTTATCGCAGGTCCTTTTTTTATTTTGGTGCTAGTTTTTTTGAGACTGGTCTTCCTGATAATGTTGTACGACAGATGAAAATTTGAAGGGGAAGGATGTTGTTGAAATTGTCAGTACGCTATTCAATAAGACTGAAGATAAGAGATGCACCTGAAATCATTGCATTAGAACCCTATAAATCACAGAATGTTACAGGTTCGATAAAAGTTACTTATTTTCTAAGTTGTATACGATAATTTTGGATACAAAAACATTAAACCGCAATGTTGTCATAATTTCTCGGAAAGAAAAGCGGTCAAGTTTCTTGAAGAAGAAACGAGGAAATCATATCTGGTTATTTTAATTTAATCGTTAGAAATGTCGTTATTTTTTGAGGTCATTCTCAAACTTATCACCTAAAGGATGCGGCCGTGGGTTCGGAATGATATCGTTTGGTTTGCTGTGCTTAACGGACAAATTCTCTATTTGATAATACTAATTCTCTTCATCAATTAGCGATTTTTCTGAATAATTTTCAAAATTGCCAAATTGATGAATATGGATTTAGAGTGTCGTTTAACTTTTTTTCTCGTTTCTCCTTTTGATTGGAAATTAGCCGAGAAGTTAGTTTTGCTTTAAAAAGTACTTGACAGATTGAAATATATTTATTGGTGTTTACGGTGTATCTTCAAAAATTGTTAGATTTTTCTTAAGCGTTGGTTGAGTTGGTAATGGATTGTACATATTGAAAATATTGTTTCTCTGTTTCCAGGACCTTATTTTATCATATTTAACATATTTAAAATTGACTTTGCTCAATATAAAGAAATATTTTAACAGTTAATGAGTTTTTTTTTGTTGCATACGCCGCTATTTGCTATAGCAAATTTTGAATAAAGAAAATGGCAGACAATGCCTTATTTTCATGAATATATTGAATATTGTTTTTTCGGCTCCACTATAACAACAAACGTAGGTCAGGACAGAAATTCAATTCAATAATTGATATGCAACACCAAAAACAAATTTCTAATATGGTTGTTCAGACTAAACGCGGCATACAGATTCAAAGATTGTATTATTACAATGCAAAGGGGCACATAAACGATCATACTATCACTTGCTTCCGATAAGGCGGGAAAACACAAACGTTCTTTACTAGTACCGATTTATTCAGGTACTTATTATTCATCATCTAAGATTACAATTTACAATAAGATTTTGTTTCACATCGTGTAATTTATTAAATTTGTTTTTGCAAATTCCGCCGAAAAAACTATATAAGAACGTAACTGTTCGCATACTTAAATAACAAAGTGTGAACATAAGTCTTAAAGGCCGTACAAAATTATCATGCGTAGCCGCGTGAAAATGTTCGTATTTGTTTTGCACACACGTGTGGACATGATCCTATATATATATGCATATATTATTTCTTTCTTGAGAACTTTTAATGAGGTCTTACTCCTTTGCATCATATTATACGTCGATTAATATGTAACTATATATTGCATTTATAATTAGAGGCGGCTAATCGAATTCTATATGAAGTCATCCATATACCTAATTATTACGTAATCCTAAAACAGTATGTATGTATTTGCATATGAAAATATGTATTTTATATAAACATTGTCCAAGATTTCTGTCAACCCTATGACTTTTGAAGTCGTTCAATATATTGTAACATTGATTTTCTGTTTTTGGGCGAGCCGTGCAGCTAGAATAAGCGAATTCCTAAATCATTTTGGTGAAACACATTATTTTTTAAGATTGTGCATTTCGGTAACATTTTAAACTGCCTTTTCTAAAACAACTTATGTAAGCCACTGTTTCCAAGTTTTTTTTTAGGGAGAACAACTTTGAGGTATTTTTTTTTGTTTGAGACGAAAATAAATATTTGCTTGGGAGTAATCTCTCTATTATTTTTTTTTATTCAAACAGTTTTAAACAATATTAAAGGGTTTTTGTGCTTTCTTTAAGTGATCCCCGTGTCAAAACTCCAAAAAAGTTTGATAATTCTAATAAAGTTTAACTTTGAAAGAAAAAAAAAATCATGAACCTTGAGCGAGTCACTTCGGCCTGACGAGTACCCGCACTGTGATGCAAATATTTCTGCAAATACTTAGGATTTTAGTGAAATCTGTAGCGCAAACACCGGATGCATTCGCATATGATTTTCTACACGTTTGTGTCAGTCCGACTATAAGTTTATACAACTATACAAGTACTAATCCATTTGTATCACGCCATCATTCGGATACATTTTATCTGATATCAAATTAAAGCTGAATTGAGGCAAGCTTATGCAATGATATGGGCCCGTTTCTGTGATAAAATTGGGAAAATAAGAACATATGCTCAATTACATGACTATATGAACCGCCTTAGCAATGTTTTTTTTAATCGCACACTTACTAAAGTCGGGAACGTTCAAATAATAAAACTACTAACCGAAACCAATGGAGGAAATCGTAAAATAAAAAAAAAAAAACTGCCATGTATATATTTCGAAGTGTATTTAGTGAATTTTTGGACATATACGTAGGTCAAACCAATATTAATACAAAATAATTTTATCAGATCTCCTCACTGAAATCCATAATCAGGCTTGTTGTTTTTTTTCTTACATCCAGTGAATGTTATGTTGAGATACATTTACTTTGTGAAGTATCTTACAGATTTTGTTGCATTTGTATCTCAGTTCAAGGTTGTTCATTTCGTTGACTTGATGTATGCAAGTTTCTGGTTGTATTTATATTCCCAACTCTTGCCGCTCTGCAGGCATTGCGTCACGAGCTGGCTTTGTGATGACCACTTTCGTCAAATTTGTATTTTATTTTTTTATCTAATTCTTTATTGTAAATATGATATTTATGAAAGTAATATCATACTTTTAGCGGTTGTTGTATATTTAACTTTGTTTTGTTTTGCTTCGAGATTCTTTCTTTTTGTTTCGATACTCGTCTCGGAAAAGAAATCATTCCCCAATGTTTCTTTTGCGTTTCTGTCTAGCCGATGTTACCCAGTGTCTTAACATACAGTAGAATAATAGCAAGCAACTGTCGAAGTGATTTCATCTCAAGCGAAGACATTCAATTTTATACAATATTATGATATCGCCGACACGCAAACACTCTTGCAATGAGACCCGTCATCAAATGTCACTTTTCGCGTTAATTTCATTTTTCTTGCAGTGAAAAAATGACCGAAATTTTACATAGAAAAAGAAAAGAACGAAAAAAAGTAAAAATAGTTAAATTATTTCTAACTTATAGATAGGCCTTAAGAGATTAATCACAGCTCGGTCGACAACGAGAATTGGTTTTTCATATGTTTATTTGTGAAGCAAAATATCGCCATTCCGTCCGACGATTTGTCATCGTAATAGAATCTATTCTATTGTCTTGACGACATACTAACACACACCCAAAAAAAATTGTCAAATGATTGCCTTTGAAATAAAGTTGTAGAAAATTCGTATTGGAGTTGCAAAAATTCGTACTTTGTTTACAAAAAAAATTATTTTTTTGACAGAAGAAATATATTTGAAAACAAAAATACATAATTTATCGCAAAAAGAAAAAAATCAAAATTAAATATAATAAAATGTAAAAGCAACAAGAATTAATGCAAAACTAATTGATTTGATGGGGGATTGTTGCGAAGCGGATACAACCATATTCTTGTTTTGCTTTCTTTTCTTCTAAACGTCCACAAATGTCGACGAATTTATATTAATCGTGACGACTTTTCCTGTCGTCGGTCGACATTCGACACAGTTGTGATTGGACTCTAAAGTGCTTAAACATAATTTGAAAACCCCTTACTTGGCAACACCGACCCAAACAAACAGATGAGAGTGCGTAACACGATGAATGCAGAAAAAGGTGGTTGAAAGGAGAGAGTCAAAAAAAACACGTCATATCAAGTTCGGTCATAGAGACTGAAACGGAAGAAAAAAAAAGCATTTGTGAAAGACACGTTTTTTTTGCAACGGAATTAATCCTAATAAAACATAAGTAACCATACTTAAATTGTATCAGTCTTCGATTTAATACGTCGAATTTATATTGAGAATACAATACTGATAACCAAATTGGCATTGACCGTTTCGGGATAAAAGGAAAATTATCCTTTGCAGGCTCTCATCCAAGGCTTTAACGTACAATTAAAGTCACAACAACGTTGACCTTATATATCCAATTGGCTGAAACGGGGTGATCAGTGTTTAGTAAAAGGACAACTGTTATAATATCATTTTAATCTGCTCTGAGGTCAACGGGAATATCTTGAGGCCACTAGTAGAGTTAAGTCTGAGTATTTAACACACCACTGAGATAATAGCATGACACACAACCCCGTGGCTACATAACTGATTTCGTCATCATAGTGTTGTGGAGTAATTTTTATAAACATACATCTTGTGAAGAAGTGCATCCCCGAATCATCTTGGCCCAGTAACAGCGTGTCCCGTGGCAGCATTTTACATCGTTAAAGAAAGCGGCTGTGTTTGGTAAGCAAGATCGGGAAAAAGTGTCCGTTGCAGGGAAATTGAATGTTAATTTAGTGAAAAGAGTACAGTTGTACATAGGACCGTTTGAATTAGATATAACCTTCATTGAACAAGGGCATGACCTCTATTTGATCGTACTGACCGCTACATTGGAAATGAGTAAAATTATACAACAACTAAAATAACATTAAACCTGAATAACGTTTTCCATGGTGTCGGTAGCTATAGTTTAATTTTTATGAATAAATGTAACTTTAAATTTAAAGTCATACGTGAAGGTGAATCAAAAATCTAATATATTTTTTTTTGCACAAATTGTTGTATAATACTTACTATAACTTAGCATAAGTATACTATGAATTAGGGAAAAATAATTATTATAATCAGTATTCAAGTAAATTATCATATTTTAGAGTAGAAATGACAAATGAAGCTTCGTTGTGTATCATGGGCTATAGTTTTTTTCTAATTGAGGATAGTAGGCATAACAGTATAAATCAAAGCGCTGAATAATAGAGGTAAGCAGTTTCTATATCGGATTTTAAAGAAGATAAAGGAAGGTGCCACCTTGTTTTATTTTGATTCGTTTAAATTAAAACGGAAACAAAGTTCATAGTGGGAAAGTATTTCAATTCAGGAAATTCGGTAGAAGAGGTTGTAATGTAAATAAATTACTTGAATTGTAAACAGATAACAATAATCGCGATATTTGAACGTCAGATATATTTTTTCCCAGATTCATAGGAATTTGCCAGCTACTATTATTACTTTAATTATACCCCTAATCGAAACTGTATTACACTTTGTACATATCTTAGTTACACCTTAAGCTAATATTCTAAGTATTCATTTAAGCCCTAAATTAATTGAAGTATTATAATCTATTTACTAATGATTAATAAAAATTATGTGTATTTTTAATTGAAGGAAAGAATAGGATATATAATGTGGTAATTTGATAGAACTATGGTGGAAAAGGTAGCGAGAATGAAAGCGTAGTAAGTATATATTTGGGGCACCTTACAATAATAGACTTTAATGGGCAAACTGGTGCCTAGGATGACTGTAGCAGGTCATACAGGGGAGGGCAGCCCAAAGGGATCATTCCAACAGCTTGGTCCAACAACATTCTAAAGACCCAGTCAATTTAATGTCAAGATCTTAAGGTATCAGCCGACGTCCGTCCGTCAATTATCGACAACCTAGCCAAGGTCCTTTGTCCAATGTTTTTTTTGTTGTTGTCAAGGCACGAACAATTTTAATGTAACCTTACACTGCGGAAAAAGAACCCCCCATATCCGGCGAGCTACAGCCAGGGAACACCTACGTGCCTCCTCCGCAATCTGACATCAAAATGTTAGTTGTTACATAAAATAAAAATATTTCTTAATGAAATTTTCCTAAGAACTTATGTTTTGGTTCTATTAATTTTTCGGCTTCTTTTTTTTTTTTGCTTTTTAATTGTTTAGCTGACATTTTTTTTTTTTTTATTAAAAATCACTTTTCACTAAAATTATAATATTAAATTATATTTACTTTTATAAAATTACACAACTTTATACCACAAATCCACTGAGATAAATAAACAAAATTTACAATATTCAAATATTTGACGTTTGCTTCAAAGCAAGTAAAATATTGTCCCGTTATAAACAAAAACAACAACATAACAAGCACTTTTTCAACTACGCAAAATATTCTAAAATAACATTCAAAAGAGTCACATTTCAAACACTTGTGTGATCAATTTGCGATTGCTGTAGGTTTTGTTATTGTATTTTTAATGAATCACTTTTTAAACAAAAACAACATAACAGCACTTTTTTAGATGCGCAAAATAATTTTCAATAAATCACTTTTTATGCATAAGCGAGAATCATTTTCGATTCTTTTTTCAAGCGCGCAAGTGATGAATCAGAATTTGGTCATCAAAAGTACTCGAAGAAGACTCATTTAGATGATTTTTGACAAAACAATCTTCCAAATGCTATGTGGGAACTTGCAAGTAAATTTTGAAGACAGTGGATTTTTGACACTTGCTGCAAGTGAAATGACATTAATTATTTAATTTTAATTAATGAAATGACATTAATTTATTAATTTACTAGTATTTGGTAAAGTAAGAGTTGTAATGCAACTGATTTTGTATTTATTTGTAAAAAAAGTAAAAAAGAACACATTGAAATATCTTAATGGTAATTTAAAATATCAATTTTATAAGTTTTTGAAAAAAAAACTTGTTAAGAACAAATTTTTTCCAGCGTTGTTAGAATATTGAATACTTGGCAATACTGGAGTGCTATTTAGTGACAACCTATGCCTTCGACGACATTTTAAAAATGAACTTGCAGCAAGTAGTGTGGACACATGTAAAATTTTCATGTTTTTTCGGTAAATTTCGAAATTTTCGCTGATATGATAATACGTATTCTTAACTTGCAACCATTTACTTGCATGTGGAAACGGGGGGTTAACTCTGTGTGCAGTCTTGCCATTTTTTTCCGTACCCGGTGATTTTTTGCAAATACCCTTTAAAAAAAAGAGGGTACATATTTACAGCGCTTTTTCAGATTTTTGGCAGTGCTTTTTGTACAGTTTATATTTTTGGTATTTGTTCTCGTTTTTTTTTAATGTTTCTTGAATTTTCTGTCAAATGTGAAAAAATAATATAAACCATACAAAAAGTACATTTTTTACAATGTTTGTGTACAATTTTAAATAACTTCGTTATATTTAATCTTCAAAATTTTAAAATGTTAGTTTGGTGCTTTTTTACCCCTTTTTTGGTTATTTTTTGAATCTTTTGTATACGATTTTACAAATTCTTGACTTAAATTTTACAAAAAATTAATATCGTGCTTTTTTAACCCATTTTGGTAAATTTTTACCCTTTTTCACAATGCTCACGGTGCTTTCCTGTCTTCAAGAGTTGGCAACACTGTCTGTGTGTGTTCCCGTACGCAACTTTTTTTGTTTTAAAATAAAAAAAAACAAATTTCAAGAACTTTGATAAAACTCGAAAAAGTTAAAATATTTGCGAAATTTAGCGGTTTTTAGAATTATTTTTAAGCTTGTTCTTTTACTTACTACAAGTAACTACACTCTAAAAATTACGTAGTTGATGAACACTATTTTTTCAACTTGCCATAGGTGAAATAACCCTCACTATGTCATAGTGGGTACACAGTAGTGAACACTAACTAGGTTTATTTTAAATAAACAAATCAACTATGGAGAATGTTATTAGCAACGATTTTATAGTTGAAGTGGAATTAATTTTAAAAATAATTGATTTCAACGATTACTCATTTGAAAATCGTTAATAGAATCCACAAATCCAGCAGTTTTGAGTACATTAGAAAAGAAAATAAGAAGGAATCTTTCATTTTACACTTTTTATTAATATTTTCAAAATTTACAATTTAAATATTTAAGATGTTACCCTTTGCAAACCCTCTGAATCCGCCATATTCATCAAATTTTATTTTGGAAGTCCTCCTTTTCGAATCTGTTCTTGAAGGCTTCTTTTCTTTTCAAATTTTTAATCTGTAAACAAATTGTGATTTAATATTAAAAGCATTTTAAAATACGCTAACAACATTTACTTACAATTAAATAAAATTTATCCTTCCGTTGTGTATAATCGTTTTAGTTTTGTTTTTTCTTAATTGCCTTGACAGATATTATTTGAAATTTCATTTCACAGGTCAATTAAAAAATGTTTTATTTTTTCTTTTTCCATAGTTATTATTGATTATAATAGTGGATTTATATAAAATTCAAATTGACTATGGATTTTGTTTACTATGACACTATGTAATATTTTGGGTGTACTTTTACTACAACTGGAAAAATTTAAGTAGTAAGAAATTCGAGTAAACGAACACATAATTATTTAAAGCGTAAGTGGATTGATTAAATATTGGACGTGACTTTTAAAATTTTAACAGTAAAAGTAATTCCGTACCGAGAATTGTGTGAAAATTAGTGTTGTTTGGACTGCTACAGATTGTTTTGGGTAATAATCGGGAATCTGCCAAATTATAAGCGAATAACATTTTTTAAGAAATAAAAACCTTCAGCAGATAAAAAGTAACAGGGTACCGATTCTGAACGGCTTGCGCAGTTGTGAAGCAGGGGAAAATGCTATAATTTCAATAAGTGTACGTGAATATTTTATTCAAGTTTGCTGTTTACAAATAACTATATAATACACACACAAAAATGTGTAAAAACTTTAAGGAAAATCCTCCAGAGCTTCATTTATATCATCTGCAACTTCAAGAAGTTTTTTCCACAGATAAAACTCAAGATAAAAACCTTTTTTTCCGGCTACGGATTTTTCATCTTTCACGTCATCCACATAAAATTCACGAATGTCGACAACATAATCATCTCGGCCTCTTTTCTTGATACGAACTTTTCTTTGATTTTCTAGAACCCAAAGTTTTTGGAGTTGTAGCTTTACAATGTCTTTTTCGCCTTTCTCGACTTGCTCTATAGCTTCAGTTATTTCATTTGCCACTTTAAGAAGATTTTTCCATTGCAAAACCGTAAGAGAAATACCAAATCTTCCTGGCAAAGATTCCCAATCCTGATCATAATAATTTCTCAAATCGACAAGTGTCCGTCCCTCATATATGTTGATACGAACTTTTTTGTTTTCCGTTAAGGGCCAACAATATTCATCATCTTCGCTACAACGTCTCTTCCTGCGAGGATTATAACTATTGTCACGAGAGTGTGACCAGAAGAATTTTCTTTTAGACATATCTTCTTCGTGAATAAAATCGCGAAACGAAATCCAGATTTTTTTTTCTAAAATGGCCGTTTGAAAATAAGCTCAAAAAAATGTATTGAAGTTGCCAACTATAAAATCTTTTCCAAGTAACACGAGCGCTTTTTTACATCCTTTTACACAACAATACGCATATTTTCATAAGGCGCGATTTTAAAGAAACACTTAAAATTTTCAAAAAATTTTATACAAAACAACAAAAACTTCAGAATGAAACAAGTGTTAAAGTAAAATATTTAGGGTATTCACGATTGCGATTTGCACAGGATGAAAAAAAAGAACAGACTGTTATTTGCAATTTCTCAGCTTTGAGTAGTTTTGCGATGCAAACTTTGCTTTTTTGCCTTGTGTGCAAAATACCATCGTGAGTTCCGTCATTAAACTAAGTAGGAGAGTGGATCAATAAGTGCGTGACTTTTTAAATTAAACAGTTTTTTTTTAGCTTAATACACTTAGGCCGAGTTTTTGGGATGCCAGCTAAACTTGGTTTAGTTAAACCGAAAACGAATTATGTCATTCATTTCTAAGTTTATTAATAAAAATTTGCTAGAACAACTTTTTCTCGATTATAATTTTAGCCCTAAATTCATAAATGCTTTGTAAAGTTATAGAAGGTTTACAAAACGTCATTTTCATACAAAATTTGTTTATTAAACCTCCTTTAATTTTACAAAGCGTTTATGAATTTAGGGGTTAGTCTTTAATGAAATAAAACCAAATAAACCAAATTTTAGTAGCGGTATTCCAGTTACAAACTGCGTTAAATTGAGTTTAAATGTAATTTACATCCTATAAACTGGGCCTTAGTCCAATGTTTCTCCAACTTTTTATTCCTTCCAAAAAATAGGATTTCTCTAGGTGCTCAAAATCGGGATTTTTGAGCAATAATTTCAACATTGGAGCTAAATCTCTTTCCACCGAGCCATTTCTTTAGGTTTGGAAATAGGAAATAGTTCCTAATAACGCCCTATTGTATGCATTGTTTCTAAATATAAAATAATGATATACTCGTATTAGTTTAAATAAGTACTTTTTACACAGTTAAATTTTTTTATTATATGTAAATAAGTTTTATGTTTAAATTTTTATGTCGAGTCCTAAAATTACACACTAGAGAAAACTTAAATTTTTCTGAATGTATTTCCTTAGGCTAATAGTATTTGCCTAAAACCTTATTTTTAAGAATCAAATAAGCACTTATAATTAAACTTTTTGTAAGCATGTGTGTAACCACTTATTCAAAATCTCATAACTACTTATTTCTCATTTTTTCGTAAGCGAGCGGGTAAGCGTGACTACTTATAAAAACGACCACGCGAAACAAAAATAATGAGTTTAGACGCCAAAAAATAAGTTGTACGGAGCTATGAATTTCTATTATATAACCACTTATTTGGTAATGAAAGATTTTGCTGGGAGTTTTTTGAAATCCAACTGAACATTTAAAGTCGAAACTACACACTGAACCAAAAATAGCGGTGAAATCAATTAAAATCCACATTAAATTGATAAATAGGTGATCACTAGGGCAAGGAATTTCATGCAAATGCATGTTTTTTTCTCGATAGCCCAAAACTAATATGGATTAAATATTTATCCGAATCATAAAATTTACAACAAAATGGCATCGATTTGTAGTTGCATATTTTTGCATACTTTGTCAAAAATGCATGTTTTTTGCATATATTGACTTGAAATGCATATTTCGTGCCTCTTTATTGCATATTTTATTTATTTGTGCATATTTTAAAATTTTTAGTACCATCTTTTAAATTTGTTAAAAAAGTTTATAGATTTTCATAAATTTATAGAGTTTTGTTATTTCAAAAAAAGCTTTCTTGAAAATCATGTTGACCCAAAAAAAAAAGCAATAAACTGGTGTTTATTTGAAAAATAACTGAATTATATACCTTTTTGTATTTTAAGGTGCTTTATTTTTGCAAAAATAAGTATTTTTAGTGCATATTTCATATATTTTTAATACATATTTTTCTTTTTCAGCTGCATTTTGTAGGCGCATATTTTAGTTTTATAAGTGCATGAAACTTCTTGCCCTAGTGATTACTATACAGCTAACAAAATCTATCCGTCAATTTAAATCATTGTTTAGGAAATTTATATTTTAAAATTGTTAGTTATTTTTAATGCATTTATTAGTTATTTTTCAACAGTTAAAAATAAAAACATTTTCAGTTATTTACTGTGGGTCTCAAAAATAACCCAAAAATTTGTTATTGTTTTGAACACATTTTCTTTTGTTTAAAGTTAAGTTAAAGTTAAATCTACAGTATGAGACCCACCGTTAGAAGGTAAATAAAAACATTTGTCGCATTTTTAACTGCATATATGTGCCTTTGTTTTAACTGTAATTTTCAGTAGATTTTATATATATATATATGTATATATATATTAGGGCGGGTCAAATTGTTTGGATAAAAATTTTTTGATATTGCGTACTCGATTTTTCGAAAGCTTTTAGCATGGAGAAAAAAAGTTCCACTACGACATATCAAAAAAATCATTTTCGAGGCTCCCAAATTTAAATTTTTTGCAATTTTCTAGTAAATCTAGATTAGCGCCATCTTGAGGTGGCTTTTTGAAACAACTAATAAAGTTGTAAACAATATAACATTACAACCTTTCCAGAAAGGTATTACTTATGAAAATCAGATAAAAAATGTGGCAACTAGAGGTAAAAGTATATAAGTAAAATTATTTTCTGCTTGATGATGAAATGATGATAATGATGAGAAATGATGATAATGATGTTGATGGCAACAAGGATTTTACCGACAAACTATTTTGAGTGTATTAAAGGAATAAAATATGCTAAAATTCCAAACGTATTTAACAAATTGTGAAAAATAATCCGTTGTAGGCATGTCCCTATCCGGATTTCATTCTTGCCAAAGGATATCGACAGGGGACGACGTTTTTAGAATTTCTGGAAATATTTGTTAAGTTAAATTACCAACTCAATGAGAATTTCTTGTTCTCGTCTAGGAAAAAACAACAACAAAAAATTTTTTTGTCAACAATTATCATCAGAGAAGATAAAAAAAGCAAAATCCGATGCGTTTAAAGCAAAAAAAATATTGCAAAAAAGCAAGAAAAAATCAAAAGTAAAAAAACTTGGAAAAACAACAGGGGCCAGATTCCCGCAGTCGTAAGCGTTCAAAATTGTTAAAAAATCACGTTTTTAAAGTGCAAAAAAAAGGAGACGAATAACTATTGTTACAACTTTAACTCACATTTGTAAAAAAGGAACGAAATGCTTCTCGTCTAACTTAGTTTTAATCTTTGTAATCTTTTAAATAACAATAATTGCTATCGAATAAAACTCGATCACGACTGCGGTAATTTGCCCCCAGTTTAAAAAAAATCAAAGTTAAGAGAAAAAATATTTTTTGTGAGCAAAAAAAAGTATTTTTGGGCAAAAAGTCTTAAAACAAGCAATTCCAAGCTCAAAAATCTTAAGAAAACGCTATTTTAAAGCCAAAAAAAACGGAAAATCCAAAAAAAGCAAAAAGAAGCAAATATGAGTAAAACAAGCAATAAAAAGCATGAAAACCAAAAACAGCAATTTTGTCTTCCCTGATTATCATGCAATATAATACACTAGTAATATTTATAAAATAATAGGGGTTTCATATAAACTCGTATTCTACTCGTAAACGGTGTATACCTGGTATGCTTATGAGTTTAATGTCAAACTCCATACATAAAAAATATGGTTTGTATTTATACAAGGTTTACAAGTTTATATGAAAACCCCTAATAAATAACTAAATAAATTAATCAAATTGTTTTAATAAGGGGAACGAAAGAACTAAATAATTTAATGTAAATCAATAAATAAATTATAGCTTAACTTTTGTAAATTATTTAAAACGTTGGTTTTTTATTTAAAAAAAATTGTTTTTTGACCTTTTTAATTGATAATTTAGAAATTTATTAATTCTTGTTCCTTATTATGAATTAAAGTAATAAGTGTTTTTTTCCCAAAAACTGCTATGTTTCTTCATCAGGATATTCTTCTGACAAATACTTCACAGAGTTTTTGCTTTCAAAAACCTCAGCACATTCAGGAATGAAAATGCAATCGTTTCGGGGATTTTCCCCCCATTATCAGTTTTCTTTAGAAAGTGGTGGTATTACTGCAAATTAAAACATCAAAATCTCTTATAAATGTAGTCTGATACATCAACAAAATGTGAAGCAAACAATAAATATGTTTTCAAAGCCTTCCGCAAGCAAAAAACTTAGAATATTTCTATTATTGGTTATGCTTGCGGAAGCATTCGAAAACATATTGTTTGCTTCACATTTTTTTGATGTAGCAGACTACATTTAATATGAGATTTTGATTGAGGAAATTTGAATTCATTCAATTAGAATTCATTCAAAATAGAATTCATATAACTTTAAAACTTTTGATAATTAAGATATCGAATTAATTCCACAAGAATGCTATTAAGGAAAGAAATTTAAATCAAATTACATTAATTTTTAAAAAGTGAATTAAAGAATTCTTATCAAGAAAAAAGTTACTACAATATATATTTTTTTGTATCAATATTCATCAGTCACACTGTATTTAAAAAAAAAAAATGTTAAGCTATCTTTTTGGCTTATTGCATTTCTTAATGAAAAGTATCTTTAATTACTCTAATTGATAAAATGAGGTCTAAATAACAATAACTGGATTTGAAACGATTACATACGATTTTCGTATCATATTTATTTGAATAGATGTGAAAAGATATAATTTTTTTTATATAAAAAAGAACAAATCCGCAGTTTTGTTTATTAAAATATTTTAAAAATAAAATGCCCGCTATGTTACAGAATTCGACAGGTGCAATAGTAATACGAAATCCACAATAATGTACTTTGCCAAAATCCTGATTTTTTTATTGAGTTCTGGTTAGTTCAAAAGCGGTCTATTAAATAGAATTGTGTCCTAAAAATTTCTTCCGGGATATGAATGTATTTCCAAAAAACCTAAAATCTGATTGTTAAAAAAAATAAAAAATTTACGAAATCCCAGATCAGAAAATTTTAAAGTCCAAAGAATTTTTTAAAAGAAAAATTGTAAATCTTAATACTTTGTTGAAAAAGTTTAAATAATATTCGTTTTCAAATTAAAAAAAAATCATTCTAAACTTAATTTGGCAAAATCTTCTGCATATATCATTTCAGCATCATTGTACGTAGGTGCTTCTTTTTGTTCCCAAAATTTAGATTCCCTTTCCGGTAAATCTTTGTCGGGAAAAATATGTATTGATAAATCATTGAATACATTATGAACTTCATAATCATCTTCTAAGGGTAGTTCTTTAGCATACGGCATAATATCCAATATATATGAAGAATCTAATTTTAGCATTCTTTCGGGCTTACTACATGACAAACTCTCAAAGCTATTGTTAATTAAAATTATATTTTTTAAATACTTTCCACACCAATTTTTCCACAACAGATTATTGGTTAAGCAATTAGGACAATGTGGCATGTAGAACAGAGTCTGCACATCAGCTTCATATTTGGCTTCACAATTTTCAGACATAACCATACATTCTAATTTCTCTAGGACATCTTTTTCGTTTTGCCGAAAGATGGGATCGTAATATAAAGATTCGGATATGTTAAATTGCTTTTGTAACGATAATATAAATGCTAACTGATGAAGTGCCTGAAAATTTCGGGTAAATGGGCCAATACCAAAACATACTAAGCGTTTAAGCTTATTTTTGATATTAGATTCTCCCACTTTAATCTCTTGGTCATCTAATTTAGCTAAACATTCTTTAAGTACAATTATAGATTGTGTAAAATAATCACTATCTTCCATTTGTTGACAGATTACTTCCAGTCTCCTTAAAATAACAATAGAATTTAACAGAAGCAATATACATGTTTGTTTTGAAGAGCCTACTTCATAAATTTGTCCACATCCACTTCTGGACAATCTTTGTCGTAACTTTTATCTGATACAGGCCGAGTTCTCATCCGCAAACCATTATGTGCTATCCATTTTTTGCGGGTTACTTTACAAAATTCTTCAGTCATTTTTAAATGATTTATTTTAATTATTGCACTTTTTATTAAGGTTTTATATAAATTAACAAATATCAAGTATCGTGTTTACTATTGTTTACATACGATTAGCTTTTGACAACTAAAGTTGTAAAAGTAAAGAGTACTCCATTACAGAGTACTTAATACTGATATATATATAAGTATTGGATACTCAAAATTGAGTACTCAATACTTTGAAATATGAATGCTTCACTTGCCAAATCGATTAACTCCACTTTTTGAATTTTTAAAATTTTAATTTCAAAGCACTCTATTAACTCCCAAATGTATAACATTCAAAACAAATTTCTCTGATAATAAGTATTAACACTACTAAATGACAAATTTTTTGTGGCCAGTGAATAATAAATAATTTATTTCAGAAGCCAATCTGATTAACTCCATACTCTAAAGTAAATCATAATAAAAATTTAGTTAAAACACTTGATACAACGCAATAGACTGCTTCTAATATATATATATGTAATAAAATTATTAATAAGTTGCATTCTAAATGCCACAGAAGCAATTATAGATAAATTTAAATTTCAGTGTAAAGCCTAAACCATAGTATAATATAGTAGCTTTACTCTTTTTCTGTCATTTGAAAAAATGAAGTAGTGTTTGTAATTTTATTTGTACATATGGTTCTTAATACCACGGCAACTACATGAGATAGCGACAAGCTCTCAATTTTTTAATGAGTGGGGCTACTATAGTATACTATGGCCTAAACCACATAAAAGCCCAAACCACATAGTGAAAGTGCCAGTGGACAGTGACAGTGCTGTCAAACTTTGTTCTTGAATTTCGCGAAAACGATTTAATATTTTTAAAATTTCTTATTGCGTTTTGTTTAAAAACAGCTCTTGTTTATTTAGAAACTTTTCTAATTTCTCGGCAGTGACAAATATAGAAGATACAACAAACTGCTTTATCGACAAAACATAGCACTGCGGTCGACACTGCGTTTATGTGCTTTAGGCTAAACGCAGTGTCGACAGCATTGCGACGTTTTGTCGATAAAGCAGTTTTTGTATTTTCTCTATTTGTCACTGCCGAGAAATTAGCAAAGTTTCTTAATAAACAAGAGCTGTTGTTAAAGAGCCGTTTACATTATAGGATTGAGTCATATGATTTTAATTAAAAGAAATCATAATACTGGGAATATAATCCTAATTAAAATCTTAAAGACTTTAAGGTGGTGTTTCTAAATGACGTTCTGCTCCACACGAACGAAAATACAATAACAAAATTCATGCTGCACAAAAACAAAATACATGTAGTCACTCATTCGTGTGACAACGAACGTCTTCTAGAAACCCCATGTAAATGTGAGAGCTAACTCAACAGAGATGACTTTGTGTGTGCAAATCTTATGAGAGAGAACGCTTTTTGGAAAAAGTCAAAAATGAAAAATCCAATAAGAAATCTTAAGCTGCCTACACACTAGGGAACATACTTAAAAAAAGAGAGCATTTTTTGTGAATGTGTGAGTGCGTTTGTGTGTGTGTGCGTGTTGAGAGCGTGCATTTCGTGTTTACAAAATTTTTTGATATTTTTTGTTCCCTCAACCATGTTCCCTAGTGTGTAGGCAGCTTTATGACTGCCAAAATAATCGTATGACTGCCAAAAAAATCTTAAGCACATGGTTTTTTTTGACAGATCATATTATTCAATCCTATAATGTAAACTACTCTTAAACAAAACGCGATAAGAATTTTTTAAAAATATTAAATCGTTTCCGCGAAATTAAAGAACAAAATTTGACAGAAGTGCTAAGTTGTTTTTCACGTGGAAAAATTTCACTCGAACTTTAAATGCCTCAAATTGCAAATGAACAATTTTTTAATTTTATAACAAAGACACAATCAAAATAAACACAAAATGTCACTTTCCCAAGAAAAATAATAGTCTTGTACATTAAATTTGCGTGTAAACAAACTCTACACAATTTTCACGTGAAACTGATCAGTACTCGCTAAATTTTACTATGTAAATTGTTAGAAGGTCGATATCGCTTATTTTTCATTAAAAACCACGCCTACTTAAAAAAAGTTACAAAATAAAAAAACGGCCATTACGCTAAAATTCTGCACCATTTTCTGAACAATCTCCTCGCATTTTGGGATGAATTTATCCACTATTTTGATCTTTAAAAATAAAGGCATCGAGAAAAAAATTAGAAAAAATTTGAATATATCTATTATATTGCACACATGTGTAATATAATAGATATATGTTAACAATGATTTTGAACTAGTTTTAGATTTAGTAAGTCACGTTATTCACACGTGATCGTGAGTAATAATTAAATATAATTCGTACCAGTGATGGTATTTGAGAGATATCGTTTGGTGCCTAAATGATGCCAAAAAAGTGCCAAAAAAGCTTCAAAAGTGACAAAAAAAAAAAAATGAAGCAACATTTATTGTTTAAAAAATATGTTCAGCTTTTATTTCAAATATTTATACATTTACACCCTTATTCTAAACTTTATAACAATAACAAAATTGTCACACAACTGGGGTGAATGGAAATTAATTATAATTTTGGTATTCTAAGAAAAATTGTCACAGCAAAACCTTGACAAAATTGGCATGTAATAAAAATCATATAACAAACAAATAATTTCATTTGTCAACTATTTAAAATATAAAAATTTTCTTTTCTTTTGAAGAATTTTATAATTTTTCTTCACAGAAATAAAATATAAAATACCTCACTCGTATTTTGAGATCTTATTTTAAGATGCGTCATACCTTTTACCTATTCTAAAATTCCTGCAAATTCCTCCAAAAGATTACGTATTAACATGGGATTTTTGGGGCTAAAGTTGTTAGGAATAAGCTCAGGCTGCTTGATGCAAAAATTTAAAGGAAACTCCAAGTGGTTAGAACTAGTTCTCTCGTGTTCTGCGGTTCCTGGACATTTTTTTAAGTTTTTATTTCATTTAAGATTTCAAAAAATTATAGAAAAAATCATAATTTTTCACAAATTACAATTTTTTGATCATTTTATTTTATTTTTTGGCAAAAAAAGCTTTCACCATTGTATGGTGAAATTTTAAAAAATTTTGCTTGTCATAAAAAAATTAGAATACCATAACAAATTTTTGAAAAATTCCTATAACAAGAAACATGACAATTTTAATAACAAAACAAATTGTCACATTTTTCTAGAATAAGGACTAATACCCTTATTCTAGAAAAAAAGACAAAAAAATAAAATAAAAAACTTTAAGGGCGCGTAACTTATCTAAAAACTAACCCGAGTTTAACATTACCACAAATATTTTCATATAAATTTGCCATTCTTAACTATAGTAAACCACTAAACTTACGTTATTGTAAGATAAGTTAGCAGGTCCAATTCTTTCAAAAAATTCTACATACATATTTTATTTATATAGTGACTGAGAATACAATAGAATCAATTAAAGTTTTTCTAACTTTATCCCCGTTGCTTTTATTTTTAAAGATCAAAATAATTATTAAATTGTCCCCGCAGAACTGGAAGGGTCCAGAAAATTGTAGAAATTTTTAGTGTAGTGTTTGTTTTTTTTAATTTTGCTAATTTAAAAACCAGCGATATCGACCTTTTATCAAATTATATAGAAAAGTGCCAAAATTCTATGGAGAGTGCCAAGGTGCCATTGAACATTCAATAGTGCCACAAATGGCACTTTTGTGCCACTTTTACCAACAGTGATTCGTACTTGATTCGTGCGTGAGCGTGAATAAGAATATATAACCCGTGCATGATTCGTGTGTGAGTTTATTTTTTGCATCATATATTTTTAGTAATTTTTACTATTTTGTAATATTTTACTATTTTTTTTTTACTATTTTTCTTATATCTTGGTTGTATAATAATTTCCTATTAACTTTAAAATTTCAGTCTTGTTAACTTTATTTTAAAATTAATAAAAATAAAGAAAATTTTGTTCATGTTTAATGCACTGTCATGGTAAATCTGGATAAAATTAATGGAAGATTTATCGAAATTATAGGATCTCCAGCAGACCTTTGGGTTAATCATTCTATTTGGAAATTAATTATACATGCAATTACACAATTACATGTAATTGTAATTGAAAAAAATTCAATTACAAAAGAAATAATGAGACATGGACCGATGTTCGCCTAAATCAATAGGCTTCGTCCTTAGCCTGATATAGGTCGGTGTACCAAATTTCATCAAAATATCTTAATATTTACGACCTACAGCGGTATAAACAAAATTATACAATTTTGGTAGGACCCTTATATGGGCACTAGGTCTAAACATGGACCGATGTTCACCAAAATCAATAGGCTGCGTTATTGGGCTAACATAGGTCTGTGTACCAAATTTCATCAAAATATCTTAATATTTACGACCTGCAGCGTATAAACAATATAATTTTGGTAGGACCCTTATATGGGCACTAGGTCTAAACATGGACCGATTATAACCAAAATCAATAGGCGGTGTACCAAGTTTCATCAAAATATCTTAATATTTGCGACCTGTAGAGTGCGCACAAGAATGCATGGACAGACGGACATCGTTAAATCGAAATAAAAAAAATTCTGAGCCGATCGGTATATTATAAGGTGGGTCTAGGACCAATATTTTTTGGTGTTACAAACATCAGCACGAACTTATAATACCCTGACCACATAGTGGTGTAGGGTATAATTAACCCGAGTTTAACATCACCACAAATATTTTCAAATAAATTTACCATTCTTAACTATAGTAGAGCACTAAACTTACGTTATTTTAAGATAAGTTAGCAGGTCCAAGTCTTTCAAAGAATTTTACATACATATTTTATAACATATATATAAAAAGGGTGGTTAAATTTTAAGGGCCGATGTTGAATGTGAACCACACCTAAACGTCAAGTTTTTTTCTGCATTTCATTTGACATTTCTCAATTTCAGACTAACTCAATTTGAACCATGGAAAGATACACAATCGAGCAACGCGTTAAAGTTATTCAGGCCTATTATGAAAATGGGCGTTCAAATCAAAATGCATTTCGTGCACTTCGTGATTTCTTTGGTCAGCATAATCGACCAAATGTGTCCACAATCGGGAGAATTGTGCACAAATTTCAGCAAATCGGGTCTGTAGGAAATGTGAAAACACCTGTTTTTTGTGTTTGGTGCGGTTTATGGGCTGGCGGCGTCATCGGGCCGTACTTCTTCGAAAATGAGGTTGACCAAGCAGTTACCGTGAATGGTGTTCGCTATAACGGACTTCTTGTGGCCAGAAATTGAGAATGTGGACCTGGACGATATGTGGTTTCAACAGGATGGTGCCACTTCCCACACAGCCAACGAAACAATGGCTCTTTTGCGCGAGAAATTCAATGGCCGTGTTATCTCACGTGGTGGCGATGTCAATTGGCCGCCAAGATCTTGTGATTTGACACCGTTGGTCTTATTTCTTTGGGGTTATTTGAAAGAAAAGGTGTACGTCGATAAGCCATCTAAAGGATGAGATAATTCGGCACATTAACGGCATAGAACCTCAATTATGCCTCAGCGTCATCGAAAATTTGGACCATCGGATGGAGGTGTGCCGCCGAGGTCGCGGCGGCCATTTGGCCGATATTTTCTCCCATACATAATTGAACCATACCAATATTATCATATAAAAAGAAATGACAATAATTTCCAAAATAATTTGTGTTTTATTCAAAATCAACATCGGCCCTTAAAATTTAGCCACCCTTTATATATTATATACATATGTACAGTGAAGGACAATACAATAGAATCAATTAAAGTTTTTCTAATTTTATCCCCCTTGCTTTAATTTTTAAAGATCAAAATAATGATTAAATTGTCCCCGAAGGACTGGAAGCTGGTCCAGAAAAATGTAAAAATTTTCAGTGTAGCGTTTGTTTTTTAATTTTGCTACCCGTTCTAAGTAGGCGTGGCTTTTAATGAAAAACCAGCGATATCGACCTTTTATCAAATTATATAGAAATTTTCTTAAGAAGTACCAAAATTCTATGAAAAGTGCCAAGGTGCCATTGAACATTCAATAGTGCCACAAATGGCACTTTTGTGCCACTTTTACCAATAGTGACATGTAATGTAATTTTTTACTGCCTCTTTTCTGGTACGCTAATTTTAAATCTTTTTTGTTTTTGTTCTGTTCCACGTACGTTACCGCGGGTACCCAATCTTACCCGAAAGCGTTTCTATTGCCAAACCTGTGTGTAAATTGTTGTTGTTTCGGGTAAATTGGGTTCCCGCGGGCACCCGTCGCGGTAACGACGTCGAACAGACCTATTGTTTCTTAATTTTTCTTTTTTATTCAAAAAATGTCAAAAATTTACCATAAAGAATATTTTGCTACCGTTTCACACACCGCCTATGGAACTGAATATTTGACAAATTTTAAAGAAAAATAACATCAAATCATTGAATAAAATTAATAAAAAACGAGTAAAAAGGTTAAAGTCGGGCATGCCGACTATACAATACCCTACACCGGTCTGGTTAAAATCCAGCTAATGTTTGGATCCGAAATTCGAATGGGTTAAAATAGGACTTGTGTCAAAATTTTCTATAATGTGAGTCAGCGAACCAAATTTCATTATAATATCTTAATATTTGCGACCTGCAGTTTGTAAGCAAGCCAATTTTGGGGGACCCTTATATGGGCACTAGCTTTAAACATGGACCGCTGTTAACCAAAATCAATAGGCTTCGTCCTTGGGCTGATATAGGTCGGTGTACCAAATTTCATCAAAATATCTTAATATTTGCGACCTGCAGCGTATAAAGAATATAATTTTGGTAGGACCCTTATATGGGCACTAGGTCTAAACATGGACCGATTTTACCAAAATCAATAGGCTTCGTCCTTGGGCCGACATAAGTCACTGTACCAAGTTTCATCAAAATATCTTAATATTTGCGACCTGTAGAGTGCGCACAAGAATGCATGGACAGACAGACGGACGGACGGACAGACGGACATCGTTAAATCGAAATAAAAAAAAATTCTGAGCCGATCGGTATACTATAAGGTGAGTCTAGGACCAATATTTTTTGGTGTTACAAACATCAGCAGAAACTTATAATACCCTGACCACGTAGTGGTGTAGGGTATAATGATGCTGCAGAAAAAAACTGCTAAATTAGCAGATTACTTTTGCTATATATTAGTAATATAGAAACAGCAAAAATAAAACTGTTAAATATACAAAATTTTAGTTATATTTAAGCTAAATTTTTGTAAATGGAGAATAGCAAATTAACCTTCTAAAATCAGCAAAAAATTTTGCTAAATAATTAATAGCCGAAAAAATCACCAAAAAATTTAAAATTTTCTAAGTTTTTTTTTATTTTTATTTAAATGCCAATAAAAATCGAGCTTTTTGAAAACAGCAGTTTACAATTTTTAAGCAAATATTTCTGCTGATTTTAGCAGAATAAACTGCTTTTTGCATTCAACTAAATTGAGCAAAAATAGCAAAAATTTTGTAGATTTAACAGTTTATTTTTGCTATTTTTAGTCTACAAATGTTTAGCAAAATTTTCTGCAGATTTTACAGTACAATTTGCTATTTTCAATTAACTAAAAGTTAGCCTAAATATAACCAAAATTCTGTAAATTTAACAGTTTTATTTTGCTGTTCTCATTTTACTAGTATTTACTAAAAAAATCTGCTAATTTTAGCAGTTTTTTCTGCAGCATCATTTTTAACTAATTTTTAGTAACTTTTTCTGCTATTTTTACAGATTTATTTCTATGAGTGTAGTTTTAAAAAATCTAGATCCGGAAACAAATTATCTATTCCAATTTGATTTTTGTAACATGTATTCAAATTAATAATAAAAAAAAATTTTGTTCTATTTATTTTTATAGAGGTATATTGAAGTCGTTTCCGGGTCCACTAAAAGTGATCGGATTCGCTCCAAATTTTACTTATTTAATTTTTTAATATAAAGGAACAAAAATCTGACCGGCGAACTGGAATCAACACTTTAAAATTTGGCCATACTAATAAGAACACCTCTAGTCCGGATACATATATATGTCCGTTCCTCCGTCCGTCTGTCTGTCTGTCCATGCATTCTTGTGCGCACTCTACAGGTCGTAAATATTAAGATATTTTGATGAAATTTGGTACACAGAAATATATTGTCCCAATAACGCAGCCTATTGATTTTGGTGAACATCGGTCCATGTTTAGACCTAGTGCCCATATAAGGGTCCTACCAAAATTATACTGTTTATACGCTGCAGGTCGTAAATATTAAGATATTTTGACGAAATTTGGTACACAGACCTATATTGGCCCAGTAACGCAGCCTATTGATTTTGGTGAACAACGGTCCATGTTTAGACCTAGTGCCCATATAAGGGTCCTACCAAAATTATACTGTTTATACGCTGCAGGTCGCAAATATTAAGATATTTTGATGAAATTTGGTACACAGACCTATATTGGCCCAATAACGCAGCCTATTGATTTTAGTGACATTAGTTGGTTTTTACCCAGACTGGTGTAGGGTATTGTATAGTCGGCATGCCCGACTTTAACCTTTTTACTCGTTTTTATAAATTAAATTGCAATTTGAGGCCTTTAAAGTTCGAGTGAAATTTTTCCACGTGAAAAACAACTTACGGTTGTATTTTTTTTTAATAAACCGTTATATTAAGATGGAAGAGATTAAAAACACTGTATAACAAAACCAGATTTTTTCCAAAACAACAAGGTCCTGACAACTTATTCTGGCAGAATGTTTTTGGGCTGCGCTGTCATTTTAAGTCTGGAGACTACTTGTAGATAAAGATAATGCAAGATTTAAGGAAATATTATAGAATTTCCAAAAATATACAGTTTGTATAGATCCTACCAGTGCTCGCTAAATTTTACTATGTAATTTGATAGAAGGTCGATATCGTTTCTTTTTCATTAAAAGCCACGCCTACTTAAAACAAGATACAAAATAAAAAAAACGGCCGTTACGCTAAAATTCTGCACCATTTTCTGAACAATCTCCTCGCATTTTGGGATGAATTTATCCACTATTTTGATCTTTAAAAATAAAGGCATCGAGAAAAAAATTAGAAAAAATTTTAATGTATCTATTATATTGCACACATGTGTAAAACCGTATTATATTATAGCTCTGTTTCTTTACTTTTTGGGTAAAGTTCGGTAAAATGAGAGTTAACAAGAAATACTCTCCCGAAATAACAAAAATGCACAAAAGTAAACGAACGCGAAAAACCACATTTGAAGCCCGAAAAACAAATGTCAATAGATTTGTGCATTATAGTTCGTTTTGGTGAGCGCTCTTTCTAGTTCTTGTTCAATTTGTTGTAAAAATCTAGATAGTTTTTCTAGTTAAACCCCTTTTTAAATAAAAAATTTAATAAAAATTTCCTTTTTAGGCATTTCTATACATAGTTTATTAAATTTGGAAAAGATTTTAATATTAAACAAAAGCTTCGATTTATTTACATATTGAACTCTTTAACACATTTAAACAAGCGTCTTCACAAAATTGTCGGTAATTTTATGGAGTTGTAAAATTACCGATAGGCTTTTGCAACTATTATACTAATTTTTGTAAATGATAAAAATATTTTCTGAATGAATGAAATGATCGATTGAACTAAAAGAGCTATTAGTTGTGAACTAGGTCTTTGGTTCAAATCAGTGAAGAGTTCAATTGAACTAGTTGCACCCAACTGATGATATAACAGCTGATTAAAACAATTTACCCAAATTTACACGAAAAAAAGTCTGGGCTTTATCGTGCAAGAAGAACAAGAATATTACTCTTTCATGACAGCTCTCATTTACCCAATTGTGTAGTAAGAAAACGCTTTTTGGTAAAATTGGGGACCCCCGGGATCTATATGTGGTTCTATGTTAACAATGATTTTGAACTAGTTTTAGATTTAGTAATTACTAGGGATTGGCGCGTGACTAGAAATGTTCGTGAGTCACGTTATTCACACGTGGTCGTGAGTAATAATTAAGTATAATTCGTACTTGATTCGTGCGTGAGCGTGAATAAGAATATATAACCCGTGCATGATTCGTGTGTGAGTTTATTTTTTGCATCATATATTTTTAGTAATTTTTACTATTTTGTAATATTTTTTACTATTTTTCTTATATCTTGGTTGTATAATATTCCTATTAACTTTAAAATTTCAGTCTTGTTAACTTTATTTTAAAATTAATAAAAATAAAGAAAATTTTGTTCATGTTTAATGCACTGTCATGGTAAATCTGGATAAAATTAACGGAAGATTTATCGAAATTATAGGATCTCCAGCAGACCTTTGGGTTAATCATTATATTTGGAAATTAATTACACATGCAATTACACAATTACATGTAATTATAATTCAAAAAATTCAATTACAATTACATATTATTTTTAATTGTGATTAAAAAAAAACAATTACAAGTAATTTGTAATTGAAAATTTTCAATTATACATTACATATAATTGTAATTGAAAAAATGTCAATTACAATTACATTTTTTCGGAAAAGAAATAATGAGAAAAAGCACGCCTATCCAACCTATCCCAGTCAGTTTTTTCTACAAAATTTTAACAAAAAACACTTAAATTCTAAATATTATTGAAATTTGTAATTGAAATCACTTTCAATTACAATTACTTGTAATTGAAAGTGACTGTAATTGAATATTTTCAGTTACAGTTACATGAAATGTAATTGAGTTTCTTTTTAATTTCAGTTACATTTATTTGCAATTGTATATGAAATGCCCCAGGTCTGATCTCATTATCAGTAACTCATTATTATATGTTTTAAAACAATGCCGAAGGTAAGTGGGTGTCATTACTGGTACTCCAAAAAATATTGATATGTCATTACCGTTTCTACACTGGGAGGCTTCGTCCTTGGGCTGATATAGGTCGGTGTACAAAATTTCATCAAAATATCTTAATATATGCGACCTGCAGCGTATAAACAATATAATTTTCGAGGGACCCTTATATGGGCACTAGGTCTAAACATGGACCGATGTTCACCAAAATCAATAGGCTTCGTCCTTGGGATGATATAGGTCGGTGTACCAAATTTCATCAAAATATCTTAATATTTGCGACCTGCAGCGTATAAACAATATAATTTTGGTAGGACCCTTATATGGGCACTAGGTCCAAACAAGGACCGATGTTCACCAAAAGTCTGTGTACCAAATTTCATGAAAATATCTTAATATTTGCGACCTGCAGCGTATACACAATATAATTTTGGGGGGACCTTTATATGGGCACTAGGTTATAACATGGACCGATTTCAACCAAAATCAATAGGCTTCGTCCTTCGGCCTATTGGGCCGACATAAGTCGGTGCGACCTCCAGAGTGCGCACAAGAATGCATGGACAGACAGACAGACGGACGGACATCGTTAAATCAAAATAAAAAAAATTCTGAGCCGATCGGTATACTATAAGGTGGGTCTAGGACCAATATTTTTTGGTGTTGCAAACATCAGCACAAACTTATAATACTCTGACCACGTAGTGGTGTAGGGTATACAAATTCTGGGCCGATCGGTATACTATAAGGTGGGTCTAGGACCAATATTTTTTGGTGTTACAAACATCAGCAGAAACTTATAATACCCTGACCACGTAGTGGTGTAGGATATAATGATACTGCAGAAAAAAACTGCTAAATTAGCAGATTACTTTTGCTATATATTAGTAATATAGGAACAGCAAAAATAAAACTGTTAAATATACAGAATTTTAGTTATATTTGAGCTAAATTTTTGTAAATGGAGAATAGCAAATTAACCTTCTAAAATCAGCAAAAAATTTTGCTAAATAATTAGTAGCCGAAAGTTTTTTTTTATTTTTTTTTAAATGCCAATAAAAATCGAGCTTTTTGAAAACAGCAGTTTACAATTTCTAAGCAAATATTTCTGCTGATTTTAGCAGAATAAACTGCTATTTGCATTCAAATGATCGGATTCGCTCCAAATTTTACTTATTTAATTTTTTAATATAAAGGAACAAAAATCTGGCCGGCGAACTGGAATCAACACTTTTAAATTTGGTCATACTAATAAGAACACCTCTAGTCCGGATACATACAGTGATGTGCCATAAAATAGAGCCATTCAAGTTTTTTTCTATTTTTATTCTCGTTGCCTTTATTTTTAAAGATCAAAATAATGGATAAATTCGCCCAAAAATGCGAGGACATAGTTCAGAAAATTATGTAGAATTTGAACGTGAAGTCTGTTTTTTTATTTTATTACTTGTTTTAAGTAGGCGTGGCTTCTATTGAAAAATAAGCGATATCGACCTTCTATCAAATTACATAGTAAAATTTAGCGAGCACTGATCGAATCTATACAAGCTGCATATTTTTGGAAATTCTATAAAATTTCCTTAAATCCTGCATTACCTTTATCTACAAATGGTCTCCAGACTTAAAATGACACTGCATTAAACATGACCAGATTTTTCTTTGTTTTTAGTGATTTTAAAATAAAGTTAACAACACTGCAACTTTAAAGTGAATGGGCTTATTCCCCTACGGGGAATGAGGAGTCAATTGCCCTCCAAGGACCTATCCCGTGACCGGTCAACCGAAGGCATATTACTAAATTAGTACAAATATGATGAAAAGAAAATGAATTTATTTTCTAAGTATTTTCTTATTTCGTTATTTTCACTGTTGCTTTTAAAAAAAACTTGACCGATACCGAAAAAAAAACAAAATTCGCGGCATATTTTTAAAAATATTTTTTATTTATTTTACTCTTTTATTTATTTTTAACTTTATTTTTTCACGATTTGCTTATTTTAGCTCTTATTTTAAATTTCTATAATTTTTTGCTAAGAAATTTTAAGTTTTGTATTTTCAAGGTTTTTTTTTTTTAATGTTAAAGCTGTTTTAGTTTTAACAATTGGTATTTCTTTTAACTTTTCTTTTTAACTTAAGGGGAATTTTTAAAATTTTTATTTATATTATCAGAGTTTTTGAGGTAATTTTCTAATTTTTAATTGATTTTTTAATTTAATTATGGCAAACGCAAAAAACAAGTCAACTGACATTAAGGGTCCTATCCCATGACCGGTCAATCGGGGGCATATTCAAGGCACTTCCACCATATTTGTGTGTGTGCATGTTAACATGTTAATGTTGTTTTCTTTTCTATTTTTTTCTTTTCCATATCCATATTATTTGCTGTGTGTGTGTTTGTTTTTTGTTTTTCTTTTTTATTTGAACAGGAACGAAAAATATATAACTTAACCATCAGCCAGCCATCACGCATAAGCAACATTAGCTCAGACGGTAGAGCGTTCGCCTTACAAGCAGAAGGTTGTGTTATCGAGCCCTACTTCGACGCCAAGTAGATTATTTTTAATTCTTATTTTTTTAATAGTTTATTTGAAAAGCTATTTTTAGACACACCACCTTACTGCCACAATGTGTCTAAACTGTGGCAATTGGTCATTTCCAATGACAACGCCATGTTAAAGTGACGTGTCTCTTTCAAACAAAAGGGCCGATCAAGGACCGGTCCTTGCCCCCTTGGGACCTATCCTGCGTGTCACTTTGGACCGGTCCCTTTCCCCTTAGGGTCTTTACTTACCGCGATATTACAAATCAGTCAGGCCTTTTTTTACGTTATAGTATAAAGCATTCCGTGTTTAAATTTCAGTCTTGTTACATTTATTTTAAAATCGCTAAAAACAAAGAAAAATTTAGTCATGTTTAAGGCACTGTAATTTTAAGTCTGGCGGCCATTTGTGGAAAAAAATAATGCAAGACTTAACGAAATTTTATAGGAATTCCAAAAATATACAGCTTTTTCAGAACTGATCAGTACTCGCAAAATTTTACTATGTAATTTGATAGAAGGTCGATATCGCTTATTTTTCATTAAAATCTACGCCTACTTAAAACAAGAAACAAAATAAAAACGAGTAAAAAGGTTAAAGTCGGGCATGCCGACTATACAATACCCTACACCACTCTAGTTAAAACCCAACTAATGTTTGTATCCGAAATTCGAATGGGTTAAAATGGGGCTTGTGTCAAAATTTTCTATAATGTGAGTCAGCGCACCAAATTTCATTAAAATATCTTAATATTTGCTACCTGCAGTTTGTAACCAAGCCAATTTTGGGGGGACCCTTATATGGGCACTAGGTCTAAACATGGACCGATGTTCACCTTCGTCCTTGGGCTGATATAGGTCTGTGTACCAAATTTAATCAAAATATCTTAATATTTGCGACCTGCAGCGTATAAACAATATAATTTTGGGGGGACCCTTATATGGGCACTAGGTCTAAACATGGACCGATGTTAACCAAAATCAATAGGCTTCATCCTTGGGCTGATATACGTCAGTGTACCAAATTTCATCAAAATATCTTAATATTTGCGACCTGCAGCGTATAAACAGTATAATTTTGGTAGGACCCTTATATGGGCACTAGGTCTAAACATGGACCGATGTTCACCAAAATCAATAGGCTGCGTTATTGGGGTAATATAGGTCTGTGTACCAAATTTCATCAAAATATCTTAATATTTACGACTTGCAGCGTATAAACAGTATAATTTTGGTAGGACCCTTATATGGGCACTAGGTCTAAACATGGACCGATGTTCACCAAAATCAATAGGCTGCGTTACTGGGGTAATATAGGTCTGTGTACCAAATTTCATCAAAATATCTTAATATTTACGACTTGCAGCGTATAAAAAGTATAATTTTGGTAGGACCCTTATATGGGCACTAGGTCTAAACATGGACCTGCGTTATTGGGCTAACATAGTTCTGTGTACCAAATTTCATCAAAATATCTTAATATTTGCGACCTGTAGAGTGCGCACAAGAATTCATGGACAGACAGACGGACGGACGGACAGACGGACATCGTTAAATCGAAATAAAAAAAATTCTAATATTTTTGGTGTTACAAACATCAGCACAAACTTATAATACCCTGACCACATAGTGGTATAGGGTATAAGTATAATACCCTGACCACATAGTGGTGTAGGGTATAATGACCACATAGTGGTGTAGGGTATAAAAACAGACGTCACGTTAAAATTCTACGTAATTTTCTAAACTATCTCCTCGCATCTTTGGGCGAATTTATCCAATCTTTAAAAATAAATGCAACGAGAATAAAATTAGAAAAAAACTTGAATGGCTCTATTTTATGGCACATCACTGTCCGTCCGTCTGTCTGTCTGTCCATGCATTCTTGTGCGCACTCTACAGGTCGCAAATATTAAGATATTTTGATGAAATTTGGTACACCGACCTATATCATCCCAAGGACGAAGCCTATTGATTTTGGTTAACAGCGGTCTATGTTTAGACCTAGTGCCCATATAAGGGTCCCCCCAAAATTATATTGTTTATACGCTGCAGGTCGCAAATATTAAGATATTTTGATGAAATTTGGTACAACGACCTATATCAGCCCAAGGACGAAGCCTATTGATTTTGGTTAACACCGGTCCATGTTTAGACATAGTGCCCATATAAGGGTCCCCCAAAATTGGCTTGGTTACAAACAGTGTTGCCAATTTAGCATATTTAATGCTAGATTTAGCATTTTTTTAATTCATTTAGCATGAAAAAAATGCATCTAGCATATGGCATTTTTTTCAGCATTTTTCCAACAAAATTTAGCATATTTTTAGCATTTTTTACAGTTTTATTTTCTGTTTTTTTTTAGAATATTCTACATTAATTTGAATTTAAATGTAATATGAAATAGAAATATTTTTTTTACTTTTAGAGTAAGTACTAGGAACTATTTTTATACGTACACGTTAATTACACTGTGCAGTCGCAAATTTTAACAAGCTGGGAACCGTAATGGTAAAGCTAATTCGAGTACGCTGAATTCAATGGTGATAGCAGTTTTTCAAATTTAGAACTCGTATTCGCGATATTCGCAATTAAACATTTTGACGGGTATTAAAAAAATTTTATTTTTATATTTCTGGGATCATTTTTAATTATAAATTTATCAAATTTGATTAAATATGTAAAACATTAAGGAAGAAGTCATTTTTTTCACGAAATTTTTTTATAGATTTTTTTCGCAAAAATTTCTCAAAAACATTTTTATCTGCAAATAAAAAGTATGTGTTATGTTATTTTGTGTATATTCAATAGGGTTTAGAGAAATATTTAATAGAGTTAAGAAAAAAAAATATTTCGAAAAAATAAACAAAAATCGGGGAAAAAAATGTTTTTGGGGAAAAAATAGCGAAAAATTTTATTTAACAGGGTTGGATTGATTGAAATTCAAAAATGATCCCAAAAGTATAAAAAATATTGCTT
Source organism: Leucophora obtusa (assembly GCA_949987735.1). NCBI lineage: Eukaryota > Metazoa > Arthropoda > Insecta > Diptera > Anthomyiidae > Leucophora > Leucophora obtusa. The sequence continues at coordinate 47,173,614 of OX465295.1, forward strand.
TAGGTACTTTAATATTAAAATTTTAAATCGGCATGCCCGGCGTTAACTTTTTTACTCGTTTTACTTTTGGTTGTTGTTATGGTGAAGGAGTGATTTTGCACAAAATACTCCAATTTTTGGTAAAAAAAAAATAATAATAATTTAAAGAATAGAGTTTAAAATAGAATTAATAGAATTGCAAAATGTTGATAAGGTTCGTTTTTAATCTTTGCAATTTTTATTGATTTTTTTAGGTTTGGGTCATAGAGGGTAATGTGGATAGCGTTTGTGATAAATTCCTATCTTTTAAGAATTTCAGTGAATTTTGATTTTTTTTACTGTAACACCTGTACACTTTTCATTTCATCATACCAAAAATCTTACAACGTCAACCAACACCACAAAAAGTATTAACCCTGATCGCGAAAATAATATATTTAAAGAATTTCATGCAGGTAAGCCCAAAGATGCAGAAATTTGAAAACGGTAAACAGAGAGTGGAATAAAAACCATTAAATTAATTTGGAGTAGGTAAATTAAGGCTGAATGGGAAATTCATATTACACGCCAAAGTATTCCACATTACCACCTATTTTAGAAATAAAACATTTTGAGGTTCTTTTGTTTATCCGCCTTTAATTTTTGAGATAACATATTTTCAGTGACACATTTGGGAAATCAAATAATAATAAATTTATTTTAACCCTTAAATGCATGGTGTAGCTATTTGGCAACATACCGGTTTTTTAATAAAAAAACCCTTGATGCAGAAAACTGCATTTTTGGGCATTAGAGGCCCCTTCTGTATATAGTGCTCCTATATTTTAGCGCAGAATTTTTAAACAGTTAGAGTAAAAATCTTGGTTTTGCTCTGTATATTTGTGAACAATCTAAAACACGCATTTTGATTACAAAAAGTCTAATATTCAAAAATTTTTGTTTATATATTTAAAGTGGTATTCTCGCAATAAAATTCCGTTTGGCGACAATAAATGTATAAATTACAGTTTATAGATTTTTTTTGTTTTTTTTTTTCATACACGTTAAAATAATCACAATTTAGAAATTGGCAAAAAACCAAATTTCTCAATAAAAATCACCATTTTTTAAAAATAATTTGTTTTTGAAATGTACACGCCTTTAGAAATCATATATGAAAAAATGGTTAAAATCGAAGAGATCATGCATTTAAGGGTTAAAGGATTTTTGAACTTTTTTACAAGAATTAACTTTTGAGTTGTTTTTAATTTTTCTTTTATATAATTTTAGTTAATAAAATGAACTGAATTTATAATTAGAGATGACTTATTTTCAGTCTAATTGTAAAAAGTCACTAAAATAGTATTTTTTTAAACAAATTGAAACATTTTTTTATAAAATTTTTTAGCATATTTTTTCTAGCATATTTTTTTAGTTTTTAGCATTTTTTAGCATTTTTATGCAAAAAATCTAGCATTTTTTCTTAAATAAGTTTTGGCAACACTGGTTACAAACTGCAGGTCGCAAATATTAAGATATTTTAATTAAATTTGGTTCGCTGACTCATATTATAGAAAATTTTGACACAAGTCCCATTTTAACCCATTCGAATTTCGGATCCAATCATTAGTTGGCTTTTAACCAGACTGGTGTAGGGTATTGTGTAGTCGGCATGCCCGACTTTAACCTTTTTACTCGTTATATATAGTTTTTTAGTTTTTAAAAAATTATTTGAATTTTTGCATTTAAAAAATACAAAAACTTTTTTTCCGACTTTCTATATTTCCATATATTTAGTTAGAAATTGTAATATGATATTGTCATGTTAAATTTTATTTGTTGTTCCAAAACTCAAAACCGGAGGTAGAAAAATATTTTATCTAAATATATAAAACTTAAAATTTTAAGAAACAAATTCCTTGAAAGAAATGAAATCTGTTTTTTGTAAGTATGTAGATCGTGTAAAAAACTTTCATCAAACGAAAACTAATTTTGATTAATGCGCTTTTACGCATTTGTACATAAAATATTTTTCTAAATGCGTTATTTCGCATTTACCCGAATTTTCAGATAAATGATTCCCCGCTTAAAAGCCCAGAAAACTCTACATATTTGAAGGCGCATTTAAGCGGGCACTACTGTTCGTCTGATATTATTTTTTCAACGAATTTTTTGTATGGTAATTGATGTTATTACATATCCCCAAATCTCACTCCATATATAACTACATAAGCCATTTAAAACTACCCTAGTAAAAAAGATTTTTATATAATCATATATGATTTTTATATAATCATTTATGATTTGATAAAATTATAACTTGTCGAGTATTGTGAAACATATATTTTTATATGATTCTATCGAAAGATATTTAATTATATAAAATTATATTAACCAGATCCACCATTTTTCGGATCAAATCATGTATGGGTTAATATAATTATATAAAAAATACATTATTTGATCCGAAAAATGGTGGATCTGGTTAACATAATTTTATATAATTAAATATCTTTTGATATAATCATATAAAAATATATGTTTCACAATACTCGACAAGTTATAATTGTATAAAATCATAAATGATTGTATAAAAATCATATATGTATATATAAAAATCATTTTTACTAGGGTAATCAAAATATATGAAGTGACCGATATGATTATATATGGTTCGATTCTAAGTTATATAACTCTGTATGTATCGTCATACTAAAAATAAATTCTTGTAATTTCATATAACTTTCTATATAATTTCATACAAAGTAATATATAGTTCGGTCCTGTGATAGGTTCTTTTGTGTCAGTCCTATGACAGGTTCTTTTGCGTCAGTTCTGTGACATGTTCATCTGCACCAGTCCCGTGACAGGTTTTTTTGCGCCAGTCCTGTGATATGTGTTTTTGTATAAGTCCTGTGAGAGGTTCTTTTGCTTTAGTCCTGTGACTGGTTCTTTTGCGTCGGTCCTGTGACACATCGCAAGGTGCAATTGACCCCCTCCTAGGACAAGCCCATGTTAAAGTTATCAAAAGGATACATAGAAAAAGGAAATCCCCTAGAATATTGTCAACACTGAATAGAATTTTGAACAACTGTGACAACCTTAACCTACCTAGGCAAAACTTGGCTACCCTCAAAATAAATTTGAAACCTCCATGGACTTTTAAGAAGGTCATTATTGATACCTCACTTGAGATTCTATCGAAAAAGGACACACCCTCATCACAATTCAGGAAAATGTTTTACGAGATTAAACAGAAATTTAGGGATCACATTTTTATTTTTACGGATGGATCAAAAAATAACGAACAAGTCGGATTCAGTGTAGTAAGTGAAAACAAAATTATAAAATCTTCGATTTTACATTATATTCTGCCGAATTAATAGCAATTCTCGAAGCAATCAAAAATGTAAAAGACTTTAAGGGCAAATTTATAATTTGTACCGACTCGCTTTCTTCCCTAAAATCAGTTTCAAATATAAACAACCAGAACTTCTATACATCTACTATCAGGAATATTTTAATGGACAAATACCTCAAAATTTCTTTAATATTGATACCAGGTCACTCTGGTGTTACTGGTAACGACTTTGCAGATTCAGTAACAAAATTCGCTCTAAATAGGCCTTTGATAACAACAACAAATTATAATTTCAAGCACATTAATAAATTCATAAAAAATGTCTACCATGCAAACAACAATGAGATTGTATCATCATCCGAAGCTAATATGTTAATAAAAAAATATATATATATATAAGAAACAGATACAAAAAATTTGTTGTAAAAATAATATCATAAAGACTTATTAATACCAGATTAATTTATTGTAGAGAAAAAAATTATTATTGATGGCTTTTCAAATAAATTAATAAAATATTAAGAATCTAAAATAATCTTCCTTGGCATCGAAGTGGGGCTCGATAACATAACCTTCTGCTTGTAAGGCAGAGCACCGTCTGAGCTAACGTTGCTTATGCGTGATGGCTTGCTGATGGTAAAGTTATATATTTTTCGTTTCTGTTCAAATAAAAGAGAAAAAGAAAAAAACAAAAACTACAAGCAAATAAAAAAATGGAAAAGAAAAAAATAGAAAAGAAAACAACATTAACACACACACAAATATAGTGGAAGTGCCTTGAATATGCCCCCGATTGACAGGTCATGGGATAGGTCCTTTAATGGCAGTTGACTCGTTTTTTGCGTTGGCCATAATTAAATTAAAAAATCAATTAAAAATTAGAAAATTACCTCAGAAACTCTGATAATATAAATAACGAGTAAAAAAGTTAAAGTCGGGCATGCCGACTATACAACACCCTACACCAGTCTGATTTAAAGCCAACTAATGTTTGGATCCGAAATTTGAATGGGTTAAAACAGACTTGTCTCAAAATTTTCTATAAAATCATAAAAGAAAAGAAAATCGAAAATATAGCCCATATGGGCGATAGGTCCAAATATGGACCGATCCTATCTAGAATCAATAGGCTTTTTCCTTGGGACCATGTGAGTCAACGAACCAAATTTCATTGAAATATCTTCGTATTTGCGACCTGCAGCGTTTAAAAAAGAAAATTTTGGGGTGTACCCTTATATGGGCACTAGGTCTAAACATGGATAGGAGTCGTCCTTGGGCCGAAGTCGGTGTACTAAATTTCATCAAAATATCTTAATATTTACGACCTGTAGAGTGTTCACAAGAATGCATGGACAGACAGACGGAAGGACGGACAGACGGACATCGTTAAATCGAAATAAAAAAAAATTCTGATCCGATCGGTATACTATAAAGCGGGTCTAGGACCAATATTTTTTGGTGTTACAAACATCAGCACAAACTTATAATACCCTCTCTACGTAGTGGTGTAGGGTATAAAAATTTTAAAAATTCCGCTTAAGTTAAAAATAAAATTGAATGAAATACCAACTGTTAAAACTAAAACAGCTTTAACATTAAAAAAAACTTTGAAAATACAAAACTTAAAATTTCTTAACAAAAAATTATAGAAATTTAAAATAAGAGCTAAAATAAGCCAATCGTAAAAAAATAAAGTTCAAAATAAATAAAAGAGTAAAATAAGTGAAAAAATATTTTTAAAAATATGCCGCGAATTTTGTTTTTTATTTCGGTATCGGTCAAGTTTTTTAAAAGCAACAGTGAAAGTACTTAGAAAACTAATTCATTCTCTTTGGTTCATATTTGTACTAATTTAGCAATATGCCTTCGGTTGACCGGTCACGGGATAGGTCCTTGCAGGGCAATTGATTCCTCATTCCCCGTAGGTATGGAGTCAAATTTGGGGATATGTAGTAACATCAATTACCATACAAAAAATTCGTTGAAAAAATAATATCAGTAGTCCCCGCTTAAATGCGCCTTCAAAAATGTAGAGTTTTCTGCGCTTATAAGCGGGGAATCATTTATCCGAAAAGTCGGGTAAATGCACAATAATGCATTTTGAAAAATATATGTACAAATGCGTAAAAGCGCATTAATTGGAATTAGTTTTCGTTTCTTAAAATTTTAAATTTTATATATTTAGATAAAGTATTTTTCTACCTCAGGTTTGAGTTTTCCAATCATCATTTTCTTATTGCAGACAAATGCAATCTTTTTGGAATAACAAATAAAATTTAACATGATAATAACATATTAGAATTTATAACTAAATATATGAAAATATAGAAAATCGGAAGAAAATTTTTTATATTTTTTAATGCAAAAATTCAAATAATTTTTTAAAAAATAAAAAATAGTAAAATTAAAAAACTATTAGGTAGTTCACAAGGGGTGTGCTATCTGTTGTATCGTCCTAACAAAAAACAGAGTTGTTAAAATTTTTATTTGAGTTTAACAACGATTTTCTATTCGGTTTTCCATCTGTTAGCACACTCAGACATAGGACACTAAACATACTTAAAAATGTTGTATCGTGCTGTTCTTAAATGTTGTATTTTTTCAATTTGAATTCTAACAACTCTCTTTTTTGTTAGGACGATACAACGATACAACAAATAGCACACCCCTTGTGAACTACCTATATATATAAAAAAATATACAAAGTCCAAAAACACAATTTTTGCAAAAATTTAAATATTTTTTTAAGTTTTATTTAAAAACGAGTAAAAAGGCTAAAGTCGGGCATGCCGACTATACAATACCCAACACCAGTCTGGTTAAAAGCCAACTAATATTTGGATCCGAAATTCGAATGGATTAAAATGGGACTTGTGTCAAAATTTTCTATAAAATAATAAAAGAAGAGAAAATCGTAAATAAAGCCCATATGGGTGATAGGTCCAAATATGGACCGATTCTATTTAGAATCTATCGGCTTTGTTCTCGGGACCATGTAAATCAGCGAACCAAATTTCATTAAAACGTCTTAATATTTGCGACCTGCAGCGTGTAATCAAACCAATTTTGGGGGACCCTTATATGGACACTAGGTCTAAACATGGACCGGTGTTAACTAAAATCAATAGGCTTCGTCCTTGGGCCAACATAGGTGTACCAAATTTCATCAAAATATCTTAATATTTGCGACCTGCAGCGTACAAACAATATAATTTTGGGGGGACCCTACCAGCAAAATCTTTCATTACCAAATAAGTGGTTATATAATAGAAATTCATAGCTCCGCACAACTTATTTTTTGACGTCTAAACTCATTATTTTTGTTTGACGTGGCTGTTTTTATAAGTAGTCACGCTTACCCGCTCGCTTACGAAAAAATGAGAAATAAGTAGTTATGAGATTTTGAATAATAATTGGTTACACACATGCATACAAAAAGTTGAAATATAAGTGGTTATCCGATTGCTTACTTGATTCTTAAAAAAAGGAGTTAAGCAAATACTATTAGCTTATGGAAATACATTCAGAAAAATTTAAGTTTTCTCTAGTGTGTAATTTTAGGACTCGTCATAAAAATTTAAACATAAAACATATAATAAATAAAAATGTATAAAATTTAACTGTGTAAAAAGACTTATTTAAACTATTACGAGTAAGTCATTATTTTTATATTTAGAAACAATGAATACAATAGGCCGTTATTTAGAAGTCATTATTTTATATTATAAAATAATGCAAAAGGTAATGATGTATCATTTTTGGTAATGCAGATAGTAATGAGGTGTCATTACCAATATTTTGCTGGGTAGGTCTAAACATGGACCAAAATAAATGCTAAATTCACACTTTTGTATGAAATTTTCACATTTTTTTAAATTTAATTCACCAAATTGTTTTTAATTCGGTCGAATTCCACATAATACGTTTATTCTATGGATTTTTCAGTTAATGAAAAATTTTTATTTTTTTAAACAAAAAGAAAATAGCATTATCGAATATATTTCTCTAATTTTTTTTGATGTAAAAGTCAATAATTTTTCAAATTTAGTAACTAAGGACAAGTTTTATAGTCAGAAATTTTGCTTACGTAAGACATTTTCAAACAGAATTTCTTATATAATTAGTATTTGGCACAAGAATCGTGCTTGGTTCTGAATATAAAACTAGTTATAATATTCGGTATTTGATATTTGCAGACCACGATTTATGACTACTTTATAAGGAGGTGCTTTATGAAACAATCAATTTCGTCTAAAATTTGTAACAAAAATTATAATTAAAAAAGGCTTTTTCATAGAAATTTCAGAAAATTTCTAGAAAATTTTATTCAAAAACTTGAAATTGATTAAAACTTTGCACAAAAAAAATTATAAAATGTACTGACATGGTATTGTGTTGTTAAATTGAATACATTTATAGAGTAGGGAAAATTTTTTTGTATGTAGGGGAAAAAAGGGAATTTTAAAAATAGCTTCTGGCATCACTGTTTGGACCATATGGGGCGATAGGTCCTACGTGGTCAGGGTATAATAAGTTTGTGCTGATGTTTGTAACACCAAAAAATATAGGACCTAGACCCACCTTATAGTATACCAATCGACTCAGAATCACGTTTCGAATTAACGATGTCCGTCAGTCCGTCTGTCTTTCTGTCTGTCCATGCGTTCTTGTGCGCACACTACAGGTCGCAAATATTAAGATATTTCGATAAAATTTGGTAAGACGATGCCTATTGATTTTGGTTAAAATCGGTCCATGTTTAGACCTAGTGCCCGTATAAGGGTCCCCCCAAAATTATATTGTTTGTACGCTGCAGGTCGCAAACATTAAGATATTTTGATGAAATTTGGTACACCTATGTTGGCCCAAGGACGAAGCCTATTGATTTTGGTTAACACCGATCCATGTTTAGACCTAGTGCCCATATAAGGGTCCCCCAAAATTGGCTTGGTTACACGCTGCATGTCGCAAATATTAAGATGTTTTAATGAAATTTGGTTTGCTGACTTACATGGTCCCGAGAACAAAGCCGATAGATTCTAGATAAATCGGTTCATATTTGGACCTATCACCCATATGGGCTTTATTTACGATTTTCTCTTCTTTTATTATTTTATAGAAAATTTTGACACAAGTCCCATTTTACCCCATTCCAATTTCGGATCCAAACATTAGTTGGCTTTTAACCAGACTGGTGTTGGGTATTGTATAGTCGGCATGCCCGACTTTAGCCTTTTTACTCGTTTTTAAATAAAATTTAAAAAAATATTTTAATTTTTGCAAAAATTGTTTTTTTGGACTTTGTATATTTTTTTTATATGTATATAGTTTTTTAATTTTACTATTTTTTATTTTTTAAAAAATTATTTGAATTTTTGCATTAAAAAATATAAACATTTTTTTCCGATTTTCTATATTTTCATATATTTAGTTAGAAATTCTAATATATTATTATCATGTTAAATTTTATATGTTATTCCAAAAAATTGCAGTTGTCTGCAATAAGAAAACGATGATTGGAAAACTCAAACTTGAGGTAGAAAAATATTTTATCTAAATATATAAAACTTAAAATTTTTCCTTTAAAGAAAAGAAATTAGTTTATTGTAAGTATGTAAGTAGATCGTGTAAAAAACGAAAACTAATTCCAATTAATGTGCTGTTACGCATTTGTACATATATTTTTCTAAATGCATTATTGTGCATTTACCCGAATTTTCGGATAAATGATTCCCCGCTTATAAGCTCAGAAAACTCTACATTTTTGAAGGCGCATTTAAGCGGGGACTACTGATATTATATTTTCAACGAATTTTTAGTATGGTAATTGATGTTATTACATATCCCCAAATCTGACTCCATACCTACGGGGAATGAGAAGTCAATTGCCCTCCAAGGACCTATCCCGTGACCGGTCAACCGAAGGCATATTACTAAATTAGTAGAAATATGAACCAAAGAGAATGAATTAATTTTCTAAGTACTTTCATTGTTGCTTTTAAAAAACTTGACCGATACCGAAATAGAAAACAGAATTCGCGGCATATTTTTATACCCTACACCACTATGTGGTCAGGGTATTATAAGTTTGTGCTGATGTTTGTAACACCAAAAAATATTGGTCGTAGACCCACCTTGTAGTATACCGATCGGTTCAGAATTTTTTTTTATTTCGATTTAACGATGTCCGTCTGTCCGTCCGTCCGTCCGTCCGTCCGTCTGTCTGTCTGTCTGTCCATGCAATCTTGTGCGCACTCTACAGGTCGCAACTATTATATTGGCCCAATAACGCAGCCTATTGATTTTGGTGAACATCGGTCCATGTTTAGACCTAGTGCCCATATAAGGGTCCTACTAAAATTATATGGTTTATACGCTGCAGGTCGCAAATATTAAGATATTTTGATAAAATTTGGTACACAGACCTACGTTGGCCCAATAACGCAGCCTATTGATTTTGGTGAACATCGGTCCATGTTTAGACCTAGTGCCCATATAAGGGTCCTACCAAAATTATACCGTTTATACGCTGCAGGTCGTAAATATTAAGATATTTTGATGAAATTTGGTACACAGACCTATATTGGCCCAATAACGCAGCCTATTGATTTTGGTGAACATCGGTCCATGTTTAGACCTAGTGCCCATATAAGGGTCCTACCAAAATTATACTGTTTATACGCTGCAGTTCGTAAATATTAAGATATTTTGATAAAATTTGGAATACAGACCTACGTTGGCCCAATAACGCAGCCTATTGATTTTGGTGAACATCGGTCCATGTTTAGACCTAGTGCCCATATAAGGGTCCTACCAAAATTATACTGTTTATACGCTGCAGGTCGTAAATATTAAGATATTTTGATAAAATTTGGTACACAGACCTACGTTGGCCCAATAACGCAGCCTATTGATTTTGGTGAACATCGGTCCATGTTTAGACCTAGTGCCCATATAAGGGTCCTACCAAAATTATACCGTTTATACGCTGCAGGTCGTAAATATTAAGATATTTTGATAAAATTTGGTATACAGACCTACATTGGCCCAGTAACGCAGCCTATTGATTTTGGTGAACATCGGTCCATGTTTAGACCTAGTGCCCATATAAGGGTCCTACCAAAATTATATTGTTTATACGCTGCAGGTCGCAAATATTAAGATATTTTGATGAAATTTGGTACACCGACTTATGGCAGCCCAAGGACGAAGCCTATTGATTTTGGTGAACATCGGTCTATGTTTAGACCTAGTGCCCATATAAGGGTCCCCCCAAAATTATATTGCTTATACGCTATAGGCCGCAAATATGAAGATATTTTGATGAAATTTGGTACACAGACCTATTTTGGCCCAAGGACGAAGCCTATTGATTTTGATGAACATCGGTCCATGTTTAGACCTAGTGCCCATATAAGGGTCCTACCAAAATTATACTGTTTATACGCTGCAGGTCGCAAATATTAAGATATTTTGATGAAATTTGGTACACAGACCTAAATTGGCCCAATAACGCAGTCTATTGATTTTGGTGACATTAGTTGGCTTTTACCCAGACTGGTGTAGGGTATTCTATAGTCGGCATGCCCGACTTTAACCTTTTTACTCGTTAAAAATATTTTTTCACTTATTTTACTCTTTTATTTATTTTGAACTTTATTTTTTTACGATTGGCTTATTTTAGCTCTTATTTTAAATTTCTATAATTTTTTGTTAAGAAATTTTAAGTTTTGTATTTTCAAAGTTTTTTAATGTTAAAGCTGTTTTAGTTTTAACAATTGTTATTTCATTTAATTTTATTTTTAACTTAAGCGGAATTTTTAAAATTTTTATACCCTACACCACTACGTGGAGAGGGTATTATAAGTTTGTGCTGATGTTTGTAACACCAAAAAATATTGGTCCTAGACCCGCTTTATAGTATACCGATCGGCTCAGAATTTTTTTTTATTTCGATTTAACGATGTCCGTCCTTCCGTCTGTCTGTCCATGCATTCTTGTGAACACTCTACAGGTCGTAAATATTAAGATATTTTGATGAAATTTAGTACACCGACTTCGGCCCAAGGACGACGCCTATCCATGTTTAGACCTAGTGCCCATATAAGGGTACAACCCAAAATTTTCTTTTTTACACGCTGCAGGTCGCAAATACGAAGATATTTCAATGAAATTTGGTTCGTTGACTCACATGGTCCCAAGGAAAAAGCCTATTGATTCTAGATAGGATCGGTCCATATTTGGACCTATCGCCCATATGGGCTATATTTTCGATTTTCTTTTCTTTTATGATTTTATAGAAAATTTTGACACAAGTCTGTTTTAACCCATTCAAATTTCGGATCCAAACATTAGTTTGCTTTAAGTCAGACTGGTGTAGGGTATTATATAGTCGGCATGCCCGACTTTAACTTTTTTACTCGTTATTTATATTATCAGAGTTTCTGATGTAATTTTCTAATTTTTAATTGATTTTTTTAATTTAATTATGGCCAACGCAAAAAACAAGTCAACTGCTATTAAAGGACCTATCCCATGACCGGTCAATCGGGGGCATATTCAAGGCACTTCCACTATATTTGTGTGTGTGTTAATGTTGTTTTCTTTTCTATTTTTTTCTTTTCCATTTTTTTTATTTGCTTGTAGCGTTTGTTTTTTCTTTTTGTCTTTTATTTGAACAGAAACGAAAAATATATAACTTTACCATCAGCAAGCCATCACGCATAACCAACGTTAGCTCAGATGGTGCTCTGCCTTACAAGCAGAAGGTTGTGTTATCGATCCCCACTTCGACGCCAAGTAGATTATTTTAAATTCTTAATTTTTTATTAATTTATTTGAAGAGCTTTTTTTAGACACACCATCTTACTGTCACAAGGTGTCTAAACTGTGGCAATTGGTCATTTCCAATGACAACGCCATATTAAAGTGACGTGTCTCTTTCAAACAAAAAGGCCGATCAAGGACCGGTTCCTGCCCCCTTGGGACCTATCCTGCGTGTCACTTTGGACCGGTCCCTTTCCCCGTAGGGTAACTACATAAGCCATTTAAAACTAATCAAAATTATGTAGTGACCGATATGATTATATATGTTTCGATTCTAAGTTATATAACACTGTATGTATTGTCATACTAAAAATACATTCTTGTAATTTCATATAACTTTCTATATAATTTCATACAAATTAATATATAGTTCAGTCCTGTGACAGGTTCTTTTGTGTCAGTCCTACGACAGGTTCTTTTACGTCAGTTCTGTGACATGTTCATCTGCACCAGTCCCGTGCCAGGTTCATTTGCGCCAGTCCTGTGATAGGTGCTTTTGTATCAGTCCTGTGAGAGGTTCTTTTGCTTCAGTCCTGTGACTGGTTTTTTTGTGTCGGTCCTGTGACACGTCACAAGGGGCAATTGACCCCCTCCTAGGACAAGCCCATGTTAAAGTTACCGGTCCTTTTCATATAAAAGAACCGGTCCCAGGACCGGTCACGTGACGTGCCCTGTGACCGGTTCCTTTTCCCACAAGTTATTTAATTTGAATTTAAAAAAAAATTCAAATAAAATTAATTAACATAATAGTAAAATCTGCTTTAAAATACTAAAATCTGCTAAAAAATCTTAGGGTCGGATTCAGTATAGTAAGTGAAAACAAAATTATAAAATCTTCGATTTTACCACATTATTCCTCGGTATATTCTGCTGGATTAATAGCAATTCTCGAAGCCATCAAATACGTAAAAGACATTAAGGGATAATTTATAATTTGTACCGACCACTAGTCCGATTTTGCTCATCATCCGAAGCTAATATGTTAATAAAAAAGAAATATATAAAAAACAGATACAAAAAATTTGTTGTAAAAATAATATCATAGACTTATTAACAGTAGATTAATTTATTGTAAAGAAAAGAAAATTGTTATTGAAAAAGAAAAAAAAAATTAAATAAATAAAATTTAATTTATTAAAAATCAACCAATTTTTAGCAACCGACTAGAGTGAGAACAGTTTAAAAATGTTTTCTTTAAATAGGAGTGCATCACTTAAAAGTTTAATATTATAGGAAATGGAGTTCCACAGAGATATACCGAATATATAAAAATGCCATTTAGATATCAGACTTTTATATCCAAGAGACTTTATTCTTTTGCCCGTGAGATCCGAAAAAGAAAGTTTGTTGTAAAGATATTCAGGCTGCAAGGTATATATTATTTCGTGAAGGAAAACTAAAACTCTGATGTTGAGAAAATTATCAAAACAACTGCCGTATAACTTATTTGAAAACATCGATACTGTTGAACATCTATGCAAGCCATATACATAAGGTATGATATTATTAAATGCAATGTTTAATTTCAAAATTTTTATTTTTTTATTTTCGTACTCTCAAATAATTTTTGAAACGATTTAAAAAATTTTTTTTTAATTTTCTATTAATTTTGAATGAAATTTTTTGGCCTTATCGATTTCTTTCAATAATTTTTAGTTCTTTGTAATTTACTTGTGAAAATTGTATCATCATTCTTTAATTTGGAAAATAATTTAAACAGAAAGTGATATTAATTTATGATCTAAAATCGAACTAAAAACACATTCATGTATTTTATAGAAATGTAAAAATTCTAAATAAAAATGTAATTCTTCAAATATTTTTTTAAATACCAAAAAGTAAATATTACAATTTCGTTTGTATTTAAAAAATTTTACTGGGTGTTTTTATAAAAAGAATCAGACGAATTCGTTAACAAATTTGTGTTAAGAACACTAATTTAAAAACTTTTTTCTCCCAAAATTTTTGCACAAATTTGTTAATGCTTCTATGTAAAACAAATGCAGCTAAAAACGAGTAAAAAGGTTAAAGTCGGGCATGCCGACTATACAATACCCTACACCAGTCTGGTGTATTGTTTGGATCCGAAATTCGAATGGGTTAAAATGGGGCTTATGTCAAAATTTTCTATAATGTGAGTCAGCGCACCAAATTTCATTAAAATATCTTAATATTTGCGACCTGCAGTTTGTAACCAAGCCAATTTTGGGGGGACCCTTATATGGGCACTAGTTCTAAACATGGACCGATGTTCACCAAAATCAATAGGCTTCGTCCTTGGGCCAACATAGGTCTATGTACCAAACTTCATCAAAATAGCTTAATATTTGCGACCTGCAGCGTATAAACAATATAATTTTGGGGGGACCCTTATATGGGCACTAGTTCTAAACATGGACCGATGTTCACCAAAATCAATAGGCTTCGTCCTTGGGCCAACATAGGTCTATGTACCAAATTTCATCAAAATATAATATTTGCGACCTGCAGCGTATAAACATTATAATTTTGGTAGGACCCTTATATAGGCACTAGGTCTAAACATAGACCGATGTTCACCAAAATCAATAGGCTGCGTTATTGGGCCAATATAGGTCTGTGTATCAAATTTCATCAAAATATCTTAATATTTGCGACCTGCAGCGTATAAACATTATAATTTTGGTAGGACCCTTATATGGGCACTAGGTCTAAACATGGACCGATGTTCACCAAAATCAATAGGCTGCGTTATTGGCCCAATGTAGGTCCGTGTACCAAATTTCATCAAAATATCTTAATATTTACGACCTGCAGCGTATAAAGAGTATAATTTTGATAGGACCCTTATATGGGCACTAGGTCTAAACATGGACCGATGTTCACCAAAATCAATAGGCTGCATTATTGGGCCAATATAGGTCTGTGTACCAAATTTCATCAAAATATCTTAATATTTACGACCTGCAGCATATAAACAGTATAATTTTGGTAGGACCCTTATATGGGCACTAGGTCTAAACATGGACCGATGTTCAAAAAAATCAAACTTGTTCGTCCTTGGCCCAACATAGGTCTGCGTACCAAATTTCATCAAAATATCTTAATAGTTGCGACCTGTAGAGTGCGCACAAGATTGCATGGACAGACAGACAGACGGACGGACGGACGGACAGACGGACATCGTTAAATCGAAATAAAAAAAAATTCTGAACCGATCGGTATACTATAAGGTGGGTCTACGACCAATATTTTTTGGTGTTACAAACATCAGCACAAACTTATAATACCCTGACCACATAGTGGTGTAGGGTATAAAAATTAAAGATAAATCTTTTAAAGTTTGTGTTTTTTACATAAATGTTTTAACGAATTCTTCCGATTCTTTTTATAAAAACAGGCAGTTAATTTAAAAATCCATTTTGATAAAATTTTTACGAAATATTTTTATTATTACACTAACACTAAAGAAAAATGATTAGAACTAATAAAAATAAGTTAAAAATTACCTTGCCGGGAAAACTATTTATACCCTACACCACTATGTGGTCAGGGTATTATAAGTTTGTGCTGATGTTTGTAACACCAAAAAATATTGGTCGTAGACCCACCTTATAGTATACCGATCGGTTCAGAATTTTTTTTAATTTCGATTTAACGATGTCCGTCTGTCCGTCCGTCCGTCCGTCTGTCTGTCTGTCCATGCAATCTTGTGCGCACTCTACAGGTCGCAAATATTAAGATATATTGATGAAATTTGGTACGCAGACCTATGTTGGCCCAAGGACGAACAAGTTTGATTTTAGTGAACATCGGTCCATGTTTAGACCTAGTGCCGATATAAGGGTCCTACCAAAATTATATTGTTTATACGCTGCAGGTCGTAAATATTAAGATATTTTGACGAAATTTGGTAAACAGACCTATGTTAGCCCAATAACGCAGCCTATTGATTTTGGTGAACATCGGTCCATGTTTAGACCTAGTGCCCATATAAGGGTCCTACCAAAATTATACTGTTTAAACGCTGCAGGTCGTAAATATTAAGATATTTTGATGAAATTTGGTACACGGACCTACATTGGGCCAATAACGCAGCCTATTGATTTTGGTGAACATCGGTCCATGTTTAGACCTAGTGCCCATATAAGGGTCCTACCAAAATTATAATGTTTATACGCTGCAGGTCGCAAATATTAAGATATTTTGATGAAATTTGATACACAGACCTATATTGGCCCAATAACGCAGCCTATTGATTTTGGTGAACATCGGTCTATGTTTAGACCTAGTGCCTATATAAGGGTCCTACCAAAATTATAATGTTTATACGCTGCAGGTCGCAAATATTATATTTTGATGAAATTTGGTACATAGACCTATGTTGGCCCAAGGACGAAGCCTATTGATTTTGGTGAACATCGGTCCATGTTTAGAACTAGTGCCCATATAAGGGTCCCCCCAAAATTATATTGTTTATACGCTGCAGGTCGCAAATATTAAGCTATTTTGATGAAGTTTGGTACATAGACCTATGTTGGCCCAAGGACGAAGCCTATTGATTTTGGTGAACATCGGTCCATGTTTAGAACTAGTGCCCATATAAGGGTCCCCCCAAAATTGGCTTGGTTACAAACTGCAGGTCGCAAATATTAAGATATTTTAATGAAATTTGGTGCGCTGACTCACATTATAGAAAATTTTGACATAAGCCCCATTTTAACCCATTCGAATTTCGGATCCAAACAATACACCAGACTGGTGTAGGGTATTGTATAGTCGGCATGCCCGACTTTAACCTTTTTACTCGTTTTTAGCTGCATTTGTTTTACATAGAAGCATTAACAAATTTGTGCAAAAATTTTGGGAGAAAAAAGTTTTTAAATTAGTGTTCTTAACACAAATTTGTTAACGAATTCGTCTGATTCTTTTTATAAAAACACCCAGTAAAATTTTTTAAATACAAACGAAATTGTAATATTTACTTTTTGGTATTTAAAAAAATATTTGAAGAATTACATTTTTATTTAGAATTTTTACATTTCTATAAAATACATGAATGTGTTTTTAGTTCGATTTTAGATCATAAATTAATATCACTTTCTGTTTAAATTATTTTCCAAATTAAAGAATGATGATACAATTTTCACAAGTAAATTACAAAGAACTAAAAATTATTGAAAGAAATCGATAAGGCCAAAAAATTTCATTCAAAATTAATAGAAAATTAAAAAAAAATTTTTTAAATCGTTTCAAAAATTATTTGAGAGTACGAAAATAAAAAAATAAAAATTTTGAAATTAAACATTGCATTTAATAATATCATACCTTATGTATATGGCTTGCATAGATGTTCAACAGTATCGATGTTTTCAAATAAGTTATACGGCAGTTGTTTTGATAATTTTCTCAACATCAGAGTTTTAGTTTTCCTTCACGAAATAATATATACCTTGCAGCCTGAATATCTTTACAACAAACTTTCTTTTTCGGATCTCACGGGCAAAAGAATAAAGTCTCTTGGATATAAAAGTCTGATATCTAAATGGCATTTTTATATATTCGGTATATCTCTGTGGAACTCCATTTCCTATAATATTAAACTTTTAAGTGATGCACTCCTATTTAAAGAAAACATTTTTAAACTGTTCTCACTCTAGTCGGTTGCTAAAAATTGGTTGATTTTTAATAAATTAAATTTTATTTATTTAATTTTTTTTTTCTTTTTCAATAACAATTTTCTTTTCTTTACAATAAATTAATCTACTGTTAATAAGTCTATGATATTATTTTTACAACAAATTTTTTGTATCTGTTTTTTATATATTTCTTTTTTATTAACATATTAGCTTCGGATGATGAGCAAAATCGGACTAGTGGTCGGTACAAATTATAAATTATCCCTTAATGTCTTTTACGTATTTGATGGCTTCGAGAATTGCTATTAATCCAGCAGAATATACCGAGGAATAATGTGGTAAAATCGAAGATTTTATAATTTTGTTTTCACTTACTACACTGAATCCGACTTGTTCGTTATTTTTTGATCCATCCGTAAAAATAAAAATGTGATCTCTAAATTTCTGTTTAATCTCGTAAAACATTTTCCTGAATTGAGATGAGGGCGTGTCCTTTTTCGATAGAATCTCAAGAGAGGTATCAATAATGGCCTTCTTAAAAGTCCATGGACTAAGATATTTTATTGGCATCATATGCCTTACAAAACGTTGGAAAATTTTGCATAAGTAAATTTGAAATAATCGACTTTATTATTTTAAACTGCATTTTTTGAAATCCCGGGATTCCCGGTCCAAATTCCCGGGAATGCGGGAATGCGGGAACGGAAAATGCCTAATTTCCCGGGTATCCCGGGATGGGAAATCCCGGGATGCATTCCCTAATGATGATACAATCTCATTGTTGTTTGCCTGGTAGACATTTTTTATGAATTTATTAATATGCTTGAAATTATAATTTGATATTGTTATCAAAGGCCTATTTAGAGCGAATTTTGCTACTGAATCTGCAAAGTCGTTACCAGTAACACCAGAGTGACCTGGTATCCATATTAAAGAAATTTTGGGGTATTTGTCCATTAAAATATTCCTGATAGTAGATGTATAGAAGTTCTGGTTGTTTATATTTGAAACTGATTTTAGGGAAGAAAGCGAGTCGGTACAAATTATAAATTTTCCCTTAATGTCTTTTACGTATTTGATGGCTTCGAGAATTGCTATTAATTCAGCAGAATATACCGAGGAATAAATCTTCGATTTTATAATTTTGTTTTCACTTACTATACTGAATCCGACTTGTTCGTTATTTTTTGATCCATCCGTAAAAATAAAAATGTGATCTCTAAATTTCTGTTTAATCTCGTAAAACATTTTCCTGAATTGTGATGAGGGTGTGTCCTTTTTCAATAGAATCTCAAGTGAGGTATCAATAAAGGCCTTCTTAAAAGTCCATGGCCTAAGATATTTTATTGGCATCATATGCCTTACAAAACGTTGGAAAATTTTGCATAAGTAAATTTGAAATAATCGACTTTATTATTTTAAACTGCATTTTTTGAAATCCCGGGATTCCCGGTCCAAATTCCCGGGAATGCGGGAACGGAAAATGCCTAATTTCCCGGGTATCCCGGGATGGGAAATCCCGGGATGCATTCCCTAATGATGATACAATCTCATTGTTGTTTGCCTGGTAGACATTTTTTATGAATTTATTAATATGCTTGAAATTATAATTTGATGTTGTTATCAAAGGCCTATTTAGAGCGAATTTTGCTACTGAATCTGCAAAGTCGTTACCAGTAACACCAGAGTGACCTGGTATCCATATTAAGGAAATTTTGGGGTATTTGTCCATTAAAATATTCCTGATAGTAGATGTATAGAAGTTCTAGTTGTTTATATTTGAAACTGATTTTAGGGAAGAAAGCGAGTCGGTACAAATTATAAATTTGCCCTGGCTTCCATATTAAAGAAATTTTGGGGTATTTGTCCATTAAAATATTCCTGATAGTAGATGTATAGAAGTTCTAGTTGTTTATATTTGAAACTGATTTTAGGGAAGAAAGCGAGTCGGTACAAATTATAAATTTGCCCTGGTGTCCATATTAAAGAAATTTTGGGGTATTTGTCCATTAAAATATTCCTGATAGTAGATGTATAGAAGTTCTGGTTGTTTATATTTGAAACTGATTTTAGGGAAGAAAGCGAGTCGGTACAAATTATAAATTTGCCCTGGCGTCCATATTAAAGAAATTTTGGGGTATTTGTCCATTAAAATATTCCTGATAGTAGATGTATAGAAGTTCTAGTTGTTTATATTTGAAACTGATTTTAGGGAAGAAAGCGAGTCGGTACAAATTATAAATTTGCCCTGGTGTCCATATTAAAGAAATTTTGGGGTATTTGTCCATTAAAATATTCCTGATAGTAGATGTATAGAAGTTCTGGTTGTTTATATTTGAAACTGATTTTAGGGAAGAAAGCGAGTCGGTACAAATTATAAATTTGCCCTGGCGTCCATATTAAAGAAATTTTGGGGTATTTGTCCATTAAAATATTCCTGATAGTAGATGTATAGAAGTTCTAGTTGTTTATATTTGAAACTGATTTTAGGGAAGAAAGCGAGTCGGTACAAATTATAAATTTGCCCTGGTGTCCATATTAAAGAAATTTTGGGGTATTTGTCCATTAAAATATTCCTGATAGTAGATGTATAGAAGTTCTGGTTGTTTATATTTGAAACTGATTTTAGGGAAGAAAGCGAGTCGGTACAAATTATAAATTTGCCCTGGCGTCCATATTAAAGAAATTTTGGGGTATTTGTCCATTAAAATATTCCTGATAGTAGATGTATAGAAGTTCTAGTTGTTTATATTTGAAACTGATTTTAGGGAAGAAAGCGAGTCGGTACAAATTATAAATTTGCCCTGGTGTCCATATTAAAGAAATTTTGGGGTATTTGTCCATTAAAATATTCCTGATAGTAGATGTATAGAAGTTCTGGTTGTTTATATTTGAAACTGATTTTAGGGAAGAAAGCGAGTCGGTACAAATTTATGAATTTGCCCTGGTGTTCATATTAAAGAAATTTTGGGGTATTTATCCATTAAAATATTCCTGATAGTAGATGTATAGAAGTTCTGGTTGTTTATACTTGAAACTGATTTTAGGGAAGAAAGCGAGTCGGTACAAATTATAAATTTTCCCTTAATGCCTTTTACGTATTTGATGGCTTCGAGAATTGCTATTAATTCGGAAGAATATACTGAGGAATAATGTGGTAAAATCGAAGATTTTATTATTTTGTTTTCACTTACTATACTGAATCCGACTTGTTCGTTATTTTTTGATCCATCCGTAAAAATAAAAATGTGATCTCTCAATTTCTGTTTAATCTCGTAAAACATTTTCCTGAATTGTGATGAGGGTGTGTTCTTTTTCGATAGAATCTCAAGTGAGGTATCAATAATGGCCTTCTTAAAAGTCCATGGCCTAAGATATTTTATTGGCATCATATGCCTTACAAAACGTTGGAAAATTTTGCATAAGTAAATTTGAAATAATCGACTTTATTATTTTAAACTGCATTTTTTGAAATCCCGGGATTCCATGTCCATGTCCATGGAGGTTTCAAATTGATTTTGAGGGCAGCCAAGTTTTGCGTAGGTAGGTTGAGGTTGTCACAGTTGTTCAAAATTCTATTCAGTGTTGACGTTGTTGTTCGTTATTTTTTGATCCATCCGTAAAAATAAAAATGTGATCTCTCAATTTATGTTTAATCTTGTAAAACATTTTCCTGAATTGTGATGAGGATGTGTCGTTTTTCGATAGAATCTCAAGTGAGGTATAAATAATGGCCTTCTTAAAAGTCCATGGAGGTTTCAAATTTATTTTGAGGGTAGCCAAGTTTTGCGTAGGTAGGTTAAGGTTGTCACAGTTGTTCAAAATTCTATTCAGTGTTGGCAATATTCTAGGGGATTTCCTTTTTCTATGTATCCTTTTGGTAACTCCGCTCATTGGAGTTCCATTTGTATTTAATATTGATTTAAATAGTCTTAATGAAAAATATCTTTTTTTTTAAACAAAAAGAAAATTAGCATTATCGAATATATTTCTCTAAAATTTTTTGATGTAATGTCAATAATTTTTCAAATTTATTAACTAAGGACAAGTTTTATAGTCAGAAATTTTGCTTACGTAAGACATTTTCAAACAGAATTTCTTATTTAATTAGTATTTGGCACAAGAATCGTGCTTGGTTCTGAATATAAAACTAGTTATAATATTCGGTATTTGATATTTGCAGATCACGATTTATGACATCTTTATAAGGAGGTGCTTTATGAAACAATCAATTTCGTCTAAAATTTGTAAGAAAAATTATAATTAAAAAAGGCTTTTTCATAGAAATTTCAGAAAATTTCTAGAAAATTTTATTCAAAAACTTGAAATTGATTAAAACTTTGCACAAAAAAAAATTATAAAATGTACTGACATGGTATTGTGTTGTTAAATTGAATACATTTATAGAGTAGGGAAAAATGTAGGGAACATTTTTTTGTATGTAGGGAGAAAAAAGGGAATTTTTATAACAAACGTAGGGAATTTTAAAAATAGCTTCTGGCATCACTGTTTGGACCTATCGCCCATATGGGCTATATTTCTGATTTTCTCTTCTTTTATCATTTCATAGAAAATTTTGACACAAATCCATTTTAACCAAGGTTGGTTACCGTTATCGCTAAAGTACCATTTCAAATTGAATACCGTTACCGTTACCAATACCTCTAAAAAAGTTTCCAAATACCGTTAACGTTACCGATACCGTTATTTTTATGGGTGCTTACCGGTATTTTACCGGTATTTATTAATTTATACAAAAAATGCAAAATTTTACATTTTTTTGTAATAATCTTGAGTTCTTTTTATAAAAAAAATTTATAGATAATAATTTCAATTATTGAAACAACCAGCAGTTAATTTAAAACTAATAATCTGGGATTTTAACGCTTGAAATCAAAAATATGCTAAGTTTTTAATTTTTTTTGTAGTATGTTTTTAACACAATTTATAATACCGGTACGTACCGGTATTGCTGTTTCGATAACGGTATACAGTTAGCGAAACAGTCTTAAATACTGTTACCTTAACCTTTACCGTAATAAACAAAATTCGGTACCTTTACCTTTACCGTTACCCTTACCGTTATTCGTTTCGGTAACCAACCTTGATTTTAACATTAGTTGGCTTTCACCCAGACTTGTGTAGGGTATTATATAGTCGGCATGCCCGACTTTAACTTTTTTACTCCTTTTTTATAACGATTTTTTTACTCAGTAGCGTTGCAGCTCCGCAATCAAGGTTGCCAACACTTGAACTGAAAAAATGGATAGATTACGGGAAAAACGGCTAGAAATGGCTAAAATTGGAAATAATGCTAAAACTAATTGAAAAAAGGCTGTAAAAAATTTAGTTAAAACTACTAAAAATTAGTTAAGAATGAGTAAAAGGTTAAAGTCGGGCATGCCGACTATACAATACCCTAAACCCGTCTGGATTTTAAACAAAATCAATAGGCTTTGTCCTTGGGCCGACATAGGTCGGTGTACCAAATTTCATCAAAATACAGCGTGTAAAAAAGGCAATTTTAGGGGTACCCTTATATGGGCACTTGGTCTAAACATGGACCGATTTTAACCAAAATCAATAGGCGTCGTCCTTGGGCCGATGTAAGTCGGTCTGCCAAATTTCGATTAATATTTGCGACCTGTAGAGTGCGTGCGCACAAGTATGCATGGAAAGACAGACTGACGGACGGATATCGTTAAATCGAAATACCCTGACCACGTAGTGGTGTAGGGTATAATGATGCTGCAGAAAAAAACTGCTAAATTAGCAGATTATTTTTGGTATATACCTATTAGTAATATAGGAACAGCAAAAATAAAACTGTTAAATATACAGAATTTTAGTTATATTTGTGCAAAATTTTTGTTAATGGAAAATAGCAAATTAACCTGCTAAAATCAGCAAAAAATTTTCATAAATAATTAGTAGCCTAAAAAATCACCAAAAAATTTTCAACTTCCGAAGTTTTTTTTCGTTTTTTTTTAAATGCAATTAAGAATCGAAGCTTTTGAAAACAGCAGTTTACAATTTTTTAGCAAATATTTCTGCCGATTTTAGCAGAATAGGCTGCTATTTGCATTCTACTAAATTTAGCTTAAAACTAGCAAAAATTTTGTAGATATAACAGTTTATTTTAGCTATTTTTAGTCTATTAGTAGATTTAGCAAAATTTTCTGCAGATTTTATAGTACAATTTGCTATTTTCAATTAACTAAAAGTTAATTTTAATATAACTAAAATTCTGTAAATTTGACAGTTTTATTTTGCTGTTCTTATTTTACTAGTATTTAGTAAAAAATCTGCTAATTTTAGCAGTTTTTTCTGCAGCACCATTTTTAACTAATTTTTAGTAACTTTTTCTGCTATTTTTACAGATTTATTTCTATGAGTGTAATTTTAATACAAATCAGTGACAATTAAGAGTTCTAATACGAATTTCATGAAAGTGGCCTCTAAAATATTTTCATTAAATTTGTACAAAAAACATGATTTTAAATCGAATGTAAGAACTACATGTGCTGTGAACCAAAATAAAAGTTTTAAAAATTTTAAATTTCGTACTAAAATTTTGGAATTCGTAAAACTTTAAGCGCTTTTGTATGAAATTAACTGTAAAAGATTAAAAGAAAAAATGGCTAGGGCAAAATAAATTGGCTAAATCTTCCGGCTAGATCCAATCTATAGCTAGATGAAATTAAAATGGCTAGATCTAGCCGGAAAAAGGCTAAATTGGCAACCTTGTCCACAATGCTTATGTATATTTTTATATCACATTCTTTGATAGCCCAGCAAAATATTGGTAATGACACCTCATTACTATCTGCATTACCAAAAATGATATATCATTACCTTTTGCATTATTTTATAATACAAAATAATGACTTTCTAATAACGGCCTATTGTATTCATTATTTCTAAATATAAAATAATGACTTACTCGTATTAGTTTAAATAAGTACTTTTTACACAGTTAAATTTTTTTATTATATGTAAATATGTTTTATGTTTAAATTTTTATGGCGAGTCCTAAAATTACACACTAGTGAAAACTTAAATTTTTCTGAATGTATTTCCTTAGGCTAATATTATTTGCCTAACTCCTTATTTTTAGGAATCAAGTAAGCAATCGGATAACCACTTATAATTGAACTTTTTGTAAGCATGTGTGTAACCACTTATTATTCAAAATCTTATAACTACTTATTTCTCATTTTTTCGTAAGCGAGTGGGTAAGCGTGACTACTTATAAAAACGACCACGCCAAACAAAAATAAGGAGTTTAGACGCCAAAAAATAAGTTGTGCGGAGCTATGAATTTCTATTATATAACCACTTATTTGGTAATGAAAGATTTTGCTGGGAGTGTTCATTTGCGAGCTGTTTTTCATAGTGTCCCCACACAAATTTTCTCACATTCAAGTATAAAGCAAAATAAAAATTTTGAATAAAATTCAAAAACTCTACAAATTTTATGTAGAGTTTAGTTATGGAAATAATATAAAAATAATATTAAAAAAAATCTTAACCCGCTCGGGTCCGGCAGCATGTTATCGAACTTTAATTCCCAATATCTCCGCTAGGGGCTGCTGCAAAGCTATAAAAATAATAAAAATATTTCTTTGGCATAGATCTATATTTCCACGAAGTTCGGTCGGAAAATTCCCTGCCGTTACAATTCAGGCATGTAAGGGTTAATCGATCAAAATAAAAATCCGAATAATTGACAACTCTAATATTTGTACCACTGGTTCAGTCCCATTTTCACCTGTCCAGGGACAGGTACTTTCAGACCGGTACTCTTTTCACCGGTCACGGGACAAATACTCTCACTACAACTGACCCCTGTTTTCCCACAGGGTATATGCAATTTTTAAATGGATTATGGTGTAAATGTCTAGACGCTCAGACATTGATATATTTTTAGTTTTGAGGTTCGCGGTTCAAATCGTTGTCACGGCAAAAATATTTTTTTTATTATTTTTTTTATAGATTTATTAAGACACGGTACTGACAAATAGGCAGTTAGTCAGCACGAGTTAAGAATAAATGCCTGTAATGATCACAAATAGGCAGTTTGTCAGCGACAGTTAAGAAAAAGTAAAAAGTGCAGACATGTCTTTAATATGTCTTTGGTAAATGTCTGAGCCTGCTGCCTGCTAAACAGCGCTGCTGACATTGTCTTTAAGACACATTTTCCAGCTGGGAATTTAAGGCTAAATTTTATTTTACATACCTACTGTTTTGTTTTTTTTAAAACAAAAAAAAAATTAGTTCAATATTAGTAAGCTAAAAATTTCAGAATAAGGTGTTATATTTTTATTTTTACATTTCTTTTGTGTAAGTAAAGTCTTCCCTTCTGAAATCAACATTGAACAAACTTGTGCTGATTTCAGTAGAATCGTTTGTCGTTTTCATTTAACTGAATTTAACTGAAAAAATAACTAAAGTTTTATATATATAACAGTTTTTTTCTATTTCTTGTCCACTAATATTGGAATAATTTTTTTCTCCAATTTTAGAAGGGTAAGTTGTTATTCAAAGTAAACTAAAATATAACCTAAATTAACTGAAATTTTGTATATTTAACAATTTTGTTTTTGCTGTTTTTATCTAACATTTATCAAACAGATTCTACTGATATCACCAGTATTTTCTGCAGAGCTCTTTTTAACAAATTTTTAGTAGCTTTTTCTGCTATTTGCACAGATTTATATATATCAGTGTATTAATATTGATGGAGCAAGTCATAACATTAAAGCACAATTCGAATAAAATGTAGGCCTTGACTGAAAAATGTGGAATTCAATTTGATTTTACTTGAATTTTTGTAGTGATTACTAGGTAAAACTAAAAGCATAACTTGTTGGTGTAGCTATCAGCCGATTGCACAGATTAATGTATGCAAAACAGAGCAGCAAAAAAATTAAATAATTTTTTGGACTATATTGCAAAAAAAAAAATAAAATTAAGGTCTTTAGCCCCCTCTAGAAAAATGATCTAGCTACGCCGTACAGTGCTTTGATCCCATATAACGGTTGGACAAAAATAGAAGGAGTGGATACAGAGTTTTGAAATTTGGTACACTGACATAGATCCCCTTAGTTAAGAAAAATTTTAATTTTTGGAAATATCGGGCCAAGGACACGCCCACCTACCATAGGTCCTGAAATTTAAAAATATTATATTATCTACATAAATGGACGTAAAATTGCAATACGTATCCATTGAGATACACATAAACCTGTAAACGTTGTGTGTCAATTTTTATCAAAATCGAAGCAAGGACTCTTAGTCCTGCCATATATACTTTATCTCAAAATTTTTATAAAACCTGCAAAAATTATCCGATTGCCATGAAATTTAGCACGTGAATTGATATAAGGTCAAGCCATATTTGTATTAAATTTGGGTAAAATCGATTCATTAATAAAAAAAACAATGCCTCTCATAAAAACTGCGTTTTAAACGCTTTAAATGATTTTTCTAAAACATAAAAAAATTAAATAGGATTAAAATAGGAAACCATGTGAATCCTCCATTTTAGGTATACGGTATGTTCACCGAACTTATGTAAAACACTACGAGGAATATTTTTGTGGAACATTTTAACCTTCTAACTCTTCAATTAAAATGACTATTTTGGCACATTTTAAAACGGACAAAAAGGACCCGTAAGTTGAAGAGTTAGAGGGTTAAAATGTTCCGCAAAAATATTTGTCACGAAATTATACTATAAGTCTTTTAAGATATCAGCATTGGAAATTTAACATCAGTGCCAGTAATTAGTAAAAACTTAAAATGTGTTTAAGGGTTAATTTCCTACTTATTCAGAATTGGCGCTCAAATGTCCCACAAACCTGGATGTTAGGGAGAAACCATGGGAATCTTCCATTTTAGGTATAGAATGTGTTCAGGAATATTTTTGTGGACCATTTTAACCCTTTAACTCCCCAACTTATGGGTCATTACTGTCCCTTTTTAAAAAGAGGTCAAAAAATTCCTTTCATTGAAGAGTTAGGGGGTTAGAATGTTCCACAAAAATGTTTCTCGTAGTGTTTTTAGCGGTGAGGCTTATATTATAAACTTTGGTAATTTTTAGAATTTTAACCAAAAATTAGGTATATTTAAGGATTTATTAATGAAAGTTTATACTGTTTTTGCCAAAGTTTATACTTTTTTTTAATAATATTACCTTAATTTTTCGAATAAAAAATTATACCATTTTATTAAAATCTAAGAAAGTTGGAAACTTTTTCATAACCCATAAAAGATGAAATTACAAAAATACATTTTTTTAAACTTGGAAAAACTTTTTTTTTATAGTTAAATTAAGGAATTCCCTGCAAACATTTGGAAGATATCTTCCAAGAAGATAATAAAGCGATATCTTCTAATTTTCATTTGAATGAAAATAATCAAGTAGTATTTTGAATTTGTCTTCCTTTTATCATTTGGAAGATATTTGGAAAAAACAATTCAAAAATTGTGTTTTTTGTCATAATTTTTTTATGATAATATTGCGGCAATGTCACCTTTTTATCATCTCGAAGATAAAGACAATTCGTTTAAAATTTTTTAAAATGTTGGAAAAAATAATATAAAATTTGTTCAAAAAACAATTACAATAAATATGGGAAACAAATTCGTTGAAAAACAAGAGGGCTAAAGCCCGCTTGTTTGGTTTTTATAAGTCCCCAGGTGACTGGGGACTTATACCATTACCCTGCGTAAAGTAAGACAGCTTGTGTGTAGAGTTTGAAAGCACTCGGGGATTCTTATCGCAATAAATACATTTTTTACTAAGGTTAGTATCGCACTAAAGACACTTTTTGATGGTTTATCGTTTTTTTGAAAGTTTATCGGTTTTTGCAGAATTTTTCAATTTATTAATTTTTCAAAAATTTATCGATTTTTTAAAAATTGATCGATTTTTTAAAATTTTATCGATTTTTCAAAATTTTATCGATTTATCAAAATTTGATTGATTTTTCTAAAATTTCTCGATTTTTCCAAAATTTACAAATTTTTCAAAATTTCATCGATTTTTCAAAATTTTATCAATTTTTCAAAAATTGATCGATTTTTCAAATTTTTATTATTTGTCAATTTTTAAGAATTTTATCGATTTTTCAAAATTTTATCGATTTTTCAAAAATTTATCGATTTTTCATAAATTTGTCAATTTTTAAGAATTTTATCGATTTTTCAAAATTTTATCGATTTTTCAAAATTTTGCTGATTTCTCTAAAATTTGTCAATTTTTTGAAAATATATCGATTTTTAAGAAATTTACCGATTTTTCAAATTTTTTTTCGATTTTTCAAAAATTTATCGATTTTTCAAAATGTATCAATTTTACATTATCATTCATAACTTTTAAACGTCTGGACCAAATATGCCCATTTTCAATAGGAAACTGCTTAAGAAATTGGACAAAAATTTGGACTAAAAATTAACATCCTAGCACAACTATTTTGAGTGTGATCGTGATTTCTATTGATATTGATAACTTTTGATAACGATCAAGAATACACTCACAATATTTTATCCTTAAAAACAACCTAAAATACATATTAAATTAATGAAAACACTATTAAAAAAAGGACTACTGATTTTTCATTATATTCAAACCATTTTGCTATTTATTTTCAAACATTGTTTAAACAATCCAGAAAAGAAATAAAAATAGTTGAAAAGTCTATTAAAACAATCATCAATTTTTTAACTGACAAAACGTAAAAAAAAAACGATTTTGTGGTTTGTTTTTTCATATTTGAAAGTTTTTTTTTGTTTCGATTTTCAAAACACTACACCATACACAACAGACACCTTCATATTTTTATTGGCTATGTTTGTGTGTATGAGTAAAGAATTTCTTGTAATTTGAATTGAAATAATTTTGCATATAAACAAACTATTTTAACAAAAAAGAAAACCGAAAATATTTTAATTTTTTGTTTTAAAACAGAAAACAACGAAATTATTTAAATAATTTTTTATAAAAACAGAAATCTAAAAATAGAAAATTTGACTGAAAATAACAACTCCTACAAACGATACATATTTTTTTCTGGTTTGTTTTTGATTGGTTGAGAAAAAAAGTTAAACAATATGTTTCAATGTATTTTAATTGATTCTTCAATTGAAAACAAACTTTACCTATAACTTTTTAAATAAACCTTAATCGGTTATGGAAAATATATTGTGAGTGAACATATTTTTTTTTATGACCCAGAATTTTTTTTCGATAAGTTACAAACGGAATGACAAACTGATATATACCCTCCTGCACAGTGGGATGGAGGGTATAATGAAGATTTAGTGCGCGGAAAAAACCGGGTATGATGGCAATAAGATAATTAAGGTTTTTGTCAATGGATTATGTATGCAGATATTCTTTTTCAGAGTTAAAATTAATAATGAAATATATAAATCGTTTAGTTTGTTTTGAGCAGTTAATTTAGCGATATCACCTTTTTATCTTCCAGGTGATAAATTAGCGATATCGCCGCGATTTATCATTCAGAAATATCGCTTTCATATTGCTGGGGAGTATCGCTTAGAGAGGACATTTACTCCCGAAAGGGGGTTCTTCCGCAATAAGAATATGATTATTGCCGCAATAAAGTTTTTCTTCCGGGCGATACGATTGCGAAACATTTTCGTATTGTAATGTTTGCAGGGTTGGTTCTTTTCTTTATTTTTTCTTATACAAAGTTATAAGAGCATGAAAAAAAATTTATAATTTTAAAACCAATTAACATAATTTTTTTTAAAGTTCCATTTAATTTATGCTAAACATTTTGCGACTTTAGCGACCTCTTGTGTAGACAGAATGAGTTATACCAATAAGGATAATATTTACAAGATTAAGTAATTTAAGTATATATACAACAAAAATATTTTCGTCGAAATCGGAGACACAATTTTTTTTTTTTTGATTTTTGTCTATGGGACAAAGCAATGTGCGCCGGTGCTTAATTTATCAAAAAAAATTTTAAATTTTCTGTTTTAATTTTATAGTATATTTAGACTGGGCAAAAACTAGTAGTTTTTGGTAATTTTTAGGTTTTGAGCCGAAAACTATAAAATTAATTTAGTTTTTCCATACAATTTTCATACAAACTGAAAACCAGATTCTACCTGGTTTTTGCCAAAAACCAAGTAAAAATATCTGAAATTTGTATTTTTGAAACACCCGATTTCTTTTATAACTAATTTTCGATACATTCTGTTACAACGAATATATAATTATAGCAAGTGTCAAAAATATATTTTTTATTTTTTTTTTAATATTTCAGTTTTAGTTTAAAATTGTGTGTTGTTATATATTTTTAAATGTGTTAATAATTTTTTTAATTTAATTTAACCATAAAAACATAAAGAAAAGTGATGTGACAAAGAAAAACTAAAAATTCAGTGTAAATGAATTGGCTTTTGTAATTTAGTTTTGTACAAAAATCATCTGGTTTTTCCTCAGTCTAAATTCCGTATTAAATTAAAGTTGACAAAACTGGAAACGTTTTAGTAGAAATTTGTAACCGATTATGGCCTTTAGGCTAGGTTATTGTTATAAATAAAGAAATTAAATTAAAATTAAAAGTTGGACTTTTTTGATACCTAAAAATTAAGAAGCCAGTGACAATTCTTAAATAATAAAACCCAGATAAAACTATTCAGAATTGTAAAATATATATTTTCTAATCAATTTCAACGAAGTTACAGACAATTGAAGTTCAAATTCCTAAATATTAACGATTTTAAAATATGCATGTTCTAAAATGTAGTTTATTTCCTTTTGCGATATTTATTAATTAATATAAATTAATTAATTAATATATTTATAAATTAATTTAAAATAAAAAAGATTTAAAATTTGTATTTCAGATTGAATTTTCTGCAAATGTTGATGTAAGAGTTAAGATTCTTTTGCTAAAATGAATTTAGTGGAATATGAACTAACGTCATGTGTTAAGATTTTAGGAAAATAAGTGAAGTTTTTAATTGCAATAATTTCCTAGATAATTCGCATAATCCAAATAAGTTGTTATGATTCTAATAGCCCAAAGTCTATACTTTTAAACCATATTAAAAATTATCCGTGGTTTAGTCAGGTATATGAAGTTAAATTTGAGAATATTTGAAAATGTAGAACTAATTTTAAAATTTGGTGCTCAGATTCAGCAAACTCATCCGAAAATATATCATAATTGATATGTCGCATGCCCGATGCATTTTTAAGTGCCTATGCATAATAACTTGAAAATCTTATTACACATTTATAATGAAGTTTGTATGTAAAATTTATTTTATAAGTCACTTAAAAATTTTCAAAGTGATTATGTACCTGACGCTTAGTGTTGTACTATGTTATTACTGCTAAGCATAGCAAAGGATTAGTCTCATATAAAATGTCAAAGCAAAAATATTAAATCCTGTCATAAAATCAAACAAATGTTTAACATTTTTTCGCGGAAAACTATAGTGCTAATCATTACAGCTAAGAATAGCAAAGGATTTATCCGACACAAGAATTGTTGCCATAACGGCGATTTTCTCGTCAGATCTAGCGATTTTATTTCGCCCCTAGCGCTAAAAATTGTCCTGCAGCTATTAGCCAAAAATCTAGCGATTTTTTATCAGCCGTAATATAATTTATAAAAATTAGTTTTATGTTGAAAAATATTGTAAAATTCGCATATTGATATTCTTTTATTATAAAAAACAACTTCTTAAACGATTTTAGTAAAAAACATTTTCAAAAAAATACACATTTCGTTAAAATAAGGGTATGTAGTTTTTCACTGTAGAATGTACTCTTTTGAAAATTTTCAATACTAATATTAATTCAATGAAATCGGGATTCATTATTTGTAGCTTAATTGTAAAATTTTTTATTATTTACAAGTTTATAACACTGCTTATGAACATATTAAAGAAACTTTTGAGTAAAAAACTCCTTTAAGTACCATTTTTCGACAATCTAGCGATAAAATCGCTAAACTCTTGCACTGTTTATAAATCTAGCGATTTGATCTAGCCATTTATTTTGAAAATTTGTTGGCAACACTGCACACAAGAGGTAAAAATATTAAACCCTGTCAGTTTATGTAGTTTTCACATGGAAAATACAAAAATATTTGTACCTGGAGTCATTTTTCAACGCTATAAAAACTCATTATGAGATTTTGAAAATTATCACAAACATTTCAAAAGTCAAAAGAGAAAGACATCTCTGTGCGCAAATTATTTTTTTGGTAGTTTTTATTTAACAAAAATCCGACAAAAATACTTAATAACTTTATCAGCAAATTAAACAATAACTTACTTGACTTGCCAAGCGCTTGCATAAAGGTTTAAAATAAAATGTATAATGGCATTGGTTTAAACACTCCACGTGGTTCTGGCACAAATGGCCATGTACAAGGAAATTGGGCTTTTGTACGTTCCGGCAAAAAAGATAATTCTAATTTCCGTTTGGAGGAACATATAAAAAAATTGGATGCTATTTTAAATCGACCACCCAATAAGGATATTTTGGATCATTATCGTAAATGCAAAATAGAACTAAAATGTTTGGAATTTGAGGACATTTTGGAAACACAAGGTTTATCATTCGAGGAAATTAAGGCCAAAGTTGATTCCTATAGACAAAAATTAATGGGACAAGGTAAAACGGACTTACCAAAAGATGAATTTGGTAGAATAGCAGTTCGCGATACACATAAAATAGCTGAAGCTCAACAAGAGAAAAACACAAAACTACCAGAAGCTTTCAATATTTCTGAGTATAGTGTTGAAGGTTCTAGTTTTGATTCAGATCGTAAAGCTAAAGAAGATTTGGCCAAAAGTTTGGCGTTACAAAAAGAGCTGGACGCCCAAAGGGAGCAGGCTACCGTAGCAGCAGCTAAAGAAAAAGAAACATCTAAAGGTTACGCCCTAGTAAGTACACCATCAAAAGAACGAGATGTTTCCACAAGTGATGGCTTAGGTGGTGGTAAAGATAATGATGATCACACTATTAAAAAGAAGAAAAGATCACATAAGAGGTCTGCCAGTCCTGAATGTAAAAAGGACAACAAGAAGAAATCTAATTACGCCCTAGTACGTACACCATCAAAAGAACGAAATGTTTCCGCAAGTGGTGGCATAGGTGGTTGTAAAGATAGCGATGATCTCATTGGCATTGGTTTAAACACTCCACGTGGTTCTGACACAAATGGCCATGTACAAGGAAATGGGGCTTTTGTACGTCCCGGAAAAAAACATAATTCTAATTTCCGTTTGGAGGAACATATACAAAAATTGCATGCTATTTTATATCGACCACCCAACAAGGATATTTTGGATTATTATCGTAAACGCAAAATAGAAGTAAATTGTTGTTTGAAATTTGAGGGCATTTTGGAAACACAAGGGTTATCATCCGAGGAAATTAAGGCCAAAGTTGATTCCTATAGACAGAAATTAATGGGACAAGCTAAAACGGCCTTACCAAAAGATGAATTTGGTAGAATAGCAGTTCGCGATACACATAAAATAGCTGAAGCTCAACAAGAGAAAAACGCAAAACCACCAGAAGCTTTCCATATTTCTGGGTATTTTGTTGAAGGTTCTAATTTTGATTTAGATCGTAAAGCTAAAGAAGATTTGGCCAAAAGTTTGGCGTTACAAAAAGAGCTGGACGCCCAAAGGGAGCAGGCTACCGTAGCAGCAGCTAAAGAAAAAGAAACATCTAAAGATAATGATGATCACACAATTAAAAAGAAGAAAAAGAAAAGGTCACGTGAGAGCTCTGCCAGTCCTGAACATAAAAAGGACAAAAAGAAGAAATCAAATTACGCCCTAGTAAGTACACCATCAAAAGAACGAGATGTTTCCGCAAGTGATGGCATAGGTGGTGGTAAAGATAATGATGATCACGCAATTAAAAAGAAGAAAAGATCACATAAGAGCTCTGCCACTCCTGAATGTAAAAAGGACAAAAAGAAGAAATCTAATTACGCCCTAGTACGTACACCATCAAAAGAACGAAATGTTTCCGCAAGTAGTGGCATAGGTGGTGGTAAAGATAACGATGATCTCATCGGCATTGGTTTAAACACTCCACGTGGTTCTGGCACAAATGGCCATGTACAAGGAAATGGAGCTTTTGTACGTCCCGGCAAAAAAGATAATTCTAATTTCCGTTCGGAGGAACATATAAAAAAATTGGATGATATTTTAAATCGACCACCCAACAAGGATATTTTGGATCATTATCGTAAACGCAAAATAGAAGTAAAATGTTGTTTAAAATTTGAGGACATTTTGGAAACACGAGGTTTATCATCCGAGGAAATTAAGGCCAAAGTCGATTCCTATAGACAGAAATTAATGGGACAAGCTAAAACGGACTTACCAAAAGATGAATTTGGTAGAATAGCAGTTCGCGATACACATAAAATAGCTGAAGCTCAACAAGAGAAAAACGCAAAACTACCAGAAGCTTTCAATATTTCTGAGTATTTTGTTGAAGGTTCTAGTTTTGATTCAGATCGTAAAGCTAAAGAAGATTTGGCCAAAAGTTTGGCGTTACAAAAAGAGCTGGACGCCCAAAGGGAGCAGGCTACCGTAGCAGCAGATAAAGAAAAAGAAACTTCTAAAGGTTACGCCATAGTAAGTATACCATCAAAAGAACGAGATGTTTCCGCAAGTGATGGCATAGGTGGTGGTAAAGATAACGATGATCACACAATTAAAAAGAAGAAAAAGAAAAGATCACGTGAGAGCTCTGCCAGTCATGAACATAAAAAGGACAAAAAGAAGAAATCTAATTACGCTCTAGTAAGCACACCATCAAAAGAACGAGATGTTTCCGCAAGTGATGGCATAGGTGGTGATAAGGATAATTATGATCACATAATTAAAAAGAAGAAAAGATCACATAAGAGCTCTGCCAGTCCTGAATGTAAAGAGGACAAAAAGAAGAAATCTGATTACGCCCTAGTACGTACAACATCAAAAGAACGAAATATTTCCGCAAGTGGTGGCATAGGTGGTGGTAAAGATAACGATGATCACATTGGCATTGGTTTAAACATTCCACGTGGTTCTGGCACAAATGGCCATGTACAAGGAAATTGGGCTTTTGTACGTCCCGGCAAAAAAGATAATTCTAATTTCCGTTCGGAGGAACATATAAAAAAATTGGATGATATTTTAAATCGACCACCCAACAAGGATATTTTGGATCATTATCGTAAACGCAAAATAGAAGTAAAATGTTGTTTAAAATTTGAGGACATTTTGGAAACACGAGGTTTATCATCCGAGGAAATTAAGGCCAAAGTCGATTCCTATAGACAGAAATTAATGGGACAAGCTAAAACGGACTTACCAAAAGATGAATTTGGTAGAATAGCAGTTCGCGATACACATAAAATAGCTGAAGCTCAACAAGAGAAAAACGCAAAACTACCAGAAGCTTTCAATATTTCTGAGTATTTTGTTGAAGGTTCTAGTTTTGATTCAGATCGTAAAGCTAAAGAAGATTTGGCCAAAAGTTTGGCGTTACAAAAAGAGTTGGACGCCCAAAGAGAGCAGGCTACCGTAGCAGCAGTTAAAGAAAAAGAAACATCTAAAGGTTACGCCCTAGTAAGCACACCATCAAAAGAACGAGATGTTTCCGCAAGTGATGGCATAGGTGGTGGTAAAGATAACGATGATCACACAATTAAAAAGAAGAAAAAGAAAAGATCTCGTGAGAGCTCTGCCAGTCCTGAACGTAAAAAGGAGAAATCTAAAAAACACAAAAAGGAAAGTAAATCAAAGAAGTCACGAAAACGTAAAGCTAGTGCATCGGATAGTCAGCTAATGATAAAGATACCCTGGATGAAAATTCCGATTCTGAAACTGAAACTCACGTAAAGAAAAGAAAATAAATTTTTTTGTAATTGCATTTTTTGTGTGTTAAATATGAATTGGTTTTAAACTACATATTTTATATTTATAAAAAAAAAAAATTCAAATGAATTCTGTTCCTTAAAAAAATAATCATGAAAAGTAAAATTTTTATTGTTATTTTAAATTTATGTGTTTTAAATAAAAAAATAATAATTTTAATTGACATAGTTCGAATACAAATTAAATATTTTTTATTTTTATTTTTTTATTTTCAAATAAAATTTAAACATTTTTTATTTGAGTTTCATAAAAATTTAATAATTTTAATATAAATAATATTCGGCAAATAAAATAATAAATTAAATATTCATTTGGGTTTCCTAAAAATTATATCTTTTTTGTTAAATTTTTATTTGTACCTGAAAATTTCTAATAAATTTATTTCAAATCTTTATTTGAACTAGAAAAATATGAAATCGATTTGTTGCTGTTTTTTATTTGAATCGGAAATATTTAGAATATATTTTTTAATTGATACAAAAATGTTTCAACTACTTTTGTTGCTAGGATTTAATTGATACAAAATGTATCAATTATTTTTATAAATTTAACCAGAAAAATTACAAATTTGTTAATTTCTTGGCTTTATATTTCAATAGGTATTTACCAGCGACGTTCCCTCGGAGGTGTTCTCTGCACACTTAAAAATATTTCACATGTTTGTAAATTTAAAATTTTTATAAATTTTCCCAGGGTTCTTTAATATTTCCGCACATTAGTCACTTACTGTATTTATATTAAGTAGATCCTGTACTGTTGTGATGTATTTTGTATACATACTCGATGTTTAAGACTACATGCACAATGTTCCTAGGATAATAAATGTTATTACTACCGTGATAGTAGTAGTAACACGCAAAAGAAATATTTGTTCAACAAAACAAACAGCACAGACCTGCTAGGAAAAAATATTTGTTGAGCAACATAGTTTAAACACAAATATATGTTAGAAATGTGCGGAAATTTGTTGCGAACATATTCGGCCTTATTACGAGTGTTGTAGTCGTAGTCGAGACTAAGTCGAATTTGCTGAAAATTCGCTAAAAATGCAAATTTTGAACAATTCTTCAATTGGATTTACCATATGTAGCACACAGATTTAAAAAAATTCAGCATCAGAGTTTCAGTTCCTTATAATTTCCATTATATAAAAAATCATTTTATATGGAGTCGAAAATTTCGACTACAAATTCGACACTCGTAATCAGGCCGATTAATTAAAAAAAAAACACACAATGTTGAAGAGAAAACACGCATACATACAAAAACATATTGTGCGAAGAAAAGAACTGCACATTACTAATAAATAAGGCTAGAGCTTGCAAGAAATATTTATTTTTTGAATCAATTCGTATAAAAATGTATTCATTTTATGAATCAGTGAATAATTTATAGTCATAGTAAGTAAGTAAAATCTAAGAAAAAATCTGACTACAAAATATAGGAAATCAAAATAGCAAACAAATTAAATAGTATTGCCTCATTGCAGAGATGAAATTTTTGCTATTAATTTGTTATTAATTAATTTAATCTTTTAAAAAATTTTCTTCATTTTGCGGCAAAGTAAATGCTAAATACTTAATAATTAAATAAAAGGAAATATTTCTAACAAAAATTAACTTCATAATTTTTCATCTCTGTTCTATTATAACTGGAAAAAACCTAAAAATAATACATTACTTGTTACCCAAAAAAAAAAAAATTAATTTCAAAATGGAAATCAAACTCAGATGATTCTTTCTGCAAATTAAAAAATTGCAATTTCTTTTTAAAGCTTTATTTGAAATTAATAAAATGTACATAATAACCAAAGAACAGCTTTTGTATTTTGTAACTAGCAATTTAAATGAAAAAATGTTTTTTGATGTTCAAAAAATACCAAATTGAAATTAAAAAATATTATTTCAAATTCAAAATACACCATTTAAAATTAAGAGAAAAAATACGGAATAAAAAACACAAATGAAATTTAAAAAATACAAATTGTTATCCACAAAATTTTAAATGAAATAAAAAATACCAATACCGTTTAGTATAAAAAAAATATCAATTCGAAATCAAAAAACACGATTTATTATTAAAAAAATACCAATTGAAATTAAAAAAAATATATCAATTAAAAAGCAAAAAACCAAATGAAATTGAAAAATATCAATTGCAACTCAAAAATACCAAATAAATTAAAAAATATAAATTTAAATTCAAAACATACAAAATGAAATAAAAAATTATCAATTGAAATTAAATAAATGTAAACTGAATTTAATTTGGTATTTTTTGAGCTTTATTTCGATTTTTTTTTAATGTCAATTGGAATTTTTTTTGGCTTTATTTGGTAGTTTTTACCTTTAAATTTTATTTGATATTTCTTGAATTTCAAACGGTAGCTTTTGAATTTTATGAATTTCAGATTTTTAATTTTAAAAAATTCATTAAAAAATCGTACTTTTTGTAATGTAAAAAAAGATAATGACAATTTAAAAATAATGAATTAAAAAGCATAAAAAATGGAAGGTAAAAAATAAAACAAAACAATAAAAATAAATTAAAAGAAGAACAAAAAAACGGCACCCCATCTATAACGATCTGGTATTGGTATTGGAAAAAACCAAGAATAGACTTATTTAAACCCGTATAACACTTGCTTAATTTTGTATTGAATGGATATGAAACAACAAA
The DNA here is from genome assembly GCA_949987735.1 of Leucophora obtusa. Lineage (NCBI taxonomy): Eukaryota > Metazoa > Arthropoda > Insecta > Diptera > Anthomyiidae > Leucophora > Leucophora obtusa. The sequence goes on from OX465295.1 coordinate 47,213,007, forward strand.
TATTAGAGAGAGTAAAAAATGTAATTTATAAACAAAGTTTGTTCGAACGGAAAATCGCTAAAAATTATTAAAAATCGTTACAAACACGCAAAAAACGCTAGAAACAGAGAAAAACTTAGAAAATTTACAATATTCTCAACAATCAATTACTGATCCCCTGTTTTTCTAAATATTCTTCCAGCGGAATGTATTTTATTTTTGTTACAATAACACAATACACACATTCCTCTGGCGGAATTATTCCGTTGCATTTACATCTGCACCCAAATCCCGAGATTTCGACTAAAATTTAGACTTGAATCAAAATCTCATGTGAAATCCCGAGATTCCCCATACAAATGAAATCCCGTAAATTCGCAAGATATGTAAGAAATCTCACAAATGTTTAGACTTTCATATAATACAATACTGCGTGAATGTCTTTCTTCCATCAAAATATTGAAAAATCCGGCATCTAACTTGTCGTCCTTACTAACATAATTGGCGTTAGATCTTTACATAAAATAATGTAAATTGTATTCCGCCAATGAATAAAATGGTTTTTAGTAATATTTTTAATTTAAGGTTTTTTTTTATGGTACTTTATTTACAAAAAAAAATGCGGTTGTCAAATAGAAATCTCGCTACTGTCATAAAGTGCAAATGTAAACGGTCAAGAAATCCGGTCGAGTTTTCCATTGAAATCTCGGGATTTAAAAATATAAATGAACGCAGCATTAAAGTTAAAGTTTTTTATTTTTTTTACCGTTTATCATTGATTTCCCTGATATGCAAGTATGGTTGTACTTTTTGCACTTGTGTAATTTTCCTATGACCATCTCAAATATTTGTGGAGAACACCCAATTAAAAACTTCACCGCACGTCCCTGAGTAATATGTTATTCTGGACTTACATGTTACGCTTACCTATTACCTCTAGGTTACAAATAACCTTAAAATAATACGTTTTTTTCTTAAAATTTCATCTGGTTTCATATTGACTATTGAATTAAAAATTGCACAATTTTAAGAAAAAATTTTGGAAAATTTTTTTTTATAAGTTTTGGTTATAAAAACAAACATTTTGTAATGAAGGGGGTAAGCTCTTACTTATCTATTACTAGACCTATTATTTTAACAAGGGCATGTCCATCGATGTAACTCCTTACCAAGTAACATGTTATTCTGAACTTTATGTAAGGAGTTTTAAAAAACATTTTGTTTTAATTTTAATTTTTTAAACCGAAAATCAATTTTAAATTCACGGGTTTCTAAAAAAAAAATAGAATTTCTAAAATTTTCTAGAAAAACGAATTATGAATTTCAAAGGTATGAATTTGGTATTAAAAGTAATGTAAGAGTAAGGTGCAAAGGTCCCAGGTAATGCAGGGGTAAGCGGTTTGATATATTACCAGGTAATATGCATAGTAGTACCCATATATTACCAAGGTTTTGCTGGGTTTTTAGGCTCCCAGCAAAAATCTTGTAAAAATTCAAAGATTAATTTGATATGTTAATTGCAGATTTTATTATTTTCTATTGATTCGAATATATTCAAATATTTAAAAAAAGATACATTTTAAAGATACCTCTAAAAATGAATTTTTACCATTTTTTTTTTGTAAGATCCACAAAATTCATCTTTTTTCAATACATTCTATGCTAAAAATTTAGCGACTTTAGCGACCTCTTGTGTAGACAGAATGAGTTATACCAGAAAGGATAATATTTACAAGATTAAGTGGGTTATTTTGTAAAACGCAACGCCTTGCGTTGCGTTGATTTTTGTGTAAATTGTTATTGTTACAAAAACAATTTGTATGGAAAACAACGCAACGCAAGGCGTTGCGTATTACAAAATAACCCCCTTAGTAATTTTAGTATATTGGTGATATCAAAAAATGTGATAAAAACCGTGTAACCACCTAATTTCTAATGCATGGATTTTCATTTGAATTATATATTTCGATATATATCAGCGCATTGTCACCTGTTCTACAAAATTTATAACAATCTGACCAATTTTTGGTTAATATATAAAATTTGTGACCAATTTTATAGGCCAAATGTGAACTCCGTAACCAGTAACTCATAGGGTTTTTCGACTTTAATATCTTATATTTTAATAACCAATAAAGCTAAACACTAACTGTAAGAATTTTTATGAAGAGGAAAAGTGCCGTTTTTAATAAAAATTAATACATTTTACAAACTTTTTCGTATATCTTAGCTACCACGACTTCAACTCTGTAAAGATTTTTCGTCATAATTTTTGATAAAAATGCATACACCAGAATTTTGGAGTTATCTATTATTTATATTGTGAAAAGTATAATGTTATTTATACTCAAATGATCGTTGAACTGTAGGTAATCATCTAGTATAACTCGAGATGAAAAAGGATGTCTTTAACTATTTAACGAGTAAGAAAAATAATGTCATATTTGGATTCACCTTGTAGACATCATACGATTTTGTTTCGGAAAGAAAATTCTGACAAAGCGATTCTGAAAGAAAACAAAAAAGTATCCAAATGTAAACCCCGTAACTGTAAACTCCGTAACCTGAATTGTTTGCATCAGATTGCATTCAAAAAAATGTAGGTAAATATTTAAAATATTTTAAAATAACCATAAACAGAGGTGATTCAACTAATATGTATGCGTCAAAAGATGATTCAACCGATAATTTTGCGTCAAATCAAGAAAAGTTATGAGTTTTTTACCCTAAACTGCTGGAGCGAAAAACGATTGATTTTGCATTTCTTTGGTTTGGAATCTATATTTCGAGCCATTACTGACATTAGTTTGACAAATTAAATTTGTTTCAGACAATTTAGGAATTTTTTGATCGCGAAATGTTATGTTTTTAATATATTATTTTGTAACTCCGCAACCGCTGATTGGATTTTAAAAAATTTTATATTTTTGAAAACAAATAATTTTTTCGCGGAATGAATTGTATTTTTATTCGCGAAACCGCCAATTTGATAAACACAAATTATATATCATTGGAAAGCATGTTGAAAACCCAAACACGAAAAACTAATAAATTGAAGAAAATTCGTACGCAATTTTTTTTGTTATATCTTCTGTTTGCAGAAATGTAAACTCCGTTACCACAAAAAAATTAAAATTGTGCAAAAAAAGTTATTGCGACAACTTGTAGAAGGGATTTTTTGTAATTAGGTTTATAAGGACTAAACTTACTGATTCCATTAAGAAAAAACCGAAATATTACCACTTTTTGCTTCTCACAAATTTGGCCCAAAAACTTATCACATTTTTTGATTTCACCCATATAAACAAAAAAAATATTTAAGTCGAAATCGGAGACACAATTTTTTTTTTTGATTTTTGTCTATGGGACAAAGCTTGATTTATCATAAAAACTCCAATTTTCTGTTTTAATTTTAAGTTAAATTTGACAAAAACTGGAAAAGTTTAACTTTTTTGATACCTAAAAATTAAGAAGCCAGTGACAATTCTTAAATAATAAAACCCAGATAAAACTATTCAGAAATGTAAAACATATATATTCTAATCAATTTCAACGAAGTTACAGATAATTGAAGTTCAAATTCCTAAAAATTAACGATTTTAAAATATGCATGTTCAAAAATGTAGTTTATTTCCTTTTGCGATAGTAAATACATAAATATAAAATTAATTTAAAATAAAAAAGATTTAAAATTTGTATTTCAGATTGAATTTTCTGCAAATGTTGATGCAAGAGTTAAGATTCTTTTGTTAGAATGAATTTAGTGGAATATGAACTAACGTCATGTGTTAAAATAAATTAAAATACAGATTAAATTATGATTAAATTTTTATCATATTTATGAAATAGGAATATAAGTGAAGTTTTTAATTTAATTGCAATGATTTCCTAGATAATTCGCATAATCCAAATAAGTTGTTATGATTCTAATAGCCCAAAGTCTATACTTTTAAACCATATTAAAAATTGTCCGTGGGTTAGTCAGGTATATGAATAAATAAGAAATTTTAAAAATTGTCTTTTTGCTAAAAGTTAAATTTGAGAATATTTGAAAAAGTAGAGCTAATTTGAAAATTTGGTGTTCACATTCTTCAAACTCATCCGAAAATATATCATACCCAGTGTAGAAAAGCATTACCAGATATGTGGTTATGTAACTACATACTTGGTAATGGTAACTAGTTACTTTTGTTATTACATTTCTTATTACCTTTATATGGCGATGTTGCGAAAAGTAATGAGTTACACACCAGCATACGAAAAATCAAAAAATATATCTATGTGCTTACCAGTACTGACAAAAATAATGCGTCTAAAAATAGATTTTCAAAAAAATAAATTATATAAAAAAAAATATTTTTTTTGTATTTTTTTTTTATAAAATTTGCTGGTGCGGGAATTGAACCTGGGTCTACAGATTGCCAGTCAATAGCTCTACCATCTGAGCTATATCGACATGTTATATTTGATAGATAAACACATAATTGACCAGCCGCGCACAAGTAAGCTTACTCGCCACCATACGAAAAATATGTGGTTACATATATCCTTACCAGTGTTTAAAAAATATTGAGTCTAAAAATAGATTTCAAAAAATTTAAAAAAAAATCTAGAAAATTATTTTCTATTTGAAATAATGATAAAAATAAGTCATTATCAGTAACTCATTATTATATGTTTTAAAATAATGCAAAAGGTAAGTGGGTATCATTACTGGTAGTCCAAAAAATAATGAAATGTCATTACCGTTTCTACACTGGGTAATTGATATGTCGCATGCCCGATGCATTTTTAGTGTTGTACTGTGTTATTACTGCTAAGCATAGCAAAGGATTAGTCTCATATAAAATGTAAAGGTAAAAATATTAAATCCTGTCATAAAATCAAACAAATGTTTAACATTTTTTCGCGGAAAATCATTACGTCTGAGTTAATCATAACAGCTAAGCATAGCAAAGGATTTATCCCATACAAGAGGTAAAAATATTAAATCCTGTCATAAAATCTTTATGTAGTTTTCACATGGAAAAATACCAAAATATTTGTACCTGGAGTCATTTCTCAGCGCTATAAAAACTCAATGTGAGATTTTGAAAATTATCACAAACATTTCAAAAGCCGAAAGAGAAAACATCCGACAAAAATACTTAATAACTTTATCAGCAAATTAAACAATAACTTACTTGACTTGCCAAGCGCTTGCATAAAGGTTTAAAACAAAATGTATAATGGCATTGGTTTAAACACTCCACGTGGTTCTGGCACAAATGACCATGTACAAGGAAATTGGGTTTTTGTACGTCTCGGCAAAAAAGATAATTGTAATTTCCGTTTGGAGGAACATATAAAAAAATTGGATGCTATTTTAAATCGACCACCCAATAAGGATATTTTGGATCATTATCGTAAACGCAAAATAGAAGTAAAATGTTTGGAATTTGAGGACATTTTGGAAACACAAGGTTTATCATCCGAGGAAATTAAGGCCAAAGTTGATTCCTATAGACAAAAATTAATGGGACAACGGAAAACGGACTTACCAAAAGATGAATTTGGTAGAATAGCAGTTCGCGATACACATAAAATAGCTGAAGCTCAACAAGAGAAAAACGCAAAACTACCAGAAGCTTTCTATATTTCTGAGTATTTTGTTGAATGTTCTAGTTTTGATTCAGATCGTAAAGCTAAAGAAGAATTGGCCAAAAGTTTGGCGTTACAAAAAGAGCTGGACGTCCAAAGGGAGCAGGCTACCGTAGCAGCAGCTAAAGAAAAAGAAACATCTAAAGATAATGATGATCACACAATTAAAAAGAAGAGAAAGAAAAGATCACGTGAGAGCTCTGCCAGTCCTGAACATAAAAAGGACAAAAAGAAGAAATCAAATTACGCCCTATTACGTACACCATCAAAAGAACGAGATGTTTCCGCAAGTGATGGCATAGGTGGTGGTAAAGATAATGATGATCACACAATTATAAAGAGGAAAAATAAAAGATCACGTGAGAGCTCCGCCAGTCCTGAATGTAAAAAGGACAAAAAGAAGAAATCTAATTACGCCCTACCCAGCGAAACCTTCTATTACCCGGTAATGATTTTGGTAAGAAGAAAAAGGGGTGGGTAACCTCTTACTTTTCTATTACCAAAGCTTTTATTTTAACAAGGGCATGGAACAAACTTCCCCATGATATACAAATTATAGGCAACGCAATACAATTTAAAAAATCAATTTTTAGCTATTTTGAAAATAAATAAATTTTTATAAAAGCTTCTTTAACTAACTTTAAAAACCCAAATTCATAAACATGTTGTTGATTTCTTTTTTTTTTATTTTTTCGAAAACCACAACAAATTTTCTTTATTTGATTGTTATGTAAACCAATGGAATGTTATGCATTTGGGTAATAATCTTTAATTTAATTATAATTATAATCATATTGCAACTTTTATCAATTTCAATGTCATAATTGTATTATCTTTATTTATTTTTATGTATCTGTTTTAGTAATTAATGTTAATCAAAAACCTCGTGAGAGCTCTGCCAGTCCTGAACGCAAAAACGACAAAAAGGAGAAATCTAAAAAACACAAAAAGGAAAGTAAATCAAAGAAAAAGAAGTCACGAAAACGTAAAGCTAGTGAATCGGATAGTAATGCTGACAATAATAAAGATACCCTGCATGAAAATTCCGATTCTTAAACTGAAACTCACGTAAAGAAAAGAAAATAAATTTTTTGTAATTGTATTTTTTTTGTTAAATATCAATTAGTTTTAAACTATTTTATATTTATAAAAAAAAATCAAATGAATTCTGTTCCTTAAAAAAACAATCATGAAATAGAAAATTTTTATTGTTATTTTAAATTTATGTTTTTTAAATAAAAAAAAATTTAATTGACATAGTTCGAATACAATTTAAATATTTTTTATTTTTTTATTTTCAAATAAAATTTAAAAATTTTATATTTGAGTTTCATAAAAATTTAATAATCTCTATATATAAAAGAATAACGTGACTGACTGACTGAATGACTGACTGACTGAAATTCCTAGCTTCAGCCCAAACCGCTGAAGCTAGGAAGTTGAAATTTGGTATGTAGGTTCCTCTTTCGGCGTAGACGTCCGCTAAGACGGGATTTTTGTAAATTCCTACCGGAACGGGCAAAAAGGGGAAAAGTCTCCCCCTTGGCGGCCTGCCAAAACCCCTTTGGCTAGAAAGCTGAAATTTAAGATATGTGTTCCTTGGAGTATGGGCTAACTTTTCTTGAAAGTACTTTCTGGAATTTTGAACAGGGACGTTGTAAAAATGGGGGTTAAAAAGGGGAAAAGGCCCCCCTTGACGGCCTGCCCAAACCGCTGGAGGTAGGAAGTTGAAATTTGGTATAAAGGTTCCTCCACTATCGTAGACATCTACCGTCTTCAACCGTTGTTGTGCTATATCGCCTAAATAAAGCGATAAATTAAAATTTTCATATTTGTTCCATAGTAGATTTTCAACGCCAAATATATGGTTTAAATATTATTGTAATCAGAAGAAAGAGCATTAGAGGGTTAATTGTCTGAAAATTCTGTCATGTTTTTAAAAAATTGAATCAGGGTGGGTGACACTTATAGAACTTTTAGTGTATATATATTATAAAAATTACTTCAAAATCACTCTAAAAATGTATGAAAAATGTACTCGTATAGATGAGATGAAAATGTATATCTAAAAACCATACTTTATTATTGTAACATTATGAACATCCCTTTTAATTTACTAACAATATGCTCAAGTTGAACTACCGAGAACATGGGACATCACTTGTATAAAATGATATAAATCAGTGTTGGAGGTAATTTGTAACTACTTCACAATCAATTGGTGATATTTGGAGTGCTTTCAAAATAACTTTTTCGTAAGGACTTTTTTGCTGGGTATATTTTATTCTGACAGTTGAAAGGGTTTTGAATCGATAACGGTATTTTAACGGTATTGCCTGCCAACCCTGTTTTTATCTTAATTATTTAAGGAAACTTTCTTTATTGAATATAAGTTTTATTTATTTAGGGCCATTAACAATAAACAAATTAACCTAAAGTTTGAGCTAACTTAGAGTTACAGATGTCAAATTCCATACAACTTTGAATTTTTTAACTTTCAGTTTCTGTTAACTTCAGGTTATTGGTTTATTGTTAAAGGGGGTTAGAATTAAAATTAGCATAACTATAAAAAAATTTTGTTAGAAATTTAACTAATATGCAAGTGCTTGTGCAAATACAAATATTACTGACACTTTGTTGATTATACTTGCATTGATGTCACTACATTGCTAGATCTGTCAAAACAACAGAGTAGTATATTGGAAGATGACAAAGCAAATTGTGGTATTTTGTCTGTTTTTTCTGTGATATTTTAAATGTTTAGAAACGCTCCTAGACGAGAAGAAGAAATTCTCATTGAGTTTGCACTTTAACTTAACAAATATTTCTAGAAATATTACAAACGTCGCCCCCTGACGATTGCCTTATTCAAGAATAAAATTTGGATAGGGACATGCTTTTAAGAGATTATTTTTCATAATTTGTTAATTAGGTTTTGGGATTTTAGCGCATTTAATTCCTTTAATTTAATTTTAAACCTTAATATAATTTTATATTTAAACCTTTTACATAACTTAAAAAATTCACTGTAAATCTTTAAATGTTATTCCAAATTTTTGTGGAGGAAGAAAATTTTTCAATGTTTTGTACAAGAAGTCGATTTCTTCTTTACATAAGAATTCTGGCAGAAGTAGAAAACACCCGTTCGCTAGTACCTGAACTGACTGGAAAACACATTATTTGAAGGAGGGGAAGATCTCTTGAATTTTTCCAAAATTGTAAATTATCGCAACCTGGTTTAATATAATCACGCAAACTTACGCACAAAAATTTACTCACGCACATTTTTTTTAACTCACACTCACGCACAACTCACGTGAGTGCTATCATTTTAACTCACGAAAATTTCGTGTCACGCTCTCTAATTGAAAAAAATGGATTTTTACAGTTTCTTATGCCATAGTAAAGAAGCTATTAAAAGGAAAATATTAAAAAAAAAATGTATTCATTTATAGCAAGCTATACGTTAATTTCAAACAAAAAAGTTTCTATTTGCCAAAATTATCGCAAGATGCATTGATAATAAGATTAGTATCGTACTAAAGAAATTATAATACTAATTTAAGTAAAAACTAAACAAAATTTATAGTATACTTTAAGGAGTTAATTTTAAATTAACACTATGTGAATTGCTAACATTTTTATTTATTATTTCACCCGAAAAATGTACTTCCAAACCAGGGATGATAAAGTTAGTACTATAGTAGTTTTTGTGGTACTATGGGAATCTCAAAAGTTCTATGGTACTCCTCTGACTAATTTAAATAGTACTATTAACACATTTTCCGATTTTTAAATTTTTTGTGCTTTTTTTATTTGCATAGATATTATTGTGTTTATAGCGAACACATCAAATATCGGAGTTTTAAATAAAAAATACTTATGTTGAAAATATTTAAAATATTAGATATGTATTACTATTGAAAACTCAAGTTAAACACATAAAAAATGTTCTTTCGCATTTTTAATTAAAATACGTATACAAAAAAATATTGAAAATTAGGAGAATTAAGAAATCTAGAAATTTTTATATTTTTTGAAACTAGCAAAATGTTTTTCCCCATCAAAACTCATAAAGAATGCACTCATTCAATTTTTATTCTGACTGATTAAATACCTAAACCCTATTTCGAATAATCGAATGAATTCTTAATCTACCTAATTCAATCATTAAATTAATTTGATTTGATTTTCAGTCAATTTGTTCATTCGAAAATATTCTTATGACATTCACAAAGTAGAATAGACCCGTAAATACCTTTAAAATAATATTCGCTTTAAAACGTAGTTGAATACAGTTTTCAGGGATTTTAAATTCTGAACCCTACACTCACAGAAATAAAGCTGTAAAAATCGCAGAAAAGGGCAAACAGAAAAAAAATGGACTTACAAAAGAAACTGCTGAGATTATCAGATTTTTTTGCTAAATACTAGTAATATAAGAACAGAAAAAATAAAACTGGTAAATTTACAAAATTTTAGTTATGTTTAATACTGAATTTAGACTGAGCAAAAACTACCTAGTTTTTGTACAAAACTGGGTTTTGTTTGTTTTTTATGTATGCGTTTTGACAAGTAAAAACTAACAACGACCTAGTTTTTACTAGGTAGTTTTTACTTAGTCTAAATGCAGTATAAGTTACTTTTAGTTCATTGAAAATACCAAATTATACTGCAAAATCTGCAGAAAATGTTAATATTAGTAGACTAAAAATACAATAGCAAAAATAAACTGTTATTATATCTACAAAATTTTTGTTATTTTTAAGTTAAATTTAGTTGCTAAAATCAACGGAAATGGTTGCTAAAAATAATAAACTGCTGATTACACAAGACTTGATTTTCATTCTTATTAAAAAACAGCTGACATGAAACTTTACGATACTACTATACTAATGGATCCAGCATCACATTTGGAACACTCTGCCCGAAATACTGATTTAATATCGAGGCCTGGTCATTGTCCTTGATTGTCATGTGATGATGGTTCTTTTTAGGAAGTGCTCTATTCGACCATAAGGCAAAGTATTTACTACGGGAAATTTTAGGTTATTTTCCTGCCAATCTTGGTAGATTCCATTCTGAGGTAAGATACGAAGCTCCAAACCTTGTCAAAGACAGGCCAAAATGACTATATTAAAAATAAATACAAATAAAAGTCTTAAACATTTTGTACACATTCTCCAAGCGTCATCAATTGACGACACCCAAATTCATTAAATTACAACCTTTTTCCAAATTGCGATGAGGTCTAGTTTTACCAATATGCAGCAAATTTAGTTGATTTTTAGAAAAACCAAACAAGAAAAATATATTAATGTAATAAATTCCGAATTTTTTCCTTCTTTATTGACAGAAATCATAATTTTTGCAGTTTTGGAATTTTCTTGATTTTCCGCTTTTCACTGTGTCCAGAAACAACAACCAAAGTGGATAAAATAAACACAGAATGAATATTTAACATTTTTTGTTTACCAAACTCTTAACAGATCTCTTTCCATGTTAAAAGTAACGGTATTATGCACATTTAAAAAGAGGCCTTTTCATGACGATAGGATAATATGGGTTAACTAAAAGTAGACTAATGGAGCCTTAATTCCGATTGAGTTCATAATTTTGTGTGTAAACTGAAAGAATTATCCTTCATGATATTAATGATATAATTTCATAGAATTTTTTTCGTACAATCAATGAAGAATTTCATTATGTATATTATATTTAGTTATTATTATGAAATTTTTCATAACTTTTCTTTCATAACATTTTATAATTTCATTAAAAAACTTCATTGAATTTCATAAATTAGATCATAAATTTAATGAAAATGTTCTTTATATATATATGCAATTGTTCAATAGTATTTACTTTTATTAATTTTTTCATAAAATATCGTCATTTCACTTGTTTTTAAAAATTTTCATATAATTAGAATTTTATATTAAACATTTAATTCTTAAATACAATAGTTTTATGTAACCATAAGGCCGAGTTTTAGTGATGTGCATTAATTTCCATATTGAGAGAATTATCTTTTATAATTTTTATTTTTTTTAATTAATTTTTTATTGTTAATTTTGGACTATACATTTTTTTTATAAATCATATTAATTTTTTCGAAACATTAATTAGGAATTTCATTAATTGAATTAAGCTTATTATAAAGTTTTATGAAACTTTTTAATTTAATGAATTCTTTCATTAGATATATTTTGTACATCCGTAAAATATGCTACAATTTTATTACGCTTTTTACATTTGCTAAATACTTTTTATTTATCCGCTCCAGCTTAGCAAGAACAACAACCAACTATAATAATAACTGAAATTGCTTCATAGATTGTATGAAGCTGGCTGAATGATTTTTTCATTGGAGTAGTGGTCTATTCATTTTATGAAGAGATTCATTAATTTTATGAACTTTTCATAAACATTGACTTTAATGAAACCTGTTTCATAGATTCTATGGACGAGTTCCAGTGACAATTTTCATTAAAACTATGAAGTGATGATAATTCTCTCAGTGTGGGGGAAATGTTCGAGGGTCATTTTTCTGAAATCATCCTTTTTGATATTAAGATGCATTGAAAATATTGCATTTATTAAATTTTACGAAAAAAATAAGACAACAAAAATCGTTCTTTTTGTTACAAAATTTCGTGTTGTTGTTGTTAAAAATCGCATGATTTTATGTGGATTGGTTCTTTAGAACACACCCGAATGTAAAAAAGAAACTTTTTGTTTAATAAATATAAAACAAATATTCCATACATCACAAAAATCAAAAGAGACATAAAAACCACTTAAAGCATTAAACACATAGACGACTGCAGCTACACGACTACAGCCTGTCAAAAATAAAATACACACGTTTATATGAAAACGATTATTTTGACACCAACACAGCTACACGGCTACACGACTACTTTTGCCGCTGTAGTCAACTTAGGATAATTTCTATTTTTGTTGGCTACAAAACAAAAATAGTGTTGACAATATAACAAAATATGTAAAACAGGACAATTTTTCCCGCTAGAGGCGAAATAAAATCGCTAGTTCTGACTAGAAAATCACCGTTTTGGGAACACTGAAGAAACAGCTGTTTATATTTTACAATTGTTTGAAGGTTTCATTAATTTATATTTGGAAATAACTTTATTGTGTTGTTTTGTAAAAAAAAATGGATCTTACAAAATTAACAAAATATTCCTCAGCCATTATTTTAGAAGCACAAACCAAAAAAGATTAACATTTATCAAAATGTCAAATATTTAGGATTATCTGTTTACATGTTGCTGCCGTTTTCAAAAAAATTAAGTAGCTGACTATACGACTACAATTGCAGCCAGCAGCATTTGTAGTCGTGTAGTCGTGTAGCTGCAGTCGTCTATGTGTTTAATGCTTAAAGTTTTACCGTATTCCAATTACACAAACAATAACAAGAACCTCACAGTCTCTCCAGATGCAACAATAAACAGAATCAGAAAATTAAAAGATACCAGTAGAGGGGAGTGGAGTAAAAGGTGGTGGTGGTTGCTTGCTGGGCGGCTAAAAACAACAACAACGACAAGTCCAAATACTATAAACATTTACGATCGATCATTGAGTTGCTAAACAGCAGAGAAATAGTAGTCTTTAACAAGAGCTCATCCGTAATGGACATTGTAAATAAGAAAACTATAAAATTGTGAAAATTGTACACCAAGAAAAAGTGGGGATAATATTAACAAAACTAGAGTGATAGAAAGAGTAACAAAAATATAACGGATAAATTTTCAAATTGAGTGAAAAAGAGAGAGAGAGAGTGTGTTTTAAACAGAGTGATGCAGACATCGTTACAAAAGTACTTGTTTTCTTGTTACTTTTTGTCTTTATTGGTACAATTAACTTTTATTTGTTTGCCCATATTCTATGTATAAGACAATAGATGCTTATAGTCTACTTTTCGAAGTTTAATATCTACCATATTACATAAAAATTTTAAAATATTGAAACAATAAGACAGCAATTTTCCATCATATTTATATTTCAACATTTTAGTAAGTTCGAAAAGTGGGCGATAAGCATCAGTTTTTTAACTACAATCGTTCGAAAATCGAATCGTAGAACCGGTCGCTTTACATGAAGCGGACCTGTCCCTTTTACATGACATTGTCATAGGAGGCGGAAATTTGCTTATGATATGTCACAGAAATTACCTTAAAGCCGGATTCACAATGCTGGAGTACTCCACTCTGTAACAGTATTCTTCAAATTGAAAAATGTTATGTTTTTCGAACAAAAAGTAGATTTGATTCTTAAAATCTGAGAAAAAAATGACTACAACATTCGCGGGAAATGCCGGAAATACTCGGAAAAAATGTCGGAAATTTGGAAACCCTAGTTATAATACTACATTCAAAATATGTCTAAGTTATATTGTAGCTTGTTCCACATTCCTTTCTGATTTGTTTTCTTAAGTCCTTTGAGTTTTACGTATTTTATTTTCCAACTTTTGACAACACGGACCGGTTTTAGTTCTTAAGAGATTAATCACAGCTGGGCCGACAAAGACAACGAGAATTGGTTTTTCATATATTTTGTATGGTAAGCAAAATGCCGACATGTCGTCCGGCGATTTGTAGTCGTAATAGAATCTATTCTATTTTCATGACGACACCCTCAAAATATTTGTCAAATTGTTGCCATATTTTTAACTAATTAAGGGTTGACATTAGAACAGAGTTGGAAAAATATTAAGAATTACGATTTTATTTTTTCGCGATCGTTAAAAAAGTTCTCGCACCAAATGCATTGAAATTTTATATATATGATTTTTTTTAATTTAAAAAAATAATATTTCACTCCAAATTAGTGAGTTGTAAATTCAATAAAATTGCGTTATTAACTAACGGCAAGTGCAGCACCCAGTTTCTTATTTTTGTCTCCGGCGAAGAAAATCAAAAAATAATCCAATCCAATTAAAGATTTGTTTAAAATAAAATTTGCTTTTAAACAAATATTTAATTGGATTAGTTAAATATTTGAATTGTTTAGTTGATTCAATTAATCGTACACAATTTTAAATAATCAATAATATCATTTGTGTGATAGCTGCAAAATTAATTAAAAAATAGTTGATATTAACAATTTCCTAATTGAAATTCGCTTTTAATTTTTTTTTGTGTACCATGAACAAATTAAAAAATCATGCTTCCAAATAGTAATCCTTTATCAGAAACCCTTTTCATAGCTGTGTATACATATTAACATTTTTGCTTTCATGGTGGTAATAGATTTTGTACTCCGCCAGTAAATAAATAGCTTTTTAAAACATATTTTAAGCTTGTTCGGTTACTTACTACAACCCTACGGGAAATTTTAACAAACTGTCACCGAACTGGCCCCTTTATATGAAATAGACTGGTCACTTTTACATGGCGTTGTCATAGGAGGTGGAAATTGACCCCTTGTGACATGTCACAAGACAAATTCTAGGACAGGTTACTGAACTCTCAATTTCAGGGACCTGTCCTGGGATTTGTCTTAGTATAGACAAGAAACATATAAACCAAAAAGTACAACTGACCGTTTTGCGACGTGTTCGCCGGGACGTTTGTGAACCCTTTTCGGAAAAAAAATGTAATACAATTAAAGAGGCTTTCACGACCCACATGATAACGCCAGTGATCCGCTAAATGCATAAAATGAAGTTGCCAGTTTTCCCATACATTTTATACGAAGAGCAAAATGCTGCCAAGGCAACAGATAGACAAATTTGTAGCTACAACGAATAGAAACGGTTGTAAAGGGTGTTTTTTTAAGGCCCCATAGAACTTTAAATTGTAAAAAATAACACAAAAAATTAAATTTTAGTCGAACAAAATTTTTATTCCAAAGATCAGTACATTTCATTAATATTTGAAAACGATTTCGGGCATATGGCCACCGTGGCTGTTCTTGACGAAACGTGGCTGTTCTGGACGTCCAATTTTGGGCCACTTTTTCGAGCATTGCTGGCATCCAATTGTTGCTGGTTTATCAGCATAAACCTGTGACTTCAGGTGGACCAAATTTTGATTTCAATAAGTCTATGTTTGCGGTCACAGTATGGCACATAGTGTCATCCTGTTAAAACCACATCTCGCCCGGATCACTGTCATCCACTTTCAAACAAAAGATCATTGATCATGCTGTGGGAACGATCTCCACTGAATTATTTCTTCAGTGGAGATTTATAGTCCAATGGTGCATTTTTCTGGATGTAATGGAGATGGCACGGTCTGTTTGTGATTGGTTTAATTCCATATGCGGCAATTTTTTTTATTAACAAACCCGTTGAGCCAAAATGAGCCTCATCGCTGAACACAATTTTGCGTCTTTAAGTTGCGCGAATTGATGACTGATTTTCAAAGTAAATCTGGATAATTTAGTAGCGTTGTTTAATCGTCAATCTACTTATGATGATTTGCCAGAGCATACAGATCATAAATGTCACAAAGTGAGCGCAGTATGACAGTTTGTTTGACAGTTAACCCCTTCGTAAGTTCTACTGGGCTTAAAAACATCCTTTATTTAATTTTCCAGTACTAACAGTAATGATTTAAGCCGCCTGAAACTTGAAAATAGTTTGGACTTCATATAAAATATATTGGAAAAATGATTTTGCTGCTGGTAGCAGCTTCATTTGATGTGTTCAGGCACTTCTCAGCTGCATGAAATAATTCGTGACGGCAAACATGCCACAGAACGGTCAGTTAGTACTTCCTGGCTAGGGATTCTATAAAAAATTGACGATTATCGTCCACTTCTCGAAGTTAAATTCCTAACATTTTTAAGATGTTGGTTAGAAAAATCTTGAAGTATATAGTGCAAAATTGCTGTCTTGTACCAAATTTATTACAATTACGTCAGTAGAAAAATCTGTCAAACCGGTTTCAAATCGATTTGATTAATTTCTAATAAATTTTTAGTTGAAACACTGATTTAAGCAAGAACCATTTCGTTAAATTTTACAAAATTTATTGTAAAAATATATTTTCATGTTACTGTTATTACCCGACAGATGGCGCCACCAATGTATTCGAAGCAGAGTAGGAAAATAAACTGTATATAACCTGTAGGGTAGGGTACGGCTAAGGAACACATACTGTATCTATCGTTTTAGCTGTTGTATGTTTGTACACAAACCGAATGCGGTAAAGTACGATTGTCGGATGAACGAAAACGCTACGATTATGTATTGTACTTTAAACAAATATTCACACCCCGTAGCGTACCGAATTCGGGTTTTGTGTATAAACACAAACACTAATTGGAGAGAATAGCGTATGTGTTTTCTACGCAACCACTATGCTTGTGTACTGTGTTCGCGATGTGCGGTATGCAATCCTAAAAGTACGGTTCGTTAGAGTTTATTTTCCTACTCTGATTCGAAGTTTTAAAAATGGCGCTACTTCTTTCCCTCCCGATTTTTTAAAATGGCCCATATTTCGAAAACTAAGACAGAGCAAAATTGATGAAAAATTCGACTACCCCTAACCACATAATAACCCAGCTAAAGGGGTTATCTCTATCCAAAAATGGACCTTGGCGGGGCTGTGGACCCTCGGAAATGTTTAATAAAAATTTTCCACTTCATAAAATGGCTCATATCTCGAAAACTAAGCGCGATAGAGCAGAATGTTCTCTCCATCGGACTGCCCTTATATGCCCTCACATGATATGGACTATGCCCGGGGAGGGTCCCGAGACCCTAAATTTTAAGAAATTCTACGACTCAGTATAATTACAGATAAAACTGTAGTTTAACAAATTTTTTACTTAAATTAAGATTTGTTAAATTTAAAAAAAAATTGTTAAAATCAACAAATTTTATTTTAAGCCAAAAAACAGGAATAAGGTTTGTTAAAGTAACAAATTTTTCTGTTCAGCCAACAGACTTATTATTTTGAGTGTAGATATTAAGCTTCGGAAAGTGGACGATAATCGTCTATCGTCTTATAGAACCTCGGCACTGGTTTTTATGTTCCTTTGTATAGATGCGATTGAAATTGTACATTTTTAAAAACATTCCAGTCCGTACAAAACTAAGACTTTGATGTATCATCTCTGGTGCTTATGAATCTCTTGTAATATCTGAGAGTTTATATGTGCTGAATATCTCTCTCTCTCTCTAAGATTTCTTATAAGGTGAAGTGGAGCACTTTTTGGGGCCACAAACACGTTTTGTCTACTTAGGTGTCTTATTCATATATTTTTTCATTCTCAGTTTAAGTGGATAAAATTTCTTGATGTGCAAATTTTTTGTTAGTAACGATTAGTTGTGAGCATAAAGTTGTGGAGTTTGAACGTCTTAAAACGGAAAAAACCGCTAAATAAAAGAAATTTCGAATGATCGTTATATTTTTGGAATAAAAAAAAACCTGAAAAAACATCAAAAAAGAAAAAGTTGTTTTCAATAAATTAATGAATGATCAGTGAATTTCTTTTAAACCGAAAAAGGTGAATGAATAAATTATTAATTAAAACGAATAAATTTTGATTAAAAGTTACAAAAATATTTTATTTTCAAACAAAAGAATTGTGCAAAATAATAAAGAATTTATAACGAATTAAATTCAGAAACCTAGACAAGATTAAAAAAAGTTGTAAACTTAAAAATTAACCTACTTTCTAAAAGTCAGATGAGTCCAGAATAATAAAAGAAAAAACAGAAATACTGAAAATTTACTAATAAATTAAATAAATATTTAACAAAAATCAAAGTGAATCATATGAGTTTATAAAGAATTATTAAATCTCTCATTAAAACCTAATAAAATTACGATAAAAAGCAAACCAATCAACGACTTAAACTAAAAAAACACGAATAAACCTGTAAAAGTTAATACTAAAGCAAAACCAAACAAAACTAAAAGCCATTCATTATTTACTCATAATCATCAAAAAAGTGTTAATTTGTTGAAAAAATACAACAAAAATTCATTTCTACCTATAAAAAGAACCGTTACTGTTTATAATAAATCCCAAATTTCTAATCCATCAAAAATATTTATATAAAAAATATTTTCAATAATAAGTTACTATTATTTACTTTTTATATTAAAATTTGCATAAAATTTTCGTTATTTTTTGATTTGGTTGTAGTTATTTTGCACCTTTTTTGTGACTGTGTGTTTATAAAAATTCTTTATATTCTGTGAGTGTGTAGTTTAAAAAACCAACTTTGAAGTTTCAAATAACGCTTGGATAACCGATTTCTTTTTTTTTTTCATCATTGTCTTATTTACTTTTTTCTACTTTTATAAATACGATACTCCAGTAAAATAATCTAAAAGGTAAGCAAAATATATTTATTCTTCTGTTGTTAAATTAATACATGAATAAAATAACCCTCACACAGAGAAAACATATTCATTGTGACAACTGAATTTCTTGCCAACTGAATGATTTGGTTGCAGCAACCGATTTACATATTTGGTTATCCTGATACATGATATTCCTGATACAATTAAAATACAGTGTTTTAACCAAATTTATGGTGTAAATCTAATTTATTAATCATTCGGTTTGCAAAAAATTTGGTTGTGACTATTAAAATAAATTATAAACAAGTAAAAGAGTTAAGTCAGGCATGCCGACTGTAAGAAATTCTATCACCACAGTATGATTTGGGTCATATTCCGGGAAGGCAATTTCTATTATCGGTGAAATAAATACAGTGAAATATATAAAGGCTGTTTTTCTATATAGGTGTATAACTTTAAATTGAAATAAAATTATGAGATTACATAATTTCAAACTGAAAATTGACTTTATTAAAAATATAATTTTATGCATTAGTGTTTGAATATAATGTCGGGCATCTGCGGCTGGCGCGTACATGGCGTAATCTGTAGGTAAAAACTTCGATCACTTTTTCAGCCACTGAGGGCCTTATCTTGCCAATGGTTCGCACAATGTTGTCGTATCCCCAGAGAAATTAATCTAGAGGCGTTAAATCGTATGATCATGGTGGCCAATTGAGTGGCCTATTTCGAGAAATAACGCGATCACCAAATGTTTCCTTCAAAAGTTGTTGGGCGCGCTGTATGGCATATGGCGTTGTCCTATTGGAAAAACAAGTGGGTCAGCATTCCGCTCAATTGGGGCACGAAATAATCGGCAATCATGGCTCTATATCGCACGCCGTTGACAGTAGCATTCTCGCAGTTCTCTTTTTAAGAAGGACCAACGATTTCACCGGCCCATGAAATGGATGTAACGATGCCTCGGGAATCTCTCGTAGATTCTCTTCACGGCAATTCTGCTTATTGACATGCCCATTAATCCAAAATTGAGCCTCATCTGTGAACAGAATATAGCGATAAAACAGTTGACTTCCATTGAGTGAACGTAAGGCACGAATGATGGTCTTTAATGGCTTTAATTTTTGCACTAGCTGGATCTTATAATGTCACAGACCGAAATCTTTATGTACAATTTTCGACTCATTTGGGTCCTCCTCAATACTACGCTCTATAGAAACAATTGTTTCTTAAGTGTACACAGGTGGACCTTATTTTTGAACTTGCGATTTAATCTCAAACAGGTTAGTTTTGATTTTTTTCTTCTAGAAAATGCTTAATTAAAGTTTTTTTAATCGATTTTGATGTCAAACGGCATTTTTTTAAAAAAAATTTGGGGTTATTTTGACCCCATGTGCCTATAAGGTTTATTTTGAAAATTTTTATTACTACCTGAGTAAAAAAGTTTTGATATAATATATGGCTACATTAGGGTGACCTTCGATATATGGACGAAAAAAAAAATGGCGACCTGTGACGTCCCCCCACTTAGAAATGTACATTTGGGTATAAAAATACACCATGGAAAAAAATTAAGGTAATCGTATAACGGGAACACGTGCCACATCGGCCCTGAAAAAATTACTTTTTCGCTTTTTTTTGAAAATATTGTCTCTTAAATAACTGAATTTTTGGAAAATGTAAATAGAATCATAATCTAGACTGAATTACCTTTCTGGTAATGTATAAAAATCCAAAATCGGTTGGAAAATATTTAACGCGTATTTAAAAAAGTCTATGTGTTGAGCACTTTTTTTATATTTCGTTAAACAAAATTTTAAAAAACTCAAAATTAGAGTTTTGCAAATTTATAAAAAAATAGCATCTTT
This sequence comes from Leucophora obtusa, assembly GCA_949987735.1. Lineage (NCBI taxonomy): Eukaryota > Metazoa > Arthropoda > Insecta > Diptera > Anthomyiidae > Leucophora > Leucophora obtusa. The sequence continues at coordinate 47,233,780 of OX465295.1, forward strand.
GGCCACACCTGGGACTAGGTTAGCATAATCCAAGAGAGCAAAAATTTATTTATAAATATTTGTAGATCTTGGAAATGAAACTAGAGTATAACATTGTAAAATATTTTATTCTTCTTACGGTTTTCATAATTATCTCATTTTAACTCTACAATGGTCTGGGGTAATTGCAATTACTTAAATATTTTCCAACGGATTTTTTATTTTTATACATTACTGGAAAGGTAATTTAGTCTAGATTACCATTCTATTGACATTTTCCAGAAATACAGATATTTAAGAGCCAGTATTTTCAAAAAAAGCCAAAAAAGTAATTTTTCCCCCTTGTAAATCATAGTTTAAACTTAAGGGCCGATGCGGCACGTGTTCCCCTTAAACGATCACCTTAATTTTTTGCATGATGCATTTGTATACCCAAACGAACATTTCTGGAGACAGGGACGGGTCCCTGGTCGCCAGTGTGCACTGTACGACATCTCCGCGGTGTTACAAAACATTAGCACAAATTCATTATACCCTATACCACATAGTGTTGGGTGTAATTTTATAAAAAACGCGTTTAAAAAGTTAAAATCCCGATTTCTCCAATCTGGAAACGAATCGAGGTTCTGGACTATACATCAAGAAAACAGATTCGGTGGTGACAAACCAGTTTGATGCCAATCAAATGGTTCAGTTGCATCAAATGAAATGGCCAGAGATGGGCACGTAAATTAATTTCGACTAACACTCACTCACGCTCACGAGATAAAAATTCGAATCACGCACTATCACTAACGAACATTGTTTTTCTACTCACACTCGCGTGAGTAAATTCCGTTTTTACTCACAATTATGCGTGATTCACGTGCATCACGCAAATTCATGAAATAAAATCTTACAGAAAAAAAATTAAGGTAAATTATGAATGTCAAAATGAAAATTGCTAAAATATGCAATTTTGTCATTTAACATTTTGTCATTTATTTTAAAAATCCGAAAATCTATAAAAGAAATTTCGTAAAATTCGACTCATGCACGCTCGCTCACGCAAAAATTTTGATCACGCACACGCACTCACAAACACATTTTTTCTACTCACACTCACTCACGTTCACGTGAGTAAATAAAGATTTCACTCACAATATTTCACTTAAGATATGAATCACGCAAAATTCTGCTCACGCGCCCATCTCTAGTTGCGACTACCGATTTATTCTTGATACAACTGAAATTCCATTGTAACAGTAAAAGTTGGTTTTCTTTTGCCACAACTGAAAAATTCGGTTAGCACCGAATCGGTTTTCTGGGTGTATGCTATCTGTTAGGTCAGATTTTCCATTTTCTGAATTGGTACGTTGCGTAAATTTCGACTCAACACTTTCGGAGATAAATCTAAAATCGTGTTTGTTGTTGTTTTTTGGCGTTAAAACTTCACACGTCAGTTTTTGGCTCTCTAGTCGGTACAGGCACCTGCAAGTTAGTCTACCAGTCCGTTCCGAATTAGTATGATTCATTCAACAATTTTATACACTCAAAAAAAAGTCAGTAATGTCAGTAATTTTTAGTCAGGAGCGTGCTTGCAAAAAAGTTGGTAATTTCAGCAAAAGGTTTGCTGAAAATCAGCGAGCTGATTTTTACCAAAAAATAGTAATCTTCAGCAAATGTTTTGCTAACACTTAGTCGACTGCAAATGAAAAAAATCCTTGCTAAAATCACTAAACTAGTAGACTGAAAAAAAACTCAAAAAACTTGTAGCGAAATTTTACTTTAGTTAATTTATTTGCTGAAAATTTAAATATAGAATATGTGTAGAGTTGTTTTCCTTTTTTTGTCATTTCCGTTTCCAGACAAGCTGCGACATCTACATCTAGTCTATCTGGTTGTCGTCCACACTATGAATGCTGTTATCAGCACAATTTTTGTAGCAAAATAAATTAGTAAAACATTAGTTCAAAATTAGTTTAGTGCTAAAAAAATATAACTAAAATTTTTGCTGAAAACGGAATTTTAGCAAAAAAATTGCTGAAAACTAGTACACTTGATATACAAGACGTTTTACTAATTTTTTTACTAACTTATTTTTTTGAGTGTACACGAAAAACAGTTAAATATTCGAAATTTGTAGAACTTTTTGGCAATCCCAGGTGGGACCTTTCCATTGCTATTGCACATAGAAAACAGATTCATTTTGACAGCCGAATTCCTTGCCATCTAAATAGTTTGGAGCAACCGAACTATTTGGCTGTCGGAATTAAATGTGTTCAAATAAATTGTTTTAATCGAAATTTTCTTGCCACAAACAAAAATATATAGGTGGCTCTAACCAAACCATTCATTTGGCAAAAAATTCAGTTGTGTGTGTCAGAAGATAACCGATTTTATCCATTTTCAATAAGGTTCGTCTTTGGGAAAATAGAAACGAATGAACCAGATTTCGTTCAACTATCTTCAGAATTGCGACCTGTAGTTCATTTTACAGACGGATAAACGGCCGGATGGACGACCGGACATCGCCAAATTGGCTCAGAAGGCGATTCTGAATCGATCAGTTTACTATAAGGTAGTTACAAACATCAGCACAAACTCAATAAACTATGTGCCACAGCGTGGTGTAGGGTATAAAAATAATTATTTTAAAGAAATATAAGAAAGAGTACACTCAAATAAAAAAGTTTGTAAAAAAATTAGTAAACAGTTTCCAATCGCACTATACTATTTTTATACTGATTATTAGTACAATTTTTATTTTTAGTAATCATTTTTGCTATTCTCTTATTACAAATTACGGATTTTTTTTACTAATTTTCGCTGCTGATTTCAGAAAAACAAACTAATTTAAAAATATTTTTTTTTTGATATTTTACAATTCTTGTTTAGTTTATATTTGATACTATTGATATATTCTTAGTTTAGAAATAACACCCAGAAAATTTTATTGCATCTCCAATGCATAAAACGGCAATAACTGGAGAACCGTTTGCAATTTTGACTCCAAATTTCAAGTACGATGAAGTAATTTACGCTTGTTACAATCGAAAGAAAAAAATTTTTTTTTAGATTTTACAGTTTTTTTATTTTTTAGTACAATTTTTTGCTAATTTCAGCAGATTGATTTTAAATTACAGTTTACAGCAATTTACTGAAATTTAGTAGCTGCAACTAATTATTTATACTAATTTCATTGTACTAAAATTATGATATTTAGTAAGTTTTTAACTGATTGTGGCAAATCGATTTTGAATTGCATTTTACATAAATTTTACTAAAATTTAGTAGCGGCTACTAATTTTTTCTACTAATTTTATTGTACTACAGATCAGCAGACATGTGTTGCTAAAATTAGCAAAAAATACCGCTGGCCTGAAAACAGTTAAATTTCCCGTAATAACAGCAAAATTTTCAGCAGCCATTACAGACTTTTTTGGTTGAGTGTAGGGCAAAATAAAGTTTTTAAATCAACTGCGAGATTTCGCAACGCTCATTGGGACATTTTGGGAGAAAAACTGGAGTTAAATATCGATCTTGTAGATGATTGAAATCGTCTAAAAAAACTGACAAATTTTCAATTTGAAAATTTTTATTTCGTAATTTTTAATTACTCTCAAAATTGATGAAAACCACTCTTTTTACGGCAATTTTTCTCGGTATTGTAAAAATAAATTTTGGTAAAAATTATGAAAAAAATATTGTTTTCTTTCGATTTCAAAAAAAAAAATTGCAATTACTTCACCCAATTTAAAATTTATTTGCAATCTGGCATGTGATGAAAATCGATCGGTTTCAAATCGATCTTTTTTGAAATTTCAATCCTGAATAATTCGTTTTATTTTTAATTTAAAAGCGATAAGAAGACGTAAATTGATATCCCTGATACAACTGCAGCAGTTAAAAACAATTTAAAATCTCTCAATCTATTCATCATTTAATTTTTATTTTTAAGGTGTGCTTACAATGATGGAATTTAGTTCTTTTCTCTTTTTTACTAATACATTTTTATATTTTGCTATCTTTTTTTATTCCACTCCAGAGACAAATTTGTTTGACTCTGTAGTACGGATTTGCTGAACTCTAGAGCTAACATCACTCTGTTAACTGTTTAAGAGGACAAATATAACTAATTTTCAGCAAATTATAAAAAAAATACTGAAAAATAAAAACAAATAGTTTCAATTTGGAATAATATATAAAATAAAAAATTATTTTATAATTATAGCAGTGAAAGCCATGCCAAGATATACGCAAAAACTGCGAAAGTACCGAAACGTCACATATTTTTTTTGAAGTAACTCTACTTTGCATTGTGAATAGTTAACATTTTAATCTGTGCTGCAGAGTAGAGTGACTCTATCATTGTGAAAGCGCCTTTAACCAAATCGATCGAAATCAAAATTGATCGTTTTCCATCACATGCCAGAATGCATTGGATATACAATAATATTTTCTGATTTTTATTTGCAAACTAACAAGAATTTTCAAAAACTCAACGAAATTTTTTGTTTTTTAAATAACTAATAAAAAATAATTAAACAAGTTTTTATACCCTACACCACTATGTGGTCAGGACATTATAAGTGCTGATGTTTGTAACACCAAAAAATATTGGTCCTAGACCTACCTTATATTATATCGATCGGCTCAGAATTTTTTTTTATTTCGATTTAACGATGTCCGTCTGTCCGTCCGTCCGTCTGTCTGTCTGTCCATGCATTCTTGTGCGCACTCTACAGGTCGCAAATATTAAGATATTTTGATGAAACTTGGTACACCGACTTATGTCAGCCCAAGGACGACGCCTATTGATTTTGGTAAACATCGGTCCATGTTTAGACCTAGTGCCCATATAAGGGTCCTACCAAAATTATATTGTTTATACGCTGCAGGTCGCAAATATTAAGATATTTTGATGAAATATGGTACACCGACTTATGTCGGCCCAACGACGAAGCCTATTGATTCTGGTGAATATCGGTCCATGTTTAGACCTAGTGCCCATATAAGGGTCCTACCAAAATTATATTGTTTATACGCTGCAGGTCGCAAATATTAAGATATTTTGATGAAATTTGGTACACAGACCTACGTTGGCCCACGGACAAAGTCTATTGATTTTGGTGAACATCGGTCCATGTTTAGACCTAGTGCCCTCAAAATTATATTGTTTATACGCTGCAGGTCGCAAATATTAAGATATTTTGATGAAATTTGGTACACCGACCTATATCAGCCCAAAGACGAAGCCTATTGATTTTGGTTAACACCGGTCCGTGTTTAGACCAAGTGCCCATATAAGGTCCCCCCAAAATTGGCTTGGTTACAAACTGCAGGTCGCAAATATTAAGATATTTTAATGAAATTTGGTTCGCTGACTCACATTATAGAAAACTTTGACACAAGTCCCATTTTAACCCATTCGAATTTCGGATCCCAACATTAGTTGGCTTCTAACCAGGTGTAGGGTATTGTATAGTCGGCATGCCCGACTTTAACCTTTTTACTCGTTTATTATAATATTAAGAATAACACTGTGGAACAAATTCAGGTTAGCAAAAGTTAGGTCGATTCTGAGAGTGAGGGGTAAAAATAGAGGCTAAATTAGAAGACCCGTATCGCGGCGTTTGCTTATGTTAGTTCGAATTTTTTATATGGTTTTTTTGGCTATAACTCGTCGACTAGTTGATTTTTTAAATCTGTAAAAGCCAAATCAAAACTAGAGACCTGAACAACAATAAAAAAAAAAAAAAAAAAAAATTTTTTTTTTCAATCAAATCAATTTTTTTTAAATATTAATTGTTGCACAGGTCTCTAGCAATAATTTAGCTTTTACAGATTTAAAAAATATCAATTAGTCGACGAGTTATAGCAAAAAAACCATATAAAAAATTCGAACTAATATAAGCAAACGCCGCGATATGGGTCTTCTAATTTAGCCTCTATTTTCACCCCTCACTCTCAGAATCGACCTAACTTTTGCTAACCTGAATTTGTTCCACAGTGTAACCGTAACAGATGTCTAAAGTTCTTTTACAAAATACAGTAATATTTGTTAGTTGTTTTTCTCTTTAAATAACTGTGATAATAGTTGTTTTGCATTTTCCACTAGAAAACTGCAATTACTGTTAGAAAACAACAACTATTGATAAACTGCACAAACAACTATCATGTATAAACTGATAAACTTTTTTGAGTCCATGATTTTGATGGATAATTGAATTTCTGTTGTCTGTGCTGATTTTTTGTACTTGCAAACTAATCTGTTTTCTTTGTGCATTCAAAATTACTTAGGGGGTAATTTTCTAAAACACTTCGGTGAGGTGTTGCGTTATTTCTATAGAAATTGTTTTTGTTACAAAAACAATTTACATTGAAAGTTCCCTTCACTTCACCCAAGTGTTTTACGAAATTAGGTACTTAATTTTTAAAAATCAAGAAATTAATTTTTAAAACTTCATGTTTTTATATTTGTCAACATTTTTAATTTGATTTTATTAATATGTCAGTGTGATACGAGTAAGTTTTAAAATCATAAATAAATTATCTTAATATTCCCCATAAAATATGAATTTTTAAATTATTACATCATTGTAATCACATAGCGTTAAATTGTCTTAAAAATAGGTGAATATTATTTAATAAACCACAAATAAAACAACGATTATTAAAAAAAGTCTTAAGAAAAGCTTTAAAAAAAAATAATAAAAATAAAATCCGATTATAATAAACACTTTCAATTTTCGTTACTACATACTTAACAAAAAAAATATCTTTTAAATTTATGTTTTTATATGTATGTATTAGGGATGCCAAACGGGAAATCCCGAATCCCGAAATCCCGGGATTTTCGGGATTGGCAAAATCCCGAATCCCGGGATTATTTCTCAAAAATCCCGAGATTTTCTTATTTTTTAATATTAATATAACCGCAAATAAACAAAGTGAGCAATTTTAGATTACCTACGTTTTTTTCTTGAATTTTCTCATATTGACAAGAAATTGATGCCAAGATATTGGTAAAATTATAAATTAAGTAGATTATTCGAGTAAACTATGCAAAGACTTTGCAGAGAAATTAGAAATTTTGGTAAACAATATTAAGTTTTTTAGTAATACATGCGAAAAATCAAGTTTGTTTGTTATTTTACCGATTTATTCTTCCAAGCGAAATTCGATTTCTGAAACTGGGACTGTAAGTTTTGGCTGGGACTGTAAGTTTGAATTCTTCCATGAAAACATTTGATAACGATAACCAAATAACTTTGTTGCTGTAATTACACGATTTAGTGGGCAAGGTTATCGCAACGAATCTGTTTTAAAATCTGCTTTCAAAATACTGGGCGCAAGTGTACTTAATGACAGGCCTTCATATATTATCCCAGCCAGAAAAATACAAACGGGAAAGCGATGGCAAAGTATTTTAACAGATGGTACAAGTACTGACAAAAATTGCTTTCCCATTTCCAATATGATAACGCCAATAGACAAAAGGACCGGCAGTTCAAAAAGCGCCGGAAAAGTACTGGAGAAACAAAATTTTTAACTTTGGCAAAACGCTGCCAAAACCAATAAATAGGTGGTTTGGAATTATATTTTCGAAAATAAAATTTAAAAAAAGTTCATATGTATCTTTTTTTTGCCCTGCCGTGATGTTTTGTAAAACAAATACTGGCAAAACGATTTTTGCAAACGCTGGCAAAGCGTCCCAAATGAGTGTTCTGCCAGTTATTTATTTTTAACATCGCGGTTACCCAGTGGTATGCAAGTACTTGATTTTTTGTACCACTGTCAATTTCTGACTGAGATGTTTCAATATTCATAAAATGTACCACATTATTAATTAACAACTATTAAATAATTATAAAACGCTTTATTCTATAAAAAAATTAGTTACATAACATAAAAATTTTTACAAATAAAGGAAAATTTAAATCCCAAAATCCCGTAAAATCCCGGGATCCCGTAGTGCCGAAAATCCCGGGATCCCGAGATCGGGATCCCGGGATTTCATACAAAATCCCGAATCCCGGGATTTTCAAATATCAATCCCGATTGGCATCCCTAGTATGTATACAAGAGTACTTTAGTGACTTTTCATTTTTTTAAAGGTTCTTGCAGAATAACAAATACAATTCCTAAGTTCATTTAACCTTTTTTTTCTTTGAGTTTTCATATAAGAAAAATCTTCAAGTCATTGATCATTTACCTGTACAAAGAAAATTTAATAAACTTTTCATTTTATAAAATTAAAATCTTTTGTAAAATAAGAAAAAAAAATCTTTAATACTTTAATTGCTCTATTAGGAAGTCAACCTTGAAATGCGGATTATCGTCATTCATGTACTCTGTCTTATTTTGACTGTTATTTTTTGTCGTATTATTTATTTTTCACTTGTACACTAGAAAAATGTTTCATATGAAATTAAACTAATGATATTTTTTATTAAATTAAAAAAATATTTATTAAAGTAATTCAATGTGTGTAAAATTGTTTGCTAAATCCACTAAAAATTCATTAAAAATTACTGCTGAAATTGGAAAATATATTTTGCTAAATATTAGTAAGATAGGAACAGCAAAAATAAAACTGTTAAATATACAAAATTTAAGTTGTACTTGAATTAAATTTTTGTTAATTGAAAACAACAATTTGCTCTATTAAAATCACCGAATATTTTTGCTGAATATTAGTAGATTAAAAATAATAAATTTTTGTAATGGAAAAAAAAATCTAGATTTTTTAAATCAGCAGTCTATTCTTTTTAGCAAATATTACTTTTTAGCAAATATTACTGATTTGAGCAGGATTCAACTAAAATTAACTTGTATATAAGTCTACTGTATTTAGCAAATTTTTTTTTGCAGATTTTACAGTATAATTCGTCATTTTCAATTAACTAAAAGTTAACTCAAATATAGCAAAAATTCTGTTAATTTAACAATGTTATTTTTGCTGTACTTATTTTACTAGTATTTAGCAAAAAAAAAAAAAAAAATCAACTAACTTCAGCAGTTTTCTCTGCAAGGTAATTTTTAACTAATTTCAGTAGCTTTTTCTGCTATTTTTGTAGGTTTATTTCTAGGAGTGTGTTGGTATGGGGTATAATAACTTTGTGCTAATGGTTCTTCCAAAAATACTTGACGAATACCTAATTCTATATACCCAGTAGCAAAATAATACTAGTTCAGAACCAGTTATATGCTAGTTTATTTTAACCAGACAACTAGTACGAGTTCTACCGCCTCTCCATATAAACAACTGTCGAATTTATTGTAACAGGGAGATATTATAGGCATGGGGACAATTGTCGCCAAACTCCCACTTTTGTACTAGTTGTAGAACTAGTGTAAAAATTACAATTTGAGGACGAAAAATAGAGGGCAAAAGTGGTACTAATGTGACAGTCGCGGAACCAGTTCTAAAATTACTCTTTGGTAATAGAACTGTACCAGGTGGTTCAGACCAGAATTATATAGATAACAAAACAAATGTTTTTCCAGGGGTCTCACATATTCCTGATTTACGGCAATACCGGTTTTTAATGTAACAGATGGCGCTGACCGCTGTTTCGTTTTTTCTGGCAACACTTCTATGTTTAATGGCAAGCAGTGTTGTCCGAAATGTTTTAGCTCATTCCCATTTCGAAAATTTAAATCACCAATTTTATACCCAATTCGTTTTAATTTAAACAAAAGCGCTCCTAAGTCTAGAAAATTATTAAGAAATGACTCAGCAAAGTAAATAAAATTGAATATTTTACAAAGAATACTTACTTTTTTACTCGAATTTTAAAGGCCTTAAATCTTTGTTTAAATTGTGAAAGTAAACAATTTTTTATTATAAGAAAGCATTGGCGTACCTAGCCCATTTTTCTGGGGTGGGCAAGCGACCCTTAATTTTCTGCTGTTTATTTGCCCAAAAGTGCATCTATTTTTCTGAAGAAAACCTCGTACAATGAATGTGTTCCAAGCTATATTTTCAGATTATTATGATAGAGAAAAGAAAGTCTAATTCGTCTACTTCGGACGAATCCTTTCTAACCCCATATTTTGATCACTTAAATTACCGAGGTGGTCAAAAACAGTGAGATGTTCATCTTACAATTTATTTTTCTCCAAAATATTGAAATTTCATTAAAATAACATAGTAATGTTTAGTTTTAAGAAACTTCCTAGTTAGATATTAACTAATTATTCATTTAGAAAACTATAAAATCTAAGATATTTAACTCACCAAAAAAGATTATGCGTTATATTTCTATTATTGAACAACTTTGCGATTCTAATGATTTTTCTTTATTTTTCTTAAAGAAAAACTCTTATGGTCAATTTTATAATCAGAACTAAGATCGATTTGTTTCTTAAATATTTCTTAGGTAAGAATTTTTCAAACAACTTTCTTATTTTAGAAATATTTAAAACAAAAATCGATCTTAGTTCTGACTATAGAACTGACCCTTAGATTGCAACAACTTAGCTGCCTAGGAATCTAGTAGAGATTTTCCCAAACCAAAAACACAGGATTAATTGATATAAAAAAAAGTAATATTGTGATACTTTTTGCCATCAAAATTATAGATAAAAGAATTGTAGGTAGATTTTTTTAAAATTCTGGGGTGGGCAAAAATCAGTCTAGGGTTGGCTTAGCCCACCCCAGACCGGCCTAAGTCCGCCAATGTAAGAAAGACACAATCACAACAAAGTTGAAATGATACTTTTTCAAAATAACAGTCTTGTGCATTCAATTTTCGAGAGAAAAAAATTCCTCACAATTTTCACATGAAAAATCTTTTTTTTCCCAAAGTTTGCTTGAAATTTGACAAGTCAATGCGAGTAGTTTTCAAAAAATACTAGTTTTTAGTTAAGTGTAAAGTTCAAGGGCTTGTAAACTATTTTGAACATTAAGTTGGCATAAGTCTACTTTACCCAATTTGATCGAGTTTAATCTAAAATAATACGCATATAATTTATTCGAAAATTCTTCTGATTTTCGGCTTTAAACTAAGTCTTTTAAAATTTACAATTTTTTAATCTGTCCCCAAACCAAAGTCGAAATTCCTAATTTGGTCCCAAATCCCCTTACCTGACAACTCTATTAAAACCTCATTTTCATATAGATAGTTTCCTTTCAGTGAGATAATTACATCCATTTACGAAATAAAATCCAAAATATTTTGTGTTTATGATTTCTAATCACTATAAAAAATGTCAGGGCTGATTTGCACTGTTGCCAATTTAGCTATTTTCTCGTCAAATCTAGCGATATTTCAACTCGCTTAGCGGGATAAAATATGATTTAGCTATTAGCGGGAAAACTAGCGATTTTTTTAAAAGTCGATCTTGACGTTTTCTTAGCATTTTTTACATTTATTTCTTTGACAGAATTTTTGAGCCGTTATTATTCAGCGATTTATCCCTAAATTTTTGTGGAAAAATTAAAAAGTTCGAAAAATTCAGCGATGTATCGATAATTTTTTAAGAAAATTTTAAAAAGATCCAAAAATAAAGCTTTTTTTGGGAAATTTTTCAACAGAATCTGAAAAGTTTATGAAATTTAGCGATTTATCGCTAAATTTTTTAAGTTTTTTTATAATTTAGCTTTTTTCTAGTGATTTTTTAATTTGATTTAGCGATATTTTTAGGAAAAAAATTGGCAACAGTGCCTATTTGCAAACAAATATAAACAAAATTTGGAATTTCAAAACTCTGACTTAAATTTAATCTTTTGAAATAGACTCTGCATAGTTTCAATGAAACTTAGGTACACAAATGGTTAAAACATTTGTTTTAGGAAAAAAATCACAAAGCTGTACCTACTGTTATTTATGAAAACTTTACCAAACTATTTCTGAAGCGACTCTTTGGCACCAATACTGTACCAGTTTATTTGAACCTCAAGTCAATTCACAGTACAAAAATTTAAGTATTTATTTGCAAACACTGATTAATTTGTTAGTTACAAATCTAGACAAAATAAGAATTTCAGATCTCGCTTTTTAATTTAGGTAATTTGTTTAAACAGTACCTAAGTAGATCGTATTTAACTAGTACATAACCGGTTCACAATGATTATTTTGAGAACAAGTTATGAAATTACTAGTCAAAAAACTAGTACTTTTAAGAACTAGTTCGACCATTTGGTACTGGGTATATTACTTTCTATTTTATTTTTTTAATTCAAAATATTTTTCTTCTAATCGGAACATATATTCGTTAAACTATTATGAAAATAGTCTAAACGAAAGAAATTGACAATTACTTTCGTAAAAAATTTTTGGAAAACAAAAACAAATTCTCGTAACTTTGCTTTCGTTTAGAGTATTTTCGTAATACATAAACCAGAGCTAAATTATATTAAATTTTAAAAAGCAATTAAATAATATAATAAACATACTTCTTTCAGTGTAGGCGTATACAAGTTTTTGCTGCATTTTTTTATTTGTTTTATTTTGATTTGTTACAGTCTCCTCCTCTTTCGAAGTTCTATTCTAAATACACTCAATAGTTATTGATTTCCGTTTTGATTTGCGTTGAAAAATATATGAAAGAATTCTTTTTCGATTTGTTTTACAAATAAGATGACTAACCATTAGTTGTCAATTAAAAAAACGTGTTTCAGGGTTTTCTATTTAATTTTTGTTCTGTTATAATTTATTCTAAAAGATTTATTGACATTTAAAGCGACAGTAGACATGGTTAATTAACCGTAGGTGTTTTGTGATTTGGATACCCTACACTATTATGTGGACAAGGTATAATGAGTTTGTGCTGATGTTGGTAACAACAAAATAAAAACTATGGGCGCATATAAATTATAGGTAAACGGGCCACTTGTCTCCGTTTATATGAAATTGTGTGAAATTTTTTAACCCTATTTGATTTTGAACATTTCTGAATACAAGTTATGAGAGATCATTTTTACCTGGAATATTTAGGTAATTTTTTTAAAACCAAGTTATGAGAGATTATAAAAATAAATAAATGCACTTGCTAATATAGTATAAAAATACTCATATTTTTACCTGCGGTATTATATTTAGGTAACTTTTTTAAAACTGCTGCAAGCGCCAGAGTATAAAAATAACAAGAATTTATTTTGAAACTAAATCTACTTTGAAAATATAAAATATTCGTTGTAGAAGAAAGAGAAAAGGTAGACATGTTATATACTGTTGGAAAGAGAAATTTATATTCTTTCCGCACATACTAATTACACTACAACTTGAATATCTCGAGATCGGTAAGATCTATATCTATATCAATAATTTAACACACAGTTATTTAGAATTCAGAATACAAATTTTAGAAAAAAATAACATATTTTAGTTAATTTTTTAATAGTATACAAATTTTCTTTCCGAAATTTCATTTTTTTTTACTAATTTTGACCTAGCGGCCCCATTCATAAGCAGGAAATTTGAAGTCTTATAAAATGTAATTCGTGGATTTTTAAAACACCCTATGCAAAGTTTTTTTACAGGCCCATAAACTCAAAAATTATTTTTGAATTTCGACCACTACCAAATGTAGGTTGCATGTCCAAAATGAGAAAAACTTAGCGCTAAACACGTCCCTAAAGAATGGCCTTTTACTAATAAGTAAAAATATTAAATTTTTAACTCTACTATTTTCTTGAGCTTAAGGTTTGGTTTTTATTTATAAAAAGTTTTTTATTTTCGATATTTCGCTACTCCAATGTGTAGCATCTTCAGGAAATAACAATTAAATGAACAAATTATAAACAATTTTAAAGTTTTTTTTAAAAAAAAAAAAAAGAAAAAACTTTAAAATTGTTTATAATTTGTTAAAAAAAAAAAAAAAAAAAAAAAAAAAAAAAAAAAAACTTTAAAATTGTTTATAATAATATAGTAGAGTTATAATATAATAATAGTAGTTAAAAATTCAAAAAGAAGGTTAAATAAACGAAAAGAATTTAAAACTATTAAATTAACATTTCCAACAAATTTTTTTACAAATTTAAAATTAATAAAGACACTTTTTTTTACAAAAATTAACGTTTTTGTGGTTAAAATTCAAAGTTTCGAATTTAGACCTTTTTTCCGACTTAACGGAATAAGATATTTCAAAGATTTTTTCTTTATATTTGCTTAGAAATTTGTCAGAAATTGAATGGTGTACTTTTAATTAAAATCGAAACAGTATTATAAAGTTATAAGCAAAAAACCAAAGAGAGTAGAGTCAAAAATGAAAACTTTTATTTTCGAAGTGAAATATCTCTTAAACTGTAAGAGATACAAAAACACTTACGGGAACATTTTTTTTGTCTTGTTTAGCAGAATCCAAAAAGTTACAAGCAGCACAAAGTTTTTCATACTCGAGGTAGTTAACTTTCGCCCCCTGCAGCTCCGTCCCTGGTTCAGCTACAGACCTAATAAGATGTGATTCTGAAAATTTAACTCCTCCCCTACAACCATTTCAATTCTCAGACAAATACGTTCAGTACTTTCGAAGTTCCATACTTATTACCACTTTTTTTTCATTTTACACCACTGCCCAGCAAAAAAAAATTGGAAGTAATGCTTTACAAACTACCTTATTCGCTGCTTCTCAAGTATTCGTTAGTGTATTTTTACTGCTTTTTTAGAAGTTATTCTGCACAACTTCAAAAAATCACTTCTTTCGTTGCTTTCAAAGTATCCGTTAGTATATTTTTACAGCTTTTTTTTAAAATTACTTCTGAACAACATCCAAAAAATCACTTAAATGTTGCTTCTAAAGAGTAATTGCTCTAAAAGTGATCGTAAAAAATGATTTTGGTATCATTTGACATTTCCAAACAGAGGGTCGCGGGTTCGATTCCCAGCGGGACCAATATTTTTTTTTTTTTTTTTTTTCAATATTTATAATTAATTTGTTTAAATTCAATATTTATATAAAAAACTGAAAACAATATTGAATTGGAGTGCACCATTTACACTTGTTTAATAAGTACTTTCATTGAAGAGAATAAGAAACAATATCTCGCAGTAACAAAGTGCTGTTTTTATACCAGTCAACTTTCATATCAAAGAATAGCTCAGCGGTAGAGCGTTAGACTAGCAATCGTGAGGTCGCAAGTTCGATATCTAGTGGCGGCAATTAAAAACTTTTGTAAAATTAAAGAAATATAATTTTTTTCACTAAAAATTGTTTTTTACTTTTAATTGGTGAAAAAGAACTTCCTGTGTACTCGTTCAAAAAGTATAGAAAAAAATGTTGAAGTGGCAGTACTCCTCTCCTATGACAACTCAATGTTAAAATCATTAGTGTTTGTGTTAAAAAAGAAGTACATCTAGATCATCAATTGTAGTGCTTTTTCTACTGCTTCGGCATCTCTTTTTTTGCTGGGATCTTAATCTCTAGTCGATTTAGGTAAAAACGTGTTTCAGATTTTTTTGATTTTCATTTGTTTTTTTTTTTTTTTTTTTTGTTGTCTATATAAGGTGAGACTAATGCACAGTATCTAACAGATTTGAGTAATAAAATAAATATTTTATTATATATTATTATATTATATATTTCCGATTAAATAATTGCAATCAGTTCAGATTGCTGAATGGCTAATGAGGATTGAAACGCTGTTCGGAATATCTAGCTTTTACTGTGAAAAACAACAACTCTCAATTACAACACGAACAGAATGGACTGCGAAAACTTTTCTTAGCTTTCTGACCATCTTTTCTAAAAACAAATTAACTTTTTTCTCGATTCTTTTTTTTTTTTTTTTTTTTTTTTTTTGTAAAGCATGTTTAATGTTTTTATTTTTTGCATTTAAAAACGCATTTCCCTTCATAAAACCACTTTCGCCATCAAACATAAATAAAAAAATTAAAAAAACGCACAAATGAAATAAAACAAAAAAAAAAAAAACAACTCACACGGTCAAAATAAAAAAACGTGGTAATAAAAAATAAACTTTAATATCAAGTTACTGCTCACAAAAAAATCTTCAAATACAAAAAAAAATTAAAATTAAAAAAATACGGGTGTAGATTGCCAAACATGTAATAAATATTTTAACTGAACTTCATTTTTAACTGATTTTAATAGTGAAAATGTAACAATTTGTCTGTCTACACTTAACCAACGGCCAAAAGGCAAACACCTTACTCGACTACTGCTACTACTACTACATGCATACGTTTAACACCAATACCAAAAAACATTCCATACTGCATACGGCATAAATTAAAATTTTTGTTGCTGTCAATTATTGCATAATTTTATGATGTGATGTCTATAGAAAAAATAATTAAATAATTTCACTTTTATTGTTTTGCAATCATTTGTTTGCATATTAAAAAAAATATTTTTATTTATTTTTAACTTCCCCTTTTCACACATTTTTGAATGAATTGCATTGTTTCTTTTTAATAATATTTAATTATTTCCCTGATTTAATTATTAACAAACCAAAATTCCTTCAGACTATTATTAAGTAAATTAAAATTTGTTTGATTGAAAGTTAAAAGAGTTTAAAAACCTATGCGTGACTTTAATTTTAAAGTACCAGTCAAACAAGTAGTGTAGGGAAGTTTTAACAAAGAAACTATTATAATTTTAATTAAAAATTAAATTTATTTCCTTTTTTTATAAAATTATTAAAATTTTTGTAGGCAACAATAGTTAAACTATTGTTAATTTATCTTATATATTTTTAAAGGAAAAAAAGTATTTTTTTTTTTTTTTGTGAAAGTGTTAAAACATTTGTTTTTTTATGTTTGAATATTTAAACAGGCGAAACTTTACAAGTTTTGAGAAACAAATATGCGTGTTGCAGAAAATTTTATATTTCTTTGTACGAGTATGAATATTGTGTGACCAGTCCATTACTTGTCTATAGTAGTAACGGCCTACATACACTATTCCCATCATCATCATCAGTATCGGCTTTAAAACAACTTCAACGTTATTTATTTTTAACTATAAAATATTAAATTGTAATGACAGTTTTTTGTTTTGTTTAATAATGAAAACTTTTTGCTTTTTTTTTGTAATTTAAACAAGATTTTTAACTGGTTTTTCTTCAATGTTCATTGAGGAATTTAAAATGTTTTTTTTTTTTTTTAATAGCTAAAGACCAATGAGGAACTTTTGTGATCTGTGTGGTTACAAATGTTGTTTCAAAAATTGATTTCACAGTGTGATTGAAATTCATTAAATATCAAGTTATGAGAAAAAATTCCTCAACAGAAATTGTTTGAAAATGGTTTTTACAAATGTATATAAAGTTTTAAAATTTTTAAAAAATATCAGTAAAAATAACTAGTAAAAGGGTTAAATTCAGTATTACCGAATTTTTTTATACGCTCCACAGCAGCTGTCCCCTTCAAAGTTTACTTCAGAAGAAATCAAAAAAAATTTTAAAGATTTACCACAAAAAAAAAAAAAATTAAATAAAACATTCGTGGAATAAAGGATAAAAAAAACTTAAAAATTCCAAGAGGCCCCAGAAAAATTTATGGAACATGTTCCATAGTGACTAGTTCTAGAACTACACAGATAAAAATAGTTTCTAAACAAGATATTTAACTGATATTTAACTTTTTGTAAATACAATTAAGTTTGTAATTGAAATTGATCCTACAATTGATTTTGCTAATACAAACAACATGTTTGTTACTTGATTGTTGAATTTCTTTCAATTAAATAGCCAACAAACACATTTGTTGAAATTCAAAGCAAATTTTAACAAATGATGTTTTCATATCAAGAAATGAAATTCAGGGAAAATTTTAATAATCAAATTTGTTGATTTTTATTTATTTTTTAATTAATAAATCTATTTATTCAAGGGGATAATTTAATTATCAAAAATCAAATTAAAATAAAATCATATGAATTTAAGTTTAGATAAAAATATCTTGACATACAAGACTCTTTTTATTTAATATTTTCTTATATTTTATTTAATTTCTACACTTTTACTATTTTTTGTAAAAATTTACACGGGTGTATAATCGAGTTGTGTCGTTCGTAAACGAAGTAGTTCAAGTAGTTCGTTTGTTTGCTATGAACTAGATCATCATTATTTGGCCTTGCAATAATTTTTGCAGTAATAATTTTGTTCGAAATTAAGAAAACCAGTCAAACTTAAAACAAAACTTTTTTTGTTTCACTAAAACCAATTTTTTTTATTGGGTGTATAACTTAAAAATACGGGAATTTTCTTTCTTTCTTTTCTTAAAAAGTATAATAAAAAAAGTATTTTTGATTATGTTGATTTTCTTGACTCTCGCGAATTATAATTTTTTGTTTTTATTTAGGATTTAAAAATGTTTTTTTGATTTGCAAATTAATTTTACGCAATAATAGCTCTGTTCCACGTACGTTACCGCGGGTACCCGCGGGAACCCAATCTTACCAAAAAGCGTTTCTATTGTTAAAAATTGGGTAAATGAGAGCGTTGATGCGACAATAATTTGTTTCTCTTTTTACCACAAGTTACCCGTACTTTTTTTGCGGGTAAAATGGTAAAACTGTTAAATCACTAGTTGTTTGTAAATCAGCTGTTTTAAATTTGTAAAAATAATTTAAATATTAACAAAACTTGTAAACAATAATTAATATCGTTAACAAATACCACGTTCTAACATTTTTTCTTTATTCCCTTCGATATTTTATTATTAAAAATAGCTTTTGTTTATATCAAGGTTGGCAACCGATACCGTTATAATACCGTTATCCGTTTCAAAACCCTTTCAAATTGACAACCGATACCGATACCAATACCGAAATTCTTGATTTCAAAAAATACCGGTATTCAAAAACCTTTTCCCTTAATACCGGTATCGTACCGGTATGGAATCGGTTTTAAAAAATTGTTTTTTTTTCACGTTTTTAGCAAAAATACAAATTTTTTTAATATAAAATTGTTAAACAATTAAACTTTATTATCCATTGTTAATAGAAAATCGTGTTATAAATTCAAAGTGCGGTTATCAGCCTTTAGTTTGCATTGGCAACATTGTTTTTAATTTATTTAACTTCATAAATATTCTCTAACTTGTGACAAATTTAGTAAATATAATTTAATATATAAACTGGTTTCTTAAACCTTTAATTGAATTTACAGTTTCTTTTAGAGAATCCTTTTATTAATTTTGTAAACTTATTTTTTATTATTTTATTATATGATCTCAATACAAATATAAAATATTTGTAGTGAATCAACTTGTGTTCCGAAAAAAAACAAAAAAACAAAAAAAAAAACACTCTAATATAGGGCCTATATTCTGCAAAATAACCATTGGTACTTTTTTGTAAGAGAGCATAACTTAAATGCCTTTATTCCCTTATTTTATTTAACGACGGTTATATATATATATCATGTTATACATCACTGGAAAGCTTATAAAAAAATAAATGATCTAATGTGGAAATAAGTATAACAATTTATATAAAAAAAGGAGTATGTAAAAACGTATGTTTTTTAAACTTTTTGTATGGGAGCATATTTCAAATTTACGAAATTAAAAAAGAGTATATCACAGGATTAATATATCCATCAAAATATGAAGTTTGATGTACATATTTCCTATGTTTAGCACAGAAAGAGGCCTAAATTCTTTAAAAATGTACCAAAAAAGGTGTTTCGGGGAAAATTTTGGCAAACCTAATGTAGTGCGAATATCGAAAAACGCAAAAACACGTTCCGCTTAAATTTAATAAGGAATAATATATATGAATTCAGCAGCCATAGCAATATAGTTCTCCATATAAAGTACCCAAAATTTTTGAAAATTTTAAAACAGCAAATTCGAAAGAACAAAAAAGTACCAAAAAAGCTACCAGTGAAAAGCCCTCAAAAATTGCTTTCCAGCAATACCACACTTGCACATGGTTCCTTTGGTCGAAATATCTTAAAAAGCAAAAAAACCTAAAAAGGACCCATTTTTGAACCCCTTTTTGGACCCTTAAAATTCCGAGGTGGCCGATAAGCTGAGACAGGTCGATCTTAGATTTTTTTCTCAATCACATATCCAAATTTCATCAAAATCGGAGTGTTTAGGCTGAAGTACTTCCGTTGTTAGAAATTTTTAATAACTTAAATACTTATCCTTTATAAAAATTTAATAAAATTGAGTTTTTTATAATTACCCAGGTAGAAAAATACAAACGGCACAATGTCGGCCCGGTATCGGAGACGGTAGTACATGTACTGGCAAATCGTCGGATTTTTAACTTTCACTGTACTGGCATGTTGTCGAAATGATAACACCAATAAACGCTTGGCCGTAGTTATTTCCCAACGTTGGCGCAGGCTTGGGATTTTATTTTTTTGGTATTATCCCAGTACATTTAATAACAAATTTAGTAGTTTGCTAGAACTTTACTGTCCTCTTAGTGTACATCACAAATTTTTAATGTATTTTTTCGAAACTTCACAAGAAAAGAATGGTGATGTCTCTCTTACATAAATAATTGTGTAATAGATGTAAAAATACGTAAAATTGGTAATTTTAATAGATTAAAAAAAGCTCGTTAATTTTCAGAAAACAGTACTGGCAAAGCACGTTTTAAGTAGTACCGACATTTCGTAAAAAACAGTGCTCTTCCAGTACAACCAGCAATTTCTACCTGGGTAAGAACGTTTTTTTATATTTTTGTAAATTTTTTCAATAATACCGGTATATACCGGTATTAATGTTTCGGTATCGGTTATACCGATACCGAAATGATTAAAATACCGTTACCGATACCGATACCGAAACAAATAAAAAATCGATACCAATACCGATACCTATACCGTTATTCGTTTCGGTTGCCAACCTTGGTTTATATGAATAACTTTGACGTTAATTTTTGGGCTTGAAATGTGGTTTTGTGCGTTCCAGGTATTGTGAGCAATTTTACCATTTTTTGAGATTATTATTTGTTTACTCTCATTTTACCAGACTTTACCCAGAATTACGTGGAACAAACCTAATATGTCTTCGCAAAACAAAAAAAAAAAAAATATAAAAATAATTCGTGCGAATAATCTTTATATTTTTTGATTCGCGAATTTATAACTCAGCTTTTTTATCATCTTTGAAAATAATTATTTTGAAACAATTCTTCAAAGCTCTGATCTGATTTATACTTCGCGAATTAACTCTTAAAATAAATTATTCAGTCGAATCAAAATTGAATCGATGTAAATTATACCAAATCATTATCTCACTTTGTTCGATATCAAATCATTGATTTAAAATTATTTTGAAATATTCACTGATTCATAAAATGAATAAATTTTTATTCGTATTAATTCAAAAAGAATTATCTTTTTCAAGCTCTAATGAAACATAAGAGAGAAGATTAAGCCTGCTTGGAATCAATAATTTTCGTACACAATTTTGAAATTTTGAGATGTTTACGAATACCGAAAATTCGGTACTGGAAAATTTTCAATACCGATTTCTCAATACCGATTCGGTATTGGAAACCCTAGTCTGATGGAATATTACGCCTTCATGTCTGGTGGCATATTTTGGACGTTTTTCGGCCAATGCTCGCTTCAATCGCATCAATTGTGTTCGATATGTTCATATGAAGCCCGGCCCACCTACCAAATCAACACCAAAGCCGATGAAAAAGGTGAGACCAGAAGGGTATGATTTCTTGCGCTTCAGGCTGTCGTAATGCATCGTTTGTCATCGCCAGTAATGATTCAATGTAAAAATTATTTATTTTTATGGCGTTCAAGCAGCATTTCGGACATTCGCAATCGTATTTCCTTGCATTTGGAGGAATCCTGGTGCTTGGAAACATTTTGAAATAGCTGCTTGAATGAATCCCAATTATTTAAAATATTATTCTTGAGTTTGACAATAATCTTCATCGAGTAATGCCTCCAATTCAATATTTTCGAACATTTTTGGCTGACCTGGGCGGTCTTTGTCTTTCATGTCAAAATCATCACATCTAAACCGCACAAACCATCTTTTGCACGTTGAAATCGATGGAACATATTCAGGATAAGCTTCGGTGAGTAATCATGTGCTGCAGTTGCACAAATTGAAGAAGTAAAGCAAAACTTCCCGCAAATGATGCTTTGTTGGCACAAAATTCGACATTCTCGAAGGAAAAAAAATTTTTTGGTGTTTACACTATTTCGTTCAATGACTAAGAGGGAATAAATGACAGATGTTTACCCTCCAAAATGCCATATAAGTTATTAAAGACACAAACCATTGGTAAAAGATATGCCAGCTGTTGTGAATCCCGCATTTTTAGGTTATATACCAAATAGTTCAATTGAATAATTCACTGTTTTGGTTGATATGAACTAGATCATCATTATTTGGCCTTGCAACAAATTTGCAGTAATATTTTTGTTCGAAATTAAGAAACCAGAGAAATTAAAAAAAAAGATATCTCGTTCACTAAAACCAATTTTTTTTTATATTTAATAAAGTTGCAGATTTTCTTAGACTGTAAAGAACTGCGTACGTTACAAAAATATGTAAAAGGTGAATAGTAGAAAAAGAAGTTGTGAAACAAAAAAATCAGTTCACGAAACGAAGTTCAGTCACAGCTCAAAACAAAAAAGAACGATTTGAACAACGAAGTAAACTGACCTGAATTAACGATAATGACAGAGTCAGCAAAGAACTTGTTAAGTTTCAACAAACAAATTTAATTGAAGAAATATTTGAAAATTTATGATATTAAAAAAATATTTAATTGATTCAATTAAAAATGTTTATTGAAATGCAAATTAAATTTAAAAATTTTATTTTTGCAAAAATTGTTGATTTTTAATTTTTATTTAAAAATAAAAATGGTTTTTTTCGACCTTTTTAATTGATTAATTAGAAATTTATTAATTATAGTTCGAGGCTAATTTCCTTATTAAGAATTAACATAATAAGTACTTTTTTCCAAAAAGTGCTATTTTTCTTCATCAGGATACTCTCCTGACAAATACTTCACAGCGTTTTTGCTTTCAAAAACTCACTTCAGGAATGAAAAACTTAATTTTCAATTAAGTAAAAGTTAACTCAAATATAACTAAAATTCTGTAAATTAAACAGTTTTATTTTTGCTGTTCTTATCTTACTAGTATTTAACATAAAAATCTGCTAATTTCAGCTATTTTTTCTGCAAGGTAATTTTTAACTAATTTTTAGTACTTTTTCTGCTATATTTACAGGTTTATTTCTATGAATGTAGAATTATAACCAATACAGATTATGACCAAAATCATACACTCAAAATATTTTATCGTTAAAAATGATTTTTCATTATATTCAAACCATTTTGCTATTTATTTTCAAACATTGTTTAAACAATCCATAAAAGAAATAAAAATAACACTATGCGACAGTCAAAATCGGGATGGGATGAAACCAACGGGAAATGTTATAGCAGTCAAAAACAAGTTATACGTGTCCCGGCGTTTCGCTGGGTCAAGCCTAGGAATCGAGACAGTTTTGCCGGTAAAAATAAATGTTTGTTACCGCTACTATAAAAATCAATAACCTTTTGTTTATTACTTTTTTTTTTAATATTTTAGGCAAAAAATATTTTTTTCTTCATACATTTATTTTTACCGGCAAAACTGTTGAGTATATAGAAAAACGTTATATGAACAGATTAAAGGAATTGTAATTTTTAATTTTTTTAAAATTGTTTGAGCAAAGTCGGACTAGTGGTTCTCGAGTTATGTCAAAAAAAAAGACCACCAAAGGTCAAATCGATATATCTCGATTCCCAGCGAAACGCCGGGACACGTATAACTTCTTTTTTACCGATATAACTTTCCCCGGTAGTTTGAACCCTTCCCGATCACTGACCCCTACCATTTGTCTCACAGTGTAATTAAAGAGTCTGTTAAAACAATCATCAATTATTAAATAAAACGATTTTGTGGTTTATTTTTTCATATTTGAAAGTTTTGTTTTTTGTTTGAATTTTCAAAACACTACACACACAACACACACGTTCATATTTTTATTGGCTATGTTTGTGTGTATGAGTAATTTGAATTGAAATAATTTTGTATACAAAGAAACTATTTTAACAAAAAAGAAAACCGAAAATATTTTAATTTTTTGAAAAAATTTAAATTATTTTTTATAAAAATAGAAAACTAAAAATATAACATTTGACTGAAAATATTAACTCTTAAAGACGATACATATTTTTTTGTGGTTTGTTTTTTATTGACTGATAAAAATAGATGAACAATATGTTTCAATGTATTTTAATTGATTCTTCAATTGAAAACAAACTTTATCTATCACTTTTCAAATAAACCTCAATCGGTTATGGAAAATATATTGTCTCAATTTTAATTTAAAAATTTTCAGCCGTAGCCCGAAAAAAATTTTTTTTATTCAAGTCGGTCAATTTCGCTCTCTAAACTGGCTATTAATGTCGAAACTAAGCGACAAAAACACGTTTGCTGTGTATTTTTACTTTCAAACAAACGGCTCGAGTTTTATTGTAACTTTAGGCATTAAACGTTAAAAATGCCATTTGTGTTCAAATAATTTTTAACATAATTAAAACATTAGATTTTAATTAAATACATTTGTTAATATCTGAATAATCCAACACTTAAGTCATCATATATAGTGATATGTTTAAGCAATAATTATTTTAAAATTAACCTTATTTTTCTTTTTTTTAACTATCACATGCTAATTTTTTATAAAACTGTTTTTAACCCCTAAGCAACAAAATAAACGAACAAATTTTTAATATTTAGGTTACCCCGATTCGAGTTGTGTACTTAATAATAAATACGAATTAAACAATCACCTACCGTTATTAAGATGATCTCAATTTATGGTATATAAATAAAATACAAATCACAAACATACAGTGTTGCCAACTCTTGAAGGCAGGAAAGCACCGTGAGCATTGTGAAAACGGGTAAAAAGGGTAAAAATTTACCAAAAATGGGGTAAAAAAGCAAGATATTAATTTTTTGAAAAATTTAAGTCAAGAATTTAAAAACACATTTAAGCTTTGTAAAATTGTGTAAAAAGGGTTCAAAAATAACCAAAAAGGGATAAAAAAGCACCAAATTAATATTTCAAAATTTTCAAGTTTAAAATTGTACTACAAACATTGTGAAAAAATTTACTTTTTGTATAGTTCGTATAATTTTTTCAACTTTGACAGAAAATTGAATAAAAATTGAAAAAAACGAGAGCAAATACCAAAAATATAAACTGTACAAAAAGCACTAAAAGCGCCAGAAATCTGAAAAAGCACTGTAAATACCCGCTTTTTTTAAAAGGGTATTTGTAAAAAATCACCGGGTATGGGAAGGAAAAAAGCACCAAAAAATACCCGAAAAGCACTGAAATGGCAACACTGCAAACATACATCATTTTATAATATATCTTACAAGCGTCTGTAATATTACTTTATTTTGAATTTCTCGTTATTTTCATTAAAATCAAATTAAATGGACAACATTTATGCTTAATAATAGCGGCATTTTTTCTAATGATTTATTTTTATTATTTATAAAGAAATACAAAAAAAAAAAGAAATTCCTTATGATCTATTGACATGAATTGTACTCGACTCATATGCTTAATGTTAAAAATGTGAGAAATAATATATATTTTTTTCGATTTAGATTAAGATGTGCTTTATTAGAAAAATACAAACAAATAACGATCAATCAAATTGTCATTTATCGCAAAGATACATTAATGGAACTTAATCACGTTTTGTTATTGCTTTTCAATGATGAAAATATAGCAACGCAATTTATTTTTGATTTTAATTTCAATTTAAAAAAATTTCACTGAAAGATAATGAAATTAAAATGAAATATGCAAATGAAAGCAATTTTGTTTTTGATATCAAAATTATAAAGATACAATAAAAAGAAAATTAGAAACATATTTCAGTGCATTAAAAATTTCACTTTTATTAGACTTTAATTTACAATCAATTGTATTTTGTTGTGCAATTTTTAATTAAATTTAAAAATTATGTCCAGTCAAAAAGTATTTATTTACTATAGGGACTTATTTACAATAGTTACTTTTTATTTTATTTTAATTATTTGTTCGTTAAAATACTGAATATTTAAAAAAGTGTTGAAATATTATTAAAAAATATGAGAAAAGTGAATTAGGAGAGTCATATCCCAGGAAAATTTTCTGTTCCAAAGAATCGGTTGTAGAATAGGGTAGAGGGGGGATCCTTCGCCAGTGGGGCACATACACTAATCCCATTTTTCTCCGATGTTAAGGGAGATAAAAAATTGGAAAAAATATATTTAGTTCATTTTTCAATTAACTTTCCTTGACATCCATGTGGTCGTAGACAGACGTGTTTTTGTGTTTTTGGGGTGCCAAAAAAATAATTGAAAGCAACTACATTTTGCAATAACTTCCTCAAATCGTGTGATAAAAAAATTATTTTTCATTATGTTTGACCAACGATCCTAAGCTTTCAGAAAATAATAATAATAATTTTAATATATGCTTAAAAAGTGTGAAAAATATTAGTTTCATGTTAGTGCTTGTCTTTGGGGCAGAATTACCAGATGGCCCCTGGAGCTAGGAAGAGTTGGTGCATCCCTGCCTAAAATGCTCTATAAGACTTTTCTATATGTTTAAACTATGTTTAGTAGTAAATTAGAACAATCGTGTTCATTCTTAAATTTATATTAGTTATTCAGTTTTTTGTAATTTTGAAGAATCATTATATTATAGATTTAAATTATTTTTTTTTTAATGTAGTGGAGATTTATTGATTAAAAAGAATTATTTATTTCAGTCATTAAAACATTGACTTTGCCGTATTAACAATATTTTTTGTTGAAATTGTATCTAGCTCTTTTGGCGAATATCCCCCAAGTTTGGGGCAGTTATGCCGATTTGGGTAATTTTGAAAATCATTAAAAAAGTAATAGAAAATATGCAAATAATTAGAATAAAAATCATAGAAATTAAAGCCAAGATATGTAGATCTTCAATTTAAAAGTAATTTTTGAAAAATAATTAGGGGTTAAGAAATGACAGTGCTTTGAAAAAAAAAATGGCGAAGGATCCCCCCTCTACCCTAGTTACTTTTTATTTACAACCCCTTCTACTGTCGATTCTAACACCGATTATTTTGGTTTGAAATTGTCCCAAAATCAACCTCTTCTATAGCTCCAAAGTGTAACCGGTTGCCCTAGAACCAGTGCTGGAACTAGTTCTAGAACTGATTCTACGTCAGTCATACCTTCCATATAGGATCCCTGGAACTGGTTCCGGAACCAGTTCCATGGGATCGGTGGCAGTGGAACCAGTTGTAGATTAGGTGTGGTTGGCTACCGATTGTAAAAAATTTTACTGAGATATTACACTCAATGTGTTCATTTGCTTTGCCCGATTTCAGAAACAAAAATAAAGAACAAAGATTGAGCGAGAAGGAGAAGTATAGAAGGCCACTGGTCCATTTTCTGAAAAGTTAACCGCATCTCGAAAATGAAGTGAGGCGGAGAACTAAAACTTATCCTAAACGAAATAATACTTCTTTACAAAAGTGTCATCCCTGTACAAAAATGGACTCTGTAGAAAAGTAGTTAGATTCCCCCTCATTTAAACCGAATTTTCATGAAAGTATTGTTTATAAATGGATTAAAAAACATATTTCCCATATAAAAAAATCCAGTTTCATAGCACAGCATTTAGCAATAGTATGTATGAAAAAATGAATAAAATCTTCAACATCTGGCATCATCTTATGAAAAAAATTTAAAACAAAAAATAAATTTTTAAAAACTCAACAATATGAGTTGTAAATTCGATGAAATAACGTTGTTAACTTATTATTGTCTCCGGCGAAGAAAATCTTTGCAAACACACTGAACTAAAAACAGTGGTGAAATCAACCAAAATCCATATTAAATTGATGAATGGATGATCACTACACAATTAACAGAACCTATCCGTCAATTTAACATATTGTTTAGTAAATTTATAATTTGCTGTTTAACTATTTGATATGGTGTTATTTTGACAAAATATCGTCAAATGTATTAACAAAAATTAATTATGTCAACAGTTATATTTTATCAAATAGAATAATTGTTTTGTTGTTTCACCAATACATTTTATTCAATTCGACAATGCATTTTGTTCAAATAATTCATATTTTATCGATTCATTATTACTTTTTAGATTTACATTTTATTATTTATTATATTTTATCAATTTATTTTTTTTTAAATTATACGTATTTTAAACAAAATTAAAGAATTTGATAAAATATAAAAAAATAATAATATATGAATATGAAAGTAGTGTACACTAGACCGTACCACCTTACAGCCAAAAAAAAAAAAAATGTGCTCGGTACACCTTCGAAAATAAAATATTTTTACAAGTCAATTTCAAAAAATAAATTTTTTTTGCCGATCGTAGGTGTCGCCTTTTTGAATTTTTCGTTATAACTTTGGCATTTACAGTTGGATATTAAAGTGTGATGTATCGATTTTTTTACCTCGAGGAGACCAATGATTTACTATAATGGAAAAATACAATGAAAAAAAATTTAAAAAGGCGATCCCTACGTTCGGCAACAAAATAAAGATAATTTCTGCTGGAATTATTGAAAAACTTCCTTAGCAAAAGTTTAATAATTTTTTGCGAGCTTTAATTTTCTGACATTAGAGTGGTAGGAACTGAGATATGGTTGGTAAATACTAGAACGGTATACTTGAGGTCAATGAACCTTTGAGCAAATCATTGGTCCCATTGAGCCAAAAACATCGATGTATCATACTTTAAGATCCGACTGTAAATGCCAAAGATATAACAAAAAATTTAAAAAGGCGAGCCCTACGTTCGTGAAAAATTTTTTTTGAAACCTCCTTGGAAAAATATTTTAGATTCGTCGGTGTACGGCGAACTTTTTTTTTGTGGTACGGATATATTTAATACATAAATGGCAAATCCTACTTTAACAGTTCAGTGGTAGCGGGTACTTTGAGGACAATTGACTCTCACTCTCCGTAGCGATTTAGCAGCCATTTTATTTTGAGTTTACTTTATCACTTCTGTTGTTACTTATCATTAGTACATTGTTTTGATTGATTTCTTTTCAATTTAGTTTTATATATCAAATACTTCACATTGTCTTGAAAAAAAATCTCTTAAAAATAAAAGTAATATAAAAAATGTAATGTAATTTGAAACCCATTGTTTGTTTGTTTTTTTTTTTGAAGAAAAATTTAAAATCTTGACAAATGAGTTGAAATCCCAATAAAGAAAATTGTTTTGTTTTTTTTTTCTATTTTACATTGTTGAAATGAACACGTTTTAATTTTAAAACAAAAGTAAAACTAACAAAAACGGACAGACGGTCGGTCGGACGGACGGGCAAATACTTACAGCATTATAAAAAAAAACTAGAGAAAGTTTATGTTTTATTTTTGTTTAAATAAAAACAAGCTAAAATAAATAAAAATTTATAAACAAAATCAACACTTTATAAAAAAACGCATCATACATTATGAATGATGATGACGACCATATATGAAAACAATTATGGAAAAATTTATTTGCAAAAATATATATGTAAAAACAAATTAAGGAGTGTTTGTTTTTGGAAAAAGAAATTGTTTAACAATTGCGCATAAAAATTTTATTTTTTATAAATATTAAAAACTAATATAAAAAATTAGTAGTGATTATTATGTCCAAAAAAAGCAGTCAAAACTTCCAGAAAAGAACGAAAAAAACCTAATGGTTAATTTTTAAGTAGCTTGATGAATTCATAGTAAAATATTTTGTAATTATAAAAAAAAAACTAACAAAAAACAAAGAAAACCAACCACTACCGCCTTCAGTTTAAGGTGTCAAGTGGTTTATATACCTAATTGTTTTACCACACACTATGACACAAACTGTCTAATAAATGAATTACAATTGGGGCGATAAACCACAAGTTAAAAAGTAGTCGAATTTTTGGTATATGAGCACTAGGGTGGCAAAGCAAATTCAACTTTGGATATTGCCTGATACCCGGGTGCAATATTATAAAACTTGATCTGAAATTGATGTGGTGAAAATTTGAGCCAAATCGCATAATTTTAAGCTGCGCACCAAAATTTTGAAATTTTAGGACAAATAAAAAAAATTTTTTTTTTACTTGCCTTTTAACTAGGGTATTCAAACGATTAATTGTTATTCGATTAATCGAATAATTTTTCTCAAAAATTGTTCGAATAATTCAAAATGTCCAAATTTCGAATAACGAATAATTCGAATAATTTCTTACGATTAATCGATTAATCGAAATTGGTAGAAAATTACAGAAATGTTTAAATTTTTTATTAAAGTAAATGTGTTAAAAACTCAAAACTTTTTAAAAAATTGTGGTAAATAATTTGCTGTAGGCTTGTACCTATCCGGATTTCATTCTGGACTAAAAAACAACTAATTAAGGGACGACCTAGAAATATTTGTTAGCTTCAACTCAATGAGAATTTCATGTTTTAAGTAGGAGCGTCAATAAACATCTTAAATTCCAAAGAAAAAACAACATAAAATTATCACAGTTTGCTTTGTCATCTTTCAAATTACTACCTTGTTGTTGAGACTTATCTAGTAAAGTAGTGGTATCTATTTATATATAATACATTTTTAATTATTTTTTACGACTTTTTAAACGTTGATATTAAATGAAAGCATTAGTAATTATTGTAATTAATTATTATTAGAATTATTAATTATAATTAATGTTCAATGTAATAAATCACTCTGAATTAGGGATGCCAAACGGGAAATCCCGAATCCCGGGATTTTCGGGATTGGCTAAATCCCGAATCCCGGGATTATTTCTCAAAAATCCCGGGATTTTCTTATTTTTTAATATCAATATAACCGCAAATAAACAAAGTGAGCAATTTTAGAATACCTACGTTTTTTCTTGAATTTTCTCATATTGACAAGAAATTGATGCCAAGATATTGGTGGTACAAGTACTGACAAAAATTGCTTTCCCATATCCAATATGATAACGTCAATAGACAAAAAGAACCGGCAGTTTAAAAAGCGCCGGAAAAGTACTGGAGAAACAAAATTTTTAACTTTGGCAAAACGCTGTCGAATCCAATAAATAGGTGGTTTGGAATTATATTTTCCAAAATAAAATTTAAAAAAGTTCATATGTATCTTTTTTTGGCCCTGCCGTGATGTTTTGTAAAACAAATACTGGCAAAACGATTTTTGCAAACGCTGGCAAAGCGTCCCAAATGATTCTTCTGCCAGTCATTTATTTTTAACATCGCGGTTACCAAGTGGTATGCAGGTACTTGATTTTTTGTACCACTGTCAATTTCTGACTGAGATGTTTCAATATTTATAAAATGTACCACATTATTAATTAACAACTATTAAATAATTATAAAACGCTTTATTCTATAAAAAAATTAGTTACCCAGCCAAAAATCGACATATATGCATCCATACAGGTTAAATGTATGTTCATGCATGGCCATAAACATGCATTCATGACCACACATGGTTACATAAATCTCCATACATGTTACATATATGACCATACGTGTGCATTAACGAAATTTGAGGTAATATCTACATGTATGATCACGCATGTTCATGCATGTTCATGCGTGCTCATGTATGTTCATGCATTTACACACATGTAGATATTACCTCAAATTTCGTTAATGCACACGTATGGTCATATATGTAACATGTATGGAGATTTATGTAACCATGTGTGGTCATGAATGCATGTTTATGGCCATGCATGAACATACATTTAACCTGTATGGATCCATATATGTCGATTTTTAGCTGGGTACATAACATAAAAATTTTTACAAATAAAGGAAAATTTAAATCCCGAAATCCCGTAAAATCCCGGGATCCCGAAAAATTTTGTAGTCCCGAAAATCCCGGGATCCCGATTTCATACAAAATCCCGAATCCCGGGATTTTTAAATATCAATCCCGA
The DNA here is from genome assembly GCA_949987735.1 of Leucophora obtusa. Taxonomy (NCBI): domain Eukaryota; kingdom Metazoa; phylum Arthropoda; class Insecta; order Diptera; family Anthomyiidae; genus Leucophora; species Leucophora obtusa. The sequence goes on from OX465295.1 coordinate 47,265,679, forward strand.
TTGGCATCCCTACTCTTAATTAATAAAATAAAGGGATGGAGTTACGGAAACGTAGAGGGAAAATCAATTCTCAACAGAATTCCTCACTACATTTACGTTTTTTATATATTCAATGCATACGAAAGAGATACAAATTAATGTACGGGATCTTATATTCTTCTTACGGGTGTGATTCTCCCCAATTTGGATAAAATTTTAATATGTGAAAGAGGGGACAGAAAAATAATGACAAAATCTGATCTCAATTATTAAATTTTTTTTATTTTGATGAATTTCAGAAGGAGTTACTGAATTTATTTTTGTTCCTTTTTAAAATAAAATTATTAAAAACACAACAAGTGTATGTATATTATTTTACAGAAATTTTTTTAGATTAATCGATTAATTTTAAAATTTTGTTCGATTAACCGGTTAAGAAAAAAATCCGAATAATTATTTGCACGATATATTTATTTAACGATTAAAATGAAAAGCCGATTAATTGAATACCCTTATTTTAAAACACCGTTTCTAATAAAATTTAGTATAACGAATAAAAATCAAGTAATTGCTTTATAATTCTAATGATATTTAGTAGTTCTCCACAATTATTTGTAGTTTGTTGCCTGTTGTCCTTATTGCAATTCTCTATTATACCCTATAAACTCGACACTGTCATCTTTCGTACAAAGTTACAAAAATAATAACAACATAAAATTATGGTAAAATGATGATGTTATTTAATGTGAAAATAACTGATTTAAAATTTTTGATAAGCCCCTTCTCCACAAACACCATTAACCAACCTAACCATTATTAGCAAATATAAAAGAGTAGCTTCTATGTTTAACAAGAGAGTGTTAATGCGAAATGTGCATGTTTTATGATTACACAGTGCGACAAAATTTGAAAAAAGTTAAGACCCTGAGACTGAAGTAGCCTTTTCTAAAGGTTTAAAGTGCGCAAAATACGTACTTGACATTCGAATTTCTCCACTGCATTAGGTCAGATTCGAACACAGTGCAACTAAAATATTTAGAAAAGTACATATACTCCGGTCTCAGGTCTAAAAAATTTGTTGGCCTGTGTTATTCGTCGTCTGTGGAATTAAGAACCTAGAAAAATACAACCAAAAGACATTTTTAGTTTATGAGGACAGGCGTACGGACGGACGGACAGACAGATAGACAGTTTGAAATTATTTGGTTGTTTTTAGCTGCTTTTAAGTGGTTGCTCTCATGGTGCTAATTTTAATGCCATCTCTACTAACACTTTAAACTCACATACATATATATTTTTTATATTAAAATGAGTTGAAACAACATTTTATATAATTCATAAGTACGTTTTTGTATTTTGAATATAATAGGGATTGTAAGTGTCTATGGATGGAGTAACAGTAGTAACAAAAGCTTTTAGTAGTCAGAAGTTAAATTATGATAATTATTAAAGCCTAAATAAACACTGTTTAAAAATAGTTTTGTAAAAATTTAAGAGTTCTTGATATAGACACTAATAGAAAAAGTCTGTAAAAATTTTAGTTAAAACTACTAAAAATTAGTTAAAAATTACCTTACAGGTTAGTTAAAAGTGACCTTAAAAATTAGCTAAAATTTGAAGATTATTTTTGCTAAATATTAGTAAGTATATAATTAAGTTAAGATTTTAGTTATATTTGAGTTGAGGAAAATTTGTTTGCTGATCTAAGCAGGATAAGTTCCCGAGTAAAAATATTTTTTATATATAATCATATATGATTTTATAGAATTATATATTATTGAGTATTGTCATATGTAACTCCAAGCATAATTTTATATGATTATATCAAAATATATTTATCATATATTTAGTTAGAATATTCTTCTACCTCAAGTCCAAATTCTAATATGATATTGTCATATTCGATTTTATTTGTTGTTTCAAAAAGGGTTGATCATTTTCATGATAGACAATACAATTGTTTCGTAGATATCACTCTACTCTTCAGTTGTCAGCAATAAGAAAATTATAACTTACTTACTCAAACCGAGACATTACATAACATAACAAGGGGCTACACGATCAATTTTTGGCTTTCAAGTTTCAATACACTCACATTTTTTTACTAACACACTCACATTTTAAAAATTTAACAGCAACTTGATATCAATTTTTGCTTTCAACACACATAATAATCCATGTATAAAAATACGAAAAAATGTCAAAATAACAAAAAATTTTGTAAAATATACTAAAAATGGTTTATTTTACGAAATTTTTTGTTGTTTTGACATTTTTTTCGTATTTTTATGCATGGATTATTATGTGTGAAGTTTTGAGAAAACTTGACGGTCAAGTTTTTAAACAGCTGATCAATTTCTTGTAAATTTATTTTTCTTTTTACAAATATTGTTCCGCAATAAAATATGATTGATAAAATACGGAATGTGAATATTTCGGTATATCGACGAAATGATTTAAAAATAAAAATAAATAAAGAAATCAATTTCTGCTGACATGAAAATGTCTGTGGAATATGTGAAGAAAAAAATAAAGTCTTTTCGAACAGCCTACAGTGCGGAAACAGCCCACAGAGGCGAGCATTTTTAGTTCTTTCCTTGACGACGGCATCTTGAAAGCAAAATTGCCTATCAAGTTGCATGCAGCCTACGTCACAGCTTCAAGTTCAACTGAATTTGACAAGCAGTATGTGTTATCAACTTGAAAGCAAAATCTTGATCATGTAACCTCACTGTAAGGTAGAAAAAATCAACGGGACGAGAATTTTGTACTTTCGTATATGAACTGTCTGATTTGGTAAAACCAGCTATAAATCAACTACTTTTTGAAAGCAACAATTACATAAAAGTACCCTTTGGGTACTATTTATATGTATGTTCGTTGTCAATACATTTTGTAAAAACAACTAATTTTAAACTCAAAACAAAATAAATATTTGAATGAGATTTTGGCCGTGGTATGCTTATTTTCAACAATTATCTTAATTTTTGCATTAAAAACACAAAAATTGTTTTTTCGGACTTTCTATATTTTCATATATTTAGTTAGAATATTCTTCTACCTCAAGTCCAAATTCTAATATGATATTGTCATGTGATGTTTCAAAAACAACAAATAAAATCTAATATGACAATACATAGTTATATAAAATTATGTTGGTTTTTAATTTTTATTTAAAAAATAAAAATTGTTTTTTTTTTGAACCTTTTTAATTGATTAATTAGAAATTTATTAATTTAGTTCGAGGCCAATTTCCTTATTATGAACTAACATAATAAGTTCTTTTTTTCAAAAACTGCTAGTTTTCTTCATCAGGATACTCTCCTGACAAATACTTCACAAAGTTTTTGCTTTCAAAAACCTCTACACTTTCAGGAATGAAAAGACGATCGTTTCGGGGATTTTCCAGGTCCCCTTCATCAGTTTTTTGTTTTTTTAAGTTATAATAACCAAATCCACCATTTTTCGGATCTAATAATATATTTTAATATATAATTCTGTTAACCCATATATGATTTGATTCCGAAAATGGGGGATCTGGTTAATATAATTTTATATAATTTAATATCTTTTGATATAATTAGATAAAAATATACATTTCACAATGCTCAACGAGATATACATAATTGTCTAAAATCATAAATTATTGTATAAAAATAATTTTTACTAGGGTAGTTAATTTAAGTCTACAAATTATTTAGTAGACTTAAATATAACTGATATTTTGTAGATATAAAGTTAATTTTCAGTAAGTAGTCTTTCTCTGCTAATATCACTGTGAGACAAATGGTAGGGGTCAGTGATCGAGAAGGGTTCAAACTACCGGGGAAAGTTATATCGGTAAAAAAGAAGTTATACGTGTCCCGGCGTTTCGCTGGGTCACGTCTAGGAATCGAGATATATCGATTTGACCCATCATATAGATGGGTATAGAAAGTTAAGTTGTTCTTAAGAACAATTTAAGAACAAGTTCTCTAAAAATATTACAATTAAATTAGTACCATACAAAAATCTCAACAAAAAACAAATCTTTCGAATGAGAACATTATCATTTCGTAACCCCATTTTGAACTTATAAATTTAATTTCTGTAACATATCTAAGTTTTAGCGCAATCGAATTTCTAGAATTTGGAAACCCTTCTTGCTATTTCCGATACAACTAAATACTGAAAATCAATCTAAATTTAAGTCGTTTAGAAAGGAAATTTGTCTATCAAAGAGAGTTATGATTAGGTTAGGGTGACCATTCGTACTGATTTGATCAGTAAATGTACTGATTTTTGGTCACGTGTAGGTACTGATGATAATATCTTGTACTGATTTGTAATGATTTTTTGAAATTTCAAATAACTGTAAAATTACATTTCTTTTATAAGAAAAATCAAAATACAAATTCAAATATAATTGAGTTCCCGTCAAATCGAATTATATTTTTGTCTAAAGTGACTTAATTCAATTTTTACCCAAATCAAGTGGATTTATTAAATTGACCGATTTTAAATGCAATAATGATGTAAGAATTAATGCAGTTGTAATAGTTCTTTTTATCGAATTAAATGAAATAATTTACTGACGAATGAGTGAATTTTCTCATAAATCTAAAAGAGATTTCACTCAATTAATAAACCGTTAGTGTGTTAACGGAAAATTTTACTCAACCGTTCAATGATTTAAAAAATATTTTTCCATGCAGTGATTTAAAAAATCTTCTTTTCAGTGACTTCAATCGAATTTAAAATCAATTTTTTATCATTCACAATATGAAATCAGTTCATACAACAGTTACCTTTTTGGCTGTGAAAACAAAATTTCAATTGTCCGTAGAAGCAATTCGTTGTAGCAACCGAAACGGCTGACAGTATTAATAAATTTGTTGCAGCAACCGAACCATTCGACTGGAAACAACAGCAGCATAATTCTTTATTTTTTAAGAAAGTTATTATATTTTAAGAAATTTGTACTGATTTCAAGTCAGAGAAAATAGGTCACCCTAGATTAGGTGCACCAAGAAAACAGATTCATGCTAATAACCAAATTTGTCGCCGATCCAATGATTTAGTTGTAGCAACCAACTCTTTCGGTTTTGACTACCGAGTTGTTTCTAAGAAAACAGGAATTCTGTTGTCGCAGTCAAATTATCCTTGCCTCAGTTGGTTTTCTGTTGTCACAACCGAAAAATTCGATAACCATAACCGAATAATTCGATTGGCTACAAATTCGGATTTCTAAGCGTATCTGTTTTCACTGTGTAGTTTTTTTTTTGTTCCGAAGTAGAGAATAATAAGACAAAGGCTTGATAATGATAATAACAGAGGGAGTTCTTTGAGGTGTTACAGAAAGTGGATACAGGATTTTCAACTGCTCGTTTGCGTTGTCAAATTTAAAATAATCATCACTCACAGCTAAAAGTGTCCAATTACTTAAGGTATCCTAATTTGCAGACACCTGGCGCACAATTCAGGTTTTTTTAGAATTTCCATATCATAACCTTTCTTACATCTTTACGCCGTTATATTTCAAGAGGCCATAAAATAAAATTCCGCGCTTACATTCCGAAACCCTTTAGATGTTTTGTGTGATCAATAGTGTGCTGTTATTTCGCGCTGGAACCACTGAGGCCGACAGGGATAACCTTAAAGTGACCCTAAAGTTAAATTAAAAAGCTTTCGAGTTGTAAAAAAAATATTGTGTGATATTACATCTGCTTTTTTTCAACTCAACTAACATTGTAATTATTTTTGGATATTTTTCAACTCTAATTTCCGTATAAGTACAGCAGATAATAAAATACTCATTTAACTTAAAAGAAAACAATTATAAAATTCCCATAAAATGTGGCCCAAGTTTTTATTAGCCCAATGGCACCCTTTTATTAGTTAAAAATAATATTTATCTTACACTTTCATCTAAATTACTTAAATAGTTCTTATTTCTGTCTTTCTACAGAAGATCATAATATTATCCCTTAAAAAAACCGCCAACCATTAAATGATAAGTATCAATGTACATATATCGTACAAAGAGGGTACTTGAGAAAAATCAATTAACCATGAAAAGAAAGATTTTGAAATTTGTACTCGTATTTTCAATTAATATGTGTCAATGACACGTGTAACCACGAAATGAAACATGTCAAAACTACAGAGTAAAGTAAAAGAGGAAAACCTAACTACACCATTTTCAATTGAATTTAAGAAAATGGGAAATAATGAAACTGTGATATTTTATTTAAAATTAGATAATTTTTTATAATAAAATTAAGACTTTTTATGTTAAAACAAGTAAAAAATTGAAGTCGCCCAACAAATCTTTGATAATGGGTCAAACATTTCATTGGCGCTTATCGGCTGTTAAATTCTTTAGAGCGTACCACCTTACAGGCAAAAAAAAAAAAAAAGTGCGCCGTACACCCTCCAATATGAAGTATTTTTGCAAGGAGGTTTCAAAAAAAAAATTTTTAATTTTTTTAACGTAGGGGTCGCCATTTTACATTTTTCGTTATATCTTTGGTATTTACAGTCGGATCTTAAAGTATGATACATCGATGTTTTTCTCTCGAGGAGACCAATGTTTTTCTCTCGAGGGCCATTGACCTCAAGTATCCCGCTCTAGTAGTTACCCATCAGTTCTTAGTTGCTACAACCCTAATGTACAACCCTAATGTCAGAAAATTAAAGCTCGCAAAAAATCATTAAACTTTTGCTGAGGAAGTTTTTCGCTAAACCCAGTAGAAATTTTTTTTATATATTGGTTGCCGAACGTAGGGGTCGCCTTTTTAAATTTTTTTTAATTGGATTTTTACTATATAGCAAAACACTGGTCAAACAAATTGATATATCACACTTTAAAATCCGATTTTAAATGCCAAAGCTATAACAAAAAATTAAAAAAGGCGACCCCTACGATCGGCAAAAAAAAATTTTTTTTTTGAATTCGCCTTCCAAAAATACATGATATTGGAGGGTGTACGGCGAACTTTTTTTTGAGGTACGGTCTAGTGTACAGTAGGCCGTACCACATTACAGGTAAAAAATGTGCACCGTACACCCTCAAATATGAAGTATTTTTGCAAGGCAATTTCAAAAAAAAATTTTTTTTTTTGCCGAGCTTTTTCAATTTTTCGTTATAGCTTCGGCATTTAAAGTTTGATTTTAAAGTGTGATATATCGATGTTTTTGCCTCGAGGAGACCAGTGTTTTGCTATAAAGGAAAAATTTCGTCAATCAATATATAAAAAAATTTCTACTAGGTTTATCGAAAAATTTCCTTAGCAAAAGTTTAACGATTTTTTGTGAGCTTTAATTTTCTGACATTAATGGTGTACATTAGGGTTGTAGCAACTGAGATCTGGTGGGTAACTACTAGAACGGGATACTTGAGGTCAATGGCCCTTAGAGCAACACACTGGTCTTCTCGAGGGAAAAACATCGATATATCATATTTTAAGATCCGACTGTAAATGCCAAAGATATAACGAAAAATGTAAAATGGCGAGCCTTACGTCCGGCAAAAAAACAAATTTTTTTTTTGAAACCTCTTTGCAAAAATACTACATATTGGAGTGTGTACGGCGTCCTTTTTTTTTGCCTGTAAGGTGGTACGCTCTAGTGTACAGAAAGGAAATTTTGCTGGACGAGTTTTAATAAAATTTTTCAGTCAACTTATGAAGTTTTCTTCACAAATTAAATGAAAATTTTTTTAAATTTTATGAAAAAGCTTTATATATTTTATAAGTCCAGCTTCTGTTAAACTTTTTCATTGAGTGTATTGAACTTGTAATAAATAAAATTAAAATTTTCACAACATTTTATGAAAAATTCCATTAATTCCATGAAAAGTTACCAAAATGGGAATGGGAATAATGTAAGTGGGGGTTTATGATACGCCATTCCAAAGAATGCACAAGAAATCTTTATTGGGATTATTTTCACAATGTAGATTTTGTACCTACACTCACAGAAACAAATCTGTAAAAATAGCAGAAAAATTTACTAAAAATTAGTTAAAAATGATTCTGCAGAAAAAACTGCTGAAATTGGCAGTCTTTTTTGCTAAATACTAGTAAAATAAGAACAGTTAAATTTACAGAATTTTAGTTGTATTTAACTTTTAGTTAATTGAAAACGACAAATTGTACTGTAAAATCTGGAGAAAATTTTGCTAAATATTAGTAGACTAAAAATGGCAAAAACAATATGTTATATTTACAAAATTTTTGTTATTTTTAAGCTAAATTTTGTTGAATGCAAATAGCAGTCTATCCTGTTAAATAAACAGAAATATTTGTTAAAAAATTTGTAAACTGCTATTTTAAAAAGGCTCGATTTTTATTTGCATTAAAAAAAATCGAAAAATCAAAAAAAAACTTTGAAAAATTGAAATTTTTTTTGTAGTTTTAAGGCTACTAATTATTTAGCAAAGTTTTTTGCTCATTTTAGCAGGTTAATTTGTTATTTTCTATTAACAAAAATTTAACTCAAATTCAACTAAAATTCTTTATATTTAATAGTTTTATTTTTGCTGTTCCTATCTTACCAACATATAGCAAAAATAATTTGCTAATTTAGCAGTTATTTTCTGCAGCATCAGTTTTAATTAATATTTAGTAGTTTTAATTAATTTTTTTACAGACTTTTTTCTATTAGTGTAAGTATGATGAAGCTTTTTTATTTTTCCTATGCTTTTTAGGAATATTTTAAATTTTGATTTGAAAATGTTGTATCGTAGAACAAATAAAAACAAAAAGTAAATTAAAATATGAAAAACCACAACTACTAAACTAAAAAATCCAAAATCCAAAACTTACAATTTAAATTGTTTTAAATTGAAAATTGTCTTCATAGAATAAACAAAGTTAATTTTTTAGTGAATTCTAAAAATAATTTCGGAAAAAGAAGAATTCTCTTAAGTGATGTTGAAAGTGGAAAATAATTTAGTGCGTGTGTTTTAAGTTTAAAATAAATATTAAAATAAATTTATTTCACAGATGGTGTTTGCTCGTTAAGGGTTGCCAGCGGTGATGCCATTTGTAGGGAAAATTCCATTTTTGTAGGAATTTTTTCCCAAGATTTCGCGTGTAGGTAAAAAGTACAGATTTTTTACTTTTATGTAAAAGTAGGGAACTTCTAAAAACCGTAGCCGAAATCCTGGATTTTAATAAAAAAAAACATATCGGTTTCGAATACTTTGTAAATTTGATTAATTTGAAAACCGGTTATTTTTATACTATTATTAGCTTTTTATGCTATTTGTACGGATTTATTTCCATGACAAAAAATCGAAACCGGTTTTAACTGGTTTTTTAAAGGCAACTGTAACCGAAAATGGTTTTTTTAATATCAATTTTCGAACAAACCGAAAACCGGTTTTCTGAAATGGCACGTTTTTTGGGCACTACTATTCATGCCATCTATTCTGTATATTTATGTAATTTATAAAACAATCGAATTCGTCTAGAATTAGTAGTAAAGGTTATAATTTAAAAAAGCTTTTTAATAGAAATTTCAGAAAATTTCTATGGAAATCTCCTTCTTGAGGAAACGAATTCTATTGTTTGCATGTTAATATATTTGTTAGATGTTTTTTGCTCAAATCTGATTAAATAACTTGAAAATAAAAATATATAATGTTTAGCTAAATCCAATAGAATTATAGCCTAAAGAAAGAAATTTTAGATGTAGGGAAAAAGGGAATGTTTATATCAAACCTAGGGAATTTTCAAAATAGCATCTGGCATCACTGGATGCCAGTGAAACGTTTTCTTGAGGGGAAAAAACAGCACCAACTAAAGATATTAAAATCTTTTGTATTGATTTTCCCTTTGAAATAGAAAATTCATCACGTTTTATTGTTAAAATCTCTAATGATTCAGAAAATACAAAATGACTCAATACTGTTTAATTCTCTGGTGTAATCTAGTCTATATAATATATAAAATTTTGAATATAAATCGTTTAATTTAATTGTTTACTAATTATAGTTAATAGTATAAAAGTGATTTATGCATTTGTTTAGTGTTTTTTTTTTTTGATATTAAACAGAAAAATTCATTATTTTGAAAGAGTTTATTTTTATGTGTTAAAAAAATTATTGTTTTTGTTGAAATTTTTAGTAATAAAAAACATGCTAATATTTAAAATAATTTATGTATATTTTAAAAACAATTTAATTTTATTTAAATTTTTATTTTTTTTTTTCATTACAGGTAAATATGGGATGTTTATTTAAAAAATAATTTAACTAAGTTTCATGTGAGTTTTCAGTTTTTAGTAGCTTCATATTTTTTTTGTTGATTTCCCTCTCTTTTATTATTACTGTTAGTATTGTTTCTTTTTGTGTTTTTAGCAGCCCATATTTGTAAAATTTATTTAGAAAACTATTATTTAATTTCTTTAAATGTTGTTTACAACTTTTACCAAAGCTCCAGGTAATGCACGTTTTCTTTCAATATTACATTCAAAATTATGTGATAACTTCCTGGTTTTACTAGTATAAGTTAACACGTGGTTGTAGTAACAAGAAGGGGATATTGTTAGTTTAAAGTGCAAAGACCCTCACAAGAAAGCACCGTTAATGGGTTCCACCGAAGATAAGAGATAATTATGTTCTAGGGGAAAAATTCCATATCTAGGGGTAAAAAATTGTAAAAAGGGTAAAAGTGAGAGACTTCCAATAAAAATTATCGGTTTTTGAAAAAAGCTAAGATTTTAAGTTTTTTCTATAAAAAAGTTTGTAATTTTTTTTTATAGGATAGTATAGTATAGGAAAAGTTAATTATGCACCACCTTTTTCAATTGTACTTCAGAGAATATTAATTGGAATTCAGAAAATATCAATAGAAATTTCCAGTAACTTAAAAATTTTAACAAAATTTGGTCCAGAACATCGTGCAAAATGTTCGAAATTTGCAAAATTCCAAACTATATCCACTCAGCGATGATTTACTTGTGAAAAGAAAAGTTTTGGTATCCATATTGCCCTATTTAGAACATATTGTTTCCACCACATTGAATTTCTGATAAAACGTGAAAAGTCGCGAATTTCAAAATAATCTGAAACACGTGTTCACTTAAATCGTCTATAGATTATGATATGTAAGTTTGACATTTCAATCACAAATATCTCTGTACAAAAGAGTCAAAAATTTGTTTTTTTTTTTTTATAGAATATCCTTGAAAATAGGGCATGTCAGGGTATGCTTGAACATGTTAAATACACCGCTGGACGCGACTCTAAAAAACTTTTCTTATGACACCCATATTAAGTATGTTTTCTTTAGCTAAGATGCAAATTTAATACAAAAACTAAAAAAATACCTTTTTTAAAAATGGTCCAGCTCGTGAGATCTCATTCCTATACCCGAAATATTTTGGGAATCATCATAAAACAAAACAACATTTATTTTGAGGCGGGCACTTTTTTACTTTTTTTCTGTCCATATAAAGTGAGTCGCTCTAATGCTCATTAATATGCATTCATGACCATTACGGTGTCCCTTATAAAGTGTTTGGTCGAATTTCGACACGCATACCCCCAATGATCCCAAATTAACAGAATCGATTTTTTTATTTTTTTGGAAAACGTTAACCCGTGCCGAAAGTTGGACGAAAATGCCCCGTTTTGGAAAAAAGTGTATTACTACACTCACAAAATAAATACAGTCACTTTATGTTAGTTTTTTCTGAAGTTTTTCCGTTGAGTTGTTTTTAAAAATAACAACAGTTGTTCGTAGAAGAAAAATAATTTTTAACTTTTTTCACAAGTTATTTAAAAATTTAACTTAATAAAAATATGGATGTTTTGTAACAGTCAAATTTTCTAGTCAATTTTTATTATTTTAAAATAAAACCTAAAAAACTGAACCAAAAAAGGTGTTTTGTTTTGAATTGTTATTTTTTTAATTTTTTAGTATAATCTAATATAAATTTAGTTCTTCACACCATTTTTCTAGTTATTTTTATAGTAAAGATAAATTAATTTTAAGTTGATTTTACAGTTTCTGATAGTCAATTATTGATGGTCAAAAACAAATAAAAAAATTGTTCAATTAAATAAAAATGTGAGTAGACCGGTTTTTAACTGAGTTTTATTCGTTTTAAATTGTATTTTTAGTTAATTTTACCTTCAAAATAATTTGTGTGTATTAAAAATTCACAAAATTCGAAATTTCGAAGAAAATTGTTTTTTATTTATTCATTTAATATAGTGAAAACGATTCAGATATGGAATTTTGACTTCATCGGATATCATGAACCCACTTGAGCCTGGAATCCAAAATGACCCACAAATTTGACAAAAATGCAAAAACGTGTTTTTTTTTTTTAAATTAATTTTAAAGATTTTTAAAATGCCTAATTTGGAGATGTCGATTGCTATTTGTACCAAATAATAATTGATATTAAAGAAAAAAAAAAAAAATAAATTGGAAAAATGATAATTCGAATTTGTGTTTGGAGCGACTGCTTTCCAGGACATTTTACAAAAATTGCTTATTTTGTCAAAAATTTAACAAAATTTGAATGTTTTCATCAAATTTTACATAGTTTTCGGAAAAATATCACTTAAATTTGGTTAGACTATAATTGTCTTTACATTTGTTTAAAAAATCTTTAACTCTTGGTGGCCTGGGGTCAGAAAAGACCCATGAAACTTAATTTTAATTATGACTACGAGATTGTAAAGCTATTAAATTGATAAAAAAATCTCAACTTGATAAAAATAATTATGTTATGTAACATGATCCATATGGTGTTAATTTTTATACTTTTGACCAGAAACGACCCACTAGGAAATTTACAGAATAACACCATTTCCAATAAAACTGGGGGTGTAATGAACGAAAATCGACAAATCGTTATTTTAAGGGACATCCTAGTACATACCATAAATTCCCCTAATTGTTATTGGTTTTTCTGAGAAAAAATTAAAAAATGTGTTTTTTTCGATATTCCCCAAAAAAGAAAAAAATAAATAAAAATATTTATAAATGGAAGTTCAAAAATCGGCCATGACAGATTTGTGAGGAATTTTGTAAACTCCAATACAAAAAAAGAATTTTGAAAGTCGGTTAAGAATTGTGGCCTGAAATGTTATTTGTCAAAAAAAGTGCTTTTGGACACACTGTGCGCCAGGAATCGAACCCGCGATTACGTTTTTGGAAGTAACTTCGTCAAAATAAGGTTTTAGGGCTTTTATAGCAATAATGCTTTAACAGCAATACTTAAGTGATTTTTTGTATTTAGTTTAGAATTACTTAAAAAGCTGTAAAAATACACTAACGGATACGTTAGAAGCAATGAAACAAGTGGTTTGTAAAGCCTGACTTCCAACTTTTTATACTCTACACCACTACGTGGAGAGGGTATTATAAGTTTGTGCTGATGTTTGTAACACCAAAAAATATTGGTCCTAGACCCACCTTATAGTATACCGATCGGCTCAGAATTTTTTTTTTTATTTCGATTTAACGATGTCCGTCTGTCCGTCCATCCGAAGGAGGGACTTCCGTCTGTCTGTCCATGCATTCTTGTGCGCACTCTACAGGTCGCAAATATTAAGATATTTTGACGAAATTTGGTACACCAACTTACGTTGGTTGAAATCGGTCCATGCTTAGACCTAGTGCCCATATAAGGGTACCCCCCAAAATTTTCTTTTTTAAACGCTGCAGGTCGTAAATACGAAGATATTTCAATGAAATTTGGTGCACAGACCTATGCTAGCCCATGTTGATTTTAGTTGAAATCGGTCCATGTTTAGACCTAGTGCCCATATAATGGTACCCCCAAAATTTTCTTTTTTACACGCTGCAGGTCGCAAATACGAAGATATTTCAATGAAATTTGGTTCCCTGACTTACATGGTCCCAGGGAAAAGGCCTATTGATTCTAGATAGGATCGGTCCATATTTGGACCTATCTCCCATATGGGCTATATTTTCGATTTTCTCTTCTTTTATGATTTTATAGAAAATTTTGACACAAGTCCGTTTTAACCCATTCAAATTTCGAATCCAAACATTAGTTGGCTTTAAGTCAGACTGGTGTAGGGTATTCTATAGTCGGCATGCCCGACTTTAACCTTTTTACTCGTTTTTTAGCTGGGTAGGTATAAAAACTGAAGTTTTTATTCCAGTTTTAAATGTTTTCTGTTTGAATAGTATTTTTAGGAATTTCTTCGCGGAAACTCTTAGTAGTCGCATCCCCTAGGACACAACTATTGACATAGGGGCCGCGATGTTGGATATACTTATGGTCTATAATATTTAGCAAGATTTTTTGTAGACAAGATTTTTTCATGACAAGCTATGTAATTTTCAATTAACTTAACGAATTTACCTCAAATATAACTAAAATTTTGTAAATTTAATAATATTAAACTCAGATAAAAAGTTAGTAAACAAATTTGTAAACACTTTTTAATCGCACTTTACTATTTTTGTACTGATTTTTAGTAAAATCTTTTTTAGTAATAATTTTTGGTACACATGCGAAAAGGATTAGATCTGCTCAGATCTGTTTATATCTAAATAGATATGATCGAATCTAATAAGATCTGGCGCTGATTTTACCAAAACATTTTACTAATTTTTCAAAACCGAGTGCTTAACTTAGCAAAACAAAAATACACTAATTTAACAAAACGTGGATACCCGTGTAAAAAGGAACAGATCTGACCAGATCTTAGTAAATCTGATTGTACCAGATCTAATTAGATCTCAAAATTGGGTACAAACTTGAGATCTAATTAGATTTGATCAGATCTAGTGAGATCTAACTAACTATATATATTCAGATCCAATTTAATTTTGACTTTAAACTAAAATTAATGAACTTATAGCTATAAACTGATCTTCCTACCGAGTTATTCTTCAACCAAAATTTGTTTGTACATTTTTATTTTGGTGCCAGCTCCAATGGATAAAATCTATTGGTTATACCAGATCTAATCAGATCTGCTCACATCTGGTCATGAAAATTATCCAGTTTTCCAGATCACTTTAAATATGAATATATCTATCTATTTATCCCTAAAGAGATTTGAGCAGATTTAATCTTTTTTTATACGGGTATTTAAGGAAATTTTATTTGCAAGAATTAGTTGATTTTTTGGAATTCTTGTTGAGTTTATATTTGTTATAATTGATATATTCTTAATTTGGAAATAAAATTCTGAAAATTTTATTGTATCTCCAATGCATAAAATGGTAATAACTGGTGAGCCGTTTGTAATTTTTACTCCAAATTTCAAGTACGATGAAGTAATTCTGGCATGTGATTAAAATCGATCGGTTTCAAATTGCTCATTTCTGAAATTTCAATCCTGAATTTTTCGTATTATTTTTAATTTAAAAACGAAAAGAAGACGTAAATCGATATATCTGATACAACTGCAGCGTTTAAAAAATATTTCAAATCTCTTTGCCTTTTCTCTTCATTATTTAATTTTTGATTTTTAACCAAAATCGATCGACTTTCTTCTTCACAAATCGACCGTTTTCCATAATAAAATAGGAAGGTCTGGGAGACAATATACGTCATAATACAAATTAATTCACCCCGATAATGAGTGTTGCCCGTCTTGTCCATTTTTTCTAAATTGTATGACTATTGTAAGATTTCTTCCAGCGCCAAAAAGCCCAATAAAATATTTCAAGTGAAATTAATTGCAGGCAAACAGTTATTGCAAAATTATACTTTTTATGATATGTACACTTAGAGAATTATCTGCGTGAAACTTATGAATTTTTGCATAAAATCAATGAAGTTCCACTGGAACTCGTCCATTGAAACTTTTTCATTTTATTTATTAAAAATTTTACACACTCAATGAAAAAGTCTCATTAAAAATTCGTTTCATAAAAATGATGAAGCTTTTTTGTTGAAACGAACAAATTTTTCCTTCACTTAGTGAAGAAAATTTAATTATTTTATTGAAAAAATTTATTAAAACTCGTCCAAGAAAATTCTCTATGTGCATTAGTTGAATTTTTTAAAGCATTCCGCACAAGAAAAAAATCAAGCATGTCTTATATGGCTGGTTATTGTTGCACAATGTATAAAAATTCGCAAAAAAACAAAGTTATAGTTTAAACAAAGAAAAATTTGAAACAATGAACTAACCACCAAACAGACTGAAAACACACTCAAAAAATAGTTGCTAGTAACAAATTGTATATTTTTTTTTTCATCCCACTACCACAAAGATATTTGCTATTGTTATAAATTAACGATAGTATTTCTGTGGTTTCCAATGAAATAATGAATAGAAGGGGGGAAAAACGAACTAATGTATGATGATCATTTGTTTTTCCAACAAATAGCACTTGTTTACATTTTACAGAAGATGAAACCAAAAAAAATACAGTTTCCTTGTTGTTATGCTAACATTACAATAGTGTAAGGAGGCTACTTTTAACCATAAAACTAACAAATCGATTTTTAAATTAAATAGGGAAAAATGTGCGTGAAATATGCGTTTTTTTTAAATGTCCATTAAAAACTTAACGGTCAATTATTTGCTTAAACATTCATTGCGAAAATATTTTAAATTGTTTTCAATTAAAAATAGATATTGAAAATTTTTGATTTTTCCTTTTTCATTGTTATTTTCCATAATGTAATCCAATTGCGGTTTATTAATTATTCATGCGTATCTGTATGTTGTTGTTCGATTATATGATGCGTATTTTGCATATTTTAAATTTTCTATCGTTCATTGAAACTGTAAACAATATCATAAGATTTTACGTTCGTTCATAAATGTATGCAAAACTGCTCTCTTCTTCTTCACATACCAATGATGCTGATACTGATGCTGCTGACTGTATCTAAAGTATTTTACTGCAATCTGTGTAATCTACATATCAACACATATGTTGTTTTATAAGATGAATGAACTCTTCCATGCCATCAGATCTCATCTTCAATCAGTCAGTCACAGTGTATTCAATTGATGCTTTAAATCTTTGCAGTGTTTAGAAAACAGTGCTAGTAAAAAGTAAGCGTACAGTAGAGGAGTCAACAATATGAAAGTGAATAAGAGTTCCGAATGGGCGAATACTCATATCCAGTTTGATGGTTGTATGTGGCGGCATTGTCCGTTGGTCCCTACATAATAAACTTAGAAAATTTTGAATTGTAAATTTTTAAGAAATTAGCGAAATTAACCCATGACAAAAAGTGTATTTTAAGCTTTTTATTAATTTTGGTGTTTAATTTTTTTTAATATAAATTTCAGATATCGGAGAATAGTTGAGATAAGTTTCATCAAAATCCGTAAAAACTAAAAAAATTTCAAAACATTTTTATGAAAATCCAAAAATATTCAAATATTTGACCTTTTACCTCGGCAGGAAATGAGGGATGTTGTCCGAATTTGCAGAAGTTTTCAGAATATAATCTATATGATTTGGGCAAAATTTATCCGAATTTAGAGTATTGCAACTCATCAATAGTAAACAAATTGTTCGCCGATTTCGATGAAATTAAATAGCTGCTACCCAGCAAAATCTTTCATTACCAAATAAGTAATATAATAGAAATTAATAGCTCCACAGAATTTATTTTTTGGCGTCTAAACTCATTATTTTTGTTTGGCGTGGTCGTTTTTATAAGTAGTCACGCTTACCTGCTCGCTTACGAAAAAATGAGAAATAATAAATAAATAACTTACAAAAAGTTGAATTATAAGTGGTTATCCGATTGCTTACTTGATTTTTAAAAATAAAGAGTTAAGCAAATACTATTAGCTTAAGGAAATACATTCAGAAAAATTTAAGTTTTCTCTAGTGTGTAATTTTAGGACTCGTCATAAAAATTTAAACATAAAACATATTTACATATAATAAATAAAAATGTATAAAATTCAACTGTGTAAAAAGTACTTATTTAAACTATGTCATTATTTTATATTTAGAAACAATGAATACAATAGGCCTTTATTAGGAAGTCATTATTTTATAATATAATGATATATCATTTGTGGTAATGCATATAGTAATGAGGTGTCATTACCAATATTTTGCTGGGTATTGCTAAATTAAAAGACGGATTTTACAATTTTTGTTTACTCGACTTCCTTTGTTGAATATTATCAGAGAAAACAGAAAAAAGCAAAATCCGATGTGTTTTAAACAACAAAATTATTATAAAAAAGGCAAAAGTAAAAAAAAAAAAAATTGAGCAAATGACAGTTAAAAAAGTATTCAAACTAAAGAGAAAAAGTATTAGTGATATTAATTTATGATCTTGAGTCAAACTAAAAATAACATTCATTTACTTAAAAACATGAATGTATTTTTTTCAGCAAACGAAGTATTTTTGTGCAAAAAAGCTTAAGAAAAGTAATTCAAAGCTCCCCGTGTAAAAAGGTTTAGATCTGATCAGATCTTTTTGGATCTAAATAGATATGATTGAATCTAATTAGATCCCGTACCAGATCTCATCAAATATGATCAGATATTGCATATGTGATTATACCTTATGGCAAGATTTGATCAGATCTAGTGCCAAATCTGTTCAAATCCGAAGTGATCTAAAATTTGTCCCCAATTTTGAGATCTAATTAGATCTGATAAGATCTACTACGATCTGGACAGATATGACTAGATCTGATCAGATCTAATTAGATCTCAAATTTGTCCCCAATTTTGAGATCTGGTAAGATTTACTGAGATCTGGCCAGATCTGATCTTTTTTACACGGGTCGAAAATCTTCATAAAAAGCTATTTTAAAGCTAAAAAACGGTAAATCCAAAAAAGCAAATATGAGTAAAACAAGCAATAAAAAGCATAAAAAGCAAAGAGCAATTTTGTTTTCTCCGAATATTATGTATTTCAAATATTCAGCAAAAATCAAATATTTGTTCAATAATCAGTTAGAGCCACCGTGCGTATGATCAATAATATATTTTTCATATGCACTGGGAGTCACTGTTGGTAAAAGTGGCACAAAAGTGCCATTTGTGGCACTATTGAATGTTCAATGGCACTTTGGCACTCTTCATAGAATTTCGGCACTTTTTAAGAAAATTTTCTAAATAATTTGATAAAAGGTCGATATCGCTGGTTTTTCATTAAAAGCTACGTCTACTTAGAACGGGTAGCAAAATTAAAAAACAAACGCCACACTAAAAATTTCTACAATTTTCTGGACCACATTCCAGTTTTTTGGGCACAATTTAATCATTATTTTGATCTTTAAAAATAAAAGCAATGGGGATAAAATTAGAAAAACTTTAATTGATTCTATTGTATTGTCCGTCACTGGAATTTTTCAAAAATTTGTTATGGTATTCTAGTTTTTTTATGACTAGCAAAGGTTTTAAAAATTTCACCATACAATGGTGAAAGCTTTTTCTGCCGAAAATAAAATAAAATTATCAAAAAATTGTAATTTGTGAAAAATTACGGTTTTTTGGATAATTTTATGAAATCTTAAATGAAATGAAAACTTAAAAAAATGTCCAGGAACCGCAAACACGAGAGAACTAGTTCTAAGCACTTGGAGTATCCTTTAAATTTTAGCATCAAGTATTTTGAGCTTATTCCTAACAACTTTAGCCCCAAAAATCCCATGTTACTACCTAATCTTTTGGAGGAATTTACAGGAATTTTAGAATCGGTAAAAGGTTCGATGTATCTTAAAATAATATCTCAAAATATGAATGAGGTTTTTCGTATTATATTTCTGTGAAGAAAAATTATAAAATTCTTCAAAAGAAAATAAAACTTATATTTTAAATTGTTGACGAATGAAAATTTATGTGCTTTTTATTGCATGACAATTTTGTCAAGGTTTTGCTGTGACAATTTTTCTTAGAATACCAAAATTATAATAATTTCCATTCACACCAGTTTTGTGACAATTTTGTTATTGTTATAAAGTTTATTATAAGGGTGTAAATGTATAAATATTTGAAATAAAAACTGAACATAATTTTTGCAACATTTGCATGTTGCTTAATTTTTTTTTTTTTGGCACTTTTAAAGCTTTTTTGGCACTTTTTGGCATCATTTAGGCACCAAACGAAATTTTTCAAATACCATCACTGCTGGGAGTTCAACATGGATCAGTAATTTTTATGGTTGGCAACCGAAACAAAGAATATACAGCACTAAATCTTCCATTTTAGTTACAGGATGTGTTCCGCGGACTTATATAAAACACTACGAGGAACATTTTTGTGGAAAATTTTAACCCTCTAACTCTTTAATTAAAAGGACTTTTTTGGCCTCATTTTAAAAAGGGACAAGTTGAAGAGTTAGAGGGTTAAAATGTTTCACAACAATGTTCCTAGTAGTGTTTTACATAAGTTCGCTGAACACATTATATAACTAAAATGGAAGATTCACATAGTTCCCCCCTAAAATCCATGTTTGTGGGGCATTTGAGCGCCAATTCTGAAAAAGAAATTAAACCTTAAACACATTTTAAGTTTTAACTTATTTCTTGCATTGAAGTAAAATTTTCAACTTTGATGTCTTCAGAGACTTATAGTAGAATTTCATGATAAATGTTTTTGCGGAAAATTTTAACCCTCAAAGTTTAAGGGTTAATCTCGTACTTACTTGTTCAGAATTGATGCTAAAATGTCCAACAAATCTCTATTTTGGGGAAAAACCATGAAATCTTCCATATTAGGTATAGGATGTGTTCAACGAACTTATGTAAAACACTACGAGGAACATTTTTGGGCAACATTTTAACCCTCTAACCTTCGACTTAAGGGTATTTTTTGTCCCTTTTTAAAAAGTGGTCAAAAAAGTCCCTTTAATTGAAGAGTTAGACGGTTAAAATGTTCCACAAAAATGTTCCTTGTAGTGTTTTACATAAGTTCGCTGAACATATCCTATACCTAAAATGGAAGATTCACAATGAAATTTTAACCCTCCCCCACCCCTCTAAAATAAAATTTCGATGTGATCTTTCAAAACGCCAACACACGTATATTTTTTGTCTTCTCTACCAGAGTCCATTAACAGAACACCGTAATTTTTTTTCGTGTTGTACTGTATTAGTCGAGCGATATCGTGGAACAAATATAATTAGTAGTGACGCCGAATTATAGGCAGTAAACAATTATAGTTTCATTATAGAACCACTTATTTGGTAATGAAAGATTTTTCTGGGTGGACCATTTAATCGTTTCCACTATTCTGTTCAATATCCTTTTGATTTTTAAACTCACTGTATTTTTTGAACTCAATTTCAAAAGAAAACAATGTGCATAAAAACACCATATGACTGTGACATGTTAATGTCATTTAGACTGCATCAACAACAACATTATATATCAACATGTGTGTGAATCTTAAATGTCCACATACAACAAAAAAAAAAATATAATCATTAGTTTTGAAATAACAAAACAAAATAATGAAAAAGTGACATGTTGCATGTATGATGATATGTAGAGACAACAACCGAATTCATATCCCTTTAAACGTTTCTCCTTTTAAAATGGCATCATGTAAATAGTTCTTTTAAATGGAGATGAAGATGACGATAATTTAAAAAATGATGATCATCATCATACCATACCATACAAGCCGTTGGATGTATGTCAAACATTTTAAATTTATTTAAATAATAATTGTATAAAATTTAGTTTTCCTGTTGCGGAAACTACTACGAATATTAAATAATCTTTATGAAAGTTTATGGCATTACAAAAGTAATCTTAATTAAAAGTACAATAAAACATATGGTTTTCATAAAATAGTTTTAAAATTGAAATGTTTTGGAAGTAATTTCGAAATAAATACTATTTTTAGTTTATAATAATAAATTTTTGTCAAATTAAATCGAAAATATATGAATCTAACTCCTTTGAAGTACTTAATGTTGGGCGCCATTTTGTTGAGCTGAAAGCAAATACGGATTTTTACCTATTTATTTCATATTAAAACGAAAATCACATGTTTTCAACAAAGCTATTATTTTTGTCTATGTTATAGTTGCTGCTATGAAATAGTAATCACGTTGATTGTGATTTTCGTTGTAATATGAAATAAATAGCTAAAAATGTTTGAGTTTACTTCTCCAAATGTTTTTCACTTTGAAGTTAACATATATACAAAAACTAAAATTTACAATACATTATAACCTAGAGAGAACCCCATAAAGACAATCTGATGAAAGTGATTGGTTGCTCTTGAAAATGCATTAATTGTCAACCATTAGTTCTAGCCAAGTTTTTTCATAAGTTTTTTCTCTATTTGTTGTAAAATAAATAGTGAATTCTATTTGGAATTTGTCATATTTGATCTTAAAACCGAAAAAATAACACTCATCGTAACAATCTTCGAATCAACTAAAATCTACAGTAAAAAATGTTATTTGAAAATTTCTGACTCGCCCGACTAAAACCCCTTTTTGTTTAATCATTAGGGTGACACCATTTTGAATTCTTTTATATTCGAGGAATGCCGGGCTGAATTTGGTGACTCGGGGTTACAAAATGTCTACGCTGAAAATTTGGTCCCAAATCGGGCCGACTTTTTAAACAAATGGGGCAAATATTTTTACCACCACTGTATATTGATATAATTTTTATAGACTTTGAATATTTTTACTAAATAAGTTTGATTTCTAAAACCACAATTTATTTTCCAGATGCTGGATAGTGTTGTTTTTTAAGAGCATTTCTAAGATTTCTTTTTAGTTTTACAAATGTGCAATTTGCAATCTGATAATTTTTGCATTTCTATCTTTGTTTATCAGACATTTTTCACTTTCTTACTTCCCCTATCCAACCCTGCAGCTTCTACTCCTCCAACAATTCACAATTATATTTTATTTAATAAAAAAAAAAATATATACAAAACAACATTTTCATGTTAAACAATCACTTGATTGATTTGAGATCATTGCGTTTACACATCCACACTATTCAATATGACTAAAGGAGGAGGGAGTCTGTCTTAAAAATCCAGTGCCAGTGTCGATAAGATGCATGGCAAAATACAACTTGTTTATAAATCAAATCAAATCAAGACAAAAACAAACAAAAATAGTGATTTTCTCTACACAATCATCATATTTCGTGCCTCATGCAGCTCCACTATCAAAAGTTATACTCCTCATATTGGTTGGAAATAAAAATATTAGATTAAAACTAGTAGATAGTTTTTTGTTGCTTCATTAATAATTTATGCATTTTACTTGATTTTCTTTAAACATGCAATAATGCAGCGAAAAAATAATACAAGAAAATATTATTTTTTAAATATTTTTCTTAGGAATTTTCTTTGCTTTTTCTCCTTCATTTTCTCTAACTTTTTTTTTGCTAGTTGTTTAAAAATTTATGGAAAAATTATTATGACATAAAATGTTAATGAAAAATTACTTTTCATCGTTTGAAATTTATTTTTTGCGTCTTCTGGACTTTGTTGTGATAATAACGTTAAGTGATGAAAATACTAAATTTAAACTTTAGGATTTATACCATTTCATATTAAATTTGTTATCTTAGTATTAAGATAAGTTAATTAGGAGTAATTAGTAGTAATTATGACAAACTAATAAACAATAATTTTTACTTGACTTTCAATGGCTTTAATGGGGAAAAATGTTAAACGTTTTACATTTGGATATAAAAAAAACCGTTAAAGAAGAATCGGTGTGTGTAACCGAATGATTTTAATCGAAAATAATTTTGGTTACTACAAATAATCTGTTTTCTATACGCCGTGTATTACTTCTAATAATGCAATCGTTTCTTATTGCTGCCAATTTCCTGTTGAAAATAAATCTCAGAAAATAGTTTTTCAAGGAAGACATAAATAAAAATATCCAATTTTAATAAAAACTGGAAATGCGATGGAGAAACAACCCAACTGGAAATGTCTTAAAGACATCTCCTGTTGACATTTTCATACTAATGTAAAAATGTCATCATGAAATGGCAGACGGACGGACGGACATCGCTTAATCGAATTAAAATGTAAGTTTGAATCGATTGATATTCAAAAAGGTCCTAAATTTTTTGGTGCTACAAAAATTAGAATAAACTTATTATACCCTACCCAGTCAGAAATTACCAGTAGTACAAAAAATCAAGCACTGCCACTCAGAACACTCATTTGGGATGCAACAAGAAATTCTCATTGAGATTGTACTTTACCGTAACAAATACTTCTCAAACTTCTTAATAGGCGTCCCTTGATGGTTTCCTTAGGAATGAAATCCGGATAGGTACAAGCCCAAAATGTGCCAAAGTTTTGCTACTTTGGCACATTTAAAATGTCCAAATTTCGAATAACAAATAGTTCTAATAATAAAAATATATTGTTTAAATATCTTTGTAATTTTTTACCAATCGTATTAAATTTTTCGAATAATTCGTTATTCAAAATTTGGACATTTAAATAGTTCATACAATTTTTAAATTTTTAAGCAAAATTGTTCGATTAATCGAACAGCGATTTAGCAATCGATATTGTGCCATCAATTTTTCGATAGCTTTTAGCATGAGGAAAAAAAAGTTCCACTACGACATATCAAAAAAATCATTTTCGAGGCGCCCAAATTTTATTTTTTTGCAATTTTCTAATAAATGGTATATTAGCGCCATCTTGCGGTGGCTTTTTGAAACAACTAATTTTTGTCCATACAAATCGGCCCACTCTAATGCTGGCGTTTAAGCATAACCCATTATTTTACGAGACATCGCCATATAAAAGTAATAAGAAAAGTAACTAGTTACCATTGCCAGGTATGTAGTTACATAACCACATATCTGGTAATCTACACTGGGTTAGTAATGCTAACTAGTTACTTTTCTTATAACATTTCTTATTACTTTTGTATGGCGATGTCGCGCAAAATACTGAGTAATGCTTACAGACCAGCATACGAAAAATCAAAAAATTTGCCGTTACCCATATGCTTACCAGTATTGTAAAAATAATGAGTCTAAAAAATAGATTTTCAAAAAGCAATTGATCTGCTGCGCACAAGTATGTTTATGCGTCAAAATACGAAAAATCAAAAAAATATGTGACTACCCATATCCTTACCTATCTCTTCAAAATCGTATGGGGAAACAGGATGTTCTTCGATATTTGCTCCTCTAGGCGTGATCACGTTTAGAGGTCCCTAAAAATCGCAAGGTTTTCTAACTAAAAAGATTTCTCCACAAATTTTAAATCACAATTTTATGTACTTTAGGAACAGGGTTGGTAGGCAATACCGCTAAAATACCGTTATCGATTCGAAACCCTTTCAAATGACTACCGTTACCCCTAAAATACCGTAACCGAAATAACCGAAAAACCGTAATCCTTAAAATACCGTTACCGAAATAACTGTGATACCGTTATCCCTAAAATACCCTAATTATCACGTTCTATGGTAATAAATTTTTTTTTTTGAAAATTTTATATTTTTGTTCACCTGAAGCAATAACTTTATCAATTTCAGTCAAATAAATTTTGTATTCCCAAGCAAAATTGTTTTTTCATGCCTTTTTTGGAATGAAATTTTCTAGTTTGTGTGGCAACTTTGTTAAAAAAAATTAAAAAATAAAAATCGGGCCACGATAAGGACCAGAGAATTTATCTGGTATTAAGAATCACTTTACATTTTTATTTTCCAATAATTAATGAAGGCTGTACAGTGGCAGCCGATTTTGCCTTTTTAAAAAAGGCTAATAATGAAGTGGCAACCCTGGCGATTTTGGTTGGAGAAATTTAAAACTAATATTTTTTGAAAATACTACAATAATATATATTTTAATTAAAAAAATAATATAGTAAAAATATTATTTGAATTTTTGCAAACCGTTTAAATATGCCCCTTAAAATTCTGTTGTTACAGTATTTAACCCCCTTAAAAAAAAATAATAAAAAATTTTCCTCGTTTAAGTCTCAATTTTGAGTCCAAAAAATTATAATTTGGATTTGTTAATTAGGGGTTTAGGATTTAAAGTGATTAAATTTTACTCTTTTATATGCACAGAAAAAATTATTGCCAATAAAATTTCAATTAAAATTTTGTTTGATTTCAAATTAATTTTCAATTAAAAGTTTAATCATATCAATTAAAATTTTAATTGAAAATAAGTATGGTGTCGAAAAATTTTTAGTTTACCATAAGTACTATTGACAACATACTAAAAACAATTTTAAGGTCCGATTACTGAATGTCCAATTAGCTACTAACTGGGACTTTAACTGCCGGATAAATTGTAACTGGACATTCAGTAATCGGGCCTTAATATGCGTTGCGTAAAATAATATTATTTTGTATTATTAATATTTTTTCTTCTATTACAGATATAAAAATTAAAAAATTGTGGCTCAAATCAGTCAAATACATAAGAAAATTAATAAATATTTATTAATGATATTTTTAATATCACACACTTTAATAAAAGCGCCATAACTTTATTGAAAATTTTGACGATTTTTGATTAAATTTTTAATTGATATGATTAAAACTTTAATTGAAAATTTTTCAACTAAAACTTTACAAAAAAAATTTAATTAATATAACGATTTTCTTAATTGGTCCGAATTTAATTAAATTTTTAATTGTATATACAAATACTTTAATTCAAACTCGATTTTAATTTTTTCTGTGTACTTTCCTGTAACAATAAAACTGTGGAATATATTTTCTGTTATCTTCGAAGAATTTTAAATTTTTTGTACAGGCCTTGGCAAGCTTTATAATAATTTATTTCTTTATTTAACATAGCGTTTAGAAACAAAAGTTAATCCCATAAAAGTAGGATTAACTCCTAAATCAAGCATTAAAGAAGTCGATTAAACCATATTTTAATCTTTTTGTTTAACAGTTAATCCCACTTTCAATCTGGTTGCTCTTTCTAAACGACTGTATTCATACTACTAATTGTAAGCAACGCTGTTTTTTGTTATGATTCGGTTGGCAGCACTGTAAAATACAAAGTCAGATAAAAATGAACGTTAAGACGCTACCGCAAAAATATTTTGGCGCTGTCGACAAATATGTTGCTAACGCCGACATTTTCCATGCTCATCATATGCCGGATCGCTATTGGCGCCATCTTGGTATTTTAAACTGACAGAGTTAAACTTTTAAATGTCAAGTTAATTACAAAATGCATGTGTAAACGATGAAGATTAAAAAGTTCGATTAACTTTAATCAAGTAGATTAACTTTTGTGTCTAAACGCACTATGAGTTGGGAATGCATCCCGGGATTCCCGGGAAATTAAGCATTTTTCAGTCCCCGCATTCCCGGGAATTTGGACCGGGAATCCCGGGATTTCAAAAAATGCAGTTCAAAATAATAAAGCTAATTATTTTAAATTTTCTTATGCAAAATTTTCCAACCTTTTGAAAATATGTAGTAAACATTTTACATTAGGCTTGTTACTTTTACCACAACTGGGAAAATTCAAAGAGTAACCAAAACAATGATTGAGTAAGGGTGCGTACAGAGTGGCCGCTTGTTGCCGAGCCGACTGACGCTTATTGCGAGAACTTGTTCATGCGAAGTTTGGGTGTGCATAGTGTATGCGAGAATCAGCGCTGATATTTTATCTATTATTTGTGTTTTATGTATGTATGTTTGTATGCATTTGGGTTTGTTGTTCATTCTGACATTGAATTTTAATGTTACTTATTAGCGCACTTCTTCAATTATTCTTGAAATTTTTATTACATTTTTTTTTTAATTTTGTTTATAAGTTTTTTTTTAATTTTTTATAATTGTTATAATTTTATTTAATTTTTATTATTTATTTGAATTTTTATTTTTTTGTTTAATTTTTATTTTATTAACATAACATAAACAATGTTTTCGGCGCTGAAAAACGCTTTGGAACTGTTTTCTCGCATTCAATCAGATTTGCGCTCTGACCAGCTCGGCGCCCACTATGACCTGTTCGCGCTTATTTGTACTAATTTGTATAGTACCAGTTTTCTCGCATTGGTTCTCGCAATAAGCGTCAGTCGGCTCGGCTCGGCAACAAGCGGCCACTCTGTACGCACCCTAAAAGTAGTAAGATTTTCGAATTAAAGAACACACTGATTAATTTGTGTACTTGATCGAACTTTTTAAGTTCCTCTCAGTGCCTCTTAAAACCACTCAAATAGTGTTTGTATAAAGCAAGTTAAAATTTGTTCCCATCAAAAAAACATTTGTTTTTCTCATTTTTATCGATTTTCCCAAGTTCGCGTTTTTTGACTAGGTCCCTTTTCTCGGAGAAGGTCACATATTTTTAAATTATTATAAAATATTTTATAATTTATTTCCCTTGCGGGATCCCGGGAATTCAAGATAAATTTCCCGCTTTCCCGGGAAATCAAAAAGTGTGGTATTTTGCATTCCCTAACTATAAGTCAATTCGTAAACATTTTACACTTATTTTTCTGTTTTGTATTATGTTTTGTGTCTTTAATTAGGGCTTATGTTTAAAGCATTTTTACACTTACTAAATTAATTGTTGTTAAATGTGTGATTAAAATTTACTTATAAGACCATAATAATTTATTGAAAAATAAAAAGAAAATAAATGGCTAAATTGTGTATGCATTCATAGTTACAAGTAATAAAAATA
This sequence comes from Leucophora obtusa, assembly GCA_949987735.1. Lineage (NCBI taxonomy): Eukaryota > Metazoa > Arthropoda > Insecta > Diptera > Anthomyiidae > Leucophora > Leucophora obtusa. The sequence goes on from OX465295.1 coordinate 47,294,211, forward strand.
AAAACTTCCTGTTTTGACATATAAAGTAAAAATGGTATGACTAAATTTAGATCAATTAGAAAATAATTGTTCCAAAGCAAAAAAAAAATATAAAATAAAATTAAGAAACTATTGCATAAAAGTTTTAAATAAATATGTTTAAAATAATATAGTTTTTTAAAGCGATTTATTAAATCTAGAAACTACATACTAAAAATACCTGCCAACTTATTTCATAAAAAAGTTGTGTAATTTTAAAATACATTGAACTTTTTTTTTGCTAATAAAAAACCTCCTCTAAACATGTTTGCTGTAAACAATATTTTGCAGATTTTTTTGTTGCTTCGAACCTTAAAAAAAAACCACCCACGCTAACAAACCATACCATCCTTTTGCTGGTAGTTTTATATTATAACATGCATTATACTTGTTATTATTTTAACTTAAAATAACCTTGGAAATGTGAGCTTTTGCAAAAACTAAACAAAGACAGACTATTTAGAAAAAAATGCTAAATATAAATCTAAGAAATAAAAACAATCATAAAATGCGTTAAAATTTACCTAGAGGTTGTTAAGTAGTTGTGGTAGTTAAATAAATTGATATGTAATGTTCACATACACTTGAAGAAAAAAGTTAGTTAAATAACACTTTAAACTCAATAACCATTTTTGGTTTCAATGCTACATAAGAAATAAACAAAAAAGTATTTTTGACATTTTTTATATCTTGTACGGTAATTCTATACACATATGATCAATATAATAGATACATTCAAATTTTTTATAATTTTATTCTCGTTGCCTTTATTTTTAAAGATCAAAATAGTGGATAAATTGTTCCGAGGAGATTGTTCCGAAAATGGTGCAGAATTTTAGCGTGACGTCTGTTTTTTTTATTTCGTCACTTGTTTTAAGTAGGCGTGGCTTTTAATGAAAAATAAGCGATATCGACCTTCTATCAATTTACATAGTAAAATTTAGCGAGTACTGATCAGTTCTGTAAAGACTGTGTAATTTTGAAATTCCTATAATATTTCCTTAAGTCTTGAATTATTTTTTTCTACAAATGGTCTCCAGAATTAAAAAAAAAACCTTCATCGCTTTTATTTTTCAAAAATAGCATTAATTTTTTAAAGTTAAAATATATGAAAAAAATTAAATTTTTTGTATTGGAAGTATATTTCTTTCTTTGAGTGTATTATTTTTTCGGAGTGTGTATGATGGAGCTGCTTTCTCTGAGTGTAGTTCCTTCTAAATAAAAATTTATATATGTATCTTTTTTAGACAATATATAAGTATTTAACACTAAAGTTTGGTGATTTAAATTAACTTTTTTTATCTTTATTTTTTTTTTTTTTTTCATTATTACAACTTTGAACGCCTCAACAATATAAGGTGATAATTGTTTTAAATAACAGTAAATAAAATTCACCATTATATTTAACATATTGCTTCCACCATTTATAGCGTAAAATCATTAAAAAATATTGTAAAATACAAGAAAATTAATTAATAAAGGCGTTCAAAAGAAACTAAAACCACTAACCTAATGTAGGTTTTCCTTACGATATGATATGAAACGAACGATTCATTTCGTTACATTACGTTACGCGTATGTTGTTGTTATTGCTGTTTAAATAATAATTTAAAAATAAATATGATTTAATGACAAATTAATTGTGAATTATTATAAGGAAATAAGGTTGTATAAATATGTAGTATTTTAAACAACTGAAACATATAAAGCGCTGATCACAATTATAGCACATTTATTAACAGTTATTTGTTGGTGCTTGAATATCTCGCCAACGACTCAATAGAAACTTATATTTAATTCTTTTAATGCAATTAATGTATATACCGATCAAAATAATGCATTGAGGATTTTAAAAGCTCCTTTTAGAAATTTCTAAATAATCAGAGTAAAATTATATTCCGAAAGATCGATTACACTGTGAGACAAATGGTAGGGGTCAGTGATCGGGAAGGGTTCAAACTACCGGGGAAAGTTATATCGGTAAAAAAGAAGTTATACGTGTCCCGGCATTTCGCTGGGTCAACCCTAGGAATCGAGATATATCGATTTGACCTTTGGTGGTCTTTTTTTTGACATAACTCCAGAACCACTAGTCCGATTTTGCTCAAACAATTTTAAAAAAATTAAAAATTACAATTACTTTAATCTGTTCATATAACGTTTTTCTATATACTCAACAGTTTTGCCGGTAAAAATAAATGTATGAAGAAAAAAATATTTTTTGCCTAAAATATTAAAAAAAAGTAATAAACAAAAGGTTATTGATTTTTATGGTAGCGGTAACAAACATTTATTTTTACCGGCATAACTGTTGAGTATATAGAAAAACGTTATATGAACAGATAAAAGGAATTGTAATTTTTAATTTTTTTAAAATTGTTTGAGCAAAATCGGACTAGTGGTTCTAGAGTTATGTCAAAAAGAAGATATATCTCGATTCCTAGGGTTGACCCAGCGAAACGCCGGGACACGTATAACTTGTTTTTGACCGATATAACATTTCCCGTTGGTTTCATCCCATCCCGATTTTGACTGTCGCATAGTGTTATATTAACTGAAAAAAAAAAATATTTTTTTTGGTTGAACGCTATTTGGCTATTTTTGAAGCGATTATTATTATTTATTAAATTTTTTGCAGAGCGCCTGCTTCGGGAACATTTTTTCGATCCACAGTTTAGTATGGAGACATTTCGTTAGTTTGGGGACTGTCCTCAAACTCTTTCCAGGTCTAGCGAATAGTATGAAGACATTTTTGACTAATATACTGCATAGTTTTGGCACATTTTTGGCTATGTTCCCGAACTATGCGCTTTACATACATATGTATATATACATTAGGGTGTCCCTTAAAAATAGATTCGTCATTACCCCCAGTTTTATTGGAAATGGTCCCAAATGGAAGAAATCAATTTTCAAGTGGGTATTTTTTTTCCCGAAAAGTGAAAACATTAACCCTATATGGATCAAGTTACACAAAATATTAATTTTTAGCAAGTGGGAAAAAGATTTTTTTGACCCATTTGAAGTGATATTTTTTCTAAAATTATGAAACGTGTTATTCTGTAAATTTCCTAGTGGGTTGTTTTTGGGCAAAAGAGTAAAAATTAACCCTATATGGATCATGTTACATAAAATAATTATTTTATACAGTTGAGATTTTTTGTGGATTTAATGGCATTACAATCTCGTAGTCATAATTAATATTAAGTTTCATGGGACTTTTCAGACCCCAGGCCACTGAGGGTTAACGATTTTTTAAACAAATGTGAAGATAATTATAGTCTTACCAAATATAAGTGATAGTTTTCCGAAAACTATGTAAACTTTGATGAAAAAATTAAAATTTTGTTAAATCTTTGACAAAATAAGCAATTTTTGTAAAATGTCCTGGAAAGCAGTCGCTCCAAACACAAACTCGAATTATCATTTTTCCAATTTATTTTTTTTTTTTCTTTAATATCAACTATTATGTGGTACAAATAGCAATCGGCGTCTCCAAGTAAGGCATTTTAAAAAATCTTTAAAATTAATTAAAAAAAAAACACGTTTTTGCACTTTTGTCAAATTCGTGGGTCATTTTGGATTCCAGGCTAAAGTGGGTTAATGATATCCGATGAAGTCAAAATTCCATATCTGGATCATTTTAACTATATTAAATGAACAAATGAAATAAAAAATATTTTTTTTCCAAATTTCGAATTTTGGGAATTTTTAATAATACACTTTTTTCCAAAATTGGTAATTTTCGTCCAACTTTTGGTAATAGATAGATTTCTTTCATTTGGGACCATTTCCAATAGAACTGGGGGAGCGGGGTGTAATGAAAGAAAATCCTCAAATCGTTATTTTAAGGGACATCCTAATATACATATACATATTTAGGTTGTTCATAAGGGGTGTGCTATCTGTTGTATCGTTGTATCGTCCTAACAAAAAACAGAGTTGTTAAAATTTTTATTTGTGTTTAACAACGATTTTCTATTCAGTTTTCTATCGGTTAGCACACTCAAACATAGGACACTAAACATACGTAAAAATGTTGTATCGTGCTATTCTCAAATGTTGTATTTTTTCAATTTAATTTTTAACAACTCTGTTTTTTGTTAGGACGATACAACGATACAACAAATAGTACACCCCTTGTGAAAACCCTTATTGTATATGGGTTATAGTGGTTGGTTTTTACAAAAATGTGTTTTTAAACAATTATTTTAACACAAAACTAATTTTTCCTTAAAAATTACTAAAATGAAATCGCTGCAAACTTAAATCTGCCGAAGGGATACCTGTAATTTTCTTTTTCATTTATTCTTTGATGTGTTCCTAATAAAATCAAGAAGACATATTAACAATTTTTTATGTTTTGTCCTGTAAAATGTTTAAAAATTCGAAAATAGAGTTTTGAGAAATATGGCAAAATCACTTATTATTTGTTGCCCCGGGTTAAAATGGGTTATTCCACAAAATTAATATATTTTATTAACCCTACTCAAAAAATATTTTATGTTTTTTGTTTCATTATTTTATTTTATTGGCTAACTTTAAATGACAAATTCTTTATGTGTATTACAAAACATATAATTTTTTTTGAAATTTAATTTTTCTTTTTCTTTTTAGGTACGTTTTAAAAATGTTTGATTAATAACTATTCAAGTAAGTAGATATTAAACCTGTCATCAAACCCTTGTATCCCATTTTTTATCACTAATCATTAGATTGGTTCTAAAAAAATTAGAGTATATGAAGAACAACTATATGATATCATCAACCAGCGTCCGGTTTCTGTATCTAATGTGAGAAAATTTCCCATAGAAAAATGTAACTCTACCATATTCGTATTAGGGTGAAGAAATAAATTTCTTGAATTTCTTTCGAATATGAAGGAAAATTTGACATATAAAAATCAATAATAAATGCAAATTTTTTGAAAATTTAATGCACATTTTTCGATTTTAAGTGCATATTTTATAAACATAAAACATAATCACAAATGTATAAACTTCCGAGCCTTATTTATATTTGGCGCCCAACAATGAAGAAACAGAAATTTGTTATTGAAATGTCTTTATTGTTTTTCAAAATAATCTCGTTTATTATCTACACACTTCTGCACGCGTTTGAAACACTTGTCGTAGCATTTTTTCCATTCCGCGTGGACATCTCCAGGACATGGCTTTTGAATGCATCTACGGCTTTTTCTGCTGACGAAAATCGTTGTCCACTTAGTTTATCTTTAATGTGCGGATATCATGCATATAATTCTCTCAGTGTGTATTTTTTTATATGCACGAATATGCAGAACCACAAAAATACTACTTACAAAAATATTCTTGCCGAATAAAATGAATAAGTTTCGATACCGAATTATATGCCACAGCTTTGCTGCTTATTATTTAGATATTAGTAATGAGCACACATTACTTAAATTTTTCTGGGTAAGTCCGATATTTTTGGTCATTAAAAACATTAGCTCAAACTCGTTATTACCTGTCAACATCGTAGTGTAGAGTATATCGTTGCTGCGCCTAAGAAAATAGCTATTTGTTTTCAAAAATTTTTTGTGAAACACCTAAATTAGGTCTTTATTTTCTGTCCTGGCCATGTTTTTTGGAAGTAATTCTTTTATAAATCAAAAGCTTGAAGTTTGGTTTATATGTGCCAACCACACCAATTCTGCAAATGGTGCCACTGCAACCGATTCCATGGAACTGGTTCCGGAACCAGTTCCTGGGATCTCATATGGAAGGTATGACGGACGTAGAATGAGTTCTAGAACTAGTTCCAGAACTGATCCTAGGGCAACCGGTTCCACTTTGGAGCTACATATATAAGTGGTTGCTTTTGGGACAATTTCAAACAAAAAGAATCGGTGTTAGAATCGACAGTAGAAGGGGTTGTGAATGAAAAGTAGCTATTCTACAACCGATTCTTTGGAACAGAAAATTTTTATGGGTAATTTATAAAAAGTTCCGACAAAGGCTGAAATAAAGCAAATTTGTAGGTCTCCTCACAAAAATTTTTTTCATCAAATAGCTATTTTCTCAGGCGCAGTGACGATATATAAAAAGAAACTGTTAAATATTTTAAAAATTCCAGAAATATAAAAATTTTGTATATTTAATTTTTTTCGAGTCGATGGCATTTATTAAATTTTATCAAATAAAATTAAAATTTATGAGTTTAAAAACCTCATAATAAAACATTTCAAATGATGGAAAATTTTCTGTTGCAATTTTCGAAGAAAAAAAATGTATGTGTATATTTCAAAGATATTAAATTTCCCTTGACATCAAACTATTAGACCATTTTTATTTGCATAAATTAAAATTTAAAAATATATGTATATAAATAAAACAAATAGGCAACAAGATGAAGAAAAACTTGCTGATTATCATGGACACAACATACTAAAAACTAACCAAAGTTAACCGTTTGATGGCCCCTAAAGGTCTTTGTTTTTTAAACTATTTTTGTAACTACACCATTTCCACATGGAGAGAATTTTCAGACAATGATATTAATGTGGGTTTTCAGTAAATTAATAAAACTTTTCTTTACAAAGTGAAGGAAAATTTTTCAGCATTAATGAAAGACTTTAGTGTTTTTTTATAAATAAAACTAGTTTTCTAATGAAACTTTTTTTATTATATGTATAAAACTTTATCATTAAATTAAGTAAGAGTTTCATTAAAAGAATTTCAATGAAACTTTTGCGATTTAGTGATAACATGAATTTTTAATTACTATTCTAAAATACAATTTATAATTTTTAAAATACGTTTGAAATTGTTACAGAAATTTTTATCTCAAATCATTTCTGATTATAATAATAATTCTGAAATAGAGTTGATAGATTTTTAAGCACGCTTGATATTTTTTGCAACAGAACTGATAATATCTAAAAAATGTTTTAATACAATTGGAAATGGTGTAAAATTTTCTAGTATGAAAAACACCATGATGTAAAACGTGTTTAAAAAGAAAAAACACGAAAAATTGCACACAAATGCATAACAAATCAGTATGTAATAGCAGCGAGTGTAAGCAGAGTTTTAAAGTATTAATTCAATACCTACACTCATAAAAAAAAGCCCGTACAAATAGTTAAAAATTCTGCTAAAATAACAGGAAATAGTACCTGAATTTGCGCGAGCAGAAATTTCAATGATGTTGAGAATCATGGTCTGCTAAATTTAGGTGACCTAAATTTTAGGTAAAAAACTTAGTTCAAATACAATACTTTATAAGAAATGTTGTTTAATGGAAATGAAAATTACTCAGCTGAAATCAGCACATGTTTTCTGCTAAATTTTAGTTGGTTATAAACAGGTAAAAAATTTAGTTAACATTCAAAAATTTAGAAGAATTTTCGTTTTATAGAAATGAAAGTGGGTCGTTGAAATCTGCAAAACATACTGCTAAAATTACAATCACTTTTTGTTATTAATTGAATAAAAACAAATTAATGTAAATATTGTTAATTTTATTTTCAAATAAATTACACAATCCAAAAACACTATTTGCACTTTTATTTTCTTGCCAATATGTTAAACTTCCGCTGGAGTTGTATTATTTGGTTTCTTTTTTTCGTCTACCAGCAGGTCGAATTTAGATGAAAATGTTAAAGGGCTGAAATAAAAGAAAAAAAAATAACATATTTAATAGTATTCCCTTAAATATAGTTTATATTATAAAACAAACCTCTATTATTTTATTTTTTAAATACAATTTTAACTGCAAAATGTTAATGTCCAGTACCTACACCTCCGTTTTCTTTTGCGTTCCTTTGCTGACTAACAGAAACAAAAGAAAACATGCTCTTATCATATTATTTTATTTACTAGAACTTTCTAAACAAGCGCATATTATTTTTATTTATTGGTAAGCGTCATCAGTGATGACTCATCACATACATTAAAATACACTTACTAGAAATTTTCTAATTTGTATTGGTCGGCAAACTCACCAATACACACTTCACCATCAAGCGCCATCAAGCACCATCAATCACTATACACTAGCGCCCCTATCGTTTTCTTTTGAAAACACAAATATTAAAAAAGTTGCCAATAAATTTATCTATATTAGCTGATAACATTGTCAAAATCATTTATAAAAAAATAACTAAATATCAGGAGGAAAAATTAGTTCAAGTACAGCAGAAATCTGTTTTTGTGGTGAAATTTGATAACTAACAACTTTAGTTAAACAACGGATTTAAACGAAAACAACAGGAAAAATTAGTTCAATTGAATTAGAACGCGTTTAACAGACTTTTGTACTAACTTTTTTTTATGAGTGTACACTTAAAATATTTTGTTCGCAAAGATCTCTGCAAATGTAATTTAAAACAAATGAAATTTTAGTTGAAAACAAGACTACTAACATTTCATTAAATTCAACTTACATTTTCTTTGGCTTTTGACTGTTGATAAAATGAACCACAAATTAGTCAAAACAACGAACATAATTTACTTACACACATTTTATTTGGTTTATTTTTTTTTTTAAACAAAACGACTGCATAAAATATATGTTACGCATTTTGAGTATTTTATGTTGTTTGTCTTTTTTTTAATAACTGACGATGTTAGTTAAAATTTACATTTATTCTACAAATGAATGTTATTTTCTTTTAAGATAACTTCACTGAAATACTACTTCATTAACTAACAAATTCTGACTGCAGAAGTTCCCTTAGTGTATCAAAAAAGTTAATTAAAAAAAGTTCCAGATTAACATCGAGAACACTTCACATAATCAGAGCTTTAAAGTACGAATTCAATTGAGAGTAAAAAATAAGATCTGTGCAAAACTAAGGTTTCTGCGTTGTAAACCGGCAAGGTCGTTTACATTTATGTCCTCAAAATTACCCTAAAAAAGGTTCATGGGTTTATCCATCTATAACTCTTAAACTAGAAGCTTCTGGTGATTAAGTTACATTGCTGTTGTCTAAACAATAAAAAGGCAGACATTTTCTTTATACAAACTTTTAACCCTCTCATGACCGTTAGTGTCAAAACTAAACTCTGAACGTCTGTCGTTTAATTTTGGAGATCTGTAAATATCTTCATCATTAAATAGAAATTTAGCGAAGATTAAAAGCAAAATAAGTTTTTTTTTAATATTTCGTCCATTCTATGACAGAAAGACCAAAAACTGATTCTGAGTTATAGATTTATTACATATATGTACTAGGAAACTATGTGAATCTTCCATTTTAGGTATAGGATGTGTTCAGGAAACCTATGAGTACGAGGTACATTTTTGTGGAACTACTTAACTCTCTAGCTCTTCAATTAAATACACTTTTTGGCACCTTTTTAAAAAGAGACAAAAACGACCCCTAATTTGAGTTAAAATGTTCCACAGAGAGTTAAAATGTTCCTTATAGTGTTTTACATAAGTTCGCTGAACATATCCTATACCTAAAAAGAAAGATTCATATGGTTTCCTCCTAAGATCCAGGTTTGTCGGGCATTTGAGCGTCAATTCTGAATAAGTACGAAATTAACCCTCAAAACACATTTTAAGTTTTGATTTATTTCTGGCATTGAACTTAAATTTGCAGTTTTGATGTCTTCATAGACTTATAGTAGAATTTTATCACAAATATTTTTGTTGAACATTTTAACCCTCTAACTCTTTAATTAAAGGGACTTTTTGTCACCTTTTTAAAAAGGGACATACACGACACGTAAGTTGAAGAGTTAGAGCAGCGGTTCCCATTAAGTTTTGCTTCACGGAGCAGACATTTCTACTAGCTCTCGGACCCCAAACCAGTGTTGAGCGAGAGGTGCTATATAAATTATGGGGCAAAATTAATAAAAGCACCTATTTATTTTAAATGATGACCAATTTTAAGCAGGAATAAAGAAAAAACATTTTTCAAATTAATATTTTGTTAAATAATTAAAAAATTAAAAAAAAATGTTTTTTTTTTAAATAACTTGTTTTATGTCTTTTGTCGGTTCATTTCGCCGACCCCCATTTGGAAACCGTTGAGTTAGAGGGTTAAAATATTCCGCAAAAATATTTGTCATGAAATTCTACTATTAGTTTCTGACGATATCGAAGTTTAAAATTTTTTGTTCAATGCCAGAAATAAGGTAAAACCTAAAATGTGTATAAGAGTATAAGAGCACATGAGCATATGTGCAAAAGTGTTATTTTTTCACCTCCCCATGTATATTCCGCTATATTGGGTGTAAAAATAATATCCCCGCAAAAATTTATCCTCTCGAATTAAAATAGGCCAGTCACCCGCGCCTTTTAGTCCTAAAAATCCACAAAAATAGTTCAAAGCTTCTTTGCGCTATAACTTTGAAGTAAATGTTTTTTTTTTTTTTTTTTTTTTTTAAGAGAAGCAACACTCAGGAAATTCTTCCTATTAATTAACGTGTTGCTTCCTTTGGAAGGGATAGAGAGGCTTCAAATATGGCAACACTGTAATTGCGCGAGATGTTGAATTTTTTAGAACAGTTGTTGCGCGCCATCTGTCGGTGAGTTGGCGAACTTTGTTGAAGCTTTTTAGTTCATAGCCCTGTTATATTATTTTACTTCGGTGGGGTTAAGTGCTATGCGAACACCCAAGGAGGACGCTGCGATATGTATGAGCGATAGAAAAAATTCATACATATTACTATTTTTCATAAATTGATGTTGCCTTGGTTGGGGCTCGAACCCGCAACCTCACGTGTAACAGTCCAACGCGCTAACCATTACACCACAGCGCCCACCAGAAAAATACTACATGGGTGATTTAAGTGGTTAAATACAAATTTTGACTTCAACCACTTAAATCACCATGACGCGTCATTGATACATCAAAAGTGTGTATGAGAAAAATGTTAGGCACTTCATTGCCTGTAGATAGGCCCATATAGTATTTTTCTGTAAAACCTTTACTTTAAAAGTTATAGCGCAAAGAAGCTTTAAACTAATTTTAGTCCATTTTTAGGTCTAAAATCCGCGGTGACTGGCCTGTTTTAATCCGATCAATTTTCGCTGGGATGTTATTTTTTGTGCCCAATCTACAGGAAAATACGTGAGGAGGTGAAAAAATAACACTTTTGCACATTCAAACCATTTTGCTATCTATTTTCAAACATTGTTTAAACAATTTATAAAAGTAATTGAAAAGTCTGTTAAAACAATCATTAATTTTTAACTGACAAAACGTAAAAAAAACGATATTGTGGTTTGTTTTTTTATATTTGAAAGTTTTTTTTTTGTTTGAATTTTTAAAACACTACACACACGTTCATATTTTTATTGGCTATGTTTGTGTATATGAGTAAAGAATTTCTTGTAATTTGAATTGAAATAATTTTGTATATAAACAAACTATTTTAACAAAAAAGAAAACCGAAAATATTTGAATTTTTTGTTTTAAAACAGAAAACAACGAAATTATTTAAATTATTTTTTTATAAAAATAGAAAACTAAAAATAGAGCATTTAACTGAAAATATCAACTCCTACTGACCATACCTTTTTTTGTATTTTGTTTTTTATTGACTTATACAAAAAGTTAAACAATATGTTTGCCTGTATTTTAATTGATTCTTCAATTGAAAACAAACTTTACCTATTACTTTTCAAATAAACCTCAATCGGGTATGGAAAATATATTCTGAGTGTACTGAAATTAATTCCGATATGTACTCTTTTCAATATTTGCTCATATGAATGCAAAATATGATATGATTGACTTATTATTTTTTGAATCCCTAAACTGAAAATGAGGTATATGATCGTTTATAAAATGGTCACAATTCCCATGGCGGTTATGAGCAAAGAATGTTTGGAAATATTGTATTTTAATTCCTACAACTGTGGAAAAAAGTGTTTACCCAAAAATAATGGGGATTTTGATCCCCTTCACAATGGCCATTATGGGAATTATGGCCACAGAAATTGCTGACATAAATCCCATTATGGGTTATGAAGGCTTTCAAAATGGATAGGACACAATTCCTACAATTCCATTCTTGAGAAAATTTAAAATTTTATGTTGAACATTGAGAGATTTGTAATTTTAAAAGTTAAAACTGTTATTTTTACCGTTTTAGATTTTTCTTAAATAAGTTTGTTGAAAACAAATTTTAGCTCACAATCAGTTGTGGTACTATTCTTGAAGAACTAACATTATGTCATTAACATCATGCTAGTGTAAAGGGCAGCAGGTGCAGTAATTAGTAATTTGTGTCTTTAACTCTTATTACAGTTCTTTTTCTACAAAACAAGTATTATTTATTATTTATTTATTTATTAAACAAAACAACTAACGAAAAGTACTAATATGAAATAAAAGAACCGCCAATCGAGTATTTTTCCAGAAAGAGTTGGTGGTTATTTAAAAAATACAAAAATTTGTTGATTATTTGAAAATTATTGGTTAGTTTATATTTATCAAATGTCAAATTTTTTAGTAATCGAAAGAGAAAAAAATTATTGTCGCCTTCTTTATGCAGTTAACTACCATATCCAGTAGATTATATCGATAAAAATTTTTGAGTGCAATTAACAGTTTTGCAATTAAGCACATCTGCTATTAAGTACACTCAAAAAAATAAGTTAGTAGAAAAATTAGTAAAACGTCTTGTATATCAAGTGTACTAATTTTCAGCAATTTTTTTGCTGAAATTCCGTTTTCAGCAAAAATTTTAGTTATATTTTTTTAGCACTAAACAAATTTTGAACTAATGTTTTACTAATTTATTTTGCTACAAAAATTGTGCTGATAACCGCATTCATAGCGTGGACGACAACCAGATAGACAAGATGTAGATGTCGCAGCTTGTCTGGAAACGGAAATGACAAAAAAAGAAAAACAACTTTACACATATTCTATATTTAAATTTTCAGCAAATAAATTAACTAAAGTAAAATTTCGCTACAAGTTTTTTGAGTTTTTTTCAGTCTACTAATATTCAGCAAAAAGTTTAGTGATTTTAGCAAGGATTTTTTTCATTTGCAGTCGACTAAATGTTAGCAAAACTTTTGCTGAAGATTACTATTTTTTTGGTAAAAATCAGCTCGCTGATTTTCAGCAAACCTTTTGCTGAAATTACCAACTTTTTTGCAAGCACGCTCCTGACTAAAATTTTGCTGACACAGCAACATTTTTTGCTGACTTTACTGACTTTTTTTTTTGAGTGTAGTGTCAATTTTGCAATATTAAAAAGGCTAAAATCGCCATAACTTCTAAAATAACAATATACAATCCGGTATTTAATTTTATTTTACTGATAGTTTTTAATATCTATAGAAAAAAACCTAAAATTATTTGATTATTGGATTTCTTGATTCGACTTCAACCATTATTGTGCTAAATAAATCGATAATTCAAAATTCTAATATTTTTGTCGTCGAAAGAGGTTTAATTCGTTGGAAATAAATTTACGAAATTTTAATTAAATATTAATTAAAAGAAATACTTCTTTTCAAGCTCTATTAGTACTACTTGCATATATGGTAATAAGATGGTAAAAACAAGAAAATTACCGCAATATACTAAAAGTTTACAATATACACAATTGCAACAAATGAACTCAAAACTAAATAGTTTGAATGAAAACATTTTTAAACAATCCATAAACTTAAAGCATAAAATGCCTGGTTAAGATGTGATCATGACTATGACTACCATGAAAATGATAATGATGATGATGGGTTAAAATATGTTTGTTCCATCCATGTAACATGATGATCTTGACCGGTTTCAAAAAGTCAAATGCCATGAAAGGAAATACAAAAGGAAACTAACTAAACAATGATCTTAGTATTCACTATTGAATAAACAGTTAAACAATTATTTAGACAAAAACAAAAAAAATAAGAGATAAATATTTTACAAAAGATTTTCATTTTTGGTTGAATAATTTTGAACAAAATATACGTAATTTAAAAAAAAAAAAGAAAATTTTGCAAACAGCAAATTGAGTTGTTAAAGAAACGATATTAATATTACTTTAGGTCATGACCGATTATATTAATTAGAGATTAGCTGCTGTATGTGATCAATACATTTTATAAAAGATTTTAAGGGGCATCTAAAACTACAACTTTAACACTCTAAAGCTCGATAACACAATGTCCCGATACAATTTAAAATACTAATAGACTTGAACAAAAACTACCTGGTTTTTGGCTCTTGTTGGTTTTTACTTGTCAAAACGCATATATAAAAAACAAGCAAAAACTAGTTTTGTGGCAAAACTAGTTTTGTGTGGTATTGAATTCAATATTTATATATCAAAACACAACAAATGCGTCAGTTATAGTGCCAGTTAATAGGTAACGGGAAGTTGTAATAATGGGGAAAAGATTTTCAAATTAATTCTTAACATTTACTTTAATTATATTATATTTTAATTAAAATTCTTGCACAAGTTCTGGAGAATTATAATCTAAAACAAGTTTAATAGTCATTGTAGCCTGCTGTTTTAATTCTGTTTACTAACTATATTAGTTTTCGCACAATGTATTATTTGCCTCATTATTTCCTTGTGAATTTTTCTCTCACTTCTTGCAACAAATGTATATTAAAACAAACAAAACTTATGATTAAATAGTTTTCACTTTATGAATAACTTAAATCACACATAAACAATAATTGACCCCTTACATAAACTTTACAACTCGTAAATTGAAGATGTTATAATTTAATTATACACATTAAGGTATTTATTATAATCCAAACAAAATCAGATTCAAAGAGGAACACAAGAACTTATTAAAAACACGCATAGCATGGTTGTTATAAGCAATGTTGCCATTTTGATGCCTTTCGGGTATTTCGTACCCGGAAATTTTTTAGAAATATCCAATTTTATAAAAACGGTAATTATTTAGAAAACGAGCATTTACTGCGCCTTTTCCAATATATTTATCGTAATAGATCAGTAGCAACTTAAAAATTAGATTTAAAGTAGTTTTCAACTGAATAAGTAGTTGAATTACAAAAATGTATATTTTTAAAATTTTTCTGTCAGTCATTAAATAAACAAAATCCACAAAATATGGACTTTTGGTATTACTAAGTGTAGAAAATCATTACCAGATATGTGGTTGTGTAATCATATACCTGGTATTGGTATGTAGGTAGTTACTTTTCCTATTACATTCCCTATTACTTTTGTATAACGATGTCAGGCAAAATAATTAGTTATGCTTACACACCAGCATACTAAAAATCAAAAAATATATTGTTACCCATATGCTTACCAGTATTGACAAAAATAATCGGTCTGAAAAGAGATTTTTCAAAAAAATAAATTTTATAAAAAAATATTTTTTTCTGTAAAATTTTTTTTAATAAAATTTGCTCGTGCCGGGAATCGAACCTGGGACTTTAGATTACCAGTCGATATCTCTACCATCTGAGCTATCTCGACAAGTTATATTTGATAGATACAAATATAATTGACCTCCCAGTCCCAGTGTAGAAACGGTAATGACATATCATTACTTTTGGACTACCAGAAATGACACCGACTTACTTTCTGCATTATTTTAAAACATATAATATAGAGGTACTAATTACTAGTTACTTGTTCCATTATTTCAAAATAAAAAATAATGCATTACCAATAACGACATATTTTTATTATTATTTCAAACATAAAGTATTCTTCTAGATTTTTTTGTAAATTTTTTTGAAATCTATTTTTAAACTCAATATTTTTTCAAACACTGGTAACGATATACATATGTAACCACATATTTTTTGATTTCTTTTATGTTGGCGAGTAAGTTGACTTGTGCGCAGCAGCCCAGTGTAAAAACGGTAATGACATATCATTATTTTTTGCACTGCCAGTAATGACACCCACTTACCTTCTGCATTATTTTAAAACATAATAATACCTAGTACCGCTTTCCCCTTGTAAGCCATCGAAGTTGGTTTCTTAGAATTCTTGATTTAAGGGATAAAAAGCATAAACTTTGACAAGTGAAATGGAGGGCAAGCAAGGGGTCTATGACGCCAATTTTTTGTAACATATCCATAATTTAGTTCCAGATCACGAAAATAAATTAGTAATAAAAATAGCTTCGTCCGGAACGGAAAATATGAATTAATTCATAGTCTTTTGTGACTTAATTCATTGCATTTTTAATTCAGAATTCAAAAACTAAATTTAATAATTAATTCTTCAAAGCTAT
This sequence comes from Leucophora obtusa, assembly GCA_949987735.1. NCBI lineage: Eukaryota > Metazoa > Arthropoda > Insecta > Diptera > Anthomyiidae > Leucophora > Leucophora obtusa. The sequence goes on from OX465295.1 coordinate 47,310,399, forward strand.
GCTTTTATGTTTTGAGCTGTTACTGAACTGAGTGTCGTGAACTTTTAGCTTTTTTTCTTTTTATGAAGTTTGAATCTGTTTTCTTAATTTCGAACAAAAATATTACTAATTCCTAAAAAATCATTTCAATTTTAAACAATTTAAATGCAAATAGATACAATCAATTGTTCCAAGACCGAATAATGATGATCTATTTCATATCAACCAAAAGAGTGAGTAGTTCAATTGAACTAGTTTGTTCATAAACGACACAACTCTCTTATACACAAGCGTAAATGCTTACAAAAAATACTAAAAGTGCCGAAATTATATAAAAAATAAGAAAAAAATAAAAGTAATTATAAATTCATGTGATTTTATTTAAATCAGTTTTTTCATGACTGAAATTTTGAAAAAAATATGTATTTTTTTATTCAAGGGATGTTTTTTAATTAAAAATTAAATACAAATCACCAAATTCGATTGTTACATTTTGCTTTGAATTTCAAAAAACTCAGTTATTGATATGATACACACAATTAATTCAATTAAAAGTTTAATTGTATTTATAAAATATTTAATAGTATTTACAAACTATTTTTAACTGTGTAAAGAAAAGTTATTGGAATTCTCTCAAGATGAATTTGTTTGCAAGTACACTAGAATCATGAAACTTTTAAAAATACGATAGCACTGCAAAGGGTTCCGACTGTCTGCATTAAAGAATAGGTCTGTTTCATGTCGTTGCCGCGGATACCCGCGGGAATCCAATTTACCCGGCACAACAACAATTTATATACAATTTCGACGATAGAAAGACTTTTTGGTATTATTATGTACCAGCGGTAGCGGACCTGGAACAGAGCTAATGTAAAATGCATAGTTTGAAAGTAATTTAACATATTAAATTAAACATTTTCATAAATACCCCTATTCTGTTTCAATATATGTTGCTTATATTACTAAATAAGTATGAAAGACCCTTATTGGAAAAGTTCGTTAACCTTATAACAAAAATTAGTGGTCAATATTTGAGATTTTTTTTTCGTTTATTTTGTGATGAAGAATTTGATTATTAACTTTCAAAATGATTAAATAAACAATGACCGATTATAAAAGTGAATGCTTAAATTTGCTTTGTTTATTTGGTAAAGACTAAAGTCAGACCAGACTCTTCATTGTTATTATTTATTTTATGTTTTAAAAATGTATAATTTAATTAAAATTTTATTTATAGCATAAAAACAGAGAACATATCTACAACAATATAAATTCAAAGAACAATAAACAAGAAAAAATATAAAAAACAATTAAAAATAGAAGCAACAAGTGGTAGTATACGAGTACATTTACTCCCAGCAGTTAAATTTAATAATGGCAATAATTTGGAGGTAAATACTAGAGATGGGTAAGTGACACGAAATGTTCATGAGTAGTAATTACTACACTCACGTAATTCGTAAGTGAGCGTGAGAAGGAATAAAAACAACCTGTGCGTGATTCATGTGTGAGTTTAGTTTTTTTTTTATCAAATATTCTTGGTAACTTTTACTGTTTTTTGCGAGAATTTCGTGATTGTGGAAAAAATATATTAGCGCGTGAGTCGTGTGCGATTATGTTTTTTTTTTCGGTTGTTCGTGATCGTGAGTCAAAATTCAGTCGCAGCCCATCTCTTGTAAATACGAAAGAATTAAAAAAAAAAATATTTGAATTTAAATAGCTTCTGGGTGTTTATTGTGTTTTTAAATGTTCGGCTCGAAAGTTCCTTAAACAGAACGAGGTTAATTAAAAAATATACATACAACATTAGTTTTTTTTAGTCTCCATTTAAGGGGATTCTAAAAATCACTAAAAATTAAAAATAAACATTTTAATGGTCTCTTTGAAGTCTGACCAAAATATTTTTTTAATTAAATTGCATTGGATTTTTTCAGTTTATATATTTGTTTTAGAATTGTTTTAACTTGCTAGCAGTAAACAAGATTCTAATTTTGTCAAACATGTTGTTGGAGAAGTTGTTTATAATGAAAATTTTATATTAAAAAAAATGTTTTTTTTTTACAGCATACAATAAACGCAATTTAATGTATGATGTTCCCAAAATAAAAACGTTTGAAATTAACAAAAAAAAAATGCGAATAAAATTGCAAATGAAATAATAATTATAGCGAAGCCGGACCTTGAGTTACTCCTCGGAATGAAATTCGATTAATCATCTCATGCAGTAAAGTTTTTCAATATTAAATTTTTTGTACTCGTATTAAGCATAAAATTAAAAATTATAAATTTTTAAGAAAACAGAAATTTTAAAAATAAAATTTTTTATACAATAAGTTTTAGGTGCAAAAATTAAGTTTTTGTAGTAAAAAATCTATTATTTTAACAAGGGGTCCCTCGATTTAATTACACTCATAGAAATAAACATGTCAAAATAGAAGAAGAAGCTGCTAAAAATTATATAAAAATGACGTTGAAGAGCAAACCGTTGAAATTAGCAGATTTTTTTGCTTAATAATAGTAAGATAAGAATTTTAGTTGTATTACAGTTAACTTGTACACTAGGGAGGAAAATAAATGTTGAGTTATTTACCGGTCTAACCACTGGAAATATTTACTTGGGTGAAAAACTACACTCATAGAAATAAATCTGTAAAAATAGCAGAAAAAAGTTACTCAAAACTAGTTAAAAATGATGCTGCAGAAAAATCTGCTAAAATTAGCAGATTTTTTTACTCAATACTAGTAAAATGAGAACAGCAAAATTAAAACTGTTAAATTTACAGAATTTTAGTTATATTTAGGCTAACTTTTAATTAATTGAAAATAGCAAATTGTACTGTAAAATCTGCAGAAAATTTTGCTAAATATTTGTAGACTAAAAATAGCAAAAATAAACTGTTAAATCTACAAAATTTTTGCTATTTTTAAGCTAAATTTAGTTGAATGTAAAAAGCAGTCTATTCTGCTAAAATCAGCAGAAATATTTGCTAATAAAATTGTAAACTGCTGTTATCAAAAGGCTCGATTTTTATTTGCATTAAAAAAAATCGAAAAAAAACTTCGAAAGTTTTGAATTTTTTCGTGATTTTTTAGTCTACTAATTATTTAGCAAAATTTGTTGCAGATTTTACAGGTTAATTTTTTATTTTCTATTAACAAAAATTTAACTCAAATATAACTAAAATTCTGTATATTTAACAGTTTTATTTTTGCTGTTCCTATATTACTAATAGGTAGCAAAAAAAAGTCTGCTAATTTAGCAGTTTTTTTTTCTGCAGCATCATTTTTAACTAATTTTTAGTAGTTTTAACTAAATTTTTACAGACTTTTTTCTATCAGTGTATAATCTTATATCTGGCCGCATTGGCCCTGTGGTTTGGAACACGGATTACAAGGGAAAAATATGACTTTTTGTAAATTTTCGTAAAAACAGTGATATTTTAAAACTAATTAGAATTAAAAATATTAAAGAATCGTGAGTCGAAGTGAATTCTCTTTGTAAAAACGCAATAAAAAACTTAAATCGGTTAAAAAACAGCCGATTTATTACAATTTCCCCCGGCAACTAATGTGTGGGAGACCACTCCATCGAGAAATTCGAGTCCAAATTTGAATATTTATTGAACTAATCCAATCAGAACATTTTATTTTTAAATACTTTGTTCTGATTGGTTGATTTTAAAACATTTATCAATAATATTGAACGTGTATGCCCTACTTTAGGCAAGTTTTTCTTTTTTCTTCTTTTAATTTCTTTAAAGATCTTTAAGATCAAATACTTCAATCCTGAAAGTTAAGATAAAATAAAATTACATTAAATTGCCGCTATGTAAGGTCAAAGGTCAACTTTTAGAAGATTTTATTTTTTCAAACATAATATTACAGATATTCCCGAGCGGATATTGATGAAACTTCCTGAATTTATTTTTCTAATTCTAGAAATAATATCCTTAATTTAATTGTAGAAAATTAAGCCTTTAGTGCTGATATTTTTTATTGTAAATTTTTTTTAAATAAAATTTGTCCGTGTGGGAAACGAACCTGGAATAGTAAATAGCTCTAACATCTGCTCAAACATTTAATGTTTGATAGATAAAAACATAACTGACTTGCTGCACACAAGTCAGCTTACTGGCCAACATACAAAAAATAAAAAAAAATGTGGTTACATATATTCTTACCAGTGCACAGTGGGCCAGGATCATCGAATTTTGGCCAAAACTAGAATATTGAGTATATGCAACTAAAAGATATCACAAAGGGGAGGGGGGGGGGGATTGGTTGTTGGTGATCACGAATCTGAAATAAAAAATATAAAATTCAAAATGGCGGATCCAAGATGGCGGCCATTAATTTTTAGTTTTTAATATATTGGACTTAAAATAATCAATTATATAGGTCCCGGATCCGCTGATTAAAAATCTGAAATTAAAATTTTGAAATTCAAAGTGGCGGATCCAATATGGCGACAAACAATTTTTTCATTAAATTTCTTATGTCGTCTGATTTACTTCAAATTTCCACCAGGAGAAGTTTTTGGGTAGCAGATTACGAATCTGAATTCAAATTAAAAAAATCAACATGGCGGATCCAATATGGCGGCCATAAATTTGAAGTTGTTATGTGTTGGAAAGTAAATTACACTGTACAAAAAAGAAAAAAAAGGTTCTGATGATAACTGATTCCCGCAGAGGGACCAAAGAAAAATATAAGTGTATCGGCGTTTTAAAAGTTTTCGTCTGGCCCTATGTTTTTGGGGGGTTAAAATTTCCCCTCTTTTGAAAATGTTTATTGTGAATCGGCATAGGAAACCATGTGAATCTTCCATTTTAGGTATAGGATATGTTCAGCGAACTTATGTAAAATACTATGAGAGATATTCTTGTGGACATTTTAACCCTCTAACTCTGCAATTAAAGGGTATTTTTGTCCCTTTTTTAAAAGTGTCAAAAAAGACCCATAAGTTGAGTAGTTAGAGGGTTAAAATGTTCCGAAAAAATATTTGTCATGAAATTCTACTATAAGTCTCTGAAGACATCGAAGTTGAAAATTTAACTTCAATGCCAGAAATAAGTCAAAACTTAAAATGTGTTCAAGGGTTAATTTCGTACTTATTCAGAATTGGCACTCAAATGTCCCACAAACCTGGACTTTAGGGGGTTAGTCTGTGTCAGAAAACCAGAACCTACATTTAAAGTAATTTTTAGTGCTATTTTTTTAGTTTTTACTAAAACTCTGGAATGCTGGAAATCAGCGAGATCTGAAGGTACTTTTTCAGTTAAAGGGCAAAATCTCTAAAATTTATGAACGGTCGCAAAAACCTAGGTAGAAGACATCTTAGGGAACACATTGGCATTCAAGTTTTTCAAATATCTCTTGGAACATTTTTGAGCTTTTTTTTTGAAAATTTAGGATTTTCAAAAAAACCCATATTTTTGAGGTAAAATTAATAATTTTGTTACTTTTTTCGTAAATACTTAACAGGTTTCTATTTTTTTTCTATAACTAGTTTCAGTTTTATAATTTGAGATTGTTTTTGGAACAAATTATTCTTTATTTATGACGTTTTTATTGTATCATTATAAAATAAAAAATGTCACAAAATTAAACAACTTTGACTTTGAACTCTCGCCAGCTAACAACGAGGAACCACAATGATACAATATTTCACTCGAAACATATTCAACAATCCTAGATTTTGAATATATAAACATATTTTCCCTTTACCTGAATTGTACTTTTGGTCAAAAAACGGCGATCCTGGCCCACAGTGCAGTGTTGAAAAAAGATTGTGTCTAAAAATAGATTTGAAAAAAATTTACACAAAATCTAGAACAACACCTTATGTTTGAAATATTGATAAAATAAGTCATTATTGGTAACGCATTATTTTTTGTTTTTAAATAATGGAACAAGTAACCAGTTAATAGTAGATGTCATTACCGGTGGTCCAAAAAATAATGATAGCTGTATTTTCTACACTGTGGTCTTAATTCCTTTTCTGTTGTCATAATTGAAAAACTCGGCTACCACTACCGAACCATTCGATTCGGTTGTCAGCACCGAATCTGTTTTCTGGGTGCAGTTTATTAAAAATGACAAAAGTTATTACTTCACTACACCATTTCCAACTGTAATTGATAAAAGAACAATTGAAATTGAGAAAAGTTCATTTCGTTTTGAAATTTTCTCTTTAATATTGAGAAGAGAACAATTGATTTTGAGATTTTCCATATGAAATTGAGAAAAAAGCAAATGAAATTAAGATTTTCCACAGTGTTGCCAGTTTTTTTTCAGACCTTATCCCCAATTTTCATTTTTTAATCCCCAAAAATCCCCAATTTTTATTTTCTGGAAAAAATTCGTATTCGTTAACTTTTTGTTTTTTAATTAATGAAAAAAAAAATACTATATTTGCTTAATTTTTTTCGGTAAGTTATACACTCAAACTCAATAAATTTTGTAATTGTAACAAATTATAAAAAAGAGTAAATAAGTTTAAAAAACAGCAAAAAAAAAAAATGTAAACCAAAATTTTTCATTTTAAATATTTTAGAATCAAAATTTTCCGATTCATCGGCTTCAGACATTTTGTTCCGTATGGTACTGTGTTAAAAAGTTTTAATATTTCAGCAAATGGATTGAATTTTTGACAATTGAATAACACGTAACGTTTATATATATAATTTAAGAAGAGCTTCTTATAACTCATATTACATTCGAATAACCTTAAATATTTTGGAACCAAAAGGAATTAAGGTTTGTACGCATATTAACTTGCCAGACACAAATTTGTGTAGCTTAAAATCATGCTTAAATCCCCTAAACTGACAACACTGATTGTCCACTTAAAATTGAGAAAGGCACAAATGAGATTGAGATTTTCCAATTCAAATTGAGAAAAGGACATATGTAATTGAGATTTAATATTTGATATTAAGAAAATAAATGAAATTTAGAATCTACAATTAAAATTTAGAAAAGAACAAATGATACTGAGATCAGTGTTGCCAAGTTAGGGGTTTTCTCCCTAGATTTAGGGGGTTTTCAACCGATTAGGGGGAATTTAAGGGGGTACCAATTTGTTAGGGGGAAATTTGGGGGGGGTAAGAAAATCAATTTAGGGGTAGTTTTGCCTTGAAAAAAGTTAAATTTTAAAGTCCGATGATTGGTTTTGTCAAATTTTTGATATTTTTCGTATTCTGAACGTTATTCTTTGTAACCGGCCCAATGTGCAAAGATTTTAAAGAATATATCTGGCCGTGTAAGAAGGTATATCCAATTACTTGGTATTTTTATCTCCGTGCAAGCTTAATTTTATTCACAAGAATTTTATTAAATTTCTTAATTGCAGTTAAACATTTCTCAATTTCATTTGTACTTTTCTGAATTTATTTGGTTTTTCTTTTCTCAATTTCAAATAAACAGATCTAATTTCCATTTGTTTTTTTTCTCAATTTCAACTGTAAAATCGCAATATCACTTATTCTTCCCATAATTTCAATTGGAATATTCAAATTTAATTTGTTTTATTCTTAATTTTAAATGGAAAATCCCAATTTCATATGTTCTTTTCTCAATATAAAATTAAAATCTCAATTTCATGTATGCTTTTCTCAATTTCAATTGTAAAATCTCAATATTATTTATTCGTTTCTCAATTTTAATTGGAAAATCTCAATTTCATTTCGTTTTTTCTCAATATGAAATAGAAAATCTTAATTTCAATTGTTCCTTTCCCACTAATAAATAGAAAATCCCAATTTCAATTGCTCTTTTCTTAATACTACATGGAAAGCTCTCAATTTGAAACAGAAAATGGTGTAGTTTAAAAAGTTCATTAAAACTTCATGTCTCGACCATTCCTAAAGAATTCACTTATAAGCTTAATTCCCATAGCTTTTATAAGAATTGAATGAATTCCCAACTTGAGTCATTCAAACAAAGCATATTATATTCCAGAATTTATTTTAGACCAATTTTAAACGTTTTTAAGTTGTATTATGCTAATATTTCAGCATATACATATGTAATTGCAAATTTTATTTTTTCATTTGACTAAATGAATGAAAAAAAGTCACTTTCATTCACATTTTACTAATTCAGCTATATTTGAATTCATTCAATTAGAATTAATTCGTACAATTTAAAGCTTTTGTGAATTCAGTTATCGCATTAATTCAAAAAGAATGCTATTACGGAATTAAATTTAATTACATTATTTTATAAAAAGTAGGTACTTACAATTTTTAATGGAAAACCCTAATATATAAGCAGAAAACTTCCCAGGAACATTTTTAGAACCCGTTCTAAAATTACTAGTTTCAGAACTACTTCCCAGGGAGTAACTACATATTCCTTAATAACATCTTTGGAACTAGAGATGGTGCAACTAGTTCTAGAACCTATAAAAGCAGTCATATTTAGCATTTTACCTACATCTTTAGTGTGTTTTGCGAATAAGTGATTTGGAACTAGTTATACATGACATCAAGAATCTGACTTCCTAGAATCTGATGCTAGTTCCAAAAATAATTCCATAGAGTTGTCTAAAAAACTTGGAAAATCTAAGATATTTCTTCGACCAAACAAAAATGCTCTAAAAAAATTTTCTTATGTAAGTAAAACAGATGTTTTCTGATAAAATATAAAAAGATGGTCAAAATTAATAAAAAAAATAATTTATTTTTGTTTTTTCTTTAGACTCATCATCATTAAAATTGTTTAGCATCATCATAAATATTGTGCAAAAATTCATAAATATCACGACGATATTTCTCTCAGTTCGAAAATTATGACAATAATTTAAAAAACCTTTTTAAGTCCGCTCAAAACCTCTTATTCCGGCATTATCAACTTTAAAAATTTTTAACATGACCCTTGTTTTTTTGACTGACATGCAGGGTTAATGAATTTCTTGTTTCTTTTTTTTCGATAAAAAAAACCACTTCCTTTTTATTTATTTTTTAAAAAGTAACTGTAAAAAGAGCAAAAGTAATCAACCACCTTGAAAGTCAATTCATAGAAAATATTTTATTTTGTTAATAAAATGTAACAAAACCCAAATAAATACAAAAAACTTATAAGAAATCAGGAGTTTTAAATTTTTTCTGCTCCAATGAACCATAGAATTGACAGTTTTGCAACATAAAATTCAATTCTTTTTTCCTCTTTTTTTTTTGGCAACAACTCCCTTTTGAGTTAACCAAGCATAAAACAAGACTATAAATTTATTAAAAGAAATTGAAGAACCATAGTTGAAAGGCATAAATACCAAGAAAATTTAACTAGATTTTACGGAGATGTTATAAAATATATTTGGATAGTTTTTCTTAATGTGTTATAATTTAAGCATAATTTCATAAGTTCTGACTTAATTTTTATAAAAAAAATTCCATGAAAACTATTCAACTTTAATCAAAATTTTCAAATTGGAGGTTAACTGTTTTTAAAACATGTTAATGTTATTCTAAAACTATTCGTTTTTATTACTTTTTAGAGTAAACTTAAAATGGAAATAAAATTATGAGTTGTTTTTTGCTTTTCAAACAAGTTACAAACTAAAATATACTTCTAGAAATGATTTTACTTTGTAAATTTTATTTTATTTAGAATTTTAAAAAAGATGTGTGTTAGGGGCACAACTTTCTTAAGGAGAAACAAATTGGAATGCATCATGAAATTGGCAATACTGTACTGATAATATAATTCTTTTTCTTGAGTGATTTTGAAAAAAAAAAACATTCCGCATTTAGGTTAATTTCTAAAATGTCACTTTTTTTAAGCGATTTTTTTAAATATTTTCAAAATAAATAAATATTCATCATAATATAAAAAATCTCTACATTTTCAAAATTATTCGATTTTACTAAAATGTTTGTCAAATTCGGATTAAGCAAAATTATATTGATTGAAAATGATATTCAGTGATATGCATTATAATAGGCACATTAAAATTTGTTCTAATTTTATTCTCATTGCCTTTATTATACCCTACACCACTACGTCGAGAGGGTATTATAAGTGTGTGCTGATGTTTGTAACACCAAAAAATATTGGTCCTAGACCCACCTTATAGTATACCGATCGGCTCAGAATTTCGATTTAACGATGTCCGTCCGTCTGTCTGTCTATGCATTCTTGTGCGCTCTCTACATGTCGCAAATATTAAGATATTTTGACGAAATTTGGTACACCGACGGCCCAAGGACGACGGTCCAGCTAGTTGAGATCTCATTGCTAGACCCGAAATATTTTGGGAATCATCGTAAAACAAACCAAGGTTAATTTTGAGGGGGGGGGGGGGCACTTTTTTTACTTTTTTTTGTGAGTCGGTCTAATGTATATTATGAAGAGTTATTTAAAACAGTCAAATTCTACAATTCAAAACATTTGTTACGGAAACTTTTTGAACTTCCACTAAAAAAATTTCCACAAAATGTTAAAAGTTATATCCCTAATATGCATAAGGTAAATGTGTCATTGACTGACAGAATGAATGAAGACATGCCAGAAAAACGCTAAATGAATAGAATCAGCCAAAGTTGCGAGTAACGTTATAAACAAGATTATTACATGTGATATAGTCAAAGCAAAATGTTAGTAAAAACTTTATGCATGCATTTTTTTCAAATGCATCCTACTAAATACGATAAGTTCACTGGAAATTGTTAAAATTTTGTGGTATAAAGTACAAATCATTTATATTTCTTTTAAAAATGCACTAAAAGAAATCAACGCTTTGCAACAGTGCGATTTTTTCAACAGTTTTACTTTTCTTATTACTTTTTTTTACAAAAATCGCTAGTATAAAAATAGATTTTCAAAAATGTAAGTTTCATGGAAAAAATTATTTTTTTATTGTAAACTTTTTTTGAACAAAATTTGCTCGTGCCGGGAATCGAACCTGGGATTCCAAATTGCCAGTCGATAGCTCTACAATCTGAGTTATGTAACTACATACCTGGTAATGGTAACTACCCAGTCAGAAAAATACAAACGGGAAAGCGGTGGCAAAGCACTTTAACAGGTGGTACAAGTACTGGAAAAAAGTGCTTTCCCATTCCCAAAATGATAACATCATTAGACAAAAGGACCGGCTGTTCAAAAAGCACCGGAAAAGCACTGGAGGAACAAAATTTTTAAACGTTGGCAAAACGCTGGCAAAACCAATAAATGGGTGGTCTGGAAATATATTTTCCAAAATAAAATTTTAAAAAAGTTCATATGTATTTTTTTTGGTCCTGCCGTGATTTGAACCCAGGCCGTCAGATTGGCAGACTATTGCTCTACCCACTGAGCTAACGAGACATATTAATATTTGATAGCTAAACACATAAATGAGTGATAATAGCTGGACAACTACTGGCTGTGCTAAAATGCTACTGGCAAACAATTTTTTGTAACTAGTATGCCAGTGTTGGGAGGGCAAAAAAAAGTTGGTCTTGAAAGAGCTTTCCCACAAACAAAAAAATTGATTTTATAAAACAAAAAAAATTTTAAATTAAAGAAAATCGAAAAAAAATTTTTTGCTTGCAACCGGATTTGAACTCGGAACCTCCTGACTACAAACATTTTTTAACGAAGCGTCAGCATTTTTATAAAATCATTGGTCTACCAGTGAATGATTTTTGTACGTCTGGTAGCATTGTCTAGGTAGCACTGGATAACCGCTGGTTGCAAACCTTGGCATATCACTCTAAGCCAATTTTTTGCCAGTGGTTTTTTTATAAACCACCGAAGTTTTTGTAAAAAAAATACTGGTAAAACGCTTTTTGCAAACGCTGGCAAAGCGTCCCAAATGAGTGTTCTGCCAGTCATTTATTTTTAACACCGTGGTTACCCAGTGGTATGCCAGTGCTTGTTTTTTTTGTACCACTGGCGATTTCTGACTGGGTAGTTACTTTTATTATTACACTTCTTACTACTTTTGTATGACGATGCCGCGCAAAATAATGAGTTATGGTTACACACCAGCATACGAAAAATCAAAAAATATATCGTTACCCATGTGCATACCAGTATTGATATGAGTCTAAAAATAGATTTTCAAAAAAATAAGTTTTATAAAGAAAAAAAATATTTTTTTATTGTAAAAATTTTTTTTAAATAAAATTTGTTCGTACGGCAATGGAACCTGGGACTCCAGATTGCCAGTCAATAGCTCTACCACCTAAGCTATCTCGACATGTACTGTTTGATAGATAAAAACTGCTGCGCTCAAGTCAGCTTACTCTCCAACATACAAAAAATCAAAAAATACAGTAGACGCTCGCAAATTAGAACCGCTTTGTTTTTGAGGCAATTCTAATTTCTGAATTATTCTAATTTCTGGACGTTTTTTTTTTCGTTTCGTTTCCAATGATAAAGTGTTTTTTTTTACGTTTATTTAACATTTTAAATGATACACTTTCACTATTTAATAGAGACTGCCAAATAATATGTTCACGCGTATCAAATTTCACAAATAAACTAGCCAAAAATGTACATAAATGCGACAAAAAAAAAAAAAACAAATAGGGAAAAACATATATAATTTGGTGATTCCCCTTTTTAGTTTTACTTTATTCAAACAGAATAAAAATAAATTGGGGATTTCCTGTGTATTCAAACAACAAAAATAAAAAAACGCTCAGAAATTAGAATTTTAAATTCGAATTTCAGAGCATTTAATGTATTGCAAACATTGATTCTAATTTCTGGACGTTCGAATTACTGAAAGCTCTAATTTGCGAGCGTCTACTGTATATGGTTACTAGGGCGGGTCAAATTGTATGGATAAAAATTTTTTGATATTGCCTCATCGATTTTTCGAAAGCTTTTAGCATGGGGAAAAAAGGTTCCACTACGACATATCAAAAAAATCATTTTCGAAGCTCCCAAATTTAAATTTTTTGCAATTTTCTAATAAATGCTAGATTAGCGCCATCTTGAGGTGGCTTTTTAAAACAACTAATAAAGTTGTAAACAATATAACATTACAACCTTTCCAGAAAGGTATTTATTACTTATGAAAATCGCATAAAAACTGTGGCAACTAGAGGTAAAAGTATATAAGTAAAATTATTTTCTCCTTGTTGTCATCAACATCATTATCATCATTTCTCATCATTATCATCATTTCATCATCAAGCAGAAAATAATTTTACTTATATACTTTTACCTCTAGTTGCCACATTTTTTATCCGATTTTCATAAGTAATACCTTTCTAGAAAGGTTGTAATGTTATATTGTTTACAACTTTATTAGTTGTTTCAAAAAGCCACCTCAAGATGGCGCTAATCTAGCATTTATTAGAAAATTGCAAACAAATTTAAATTTGGGAGCCTCGAAAATGATCTTTTTGATATGTCGTAGTGGAACTTTTTTTTCCCCATGCTAAAAGCTTTCGAAAAATCGATGACGCAATATCGATTGCTAAATCGACCCACCCTAATGGTTACATATGTACATATATTAGGATATCCCTTAAATTAAGGATTTGTCGATTTTCGTTCATTACACCCCCCAGTTTTATTGGAAATAGTTCCAAATGGACGAAAATGGCCCATTTTGGAAAAAAGTGTATTACTATTAAAAATTCCCAAAATTTGAAATTTCGAAAAAAAATTATTTTTTATTTCATTTATTCATTTAGTATAGTCAAAGTGATTCAGACATAGAATTTTGTCTTCATCGGATATCATTAACCCACTTTAGCCTGGAATCAAAAATGACCCACGAATTTGATAACAATGCAAAAACGTGTTTTTTTTTTTAATTAATTTTAAAGAATGAATAAAAAAAAATTTAAAAAAATAATGATATGTATTACCGTTTCTACCCAGTATTACGAGCATGTGAAATCAAAGTCCTCTGAATCAAACAGTCACATCGGTAGTGCATTGGTGATCTATCGAAACGTATTTAGTCACACGACCAAATTCGAATTAATTTGAAATAAAAGTAAAAAAATATATTGATATTTTATAATACAAGAATTCTTTCTTCCATTAGAAAAAGAAGAAAACGTGTCATGCAGTTCCTTAAGTTTGGTCAGAGAATTCATCCCCAAAATATAAATTCAGTTATAAAAAAAGGGAATTAAGGAATTAATTCCTTCGAAGCTCTGGTGGTGCGTGAAATGGTAGAAGTATTAGGTTTCATTTGAAATACATTCTTTTTATAAATTCCAAAATCTATTTTTTTGATATTTTTTCATTAAATAGTTCACCGTGCGTTTTCTTTTGTTTTGCATTCCTATCTAGAAATACATGAGCCTTATATTATAATATTTGAGTCCCTTACGCAGTTTGATATTCTGAAAAATTTAGTGATTTATTGTTTTTGGGAAAGTTAAGATACCAGGATCTTTTGTACAAGTTTTAATTTAAAATTATATATTTTCGTTGTTATTGTTCGTTAATAAATATTTTATTGAAAATAAAAATATGTCAATATTTTTTTTCGTGGATATGCAAATATTTTTCTTGGTTTACCGAATATCAGACATAGGTATACAATACTCATATTTGACAGTTTAACCTTAGGTTTGTTTTTAACGACCTTTAAAAAAACGACTATCCGTACTTACCTGACTTTTCCTTTATTCTTTGTAAACAAATTAAATTTAAACATTTCGGGTCGCCTTTGAACAAAAGCTTTTTTCGTACAAAGACTTCGCCGGATCTCGAAATGGAACAATTATCTTGTGTGCCCTGATCTACCTTTACTAACAAACGCATAATTAATTTATTAGCTTTTGTTGTTTTTAATACTTAATGAAATAAAAAATTGTAAAATTTCAAATATTTTTATGAGAAATCTTTTTGTTTACATTTGAAAGAGAAAAGCCAAAAATTTTAAAGACTTGGTAGCATTTTTATAACTGTTTATAACTACTTAATTTTTAAGAAGCTAAATTTATACCAGGGGTATGGCATCACCAAAAACAAAAGTTATAACGACATCGTTATCACTAGATGGCACTTTGTTCAAAAAATTGACAATTTTCTTTTTTTTTTTAAATTGAAATAATAGCAAACAAAAAAGCAAATAAAAAAAAAGAATTCTCAAATTTTATTATTTGAAAATATTTTGCGCTTGATTTTTTCTTATTTTGCGCAGTTTTCAGCAATTTTTGAGTTTTTAAATATAGGCTCAGCTGATACTAAAGTGATACTAAATAGTTGCTCAGGTGATACTAAATTTCAGCGCCCCCTACCGGCGAGTAGTGTAAGTTTTGATTTCCTATCTCTATAACTAATTGTCTCTGATTTATACCTACTTTAAAATTTTATAAATGCTTAAATTTGTATAGTAATTATATAAAAAAAAATTTCAAGAGCATAAATTAAATTTACTTCAAGCTCTTAACATGGCCATTAAAAGAAAAGTTGGCCAATATTTGTCATAATAATGAAAACTAGCAGCAATACACAGAATGTTTCTTTAGCTTTTAAAACACTGTGAATAAAAGAAAAAAGTCTTAAATTGATTTTATTATGCAAAAAATTTCTAAATAATAAGCAAAACCTTTCAACTATTCATTAGTTTAGCAACGATTTCCAACAATATAAAAATCTTAAACATGTGGTATTTAATGTTAATAGTAAAAATCAATAAATCTTTTACTAATAAAGTAAAACTTAATCTTCAAGCAAAAAATTTCAAACCAAACTAAATGGTCAAGGTGAAAGTTGTGACACATGTAAAAATAAAAATAAAGAAAAATAATAAAGTTGGCAAGATCGCTAACAAAAAAACTTTTAAAAATTATAAGAAAATTGTAGCTTAGACTAGTTTTAGTTTAATCAGTATAATATTACCGATGAAAAATGATATACTATGGACAAAATAAAACTAAAACTATTTTGTTTAAAAGGCATGAAGACTAAAAGAAAATATTTTGTTTAAAATGAAAAATTTTATAATAACCAGTTGTCAAGATTATTATAAAGATAAAGAAGAAATTAATATTATGAAAAATAAATCAAGGCAAATGATACATGATTTGAATACTTTGGAAGGAGCTAAATAAGAGTAAATAGAAGAAAATAATTTCAGGTTTTAAATTTCAATTCGAAATATGATAAGCCTTCTCATATAAACTCGTATTCTAGCTGTAAGCAGTGTAAAGGCTTCATTAGTTTAATAGTAAAGTAAAAAAACGTATCTGTAATCAATTCAATGTGTTAAAATAATATAGAAATATATTTTTATCTTTTTCCTATGCATTGAAACTGTTGTCAAGTAAAATCGTAAAAAAGTTCTGTTGAAAATAGAAATTTTCTATTTTATTACTTGACATTTAATTCTATGCACAAGAAAAAGATAAAAAATGCAATATTTTTATTTTTTATACTCTTTTTATTCATTATGAGAATGATACGTTACTTTTTTTACGATACTTCCAAACTAATTTGGGCTTAAACCTCAAGGTTTACAAAGAATTTCCGAGTTATAATGAGTACGCCTAATATCTATGTATTCTTGAATGAAAACATTTTTGTATAAAAAAAAGGAATACATAAATTTAATATTGAACATTTTAAAATTTAACTAAAACTTGTTTTAAGTTAAATGTTTATTAAATTAAATCAAAGACTTTCAAAACTTAAAAAATAGTCCGTTTTATAAAGGTTACAAAAAAAATTACAAAAAAATAAAACCTATTTTAAAGCCTTCTTTGATTATGACGGTACATTTTCCTATAAATTCCTTTCCAAATTAAATTACCTTTCGCTACCATAAATCCAGTTCAAGTTTTAGCATTTAAGCCGTGACCTAAATTTATATTTGACAGTTTAACCTAATTTCTAAAAAGAAAAAATTCCAAGAGCATAAAATAAATTTACTTCAAACTCTTAACATGGCCATTAAAAGAAAAGTTGGCCAATACCATAATAATGAAAACTAGCAGCAATACACAGAATGTTTCTTTAGCTATTAAAACACTTGGAATGAAAGAAAAACTGGTCCTAGTCACCACCAACCACTTGGTAGTATTTTTTTTTCCAGCAAACGAGGAAGTTATAACTGTGATTAGAACTGTTAACTTTTTCAAACACTTGTTGTGTGGTTGGAAAATACACACTAGAAGGAAAACAACTGGCAGAGCTCTTAAAGAGTAACTTCAATAAAGAATTAATCCAATAAAGTTTTAATTCAAATTTAAAAAAGGAGAATTTACCGTTTCATTAAAGCATTCAATAAGAATTAATTTAAAATCTTTTTTTTTGTAAAATCTTTAAATTGAATATATTTTGTTCCATGAGATTTTCACTAAATTAATGCAACTTTTCATTAAACTTAAGGGAAACTTAACTTAACATTAAACTTAATGACAGGGTTGGCAGGCAATACCGCTAAAATATCGTTATCGATTCAAAACCCTTTCAACTGACTACCGTTACCCCTAAAATACCGTTACCGAAATACCCGGAATACCGTTATCCTTAAAATACCGTTACCAAAATAACTGAAATACCGTTATCCTTAAAATACCGATACCGAAATAAATGAAATATCAATACCCCTAAAATACCGTTACCGAAAAAAATTAAATACCGCTATCCCTAAAATACCGTTAGCGTTATTTTTAATTTTCTGCTTTTAGTAATTTCACGTGGTTATTGAGTACTTTTTGAATATTATGTTGATAAATTGGTCCTGGTTTTAATCTCGTTTGTTTTTTGTAAAAAAAATTGAGGGATGCATCGAAAAAACTGACTACCGTTACCCTTAAAAACCCGATACCGATATAACTGAAATACCGTTAACCTTAAAATACCGTTACTGAAATAACCCAAATATCGTTATCTTTAAAATACCGTTACCGAAATAACTCAAATTCCGTTATCCCTAAAATACCGATACCGAAATAAATGAAATAGCGTTACCTTTAAAATACCGTTACCGAAATAACCTAAAATATCGTTACCCAAACGATAACCGCATTCGTTTCGGTTACCATCCATGCTTAATGAAAAAGTTTAATTTATGTTTATAAATTTAGTTTTATAAAAATGATGAAGCTTTTTGGTGATTGTAAATTTTAGTTGAAATTTCTCATAACACTCATTGTAATGATTAAGCTTTTCATTAAAGGTGGCCACATGAGTGAATTTCCCAGTGTAGAAACAGTAATGACATGTCATTATTTTTTGGACTATCAGTAATGACACCCACTTACCTTCTGCATTATTTTAAAACATATAATAATGAGTTTCCGATAATGACTTATTTTTATCATTTTTGATAATTTTTTGAAATCTATTTTTAGACTCAATATTTTTTAAACACTGGTAATGGTATATGAAACCATATATTTTTTGATTTTTTGTATGTTGGCGAGTAAGCTTACTTGTGTGCAGCAGGTCAATTATGTTTTTATCCATAAAATATTACATGTCGATATAGCTCAGATGGTAGAGCTATTGACTGGCAAACTGTAGACCCAGGTTCGATTCCCGCACCAGCAAATTTTATTAAAAAAAAAAAAAAAATACAATAAAAAATATTTTTTTTTTATAGAATTTATTTTTTTGAAAATCTATTATTAGACTCATTATTTTTGTCAGTACTGGTTAGCACATAGGTAACGATATATTTTTTGATTTTTCGTATGCTGGTGTGTAACCATAACTCATTATTTTTCGCGACATCGCCATATAAAGGTAATAAGAAATGTTATAACAAAAGTAACTAGTTACCATTACCAAGTATGTAGTTACATAACCACATATCTGGTAATGATTTCCTTCACTGAGTTTATCCGCACTCAGGAAATTATGTAAGAAATTAAGACGGTTAAAATAACTGCATTTGCAGTTGAAAAGGTGTACACTACATTTGCATTTAAATCAACTACAATATGTAGTTATTTTGAACTGTTAAAATCAACTGACAATTGCTGTTTAAACAACAGATATAAAAATAATTGTAAAACTGTAAAAACTACTGTTTTTGTTAGTTAAACTTGTTGCTAAATTTACTAACACCAATTACTTGTTTAATAAAAACATTCACAAGAACTTAAAAGATTCACAGCAACTGTATAAAGAAACTGTAACGTAAATGCAGTAATTTTTGTTGGTAGTTTAAAAAAATTACTGTCGCAAACATTGAAATGTTATTTCCTAAGTAAAACAATTGTAATTACAATTTAGTAGGTTTGAGGTTAAGAAGAAGAATAAACATTTTCTTCAAAAGTTATAAACACATTAAATTTACAATTCAGACTAGAACCAGTTTCTGCCTTTTTTATGGGCAGGCTTCATCAGTGATTTTTCATTAAATTGTATTATTTGGCGTTTTTTTTATTCACTGGATTTATTTTTGGATTTATTTTATTTTGTTAAAAAATCCACATTTTGTTTTTCAATTTTTAAAATATTATATTTTTATCCAGATCTAACACTTATTCCCTTATATAATGTGAAAGAAAAAAAAATTAAATTTTTCGAAAATGGAATTTCCGGATTAAATTTAAGCTTAATCCAAAACGGATTTATTTATTTTTTAAATCCATTTCGGATTTAGCTTATTTCAATTCCTGTGTTCACATTTTTACAAAATTTAATGATTTTCCTGCACATTATATTGGCGAATAAGTAAAAGAATTTAATAAAAATTATAAATTTTTCAAATTAAAAAACAAAGCATTAATTTTTTAAAAAAATAAAATAAATCAAAAAATAAATCCAGTGATAAAAAATAGGCCTATTGTTTACATTTTTATTGTCAGATTGTCTCTATATGAATAATTTCAGAAGTGATCAAACAGACATATACAAACATTCTACTTTAGATTTCCTGTTTATCATCTTATTTCCTCCGTGTCACCTTTTCGCAAAGTTAAAATAACAGCAACCGCATTACTGCACCAATAAGTGTCGTGTAGTAACTGCAGAATTTTTCTGAATGTAATTCTCACACTCACAAGAGAAAAATTTCACTCATGTAAAATCACTCACGAACATATTTCTTCTACTCACAATCGTTCGCGTGAGTTAATTAATGTTTCAATCAATTTCACGCCTGATTCACAAGATTCATGCCCATCTTTACTTCTCATTAATAAAAAGGAAGGTATCCTTGTGAGGTGGAACACCGATTTTTATAAAATTTTATTATAAGAGGAAAACTAACAGACATGCATATATTTTCAGCCGTCCGATCTCAAATTTATGGCAATAAAATGGAATACAAAAATGTTGCAAAAATTTTTTGTAAACACGTTTAAGATTTTTAAGATTGGTCTCTCAAAAACCTCTAGTTTAAGATCCAATTTTAGAAGCCATTAAAAAGAACGCAGAAAATACAAAAACTATTAGTTTTCATTCCACGTCGCTAATGTGAGAATGGCCCACTAAAAAGTGAAATGTTCTTTCATTTCGTCTACCACATAAGCAAATTTCAGCACACTCTATGAGTTACACTTCGGATACCTTCCACGTAAGTGGACGTAAACAGGGTATTATAAATTTGTGCTGATGTTTGTAACACCAACAAATATTAGACCCACCTTGTAGTATAGCGATCGCCTCAGAATCAATTTTTGTTTCGATTTAACAATGTCCGTCCCACAGTGCTTCGTCCCCATATAACGATTGCACAAAAATAGAAGGAGTGGAGAAAGAGTTTTGAAATTTGGTGTACTGACATAGTACCCCTTAGTTAAGAAAAATTTTAATTTTTGAAAATATCGGGCCAAGGACACGCCCACCTCCCATAGGTCCTGAAATTTAAAAATAATATATTATCTACATATATGGACGTAAAATTACAAAAAGTATCTATTGAGATGCACATGAAACTGGAAACGTTTGTGTCAATTTTTATCAAAATCGAACCAAGGACTCTTGGTCCTGCCATATATCCTTTATTTTAAAATATTTATAAAACCTGCAAAAATTATCCGATTGCCATGAAATTTAGCACGTGAATTGATATAAGGTCAAGCCAAATTTGGGTAAAATCGATTCATTAATAAAAAAAAATGCCTTTCACAAAAAATGGGTTTTAAACGCTTAAAATGATTTTTCTAAAAAAAAAAAAAAAATTAAACAGGATTAATATAGGAAACCATGTGAATACCTTATTTTAGGCATACAGTATGTTCAGCGAACTTATGTAAAACACTACGAGGAATATTTCTGTGGAACATTTTAACTTTCTATCTCTTCAATTAAAGGGACTTTTTTGGCCCCTTTTTAAAAGGGGACAAAAACGACCCGTAAGTTGAAGAGTTAGAGGGTTAAAATGTTCCGCAAAAATATTTGTAATGAAATTCTACTAGCATTGAGAATTGAACTTAAAGGCCAGTAATAAGTAAAAACTTAAAATGTGTTTAAAGTTTAATTTTGTACTTATTCAGAATTGGCGCTCAAATGTCCCACAAACCTGAATTTTAGGGCGAAACCCTGGGAATCTTCCATTTTAGGTATAGGATGTGTTCAGCGAACTTATGTAAAACACTACGAGGAACATTTTTGTGGAATGCTTACGACAGCATGATAATGCAATAACATTGGAATTAATTATCTTTACTTGATATGAAATCATTTCGACAATTGCATGCTATCTATCTCTATCATTTTATTGCATATCAAGACACTAGGTAACATACTTAAAAAATTAAATGAAATTATAGAAAAAATCATTTAAAGGTCTGCTAACAACTCACAGTTAAAGTTGTGAAATGAAAATAAAAAATTATCGAAGGAAAATACAACAACTGTGGCACACTTTTCACAAATTTCAATTTGCAAACATTGTAACTAGTTTTTATAGTTTCTTAAAGGCAAATACAAATATTTTATGAAGAAAAAAAAAATTTCAAATTTAACCTTTAAAGTTTATATAAATGTTAAAAATATATCGATGATCATAAGTTGTTTTCTGGGTGTACAGATTTTTTTAAATTTAATTTTTATGCGCCAAAAGACGGAATAAAGAGTTTGTTTGACTTTCTTAGTTTAATTTTTTTTTTAAGTAAAATACAATTAGGATGTCAAAATATAAGACGAAAACTCGATATTATAGTTTCTTGTAAAAAAATAAAAGCATCCCCTTTACAATTCTCCCAAATACAACAAAATAAGTTTTTACACTTATACTGTGCAGGGGTATGGCATCACCAAAAAAATAAGTTATAACAACATCGTTAGATGCCACTTTGTACAAAAAATTTACAATTTTCTCTTTTTACTTAAATTTAAATAACGAGTAAAAAAGTTAAAGTCGGGCATGCCGACACCAGTCTAGTTAAAAGCCAACTAATCCGAAATTCGAATGGATTAAAATGGGACTTGTGTCAAAATTTTCTATAAAATGATAAAAGAAGAGAAAATCGAAAATATAGCCCATATGGGCGATAGGTCCAAATAGGGACCGATCTTATCTAGAATCTATAGTCTTTGTCCTTGGGACCATGTGAGTCAGCGAACCAAATTTCATTGAAATATCTTCGTATTTGCGACCTGCAGAGTATAACTAAGCCAATCTTAAGAGGGGGGACCCTTATATGGGCACTAGGTCTAAACATGGACCGATTTTAACCAAAATTAATAGGCTTCGTTCTTGGGCCGACGTAGGTCGGTGTACCAGATTTCATATCTTAATATTTGCGAACTGTAGAGTGCGAACAAGAATGCATGGACAGATAGACAGACGGACGGACAGAGGGACATCGTTAAATCGAAATAAAAATAAATGTTATAATATTATTTAAGACTAATGCGAGCTTCATATTCTAAGGAGATTTTTCTCTCGAAATACATTAGTTTCTAAGTGCTTTTTCTTATAAGAAAAGCCTTAGATTCTGAGTACTTTTTTCCAAAAGAACATCATTATAATATGATGTTCTTTTGGAAAAAAGTACTCAAGAATCTATTCCTGAAGAAAAATATATTTCCTTAAGATAAGCATAACATTCTGGGTTCTTTTTTCCTCAGATTCATAATATTTTTCCTATAGAAAAATTCTCCAATTTTGAGGACCTCCTTCCATGACAATGTCTCAGATTCAGCGAACTTTTTGCCGTAGGAAAAAAATCTTAGAAAGTGAGGGACGAAGACTCACAATTCGATTGTATTTCTGGAAGAAAAAGTTCTAGAGTTTCTTTATAGGAAGTAAAAACTGTTTAGAATTGGAGCGTTTTTCTTTAGGAAAAAGTCCTCAAAATCTTAGGATTTTTCTAAAGGAAAAATTCCTTAGAGTCATCTGAGTTTTTTTAAAAGTGGTCATGGTTTTTATGTAGGAACAAATTCTCAGAATCTAAAAATTTTTCTGTAGGAAAAAGTCCGCCAAATCTGAGTGGTTTTTAGAGGATAATCTCATCACAATCTTAGGATTTGTTTTTGGAAAAAAGTTCCCAGAATCTCAGAGTTTTCCTCAAAATCTGAGGAACATATTTACTGATGATTTGTTTCTATAGCCGATAGAGAATTCTTCAGTCTCTGACCACTTTTTCCTATTGAAAACCAGTAATATTTTGATAAAATTTTTCTATTTCGCAGCACCTACGCACTAACGATCAATTCTTCTGATTCACCAAAGTAAAATGTTACAAGGCTGGAAAGAATAAATAATGTCAATCGAAATCTTTTAAGGATAGACAAAATTTATCCTTACCTCTCAAGTGCAGATGTTGTACAGACGAACCACAATGACTGGAATTGTTATAAGAGTATACGCGTAGGCGAGAGTGAAAGTGCTTTCTACTTATTTTAAGATGAAACAACTTAATCGAGCTTAAAATAACATAAATTACATTAGATGGCTTATGAAGTTCTTACGAAAAATTCTTACCAAAAACAATAAAAAAAAAACAAAGAAACAGTATAAATTTCAAACCAAAAACTTCGATATTAATTTTAATTAAAAAAACAGACGATGATTGACAGTGCATAATGAAGTATAAATGTCCCTTGTTGTTAATAATATCACATTGTTCACATGCATTCAACTTTAATGCAATTGGCAGCAAGTGTCATTAACATGAAACTTGGTTGGCTTGATAGGTTGGCTATTTGCATTTGTGCACTTTAAATCTTGCATTCAGTTGAATTGATTGCATACAATTTTTTTTATAAATATAATTTACAATTTATGTGCATATAACTACAAATATGTATATTGACTGGTTTCTTCCGTAATATATATTCACGGCAGTGCAGATACTTAAACGCAAAGACAACCTCTTCTTGCCAGGTTTGTTTTTGCATTTTATACATTTTAATATGTTAATAAAGAAACGGTAAATCTGAAATGAAGTATTTTATCTAGCCATGTTTTTTTTTATATCATCCCAACGATGATACATAAATATGTTGCAATTCAATATATTCAATCAATGTTTTTTTATTCGAAAATAATGTAAATTAACCCTTTAACGGATGGGAGGATTTCAAGACACTGAAATTCTGAGAACATCTTTCTGTAAAAAGCGTTCAGATAATTTTTTTTAAGAATAGAATAGAAAATGTTATAAGAAACTTTTCCTAAAGAACAATATTTAGATTTTGAGTTTTTTTTACACTCAAACAACATTGTCGTTAGTAGTTAATTAGTAGTAATTTTTTTTGTTAAAAAATAACTAAACAATTTAGTAAAAATAACTGACGATCTCATAAGAAGATATATATACTAATTTATATAGTAATTTATTATGTTTTGTTTAATACAATTTTTAAAAAATTCAAATTGAATTGAAATTTTTAGAATTATGCCAAAATTACAATTTCATTTTGGCCCGAGCAAAAATGGGTTACGTTTTCCTATAGTTAATATTTTTTATTTATAACTAAACATTACATAACAAAATTTTTAGAGGTAACTAATTTCATAAGCATACTATTTTTTATAAAGATCTCAACCGATTCAAATAAAAAAAAAAACGAGTAAAAAGGTTAAAGTAGGGCATGCCGACTATACAATACCCTACACCAGTCTGGGTAAAAGCCAACTAATTGGATTCGAAATTCGAATGGGTTAAAATGGGGCTTGTGTCAAAATTTTCTATAATGTGAGTCAGCGCACCAAATTTCATTAAAATATCTTAATATTTGCTACCTGCAGCGTGTAACCAAGCCAATTTTGGGGGGACCCTTATATGGGCACTAGGTCCTTGGGCCAAAATAGTTCTGTGTACCAAATTTCATCAAAATATCTTAATATTTGCGACTTGCAGCGTATAAACAATATAGTTTTGGGGGGACCCTTATATGGGCACTAGGTCTAAACATAGACCGATGTTCACCAAAATCAATAGGCGTCGTCCTTGGGCTGCCATAGGTCGGTGTACCAAATTTCATCAAAATATCTTAATATTTGCGACCTGCAGCGTATAAACCATATAATTTTAGTAGGACCCTTATATGGGCACTAGGTCTAAACATGGACCGGTGTTAACCAAAATCAATAGGCTTCGTCCTTGGGCTGCCATAGGTCGGTGTACCAAATTTCATCAAAATATTTTAATATTTGCGACCTGCAGCGTATAAACCATATAATTTTAGTAGGACCCTTATATGGGCACTAGGTCTAAACATGGACCAATGTTCACCAAAATCAATAGGCGTCGTCCTTATATATATATATTTGTTCCTTTTACTCCTGCAAGGAGCATAGGGCCGCAGGCGTCGTCCTTGGGCCGACATAAGTCGGTGTACCAAATTTCATCAAAATATCTTAATATTTGCGACCTGCAGAGTGCGCACAAGAATGCATGGACAGACAGACAGACGGACGGACGGACAGACAGACGATGTCCGTCTACATCGTTAAATCGAAATAAAAAAAAATTCTAGCCGATCGGTATACTATAAGGTGGGTCTAGGACCAATTTTTTTTTGGTGTTACAAACATCAGCACAAACTTATAATACCCTGACCACATAGTGGTGTAGGGTATAAAAATAGATATGAATATTTTTGGGAATCCACAACATCCTGTTCTGAAAGAAAAGTGGCAAAACGAGGTACCCTACTGTACACCCCTTAAATAATTATCGGAAAATAAAAAGTTGAGGATGTCTTCCGAAAGAAATTGTCTAGTCCTTATCGTTGCCATAAACTTAATAACTAAAAAAAAATTCAATAAAAGGGCCAAGATAAGGACTGGAGCATAAAAACTAAAAACAAGTAAATAATTAAAGTTGGGCATGCCGACCATATGATTCCCTACACCAGTCTGGTTCAAAGCCAACTAACGTTTTGTTTCGAAATTCATATGGGTTGAAATGGACTTGTATCCAATTTTGTCTATAAAATTGGAAAAACGATAAGAAATTTTGATTTTACCTAATATTAGGTATATTTAAAAGAAAATCGGTAATATAGTCCATATGGGCGATAGGTCGAAATATGGACCGATACTATATAGAATCAATAGGATTTGTAAATTTTGGAGGGCTTTTATATGGGCACTAGGTCTAACCATGGATGCTTTAAACCATATTTAATAGGCTTCATCCTTGGGCCGATATAAGTCAGTGTACCAAAATTCATCACAATATCTTAATATTTGCGCCGATATAAGTCAGTGTACCAAAATTCATCACAATATCTTAATGTTTGCGACTTTTTTTTTTATAAAGAGAAGCAACACTCAGGAAATTCTTCCTATTAATGAACGTGTTGCTTCCTTTGGAAAGGCGATAGAGAAGAAGTGAAAGGTGGTGAAAGATGAAGGGCTTCAAATATGGCAACACTGTAATTGCGCGAGATGTTGAATTTTAGAACAGTTGTTGCGCGCCATCTGATGGTGGTTGGCGAACTTTGTTGAAGCTTTTTAGTTCATAGCCCTGTTATATTATTTTACTTCGCTGGGGTTAAGTACTATGGGAACACCGAAGGAGGACGCTGCGATATGTATGATGGATAGAAAAAACTCATACATATTATTATTTTTCATAAATTGATGTTGCCTTGGTTGGGGATCTAACCCGCAACCTCACGTGTAACAGTCCAACACGCTAACCATTACATCACAGCGTGTCGTGTGAACATGCCCATTTTTGTGGGACCTTTATATGGCCACTGGGTCTAAACATGAACCGATATTAACCAAAATGAACTGTTATTAACCAATCATCCTTGGGCCAATATAAGTTGGTGTACCAAATTTCATTATATCGTAATATTTCCGATGGACGGACGGACAGATTAACATTGTTAAATCGAACAAAAAGTTATTCTTACTCGATCGGTATACTAAAAGGTGGGTTGGTCTTGGTCCAATAGATTTTGGTATTACCAAGAAGCATATATAACTAGGAGATACAATCGCTATCGGATCGCACATTGGACCGGACATCGGACAGAACATTATGACGTTGTCAGAAAACGCTATAATGTTCTCTAGCAACTCAATAATGTTCTGTCTGATATCCGGTCCGATGTGCGATGCGATAGAATTGTATCTCAACACAAACTATCCACGTAGTGGTGTAGGGTATAAACAGATGAAAAATTAAAGTCGTACATGTGGACTATATGAAACCCTACAGCACAGTGCAATTTAGGTCATATTCCGAGAAGCGGATTTTGCTATTAAATTAGGAAAACTTAGTTGGTATTTTATAATACAAAAATCCTTTTTTCCATTTATAAAAAGACTTCTTCCTTAAGATGTTTTTAAAGGAAAAAGTTCTCAGTATCTGTATTTTCGTATTGAATTTTTCCTATAGAAAAAGCCATGTGGTTTCTGATTTTAGACCCATCAAAAGGTCTAAAATCTGAAACTTTTTCTAAAGGAACATATGCTTAGTATCTGAAAATTTTTCTATATGATAAACCTCTCATAATCTAAGACTTTTTAAATAAGAAAAAGTGGTCAGGAACTGACGCTCTATGGGATTTAGAAAAAAGTTACCCTAAAAAAACAACGGATTTTTAAGTCTATTGAGTTTTGAGAACTTTTTCTAAAAAAATTATGACTTTTTCCTGTAAAAGAACCCAAAGATTCTAAAGACTACTTGCTCTAAAAAAATCTTAGATTCTGAGTCCTTTTCCCTAAGATACTGAACACATTCTTGCAGAAAACTATTAGATTCTAAGAACCTTCCTACCAGAGATTTTGACTACTTTTTCGTGTAGGGGAACTGTTAAGGAAAACTCCTCCATATTATGATAATTTTTTTTCTCAAATTCTTGGGTTTCTTCTATGGAGAATCCCTTTGACTACAAGGATTTTCTCCTATGGAAAACCCCTCTGATGGTGAGGACTTCCTATAAAAACTCCTCAAAAACTGAGTTTTTCCTACACTAATACAAATAAATCTGTAACAAATAACAGAAAAAGCCATTAAAAATTTGTTAAAACTGATGCTGCCGAAAAAACTGCTGTAATTAGCAGATTGTTTGCTAAATACTGGTAAAATAAGAACAGCAAAATTAAAACTGTTAAATATACAGAAGTTTAGTTATATTTCAGTTAAATTTTTTTAACAGAAAAATAGCAAATTAACCTGCTAAAATCAGCAAAAAATTTTGCTAAATAATTTGTAGCCTAAAAAAACAAGTTTTTATTAGATTTTTTTTAAATGCAAATAAAAATCGAGCCTTTCGAAAACAGCAATTTACAATTTTTTTTAGCAAATATTTCTGCTGATTTTAGCAGGATAAACTGCTATTTGCATTCAACTAAATTTAGCTTAAAAATAGCAAAAATTTTGTAGATATACCAGTTTATTTTTGCTATTTTTAGTCTACTAATATTTAGCAAAATTTTCTGCAGATTCTACAGTATAATTTTTTATTTTCAATTAACTAAAAGTTAACTTAAATATAACTAAAAATCTGCAAATTTAACAGTTCCAATTTTGCTGTTTTTATTTAACTAGTATTTAGCAAAAAAATCTGCCAATTTCAGCAGTTTTTCCTGCAGCATAATCTTTAACTAATTTTTAGTAACTTTTTCTACTATTTTTACAGATTTATTTCTATGAGTGTATAGTAATATCCTCTGAAACTAAGAAGCTAAGGCATGTCCTATATAAAGGCGTTTTTTTTCTATAGGAAAAAGTGTATAGAATGTAAGGCTTTCCCTATAGGAAAAAATACTGAGGCTTTTTCTGTAAGTAAAAGGTCTCAGAATCTGAGATCAATGGCAAAACCTCCCTAGGTTTGTATTGGGCTTAAATACATTAATGAAATATTTTAAAAATTATTTAATTTTTTATTTGTCTGCTGTACAACGTATTTAATTTGATAAATTTACGCACAAGAATGGTAAAATTACGCATAATTTCTGATTTTTTTTTCACTGGGAGTAAATTTACCATTTTTATAGTAGGAGTTTAGTTTCCTACTATAAGTTGGCTAAATTTAAACAAAAATTAATTAGAGTGTAGTGTAGGGTATAATTCTATAAAGACAGGATATTAGTTATTATTTTCAAGTTGTTTGATATAAAATATTTACTATTCATATATTTTATTGAATTTTTTTTTTAAATAGCTCCATTAGAGGGTTAATTTAAATGCCTTTAGTGTTTTATTTTACCTGTAAAAGAGGTGGCAAACAAAATGTGAGGAACTTTTTCAACATAAATTATACTCGTATAAAAACACTGAAACTTGTTTATCCAGTAATGACCTTCAGCTATGCGTTTTGCGGATTTTTTTTGCTTAGTTCTCTAGATTTTTTTATAGTTATTTCTTATTGTAGTATTTTTTATGATTATAAGAAGTCATTAAATATTTTTTATAGTTGATTTGTTGTTTGAGATTTGTTTTTTAAAGTTAATTTGTTATGGTGTTGCTATTGTGCTACTTGTAAATGATCACTGCCGATCACAATTATTTCGATTTAAAAAGAATTTAACATTTTAAAATAATTATATTTAATTAATTAACGTTTAAACAACAATGCTTAAACAAATTTTGTATTAACCCTTATTATCTGAGCACTGTCATATGATGACAATAGTTCAAAAATATATTCAGATCGGTAATTGGTATAACAGCCAGTGTTGCCAACAGTAAAACAACAAAAAAATTACACGGCTGCAGGTCAAAACAGTACGAACCCAGAAAAAAAGAAATGCTAAAGCAGCAGAAAAAGCACTACAATTAATGATCTACAATAGATGTACTTCTTTGTTTAACAGAAACACTTCTGATTTTAACACTGAGTTGTCATAGGAGAGGAGTACTCCAAGGTTAACATTTTTGTAAGTACTTTTTGAACGAGTTCTAAAAAAATGTTTTTTTATTAGGACGAAGGCTATTGATTTTGGTTAAAATCGGTCCATGTTTAGACCTAGTGCCCATATAAGGGCCGCCCCCCCCCCCAAATCGGCTTGTTTACACGCTGCTTTTCGCAAATACGAAGATATTTCAATGAAATTTGGTACACAGACCTACGTCGATCCAATGACGAAGTCATATAAGGTCCATATAAAGGTCCCCATAAGGGTCCTCCCTATGGGGATCACACCTCCCCAAATTAGCTTGTTTACACGATGCGGGTCGCAAATACGAAGATATTTCAATGAAATTTGATTCGCTGGCTCTCATGTTCCCAAGGACAAAGTCTATTGATTCTAGATAGGATCAGTCGATATTTGGACCTATCGCCCATATGGGCTATATTTGAAATTTTCTCTTTTTAATCATTTTATAGAGAAATTTTGACACAAGTCCATTTTAACGCATTCGAATTTCGGAACAAAACATTATTTGGCTTTCAACCAGACTGGTATAGGGTATTATATAGTCGGCATGCCCGACATTAACTTTTTTACTCGTTTACAATGTGTCTCTGCTAAAAAAATTTTCTCATAAATAAAAAAAAAATACCTCTGGGCTTCTAGATTTTTTTTTTACAATCATAATTAATGGTTTTTTAAGTATTTGAAAATATATTTTTTAAATATTTTATTAAATTTAGGTTTAGAGGCATTTTTTGCAATAAATAATTTTAATCATTATAATCAATAATTCTTTTGGTTTCTCTAACAATATGAATAATGTATCAAGGTAAATTAGAACATTGTCTTTCGAGGACAACTAGCGGGGCGCTTAAATTAAATCAAATAAGAACAAAATTCTATATGAAAATTTAAATAAATCATAATAATAATGACAATTGCAAATAGAGCAAAAATATGTGAAATTATATAAAATGTGTATGAACAATTTAACAAAGCAGAACAATTTTAACTTGTTTTTTCTTATGTATATGGTAATTTGTTAAATATTACATACAAAGAAATATTGGTGTAAAAATTATGGATAATTTATATAACCAACGAGCATAGAATCTCATTGTATGTATGTGTCTCTATATCTGTTAACTGGCTCTGGCCGATATTTAAAACAGTTTTATTAGAAGTTAATAGGTGAAGTTTTGTTGTTAAATTCTAATAAATATTAAAAATTGTTTCAATGAATATGCGTAATATCAAAAAATACGTATAATAAAAAACCAAACCCGTTAATTGCAATTTAACTTCTTGATATGTCAGACAGAGAGCTCTTTATGTGAGCGACTTGTAAAGAGCTCGATGTAACCTCTATAAACCTTAGATCATAGAAATATACCTGTAAAAATAGAAGAAAAAGCTAAAAAAAAAATTGGTAAAAATGAACTTGCAGAAAAATTTGTTAATTTTATAGAATTTTGGAGAATTTTCGAGAAGGAGACTATGAATTTAAAGTAATTGTGAAAAATTCAGATACATAATTAAATTTATGCATGTTTTTACAATTTCCAATAAATTAATTGTGTAAAAAATAGTGGGTCGTGTTGGATTTAGTCGAATTAGTGTTGATGGTGTAAAAACAAATATATTTTCTAAAAGATTTTTTGATAATCAAATAGTTTCATAGGATTTTTTGTTTGATTTATCAAATATAAAATCAGATAACAAGCGCAGTTTTTAATCACCTGGATATAACTTTTTTCATACAAAAAGTGAATTTATTTAGCGTTTTTTTTTAATCACCTGGATTTAGAATTTTTCATACAAAAAGGGAATTCATTAATCCAAAAAAAACTGGATTTAATAAGCCACAATAAAAGCACAAATATATGAAACAGCCTATTAATTTAATGTCAGAAAAAAATACGAATGAAAATTAAAAGAGAAACAAAAAAATTTAAAAACTAACAAATAAAAGGTTTTTATTAAATTTTTTTTATAAAATATTTAAAAAAAAAAAAAAAAACTACACCTCACCAAAAACATATTTTCCATCTTGGACATGGAGAAATAGCTGAAAGAGAAATGGCAATTTTTTACTCTACTGTAAGTAATTTAATTAGATCCAATTAGTAAATATTAAATATTGCAAAGGAATTTTTCAATTGTGTAAAAATATAAATTGAAGTGATAAAACTGAAAATGCAGACTGTTTATCGCTGTTTTATATAAAATATAATTAAAACTTAAAAGTTAAAGTAAAATCCTTCATCATCTAATTCGGTATTAAAACTTAGGGTGAAAGAAGAGTCGGACAGAAAATTCTTTTTAAAATAGGGAGAATCTAACCCCATCTGTGGAGCACTTTTAGAACTAATTTTTGGATTTATTAAATTCAAGTCACTAGAAAAAGCGGCTGTTATAAAAAAAAAAAAAAATGGATTTATTTATCCGGGTTTACACATAACAATAAAAACACAAATGTATGAAACATTCTGTTAATTTAATGTCAGAAAAAAATACGAATGAAAGTTAAAAGAGAAACAAAAAAATTGTAAAACTAGAAAACAAAAGCCTTTTCTTAAAATTTTTTTTATTAAATATGTTTAGTAGAAAAACTACACTTCTCTAGATACTTATTTTCCATCTTGGACATGAAGAAATAGCTCAAATCGAAATGGCAACTTTTCACGCTACTGAAAGTAATTTAATTAAATCCAATTGGTGAATATTAAATATTGCAGTGGAATGATGTAATTGTGCAGAAATATAAATTGTGTGATGAAGTGATGAAACTCAAAATAAAAACTGTTTCTTGCTGTTTTATGGAAAATATAATAAAATTACAATAAAATCCTACATCATTGCATTTATTATTTAAAATTAGGGTAAAAGAAGGTCGGATAGAAAAATTCTGTTAAAATAGGTGAAAACTAACTCCATCTATTGAGCACTTGGACAACTAATTTTTGGATTTAATAAATCCAAGTGATTAAAAAAGAGGCTAATGTAAATCCCGCTTCAGCAAACAGATCCAGTTGATTTCAGTAGTTTTTCTTAAGGGCACTTTTAAACTAAAGTTGATTAGCTTTTTCCGGTCTTTAAACAGATTTATTTTCACACACAAAAAAGTTTGACAGTTACTACATTACAATTGTTTGTGTAGTAATCAGAAATTGTTGTTTTTAACAGTAAATACAGTTGTTTTGTTATAGAAAAATGCAAAACAACTGTTATGACGGTTATTTAATAAAACAACTAACGAAAAGTACTGTAGTTTCTAACAGTTGTTTAAAGCAGTTATTTTTAATATCATAATAAACAACTACCAACATAGTATTTTTACATTAAACAGTTATTTTTGCTAGTTATTTAAAAAATAGAAAAAACTCATTGAATTTCTTTGAATTTTAAAAATTCTTGTTTTGTTTAAATTTCTTATTATTGATATATTCCTAGTTTCCAAAAAAAAATCAGAAACTTATATCGTATCCTCCAATGCATAAAACCATAATAACTGGAGAATCGTTTGGAATTTGTTCCTCAAATTTTAAATGGTCTGAAGTAATTACACATATTTTTGTAAACAAAAGAAAAAAATAGTTTTTTTTTTGTTAAAATATAATAACACCAAAATAATTAACTGTAAAAAAACATTAGTTTTAACCAATTTTATTAGTTGTTTTAAAATTTTTGTAGTAAAAATATGTCGGTTAATTTTACGACATTGGTAGTTATTTTTAATGCATTTGTTAGTTATTTTTCAACAGTTGACAATAACAAAAGTTTTAGTTATTTTAAAGGTAAATAATGTATTAGTCGGTTTTTTAACTGCATATACAGTAAAACTCGCTTAATACGAACTCGGTTAAGACGAATTCTCGGTTAATACGAACCAATTTGAAAGCCCTGACGTTTTGCAATCATTTTTCATATAAAAAACATCTGTTAATACGAACTCGCTTAAGACGAACCCTCGAACTGTTTGTAACAGTCCCACACACTAAATTTCATATTATTTTCCATGTTTAATACGAACTCTTAAAAAACTGGGAATATTGTGTATAAATATTTTTCAATTTGACATTATTTCAAACTTTTCACACAGCTATTTTCCTTAAAAACGATTTTTTAAAGCAAATGCAATGAAATGATTATACAATTTTTTATTCAAATTTTTAATTATAGCTGTATTTTCGACTTAACTATATCCGTTAACTTTTAAAAAAAACCCAAAGTGCATAAAAACGTTTTTTAGACGAAAACTAACATATTACTTTTCGTATGCACGTTAACTTACAACCTGGATAATTATCAACGTTGAAAACTCAACGTTTATACATTCTCACACATAGCGTAACTTCTTCGCGTTACTACCTAAAAAGTTTTGCTGATGTACGTTCGATTATACCGGAACTATCATGAACACTAACTATTTAACAAATTTTTATACTCCGATCAGTTTAACGTAGATTTGCTATAAATATTTAACGTTGATAGGCATGAGAGAAAATACAGCTTATATTAAAAACTTAATTATTTTGTGAATAAAAAAAGTATTTTAGACAAACTTGACCTTGTTTAAGAAGTTAATTACAACTGTGTCGATTGTCGACCTAGGACAGCAAAAGTCGTCGCGAATAATTTAAATTCAGCGACAATCGATTGTCGACATTTTTTGACATTTAGAAAAAAATTAAAGCAAAACAAGAATATGGTTGTATTTTTTCGCCACAATTCTTCACCAATTTAATTGGTTTTCCATTAATTCTTGTTGTTTTACATTTTTTTAATTTAATTTTGCTTTTTTGCGGTAAATTATGGATTTCTATTTCAATTTTATTTCTTCTGTTAAAAAAATAATTTTTTTGTAAACAAAGTACGAATTTTTGCAACTCTAATACGAATTTCTGCAACTCTGTTCCCTTAATTAGTTAAAAATATGGCAACTATTTGACAAATATTTTGAGTGTGTATTAGTGTGTCGTCACGAAAATAGAATAGATTCTATTGCGACGACAAATCGCCGGACGACATGGCGACATTTTGCTTCCCATACAAAATATATGAAAAAGCACATGTCGTTGTCGACCCAGTTCTGATTAAACTCTAATACGAACTTCGCTTAAGACGAACTAATTTCTTTGCTCCCCCGGAGTTCGTCTTAACCGAGTTTTACTGTACATTTGTTTTAACTGTCCATTTTCAGTAGATTTGTGAGTGCATGACTGTAATATCTTAATAATATTAATAATAAAAAATATATTATTATTTTTAATTAACAAAAAAAAACCGAAACCGGTTTTTTTAAATAGTAAATTTCGAACAAAATCACAGTTTATTTGGACACCCTAGCTAACCATAACACCACAACGGCCACAAATTTGGCTGATTTACAATACATGTCTAGATTGAGCCTGTTCAAATTTTCAATACAAAAGTTTTCTGCTTCTTCTTCCAGAAGTGCTTTGGTTAATAAAATAATTCGTTAACCACAATTTGTTTTTTCAATGATAAAATGTTAAAATTCGAAAATTCCGAAATTTAGTTTCAAATGGAAAATACTTTTACACTTGCCCTACTTTGGAGTCTAATGACACCGTCCCCCGCTAGAGCAGTGGAGGCGGTTGTAAAAGCTTATGACCAAAATCAATTTAACTATGTCTGTGTGAAATTACATATAATTTGTGGGCGCTGTGGTGTAATGGTTAGCGCGTTGGACTGTTACACGTGAGGTTGCGGGTTCGAGCCCCAACCAAGGCAACATCAATTTATGAAAAATAGTAATATGTATGAGTTTTTTCTATCCCTCATACATATCGCAGCGTCCTCCTTCGGTGTTCCCATAGGAATTAACCCCACCGAAGTAAAATAATATAACAGGGCTATGAACTAAAAAGCTTCAACAAAGTTCGCCAACTCACCATCAGATGGAGCGCAACAACTGTTCTAAAAAATTTAACATCTCGCGCAATTACAGTGTTGCCATATTTGAAGCCCTTCATCTTTCACTACCTTTCACTTCTTCTCTATCCCCTTTCCAAAGGAAGCAACACGTTAATTAATAGGAAGAATTTCCTGAGTGTTGCTTCTCTTTATAAAAAAAAAAAAAAAAAAAAATCTAGCCAGCTGATAAGTAATGGCTGAATTATTTCCAAAATATTTTAATTCTGATCCACATTGCGACGAAGAAAAGACTTCAGGAAAAAGCAAAAGAAGTTTGTAATTTAAAAAATTAGTTTACAAATTTTTCTTAGAGTGCATTAAAAATAAACACTTGCAATTATGTTGTTTTTAATTTTACATAATAATTATTCAAAATGCAGGTGATTTTTTAAAGAATTTTTAGCTTGAAACAGTTTTCATAAACGAGAAATACATATAAAAACACACCTTTATTTAAAGATTTATATCATTTACATAAAAAAAAAATCAACAACAACAAAGCTTTAAACATGACTTTTAATATTTTCAAGTTTATGGCTTATACGAGGTAATTTATTTAGAATGTAACGTATCTTAAAGTAATTAAATTCTTGACTTTGCATTTGGTTATTAACATTTTAATTGTAACTGATTGGTTTTGTATAGAACAACAGAAACCACAAGCCAAAGATGTGATATTGAGAAAATTCTTACCACTCACCACAGGAGGGGTACCCCTTATTTGTTTGTCTTTGTTAGTTTTTACTTTATATATTCTAAATCGCTGCAAGCTAAAATAAAAATAATTAAATATTCTTTCTTTTTATTATTATTGATTATTTATATGAAAAAAAAAACAGTTACGTTTCATTTTACCTGGAGTTTTGTGGTATAATTTTCATATTCTAACTTACTGTTTTGTGGTTAATTAATACTTGAGATATTGATACCGACTGGTATTTATACAATAAAATCATTAAGTGTGCTTTTTTCAAAGAAATATATTTGTACTAAGAATGATCATAATAATCCAATGCTTTCAAAAGCAATTAATTTCTGATATATTTAAACTTTAAATAATTATAATTCTAGCTAATAGAGTTCTTCCATTTAAAATTGCAAAATGTTTATTTTGAAATTAGTACTTTTAATGAAAGAGTTATATTTCAACTCGAATTTAGAAAATTCTTTATATAAACCCCCAATTTCAATATCAAAAAATTTCTCATACAGAGATTCTAGCTGACCCAAAATTGATAACAATTTTATTTTAAATTTACGAAATAAATTTAGAGAAAATTTTTAATAAATAATCAAATTTCTTGTCTGTTTGTGTTTGCCTAATTGCTCAGCCGGTTCAAGCCGATTGTGTTAGCGGCGGCTAAACGGCTGCTAGCCGGTGGTTTGCATCTCTGCTCTACTATACTATTGCCTTTTTGCTTTAAAATTATAAGTAACAATTGTCAAACCATAATTTTGCATAAATAAAACTTAAAAGTTCTCAGGACCTTGTATCATTTAAAGCCTAATGTTCATTACTTTAAAATGTTTTTTGTTTTATTTATGTATTTGACAAAAATCTAAATCTAAACATTTTTGTTTTTTGATCATAAATCCCCTTTAAAACTTCTTTAAATACTTTTACGTGAGTTGAATTCAGGTCAGTTGACGTTTATGGCTGTTTTTTGTGTATTAATTTTATGTTTTTTGCATAATTGCAAATTCAGTTTATGGCTCTGGTTTTTGTTAGTGCATTTTAACAAATACACACAGACGCCAAATATTGACAACAAATTATTTGGAAATTTATTGCAAAATTCTTGTATTTTTTTTACAAACAATTTTATATTGCAAAACATGTTTTTGCCGTTTACGATTTTTGAGCTGTGTAACGTTTTTTTTTCTGCCAACAATAAACTTGCAACAAATTATTGTTAAACGACGCTTAAACTGAAATGGGGAGGTTAATAAACTTAAATATTTAAATGAATTATGAATAATTTTTGAAATTACTATAGTTTGATAAAATTAAACTTTAAAAGTTGTCTATTGGAGAATTGCGCTTAAATGAAGTATGTATATTAGACCGTACCACCTTACAGGCAAAAAAAAAAAAGTACGCCGTATACTCCGAAAAAAAACTTTTTTTTTGCCAACGTAGGGGTCGCCGTTTTACAGTTTCCGTTATATCTTTGGCATTTGCAGTCGGATCTTAAAGTATGATACATTGATGGAGGAGACCAGTGTATTGCTCGAAGGGCCATGACCCTCAAGTATCCCGTTCTAGTAGTTACCCACCAGATCTCAATTGCTCATAGATCTCACAAAAAATCATTAAACTTTTGCTAAGGAAGTTTTTCGATAAACCTAGTAGAAATTTTTTTTCATTGGATTTTACCTTTATAGTCAAACACTGGTCTCCTCGAGGCAAAAAAATTGATATATCACACTTTAAAATCTGACTTTAAATGCCGAAGCTATAGCGAAAAATTAAAAAAGGTGACCCCTACGTTCGGCAAAAAAAAATTTTTTTTTTTGAAATTGCCTTGCAAAAATACTCCATATTGGAGGATGTACGGCGAACTTTGTTTTTGCGGTAAGGTCTAATGTATACTCGTATTATAAAATTAATATGTTACGAGTATTACAAAAATTATCTTTTTTTTATTAAACTTTTCTATTGAATTTTTATAATAAACAAAATTTTAATGAAAACTTTACTTGAACGAATTCTGACGAAACCTCATTGACTCTTTCAGTGTTGAAAATTTTCAAAAAATTTTAGTAAAACGCAAACTATAATTCGAAGATGACAACCGACAACAACAAAAAATAATTAAATCATCAGTACACTTAAGGAATTATGTA
The DNA here is from genome assembly GCA_949987735.1 of Leucophora obtusa. Lineage (NCBI taxonomy): Eukaryota > Metazoa > Arthropoda > Insecta > Diptera > Anthomyiidae > Leucophora > Leucophora obtusa. The sequence continues at coordinate 47,349,304 of OX465295.1, forward strand.
GGCCAAAATGACTAAAAATGGCAGTTAAAATAACTAAAAATATAATTGAGAAGACGATGACTGTATTTTTAATAAAAATTATAATATTGTAGTTAATTTTAACTATTAAAAAACAACTAAAATTTAATAAAAAATAACTGCAAAGTAAGGGTCAAAATAAACAACATACAATTAATAGTTGAACTGTAAAAACAAATACACTTAAAACAATACGTCAGTAAAAAAATCTGTCAAATGGGTTTCAAATCCATTTGACTAATTTTTAACAAATTTTTAGTTGAAAAACTGATTTTGACAAAGATTTAGTTTAGTTATCTTCATTTAACACAATACTAAAAATCCTCAGTACTTTAACTAATTTTGAGTGTTAATTTTCAAAATTATTTATAAATAACTTTTAAGAACTAGTTCCTTAAATTTTACACAATTTATTGTTAAAATATATCATCATATTTCTCTTATTAGCCGGTTGATGATGCCGCCAGTGTTTTCGAAGTTTATATACATGTATCTTTCCCTCCCAAATTTTTAAAATGGAAAATATCTCATAAACTAAGACAGATAGAGCAAAATTAATGAAAATTTCAACTACCCCTAACCGTGAAAAGGTTATCTCTATCTAAAAATGGAACTTGGTGGGGCCTCGGAAATTTTTAATAAAAGTTTTCCACTTCATAAAATGGCACATATCTCGAAAACTAAGCGAGACAGAGCAAAACGGAAATTAGATGATATGGACTAGGTCAAGGAGGGTCCCAAGACTCGAAATTTTAACAAATTTTACGATTCAGTAAAATTACAAATAAAACAGTAGTTTTACAAATTTTTTACTTAAATTTAGATTTGTTAAATTGAACAAAAAATGTTTTAAAATCAACAAATTTTATTTTAATCCAAAAACAGGAATAAATTTTGTTAAAGTAACAAATTTTTCTGTTCAGCCAACAGACTTATTATTTTGAGTGTACAAATGTAGTCAAAATGACAAACTCAAAATAACGAACAAAGCTACTGTCAGATAAAAAAGTTTGTAAACAGTTTCCAATCACACTATACTATTTTTATACTGATTTTTAGTAAAATTTTTATTTTTAGTAATCATTTTTGCTATTCTCTTATTAAAGATTACGGATTTTTTTTACTAATTTTCGCTGCTGATTTCAGAAAAACATTTTACTAATTTTTCAAAACCGAGTGCTAAATTTAGCAGAAAAATATACTAATTTAAAAATATTTTTATTTATACTAATTTCCTTGTACTAAAATTATGATATTTAGTAAGTTTTTTAACTGATTTTAGCAAATCGATTTTGAATTGCATTTTACATAAATTTTACTAAAATTTAGTAGCGGCTACTAATTTTTTCTACTAATTTTATTGTACAACAGATCAGCAGACATGTGTTGCTAAAATTAGCAAAAAAATACCGCTGGCCTCAAAACAGTTAAATTTCCCGTAATAACAGCAAAATTTTCAGTAGCCATTACAGAATTTTTTGGTTGAGTGTATATAAATAACAAAAATTGTTTTTATTTGTTACTTAAAAAAATCACTTTACAAATGTAAATAAAAATTTTCTTAAACACAGAAAAGGTGATACCAACATCATTTTCTTAAACACTGAAAAGAAAAGAGAAAATTGTTATAATAAAAATGCATATAAATTTACGAAATTATTACTTACCATTTTCTGTTGTTATTCTACAACTCCATAGTTACCACTCACAAAAAGATAAAAATGTCATCAAAAATGCTTATTCCTGAAAGAAAAATAATCAAATTTTATTAATGAATTAGAAGGTAAATTGCTTTAATTGCTTTATTTTGTTTTTTTTTTCTCTAAAGATTTTTCCGCTTGTATTTGCTTTAAATTATACAGGGATGCTTTGGTTAGTGGTGTTACCATTTAGCGTTTTATAGCACATTTAACGTTTTATACCAATGTTGCATTGAAGCGTTTTGAAAATGCATCTTTAAAAATCGTCAGAAATTTTTATTTATTATATTTTATTTACAAATTCATGCTAATACGAATATTTTTTTAATTTTAAGAATACGAGTATAAAATATTTATATTCTTATGCATAAAAAATGTGTGATGTAATACATTTGACATTTAATCAATTAGATTTCAAGTAAATATTCTTTTATAATAAACTAAAAGGAATTAAATATTTTTGTCACAAAAATATTTTTCCTTAAATTTGATTTCAATGTTTTTGTCATAGTATACTGTATGGAATATTTTTTTCAAGTTTAAGTTAAGTTAAAATAAACTAAAATTTATTGTAATTATTAGGGTATTCAATCAATTAATCGAAGAATTTTTCTCAAAAATTGTTCGAATAATTCAAAATGTCCAAATATCGGATAACGAATAATTCGAATAATTTCTTATGATTAATCGATTAATCGAAATTGGTATAAAATTACAGAAATGTTTAAAAAATATAAATTTTTTATTAAAGTAAATGTGTTAAAAATTAAATTTTTTTTTTTAATTGTGCTAAATAATTTGCTGTATGCTTGTACCTATTCGGATTTCATTCTGGCCTAAGAAAATAATTAAGGGACGACCTTTTATAATTTCTAGAAATATTTGTTAGCTTCAACTCAATGAGAATTTCATGTTTTAAGTAGAAGCGTCAATAAACATCTTAAATCCCAAAGAAAAAACAACATAAAATTATCACAGTTTGCTTTGTCATCTTACAAATTACTACCCTGTTTTTGTGACTTATCTAGTTAAGTAGTGGTATCTATTAACGTATAATAAATTTTTAATTATTTTTTACGACATTTTAAAAGTTGATATTAAATGAAAGCATTAGTAATTATTGTAATTAATGATTATTAGAATTATTAATTACAATAAATGCTCAATGTAATAAAGCTTGTTTAAATAAAATAAAATTAATAAAATAAAGGGATGAAGTTACGGAAACGTAGAGGGAAAATCAATTCTCACCAGAATTTCAATGTATACGAAAGAGATACAAATTAATGTACGGGGTCTTATATAATTCTTTCGGGTGTGGTTCTCCCCGACTTGGATAAAATTTTAATATGTGAAAGAGGGGACAGAAAAAATTAAAATAATGACAAAATCTATCGATTAAAATAAAAAGCCGATTAAATGAATACCCTAGTAAATATTCTGGTATAAAACGATTACTTGTTTTTTAAGAATTATAAAGAAAGAATGTATCATTTTATACATATACGCAACAAATTACCTTAATTCTTAATTCAATAACTTATAGGTGTTTTTAAATAGTTTGTTTTATTATAAAAAACTCCATCATATTTAAATACAACTAATTTGAATATTTATAGAAACTAATAAAAAGTAACTAAACGTAATTTGCAAATAAAGTGTGCACAAAATAGTATGACTTTACCAAGTATTCTGCTAAATTATCGAATATTTTTTTTTGAAATTAATTTTATGTTTGAAAATTATTGATGTTTTAACCCTCTAACCGGCAAGCCCGCCTCCAGGCGGGGTATATTAAATTGACCAGAAATGTGCCAAAAGAGTATTTTATAATAAGAAATTATGCTTTTTCAACAGAAAACAAAATTTGTTAAATTTTTTGTGAAGATTTTTTTTGTATACAATGCACGGTTTGGAAGCGAGAAAGTGTCAAAGATAAAATTTCGTAAAATTTCAAAAATTAAATATTTAAAAACAACCAAAATTTTGAAAAATCCTAAAAACATATTTAAAGCGACTAAAACAATTGATAATGACCATAAAGTAAGATTGAAGCTTAAGCTATTCAAAAAATTCCTTACTTTGGTCCAAGGACACACAGGATTCCATAAGGATACCTTTAAAGGACATCGCCTTAACTTGAAAAGGAATGGACGGATTTTTCTGAGTAAAAAGAATATATTTGGTATACATAGCAAAGCTTATAAGTTTAAATAATATATATTGAAGTTTTGTTGCGTTTTCGCTCAATTTCGCATTTTTCGAAAAACGAAAATCTCTACATCCTCTTAAGTAGCAGCACAAAAAATGTAATTTTTTTATTGCAATTACATCTTGGTAAGGGAAATAATTTGTGCTTAAATCTAGTAATTTTTATGCGCTAGTTTTCGAGATTCACCCTTAAACTATTTTGCCCATATCGCCTAAAGTAAGCAACGAAAAAAAATTTTGTTGAAGAACTTATTGTTTATTTTTCGTGAGGAACACATGGTATAAATTTCATTGCAAAAAAGCTTAGGCCGGTTAGAGGGTTAAATTTGATATTGTGATAATATCTAAGAAACAGCGTTTCGCCATTCACAAAAATGTTTAAAATATTTTTATAAGTCGCCTTAAATGTTACACTTAAAATCTTACAATGGCCGACTTTATTGCTTGTAATCTGGGCAGATTCTTCTATTTTACAAAATTATAAAAAAAGTAACTGCTAACAATTAACTTTACCGCACATGTAAACATTTTTTTAAAAGTTATTTACTAAAAAAACAAAACAATTACCCAAAATAACTGTTACAACATTTCAACATTTTTAGTTAGTTAATTTTTAAAACAACTGTAAAAAGTAGTTATTATACAATTATACATAGAAAAACAACTACAGTTACGATTAAAAATAACTATTACCGTTGACTACACAAATTACCTATATGTAGTTACTGTAAAAGTATTCTGAGTGTTAGAAAATAAGGAAAAAATATTTTTAAGGATACACTCAGGGAACTTTATTCGTAAGTCATTAAAAAAACATAAAAAAAATTTGTAACATTCATTTTATTCAGTAATTTTTTGTTTTTTAACACAAACCAAAAAACATGTATGTAAGAAAATTTTGTTAGTTGTTTTGACAAATTTGTGATTTATTTTATTAATAATCAAAAACAAAAGAAAATGTAAGTTGAATTTAATTAAATGTTAGTAGTCCTGTATGCAAGTGAAATTTGATTTGTTTTTAAATACATTTGCATACCAGCCACTTGAAGTTTGGAAAAATTGATTGTGTTCGGTAAAAAAAAATTCGAATTATAAAAAATTGGCTCACAAATTTGGAATTTAAGTTTGGGAGAAATATTTATAAATTAAAAAATGAGATTTTGGTCCACAGCTACATTATAGTGTTCAAAAAAGAGAAAATTTTTATGGATTCTCCCTCATTTTAGTTTCTTAGTAATTTCATCTATTTTTCTACAACTATTATTACATTTTCATAAAATTAATATCGTTTTTTTATTTTTATTTTCATTTCAGTTTACTGTTTAATTGGATTTACTTTTCACATAACAACTAAGAAAGGGTAAGTAAAATAATTATCAATTTACTATGAAATTAAAAATGAAGAAATGTTGTAATAAAACGTACATATTCTAATAATTGCATACTTAAGCACTTACCCAGAAGAATAATAAAAAGTTACGCATGCGTTCTATATTAAAAATTCCAGAAGATTAAACGTAGAAAAGAAAATTAACTGTGAAAAAAGAAATGGGAAAAAGTTATTATATTACTTTAATACAGTTTGAATTTGAATAATTTTACATAATTAAATACATGGGAATTTTTCATTACCATTGAAATTTCATTACCATTAGTTGCCACTAATGACAATGAAAAAAATTTCATTATCATTTAATGATAATGAAATATATTGCACTAGAAAAAACATTACTAATGGTAATGAAATCACACTAATGTAAAAAAAAACTAATTACAATTGATTAAAAATCATTTGTTTACAAAAATTTAATATCCCGGGTAAAAATCTTAATATGGTGTCATACATAATTATATCTTTTTTGATAAATCCCCATATACAACGACATACAACTTGATCCGAAAAATGGGTCATCTACATGTGTCTATTTATATCAAATTATATATAATTTGATACAGTTTGATCCGAGATTTGTCCATATCCAGGACATCAAATTATATCTAATTCGATATAAAAATATCTGATTTTACAAAATTTTGTCTGATAGTAGGCACACTTTTTATGCATACCAGCTATTAAATTGACATTGAAATGTCTATGGTTTTAACAATTTTGAAGACCCAAATTTTAAAACATAAAATAAAAATATATTTCTTCTAAATCGTACGCATCATTATTTAATCTGATTTTACATGCAAAAACATCACGTGAAAATTATTTGGCTATGGAGTAATTAATTCTGAATTTACAGATAACTAAATTTGATGTTGAACTATATATTAATTTGTATGGGATTATATAGAAAGTTATATAAAATTAAAATATATTTTTAGTACGACGACACATAGTGTTATAAAACTTAGTATCAAATCATATATAATCATATCGGTCACTACATATAATATGATTAGTTTTATAAGGCTTATGTAGTTATATATGGAGTCAGATTTGGGGATATGTAATAATATCAATTACCATACAAAAAATTCGTTGAAAAAATAATATCAGTTGTAGTTGTATATTATGATATGTGTCTTAATGTGACTCCATTCATTGTCAGATATAGCCCAATTACATTATATATGACAATATATAACTATTTTTACTCGGGATATAAAATAAGCGAGCCAAAAATATATATATTTTTCTAAAAAGCTAAAAAGCGGAACGCACATGCACATCTCGATGTGCGATGTGCGAATACAAATTCGCACATGTGCAAGTGCAGATTGGTACTTGCACTTTACACATCAAGATGTGTATGTGCAAAAGGTGCGCGCACATGGATGCAAAAAATCACTGAAATTGAAGAAAGTTTCAAATATCAGAAAAAATCGCCTAAACAAAAAAAAAAATCCGAAAATTAGAAAAAATGGCCAAAATTTGAAAAAATGCCAAAATTCAAAAATTTTGTAAAAATTTTGAAAAAATCGTCATAACTTAAAAAAAATCGTCAATATTTGAAAAAATTGCCCAAATAGTCAAAATTTAAAAAAAATCGTCAAAAATTAGACAAAATCGTCAAAAATTTTAAAAAATTCATCTTGAAAGAATTGTCAATATTTGAAAAAATTACCAAAATCGTCAAAACTTCAAAAAGTCGGAAAAAATTGCCGGAATTGAAAAACTTGTAAAAATTTGTGAAAATCGACAAAAATTAGAAAAAATCGCCAAAATTTAAAAAAGAGTCCAGGTATTAAAAAACGAAATTTCCAAAATTTATTTCTCGCATTTATTTTTCCTTGTTCCAAAACCGTTGTCCCTTTTCATCTAATTCATTTAGTTTTCGAGATACGGGGGATATTCCAAATAAAAGCCCTTTTCTCTCTACGAGGCTTAGTTTTCGAGAAAAACGCGATTTTAAAATCTAGCAATGCCAGTCAAAATTTAGTTTCGGTATCGGGGTATTGGTAGTAAGTTTTGACTTTTGCTGCAGTCATTTTTCCTCTAGCTCTTTTAGTTTTCGAGATATGGACGGTTAAAATTTTATTTAAGCGATTTTCTCACTTATTTTTTTCACAAATGACTCACTATGACTTCCCTGTTCCAAAACCGTTGTCCGTTTTCATTTAACTCATTTAGTTTTCGAGTTTTGGGGGATATTCCAAATAAAAGCCCTTTTCTTTCTACGAGGCTTAGTTTTCGAGAAAAACGCGATTTTAAAATCTAGCAATGCCAGTCAAAATTTAGTTTCGGTATCGGGGTATTGGTAGTAAGTTTTGACTTTTGGTGTAGTCATTTTTCCTCTAGCTCTTTTAGTTTTCGAGATATGGACGACAAAATTTTTAAGCGATTTTCGCATTTTTCTAAATTTTAAATTTTGCCGATTTTTTTTTAAATTTTTGACGATTATTATATTTTGGTGATTTTTTTTAGAATTTTTGACGATTTTTCAAATTTTTTCAAAATTAAAATTTTTGTGATTTTTTTTCAATTTTGGAAATTTTTTAAAATTTTGACAATTTTGGCGATTTTTGCAAATTTTTGACGATTTTTCAAATTTTTACGATTTTTTTTCCAATTTTTGTAATTTTTTAAATTTTGACGATTTTTTTCCAATTTGGCGATTTTTCGAATATTGGACGATTTTTCAAATTTTGACGATTTTTTTCAATTTTGCAGATTTTTTCAAATTGTTGACGATTTTTTCCATTCCAATATTGGCGATCTTTTTTTTAAATTTCGTAAATTTTTTAAAATTTGATAACTTTTTTTTTAAATTATGCGATTTTTTATTTGTCAATTTTTTTAAAATTTTTGGCTATTTTTTAAAAATTTTGTAGCAATTTCCAACCTTGATTTCAGTGAATTTTCTGCATTTTTACGTTTCTAGAAAAGCTTATCTGTCAATGGTAATTATTTTTTTTAATTGATACATTATCAATGGTAATAAAATTAAAAACCATTGTCATTATTCAATGAAATCAAATTCCAAAATCATTAACATTAGTTTGAAACAATGGTAAGGAAAATAATTTCATTACCATTTATATCAATCAATGTTAATGAAATCGTCAATTAATTAGTCCATCTAATTCATTAGTCCCAAGTATGTTAAATGTAGATAAAGCTTTTATTCAAATTTTATAAATAAAGATTTCTTTAGAGGTCCTTCACATGATTTTCAATTAGGCGATCAATTTGAAAAGGTATTTAAACTGCTCGAAACAATGGTAAATATTTTCGCTAAAAGTTGGCATAAATATAAGAATGATTGAGACTAACCAATGATTTCATACCAATGGTAATGATTTGATTTGAATCACTTATTTAGTCTCAAATATGGTTCCAGTGAATCTTTTACGAGTTAATGCTTTTTGCCAACTATTGATTTGGATATTACTTCCTTAATTCCAAGTAAATCTTACACATCTCCTACGATTTTTTATAACATATTAATTTTTTGTTAATTTAAACTTTCAATTTATCTTTTGTCCAATTTCTACAAAAAAAAAACCAATATATAAATCTTTTTAAGAAACTAAGAAAAAAACAATTTTTCATAGTTTATTTTTTAATGTTTTTAGTTTGGACAATTCTTAAGATTTACAACTCTTACGTAAAAGTTTTTTTTTTTTAGTTTCATTTCATTGTTTTTTTTGTTGTTAATCTATGTGAAACTTGCAACATATTGCTATAATATTTTACCAACTATACAAAACAGAAAACGAAAAAAAGTTTTTTTTTGTCTATTTGTGCCTTGTAGGTTGACATTAGCATGACAAACAATAAAAAAAAACAAATTCGAGAAAAATTAAAAAAATATAAAACAGATGTGAAATGTTGAAAACTAAAACAGGCCATAAGGCCCTAAAGTTATGTTATGTTGCACAGTGGGGTATACTGGGAAATTTTTTTTAATAAATACAGAACGCCTTCCTAGACTATTGATGCGATCCGTTAATAATATACTCAACTACACTCATAAAAAAGGACGTATAAATAATTAAAAATTCTGCTAAGATAACTGAAAATATTACCTATATTTGCGCCTGCAGAATTTTCAATGAAGTTAAGAATCGTGGTCTGCTAAATTTAGGTAAGCCAGATATCACATTCTGTTAAATACACAGACAATTTATGTTAAATTAGTTAAGAAATTTGTGATAACTACAAATATCTGTTAAAATGTTAAAAACTGGGTTTTTCGACTCTCCAGATCTAACCCGAGAAGGGCCCTTATTAACTGTTGGGTGGTTTATAAGGATTAACTTTAAGATTAAGTTGTTATATCTACATCTTGTCTATCTGGTTGTCATCCACTCTACACATACTTTTATCAGCACTATTTTTTTAGCAAAATAAATTAGTAAAACATTAGTTCGAAATTAGTTTAGTGTTCAAAAAATATAATTAAAACCTTTGCTGAAAACGGAATTTGCTGAAAACAATTATACTTTATATACAAGATGTTTTACTAATTTTTCTACAAACTTATTTTTATGAGTCTATATTTATTACCATATTTTTCCTAGAATATCCCACTGTGTGTTGTAGGGGGATCGAACTATGAGTAGGTGAAATAAAAGAAAAGATTTCAACGAAAAGTGAAAAAAAACTTTTTCATTTTTTAATTTCCTTAAAAAAAAAAACAAACAACGGTATTATCGCCTTCGTCATCACAAGTATTATTACAACAATTTCATCATTATATTGCTGAAAAAATACACTAGATTGTAAAATGGAGTGCAATGGAAACCTTTAATCAATGTGTACACTGGGAAATTAGAAATAAGAGCACCCTCTACTTATGGAGTAACAAAATATGTGCATTAAAGTTCACTTTACTTATGAATGCAAAACTGCTTCAATTCAATAATCAAGTAAAAGTTTCGTAATCAGTATATTCGAATTTAAATATCACTACACTCATATTCAAGAAATTTTGTTCAATAAAATATTTCTTCAAACAAAACCATTATCGAAACGTTTTTTATAAAGGGTGGTCCAACCAAAATGCACGATGTTAATTGTAAACGAGTAAAAAGGTTAAAGTCGGGCATGCCGACTATACAATACCCTACACCAGTCTGGTGTATTGTTTGGATCCGAAATTCGAATGGGTTAAAATGAGGCTTGTGTCAAAATTTTCTATAATGTGAGTCAGCGCACCAAATTTCATTAAAATATCTTAATATTTGCGACCAGCAGTTTGTAACCAAGCCAATTTTGGGGGGACCCTTATATGGGCACTAGTTCTAAACATGGACCGATGTTCACCAAAATCAATAGGCTGCGTTATTGGGCCAATGTAGGTCTGTGTACCAAATTTCATCAAAATATCTTAATATTTACGACCTGCAGCGTATAAACAGTATAATTTTGGTAGGACCCTTATATGGGCACTAGGTCTAAACATGGACCGATGTTCACCAAAATCAATAGGCTGCGTTATTGGGCCAATATAGGTCTGTGTACCAAATTTCATCAAAATATCTTAATATTTACGACCTGCAGCGTATAAACAGTATAATTTTGGTAGGACCCTTATATGGGCACTAGGTCTAAACATGGACCGATGTTCACCAAAATCAATAGGCTGCGTTATTGGGCCAATATAGGTCTGTGTACCAAATTTCATCAAAATATCTTAATATTTACGACCTGCAGCGTATAAACAGTATAATTTTGGTAGGACCCTTATATGGGCACTAGGTCTAAACATGGACTGATGTTCACCAAAATCAACAGGCTGCGTTATTGGGCTAACATAGGTCTGTCTACCAAATTTCGTCAAAATATCTTAATATTTACGGCCTGCAGCGTATAAACAATATAATTTTGGTAGGACCCTTATATGGGCACTAGATCTAAACATGGACCGATGTGCACCAAATTCAAACTTGTTCGTCCTTGGGCTAACATAGGTCTGCGTACCATCAAAATATCTTAATATTTGCGACCTGTAGAGTGCGCACAAGATTGCATGGACAGACAGACAGACGGACGGACGGACAGACATCGTTAAATCGAAATAAAAAAGAATTCTGAACCGATCGGTATACTATAAGGTGGGTCTACGACCAATATTTTTTGGTGTTACAAACATCAGCACAAACTTATAATACCCTGACCACATAGTGGTGTAGGGTATAATAAAACAAGAATTAGCGAATTATCTTAATATTTTATTATGATAGAAGGATCTATGACAATTATGTGTGAAACAAAATATCGATCAAATGCTAGCCACAGCTTCGGTGGCATACCTCTATCCGATTGTCCATATTTTCAATGACTCTGAGACATAATTGAGGTTCAATGTCGTTAATGTGCCGAATTATCTCATCCATTAGCTCTTGAATTGTTCTTGGCTTATTGACGTACACTTTTTCTTTTAAATATCCCCAAAGACAGAAGTCCAATGGTGTCAAATCACATGATCGTGGTGGCCAATTAATATCGCCACGACGTGAGATAACACGGTCATTGAATTTCGCGCAAAAGAGCCATTGTTTCGTTGGCTGTGTGGCAAGTGGCACCATCCTGTTGGAAGCACCTCCACTCCAGGTCTATATCTTCAATTTCTGGCCACAAGAAGTCCGTTATCATCTGGCGATAGCGAACACCATTCACGGTAACTGCTTGGCCGATATCATTTTCGAAAAAGTACGGCCCGATGACGCCGCCAGGCAGAACGAACTGAGCGAGCAAGCGCGGGTGTTTTCACATTTCCTACAGACCCGGTTTGCTGAAATTTGTGCACAATTCTCCCGATTGTGAACACATTTGGTCGATTATGCTGGCCAAAAAAATCACGAAGTGCACGAAATGCATTTTGATTTGAACGCCCATTTTCGTAAAAGGCTTCAACAATCTTAACGCGCTGCTCAATTGTGTACCTCTACATGGTTGAATTTTTCAAACACTGAAGCAAAGAAATGTCAAATTAAGTTGGGCAGAAAACTTGACGTTAAGGTGTGACTCACAATTAACATCGTGCATTATGGTGCATTATGGTTCATTGCCTGAACTCGAAAGAAGCTTTATAAATTTTACATGTACCTTTAGTTACACTTACGGAATTATGTAAGTAAAATCAATTGCAAATGACAGTTACACTACTTTTAAATCAACTGCAATATGAAATTATTTTTAACTGTTAAAAAGCAACTGACAAATGTAGTAAAAACAACATACATGCAAATTATTTTAAAACGGTACAAACAACTACAAATGCAGTTAAAATAATAACCAAAAATTATTGTAAAAATGTAAAAGCTAATGTTTTTGTTAGCTAAACTTGCTGCCTAAATTATTAACACCAATTATTAATTTAATAAAAACAAATTCATATACATAAATACTCTTAATTTTATTCTCGAATAAATTTAAAATTGATAAAGCAAAATTTACACTTAATATGACTTTTATTGTTCACTATTGAGATGTTGTTCTGTATGTCTGCCTGCGAGGGATGAAATATTGTTTGTTTGGCTTGATTTTTTTCTCCAGAGTACAGATTCTAAATCGGTTGTGAAGCTGTGAGGTGGTGAAAAATATTTTTCACTCATTTAAAAATAATGATAACAAATAACAGTTTTTATCACTTCGCCGCTTGCAAAGTACTCAGGTAGGAAGAGATGAAAATACTAAAGAGCTGAAAGAAAATAAATACAATATTTTTTAATATTTTCGTAAAAAAATATATATTTTATATTATAAAACTTACCTTATTATCTTAATTATTTAATCAAATGTACAACATTTTACCGTATTACACGTCTACATTCTTTAGCATTGTTTTATGACTAAAGGCACAAGAGAAAACATATACTTCTCATATTTTTTCTCTAGAAATTTTTAAACAAGCGCCATATTATTTTTGTGTGCTTCGTACACACACACTTTAAAATTGAAGTATTTGTAAAAAAAATTCAAAACAACTGCCTAAAATAAATGTGCAATTGTAGTTAAAATAACAACACCCGCATTGCTATACAAATAACTGTCATGTAGTAACTGCAGAATATTTATGAGTATACTGAAGTTGGTCTTTAACCTTAACCATGAAAAAATTTTAATTTAAAATGGCTCTGGATAGTCTTAAATTGCGAGTACTTTTGATAAGTAAGCTGACCTTAATATGGAAAAATTTAACTGCAATTTTCAGTTGTTTTTATTAAAATTTTTCAACTGCTTCTCAGAAGAATTTATATTTTTAACTGCAAATTTTACTATAATGTATTTGTTTTTACAGCATTTGTCAATTGCAGTTGATTTGCACCTTTTCAACTGAAAATGCAGTTAGTTAACTGGTATTGGCAGTTCATATGACAAAATAAATAAATTTTTCAAAAATATGCAAACAGAAATAAACCCGATCAAAAAAATGTATATATAGTCATATATAGTAATATCTTGTTTTATCTTATAATATGTGAGTATATATATTGTCATGAATAGCCATATATAATTATATGTTTCTTATGTGGTATCTTATATAGCCATATATTTTTATATACTGGCTTTTATAAGATTATATATCAACCATATATACTATACATAATGAGATATGACAGATCTATTACCATATATAATTATAAATGAGCATATATAACATCATATATGATCACATATGGTGGCATACAAGCCATATATTTTGAGATATAATAAAAAATTGTTGGCTGTATGATGTAAGATATTTTCATATATGATTATATATTATATTAAATGGGCTAAACTGCAGTTTATGGGATTTCGTCAAAAAAATATGACCCCTTCTGGAATTAAAAAAAAGAGAAACTGAAATTAATCTTGGGAGGGGCTCGGCCCTGGGAGAGTACCCACATGTAAGTGTGGGTACTCAAATTAAAGGAAATTGTCTCACGATTTCAAAAATGTTATTTTTTAAATCCATAAAACGTAGCCCTAACTAGAGCCATTTTAGTCCCTTTAGAGGGGGGACTGAAAATGAGGAAATTTTTTTGTATGGTAAAATGGTACTCAAATGATAGAAAATGTCCTCCCACGACTTTAAAAACCATTTATTTTTCAATGATCGATACACACATTAAAAATTTAGACATTTACATAAAAAAATAAATTACGTAAGCGGATTCGAAAAATATTTTTCAGAATTCGGAAATTTTAAAACTCTTGTAAAAAGATATCCGTTTTTGAAAGCCCAACATTTTTATTACTTTTCACTTTAACTATTGCCTACACGTTTCCAACATTTTCCTTCACTAAAAACGATTTTCTGTTACTGAAATCAATTTCGTTTCGAATCGCATTACATAATAACCCCCCAGTATATCACTTCTGAAATTGCATTTTCCATCAAAAAGTTTCATTTTTATATCATCTAAAAAGTTTGGGTATACCTAACATTAAAAAATTTCCCTGCGGCGCAATTCAACTATATCAGTTCTGAAATTGCATTTCTCATCAATATAAAGTTGACTACTTTTGTCATTTCCACTTCCAACTGCCTTTTGTGTTCCAAATTTTAAAAATAAACAACAAAAAAATGGACATTCACAGGGTTTAACAAAACTAAAATAATGTGATTTAGAATTTTTTAATTTTTCAAAGGTCTAAAATTTAACAAAATGCCTCCAATTCGATTCACATCCAACGGATTAGTAAAAAAACCTCATTTTTGAAATCGTGAGAAAATTTCCTTTCATTTGAGTACCATTTTCGTTCATATTATTTTAATTTTTTTCCAAAGGATTGCTAAGCTTATACATGTCATACCTTATTTACCAGACATTTATATTACCTTTTCAACAACATGTATATTGTTCTTATCCCATTATTAATTTCGCAAATACAGACTGTTGATATTTAGACTTTTGAGCCATATAAATCGGTGCCTAGACCCTTCAACAAACATTTTTGTTTTATCTTCTTGACCAAAAAAAATTCCGTGAGTGGAAAAAATTTAAGATTTTTAATTTTTGATTTTTTGCAAGAATGTTATTAATTTATTTTAAATTTATATAATTATATATAACTCAGTAACACGAACGATGTTTTCTCATATAGTCAGTCATTTTGTATAGCAGTGTGTGGCTGAGTGAGTTAAGAGATCGACTACAATGCCAGCAATCTTGGTTCAAATCCTGCCGACGGTGTTTTTTTTTAATGAAATAAATATTTTTTAAATAATTTTTTTTTTTTAATTTTTTTTGTGTTATATTTTAAATTTTATTAATATTTAAATAATTCCAAAAATATCATAGGATAAATTTTGATCTCAAATTATCCAATTCGATCTGCAAAAATTAGCTTATCCGTTTGTATCTAATTGGATCTAAATTAATCCGATAGGAAATTTTGGGATCTATCAGGATCTCAATTTTATATTATTGGATATTAAAATTGGGAGAATTTTGAGATCTATTTGGATCTAATTTAAACCTGTAATATATTTGAGGGATCTGATTTGATATTACGGGATACCCCAATTTTGAGATGAACTTGGATAAGATTAAATGTCGATCTATATCAAATGAGATATGACTACATATGCTAGATATAATGTTTTTTTGATCGGGAATGCAAAATAAATCTTTCGTCCATATCAACTAACGACAAAAAACATACAATTGCTTTACGTTGGGGATGTAGGGTATTTAAACTTTAAAACAAACTCAAGTGTATTAAATTTTAGCAAAGAGTATATACTTTATAGAGAGACTATGCTACTCGCGGTTGTCTCAATAATTAGCGACCTCGCATTAAACTCGCACCAAGAGAAAAAGGCATAAGAAACCCCATTTAAAAAAAGTAGGACCAAATGAATAGAGCGACGGTTGAGTGAAACAGAGATGCATAGATACCCACTGATTGAAGTAGATACGACTGCAGTGGTATGCATTTTTACTGGTAATACTACGCTGATTTACTTTAGCCAACAGCAAATGGCAAACAACAAATAGCAGCATCATCATTAACCACAGCTTCTGTTTGTTGTTTGATACACATAATTATCAGTTGTATTACGAAAAAAGAGTCTTATTCATCTTCTGAGTGCCTTGTGCCTGAATACAGCAACACAATATGCCACTTTCACTCTTTTAAAATAAATCTTCTTAAAATTGTATATTTTGTATTTGTTTCATTTCGCTTTTATTTTTCGCATCTTATTCTTTATAAGACATAAATTCAGTTTGTAACTATGAGTATAAATAAACAGACAAATATAAATACAAATTTCTCCACCACTACTATTACAACTTAATAAGCCTTTAGTTATTAAGTAGCAGTTGTATACGAATTGTTAATATTATTAGGTTGCATTGTGATTTTTAGAGTGGATCAAATTGGGTACTTGGAGGAATTTCGCTTAGAGTATGAGTAGACAAGTTGTGAAGAGATGTAAAAAATACTTTTAGAAAGTTTCAGCCGAATCGAATTTGATCTTCGACTTACGCTTTACGCGTAGCGAATTTAAGGTTAAAACTCACTAAAAGTTTTAAAAATTTACTTTTTCTGTTTTTGTTTCTTTATCGCTAACAAGAGAATCAAAAAATATTGTTCGTGAAAAAATTTTCTCATATCGAATAAAAAAATTGTTCACACTGTTAAAAAATAATTTTTCCACTATATTCTGCCGATTTGGCAGAAACTTTCCCAAAATCTTGCTACATCTGTCTACAACTTGTCTAACCCCGAGCTAAACGAAATTTCTCCAAAATCCAAATTCAATCCACGCTATCATGCTTAATCTACACACTCAATTAAAAAAGTTAGTAAAAGTTACCGACAAATTAACTGTTGTTACAGAACAGTTAACTAATTTTAGGCCAGCAGTCCGTTTAGTTTATTACTAGTAAAGAAAAAGTAAATTGAAAAAATAGTAAATTTTACTAAGAGTTGGTAAAATAGTAGTAAACCCGTAATGGAAATCGATTTACTAAAATCAGTAAAGATTTTTTTTTCTAGTTAATAATAAGTATATTCAATTTTTCAAATTATTTTTAATATCCTCAAAATTTTCTTTATGTTTTGGATTAAAAAATTTTTTAACTTAAAAATAACTTTATTGTCGGTTATGAAAAACAAAACTAGTAAAAACTTTTGTAATTGTAAATAAAAATAACAAGATTTTTTACTAAAACATTTGTGTTAAAAATTAATAAAAAAAAAACTATAAAGTGCAAATATAAAACATTTCGCTAAGTTTTCTGCAAACTTTTTTATTTGAGTGTACCAGACGATAATGTTAATTTCGTTGACTACTTGCACTAGTTTGTAGTCATCATACGAGCACTGTTACAAATTTGTATTACGATTTTGATTGTAAAAGCAAAACATAATCTTATTTAATACTATTGAGAATATGTTATGCATGCTTATTATATTATAACAAAACTTAATTAAAAAAAAATATAAGGAAAAAAATGGTATTATGAAATAAACTATATTTTAATTCCGCATACCAATGTTTTACTTAAGAGATGGTTAAGATTCACGATGATGATGATGTTTGTAAAAAATATTGCTAATTTCAAGAAACAGTTTTTTGATATTTCGAATTTTAAATAGATGATTTATGTAAGTCAAAAATGGCGCCCAACCTAAGATTTTTAAAGCAGAATTATAAGTTTAGAAATAATTTTTTAGCCTCCAGCCTATCTATTAATGGAGTGTTTCGCTCTATCTCACTCAGTAGTAAATTTTGCTATACTTATCTGAGCTTTTTCACAACAAAAAAAAAAAAAACAGATTTTGTAAAACAAAACATTAGTTTCAATTGGAAAAAAAAATAAAAAAATTTTTGTCTGCCACCGTACTTGAACGGACTACAAAACTTTTTTTAACAAAGCGTCATCATTTTTATAAAATCATTGCTCTACCAAGACTTTTATACCGTTGACAATTTCTGAATAGGTAGTACTGGATAACTACTAGTTGAATACGTTGGCATGACATTCTAAGCCAATTCTTTGCCAGTGTTTTTTTTTATAAACCATCTAAATTTTTGTACAACAAATACTGGCAAAACACTTTCTGCAGACGCTGTCAAAGCATCCCAAAGGAGTGTTCTGCCAGTAATTTATTTTTAACATCGCGGTTACCCATTGGTATGCCAGTGCTTGATTTTTTGTACTACTGGCAATTTCTGACTGGGTGGGTATGTCGGCCAAAATAATGAGTTATGCTTATGCACTAGCAGACGAAAAATTAAAAGATATGTAGTATGACAAAAATAATGATTTTAAAAATAGATTTTCAAAATAACATAATTTTATAAAAAATATTTATTTTAATATTAAATTTCTTTTTAATAAAATGTGCTTGTGCCGGGAATCGAACCTGGCGTTTCAGATTGCCAGTCGACAGCTCCACCATGGTTTATTTGATAGATATAAACATAAATGACCTGCTGCAAAATTTGCTAATAGCAAATTTTAACGAGCTGGGCACTAGACCCGTACCTCAAAAAAACAGTTCACCGTACACCCTCCAATCTAAATTATTTTTGCAAGGACGTTTGAAAAAAAAACTTTTTTTGCCGAACGTAGGGGTCGCCATTTTACATTTTTTGTTATATCTTTGGCATTTATAGTCGGATCTTAAAGTATGAGACATCGAGGTTTTTCTCTCAAGGGGACCAATGTTTTGCTCTAAGGGCCATTGACCTCAAGTATCCCGTTCTAGTATTTACCCACCAGATCTCAGTTGGTACGACCCTAATGTCAGAAAATTAAAGCTCGCTAAAAATCATTAAACTTTTGCTAAGGAAGTTTTTCGATGAATCCAGCACAAATTTTTTTATTTTTTTGTTGCCGAACGTAAGGGTCGCATTTAAAAATTTTTTTTATTGCATTTTTCCTTTATAGGAAAACAGTGCTGTCCTCGAGGCAATAAAATCGAGATATCACACTTTAAAATCCGACTTAAAATGCCGAAGGTATAACGAAAATGTAAAATGGCGACCCCTACGTTCGGCAAAAATATACCTTTTTTTTTAATTGCCTTGCTAAAAACTACAATGTTATATTATTTTGTGTATATTCAATAGGGTTTAGAAAAATATTCAATAGAGTTAATAAAAAAATTTCTTAGGAAAAAAAATATCGGAAACAAATTTTTTAAAGCCAAACAAAATAACGAAAAATTGTATTTAAGAGAGTTGGATTGATTTAAATTCAAAAATGATCTCAAAAGTATAAAAATATTGTTGTTATGGTACTTTAGTATTGAAGTTTTAAATCGCGAATATCGCGAATACGAGCGCTAACTTCTAAAAACGACTGGCACCATTGAATTCAGCGTACTCAAATTAGCTTTACCAGTAAGCTGCCCAGCTTGTTAAAAAAGTGTAAAATTCGAGCACAGTGTAATTAGATTAGACAGTGTAATTTGTTTGTGACCACATAAATTTGATGGCATGAATGAAATTTCGGTAGAACTAATCAAAAAATTTTGATGCACCAATCTAACCACTCAATAAATTCGATTGGCAGCATAATTATATTTTTTGACTGATTAAAGGATGGTCGCCCTAACTATGTAACACTTTTCTAAAATATTTTCATATTATGCAACGTTAATCAGTTTTCTAAATCCAATTTGTTGTGATTTATTAAATTCCCATAATAAGTATGCCACTATTGATTTCGAACTTCGAACCATAGAAAAATAAGTTTAAAACAAATCTTATTAACCCACGACAATTATTTGTCAAAAAAAAAAAAAAACAAAAAAGACAATCAAAAAAATAAGACTTCCCACAAATTAACTACAGCAGCAAAATGCTGAAACAACCTTAAAAAAAGAAACAAATAAGAAAACACTTAAAAAGTGCAATTCCATGGTTTTTTGTTTAATTACAAGTTTTAGTCGGTTGTTTTGTTTAATTGTTTTGAGTAATTTTAACATGACAACATTAAGATTTTATTTAAACACTTTCACTTGTTTAGTGGCTGCGGTGGCGGCGTCGGTGGTTATAGTAGCTAACGGCTGATGTTTGAAGGTGTTCACGAACAATATTAGATGGATGAATAGATAACGAAACCGAAAAGTGAAAAAACTAGTAGTAGCATAAAGATACTATAGATGGGAAGGTGAAGTCTCTTATTACACAGTGAAACAAGAAATTTCAGCATCAATGTTTCCAACGCGAAAGTAAAGCATATACTCAGAAAAGTTCTGCAGTTACTACATTACAGCATTTGTGTAGTAATGCGCACATACAAAAAATATGGCATTTAGAAGTTTCTAGTGAAAGAATATAAGAAGAACATTGTTGTTCTTGCGTCTTTAGTCAAAAAAAAAGGACGCTAAAGAAAGCCGACATATAAGACTGAAAATTTCGCAATAAGAAATTTTATTAAATAATAAAAATATTTAATAAGGTTAGTTTTATAATAAACAGTTTTACGATAATTTTCACGTGTATTGTTTTAACTGCTTTTGTAGTTAATTTTACTACATTTGTCAGATGATTTTCAACAGTTCGAAAGAAGTACCTACATATTGTAGTTGATTTAAATGCAAATGTAGTTCAAACCTTTTCAACTAAAAATGCAGTTATTTTAATTGTAATTTGCAGTTGATTCTACCTACATAATTTCCCGAGTCTACTACCGGGTATACCAAACGCCCAATGGGTTTTGTTAAGTTAGCTCGGATTTTAATTTAATGGCGTCCTTTATGGCCTATAGACCGTACCGCAAAAAAAGTTCGCCGTACACCCTCCAATATGAAGTATTTTTGCAAGGCAATTTCAAAAAAAAAATGTTTTTTTTGCCGAAGGTAGGGGTCGCCTTTTTCAATTCTTCGTTATAGCTTCGGGAGAATTTTTTCTTCGGTTTAAAATTTAATAATCTGAATTAAGCCAAATTGTTTTTGGATGCCAATTGAATTTGGTTTAAACCAAAAAATATTATATTAGCAATTACCAAATTTACAAACTAAAATACTTGTCCTTCGGGAATTTTTTTCTTCTTTAAGATGATGATATTTGTTCAAATAAAGCAATATTTATATAGGCTGTTTTAAACTACAAGATTCTCGGAAAGATTTTGCAACACACAACATTTCAATATCATTATTTCAGTTCCAAATACCTCCACTAAACTAGGGATTAAAGTTAAAAAATAGTAATTTTTTCGTATTTTCAATTATTTTGAGTTTCTTTTACTTCAAATAATTTCATTTAAAGTTCAATTGCTATTCCTTTTTTTTAAATATATTTTTTAAGTATTATTAATTTTTAAAATAATAAATACATCAGATGCTTTTTCAAATTATTTTGAATTTTTTATAAGCTAATTAAAAATGCAACTAAATATGAATATTAAATAATTTCTTTTTAAGGAGTTGTGGCATAAAAAATTTCTATTCAAGAAAACTAATTAAAGTTATGAAAATATTTAATATTTTAGTGTCTACTTTTATAAAACAATTTAGGCGAATTTGCCTAAAAATTTCTGTGAAAAATGCTCACTTTTAAACTTTTTTATAAAACTAATTCGACGGATACTTCTGAAAATCTGCATAGACAAAAAAACAAAATATCCAGAAATAGAAATTTTTGGATTTCATGTATAAGAAATATTTAAGCAAAAAATTGATTTTAGTTCTGACTATAAAACTGGTCCGACACAAGTTTGCACCCATTAACAATTCCAATATATCCTGAAAAAAGGGATCAAAATAATATAACCGTGTCTTTTACTTTTTTATATCAATTCGTTTAACAGCTTAAACCGCGAAATTAATATTTAGTTAATATACTACTAAGAGTTTTTTTTTTAATAAGGACGGCCTTCCCTATAAATATATTACATAAATACTAATTCACAATTTAAATTGTTAAACGAATTGACCTGGAAAAAGTGGAAGACATGGATATTTAGCCCTCCTTTCAGAACATTTTCTCATGGATACAACCAAAAGATAAACTTTGTCGAACGGTGTTTAACAAAAAAGTAGTTTTTCAAGTACAATATATGTCGAATTTATATATTTTTTAACGAGCGGGAATTCCCGGGATCCCGGGAAATTCAGAAAAAAAATCCCGCTGTCCCGGGAAATGAAAAAGTCCGGGAAAAGAAAAACCCTAATCACACTTTAAGATCCGATTGTAAATGCCAAAGATATAACGAAAAATATAAAATGGCGATCCCTACGTTCGGCAAAAAAAATTTTTTTTTTGAAACCTCCTTGCAAAAATACTTCATATTAGATGATTTTACTAAATGAGGTCGTGAATCACTAAGGCATATGATGCCAATAAAATATCTTAAAAGTAGATTTTGAAACAGTTTTTTCGCTCTCCTAAAAATCTATTAAAAAACACATGTGACATTTTGCAGGCCGGTCGACGATATATCCTTACCAGTCTTGAAAAAATAGTTAGTCT
Organism: Leucophora obtusa; assembly: GCA_949987735.1. Taxonomy (NCBI): domain Eukaryota; kingdom Metazoa; phylum Arthropoda; class Insecta; order Diptera; family Anthomyiidae; genus Leucophora; species Leucophora obtusa. Next base: position 47,372,057 of record OX465295.1, read on the forward strand.
AAAAATAAATTTATAAAATATTTACAGAAAAATCTAGAACAATACTTTATTTGAAATATTTTCTGAATTTTAAATAATGATTTAAAATAACAATTACTTTTCCTGAATTTCAGTTAATGTTTTCTGAATATCAGTTGATATTTTCTGAACTAAAATTAATGTTTTTCTGTTGATATTTTCTGAATTTCAAGTGCTATTTTCCAAAATTCAAATGATATTTTCTGAATTTCAAATGGTAAATGGAAATTCTTAATTTCAATTGATATTTTCTAAATTTCAAATAGAAATTCTGCATTTTAATTGATATTTTTTGAATATCAGAAACCGGATGTTTTGTCAACACTTATACTACTCTCGCCGACGCTTTACCAACACCTTGCCGTTCGTATTTTTCTGACTGGGTACTTTCATTTCGCGTTGAAACCATTGAGGCTAACGGCGATGACCCAAAATATGTTGCACAGTGTTTTATATGTAACATATGTTAAAATAACATTAGATGGTATTTTAGTATTTGACAAGAGTGGTTGGCATTTTATGTATGAAGTTAGTGTGCACAAGTGTGCGACAGTACGTTAATGTGTGGGTGTTTATGAATGTAATTAAAAGCAGAAGATTAGTAATTAAGTATAATTGTAATCGAGAGAGGTTTTTATTTTTATAATGTTATAATTGTTTAATTGTAATCCTGTCATAATAATAAGAAAGATCATTGTATGTGTTATGTGAATCCACAGATTGTTAGTGGCTGGGGGTATTATCAATAGAGTGTTGTTATTGTTTCTGTCAGAAGTTCATTGTCTTCTTTTACTTTTAAAGAGGGTTTACCCTTCCTTCTGGTGTCTTTGAGTGTATTTTTATTCAATTCTCCCCATGTCAAATTTTGTCGTCTTTTATTTCGTTAAATATTTCTTTCATTTAATTGCATTTTATTATTATTTAATTTGTCGTTTATATTGAGAAGATCGTTTGTAATTTTTTTTCTGGCTCTTCTCATTGACAATGTCAACAACATCAACATTGGAAACATAATGACACCAAACATTTAACAAACATTTATTTAACTTCAGCAGCGTCACTATTTGAAAAAGTCAAGTACGAACGTTTCAATATTAAATGCGGTACCTACGTATAACTGACAACGAAGTCGACGACGACTAGGAGTACCTATGTTTTTTTTATGTGCAGGCGTCAAGTGTTGACACTTTCGCGCATATGTTTGTTTATGAAACATTGTTGCCATCGTTTATTTGTTATTGTTTTATTACTTAAGTTTTTTCTATGATCAGACATAATTTTTCTTATTGTGTAGTTTAAAATTTCAATGTTTTTTTTGCCAGTTTCCATCTTATTGTTTGTTTTTATATTCAAAATATGTTCATTCACTCAAGTGTCAATCAAGTGGAAATTTTTCAATAACATTGGCAACTAATGTTTATTTTTGTTAACGAGTTTTTTAAAGAGAGGGCAATGCCTTCTCTTGGCCAAAGTTTTGAAAAGTGAAAACAATCTTGAGACTATTGTCCAGTTTTATAGTCAGAAATAAGAACGATTATTAGTCTTAAATATTTCTTAATTTAGAAATGTTGCTTGAAAATTTATGACAAGTAAAATTTTATAAAAAATTTGTTCTTAGTTCTGACTATAAAACTGGCCCTATGTCTGAAATATTTTGAAAAAAGTGAAATCAATCTTGGGACTATATCTGAAACATTTACACTCAGAAAACTGTATGAACTAAAATTAAGTTCACACTTTACTAAAAAAATTTATATAAGTTTTAACTACAATAGAAAAAAAATAAAATTAAAAATAAATGAATAAATTTTCTTTTAAATAATGCAAATTTTATTTAATTTAAGTTTATTCAACATTCTCATTAACTTAAAAATAATAAAGCGTTTTCCTTAATTTTATTTTCTTAAAACTGTTGAAAAATGTATTTCTTTTTAGTTAAACATCTTATATGTTAAGAATTTGGGTAAACTAAGAATCGAGAAATTTAAAATTGACTTCTTAAATTCAAGTAAATATTTTCTTTCACGTTCCTAAAAATATTTAAAATATTCTAACCCATGGAATTCTTACTTGGTTTGTAGTTTGAATTATATAAGTGATTGCGTTTTGTGTTTTAACGAAAAAAATGTTTAAATTATTTTCGTTAGTACTTACTTATACTTTTTAACGCTTATATATGTATATCGAGGGCTTATATTCAATAGGGGCTATCTGACGTTTTGAAGAAAATGAGTTTTTGATGGCATTTTAGTTAATTTTCTATCTACCAAATAATCTTTTATGAATGTTATATAGGCTATTTGCTCAAATTTAATTTCGTAAAATCAAGAAAATGAAATATCTCTGGAAAGTCGACTACGGTCTGCAAGTTCGTGTAGATTTCAACTCACTGATTATAAATCGGGTTTCAAAATTTTTCTATCACGTCACAATTTTGAGCAAATCGCGGTTGAAATTCGTGTTTTTATCATTTTTGAATGTCCGTGCTTAAAGTTAACCAAAAACAGTGGTGAAATCAATTAAAATCCACATTAAATTGATGAATGGGTGATCACTAGACCATGGCTACTCATCGGCGTCAAAGGTGGTGGTAAAGGGTTAAAAATCCACATAAAGCCCCACAACTTCCCCGCAGTCGCCCCTAGAGCGGTAAAATGTAAGACCGACCCCCATTGATTTGTTATCTTCAGCATTTTTTCCGAACATACCTATCCCATATCTTCACTTCGTAAAAGGGCTCCCATACAAATGACATTTTTATAAAATTTACTGTCACCGCTTTAACTGTCCTAAGGGTGTCCCTAGACAAGTCAAATATATGACTGGCCCCCAATATTTTTTTAATCCCAACATTTTCTCGGAACATATCTACCTTCTATCTTTAACCCTTAAGGCGTTCCCCATAAAAATTTTTTATTATACCCTACACCACTATGTGGTCAGGGTATTATAAGTTTGTGCTGATGTTTGTAACACCAAAAAATATTGGTCGTAGACCCACCTTATAGTATACCGATCGGTTCAGAATTTTTTTTTATTTCGATTTAACGATGTCCGTCTGTCCGTCCGTCCGTCCGTCTGTCTGTCTGTCCATGCAATCTTGTGCGCACTCTACAGGTCGCACCTATTAAGATATTTTGATGAAATTTGGTACGCAGACCTATGTTGGCCCAAGGACGAACAAGTTTGATTTTTTTGAACATCAGTCCATGTTTAGACCTAGTGCCCATATAAGGGTCCTACCAAAATTATACTGTTTATATGCTGCAGGTCGTAAATATTAAGATATTTTGATGAAATTTGGTACACAGACCTATATTGGCCCAATAATGCAGCCTATTGATTTTGGTGAACATCGGTCCATGTTTAGACCTAGTGCCCATATAAGGGTCCTACCAAAATTATACTGTTTATACGCTGCAGGTCGTAAATATTAAGATATTTTGACGAAATTTGGTACACAGACCTATATTGGCCCAGTAACGCAGCCTATTGATTTTGGTGAACAACGGTCCATGTTGAGACCTAGTGCCCATATAAGGGTCCTACCAAAATTATACTGTTTATATGCTGCAGGTCGTAAATATTAAGATATTTTGATGAAATTTGGTACACAGACCTATATTGGCCCAATAATGCAGCCTATTGATTTTGGTGAACATCGGTCTATGTTTAGACCTAGTGCCCATATAAGGGTCCTACCAAAATTATACTGTTTATACGCTGCAGGTCGCAAATATTAAGCTATTTTGATGAAATTTGGTACATAGACCTATGTTGGCCCAAGGACGAAGCCTATTGATTTTGGTGAACATCGGTCCATGTTTAGAACTAGTGCCCATATAAGGGTCCCCCCAAAATTGGCTTGGTTACAAACTGCAGGTCGCAAATATTAAGATATTTTAATGAAATTTGGTGCGCTAACTCACATTATAGAAAATTTTGACATAAGCCCCATTTTAACCCATTCGAATTTCGGATCCAAACAATACACAAGACTGGTGTAGGGTATTGTATAGTCGGCATGCCCGACTTTAACCTTTTTACTCGTTTTTTTATAATTTTTTTTATGAAATCAGCTACCTCCTAGAGGGTGGAATGTAAGATCGACCCCTATTAATTTTTCCCCTCGAACATTTTTCCGAACATACCTACCGCCTATCTCCAAGCCGTAAGAGGGCTCCTATGCAAATATGACATTTTTAAAAAATTTGCTCCCACCGCTCTAACTATCCCAAGGGTGCCCCTAGAGTAATCAAATGTATGACTGACCCCCAATATTTTTTGAACCACAATATTTTCTAGGAACATATCTATCCTCTACCTTCAACCTTTGAAGCGGTCCCTATACAAATTTTTCATTTTTTTATGAAATCAGTTCTATCCGGCCCCATGGAGCCTCCTAGAGGGGTGGTATGTAAAACCGATCCCCATTAGTTTTTCCTCCCAACATTGTTTCCGAACTCACCTGCCATCTATCTCCACTCCTTAAGGGGGCTCCCATACAAAAATTACATTTTTATAAAATTTGCTCCCACCGCTCTAACTGTCCGAAGGGTGTCCCTAGAGGAGTCAAATGTATAACTGAACTCCAATATTTTTTTAAACTTAACATTTTTTCGGAACATTTCTACCCTTTATATTCAACCCTTAAGGCGGTCCCCATACAATTTTTTTAGTTTTTATAAATTTTTTTATGAAATCGAGAAGGTATTGGGAAACCATTTTTGCCAGGACTTGTTGAAGTGCCACGGCAGCGCTTTTCCGTTTGTGTTTTTCTGGCTGGATATTTACTCCATTGATAAACCAAGAAATATGGGGAATTAATCGAATATGCTGCTCCATTGCACTACATTTGCATGTGCACAACATATAATAAATAGGCATTTCAGTCCGTTTTTGATCTTTCTTTCGTGGAATAAGAGATATATGTTGCAAATGTAATTGGTTTTTAAAAACAACATATCTTACCCTACAAAAAAAATTATAACCGATTCTAACTGTCTCTGTCCAAATTTTAACGAGGGCCGTTTAAAATAAAGTCTTAACACAAATTTTGATTTTATCTGCTTAAAATGCCACGAAAAGTAATACTTACGCCAAAGATTAGTATGAAAAAAAAGACTTATATGGTATTTTTTCGGGAAACCGTAAACTTATAAGTTATGGCGCAAAAAATCTTTGAAGTGTTTTTAGGTAATTTTTAGGGTCAAAAGTCCAAACTGACTGGCTTGTCTGCTCCCGAGAAATCCAATTTTTGTACACATATTATTTTTTATGCCCAATCTATCAGAAACTGCCGGTGGAGCGAACAAAAACAATACTTTTGCAAATTTGGGTGGTCTAGTGATCACTATACAACTAACAAAACCCATCCGTCAATTTAACATATTGTTTAGTAAATTTATAATTTGACGTTTCACTATTCGATATGGTGTTATTTTGACAAAATATCGTAAAATGTACCCTAATTATAAAAGTCCGTAAAAAATTTATTAAAAAACAGTTAGAAATGATGCTGCAGAAAAAACTGCTAAATTAGCAAATTATTTTTGCTATATATTAGTTATAATAGCAAAAATAAAACAGTTAAATGTACAGAATTTTAGTTATATTTGAGTTAAAGTTTTGTAAATGGAAAATAGCAAATTAACCTGCTAAAATCCGGAAAAAAATTTTATAAATAATGAGTAGCCGAAAAAAAGTTTTTTTTTCGATTTTTTTAAATGCAAATTAAAATCGAGCCGTTTGAAAACAACAGTTTACAATTTTTAGCAAATATTTCTGCTGATTTTAGCAGTATAGACTGCTATTTTCATTCAACTAAATTTAGCTTAAAAATAGCAAAAATTTTGTACATATAACAGTTTATTTTTGCTATTTTTAGTCTACCAATATTTAGCAAAAGTTTTTGCAGATTTTACAGTACAATTTGTTATTTTCAATTAACTAAAATTTAGCTTAAATATAACTAAAATTCTGTAAATTTAACAGTTTTAATTTTGCTGTTCTTCTTTTACTAGTATTTAGCAAAATCAAAGCAAAGTTTTTTTCTGTAGCATAATTTTTAACTAATTTTTAGTAACTTTTTCTGCTATTTTTACAGATTTTTTTCTATGAGTGTAAAAACCTAATTATACCAATGTTATATTTTTTTTATCAAATATAACAATTATTTTGTTGTTTTAGCAATGCATTTTATTCAATTCGACAATGATTTTGTTCAATTAATTCATATTTTATCCATTCATTATTATTTTTTAGATTTACATTTTATTATATTTTACCAATTTAATTTTTTTTAATAATAAACATATTTAGTTATACATCTTTCACCCAAAATGAATAAATTTGATAAAATATAAATTAATAAAAATATACCGACCGTGGTATATCTCGCTAAGAGGTGATACTACGGATCATAGCCTGTGTAGAAGGCTGCCGTTTCGAGCCCCGGTCATGGCAATACACAAAAAGTTTTTCATATAAAGACAATATAACATTTAAAATACTTTGATCCATTGACACATAAACTAACCACCGCCGCCGAGTCTTTGGGTGAGACTAAACTGCGGCAGTCTGGTGATTCCCTCGTGTCTGTTAAATTTTTCAATAAAAATGTTTTCTTTTTCTTCTCCCTATAAAATCAGCTTTATAAAATATAAAATTGAAATAAAAAAAGTATTTTTGTAAGGCAATTGGAAAAAAAATTTTTTTTGCCGAATGTAGGGGTCGCCTTTTTCAATTTTTCGTTATTGCTTCGGCATTTAAAGTCGGATTTTAAAGTGTGATATATCGATTTTTATTGCCTCGAGGAGACCAGTATTTTTCTATAAAGGAAAAATCCAATAAAATAAATTTTAAAAAGCGAGCCCTACGTTCCGCAACCAAAAAAATAAAAAAATTTTTTCCTGGATTTATCGAAAAACCTCCTTAGCAAAAGTTTAATAACTTTTTGCGAATTTTCTGACATTAGGGTGTAAATTAGGGTCATATGAACTGAGATCTGGTGGGTAAATACTAGAACGGGATACTTGATTGAGGCCCTTAGAGCCTATGATGTAACGATAAAATTTAAAAAGTTGACCCCTGCGTTCGGCAAAAAAAATTGTTTTCGAAACTTTCTTGCAAAGATAATTTAGATTCGACGGTGAACGGCGAACTTTTTTCTTTGTAGTACGGTCTAATGTACTCTCTCAAAATTCAATTCTTAAAACACATGAAACGTTAACTAAATATACAAAAAACATATAAATCTATTTAACATTTTTAATAATTATAATACATTTTATATTGAAATAGTTTAACTCAAAATAAAATAATATAAACACAGATAATATAAAAATTAGTGATAGTAATTAAAATTTATAACATATAAAATTATATAAATTAATTTAAATTACAATAACATTAATAAATATTCGCTGAACAATTTTCTATACGTCACTGAATTTATTAGTTTTCAATACTTTGAAAAAAAAAAAACAGTAAATGTTAATATATTATTTCCAAAAATTACAAATGATTCTCTAATACTAACAAGAGCACTGACGTCACAAAACTAACCACGCTAAACTTTTTTCTTCAGATTTAATGCTTTTTTTTAAATTGAAGAAAATTTTTGTCAAATTAATTTTAAGTTTTTTCAAATTGAAGAAACTTTTTATCATATTAATTTTACTGTCTTTTCAACAGAATTTTTTAAAATTAGCAAATTAAATTTTGAAAATTAATGAACAAAATTTTTTGTGGAAACAATAATTACTTCGTAGAGTATTTTTGACGACAATAAGTATGTACATTTAAAAAAAAAATTGTTGATTTCAAAAATAAATACATCAATTTGAATAAAAAAGATATTTTAATAATTCCTTTCATCAAAAAGTAACAAAATTTTTATGTTGATTTCACTTACTACTTTTGGTTCAGTGTTGGAGGGTTAATATAATTCATAAATCTTTACTATCAAAACTATTATATGTATATAAAAGAATGATCAATAATACCTTAACCACATACTAAAGTTTATGATTAATATTTCATAAACCTATTTGCAGATTTTTTCTTTTTCAGTAAATATGTATATATGTAATTGTTTTTGACATGTTAACATTTTTCACTGAACCTGTATTGTAACCCTAAGTATGAACATGATTAGTTTTATTCAAGTTTATGTAATCTTTGGTTATGATTAATTAGTTTTATTTTTCTCTGTTGAGCATCATAAACTTGAGGAAAAGATGAACAAAATGAAAATAATCTATTAACTTTTGGTGTTGTATTGCCAAAAAGAAAAATTAGAAATATACAGTAGAAGAAGTCCTACCATAGATAGAAAGACCAGTTATAGGAACTTTAATGAAACACCAACGTCATAATCATCATTAGGGCAAGGAATTTCATGCAAATGCATGGTTTTTCTCGATAGTCCAAAACGAATATGGACTAAATATTTATCTGAATCATCAAATTTAGAACAAAATGGCATCAATTTGTAGTTGCATATTTTGTCAAAAATGCATGTTTTTGCATATTTTGACTTTAAATGCATATTTTGTGCCTTTTTAATGCATATTTGTGCATATTTTCATTTTTAATAGCATTTTTATTTTGTAAAAATATATAAAAATTGCTACGTTTTCATATTTTGATTCAATCAAAATAAACATTCTTGAAACCCCTATTGACCTATGGAAAATCTTCGAGTTCTGTGTCTGTTTGCAAAATAACTAACTAAAATATATTTTTAAATTTTAAAGTGCATTATTTTTGCAAAAATAATAGTTTTTAGTGCATATTTCTTATGTTTTTAATGCCGCATATTTTAGACGCATATTTTCCATTTTTAAGTGCCTGAAATTCCTTGCCCTAGTAATCATCTAACAAACGCGTTAAACCAAAAATGTAAAGAAGTGATTTATGAGAAGGTCAAAGACCCTTTGCCAATTGTTTTTTTGCTAAATAACAAAACAATTGACAGCTTAAAGTTAACGACAATTTAGCTAAGAAATAATAATACTCATGCACATTTTTTTTCTTTTAATTTTAACGTCATTGTCAAGATTTTAACCCATATCAGACCATTGCTCACGTACTTTAATAAGGATTGAAATTTAATTTGTAAAGGTTAATTGTCAATTACATATGTTGTCATTTTGAAAACTTTTAAAATAAAAGGATAAACGAATTTTCTACAAACACTGCATAATTGGGAGTTCATTAATAGTTTTTATTTCATATCTCTCAATGGATTAAAAATACATGAGACACATGAAATATATATATATAAAAATAAAATAACATGTGTGTATGTTAAAATTAAAAAAAAAGAACTGACAATTCGTTGCATTGCAAAAAGCGAGTGAAATGTTGGTGTTCGCTGGGTGAGAAAAAAAGGTTAAAGGTGAAGTTGACTTTCTTAAAGTGTGGCAGTTAAATACAAAATAATTTTCAAATAATTCATGAGTTGGAAAATAAAGTTGCATGAAATGTTTTATATGCATTTAAATTTATTTGCTTTTAACAAATTTATAAAAATTGCTTTAGTTTTTTTGTTTTAGAGAGCAGCACGTTTTCTTGATACAAATGAAAATTCGTGCGAAATTAAATGATTTTTTTTTATACCAAATTATAGCATGGATTTTAAAATGGTGTGCTATAAAAGAAATTGCTTATTAAGTTAGTTCAATAATATATCTCAAAATTTAATACATTAGGCTATCCACCTTTTAAATTAAGCCAACAAGGAAAAAAGTCGGCAAATATTTTAGTTAAAATTACTAAAAATTAGATAAAAATTACCTTGCAGAAAAGATTGCTGAAATTAGCAGATTATTTTTGCTAAACATTAGTAATATATAAACAACAAAAATAAAACTGTTGAATATATAAAATTTTAGTCATATTTAAGATAAATTTCAGGCAATAATAACACTATGCGACAGTCAAAATCGGGATGGGATGAAACCAACGGGAAATGTTATATCGGTCAAAAACAAGTTATACATGTCCCGGCGTTTCGCTGGGTCACCCCTAGGAATCGAGATATATCTTTTTTTTTTGACATAACTCGAGAACCACTAGTCCGATTTTGCTCAAACAATTTTAAAAATATTAAAAATTACAATTCCTTAAATCTGTTCATATAACGTTTTTCTATATACTCAACAGTTTTACCGGTAAAAATAAATGTTTGTTACCGCTACCATAAAAATCAATAACCTTTTGTTTATTACTTTTTTTTTAATATTTTAGGCAAACAATATTTTTTTCTTCATATATTTATTTTTACCGGCAAAACTGTTGAGTATATAGAAAAACGTTATATGAACAGATTAAAGAAATTGTAATTTTTAATTTTTTTAAAATTGTTTGAGCAAAATCGGACTAGTGGTTCTCGAGTTATGTCAAAAAAAAAGACCACAAAGGTCAAATCGATATATCTCGATTCCTAGGGTTGACCCAGCGAAACTCCGGGACACGTATAACTTCTTTTTTACCGATATAACTTTCCCCGGTAGTTTGAACCCTTCCCGATCACTGACCCCTACCATTTGTCTCACAGTGTAATTAACAACGAAACCAATCACTTCCCTAAAAAAAAATTATCCGCCATATTGGGTTCACCACTTTTAGTTTTGAAAAGCTGATATCAATTTTATTAACAGTCAAAAGCAAATGTTAGTTGATTTTAATGAAATGTTAGTGGCCCTGTTTTCAAGTGAAATTTCATTTGTTTTTAAAAATTTGCAGTGGTGTTTACATACCAAATAATATATTTAAAATAAAAAAACGAACTTAAAAGGTGTAATCAGTAGATATTAATGTATCTTGGAAAAAATTTATATCTACACTCATAGAAATAAACCAGTAAAAATAGCAAAAAAAAAGGTACTTACTACACTGAGAGAATTATCTGCATGATATTAATGAATTTATGCATAAACATAACGAAATTGCACTGGAACTCGTCCACTGAAACTTTTCATTGAATTAACGTAATTTTTCATCAGATGTTGTAAAAAGTTTCATTTCATTTATTAAAACTTTCACACACTTAATGAAAGAGTTTCATTAAAACTAGATTCATAAAATATATGAAGCTTTTTCATCATATTTATGAAATTTTTCATTTACTTTGTGAAGAAAACTTCATTAGTTTACTGAAAATTTTCATTAAAACTCGTCCAGCAAAATTCTCTCTGTGTAGAAATCAGGGGGGTAACCGCGTAACTCGATTGGTAAAAAAATTTTAGAATTCGTAAATCTTGCAAATATTGTTAAAAATATAATTCTGTATAAAAATTCTACTTTTTCATTTATTTTTATCCTAAACTTTGTACACGCATAAAAATTAAAAAAGCAAGATTTTTGCTAAAACTTTTCTTTTTACGAAAGGTACAAAATTTATGAATTCGAAAATTTTTTTTCGAATCGAGTTACGCGGTTAGTTAAGTAGTCAACATTTGTTAAAATTCAAAGACAATTTTAACAAAAATTAAATTTCTGCAGTAAATATTTCAGTTCCTCAATAACTCTGCTAAAACTATAGAAAAAGTGTATAAAAATGTCGGCTTAACTTTTAACTTGGTGCTTAATTTTTATTTTTTTTTCAAATTACAACATTTGGTTTGTATTTGAAATATTTTTCCTTTTGTTTGTTAGCGAACAAAAACTATGTAGTAAGTATTTTCCATTTAGAGGAATTTCTCTTTAGTGTGTAATTAATTTAGAGATTTTTGCATTAAAATGTTTGAAAAACCAAGTAAAATAAAAGCTTATTTTTACCCTAATACCTTTGTAAGTATTTGTAACAAATCAAAGGCTTAATGTAGAAAGGGCCTAATTCGATTTTTGATAACTTTACAGAAAATAACTTGATAATTTTTTTGGCTGGGAATTTTTTGATAAAATTTGGTAGAAAGATGTGCTGGTTCATAATAAGCGTTTTTTTTTTTGTTTTTGTAATTTTATTGTGGTACTCGTATGTCTCAACTACCCAGTGTAGAAACTGTAATGACATATCGTTATTTTTTGCGCTGCCAGTAATAACACCGAATTACTTTCTGCATTATTTTAAAACATACACTCATAGAAATAAATTTGTAAAAATTAGTTAAAAATATGCTGCAGAAAAAACTGCTAAAATTAGCAGATTTTTTTTACTAAATACTAGTAAAATGAGAACAGCAAAATTAAAACCGTTAATTTTATAGAATTTTAGTTTTATTTAGGCTGACTTTTAGTTAATTGAAAATAGCAAAATGTACTGTAAAATCTGCAGAAAATTTTGATAAATATTTGTAGACTAAAAATTGCAAAAATAAACTGTTAAATCTACAAAATTTTTGCTTTTTTTAAGCTAAATTTAGTTGAATGCAAATAGCAGTTTATTCTGCTAAAATCAGCAAAATATTTGCTAAACAATTGTAAACTGCTGTTTTCAAAAGGCTCGATTTTTATTTGCATTAAAAAAAAAATCAAAAAAAAACATCGAAAATTTGAAATTTTTGGTGATTTTTTATAACTAAAATTCTGTATATTTAACAGTTTTATATTTGCTGTTTCTATAGTGCTAACATATAGCAAAAATAGCCTGCTAATTTAGCAGTTTTTCTGCAGCATCATTTTTAAATAATTTTTAGTAGTTTTAACTAAATTTTTACAATAATGAGTTACTAATAACTAGTTACTTTTTCTATTATTTCAAAATAAAAATAATGCGTTACCAATAATGACTTATTTTTATCATTATTTCAAATATAAAATTCTAGATTTTTTAAAATATTTTTTTGAAATTTACTTTTAGGCTCAATATTTTTTCAACACTGGTTCGGATATATGTAAGCACATGTTTTTTTGACATTTTGTATGTTGGCGCGTAAGCATACTTGTGCGCAGCTGGTCAGTTATGTTTTTATCTATCAAATATAACATGTCGCGATGGCTCAGATGGTAGAGCTTCAGGTTCGATTCCCGTATGAACAAATTTTCTTAAAAAAAATTTTATAATAAAAAATTTTTTTTTATAAAATTTATTTTTTGAAATTCTACTTTTAGAATCCTTATTTTTTTAAAAATCATTTTGACTAGAGTATAAAAAAAGAATGAGTGATATCAAAGCTCGGAGTTTAATGGCGTTAACAGCTAATTTAACCACGTTTACAAGATATAATTAAATCTGTTCGAAAACAAAGAAAATACGATCACTTAAAATTTCACAATTCATAATAAAATCTGTGATTTCACCAAAAACGAGAAAATGTATTTTGATTCACCCTGTTCGCAGGTAAATAATTGATGAGCGATTTTCAGAGAAATGTTACACATTTTTTTCTAATTTGAGGACTCTTAACAAGAATCTGAAGTCAAAATACCGATACATCCGCAAACAAAAAGTCGATAGTTTATAAAATGTGAAAAACTTTTGATACAAAATATTTTCGAATTCTATTATTTTTTTCTTACCAGTTTTGATTTAGAATTGCATTTAAGTTAAGTTTATATCAAATGTTTTTCAGATTTTATTAAGTTTTTTCTCTTCTTCAGTGAAAAAATGCAAAAATAAAAAACTGAGTTAGGACCTTTTTCAAGTAAGCCATAGAAATGCAATGATATCAAACCCCGCAATAGCTGTTATAATGTTAAAATTTTATTTAAACTATTTTTTCACTTTTGTTACAATAGTTTTTTAAATAATTGCATTAAGCTTTCAGGGAATTGCAGTGGTTGGTCTGGTTGTATATTTCTTTTGAACTTTTAACTGCTGCAACTCGAAAAAACTAATAAAACAAAAGTGAAATGAAGTCACGTGCTGTATTGTTTAAATATACGAGTTAGTTTCGGTCATGTTTTTAGTTTTAAGATTAAAATGTAAATATGGGTTTGTGTGCAAAAAGATTTGCAATTATGTATGGATTCGAAAGTTTATGTTGATTTGCAAAAGGAATAAGCAAATGAATTGTAAGTGATTCCAGGAAGGATTGAATAATACATATAAAAAAATTGTGTATTTAGACCTAAGAATTTACTGAAAATTCATTTCAATTCATCAATATATTTAAACAATAAGCTACAGAAATATGAAATTTAACCTAAATCTTAACAATAGTCTTAAGTTTTAAAAACATAAAATATTACTAACAATAAATTCAACCGATGGATAAAAAATCAACCAAAGATCAACCTAAAAAAAATTTGTATTAAAATTTTGATCATTATTATTAAAGAAATGTATTTTTATTCAGATACAGATAATTAAAATATAAAAATATTACTTTTCGGGAACGATTACTGAATGTCCAGTTAAAATTTAGCCGACAGTTAAATTTAAACAACAAGAAATCTGTCAGTTAAAGTCTCAGTAGTTTACTGATTCTTTAGTAATCGGGCGTTAATATAATAAAATCTAATTATTTTAAACCTTCAATTCTCCTCAAACTTAATATCTGATAAATCTACAAAAAAAAATTTCTTAATTAAAATTTCTTTGTTTAACAAAAGCAAGAAAAATGTTCAAGTGTAACTATCAGACATAATATTGTTTAAGAAAATCTGTGAAAAAAAACTACATTAAAGTTTATAAATGCACAATAGAAGAGATGACCTTTAACTAAAAAAAAACAACAATTTCAAATAAACTATAGCCTTTTTTACACAATACAAGTTATTAAGAAAATTGTTTTTTTTTTATACAATAAACTTAAAAACATACTACGAAATAAGACTTGATACTATACAATACATATATGTAAGCTTCTAATACTATATATTTCTAAAGAAAAAAAAAAAAAAACATTCTAGACGTACTTACAAAAAAAAAAAAAAAAACCAACTACCTTGCCATAATTGGTAACTTGTTTTATGCCAAGTATTACTTAATTTAATAGAGAAAAACTAAAAAGTTTATATTGCAGTAAGTTCAGAAACAATCCCAAAAAACAAAAACCAACTAACATAGAATTTTCTATGTTTTTTTGATATGATGACAACAAAAGATAGTTGAATATTGTCGTACTACATCCATAGTTAACCCTCTAAAGGCAGAGTCTGTCATTAGGCACCTTCAACGTTTAAGGCTATATTTTTAAAATTTATTATTTATATGAAAGAAGTTTAATCACTTTGATACAGGAGTAAAACATAATTAACTAGTACGATTTGGATCATATCATTGAGAAATTCAATTAACTGTTCAATAAATATATAAAGGTAGATGTAATAAAAGGTATATCTGGGCTAAGCATAGGTTGTAGAGCGTACCACCTTACAGGCAAAAAAAAAAAAGTGCGCCGTACACCCTCCAGTATGAAGTATTTTTGCAAGGAGGTTTCAAAAAAAAAATTTTTTATTTTTTTTTTTTGCCGAACGTAGGGGTCGCCATTTTACATTTTTCGTTATATCTTTGCTATTTACAGTCGGATCTTAAAGTATCATACATCGATGTTTTTCTCTCGAGGAGACCAGTGTTTTGCTCAAAGGACATTTTGACCTCAAGTATCCCGTTCTAGTAGTTACCCACCAGATCTCAGTTGCTACCACCCTAATGTCAGAAAATTAAAGCTCGCAAAAAATCATTAAACTTTTGCTAAGGAAGTTTTTCGCTAAAACCAGTATAAATTTTTTTTATATATTGGTTGCCGAACGTAGGGGTCGCCTTTTTAAATTTTTTTTAATTGGATTTTTACTATGTAGCAAAACACTGGTCTTCTCGAGGCAAAAAACTCGATATATCACACTTTAAAATGCGATTTTAAATGCCAAAGCTATAACAAAAAATTAAAAATGGCGACCCCTACGGTCGGCAAAAAAAAATTTTTTTTTTTAAATCGCCTTCCAAGTACGGTTTGAGGTACGGTCTAATGGGTTGTCTGATAGATCAGTTATTCTAGTTTCCAAATTAGTACTTTATTCAAATATCGACCTGACAGTTTTCGACATAAAATCAATTTGTGGGCTCTGTGGTGTAATGTTTAGCCCGTTGGACTGTTACACCTAAGGTTGCGGGTTCGATCCCCAGCCAAAGCATAAATTTTTGAAAAATAATAATATGTATGAGTTTTTTAACCCCACCGAAGTAAAATAATATAACAGGGTTATAAACTACAATAAAAAGCTTAAACAAAGTTCGCCAAGGCTTCACTAGATGGCACGCAACAACTGTTCTAAGATTCAACATCACGCGCAATTACAGTTTTGCCATATTAGAAGCACTCCATATTTCATCACCTTTCACTTTTTTTTTTTTTTTTTTTTTTTTTTAAGAGAAGCAACATATAGGAAATTCTTCCTATTAATTAACATGTTGCTTCCTTTGGAAAGGGAGATCCTTTGTCAAGGGGAGATCCAGGTCGTACCACTAGAGACGGATAGTTCTCTAGGCAACTGAACTCTCATAGAAAACAAAGTTCAGGGACCTGTCCTGGGATTTGTCTTGTGACATGTCACAAGGGGTCAATTTCCCCCTCCTATGACAACGCCATGTAAAAGTGACCAGTCGATTCCATATAAAGGGGCCAGTTCGGTGACAGTTTGTTAAAATTTCCCGTAGGGTACCCTGCGGGAAATGAAGGATCGATTGATCCAAAGTGACAAATCTGTGACAGGTGAATAGGGGACATGTTACAAAACTGATGTAAACCAAAATTTCGGTGCATCAAAAAGTGGTAATTGCAGTAAAATATTCAACCTCGTGACTAATGAAATGGAGGCCAAACATTAACTGGTTCATTTTGGATATATCATATAACTGGAGAAAAAGTATCATAACATCAAATCGACAAAAATTACTAGTACCGTTACAGTTGAAGTAGTGATATAACACAGAATAGGTGCAGTATAATTATATGTGTTTGAAAAAATGACAATCGGTACTGTAAAACCCTATCCAGTGACTGTTACAAAGTTCACATAATATACTTAACTTTGTGGCCACAGAAATGATGACATAATATTAAACTACGAGTAGTTCAAAAATACTGATTACGGAATTGTTCGAATACGAGAATGCATAATAGAGTGTCAATGGCAAGCAAAACCCTTTTGGATTTATTCACAAACACTTAGGGGATGTTATATCTAAAAAGTCAGAACTTTTTATTGGATATTTTCATTGCCTGTTATTTTCTCTAATCGTTGGTGAAATTTGATTTAAATATTCGTAAGTGTTAACAGAATAAATAAAAAGAAAATGTTTTATAACACCGATATTACCATTATAAAATAGAGGAAAGTATTCCAAAAAAAATCACTAGAGAAGCTTAAATCACCAAGGGGTCAAAATGACCCATTCGACTAAAATAGGTACATCACATCCGTATTTGCAAAAATTAATTACAGAGAAGAATAAAATTATGTTTTTTTAAATAGATTAATGGAACAGTTTTTTTAAATATGCTGTTATCAATTTTATAGAAATAACTAAAAACTAGCACAAAAATCCCAAAATGACCCGAAAACCAGTTTGGGGTTGAAATCAGGAATGGTCTTTGTAAATTTCGTACATATTTTTTTATATGTAAACTTAACAGGGATTTACTTAAAATCTGTGTCCAGATTCTATAATACGATAAGACGATTATAGTACACTTTTCGAAGTTTAATAACTAGCATATTACATAAAATTTTAAAAATATTGTAAAAAAATTGGTGAAAGACAGCAATTTTGCATCACTTATTTCAACATTTTTGTAAGTACTACCATCTTTAAAATGTTAGAAATTTAACATCGAAAAGTTGAAGATAATCGTCAGTTTTTTATAGAATCCCTAGCATGTTGCAAAAACGAAAAAAACTACTGAACCGATTTCCAAATGTTGTTTTTGCGTGAAAAAAAAATCACTCGAATTCTAAAGGCCTCAAATCGTAAATAAAATTGAGAAACTGAATAATTTTTACTTTTATAAGAAAGACACAATCCAAAAAAACTGCATAAGATGAAAATTTCGGCAAAATCGGAGTTCTCTGTTGGGAGACTCCTTTGGAGACACTCTTTCACATGTTGATGTGAAAGAGTTTTGCCTTCAACATTGAGATTGAGAAGAGGGATTTTGTGTTTGAGATAGCAATGGATTTTGTGTTTTGTTTGAAAGGCCTATGAATGACATTATGTGTGGAATATGACACCGTTTAAATGAACCCGCGGCCTCGCCAGGGAGCGCACATCCGATATGCTTAATTAAATTTGAGCTTGGGCACGGATTATGCAGACATCGGTTGTTTGTGACTTATTGGTATAGATATGCGACTTGATGGAGCCTCACAAGAACAAGTCTAAAGCGGTCAAACTGCACGATTTCCGTGACTAGTTCAAGTCGCTTCTGTTTGAGATAACCATGCCCTCAAATTGGTCGTGCAGAATGTCCAGGTCACTGCAGCTATGTGGCACGCAGCGACGTCTGTTGGAACCACATGTCGTTCACATCCATATCATCCAATTTTGGCCAAAGAAATCATCATAATGTGATAATAACCTGTGAAAAGGAGATAACGATAGGAATTTTCTAAATGAGAAATTAATTGCTCATGTATTAGTTAATTCTGATTCTTCCGATTACAAAACATTCATTGTGTAGGTTATGATTGACAAAACTTCAATTAGGCACACTCATCGATATTTCGACCATGGTGTGTCTCGTCAAGAGATGATGCAACGGGTCGTAGCCTGTGTAGAGAGTTGCCGGTTTGATTCTTGGTCATAGAATATACAGAAAAAGTTTTTCATATAGAGACGATTTAACGATTAAAAATACTTTGATCAATTCACAAATAAACTTCTTTCTGCAAATGAACTATAAAAAATTGTATTTCATATTCGTAACGTATATAAAATTGTTCAGAATTTATGCAGAAATCCTGAAAGGGGACCGATAAACGTCATTCCATTTTGACGAAATTTGGTCCGTATATATATATATACGACTTGTTGCGTGCGCACAAGGGTACATGGACAGATAGATAGACTGACGGACGGACGGACGGACATTGCCAAATCGACTCAAAACGCGATTCTGAGTAAATTGGTACACTAATAGGTTGGTCTAGGTCCAATATTTTTTGGTGTTACAAGCAGCAGTATAAACTTATTTTACCCTGTCGAAGTAGTGGTATATAGTGTAACTAGTATATCTGAATTTTTAAGTTAAAATTTATATGTATACTTTCATATATTTGTCAGAATATTATTATACCTCAAGTCCAAATTCGAATATGATAATTTGAAACAACATATAAAATTTAATATTACTATATCGTATTCGAATTTGGACTTGAGGTAGAACAATATTCTAACTAAATATATGAAAATCTATTTAGAAAGTCCGAACAAACAATTTTTGTATTTTTAATGCAAAAATTAAAATAATTTATATGTATAGCTTATAAACTTAACTAAATTGAATTGTAATCATGAGTTAATAAGGGTTTTCATATAAACGCGTATTCTACTAGTAAACGGTGTAAACTTGGTATGTTTATGAGTTTAATATCAAACTCCATACATAAAAAATATGTTTATATTTATTTAAAAAAAAACAAACAATTTTTTTAAATAATTTTTTTGTGACTTAGCGATGTTTTAAAAACAGATTCGGTGACTTGTTGCTTTAAGTATGTTCAGTAACTGGATCCTTCTGGGTTCTTCCAGCACCTGTACTTATTATGACAGATGGTGAATAATAAGTGACATGTTACACGTTAATTAGTTTCAGTTAGTCCTGTGACTTGTTAACTTAGAGCACTATAGTGATACGTCACGAAACTATTATTTTGTACTAGTTCCGCAACAACACACATATTGACTAATGTGTGACTAGTTTTTTAACAAATATTTTTCTTTAGTTCTGTGATATGTGCGCTTAAACCAGTCACGTGTTATTTTATTTCGCACTAGTTTCGGTACATATCGCAAAATGTCTAACATGAGACTACTTCCGTATTAGATAATTTTAACTTGTTATATTGCATACTCTCTTAAACCAGTAGTGTGATATGTTATAATCGACAAGCTTTACGACAAGTCACAAGTAGCTCAAAAGGAGGAAATTGCCACCTCCTATGACAAGCCCACGTTAAAGTTGCCGGTTACTTTCATATAAAAAAACCGAATCGAGGACCGGTAACTCCCACAAAGTTCCAGTCACGTGACCAACTCTGTGACTGATCCATTTCCAGTAGGGTAGTTACTGGAGGCTAAATCCGGAGAATGTGGTGGATAAGGTACCAATTCGTAGCCCAATTCATGCAATTTTGCCATTGAGACCACTCACATATGCACCTACCCATGTATTCCCAGCCAGAAAAATACAAACGGGGAAGCGATGGCAAAGCACTTTTACAGGTGGTACAAGTACTGGCAAAAAGTGCTTTCCCATTCCCAAAATGATAACATCATTAGACAAAAGGACCGGCTGTTCAAAAAGCGCCGGAAAAGCACTGGAGAAACAAAATTTTTCAACTTTGGCAAAACCAATAAATAGGTGGTCAGGAAATATATTTTTCAAAATAAAACGAGTAAAAAGGTTAAAGTCGGGCATGCCGACTATACAATACCCTACACCAGTCTGGTGTATTGTTTGGATCCGAAATTCGAATGGGTTAAAATGGGGCTTATGTCAAAATTTTCTATAATGTGAGTCAGCGCACCAAATTTCATTAAAATATCTTAATATTTGCGACCTGCAGTTTGTAACCAAGCCAATTTTGGGGGGACCCTTATATGGGCACTAGTTCTAAACATGGACCGATGTTCACCAAAATCAATAGGCTTCGTCCTTGGGCCAACATAGGTCTATGTACCAAATTTCATCAAAATATCATAATATTTGCGACCTGCAGCGTATAAACAGTATAATTTTGGTAGGACCCTTATATGGGCACTAGGTCTAAACATAGACCGATGTTCACCAAAATCAATAGGCTGCGTTATTGGGCCAATATAGGTCTGTGTATCAAATTTCATCAAAATATCTTAATATTTGCGACCTGCAGCGTATAAACATTATAATTTTGGTAGGACCCTTATATGGGCACTAGGTCTAAACATGGACCGATGTTTACCAAAATCAATAGGCTGCGTTATTGGCCCAATGTAGGTCTGTGTACCAAATTTCATCAAAATATCTTAATATTTACGACCTGCAGCGTATAAACAGTATAATTTTGATAGGACCCTTATATGGGCACTAGGTCTAAACATGGACCGATGTTCACCAAAATCAATAGGCTGCATTATTGGGCCAATATAGGTCTGTGTACCAAATTTCATCAAAATATCTTAATATTTACGACCTGCAGCATATAAACAGTATAATTTTGGTAGGACCCTTATATGGGCACTAGGTCTAAACATGGACCGATGTTCACCAAAATCAATAGGCTGCGTTATTGGGCCAATATAGGTCTGTGTACCAAATTTCGTCAAAATATCTTAATATTTACGACCTGCAGCGTATAAAGAGTATAATTTTGGTAGGACCCTTATATGGGCACTAGGTCTAAACATGGACCGATGTTCACCAAAATCAATAGGCTGCATTATTGGGCCAATACAGGTCTGTGTACCAAATTTCATCAAAATATCTTAATATTTACGACCTGCAGCATATAAAGAGTATAATTTTGGTAGGACCCTTATATGGGCACTAGGTCTAAACATGGACCGATGTTCAAAAAAATCAAACTTGTTCGTCCTTGGGCCAACATAGGTCTGCGTACCAAATTTCATCAAAATATCTTAATAGGTGCGACCTGTAGAGTGCGCACAAGATTGCATGGACAGACAGACAGACGGACGGACGGACGGACGGACGGACGGACAGACGGACATCGTTAAATCGAAATAAAAAAAAATTCTGAACCGATCGGTATACTATAAGGTGGGTCTGCGACCAATATTTTTTGGTGTTACAAACATCAGCACAAACTTATAATACCCTGACCACATAGTGGTGTAGGGTATAATAAAAAAAACTTCATATGTATTTTTTTTGGTCCTGGCGTAATTTGAACCCAGGCCGTCAGATTGGTAGACGATTGCTCTACCCACTGAGCCAACGAGACATATAATATTTGATGGCTAAACACATAAATGAGTGATAATAGCTGGAAAACTACTGGCAGTGCTAAAACGCTAGCACTTTTAGCACTAATATGAAAGCGTTGGGAGAGCAAAAAAAAAAAGTTGGTCTTAAAGGAGCTTTACGACAAAAAAAAAAATTGATTTTATAGAACAAAAAAATTTTTAAATTAAAAAAAAATCCAAAAAAAATTTTGCTTGCAACCGGATTTGAACTCGGAACCTTCTGACTACAAACCTTTTTTAACGAAGCGTCAGCATTTTTATAAAATCATTGCTCTACCAGTGAATTGGTTTTTGTATCACTGGTAGCATTGGCTAGGTAGCACTAGATAACCACTAGTTGCAAACCTGAGCATATCACTCTTAGACCATTATTTGCCAGTGGTTTTTTTATAAACCACCGAAATTTTTGTAAAACAAATACTGGAAAAACTCTTTTTGCAAACTCTGGCAAAGTGTCCCAAATGAGTGTTCTCCCAGTAATTTATTTTTAACACCGTGGTTACCCAGTGGTATGCCAGTGCTTGATTTTTTGTACCGCTGGCGATTTCTGACTGGGAATTATCTTGATAAAAAAGAACTTTTTTCTTGCCCAAATCGGGTATTTTTTTTTTAAATTATCGCTGAATCGGTACAATAAATTGGCATAATGTACGCCGTTTATTGCTTTCCCCTTTTGAAGGTAATCGATGTGGATTATTAAGCGTGCATGCCATGGCCTTGTTGGCCGACAAACCCACCTTGGTCTTCTTCGCAGCCGGAGAAACCTATTGTTTAGACTGCTGGTTAGTCTCCGGTGTGTTGTAATGGATCCATGTTTCATTCACAGTTACAAAACGGCGTAAAAACTCATTCGAATTGCGGTTAAATAACTCCAAACAATCCTTTGAAGTTGTCACACGATTGCGTTTATGGTCAATTGAGAGCAAACGCGACACCCATCTTGCGGGTAGATTTCTAGAACCCAACTGATCATTTAGAATCGAAACCACAGTGCCATATGATATGCATATGGCATCAACAATCTCACGCACTCTCACTCTCCGATCTGCCAACACCACATCGTGAAGTTTTTCGACATTTTCAGGTGTATTAACCTTAACTGGCCATCCAGAACGTTCAGCGTCACTAGCGCTTGTTCGACTATAACGAAACTCAGTAAACCACTTGTTTACCATTAAAGATGATGGTGCAGAGTCCCCATAGTACATAGTATCAAGCTTTTCCTTAGTTTCAATGATGGTTTTTCTTACTAAAAAATAATGTTTGATAAGCACTCGAAATTCACTTTTTTCTCCATTTTTACAAAAAAAATCCACGAGCTTGCATGCTTTGAACACCTGTTAAACGTAAATTTAATGACGTACCTTGCTCAAAATGTTACAGAAGTCTATTAACAGATGGTAAATACTTGACTGGAGCAGCGTTGCATTTCATGTAACTACGAGGGAAGTTCGAAAAGTCACGAACATATTAATCCGCCCTCGTATTTTGATTAAACATTCACGGGATTACAGCAGAATAGGTTTAAAATCGAAAACGAGTAACCGAATTTTAATTGAATTTTATTGCAAATAAATGTTCAGGTGTTAGAGGGTTAAGTTTTAGCTTTAAGACCTTTAACAATGCACAGAAATAAGTTTTCAAATAAAAATTGTTAGTAAATACACTCTAAATAATACATGTATAATTTAACAAATGTAACTAAAATCGGTTTAAATTAAACAAGAGACTTCTTTGTGTAGTAATAGTACACTCAAAATAATAAGTCTGTTGGCTGAACCAAAAAATTTTTTACTTTAACAAAATTTATTCCTGTTTTTTGGCTTAAAATAAAATTTGTTGATTTTAAAACATTTTTTGTTAAATTTTACAAATCTTAATTTAAGTAAAAAATTAGTAAAACTACAGTTTTATCTGTAATTATACTAAGTCGTAAAATTTGTTAAAATTTAGGTTCCCGGCCCGGGGAGGGCCTAGTCTATACCATCTAAGGACATGTAAGGGCACTCCAAAAGAGCAAACATTTTGTCTGTTTTGCTCTATCTCGCTTAGTTTTCGCGATATGGGCCATCTTATGAAGTGGAAAATTTTTATTAAAAATTTCCGTAGGTCCAAGTCCCCACCAAGGTCCATTTTTGGATAGAGATAAAATTTTCACGGTAAAGGGCAGTCGAAATGTTCGTCAATTTTGCTCTACCTCTCTTAGTTTTCGAGATATGGGCCATTTAAAAAAATCGGGAAGGTAAGAAATAGCGCCATCTTTAAAACTTCTGATACATTGGTGGCGTCACCTACCGAGTAATAACATTTTAAGTATTGTGTTAAATGAATATTTTTTTTCTCTTTTTGATAGATTTTTCTACTGACGTATTATTTTAGGTGTAGTTTTTGTCCTTTACAATGGTTATTCACCCAAAAAATACAAAAATTCTCATGGAGTTTGTAATTTAACTTAACAAATATTTCCAGAAATTCTAAAAACGTCGTATTTTTCACAATTTGTTAAATACGTTTGGGATTTTAGCATATTTAATTCCTTTAATGCAATTAATGTATATCCCGATAAAATAAAATTAAAAAATAGCTAACGAAAAGTATTGTATTACTACAATTACCAAAACCAGTAAAAAGTTAATTTATGTTTAAAAAATTCTTATTTAGTTTAGGTTATATATATATTTGTTCTTTTTACTCCTGCAAGGAGCATAGGGCCGCAGTTTAGGTTATATTTGTTATATTCTTAATTTGAAAAAAAGATCAGAAAGTTTCATTGTCTTTAACTGAAGTGCCGGTTAGAATTTTTACTTTACATTTTAGGTAGGATGAATAATTATACATTTGTATTGTAATCGAAAGAAAAAATTATTTTTGTTTTATTAACCCTTAAATGCATAGTGTAGCCATTTGACAACATACTAGTTTTTTAATATAAAAATACCCACTTGATGCACAAAACAGCATTTTTGGGCATGGAGGCCCCTTATGTACACAGTGTTCTTATAATGTAGCGCAGATTTTTTTAAACAGTTATAGAAAAATCTTGGTTTTGCTTCGTATATTTGTGAAAAATCTGAAACACGCGTTTTTTACAAAAAGTGTAATATTCAAAAATGTTTGTTTAAATATTTAAAGTGGTATTCGCAATAAAATTAATTTTCGCGACAATAACTGTATAGTTTAAGGTAGTAAGGCATTTCACCAAATTATTATTCATGATGTCAATTGCTCTGATTTTTTAAATCTACGAAAAAGTGTAGTAATCAGTAGTTGTCATTTTTAACTGTAGTTACTGTTGTTTTTCTATGAAAAAATAAAAAACAACTATTATCCTAAAACTTGTTTAACCAAAAGTTAAATTACAAGCTCAGTGCGATTTTTTTTTCTCAGAATTTCATAAGCAAGTTTTGGAATTTCAGCACATTTAATTCTTTTAACTATTATCACAGTTGATTAAAAGACAACTAACGTTGATAACACTGTGCTAGTTGCAAATTTCAACAAGCCGGGCACCCTACTGGTAAAGCTAATTCGAGTACGCTGAATTTAATGGTGGTAGCCATTTTTCAAAGTTAGCGTTCGTATTTGCGATATTCGCAATCAAAAATTTTTACCTTAGGTACCAAAAAAATTATATTTTTATTCATTTTTAATTATAAATTTATCAAATTTGATTAAATATGTACAACATTAAGGAAGCTGTCATTATTTTGCAAAATTTTTTTTTACAAAAACATTTTTTTCAGCAAATAAAAAGTTATTTTGTGTTTATTCAATAGAGTTTAGAAAAATATTCAATAGAGTTAAGAAAAAAAAATTTCTTTCAATAAAAAAATTGCCAAAAAATTCCGAAGAATTGTATTAGTTGGATGGATTTAAATTCAAAAATGATTCCAAAAATATAAAAATATCGTTTTATGGTACTTTATATTGAAATTTTAAATCGCGAATATCGCGAACACTACCGCTAACTTCGAAAAACGACTAGCACAATTGAATTCAGCGTAGTCAAATTAGCTTTACCAGTAGGGTGCCCAGCTTGTTAAAAAAAGTGGCAAATTCGAGCACAGTGTAATTATCAACGTTGAAAGTTAACCTGCAGTTTTGTATATTTTGAGTTTTTTATGAGTTAACGGATATAGTTAAGTGAAAAAAACAGCTTCTATATGAAAAACATATTTTTTCAATGTATCAGAAGAGTCATAATTAACTAATATATGAGCAATTTAGTTTTGAATTAGAATGTTTCATTTTTAAATTCTATTGTTATCTCCTTTTCGCAAGTCATTATTTAATTGAGTTTTTAAAAATTCTTGTTTAGTTTATATTTTGTTCTTTCAGTGTATGTATACACAAAAAATAATAAAATTTTAAACTTGTCCTATACATAGTTAAATTTAACAAAAAACCAAAAAAAAATACGAATTTGACAAATATTCAACATTACTTGTTGACACCAGACATTGACAACAAAAACAGTCTTAAAAGTTTTTTTTTGCTAGCTTAAAGTACTTAACAAAAATCTTTTCAAATTTCTTGAATGGGAAAACAAAAAATATTGATTTCTATAGGATATTTTGCAAATATGTACAAGTATTTATAAATTTAAAAATTTAAACCGGTATGATTTTTATTATTTAACAATGTGAGTCATGTTTGTGCAAACAATAATTTAATTGTTTAAAATTTGGTAGATAATAATAAATTGTCAATTTATGAGGTAAGCTTTTAATAAATTAAAGAAAAAAAAACGTAAAATCAGAACGTAAAGGAAATTACCAAGAAATATAGTGCAATTTGCATATTTTGATTAAGGAAATATCCCAGCAAAAAAAAAATTAAAGACTTTAATTGCTACTAAAGTATCCGTTATTGTATTTTTACTGCTTTCTTAGAAGTAATTCTGAACAACTTCTAAAAAAAGTACTTCTTCTTGGCTTGTAAAGAATGCGTTAGGATATTTTACCAGCTGTTTTAGAAGTAATTCTGAACAACTTCCAAAAAAAATTACTCAATTACACAGGATGACAAAATCTTAACTTTTAATAAATAATACACTTCCAACCATCAATTCTATATATTTCGGACATGCTGATTACAATGGCGTACCTTGTTTTTCGATCTAAGGTACAGATTTTCCGCGAAATGCCTTTAAAGTTTACCGGTTTTCCATTTAGTTTTTTAGATACAAAAATTTTCAAATGCAATCAATATAAATTTTTTGTAGTGAAATGTAAGTACAGGACCTGTATTCATATTTAGAGTTAACATTTAATGCACAAAACTAGTTATCAAAAGCACTGTTCGCGTTTTATAAGGTTTTTTACGGTTTTAGCCAATTGAATTGCTGAAAGCGAAATCGACCTTAATAAATGTTATGGCTTAGTAAAGAAGCTGTTAAAAGGAAAATAATATCGTAATAAATACATTTATTTACTGAGGTTAGTATCGTACTAAGGAAATTATAATACTAATTTCAGTAAAAGCAAAACAAAATTTGCAGTACCTATATAAATGGGGCGATACGTTCAGATATGGATCGATACTATATATATATGTCATTGGACATATGTGAGACAGCGTTTCAAAATTCAATTAAATATTTTCGCGTTTGCGGAATGTAGTGTGCAAATATGGGCACCATGTCCAAATATGTATCGATTTAAAAAAAGAAATCAATAGACTTCGTCGTTGGGCCGATATAAATCGTTATATCTTTCATCAAAATATCTTAATATTTGCGATCTACACTGAGCCAAAAATAGCGTTGAAATCAACTAAAATCCATATTAAATTGATGAATGGGTGATCACTATACAACCAACAAAACCTAACCGTCAATTTAATATATTGTTTAGTAAATTTACATTTTGACGTTTGACTACTTGATGTGGTGTTATTTTGACAAAATATTGTCAAATATATTAACAAAAATTAGTTACGCCAACAGTTACATTTCATCAAATAGAATAACTATTTTGTTGTTTTAGCAATACATTTTATTCAATTCAACAATGCGTTTTGTTTAATTAATTCATATTTTATCGATTGATTAAAATTTTTTAGATTTATATTTTATTATTTATTATATTTTATCAATACAAGGTCTAAACAAAATTAATTAATTTGATAAAATATAAAAATAATGAAATATAAAATTGAAATAATAATACTTATGTACACACTCAAAACTCAATTCTTTAAACACATAATACACATGTCCAAAAACATATACATTTATTTAATATTTTTAATAATTAAAATACATTTTATATTAAATTTTACAATTCACATAATACTATAAAATTACATAAATTTATATTAAAATTAATAAATATTCACTGAACAATTCACACAAAATCTTTTTTCTACAGATTTAACTCTTTTTTTTCACATTGAAGAAGAATTTTATTAAAATAACTTTACTGTCTTTTCAACAAAATTGTTTGGACTTAACAAATACAATTTTGTTAACTACTTGACAAAAATTTGTCAAAACAACAATTGCTTCGTAGAGTATTTTTGCTTACAATAAGTATGTGCATTTAAAAAACAAAATAGTTGATTTGAAAAAAACATATTAATTTGAATAAAAAGATATTGTTTTAACAATTTGTTTCATCAAAAATTAACAAAATATTTATGTTGATATTACTTACTACTTTTGGTTCAGTGTATATCGTGCGAAAATGCCAATTTTTGGGGGAACTTTATACGGACACTAGTTCTAAACCTGAATCGATTCAATATAAAATCAATTTGCTTTGTCCATGAGCTCATTAAAACCGTGTACCAAATTTCATTAAAATATCTTCGTATTTGATAACTGCAGCGTGCGAAAAAGCCAATTTTGGGGGGACCTTCATATGGGCATTAGGTCAAAACATGGACCGATTTAAACCAAATTGACAGGCTTTTGGGCGATATAAGTCGTTGTTAGAAATTTGTGAAAAAAGCATCATGTTATGACAGTTTAAGCAATGCCTATGTAATTCTCTCACTCTACATATGTTAACAGATTGCGCCTGCAAACAGGAAACGGGATAGTTTTAAGGTTAACCAACAATGAATTGATAAATGTCGTTCTTAAATTATAATAAATATGACGAAATCTCTCAGTAGAAATATTAAAAAATATCATTTCATAAAAAAAAAAAAAATTAATTTCCATTTGCAGCCACATTTTATATTTTTTTTCTAACAAACTGAGAGAATTGCATACTCTTTATTTTATAAACTCTTTGGTTTAAGACCATCGTGTTATCTCTGTATTGCGTAGTGATCACAATAGGATTTTAATGATCATCATATGATTTTAGTGATCATAATATGATTCTAAGTGATAAAATTCTCCTCAGTGACAATAATACGATCAGGTAGAATCATGTTTATAATCATTTGGATCATATTATGGTAATTTATTATCCCCAATTATGTTCACCCATATTTTTGTTCTCTGCATTTAATCGATGATTAAGATTTGTCCAAATCCACCTATTTAGCCAAAATAATTTGGAAACTTTTGCTATAATAGTAAAAAGTTTAGAACAATCAAGTATTTACATTGGCTGTGAAAGGGTCAATTAAAACTTGTTTCGTTTTTTATTCAAATTCCATTTTTTAGTATGACATTATTGCAACAAACTTTTTTAAGGTGTTACCTGTAAACTAACACCCCCATTTAGTTTTCATGGCACAAAACTAAATTCTTTAAATATTTCATCATTACTAACTTGTAAACATAATAATAAAAACAATAAATAGATCTTCCAAATCTGCGTTGTCGATAACTTATTAAATTTTGGGTTTACTAGTACACTCAAAATAAAAAGTCAGTAGAAACATATGTAAAACAGCTGCAGCATAGAACCCATACTCTTTAAACATTGAATTTTTAGATTTATTGTTGAAAGAACGTTAAAAAAGTTACTTTTTTCAATATAATATCGCACGCAATGAAAATGCATTCCCGGCTGAGAAAAATGGTACAAAAATTTTCGATATATCACGATCCGTTTACAATTTATTAAGTTATCAATTTTGTAAATAAAGGAATTGAAATTAAAATAAAATCCGCCATTTTTTTATGCAAAAGCTTTCTAAAAAGTTATGATGTCCCACATAACACTATATTTCAAATATTTTTTCATTGAGTACGTTATAAAACAATTTTTTTAAAAAAGTGATAAATAAATAACTTTTTAACGGTCGCGATATATTGTCAGGTCGCAATATATCCTCATCGCCTTAATAAAATAACACTATGGAACATTTTTGGGATTATTGTCTGGGGGGTGAGAAATTCCAAGTCAGGGTGATGGTACTAGGTCAGTATAGTAAAACCCTCAAAGGGTTTGGCGTTCGTATGTGTCATTTTTTTTATGACCTTTTAAATTTTTTCCTTATCTTGATGTTTTTTCGCTTAGTTGTAACTCGAGAACCACTTGTCCGATTTTGATGAAACAAATTTAGAAAAATTTAGAATTACAATTTCTTTAATCCGTTCATATAACATTTTTCTTTATAATCAACAGTTTTGCCGGTAAAAATAAATTTGTGGAGAAAAAAAAATATTTTTTTGCCTAAAAATTAAAATTTTTTATGAATTTAAAAAAAAAAATTTTAATTTTTAGGCAAAAAAATATTTTTTTTTCTCCACAAATTTATTTTTACCGGCAAAACTGTTGATTATAAAGAAAAATGTTATATGAACGGATTAAAGAAATTGTAATTCTAAATTTTTCTAAATTTGTTTCATCAAAATCGGACAAGTGGTTCTCGAGTTACAACTAAGCGAAAAAACATCAAGATAAGGAAAAAATTTAAAAGGGCATAAAAAAAATTACACATACGAACGCCAAACCCTTTGAGGGTTTTACTATACTGACCTAGTACCATCACCCTGAATTGGAATTTCTCACCCCCCAGATTGGCTGTTGTACGGTGTAATGAAACGAAATTTTGAAAACGCCTAAGTGCCAAACACTTAACAATTTCACTGTAGTAAACATTTAAGGCATTATAGGTATATTCGGCCTGATTACGAGTGTCGCATTTGTAGTCGAAATTTTCGACTCCATATAAAATGATTTTGTATATGGGTGATATCAAAAAATGTGATAAAAACCGTGTAACCACCGAATTTCTAAGGCATGGATTAGATTTGAGTTAGATATTTCGATATATATCAGCGCATTGTTTAGTACATATAATTTGTGACCAATTTTATAGGCCAAATGTAAACTCCGTAACAAGTAATTCATAAGGTTTTCTAACTTTAATAGCTTATATTTTAATAACCAATAAAGCTAAACACTAACTGAAAGAATTTTTATGAAGAGGAAAAGTGCCGTTTTTAATAAAAATTAATACATTTTACAAATTTTTTCGTATATCTTAGCTATCACGACTTCAACTCTGTAACGATTTTTCGTCATAATTTTTGATAAAAATGCATATACCAGAATTTTGGAGTTATCTATTATTTATATTGCGAAAAGTATAATGTTATTTATACTCAAATGATCGTTGGACTGTAAGTAATCATCCAGTATAACAGACTTGAAGCTTTTCTGCAGCATGTAGCATTCTCGAGATGAAAAAGGATGTCTTTAATAAGATTTGAAAAAATTTGTAAACTCCGTTCCTAATTTTTATTCCAAACTATTTAACTAGTAAGAAAAACAATGTCATATTTGGTTTCACCTTGTAGGCATCATGCGATTTTGTTTCTGAAAAAAAATTCTGACAAAGCGTTTCTGAAAGAAAACGAAAAAAGTAACCAAATGTAAACTCCGTAACTGTAAACTCCGTAACCACAATTGTTTGCATCAGGTTTCATTCAAATAAATGTAGATAAATGTTTAAAATATTTTAAAATAACTTTAAACAGAGGTGATTCAACTAATATTTATGCGTCAAAAGACGATTCAACTAATAATTTTGCGTCAAATCAAAAAAAGTTATCAGTTTTTTACCCTAAGCTGCTGGAGCGAAAAACGATTGATTTTGCATTTCATTGGTTTTGAATCGATATTTCGAGTCATTACTGACATTAGTTTGACAAATTAAATTTGTTTCACACAATTTAAGAATTTTTTGATCGTGAAATGTTATATTTTTTTGAAAAGCATTTAAAAGGACCAAAAATACAAAATTCAAAAAAAAAAAAAATTTTTTTCGCGGAATGAATTGTATTTTTATTCGCGAAACCGCCAATTTGATAAACACAAATTATATATCATTGGAAAGGAAGTTGAAAACCCAAATACGAAAAAGTAATAAATTGAAGAAAATTCGTACGCAATTTTTTTTGTTATATCTTTTGCTTGCAGAAATGTAAACTCCGTTACAACAAAAAAAATTAAAATTGTGCAAAAAAAGTTATTGCGACAACTTGTAGAAGAAATTTTTTGCAATTAGATTTATAATGACTAAACTTACTGATTTCATTAAGAAAAAACCGAAATATTAACACTTTTTGCTTCTCACAAATTTGGCCCAAAAATTTATCACATTTTTTGATTTCACCCATATAATGGAAATTATAAAGAAATTAAACTCTGATGCTGGATTTTTTCAAATATGAGTGCTATATATGGTAAATCCAATTGTAAAATTGTTCAAAAGATGTGCTTTAAACGAATTTTCAGCAAATTTGAATTAGTCTCGAATTCGACTACGACACTCGTAATAAGGCCGATTATATCAAAACTTAATAGCCATAATTAAGTAATTAATTACCCGAGTAAAAAAGTGTATATAAAATTATATGTGAATGGATATATTTGCAATATGTAACTGGATATAATTTCATCCGAAAAATGGTCATATTAAATTGTATCATATTAGATATAATTGTATTTACAAGGATACAAAGTTATATCAAATGATAAACTTATATCCGAATTTTGTCCCGATCAAATTGGATATAAGTTAATACAATACGATATGATTAAATTTAAATGATAAAAAAACTTTGAATTGGAGGGCAGCAGGATTTCGGGTCCTCCACACTCAGGGGTGTGATGAAAATCGAAAACGAACAGTTTTTCAATCTAGAATAATTTGTTTCGCGAAAATCAAATTGGCTTCAAATTATTATTTATCGTTTTATTTGACGCCGCACATCTAAATTAGGAAATAAAAAATAATTGGTATTGTACAGATCCATCATCACATGCCTGACTGTCAGCCGAGGGCTATTGTTGATAATGAGGAACTATTAAAGACGTTAATGTATAAATCTGTTATTCTTTAAAAACTAGATAATTTTTTATCAAATATGGGAATTTTCTTTGGACTTAGAAATTTTTTTTAAATATGTTAAGCTTTTTTTTATTTTAAATAAAATTTTAATGGTTAGCCCGGCAATGTACTTCTTTTTTGTTGGAGGCTCATAGTTCCCGATTTATGGAGCTGAAGAAGATCTACAACAATATTCAATGGCTTATTTCTCCACTCAAAACTTATCGGACCAGAACAAAATATATATATCGTTGGAAAGGTACTTGAAATACCTTTCCCATGATATGCAACATGCCTAGACTTATTAACCCATTACGAGCCGGGCCATGATTTTAAATGTTAATTTTTTTTAAATTGGATTTTTTAAATTAAAAAAAAAAAACTGCTAGAAGTAAAAAAGCTCAGAAAATATTAATTTAATTAAAAAATTGAGTAAAACATATAAAAAATTGTTTTTGATCAAATATTACATTAATCTCGAATATATTAGTTAATCTCGAACTTGGGTCTGATATTAACTAATATATCGTCGGCTTGCCTGCAAGAAGTGGTATGTTTTTGGTTTTAACAGGTTTTCAGGAGAGCGAAAAAACTGATTTATATTATCCTTTTAAGATATTTTATTGACATATGCCCTAATGATTCACGACCTTATTTATTACAATCATTATTAAAGCATATGATGTCAATGAAATATATTAAAAAAATATTAAAACCCGTTAAAGAACACATAACACTACTTGCAGGCAAGCCGACGATATTGTTATATAAAAAATAAAATTAAAAATATTTTTCGTATCTATTTATATATAAAATTTTTAACGGTTTTATCAATAATATATTCCTATATATACAATTTGCAATAAAGCAAATACTGATGTATGATTTAATATGATTACATATGAGAAATTTTCTAAAAAAATTTCTAATATATCATCATATAAAAACATATAAGGTCGCACACAATATTTAATATTATCATATATTTTAATATTAAAAAATATATGTTATATATACTCTTTTTTACTCGGGTAATTACTTAATTGGGATTTTGAAGTTTGACGCATATTTACATTATAAACAATAACTCGAAAAAAGTTTTTAAAATAAGCCTCGCGGATTTTGAACAGACTGCCTATGAGTATATTTTAGTATTATGGCATATCAATATATTCATGAACAAACATGCAGTTTTTTGTTTTGTTTATTTTGTTGTGTTTGTTTTTATTGCAAAACATGTGTTTTTATTATATTTTTGTATACTATGTTTTTACACTATACATTTCATAATGATATGCAAAAAAATGTCGGTATAGAATTTCATATGTGAAGAGAACAGAAACCTACTACAACTTGATGGCGCCCTCATATGTCTGTTTAATATTAAATACGAGTACATACATACATAAATGAAACCCCATCATAATACAATTACAAAAAAAAAAAAAAATATTGTCGGTGTTCTAAATTCCTTGAAAAATATATAGAGATACAAAAAACACACATATGCTTAATTAGGAAGTGACAAGTAGGCTCCTTCAAGTACGACATACGAGGGTTGTATGATAACTACACGGCCTCGTGAACAAATATTATTGGGACTACAATTTTATAGATTTTATAAGCCTTTATTATGGGCGCATAGCACTTAAATAAACGAGAGCCTTGTGAAAAAAATATTAAAAATTAAAAAAATTAGGGTGTTCTAGAGAAAAAACTTCATATCGAGTTCCCCGATCTGTTAAAAAAATTTGGATTCAAAAAACATAAAAGGATAGTATATATTCGGGTCTTATAGCCAATTTACACTGAAAACTTTATCTAGTAAAAATCGTACAAACTGCTTAATCTAGCACTAAACACGTCGATGAAGGGTGGTAAATACCAGAGCTTCGAAGAATTAATTCCCTAAGTCCCTTTTTTTGAACTGAATTTATATTTTGGGCAGAGATGGGAGTAATTAATTACTTTGTAATGACCATTGCGGGTTTTCATTACCATTAAATCTATAAAATGAAAATTTAAAAAAAAATTAATTACCATTACATAATGTAATTGCAATGAAAAAAATGTTAATTACAATACGCAATGGTAGTAAAAACAAAAAATCATTTTCATTTTTTCTACACTAGGTAGACAAATGAAATTTCATTACCATTACTTAACATAATGATGTAAAGAACGTTTTGTTCTTTGTTCTACGCTAAAAAATTTACCTTTATGGAAGTTATTTTTCACAATTTTTTTTTAGCAACTAGCCACCAAACTTTGATGTATGTCTCTAGATTATAAATTTAAAAAAAACCGCACTTAAAAAATAGCAAAATTATGGCGGAATGCGAAAAAAGACTTTATGGCAGAAAAATTCAATTAAAAAACTTAATCAGCGATTAACATTCTTCAAACAAATATACTGATGCAAAAAGTTTCGTTTTGGCAAATTTTTTTCGCGATTTTTTTTTTTTTTTTGCAACTAACCACCAAACTTTGTTGTATGAAATGGGCATTATAGTCCCTAGATTACAAATTTTAAGAAACCGCACTTAAAAAATTCAAAAAAAATCTGGCAACTCCGTTATGCATTAACGCGCAAATTTTTTGCTATTGAGAAAATTAATTAGAAAAATTTTAAATAATAAATTAAAGTGGTTTTTATTAATTAATAATTGAAGAAAAGTTTCTACTAATATAAGTAAAAGTTATTGTTTTTATTGTTTGCTTACTAAACATACATAAGCATAGTATTTAATAAGGTGATACTATACAGTGTCTTCTGTGCCAATATTCAGTTGTTGCAACACATATTGCAGTTTGTATGCGGCATTATTTTATCTAACGAAATACGTTAACAGAAGGTGTACTCTCCAAGTATCGAAATTGTTTTTTCCAACTGGATTTTTTTGGAAAAATTACTTATTTTTCTTATCGGTGCTCCCGGCTTTTCAGTAGCAGTTGTTTTTGTTTAGCCCAGAGCTGGTACTTATTAATTGTTTCCGTTTTCATCATGTCATCATCCATTTGTAAATGTCCTGTTTGCAGTAAAAATGTGACTAAAACCAACAGAAGTATTGACTGCTCTTATTGTGAAAAGTATTTCCATATAGCATGTGCCAAAATTTCAAAGGAGCAGCATGAAATTTTAGTGAAGAATAAAATTTTAAAATACATTTGTGAAAATTGTTCAAGGTTGCCTAAATACTGCAATGTTCAGGAGGAACTTAGAAATGGGTTTTCTTCCGTGTTGAAAACATTAGAAGAAAAGTTGGAGGCAAAATTTATGGAAAGTAAGCGTAAACTTGATGAACAGCTGGAAAATGGTCTTAAACTTTTAGATCAAAAAATAAATGAACTTTCTTTTCACGGTGCTTCGGGGATTTCTGATGTAGATCAAGTGAAATCTGACCTAAAGCATTGTTTTGATGTTGTCAATGTTGTGGACAAAGCTGCTGATTGTCGAATTGGTTCTCTGGAAAAGCACAACAACATTTTGCAGAGAAGTTTAAATCGCTCCAATATTATAATTGTAGGATTGCCCAAAAAAATTCAGGATTTGCGGCAGCACATTTTAAAAATATGCTCTTTATGCAAGGTTAAGGTGTTGTATACTGACATTCAACATTGCACTTATTTTGCTAGTGGAAGGAAGGTTTTGGTAAAGTTTAATTCCGTACAAATTCGTGATGAAATAATGATAAATTATCACAAGAACCGCAAATTGAAGTTGAAAGATATAATTGGAGGGACATTACAGTCAGACGTTTTTTTAAATGACCATCTAACAGATTCTGCTAGGAAACTAATTGCTGTCTGTCGGAAGTTGAAGCAGAAGAACAAAATAGTGAAATATTCTTTTATGAACTATGATATTCCTAAAGTTCGAATAAAAATGTTAGATAATAGTGGAAAGACGCTTGGCTATGAGCAATGTATGGAGCTCCTTGATGCAGATGGTTTGAACAACGGCTCCTTTTCATCTGGGGCAGCTTCGGGACCTCACGGTGGACACGATGTATAGTAGATTTCTTACATTTATATTTGTATACCTATATATATATATATATATATATATATATATATATATATATATATTTATTTTTGTATATATATATATATATATATATATATATATTATTCTTTTATTGTTTTTTTAACCTTTTTATTTTTTTCTTCTATTAAGTAGCTTTCATGGCTAGTACCTGATCCTCACGTTATCATTTTTTTATTTTTTTGGGGAAAATTCCCTTCTCCTTATTGGGAGTAATTTGCTTTTTTGTTTGGCATGATAATGTGCTGATTTCGGTTATAGTTATGCACTACTGTGTTATTTAAATTTTTATAATGGTAGTTTGATTGTTTTATTCAATCATTTTTTAATTTAATATATATTTTTTTTTTTTTTTTTGTTTTATTATTTATTAATTTTTTTTCTTAATAACATTATTATATATATTTCGCCACTTTTATTTGTGTTTGAAATGAATTTAAGACATAATCTTGGAAACATTGTTAGCGATAATAGTTTTTTACAATCCCAATTACTAAATTTTAAACAAAATCTTAATTTTGGTCACCTGAACTGTACAAGCTTTAATTTGAGGCCAAATGCTACTAAATTTTGTGAAATTAAAAGCCTATTGGAAGGTGGTTTATTACAAGTAGTTGGTTTCAGTGAAACATGGTTAAAGAATACCATATCTGCTAATGCCACTAATATTTCTGGCTATGTTTGTCACAGGAATGATCGCCCGTGTGCCAATGGTGGTGGTGTAGCACTTTTTATTTCTGAGAATATAAAACAGAAGGTTGTACATGTTGGCGTAAATTATAGAGTAGCTGAATGCTTGTTTGTGGAATTGATTCTTAATGATATTAAAATTTTGGTAGGAGTTGCGTATTTGCCTCATGGTGATTTTGATTCCTTTGAGCTGGAGATTTCTGATTTACTTGTTCAGTATTCTAATATTGTAATTATGGGTGACTTTAACAATAATCTTTTTGATCCGTTGAAGGCCTTGAGGATAAGAAACAGTTGTAGTAGATTGAATCTATCGCCTGTTCACAATTCTATGCCCACACATATTGCTGGTAATTCCACCTCCTTGTTGGACTATTTTTTGGTCTCATCCTCTGAATTAGTAAATTATTCTAATCAATTTCAATGCCCAGGCATAACTCGTCATTCATTCATATTTATGTCGCTTAAAATTTTACAACCGGTTTTTAGAAAAGTTTATGAGTTTTATGATTATGATGCAGTTAATATTTCCTCTTTAGAAACTGCGGTACTGGAATGTAATTTTAGTGATATGTTCTTAACTAATAATGTGGATGAACAGTTGTTGATTTTAAACAACAACTTGCAGTTTTTGCATACTATGGTTCCTTTGAGGAGGCGCGTGATTCGAAATTTGAATGACGGTTGGTTCAAAGATCCTGTAATACAATTCCATCAGTCACTTAGGGATCTTGCGTACAGCACTTATTTGAATGATAGAAGTGATGAAAACTGGAAAGTTTTTTGTAGGTGCAGAAATCGTACAAAAAATATAATTAGGAAAAAGAAGAGAGAGGCTCACGGATTGATTTTTCAGGACAAGACCAGCAAGGAGATTTGGTCTATTTTAAATAGAAAAGGTGTTGTTGGTAAAGCTGATGACCTTGAAGTAATTGATCCTAATTATTTAAACAACTTATTTTCTTCTAATCAAATTTTAAATAATAACAGCGTTGTGCCTCGAATGAATGATAACGGTTTTTCTTTTCGTGCAGTAGATAGTTATGAAATGAACTTAGCTTTTAACTTAATTAAGTCAAAAGCTATTGGTTATGATGGCTTTGCTCTTAAGTTTCTTAAATTGTTGATTCCCATAATTGGAAATTACATTTTACATCTGGTTAACACTATATTAACCACCTCTGCTTTTCCATTGCTATGGAAAGTTGCTAAAATTGTTCCTATAAGGAAGAATAATGGGGTTAGTAGTACTGATAACTTGAGGCCGATTTCTATTTTACCGATTTTATCGAAAATGGTTGAATACCTTATGAAGGATCAATTGATGTTGCATGTTAATAATAATCGTTTGCTCCATGATTGTCAATCCGGGTTTAGATGTAACCGTAGTACTACATCGTTGCTTATTGGTCTAACGGACAATATTAGGCGGAAAATTGCTGACAAAGGTTTTTGTGTTTTGTTGTCTTTGGACTTAGCAAAAGCTTTTGATAGGGTTAGCCATCCGCTTTTGATTCAAAAGTTAGACAGATATTTTGGTTTTTCTGGCTCTGCCTGCAAATTAATATCGTCTTATCTTTCGGATAGAAAGCAATATGTGTTCAGTAATGGCTCTTGTTCTGGGACTCTTCCTGTTTTCAGTGGTGTACCCCAGGGGTCTGTACTTGGGCCTTTACTTTTTATTATGTTTATAAATGATCTTTTTGATATTTTGTCAAATAATATGTGTCTTCCATTTGCGTTTGCAGATGATGTTCAGATTTTATTTAAAGGGGATAAGGAATTTCCTGATGTTATGCAGAGTATGATAGATTTTACTGTAGGTTTATTAGGTAATTGGATGTCTTCCAATTATCTACATATTAATTCTGATAAATCTAAGGCATTGTTGTTTGGTAATAGTTGTATTAATAACTTTTCTATTAATTTAAATGGTAATGTTGTTGAATTTGTAGATAAAGTTAAATGTCTTGGTGTGGTTCTGGATACCAAGCTTAGTTTTGAGCACCATGTTAATAATGTTGTTTCTAAGGTAAATTTTACTTTGAGGAAATTATACAGCTTAGACGTTATGCTGCCATTTAATGTTAAGCTTATGATTGTCCATGCGTTAATTATGCCAATTTTTTTATATGGCTTGGAAGTCTATTCTGGGGCTTTGGGTTATGTAATGAAGAAGGTAAAGTTAGCTGTCAATCGTGTTATGAGATATTTATACTCTCTTAGATTGTCTCAGCACATTTCGTCTTATGTTTTAAAATTTTTAGGATGTTCATTTGATAACCTTGTTCAAATTAGAAA
The DNA here is from genome assembly GCA_949987735.1 of Leucophora obtusa. Taxonomy (NCBI): domain Eukaryota; kingdom Metazoa; phylum Arthropoda; class Insecta; order Diptera; family Anthomyiidae; genus Leucophora; species Leucophora obtusa. The sequence continues at coordinate 47,412,433 of OX465295.1, forward strand.
TATTATGCACTTTTATAAAGTGTTTAAATTGCAAATGCCGTTGTTCTTGGTTGATATATTTGAATTTGGTAGATCTAATAGGAATAGACAATTAGTTATTCCAAAGCTTACACCGTTGTTAGGCCGATCTTTTTTTGTAAGGGTTGCTCGAAAATACAACAAATTGCCACCTGACTTAAAGACTTTTAATTTGTCTATTGATACGTTCAGGAAGAAACTTTTTGAAGAATTTTCACTTAATGCTTAATTTTGCAGTCATTGTTTTTTTAAATTAAAGCTTACATACACTATTTGTTTTTTTTTATGGAATTTAGGGAATTTAGAAACTATTATCGCTAATTTTTTTTTTTAATTTTTTATAACTTTTACGTTAAATTTTTTGCATTTATTAATTTTATTTTTACATTGTTATTTAATTATACATCTAATATTATATTTTATACCTTAATTTTTTTTATTATTTTAAGCAAATTTTATTGCTTGTTTTGTTACTTTTAGTAGAAATTTGTAACCGATTATGGCCTATAGGCTAGGTTATTGTAATAAATAAAGAAATTAAATTAAATTAAATTAAAAATAATGGTGGAACGCGAAAAAAGAGGTAAAAAAATTTAATTAAAACACTTATTCAGCGATTTACATTCTGCAAACAAATCTATTGATGTAAGAATTTTCCTTTTTGTAAATTTTTTTTTCGCGGTTTTTTTTTAACTAGCTCCTAAACTTTCTTGTATGAAACGGATATTATAGTCACTAGAATATAAATTTTAAGAAACCGCAACACTTAAAAAACTCCAAAATAACGGCGGGACGCGAAATAAGCCTTTATGGTAAAAAAATTTAATTAAAACACTTAATCAGCGACTTACATTCTGCAAACAAATCTATTGATGTAAGAATTTTCATTTTTGTAATTTTTTTTTCGCGATTTTTTTCGCGGTTTTTTTTTAACTAGCTCCCAAACTTTGTTGTATGAAACGGGCATTATAGTCCCTAGATTACAAATTTTAATAAACCGCACTTAAAAAACTCCAATATAATGGCGGGCTGCGAAAAAAGGCTTTATGGTAAAAATATTTAATTAAAACACTTATTCAGCGATTTACATTCTGCAAACAAATCTATTGATGTAAGATTTTCCTTTTTGGAAATTTTTTTTCGCGATTTTTTTCACGGTTTTTTTTAACTAGCCCCAAAACTTTGTTGTATGAAACGGGTATTATAGTCACTAGAACACAAATTTTAAGAAACCGCACTTAAAAAACTCCAAAATAATGGCGGGACGCGAAAAAAGACTTTATGGTAAAAGAATTGAATTAAAACACTTAATCAGCGATTTACATTCTGCAAGCAAATATATTAATGCAAAAATTTTCCTTTTTGGATTTTTTTTTGTTTGCGATTTTTTTTTCGCAATTTTTGTTTTTTTTTTCAACAACTTTGTTGTACGAAATGAGAATTATAGTCCTTAGATTATAAATTAAAATAAACCGCACTTACAAAATTGCAAAATAATGGCGGATCGCGAAAAAAGACTATGGTACTAGAATTGAATTAAAAAACTTAATCAGCTATTTATGTTCTGCAAACAAATTATATTGATGCCAGAATTTCCCTTTATGCAATTTTTTTCCCCGATTTTTTTTTTCGTAACTATACAGCAAAACTTGGTATCAAATATGCATACCATAGGCCTCAGATTATGAACTAAAAAATGCTTTTAGTAATTTGTAAACCTCATATTTTTAAAATAAAAAACTTCGACAAAAACGAATTGTAATGAAAAACAAATGGGTGTTTCATTACTATGTAAACATTAGGTATAAGTAATGAAAATTAAAAAAAGGTTCATTTTAATTTTCAAAACAAATGAAAATTAAAAAAAATATTCATTACCATTTTTTAACGCAATGGTAATGAAAAAAAAACATTACCATTTCTTCAAAAAATGGTAATGATAAAAAAAGCTCCATTACCATTACATCAAGTAATGGTAATGAAAATGTAATGGTAATGATTTTAGCCCATCTCTGATTTTGGGAATGAATTCCCTGACCAAACTTAAGGAATTGAATGAATTCCTTTTTTTTCATTCGATTTATCTTAAAGAAATTCATTAATTTTTTTCTAATGCCTTCATAAAATTTAATGAATTCATTCAACAAGGAATTCATTCAATTCTAGTTAATTCAACTTTTGGTCAAGGAATTCATTCAATTCTAGTTAATTCAACTTTTGGTCCTTGACTAAAAGTTGAACTAACTAGAATTTAATGAATTCCTTGACCAAAAGTTGAATTAACTTGAATGAATTCATTGACCAAAAGTTGAATTAACTAGAATTGAATGAATTCCTTGACCAAAAGTTGTATTAACTAGAATTGAATGAATTCCTCGACCTAAAGTTGAATTAGCTAGAATTGATTGAATTCTTTGACTTAAAATTGAATTAACTCGTGTTGAATGAATTCTTTAGTGAATGAATTCTTTAATTCGAATGCTTAGTGCTTTGGTCAGAGAATTCATTCTATAAATTTGAATTCTTTGAATTCATTCACAGGAATTAATTCCTGCTTATGTTTTTTTAATAAATTCGTTCCTTGAATTAAAGAATAGAATTAAATTTTTGGGAATTCATTCCAAAAAGGAATTAATTCTTTAAAGCTCTGGTAAATACTGTAAAAGCAGGGGGGTTATTACGTAAGCGGATTCGAAAAATATTGTTCGAATTCGGAAATTTTAAAACTCTTGTAAAAAGATATTCGTTCTTGATAGTTCAACTATTTTTTTACTTTTCACTTTTACTAGAAATTACCTACACGTTTTCAACATTTTCCTTCAATTTTCTGTAACTGAATTTTTAATGAGAAAATTCTGTCCGAAAGCGATTTCTTTTCGAATCGAATAACATAATAACCTATTTTAAACGGTTGTCAATATTATAAATAATATAAATAACAATATTTTTATAATTTTATTTCCTATTTAGAATATATGTTTTTGCATTATTTTGAAAAATTATTAGTTTTAAATATTGCCAACCAATATCTTTAGGCAAAATCAGCTGCCACTGTAACGCCTTCATTAATTATCGGAAAATAAAAATGTATAGTGATTTTTAATCCTCTAGTACTTTCCAAAAAAGGCAAGAAAAAACACTTTTGCTCGGGGCTATAAAATTTATGTGACCAAAATTAAAAAAAGGGCTACGATAAGGACTAGAGTTTTTTATTGTCTACGAATAAGAAAAATCGGATCGAAATCGGTTAACCCGCCTTTTGAACTCAAGGTTGGGGGAAAAAGCGTTTAAAGTTTAAAATTAATTTTACGCTACGAAAACAGCAAAATTTCAAAAAACCGAGTATGAACAAAATTTATATCTCGCAGTTTTCTGCATGTGTACCAAATTTGGAAAAAATCGGTTAAAGCGTATTTTATTTATTAACCCTAATAGTCTTATAAACGACGGTAGCGTATTTATTAGACATTTCATTTCGGTCAACATGCTTTTATTTCGTACGTTTTCTAATTTATTTTTTATTTTTTATATTTGATTTTATTTTTTTTTATACCTGCCCCATATGATGTGCCTTCGCCCACCATCGAGGAATTGTCATTGGCTTTTCTTTAAAGACTGCGTGCAATTCTTGTATATTTGCATGTAGTTTGTATCTTTTTGTTATGCAATATAATAAATAAAATAATTAAATAAAAATAAAATAATAAAAATTATAATAAAAGTAAAATTAAATAAAAATGCAAAAAATGTAATACACAAATTTAACGTTTACAATAATATTTATGATGAAATACTTGAGACTAAAACATATTTTACAAAAAAAAAAAAACGTGTGGAAATTTTATTTCTCCGAATGAAATTTTCAATAAAAAAATGTTTATATTTTCTTCTATCCAAGTAAAATATAAATATAAATCGAAAAAATTGTCTTTTATAGTCGATACCCTCCTTAATTGAAAATGACAAATTATATTGCAAAACCTGCAAAAATTTTTGTTAAATATATATATTTTTTTTTGCTTTTTTGCTACAAAAAATTATGAACTGCTGATTTCAGAAGGCTAGATTTTTAATTTCATTATAAAAAAAAATCGAACAAAAACTTTGAAAATTTCAAATTTTTTTGTGAGTTTTTAGTCTACTAATTATTTAACAAAATTTTTTCCTGATTTTAGCAGATGAAGTTGTTATTTTCTACTAACTAAATTTTAACTCAAATTAGTTAAATTTAGCAACATTTTGAACAAATAAATAAATAAAACAATAATCTGCAATATCAACAGTTTTTCTCCAAGATCATTTTTAACTAATTTAAGTAGTTTGAACTAAAATTTTTACAGAATTTTTTTTTTATTAGTGTATTTTCCTTTATTTTTTTTTTATTTAAAGATTCAACATATTGCAATAGCTTTCAAATATTAACCGTTTGTCCAAAGAGGTTAAAATTTCTTACGAGGGCTTTTTAATTGCAATTATAATCCCATCAATATTTTGTTTTCTAATAAATATCCTTTTATTCGAGGCCGGGTAGTTATCATACGATCCCCGTGTTACAAGTGCAAAAAAAAATTAAATTTATTACAGAAGAAAAGAAAAGAAAAAAAAAATTGATGGATTTTTTACGATTCATTAAAATGAGGGAAGATATATGTTAATTTAAATGAAATATGTGAAAATGCAATAACCTTGAAATCATATTGTTGTATTTTTTTCAAACCTTAGGGGAGTATAATAAACTACCTACATTCTTCAAATTTTTAGAAATTTCAACGTTTTGTAAAAATAAAACTTTGTTTAAAGTAGGACATACACTTTCAATATTATTGATAAATTTTTCAAAAATCAACCAATCAGAATATTTTATTTTTGTTCTGATTGGTTGATTTTAAAAACATTGATCAATAATATTGAACGTGTATGTTTGCCTTAAAGGCAAACTGGCAACATTGTGCAATTTATTTCTGCTCTGTTTATGTTTGTGTACATTTTGAGGTTATGTTGAACTTATATATTGCATTAAATATTGTGGGGATATTTTGTAACATATATATGGCAATTTATTGTATGGTGTGTAGCAAAACTGTAAAAATACTGTGCCAGTATATTGAACATAATATAGCAAATGAGATTACACATAATTAGTCATACTTCTTGAATTTATCCAAGTATTTTCTTGAAATACACATTAATGATGTCTACCACATGATGTCTAGTTTTACCGATTTATGGGTTTAATTTCAAAGGACTCGTTTAAAATTTGTAAACCAAATTTATGATAAAAAATAGTCTTACAATTATTTTGAAAACTAATTTAGTGAAATGTTAATCTACCCTTTGAACTTTAGAGCTAGAAATTACCTTGTTTTTATTTCTAGTTCTTGGAAAACATTGATAAACTGTATTGCACAATCATTTGCTTTCAGAACTAAACTGAAAAAACTCTTTAGTCACCAAATAAACCCTTGATTGTTAATTTCTTATAAACTATATTGCATTAACTGCAAATATGTATGAAAAACAAAAGGAAACCGCACTTAAAGACAATTTTAAGCGGCATATCAAAAGCCTTTTATATCGTGAGTATTTATACAGTTAGTTTTTTTTTTCAAGAGAATGTTACACGAATTGAAGCAAACAATTAGACAGTTATTTAAGAATGGCAAGTCGATAGTAAAAGGCATAAAAATATAATGGCAAACAATTGAACATTAAAAAAAAAAAAAAAAAAAAAATATGTATATAAATTTAAAAATCATGTTAATTATTTTTATTATTTATTTTCAGATTAAAAACAAACACAAAAACGTGGCAAATAAGGGAATATTACAATCAAAGGTGAGTTCATATTGAACAAATTTAATAATACACAGAGAGAACTTTATTAAAGTAGGTTTAAAGAAATTTTTTATTTAACAAATAAAGTTCTTTTCACAAAGCGAAGAAACATTTTTTAAATTTAACAATTTAACAATCAGTATCCGCGCAAGTCATAACCATAAAAGATTATGACTAAAGTGAGTTTGATTACTTACGTCTGTGCAAAACATCAGAGTTTATACCGATCACCACTTTAAATAAATGAGAATTCTGTATTCTCCGAAGTTTAAAAAGTAACCAAAAAACCAAAACAAAATTATATCAAACTAATATGGTGTGTAAGTAGACCAGCAATGCCAGCCAATACATGGTTATGATCTGTCTATCCTGTTTGCAAGAACAAAATTTTTAAAAACTAATATGCACGGTTTTTATTTAAATAAATAAAAACATCGACCTAGACGCTGAATAATATCTGCCCTCACTAAGTTTAGAATTTTAAAATTCTACCGCATAAATAAACCTAAAACAAATAAAGTTCTATGCTCTCGGTTTTATGTTGTGCTAAATCCAAATACACTTTGTTTTCCACCAAATTTGGCTGGATTTCATAACAATTTCTAAACATGAAAAAATTTACCTTTACAAATGTTATAAAATATGCAATTTCGTAAAGTACTAGCAAGCACTTTCATATATTGAATATACAATTTCTAAATGACATTTGACCTTTATGTCAATGCATTCAACTCATCAGTTCGCATTACAGTACTGTAAAGTGCAGTAAATACATAGGATATGAAAAAAAAAAAAAAATGTTGAGTCTAATATAATGTGACCAACTACAAAAATTTGATTTAATTTCTAATATTATATAACACTAGCTATTAGCATCCGGTCTTGCCGAGGATTCAAAGATTTTCTGCCTTAAAAATTAATGTGCTAATTCATAAAAATAAAAGATTCGGTATTTGAAGCTTGCTATAGTTAAAGTACATATTTCGCTTAATAAAGAGTTATTAGAAATCTTGATTCATAATCGTATTTTAATTATAAATTAATTTTTCGATTTGATACTGGCAACACTATTGTTTATTTTCTCTCTTCTCCCAAATAAGTCGTAAGTGATTTACAAATTTAGTAAACGGTTGACTCGGTAATCGGAAGTGAAAATGTATTTCCTTAAATTAGAGAACTAATGATAATTAAAAGCCATTAAAAATATTTTTTTTTTTATTTATAAAGCAAATCAATGGAAATGTGTGTAAAAAAGTAATTTTTTAGAACATATTATTCAAAGCATACAAAAGTAATCGAATTTCGAATAATGTTTTGACAGTATGTACATCACTATTGTTTTGTTTTTCTTTCTAATTTTATTTTTACATTTTTTTGAAAATTTTTTCGAAAATGGTCATTGGCTACGCAATTGTTGTAGTTTTTTTCAGTTTGATGGATGCAAGTTGTTGGAAGCCACACATTCTAGGGATGGGATGGCTTTAATAAATCATTTCATGCCTGAAAATGAAATAATTAGCAATTAAATGTTGGCTTCCTCACTCCAAACTATATAAAAGGTTTAAAGTTAGTGAGTACCAACTATAAACCTTTATTATTTTCTTCATTATTAAGCAAATATGAATACTGTTTTTCACAAATTAGCTTAAAATCCTGCAATAAGACTGTTGTAAAAGTTTATGAATTAGACCATAATAATATAGTTGAAAAAACCCTTGCTTGGTGTTTTAAGATTTGAATAAGATTAATATATCACTCTGACTATACACTCAAAATAATGCGTCTGTTAGCTGAACAGAAAAATCTGTTACTTTAACCAAATGTTTTCCTGTTTTTTTGTTTAAAATAAAATTTGTTGATTTTTGTCAAATTTAACAAATCTAAATTTAAGTAAAAAATTAGTAAAACTACAATTTTATTTGTAATTATACTGAGTCGTGAAATTTGGTTATATCACCAACATTTTTATTAAAAATTTTCGAGGCTCCAAGGCCCCACCAATATTCGACAATTTTGCTCTATCTCTCTTAGTTTTCGAGATAGCACCATCTTTAAAACTTCGAATAAAACTTCTACTGGGTAATAACAGAAATCTGAAAAATTTAACGAACGGCTTCTTCTTAAAATTTAGTTATAAATTATTGCAAAAATTAACAGTTAAAATTAGTTAAAGTACTGAGGATTTTTAGTATTGTGTTAAGTGAAGATAGCTAAAATCTTTGTTTAAATCAGTTTTTCAAATCGATTTCAAACACGTTTAACAGATTTCTTTACTGACGTATTATTTTAAGTGGAGGAATCTTTCAAGGGGTCAATTTAACCCTTCTATGAGAATGTCATATGAAAGTGACAGCTAACTTTTACATGAAGTTGAAAATCCATAGGGTTGATATAATATTTTTATAAAACTAAGGGAAATCATGATGTGAAAACAGCACTTAAATTTTATTTCAATTATAAAAGTACTCTAATAACATCGAGTACTGCCAGTGGTGTTAGACCTTTTTGGTCAAAAATCGTCAAAAATGTAAAAATAAATCCTCAAAATCGTCAACAATTTTATGAAAAATCGTCAAGAAATCGTCATCAGTTAAATATCATAAAAACAATACACCATTTTCAGTTTTATTTCAAAAAATTCAAAATATATTTCAAGATTGTGTAAAAATGTTTTAAAATTATCCAAACATGTTTTAAAATTGTCCAAATATATTTTAAAATTGTCTAAAATGTTTCAAAATTATCAAAAATGTTTCAAAATTATCAAAAAATGTTTTAAAATATTCCAAAAATGTTTTAAAATTGTCCAAAAATCATTCAAAATTGTCCAAAAATGTTTTAGAATTGTGCAAAAATCTTTGAAAATTTTCCATATATTGTTAAACATTGTCTAAAAACCTATGATATTTGTCCAATTGCATTTCAAAAATGTATTCAAATTTATTTCAAAATTATACAAATATATTTTAAAATATTTTATTTGTATTTAAGAAAATTCTATTTGTATTTTGAAATTGTAGAAATAAATTTCAAAATTATTCATTTGTATTTAAAAATTTTAAATCTGTATTTCAAAATTGTCCAAATGCACTTCAAATAATTCCATTTGTATTTCAAAATTCTCTAAATGTATTTCAGAAATTTCCAAATGTATTTAAAAAGACTCTATTTGTATTCCAAAACTTTCCAAATGTATTTAATAAAATTCTAATTGCATATCAAATTTTTCCAAATGTATTTCAGAAATTTCTATTTTTATTTTAAAAGTATTTTTACAAACATATATGTTTTCTCTTTCATAATGAAAATTTTATAGGAGTTATGAGACTTAAGAGAAAGAGAAAATATGTATGTTTGTAAAAATGCTTTTAAAATAAATATATAAATTTCTGAATATTGCGAATTCCAAATAGACGATTCGAAAAGAAAAATTTGCGGTTTTTTAAACGATTTTTCTATATAATTTTGCTTAAAATTCATTAAAAAGTAAGCAATTTTCCTAAATCGTCAAAACATGTGGAGTTTTTATTCAAAAATCGTCAATCGTCATTTGTAAAATTTTGACTAAAAAAATCGTGAAAATGACGTAAAATCGTCACATCTGACACCACTGAGTACTGGTCACATTATTTCCCTAGTATTGTAAATTTCAATTATGTATGAAATATGGAGAGAAATATATTGTAAATATGTAGTTGCAGCAGCAAACAGCACAACCATAAAATTTTGGTTTGATTGTCTCTGACATTATGTAGTAGAATTGTCAGGATTTTGACATATTTCAATATTTAACTTATAAAACGAACAAAAAAGCAAAAAAGAAAGACTTTACCAAACAAGGCAATTTTGAAAATGATGTAACAATATTTGACAGATATTAAGGAAGTTTATAAACATGGCAAAAACTATTTGCCAAATGAGGCAATAAAGGAAATTGAAATTTTAAAGGAAATATAATTATCAATAACAACTTCCCACTTAGGAAACTCAAGGAACAAAATTCCAAATATCTTCTAAATATATGTATATGCATTCAACAGTACACTCAGGGAACTTCTGCAGTAAGAATTTGTTAGTTGTTTAAGTAATATTTCAGTTTTGTTATTTTAAGTAAAAATAACTTTCATTTGTAGAAGAAATGTAATTTTTAACTACATTCGTAAGTCATTAAAAAAAAAACAAACAACATAAGATACTGAAGGCTGAGTTACCCAACCGTAAACGTATCTGTAACGAATCAGCTGTTCCGATACCACAAGAAGAAATGTATACGAATGGTTACTAACACGTAAATGTAAACGAACTTGCCGGATCATTCTGTTGAAATCAGAATTTTCTATCCGGCATCGAAAAAGCTGAGTGATTTTAGTCGGAAAAAATATAAAATGAATAAAGAAAATTGATTCAAACAACAAATAAGGAATAAGAATTAACAAATAAATGGAAAAATTTAGAATAAAATATGAAACCATATGAAATAGATGCTAAATAGTAATGTCGTTTACGATAATCTATAAGTGTACTTTTTAGCTACGGCACGGTACAGTTACATCACATTTACGTTTACGGTCCCATAATCCGCCCTGGAGAGTTCGTAACGTTCAGTATATTCAGCATTTTTTATTCCAAAGAAAAAAAATGTATTCAAGTAATTTTTGTTACGTTGTTGTGATTAAATTGTGGTTTATTAACAGTTAAAAATAAAAGAAAATGTAAGTTGAATTTAATGAAATGTTACAGATCCTGTTTTCAAGTTAAATTTCAGTTGTTTTTGAATACATTTGTAGCGGCCCAGGTAGAAATTGCCGACGTTACAAAAAAAATTGTACTGGGAGAGCACTGTTTTTTACGAAATGCCGGTACTACTTAAAACGTGCTTTGCCAGTAGGTACTGTTTTCTGAAAATTAACGAGCTTTTTATACCCTACACCACTACGTGGAGATGGTATTATAAGTTTGTGCTGATGTTTGTAACACCAAAAAAATATTGGTCGTAGACTTACCTTATAGTATACCGATCGGCTCAGAATTTTTTTTATTTCGATTTAACAATGTCCGTATGTCCGTCCGTCCGTCCCTCCGTCCGTCTGTCTGTCTGTCCATGCATTTTTGTGCGCACTCTACAGGTCGCAAATAGTAACATATTTTGATGAAATTTGGTTCACCTACTTATGTCGGCCCAAGGACGAAGCCTATTGATTTTGGTTAACACCGGTCCATGTTTAGACCTAGTGCCCATATAAGGGTCCCCCAAAATTATATTGTTTATACGCTGCAGGTCGCAAATATTAAGATATTTTATGAAATTTGGTACACCCACCTATGTCGGTTCGGCCCAAGGACGAAGCCTATTGATTTTGGTTAACACCGGTCCATGTTTAAACCTAGTGCCCATATAAGGGTCCCCCCAAAATTGGCTTGGTTACACGCTGCAGGTCGCAAATATTAAGATATTTTAATATTTGACCATGCTGACTCACATGGTACTGAGAACAAAACCAATAGATTCTAGATAGAATCGGTCCATATTTGGACCTATCGCCCATATGGGCTATATTTACGATTTTCTCTTCTTTTATAATTTTATAGAAAATTTTGACACAAGTCCCATTTTAATCCATTCGAATCTCTGATCAAAACATTAGTTGGCTCTTAACCAGACTGGTGTAGGGTATTGTATAGTCGGCATGCCCGACTTTAACCTTTTTACTCGTTTTAATTTATTAAAATTAACAATTTTAAAAATTTTATGTATTTTTGGATCTATTACACAATTATTTATGAAAGAGAGACATCGCCATTCTTTTCTTGTGAAGTTTCGAAAGAATACATTAAAAATTTGTGATGTACATTGAAAGGACAGTAAGTTACTAGCAAATTACTATATTGGTTATTAAATGTACTGGGATAATACCAAAAAAATAAAATACCACGCCTGCGCCAACGTTGGGAAATAACTACGGCCAAGCCTTTATTGGTGTTATCATTTCGACAACATGCCAGTACAGTGAAAGTTGAAAATCCGACGCATTACCAGTACTTGTACTACCGTCTCCAGTACTGGGCCGACATTGTGCCGTTTGTATTTTTCTACCTGGGGGTCTTTACATACAAAATATTTTAAGTGTAACGAATGATGATAATCTATTTCATATGATATTCTTAAAGATTAAACTAGGGCACATCCACATCTAAACTCATCCATGAAAAAAATATGAAATAAAATCAAAGCTAAAATAATTTAAAAATTTTTATAATACCGCAGACATTTACTTTATAGATAAATAGATAAAATTCAGAATTTTTTAATGTAGTAAATATGCATAAATAATATGCTATTAGCTTCCAACATTAAAATAGATGTTGAAAAACCACAAACAAAAAGTGCAGTTTTAAATTTATGACACATTTAGTTTTTTTTCTTCTTCTATTCCACTCAATATTGTTTAGGTAATCTTTACTTGTGTAAGACATAATTTTAAAATATTTATCCAAATTTAAACAAGTCATTTATCGTTTAAAAATACAGAAGACACCTACTGGAAATAATTCATTTGTTGATATGAACAAAATTTATGCATAAGAAACAACAAAAATAATTTAGTTCTAAATTTATCAGTCAATGAATGTGATTTATGTTACTAGAATTTATAACAATCTGTTGTATTTAGATAATTATTGGGCACAAGTACTTGACACGATAAATGACAAGTTAAAAAAAAACTCTTGTTTAGACTTTTTCTAATAAACTGTTTTTATATCCTACACGCTAAAAAAAAAGTATTGTAAATTTACTACTATAAAATGAGTAAATTTTTATTTAATATAACGCATAGTAAATAAATATCAACAAAAATATAAACAATAACACACATACAATATAATTGTAGGCATTATTGTTTTTATAGTTAAATATGTTGTGCGTAGTTTATTTTTAATTTGTTGATAAATTAAAATTTTACCCAAAAATTTAAAAATGTAAATTTACTAATATAAAATACTAATGAAAATCTGTATAAATTGACATTTGAAAGAATACAAGAAATTGAAAATTATAAAATAAAATATTATAAAAATAAATATAAAATTGTTTTCTAATAAATTTTTATAAAAATTTATACCAATATTATCGGCGATGGCTCTATCCACACCAGTCATTGCAGTATATCTGTCAGTGTTGCCATAACGGCGATTTTCTCGTCAGATCTAGCGATTTTATTTCGCCCCTAGCGGGAAAAAATGTCCTGTAGCTATTAGCCAAAAATCTAGCGATTTTTTATCAGATGCATAATAATTTTTAAAAATCGGTTTTATGTTGAAAAATATTATAAAATTAGCATACTGATATCCTTTTATTATAAAAAAAATAACTTCTTAGCCGATATTACTGAAAAAACTTTCTAAAAATACACATTTCGATAAGATATGGGTATGTAGTTTTGTACTGTACAACGCCCTCTATTGAGTATTTTCAATATCAATATTAATTGAATGAAAATCGAGACTCATTATTTGAAGCTTAATCGTAAAATTTATCATTATTTAGAAGTTTATATCACTTCTTATGAACATATTAAAGAAGTTTTTGAGTAAAAACTCCTTTAAGTACCATTTTCAACAATCTAGCGATTTTTGGGTCTGATGTAGCCATTTATTTTGAAAATTTGTTGGCAATACTGATATCTGTTCAACATCTACACTTGAGAGGTAACGATAAATTTTGTTTGTCTTAAAAGGATTCCCATTCACATTCTCTTTTCTTCCCAGGCTTGTAGATTTTGACTACGGCGAATTAGAAAGGTTAATCGATAGTGCACTGGTGCTTAATCGAAAAAGTTTAAGTTATATCTACTACCAGTTACGAATTATTATGATATAAAAGTATTTTGTGTAGAAAAATTGCTTTTTCATTAGGAAAAAGTCAAAAACTCGATGGGTTTTGGAAGCAAATCATCAGCAGAAAATATGTACCTCAGATTTGAAGGAGTTTTCTATATGACAGATGTGAGATTCTGATAACTTTTTTTTAGAGACAAAGCCTCAGATTGTAATGACTATTTCCTCTAAAAACCCTCAGATTCTGAGGAATTTTTCCTTTACCAAAATTGTTGTATTCTGAGGACTTTCTCCCATAGAAAAACCCGAACAACCTTTTAAAAACATTTCTAAAGAAAAACGCTTCAAATTCTGTGTACTTTTTCGTTATTCTGAGAAGTGTTTCCATAAAAAAAATCCAGATTTGGAGAACTTTTTCTTCCAGAAAAACCACGAATTCTCAGGACTTATTTTGAAAGTATATCCCTCACTAACTAAAGATTTTTTCCTACGGCAAAAATATTTCGATAGAAAAACATCTTCCAAATCTGAGGATTTTTCTATAGGAAAACGATTACAGAATCTATAGCTTTCCTATAGGAAAAAGTTCCCATAATATGATGTTTTTTAGGAAAAAGTGCCCAAATTCTAAGGCTTTTGCTATAAGCAAAAGCACTCAGAATCTAAGGCTTTTGCAATGCGAAAAAGTGTTCAGAATCTAAGCTGTTTTACTTCTGGGCAGCAATACGACCTTTATTTAGTAAATTTACGCAGAAAAATGGTAAAATTACACGTTACAATGTAAATTTACACATTTTGTGTATAAGTTAATTAATGTGTGTAATTTTTTCGTTTACGCCATATTTATAGTACACTCAAAAAAAAAGTCAGTAAAAAATCTTACTGTGTTAGCAAATTTTTAGTCAGGAGCTTGTTTGCAAAAAAGTTGGTAATTTCAGCAAAAGGTGTGTGCTGAAAATCAGCCAGCTGATGTTTACCAAAAATAAAGTAATCTCAGCAAACGTTTTGCTAACACTTATTTAGTCGATTGCAAATGAAAAAAATCCTTGATAAAATCACTAAACATTTTGCTGAATATTAGTAGACTGAAAAAACTCAAAAAATTTGTAGAGAAATTTTACTTTAGTTAATTTATTTGCTGAAAATTATCATTTCCGTTGTCTGTACTACATCCAGACAAGCTGCGACATAGGGTAGAGGGGGGATCCTTCGCCAGTGGGGCACATACACTAATCCCATTTTTCTCCGATGTTAAGGGAGATAAAAAATTGTAAAAAATATATTTTGTGCATTTTCCAATTGCCTTTCCTTGACATCCACTTTGACGAATTTATATCGCATGTGGTCGCAGATAGACGTGGTTTTGTGTTTTTTGGGGTGCCAAAAAATAATTGAAAGCAACTACATTTTGCAATAACTTCCTCAAATCGTGTGATAAAAAAATAATTTTTCATTATGTTAGACCTATGATCCTAAGCTTTCAGAAAATAATAATTTGATTTTAATAAATGCTTAAAAAGTGTGAAAAAATATTAATTTTATGTTAGTGCCTGCCTCTGGGGCAGAATCACCAGATGGCCCCTGGAGCTACGAACAGTTGGTGCTTCCCTGCCTAAAATGGTCTATAAGACTTTTCTATATGTTTAAAATATGTTCAATAGTAAATTAGTACAATCGTGTTCATTATTAAATTTATATTAATTATTCAGTGTTTTGTAATTTTAAAGAATCATTATATTATAGTTTTAAATTATTTTTTTTTAATGTAGTGGAGATTTATTGATTAAAAAGAATCATATACCTTAAAGAACTTATTCGAAATTATTTATTTCAGTCATTAAAACATTGACTTTGCCGTATTAACAATATTTTTTTGTTGAAATTGTATCTAGCTCTTTTGGCGAATATCCCCCAGGTTTGGGGCAGTTACGCCGATTTGGGTTACTTTGGAAATCATAAAAAAAGTAATAGAAAATATGCAAATAATTAGAATAAAAATCATAGAAATTAAAGCCAAGATATGTAGATCTTCAATTTGAAAGTAATTTTTGATAAATAATTAGGGGTTAAGAAATCACAGTGCTTTGAAAAAAAAAGTGGCGAAGGATCCCCCCTCTACCCTATACATCTTGTTTATCTGGTTGTCGTCGACACTATAAATACGGTTATCGGCACAATTTTTTTGTAGCAAAATAAATTAGTAAAATATTAGTTCAAAATTAGTTTAGTGCTAAAAAATATAACTAAAACTTTTGCTGAAAATAGTATTTTTTTTAGCAAATATTTTAGCAGGATAGACTGCTATTTGAATTCAACTAAATTTAGCTTAAAAATAGCAAACATTTACAACAGTTTATTTTTGTTATTTTTCGTCTTCTAATATTTAGCAAAATTTTCTGCAGATTTTACAATTTGTTAATTTCAATTAACTAAAAGTTAACTTAAATATAACTAAAATTCTGTAAATTTAACACAAAAATCAATAAAAATGCACCAAAATGGCATATTTTTTTTACAGACCTTTTTCTTCACTAATAGAAAAAGGTCTGTAAAAAATTTACTACTAAAAATTAGTTAAATATGTTGCTGCAAAAAAAAAATTGCAAAATAAGCAGTTTATTTTTGCTATATATTAGTAAGACAGGAACAGCAAAAATATAACTGTTAAATATACAGAATTTTAGTTATATTTTGGTTAAATTTTTGTTAATAGCAAATTAACTTGCTAAAATCAGGAAAAATTTTGCTGAATATTTAGTAGCCTAAAAAATCACAAGTTTTTTCGGATTTTTTTTTTATATGCGAAAAAAATTCTATCCTTTTGAAGACAGCAGTTTACAATTTGTTTAGCAAATATTTCTGCTAATTTAACAGGAGAGACTGATGTTTGCATTCAACTAAATTTAGCCTAAAAATAAGAAAAATTTTGTATATATATAACAGTTTGTTTTTGCTATTTTTAGTCTATAATTATCTATAAAAATTTTCTGCAGATTTTACAATAAAATTTGTCATTTTCAATTAACTAAAAGTTAACTTAAATATAACTAAAATTCTGTAAATATAATAGTTTTATTTTTGCTGCTCTTATTTTACTAGCATTTAGCAAAAAAAAATCTGCTAATTTAACAGTTTTTTCTGCAACATCATTTTTAACTAATTTTTAGTTGATTTTTCTGCTATTTTTACAGATTTATTTCTATGAGTGTTATCATATATGAACTGATCTTGTATTAGATCTAATAAGATTCAATCACATCCAACTAATCTAAACAGATCTAATCTATTTTGTACGGGAAAACTTATTTTTTTATAAATTAATAAAACTAATCGGCTTCTGCTGACATTGGCCGATGTTCGGCATTAAAAATTTGCATCGGTCGGACAGTAAACAACACTAATGGTAAAAATATGTAGACCAAACAATGCTCGTAAGAAGCTTAAAGGAAGAAATAAAAACTACAGCATGATATGACTGAAGTTAAGTTGTCTTGTATGGAGACAATGATATGGAGGGTGGAGACATACAGTCAATGAATGACAAACATCAACCAACAATGACAACTGGTTTTACAAACAATAGAGATGGAAACAAATGTGTGCAGTGGAAAGGCAACAAAAAGATAGATTTTTCGTTACCAAATATGAACTTTGAACAATTAAGACACTCAAGGAAACTTGGAAGAAAAATGGCAAAATGAAAAATGTCAGCCACAGCAATAACCACAAGCGTATTATGCACTAATAAAAATTGGAATAGCAATTACTAAACAATAAGAGTGTTTTTACATTGTCCCGAAATGTAGTGGATTTTCTAAAAACATTTAAAGAAAAGTATTTGAGGAGTTAACATACTAAAGAATAAAGAATAATAAAGAAAAAATATCAATTAAATATTGACTTTAAAGCTATAGATCGGCATTAGCTTTAAGGCTATCACTTCCATAATAAATGTGTCGAGTTGTATTAAATCAAAAAGCCTTAAAGTTGAGAAATCAAATTTGTTGTAAATGTAAATGCACCCTTTTTAAAATATGTCGAAATTTCAATAGTTTCAGATTTATTTTTTTGGGTGTACTCATGACAGCATAAAGATTTTGTGTCGAAGCATTTTCATTAATCATGCCAGAAAATTTAAAACTTTGAATTGTAAATTTATTTTTAGTTTTAATTCATTCACTGAAAATACATCTAGACATGTTAGTAACCAACACCTCACTCAATCACATACCAACAAATAGAAAAAACACTTGGCCAAAATCTTGGTATTTACAGGCGTCAAGGTGGAGTTGCAGTATAAATTGCAGTTAGTAGTATCACCAGACGACATGTTTGTTAATAGAAAAATGTGGGAAATCACCTAGAGTATGAAAATTATAATGGAGATAAAAATTGTTTATTGTATTATTCATAAGTTTGTTTTTTAGAGAATGTATTGGATTTTGCTTGCCCAGTTTAAATGAACATTTTGTATTTCGTTTTACGACTGGGAATTATGCCAATTGACACCAATTTTTATGAAAAGATATTTTCCTGTTGATTTTTAAACTTGTTTAGAATTTATTTAAAAAGAAAAAATGGAGTTTGATATAATGAACATCTTTCTATATGAAAAAAAAACTTGTTAACAATTTGTTTAACTAAGTATTTTTATACATAAAAAGGAATAAATAACAGTTTTTAAACCAGTTATAAGTAGGTTTACTTCATATTACTGTATCAGAGATGACTATTTCTAAAATGGGATACAGTTAAGTTAAGAGTTTGAGTAGTAATAAATTGGGGTTTTAATTAAATGTTTAAATGTTTTGAAAAATCTTTTTAAAGTTGACACATTTTATACTGATTGAAAACACCTGGTGGTTATTTATCTTTAGGATGATAGACATCAAAATAATCATCTTTTTAATTTAATTTTAATTAATTTCATATACTTAACAGGAACAAAAATGTCAATTTTAAGTAAAATCGAAGTATATAGGTTAGAGCGACTCACGAAAAAAATTAAAAAAGTAGACCTCTCAAAATATAGCTTGGTGCGTTTTATGACGATTGCGAAAATATTTTCCTTTTAGTAGTGAGATCTTACGAGCTAGACCGTTTTTGAAAAAGCTCTATTATAAGCTAAAGATAATTTACACAATATGGGTATCACTTGAAAGGTTATAGTATATGCAAGTTTGATTAGACACGCCTATTTTAGGGGATATTGTATAAAAAAAGGAATTTTTAAATTTTTTGTACTTAGAGGTTTGGAATTTAAGTGTCAAATTAGCACATCTTAACCGCTAATCGATTTAAGTGGATACGTGTTTTAAATTTTTTGAAATTCGTTCTAGTTCCCGTTTTACCAGAAATTCGATTGGTGGTAAACTCTTCGATGCTCTGATTGTACACTCATAGAAATAAAGCTGTAAAAATAGCAGTAAAAGTTAATAAAAATTAGTTAAAAATGATGTTGCAGAACAAACTGCTGAAATTAGCAGATTTTGTTTGCTAAATACTAGTAAAATAAGAACAGCAAAATTAAAACTGTTAAGTTTACAGAATTTTAGTTGTATTTAAGTTAACTTTTAGTTAATTGAAAATAACAAATTGTACTGCAAAATCTGTACAAAATTTTGCTAAATATTAGCAGACTAAAAATAACAAAAGTAAACTGTTAAATCTACAAAATTTTTGCTATTATACGCTAAATTTAGTTGAATGCAAATAGCAGTCTATTCTGCTAAAATCAGCAGAAATATTTGCTAAAAAATTGTAAACTGCTGTTTTCAAAAGGCTCAATTTTTATTTGCATTTAAAAAAAAATCGAAAAAAAACTTCGAAAATTTTAAACTTTTTTGTGATTTTTTAGGCCACTAATTATTTAGCAAAATTTTTTGCTGATTTTAGCAGGTTAATTTGCTATTTCCCATTAACAAAAATTTAGTTCAAATATAACTAAAATTCTGAATATTTAAAAGTTTAATTTTTGCTGTTCCTATATTACTAATATATAGCAAAAATAATCTATTAATTTTAGCAGTTTTTTCTGTAGCATCATTTTTAACTATTTTTTTTTTAACTTTTTCTGCTATTTTTACATATTTATTTATATGAGTGTAAGAATCCAAAGTATTTCCTGAAAGGACAAATGTATCAAATTTTTAACATTTAAATATTTCAATTGGCAAAACCTTCTGCTGTCGTAATGATGCGTTTCCTCTGTGTATTTATGTGGTTTCTACATATGCAACATATAGATTTCTTTCAGTGTTTAACAATAATCTGTGTTAGGACATGTCTGCAAATTTACTGTGTAAATTATTCGTTCGTTCAATCGTTAGTTTTACCATTATATTGTTGTGTGTTGTTAAAAACAAAATGAACTTTAAGGGGTTTACACTCTTTTGATTTCTTTTTATTTTATAGAATTTTTTTCTTTTATGTTTCAATAGTTTGAACTTTTTTCTATACACGAGTACTGTAAAAATTTTCGTAAAAAAAATAAGATTGGCATAAAAAAGTTAAAATGATGTTAAAAAAAACTCCAAATGCGATATTTTACTACATTTTAGTGCAGTGTATACTGAAAATATATTAAAAACAACTTTAATAATAAATGCGAACCGCGGAACTTTTGTGTGAGTCAAAATTAACTTACTTACAAATTATATTGTAAAATCTGCATAAAATTTTCTAAATATTAGTAGACTAGTTATTTAGCAAAATTTGTTACTGATTTTAGCAGGTTAAACTGTTATATTCTATTAACTAAAATTTAACTGAAATAAAACTAAAATTGTTTGTATTTAACAGTTTTATTTTTGCTGTGCCTATCTTACTAATATTTAGGAGAAATAATCTGCTAATTTCAGTAGTTTTTTCTGCATAAATTTTTAATTTTTCTTAGTACACTAAAACAAAATTTTGTGAAAAAATTTTATTTTACAAATTTTTAGTAGAAATTGCAATTTTTGCAAATTTCTTGTTACGGTCTTTTTATAATTTGAGCTTATTTTTTGCTTCTTAAATCAATGAATTTTATTGAAATTAAATTGAATTATTTTCGTTCACCGAACTCTTTTATATGCCAAATATCCCGAAAGCTACACTGAAAATATTATTACAGTAACTGACTGTAGTTTATTTAAAAAGTTATCCGTACATTTATTTTTAAATGATTATTCAGTTAAAATACAAAGAAATATATTTTTTTAACTGTTTTTGTCGTTTATTTAAAAAATAAACTACCTAAAAATACGAATTTTCTATTACAGTTAATATTTTCATTTAAAATGTTTTGTTAAAAAAATAATTCCTTTTCTATTTCTAGGTCAGTTAAAAAAACGAAATAAACTAAATATCATTTATTCTTACGCATTTTGTAGTTAATTTTTTGAAATTTAAAAAAACGAAATAAATGAAAGTTTATTTATTAACATTTAAAAATAAATGAAAAGTTCTTTTGATTTAAATGAAAAGTCAGTAGACCGGTTTTCAAGTGATTTTTCATTTATTTTAAATTACATTTTCAGTTAATTTAATCTACAAACTATTTTGAGTGTACGAAATCGATTCTTCTAGAATTTTCTAAGGTAAACAAGTAGCGATAATTTTTACTCTAATGATGTTTAAAGTTTTATATTCTCCTTTAGTAGTAAACAACATATTAAAAATTTGACGCCACTGTGCAGCTTGAACGGGTAGACCGATTTCCAATATGTAGTTTTTGTTTAATCGTCGGCTTATTAACAGTTTGACCCATATGAAAAAAGTCATTATCGAATAAGTTTTGTGATTTTTATTTGCAAAATTAGCAGGTAGATCAAATTCGATACTGTATATCTCAGATATGATACGAAGAGGATATTTACATTATATACACTTAAAATATTTTTTTTCATTAAGACCGTTGAAAATGTAATTTAAAACAAATGAAAATTTCACTTGAAAATAGGACTACTAACATTTCATTAAATTCAACTTACATTTTCTTTTATTTTTCACTGTTAATAAAATGAATCACAAATTAGTCAAAACAACTAACAAAATTTACACATTTATTTAGTTTCTTTTTTTTTTACTAAACGACTGCATAAAATGAATGCTACGAATTTTCAGTATTTTATGTTGTTTGTTTTTTTAATGACTTACTTACAAATGAATGTTATTTTCGTTTAAAATAACAAAACTTAAATACTATTTGAATAACTAACAAATTGTGACTGCAGAAGTTCCCTGCATTCCAAACTCAATTGACAGTAGGTAAAACCAGTAATAAACCGACGTATTGGCGGACTAAAAAATTAATTCCGTGACGTAGAGACATTTTGACGCTGACGTAGACAATTTTTGAGTTTAATCCCGTACTATTTTTGTGCAAATCGAAAACAAATCGAAAATTTAAAATTCCGACCACGACAGGTACTTAACCATCTAATGCCCAAGGCCGCCAAAAGTTGGTCTTTAGATTTTAAATAGTTTTTGGCTAAATAACAATATTTTATTAAACAAGTTGTATTATATTCATAGAAAACTTAATTACCCACTTTTTTGCCTTCAAACTTTTTTTGTAAAGTAAAAATTTAGTAAATTTGGAAAAATTAGCTTTTTAAAAAAGAAAAAAAATATTTGAAAAATCGCAAAAAATACATTTACGATATGGCGTACATTATCGATAATAATAAAATTAGTTTGGAGTCTCTAATTGTAAAATCAGTTAAAAATTTTTCTCCAGGACTCACGGGATTCCCGGGAAATTAAGCATTTTTCAGTTCCCGCGTTCCCGGGAATTTGGAACGGGAATCCCGGGATTTCAAAAAATGCAATTTAAAATAATAAAGTTAATTATTTTAAATTTTCTTATGCAAAATTTTCCAACCTTTTGAAAATAGTAAACATTTTACATTAGGCTTGTTCGTTTACTTACTACAATTTTTTACTTTTACCACAACTGGAAAAATTCAAAGAGTAACCAAAACAATGATTGAGTAAAAGTAGTAAGATTTTCGAGTTAACGAACACACTGATTAATTTGTGTACTTGATCAAACTTTTTAAGTTCCTTTCAGTGCCTCTTAAAACCACTCAAATAGTCTTTGTATAAAAAATTTTGAATCGCACTTATTCTGTGCAGAATTAAAGACAAATTTGTCCATTGATTTTTAAAAAATTTCAAGTAAGTTAAAATTTGTTCCCATAATTTTTAAAATGTTTTCCAATTTTATAAAATTGTTTTATGTATTTTTTTTTGTGGGCAAGTTTTTAGTCTAAAACTTAGTTTTAGTTTATTTAATTTTTAAAAATATATAATTAGACTTATATAATTTCTAATATAAAATTAATTCTTTCTCGCTACGAAAATTCCAAGAAAACCCACCTGAGCTTTTTTACAATCACGAAAATTTGAGATCTTTAAGATATTTTATTTATAAAAATTTTTAAATTATTATAAAATATTTTTTAATTTATTTCCCTTGCGAGATCCCGGGTTCCCGGGAATTCAATATAAATTTCCCGCTTTCCCGGGAAATCAAAAAGTGTGGGATTTTGCATTCCCTACTTTCAGGATAACTGCAGGATACGTCTTACAAATATCTCTCTAACTCAAAAACTAGCTAACAGATTTTTGAAATTAAACACAGAGTATATACTCATATAAAATCTATTGATGTTTAGTGCCAAATTCGCCAAATTTCGTAATTTTCAAAAAGCGAAAATCGCCATAACTTCTGAAATAACAACAATTGATCAAAATTTTCGGTACGTAATTTTATTTTACTGATAGTGTTATTTATATCAAAAACCGAAATTATTTGACTACTGAGTTTCTAGATACGTCTTTAACCTTTGTTGTACTATATCGCCTAAATAAAGCGATAAATTAAAATTTTAACCAGGGGTCTCCCATGATCCTGATGAATGGCAACACCGATTTTTAATGCAGCAAATGGCGCTGACTGCTGTTTTGTATTTTCTGGCAATACTGTTTCATTTTATTGGGGAGCATTGTTGCCCAAAAAGTTTTAGCTTATTCCCATTTTAAATAATTAAATCCCCAATGTTATACCCAATTCATTTTAATTTAAAAAAAACTCAAAAAAAAGGAGCTAAGTTCACATCGCTCTTAAGTTCAAAAAATCATTAAGAAATGAGTGAGCAAATTAAATAAAATTGAATATTTTACAAAGAAATATTTACGTTTTCACTCGAACTTTAAAGGCCTCAAATCTTTGTTAAAATTGTGAAACTAAAAAAATTTTATTATACGAAAGACAAATCACAATAAGCTGAAATTTCCTCGTTTCAAAAATAAAAATCGTATATTAAATTTTCGAGAGAAAAAATCCTACACAATTTTCACACGAACTTCATTATGGTGAAGTCTTTTTTTCTAAAATTTGTAAATCTAGTAAAGTGTAAGTTCTAGGGCTCGTAAACTCTTTTGAACATTAAGTTTGCATAAATCGAGTTTACACGATTCAGAAGGTACATAAGAGGTTATATGAAAACCCCTGGTACTTTTTGAGCTTACACAAAATTTATTTTTTCTGAGTCCTTTGCATGTAACAATTACAGTATTTGGAAAATAAAAATTTTTTTGATTAATTACACTATGCGACAGTCAAAATCTGGATGGGATGAAACCAACGGGAAATGTTATATCGGTCAAAAACAAGTTATACGTGTCCCGGCGTTTCGCTGGGTCAACCCTAGGAATCGAGATATATCTTTTTTTTTGACATAACTCGAGAACCACTAGTCCGATTTTGCTCAAACAATTTTAAAAAAATTAAAAATTACAATTCCTTTAATCTGTTCATATAACGTTTTTCTATATACTCAACAGTTTTGCCGGTAAAAATAAATGTTTGTTACCGCTACCATAAAAATCAATAACCTTTTGTTTATTACTTTTTTTTAATATTTTAGGCAAAAAATATTTTTTTTTCATACATTTATTTTTACCGGCAAAACTGTTGTGTATATAGAAAAACGTTATATGAACAGATTAAAGGAATTGTAATTTTTAATTTTTTTAAAATTATTTGAGCAAAATCGGACTAGTGGTTCTCGAGTTATGTCAAAAAAAAGACCATCAAAGGTCAAATCGATATATCTCGATTCCTAGGGGTGACCCAGCGAAACGCCGGGACACGTATAATTTCTTTTTTACCGATATAACTTTCCCCGGCAGTTTGAACCCTTCCCGATCACTGACCCCTACCATTTGTCTCACAGTGTTATTGAGCTTGGTTGATTTTCGTTATTTCAAGATTTATAAATATTTGGAGAACATTTCTTCAAGAATTCAAATATTTTGTAGAAATTTTGAAATTCTTTAACAGACCTAATTTGATCGACTTTAATTTGAAATAATACGCATATAATTTATACCAAAATTCTTCTTATTTTGGGCCTAAAACTAAATCTTTTAAAATTTAAAAATTTTTTAATCTGTCCCCAAAACGAAGTCGAAATCCCTAATTTGGGCCCAAATCCCCTTACCTAACAACTCTGTAAAACCTCATTTGACATAAAAAAACGCTCCCTTGAGAAAATTTCCCAAAATAAAATCCTCATTTGACAAAATTTCCCACATGCTAGTGACATCTACAGTTTGTTTATTTGTTTAAAAAATTATCGATGTTGCATCTCTATATTATAAGTATGTCTCTGATTTTAACATTTGTTCCATAGTAGATTTTCAACGGAAATATATATAGTTTAAATATTATCGCAATCAAAAAATAGAGCATTAGAGGGTTAAGAATTTATTTATTTGTAAAAAATTTCTTCCTTTTTAATTTTCAGATGATTGCTATGTCTCTATAATGAAATGGTCACCAGGGTTGCCATTGTTAAACGAATTATAAATTTCAATTTAGAATGCCTTTCTATAACAAAAAGATTTTTTTAACAAACCATTTCTTTACTTTTTTATTATTATTTAAATATTGTTGTTTCTATTGATTTCAAAATAGAGTAAACCCCTTAAACAACATTTGGTGCTTTGCTATATTTACTAACTTGGCTACCACTTGCCTAACTTATTTACAAAACCAATACAGAATCTTGTAAGTTGTGTTGTTTTTAGGTCATTTCTGCAACGTCGTATTTTTTCAAAACCTTCTCGTGCTCTGCAAATCTTCAGTTTTAAACTACGCTGTTAATAGGCTTTATAACAAGCCAAAGATTTATGCAAAATATATAGAGTTTTTTCTTGCAGTTGCGTCTCCTCCACTAACTTTAACCAACTCTTAATGCCAAAAAAAAAAAAAAAATTTTATGGTTACGTGTATTTTTGTTTTGTGAAGAAAAAAAGATTTTTGTGTTGTAATTTTTCTGCTGCTAAAGCATGCATCTGTTTGCATATGCTTATTTATATTCTGAGTTCTTTTTATTTTTTCAGATAATTTTTGCATCGTTTTTTTTTCTGTAACAGTATTTTATACCATTTCCCAGTTGTTTTTTTTTTTTTTTTTTATAAAATTATCCAATAATCTGGTATGTGATGGAAAACGATCGATTTGGATTTCGATCGATTTGGTTAAAAATCAAAAATTAAATGATGAATAGAAAAGGCAAAGAGGTTTGAAATTGGTTTTAACCACTTTAGTTGTATCAGGTATGTCGATTTATGTATTATTATCGCTTTTCAATTAAAAATAATACGAAATATTGAGGATTGAAATTTCAAAAACGATCGATTTGAAACCGATCGATTTTCATCACATGCCAGAATATCTTATATTACTGCTAGGAAGTTTATGAAAATATATGTTTATTGTCGTTAGCTGGAAAACAAACTTAACGAAATTCTTGCAATCAACAAATTTGCAGCAAAAATGGCATTAACTTGTTGATGCATATTTTTCAATGTTTTGCAATATAAATGCATGTTTTGCTATTAGTGCATATTTTGATGCATATTTTTTGAGATTGTAATAAAAATGTGTTTTCTCTCAACAAAAAAAAATTTTTTTTAATTTATAAATAACTTTTTAGATTTTATTTACGAAGACAAACAAGAACGAAAACTAGTAAAAATGTTAGATTCGGAAATGCCGACCTTATGATAATGTTTGCATTTGAAATTTGAATAGGTTAAAATTGAAATTGACATAAGTTCAATCTTTCAGTACCAGTAAGGAATTTAGATTTTATCTAATGTTAGGTGCACTTAAGAGAAAATCGGAAATATCGTCCATATGGGTGATGGCCCAAATATGGACCGATTCTTAGATGTCTTAAATATCAAATAAAAAAAAAATCAACAAAAAACTGTCACAATTGGCTTTGTGGCCTTCCAAAATACTACTCTGTAGTTTCGACACATCTAAAAATGTAGTGACATATGTAAAAACCATACGTCAATGTGGCAACATTTGCGAAAAGGCGACACGGAGGAAATAAGAAGATAAACAAACGAGTAAAAAGATTTAAGTCGGGCATGCCGACTATACAATACACTACACCAGTCTAGTTAAAAGCCAACTAATGTTTGGATCCGAAATTAAATTAAAATGGGACTTGTGTCAATTTTTATAATGTGAGTCAGCGAACCAAATTTCATTAAAATATCTTAATATTTGCGACCTGCAGTTTGTAACCAAGCCAATTTTGGGAGGACCCTTATATGGGCACTAGGTCTAAACATGGACCGGTGTTAACCAAAATCAATAGGCTTCGTCCTTGGGCTGATATAGGTCGGTACACCAAATTTCATCAAAATATCTTAATATTTGCGACCTGCAGTTTGTAACCAAGCCAATTTTGGGGGGACCCTTATATGGGCACTAGGTCTAAACATGGACCGATGTCCACCAAAATCAATAGGCTTCGTCCTTGGGCCAGCGTAGGTCTGTGGACCAAATTTCATCAAAATATCTTAATATTTGCGACCTGCAGCATATAAACAATATAATTTTGGTAGGACCCTTATATGGGCACTAGGTCTAAACATGGACCGATGTTCACCAAAATCAATAGGCTTCGTCCTTGGACCAACATAGGTCTATGTACCAAACTTCGTCAAAATATCTTAATATTTGCAACCTGCAGCGTATAAACCATATAATTTTAGTAGGACCCTTATATGGGCACTAGGTCTAAACATGGACCGATTTTAACCAAAATCAATAGGCTTCGTCCTTGGGCCGACATAAGTCGGTGTACCAAGTTTCATCAAAATATCTTAATATTTGCGACCTGTAGAATGCATGGACAGACAGACGGACGGACGGACAGACGGACATCGTTAAATCGAAATAAAAAAAATTCTGAGCCGATCGGTATACTATAAGGTGGGTCTAGGACCAATATTTTTTGGTGTTACAAACATCAGCACAAACTTATAATACCCTGACCACGTAGTGGTGTAGGGTATAAAAATCTAAAGTAGAATGTTTGTAAATATATGTCTGTTTGATCACTTCTGAAAGTATTCATATAGAGACAATCTGACAATAAAAATATGAACAATAATACAATTTAATGGAATATTACTGATGAAGCCTGTCCATAGAAAAAGGCAGAAACTGGATCTAGTCTGATTTGCAAATTTAATGTGTTTATAACTTTTGAGGAAAATATTTACCCTTCTTCTTAACCTCAAACCTACTAAATAAAAATTCATTCGATTTGAAAGTAAATCGAATGATATTATTAGGGAATTTGTTCAAAATAGAATTCATTCTTCGAAGCTCTGTATACACCGAATTGTGTACATACCTAGGCAAAAAAATATGCTAGAGTTGCCAGACTTTAAAATCTCTTGTCCTGTCTGTTTAGTCTGAGACAAGGTTTTAACTCTGGCGAGGTTTTTATTGGGGGGTTTTAATTTACCTAGTATTGGTTGCATAATTTGGTTTACAAATCAAGTAATATTTCGTAACAGTTTTTTTTGTTTTTGCAATAAGATATAGGAAATAGTGTATAGTAGTAGTTTATGAAACAGACTAGCTACCAGCCTTCCTAGACGTTTTAACTACTTTACATATTGCAATTCAGATCTTTTTGTTTCGTATAATTTTTGTCTTGCTCTCTATTCTTTACCTGATTGTTTATTGCTAATTGTTTTCCATTAAAAATACATATTTCTTTTAACTTTTAATAAATGGTGTTAATGCATGCTGGCTGTGTGTTGTTGTTATTAAAATTTAGTAAGAAAAACGTTAGATTCAGTAATGTCAACTTAGCTATTTTTGACAGGTCAAATATTTTCTTCTATTAGAGCGTGTTTTAGTTAGAATCTTGAAAATTGTACGATATTTTTACAAAAGGAAAACTCTTTGCTCTTAGAACTTTTCTTCATTAAAAACATTTAGGTGCCTATTCAAAGTTGCGATAATTTATAACTATCAAAAAAGTATTTATAAGGCACCTAAGGACCTATTCCTACTCGTGATGAGTTGTGACTGTCATAAGACTATTTTTAAGACTGAAAGTCATAACTTTCCAGTCATAACTTTTCATACAAAACAACAATGAAATTCCAAAAATTTTAATTCTATTTGACTCTGTTATGATTGTGTCGATACTAGGTCTTAATTTTTTTGAAGTGTTCAAACAAAAATTTTAATAAATATAATTTACTACAACTATGCAACAACAAAAACAAAGGAGAAAGAAGTCACAACAAGATCCACAGACAGACCTTTCGTAAAAGAAATTGATATGTTAGATTATACAGACTGTTTTAAAATAAAAATCAATTTAAGCCCGAAAACAATTTCACATTGAAAACCTCTCAAACTGCGGATGTTTTCCCAAAACAAATGACACAGTTCAGCCACAGTTAAAAAACAAAAAAAAAAAAAACGAGAACAAGAATAATTGAACGATTTAAGTAAACAAGTTCATCGAATCGTTCTGACCGATAATAACCCAATCATAAAAATTAACGACTAAGATTAGTTTTATTTAAATTAGCTTTAAAGGAAAAATTTTAAAGGTTGAAGCTATACACTACGCAATATCATTGTAAAAATTATTGCCAATATTATTGTCGTTTTGCCCTATACAGCGGAATAAGATGTACAATATCTTTTCACAAGATATGGCAAAGCTGTTTTTTTTTCTATGTACGAGTAAAAAGCTGTGTTTGTGTGACTGCATATCAGTGTTATCTAGACCGATTTTGACAGTTTTTTAACTTATTCCGGATTTCTACTGTCAAAATTGTTCGAGATAGCATTGATAGGCGTGCCACACAAACGCAGCTAAAGTGGCACAATATGACCTATACATTACAAAATATTTCTCACTTTTTATGCTTGCGTAATAAGAATCAAATAGGTTTTAATTTTTTACAATATATTGTACAACCTTCCAATATGACATAACCACTCACAATTTTTTCCACAATGCCAACAGTTACAGAAAAATATTGCGTAGTGTATGGTTAACTTCATAAAATTTATATTTCCCGCTTTTTGTGTGTCTTATGGGTTATATATTCCTAAAAAGTTAGCATCACTGGCTACGCTACTGTTTTGCTCCATGTGGCTTTTCAAGATTGTGCGATACTTTGCATATTGCTCCATTTCTCACACCCTGAATCTTAAATATATTTCTGTTTACTTCACTTGTCTGTGTACGTTTACGAGGTAGCACATATAAAATACAAAATATTTGTTGTATTAGAGTAATTAGCACAATTGTACAATTCCTTATTGTGTCTGCAAGATTGTTAACAAATATACTGTGTGGATTCATATTCATAAATTTGTTTCATCATTATTATTTACATGTGAAAATTAATTTTGTAGGTCAGTGATATTTAAAAAAAAAAATCATTGTAAAATTGTGATAAGCACGCCAATTGACTTCTTTATCACATTCCTATCACAAGTAGAGAAAATATTGTCAACTAAGAGATTCCAAATTATGACCATCATCGATATATTAATTTCCATTAAGTTTTTTTAATTAGTCCAATTATCTATGGCACAATTTTAAAATTTCTCCGTAGCATAAACACTATTATCAATTTCATAATTGGGAATAATTAATTATTTGGACAAATTAATTAAACATATTATTGACACTAAATTGATTCTAATGCTAATGGAATTATTAGCATAGAGATAAATAAATCATTAAAAATAGAAGGAAAAGCTATTAAAAAGTAGTTACAGATTGCCCTGCTTGAAAAATGTCTCAATTTGCAACAGCAACACTTTTCTTCAGTTTAAACAAAAAAAGATTTTCTAAGTTGAATCAAATTATGAAAATATATAAATTTTTAAATATTTTATTATAAAATGGAATGAAAATTATGTGGTAAAAAGCACAAAATATACAACATTATAAAATCACCAAATATGTAGCAACAAATCGATTCGAGTTTGCAATGCAAAACTCTTCCCAAAATTAAAAAAAAGACCTTGTTTAAAAACTGTCCAGCTCCTGAGATCTCATTGCTAGTACCGCAATATTTTGGGAATCATCATAAAACAAACCAAGTGCACTTTTTTACTTTTTTTTGTCCGTAAAAGGTGCGCCGCTCTAATGTTTATATATAATTATGTATAAAACCGATAGTTTTTTGTTTATTTCTTCCATATATATTTATATATAAGTATATGTGATGTTATATATGAATGCTTCACTTGCAAAATCGATTAACTCCACAAAGAAAAGTGAATGAGTCTCAATGAGAAAATAGTATATCGTCATATGAAATCAAAAAAGCTGTAACTTACATTTAACAAATTTTACAGGAGAAGCAAAAAACTTTTTAAAATTGCTTGCGCTTACACTTGGGGCTGTTTAGGATTTTGTTAATAAAATCATCGGTTTTAGTCGTAGGAGTGTAAAATTTTGCAGGAATATGTATTTTGATACGGTGCATCATAATCGATCAAAAAGTCAATTTTGAATTTTTCGTAGCTTACGGTTTTTTTTGATTTTATATGACGATATATTTTTTCAAATTCCTGTTAAATTATAAATTTTGCCATTTAGTAGTGTTAATATTTATTATCAGAGAAGTCCATCATGTTGTCACGTTGATAGAGAAGGCACTGAAGGCAAATAATATTGCCCTCTGTGCTTTTATTGATATACAGGGCGCTTTTGACGACACGTCCTATGATGCGATCGGGCTGTCTATGTTGAGAAGGGGCATATCTCCAATGATTGTAAATTGGACATTGGAGATGCTCAACTCTAGGGAAATCACGTTCGGTATAGGGTCTACTAGTAGGACCGTGAATGCGACCAGAGGATGTCCTCAGGGCGGTGTACTGTCGCCTTTACTATGGACATTGGTCATTCATGGGTTGCTTGAGGGTCTGAACGACCTGGGCTTCAGGACCTATGGCTACGCCGATTATCTTGTCATCTCCGTTGTCGGCTGGGATGACAGGACCATTTCTGATCGTATGCAGCAGGCTCTGAACTTTACTAACTCATGGTGTCGGGAAAAAGGGTTGACTATCAACCCGACGAAGACGATCCTGGTACCGTTCACAAGGAAAAGAAGGGTCAATCTGACCGAACCTGTTGTTGGGGAGAGAACGATAGGCTTTTCGGATAGTGTGAAATATTTAGGGTGACTCTTGATAAATGCCTTACGTGGAATGATCATCTAGACTCCGTAACCAAGAAGGCCACCAGGGCATATTATGCCTCTCAGAGGCTCTTTGGCAAAACATGGGGTCTAAGACCACACATGGTCTACTGGTCATTCAACACCATTGTGAAACCTATGATCACGTATGCTGCCTTAGCATGGTGGCCAAAGGTTGAGCAGTCAACGGCAAGGGATACTCTGAAGAGGTTGTATCGGCTAGTGTGTACTGGCATTTCGGGGGCTGGAAGATCGTGCCCGACGGATGCCATTGGGGCCATGTTGGGTATTCCACCATTGCATATTTCCGTGAAGGAAGCTGCAAGCATAGGCTCACTTCGTCTCCGGAGGGTCGGGGACATGAGGAACGGGGACCTAAAGGGTCACATGAGGATCGCCGGGATGTTTATGTACGACCCAATCTTAAGGGTCGCGGATAAATTGATCCCGGAGCAGATTTTTGTCAGGCATTTTGGCATTATGCCATTTGACAGAAATATGTGGACCAGCCAATCCTGGCAGCCCGAAGAGGGGGCTCAGGTATGGTTCACTGATGGCTCAAAGCAGGCTAATGGTGACACGGGGGCAGGTGTCTTTGGACCCGGATTCCAGCGTGCTTTACCAATGGGCAAGTACCCCTCCGTCTTTCAGGCGGAGATTTTCGCCATCTGCATATGTGTGAGAGAGTGCCTGCGGAGAGGCACGGTTAGATCCCGCATCTACATTCTTTCTGACAGCCAAGCTGCGCTAAAGGCTCTAGGAGCTTAAGGGGTATCATCTGGTCTAGTCATGGAGTGTATGGGAATTCTTAACGAACTCGGTAGGAACAACTCCCTTACACTGGGATGAGGGTAACGAAAGGGCTGATTGTCTGGCCAATTGTGGAGCCCGTCGACCATTCATCGGCCCGGAATAATTTTTTGGGATATCGAGGGGGTACGTTAGGGAAAAACTCAGGCAATGGAGAGAGACTGAGTTTGCTAAACATTGGGAGGCAGGCCAATAGATTTATTTCCTTGTCCAGCGGAGTATCAAGTCGACTAAATTAAATTTTTTTTATAAGCTGGGGGTAAATACTGGATGGTGATAAACCTTTTTTATGAGTCATTTTAGTCCTCTTTCTCTATAATATGTATATCAAATATTGTGTTTTCAATATTGAATTCGCAATTAAGATTTTTTCAATTATGACTTAAGGCTCGTATGACTCTATAATTGATATTTTATAGTCTCATATTCCACTCAGAACTCAAATGGCCCATGAAAATGTACCATCAAGGTTCAAAAATATATATATATATATAAATTCTTTTCTGTAAATGTTCGATAATAGCGACGCCAACGAAAAACCTTTGTTTAAAGAGTTGTAGACCAACACGTTATTAAACATCCAGCAAAAAATGCAAGTAATGCTTTCCAAACTACTTCTTTCAATACTTCACAAGTATCCGTTGGTCTATTTTTACTGCTTTTTTAGAAGTTATTCTGAACAACTTCCAAAAATCACTTCTTTCATTGCTTTCAAAGTATCCGTTAGTATATTTTTACAGCTTTTTTTAGAATTACTTCTGAACAACTTCCAAAAAACCACTTAAGTATTGCTTCTAAAGAGTAATTGCTCTAAAAGTGATCGTAAAAAGTGATTTTGGTATCATTTGGCATTTCTAAACAGAGGGTCCCGGGTTCGATCCCCGGCGGGACCAATATTTGTTTATTTTTTTTTATTTTTTTTTAGTTTTTTTTTATTCTATTTATTTCTTTTTTAAATATTTTTAATTAATTTGTTTAAATTCAATATTTTTTAATTTTAAAATTTTTGAAAATATGTATATATAAAAAAAATGGTGTGAAACTGATTTTTATGTACATGTAAAAATAGTACTGAAAATAATATTGAATTGGAGTGCACCTTTTACACTTGTTTAATAAGTACTTTTATTGAATAGAATAAGGAACAATATCTCGCAGTAAGAAAGTGATATTTTTATGCCAGTCAACTTTCATATCAAAGAATAGCTCAGCGGTAGAGCGCTAGACAAGCAATCGTGAGGTCGCAAGTTCGATACCCGGTGGCGGCAATAAAAAACTTTTGTAAAATAAAGAAAAATATATTTTTTTTCAGAATAATTTTTTTTAACTTTTAATTGGTGAAAAACAGCTTCCTTTGCACTCGTTCAAAAAGTACTGAGAAAATGTTGAAGTGGAAGTACTCCTCTCCTATGACAACTCAATGTTAAAATCATTAGTGTTTATGTTAAAAAAGAAGTACATCTAGATCATCAATTGTAGTGCTTTTTCTACTGCTTCGGCATCTCTTTTTTTTTCCTGGGCAATTTTTAGTTACTTTTTAAGAACTAAACAAACTGGCCGGTTTGCACAATTCAATTCCACTATTTTTCGCAGATCTTATTTTGTATACCCCGCAAAACGAAATATTACCAAATAATGTGTAAAGTAATGTGTTGCCATAGGGGCCGATGCATTACTTTATACCTTACTTCACTGATGAATTTTACAGGCAATGAGCCCCAAAGTAATGTATGAGGAGGAAGTGATAAAGAAATTGGTTACTTATGTGGTTACGAGGATGCGAAAAGTAATGTGTCTAAAAATAGATTTTCGTAAAAAAAAATTTTATTTTAAAAAAATTTATTACAAATATTTTTTTATTAAATATATAAACGTGGTCACACTGGGATTCGAACCTGGGATCCCTGCATGTTAGCCGAGAACTCTACCACCTGAGCTATCGACACATATAACATTTGATTGCTTAAAAAGTAAATGAATTGTTGTGCTTCGTATTTTCATTTGTAATGTCGAAAAATATATACCTTACACCCATGCTTACAAAAAAACACAAAGTAATGTGTCTAGAAATAGATTTTCAAAAATATTCTAGTCATTACTTTCCGTTTATAAATCATGCATTACGTAATCAGTGATTGGTAAGTCATTACTTTTTGGTCTGAAATAATGCAGAAGGTAACGAGGTATCATTACAAAGTAATGCGTGAGAATATCGCACCCCTTACCAAAGTTTTGCTGGGATACCCAATCTATTTGAAAAACACTTCTGAATTTTTGTGTACTCTAACGAATATAAGTGAATTTCGAAAATTATACAATAACTCTAAAATTACAATATCTCAAGAACCAAAGGTAGGTCTCATAATACAGGGTCAATTTTAACATAACTATTCAACAAAATAAAATACCAAAAAAAAAAATTACATACAAAACATCAACCGATTTTTTAGTTAATTTATATTTGACGTAATGTGAGTCCCAGCATAAGGGAGACAGAGTGTCAATGAAAAACTCCCAACTATGACTAATTTAAATTTAATACATCATCATTGCATAAGACCAAAGCAAATCTTTTATCACATTCCAGCATTTTTTCTTTGTTTAACAATAATCAATTAACTTTCTCGGTCTCTCTTGGCAAACAAACAAATCGTCTTCTTCTGCACCATCGACCACATTATCAGTATCCGCATTATTATAAAAGCTTGACCATATTTTCATGCATGACTAGGTAATTTGATATATGAAATAATGAACAAAAATATGAACTCAAAAAAAAAAATAGTCTCTTCTATAATAACAATCAAACAAACACAAAAAGCTACTTTAATAATCAATGACATTATTTTTCTTTATGCTGCTGCTGCTGCTGCACTGACAGAATTATTAATATGATGTTAATAGTTTCATAAAAAAAAATAATGCAAATACACCCAGCAAAATATTGGTAATGACACCTCATTGCTGTCTGCATTACCAATAATGATATATCATTACCTTTTGCATTATTCTGTAATATAAAATAATGACTTCCTAATAACGGCCTATTGTAGTCATTGTTTTAAATATAAAATAATGACTTACTCGCAATAGTTTAAATAAGTACTTTTTACAAAGTTAAATTTTATACATTTATATTAATTACATGTAAATATGTTTTGTGTTAAAATTTTTATGACGAGTTCTAAAATTACACTCTAGCAAAAACTTTAATTTCTCTGAATGTATTTCCTGAAGCTAATAGTATTTGTGTAACTCCTTATTTTTAAGAATCAAGTAGCAGTCGGATAACCACTTATAATTCAACCACTTATAATTTGTAAGCATGTTTGTACCCACTTAATATTCAGAATCTCATATCTACTTACTTCTCATTTTTTCGTAAGCGAACGGGTAAGCGTGACTACTTATAAAAACGACCACGCCAAACAAAAGTTATGAGTTTAGACGCCAAATAATATTTCTATTTCTATTATATAACCACTTATTTGATAGTAAAAGATTTTGCTGGGCAACAACACTTAGAAACTGACGCATAGGTATAATTTTCTACTAAAAATATGTAAAATACTCAGTTCTGTACTGCAATATGAGACTTTTAGGTGCCTATTCCTAGCTGTGACTCGTTGTAACTGTTATACATAGATTACATAGATATCTTACTCTTCTTCTTCTTTTGTCAACAAACACATTTTTTCAAATACAATCAACTATTTTTTGTATAGATATAGAACGTATGTCCAACACATTCTCATGACTTACGTGCACTGACAGCAAATGTCAAAGAGTAAGAGATCTATGTAATCTATGCTGTTATAAGACTATTTTTAAGACTGAAATTCATAACTTTCCATACAAAACAATAATAAAATTTATAGAATCAAAATATTATTTGTCAATGTTGTCGATACCAGGTCTTAATTTTTTTGAAGCCTGCAAACAAAAATTTGAATAAATATAATTTCTTGTGACTTTGGGGTGACACATGGGGTTTACTGTCACAACTAAGAGTCACAGACTTTTCGTATGAATAGACACGTTAGTCTTGTGAATGGAAAGAGAAAATAAGATAAATAAAATAAAAATAAATAATTAAAAATTTACAACAATATCAGTTTTATCTATAAACTAATTGTTTGTAATCCCAGGTGAAAATGTTCATATATGTTCATATATTGTCATATATGGTTTCATGTATGAGCATGTATGGTTAAATGTATGATCATATATGAACATATATGTTGTGTATGGAAGCATATATGGGTAAATACATTCAAATGTATGAACCCATATATGATAATATACTGCATTTATTGGTCCATATATTGGTTCATATATTCCATATATCTTCATATATGAATTCATATATTATTCCATATATGGGTAATGTTTTAAGTTTTTTTTTACCATGGGGGTAATTACGTGAGCGGATTCAAAAAATATTGAAATACAATACATTTGATAATTTCTTAAATACAATTGGCAATTTCTAAAATACAGTTGCCAGTTTCAGAAATACAATTGATTGTTTGTAAAACATATTTGATAATTTCTGAAATACAATTTTCAGTTTCTGAAATATAATTTATAATTTCTGAAATGCAATTGGTAGTTTCTGATATACAATTGATAAATATAAATATGTTGCCATATATGGCCATATATGAACATTTTCACCTGGGATGACACATTTTAAACTACAACCAGCCTAAATCTGAACAGCGTGCCTATTCCTACGTAAAGTCTGTGACTCTTAGTTGTGACCGTATTTCCCTTGTGGTTTTGTTGCAAAGTCACAAAAAATTGTATTTATTAACATTTTTGGTTGAAAACTTCAAGAAAATTGAGACCTGGTACGACACAATCATAACACTGGCAAATAAAATTTAAATTTATAGAATTTTATTGTTTTTTTGTGTGAGACTTTAAGTCTTAATAATAGTCTTATGACAGTTACAACTCTTTACAAGTAGGAATAGGCACCCAGATCTAATAAGATCTATTCAGAAATGAGGTTTTTTTGAAGTGTATTCGAATATTACATATTACGACGACTTAAGTTGACTTTGCTGCATTGATGTAATAATGAATAATGCTTCAATTCAATTTTGTTTCTTTCATTCATTCATCTTTTTAATATTTATTATTGTTGTTGTTTTTTTTTACATATTCTTTTACCAATGCGACCAACAAACATATCAATCAATCTAAATCTTTGTTATTGTAGACTGAAGTATGAAATAATTGAAAATAAAATATGTAATATAGGCTTAACAAAAAAAAAATTACCTTTTTGCTACAGAGAGTCATTATTTAATGTTTTAAATTTGTTTTTTTTTTTTTTTCTTTTGTTTATAGGTCAATTTACCGTTTGGACTGGGTGTCTGTTTAATAAATTAAAGAAATATTTGTTAAATTAAATTTTTGTTGTAATTTTTTATATAATTGAGGTGATTACTTCATATATGGCTGAGTATAGAAAATCAAAATTGAATTTAATTTTTAATTTATTTATTTTTTTTCAATTCATTGGTACAAATAAGACTTAAGGCTTCATTAGTCTAATCGTAAAGTAAAAAAACGTATCTGTATTCAATTCAATGTGTTAAAATAATATAGAAATATATTTTTATCTTTTTTCTATGCATTGAAACTGTTGTCAAGTAAAATCGTAAAAAAGTTCTGTTGAAAATAGAAATTTTCTATTTTATTACTTGACAGTTAATTCTATGCACAAGCAAAAGATAAAAAATACAATATTTTTATTTTTCATACTCTTTTTATTCATTATGTGAATGATACGTTACTTTTTTTACGATACTTCTAAACTAATTTGGGCTTTAGAGTCTCTTAAAGCACCTCAAAACATTTTAAGTCACAGTGATTAAATGCTTAAATAAGATACATAAAATCTTAAAAATAGAGAGTAATACACACAGAGAACAGATTCGTTGTGACAACCGAATTTGTTGCCAACCGAAATCTGGTAGTCCCATGTACTATCACATTATTCGGTTGCAGCTATCGAAATCTGCAGTTATGTCTACTGTGATAGTACATTATAAAACAGTTTATACAACCGAATGGCTTTTGTACTACCTGATCGAATTTAGTATTCAACCGAATATTTTTAGAAACACCAACCGAATTAAATAAAACACTGTTTCCATTTTTTTAATTTTTTTTTATTAATTCATAAATAGAAAATATAAAAAGAGAGTTAGATTTTATATAAAATGGCAAAAAAAAAAAGAAAAAAAATAGAATATAAATCTAAATTGATTAAAGAAAAATTAAGAGTCTGAGATATATATTTATTTGCTGAGGAGTACTTTTTAAAATATAAACAATTACCTCATATTGGTAAAATTTTACTAAACTTTTATTAGTAAAATTTAGCTTTTGCCGGGAACTTCACAAAGAAGGGTATTTTCACACTAGCTTTACATCAACTTTTAATTCCTAAAATTATAAACATTTAGAATAAGTAAATTTAGAATGTACAAAGGAAAGATTTTTACATACATACCTTTAGTTTACTGCACTGTCGAAATTTCAAACAATGCAATTTGTACCATTATAATAAAAAAAGAGTATTCAATTATTTTTCTTTAATTTTTGTTATTAATTTGGCTTTATATTTTGATTTTTTTGTGATTGTTTACTTTCGGCTGTGATTGATTATTTTTGGTTATGATGACCAAAAGTTTTAGAATGGATTTTTTTTGTGGTTTTAATTTGGGTATCACAACCAAAAATCTATAACCCAACTGATTGAGCTTTTTTCAATTCAGAACATGCAACCATCAGTTAGTAGAAATCAATTAGTAAGGCACTAGTAGAGAAACATTTTAAAACTTTGGTTGGTGCAACTGACAAATAATGCATATTGCTAATTTATGAGGGAAAATATTAAATTTTCAGCATTGCTGATAGTTACCACTACCAAATAAAATTATAAATTTTTATGTTTCTTCAAATTGGTTGGGGAGACAGATTTTTGTAGCTGTTGGGACCTATTAATAGTAAAGTTTAAAATTTTTGGTTAATAAAACCAATATTTTTCTAATGCAACTGTTTTTCTGTAATTATAATTATAATGTTGTTGCAGAGGTAAAACAATGGCCGCGGTGATGGATTTCCACCTATTTATTTTGTGTGTATAATAATAATACTAAAAAACAGAACGACATAAACGATTAATCTTTGAACAAATTCATAATTGCCATTTTAAAAAACAATACAAGGGGTTCGGATTTTATTTGATTAGATAAAGAGTTCCACAATTTCACAGCACTAACAAAGAACAATATTGAGGATGATAAGTACCCTACGGGGAATGAGGGGTCAACTGCCCTGAAAGTACCCCTCCTGTGAGTGGTTAAAGCAAGACTTGTCACAGGATTGGTATCATTTAACATTGCTGTGGGTTAAACAGTGACAATTATACTTAAAGGACTAGTCCAATGACTGGTGAAACGGTGGCATACCACTTAATCGTCCTCAAAGTACCTATCCCGTGACTGGTAAAGAAGACATAACACTAAATTGCCCTCAAACTACGTATCCCGTGACTGGTTAAAGAAAGACTTGCAGCAGGACTGGTATAATTTACTATTGCTGTGGGTTAAGCAGTGTCAATTATACTTAAAGGACTGGTCTCGTGACTGGTGAAATGATGACATACCACTGAATTGTCCTCAAAGTACCTATCCCGTGAGTGGTTAAAGATGGTCTTGTCGCAGGACTGGTATAATTTATTATTTCTATGGGTTAAGCGCTGTCAATTATACTTAAAGGACTGGCCCTAAGACTGGTGCAAAGAGGACATATCACTTAACTGGATAAGTGTGTTATAAAAAACCCCACAAGTAAGACTTTATTTTTTTATTTTTTAAAGAGAAGCAACACTCAGGAAATTCTTCTTATTAATTAACGTGTTGCTTCCTTTGGAAAGGGGATAGAGAAGAAGTGAAAGGTGGTGAAAGATGAAGGACTTCAAATATGGCAACACGGTAATTACGCGAGACGTTGAATTTTAGAATAGTTGTTGCGCGCCATCTGATGGTGAGTTGGCGAACTTTGTTGAAGCTTTTTAGTTCATAGCCCTGTTATATTATTTTACTTCGGTGAGGTTAAGTGCTATGAGAACACCGAAGGAGGACGCTGCGATATGTATGAGGGAAAGAAAAAACTAATATATATTACTATTTTTCATAAATTGATGTTGCCTTGGTTGGGGCTCCTCCCGCAACCTCAAGTGTAACAGTCCAACGCGCTAATCATTACACCACAGCGCCCACAATTGGTCGGCTTCCCAGTACACTGATAGAATTATCCTTCATGATGAACAATTTCATAGAATTTTTTTCGTAAGTTCAATGAAGAATTTCGTTAAATAAAATGATCAAAAAATCGTAATTTGTGAAAAATTAAGATTTTTTGATAATGGGGGAAAAGTTTTTAGTTGATCTGTTATTTTAAGTAAATGAATGTTATTTTAGTTTGACTCAAGATCATAAATTAATATCACTTTCTGTTTAAATTATTTTCAAATCAAAGAAAGATGATACAATTTTTACAAGTAAATTACAAAGAATAAAAATTATTGAAAAAATTCGATAAGACCAGCAAGGCAG
Organism: Leucophora obtusa; assembly: GCA_949987735.1. Taxonomy (NCBI): domain Eukaryota; kingdom Metazoa; phylum Arthropoda; class Insecta; order Diptera; family Anthomyiidae; genus Leucophora; species Leucophora obtusa. Next base: position 47,454,132 of record OX465295.1, read on the forward strand.
AATGCGCATTTTCGGCTTTCGCTACAAAGCCATCATCAGTGCCTTTCGCCTTTGAGTGGGTTAATATTTGATAATCGTCTACTTATATGAATGTTGAAAGCAAATCGAGTTTGTTATCAACAACTCAACTTAGACTAACATCAACGAAATTTAACAATACTATTTTTATCCTTTTGTTATTATTACTCTTTTTTGCTTTGAACCTTAATTCTTAAGATATCTCAGCTGATTCTATTCAACTCTGTGTATGATAAACTCAGAAGTTTGAATTACAACGAACCGTTAAATTTAAATTTAAATGTATGTTATTAAATTATATTTTTGCACCGTGTCAATGTGTTTAAGATGAATGGGGGAAAAGTTTTTAGTTGATCTGTTATTTTAAGTAAATGAATGTTATTTTAGTTTGACTCAAGATCATAAATTAATATCACTTTCTGTTTAAATTATTTTCAAATCAAAGAAAGATGATACAATTTTTACAAGTAAATTACAAAGAATAAAAATTATTGAAAAAATTCGATAAGACCAGCAAGGCAGAATGCGCATTTTCGGCTTTCGCTACAAAGCCATCATCAGTGCCTTTCGCCTTTGAGTGGCGAAAGGCACTGATGATGATGTATCATCTTTCTTTGATTTGAAAATAATTTAAACAGAAAGTGATATTAATTTATGATCTTGAGTCAAACTAAAATAACATTCATTTATTTTTTGATAATTTTATGAAATCTTAAATGAAATGAAAACTTAAAAAATGTCCAGGAAGCGCAGAACGCGAGAGAACTAGTTCTAAGCACTTGGATTTTTCTTTAAATTTTAGCATCAAGCCCCAAAAATTCCGTGTTAATACGTAATCTTTTGGAGGATTTTGCAGGAATTTTAGAATCGGTAAAAGGTTCGGCGCATATATATATCTTATATCTTAAAAGAACATCTTAAAAAAGGAATATGTATTTTATATTGTATTTCTGTGAAAAAACATACCAGAATTCTTCAAAAAAATAGAAATTTTTATATTTTAATTTGATGACAAATGAAAATATTTGTGCTTTTTATTACATAACAATTTTGTCAAGGTTTTGCTGTGACAATTTTACTTATAATACCAAAACCATAACAATTTCCATTCACCTCAGTTTTGTCACTGTTTTTGTCAGTTTTGTAATGGGACTGGTTCTGTATCAGTTCCTTTTAGGTTAGTTGGGTGACATGTCACAAAATATACAAAGTGTGACTCATTCTGTGACGGATCCTTTTGGGTTAGTTCGGTGACATGTCTCTTTAAGTCAGTTAGGCGACATGTCCTCTTGGGCTAGACCTGTTGGGCTAGACCATGTCGAAAAATGTCTAATCTGTGGCAATATGTCATTTCCAATGACAACGCCATGTTAAAGTGATATGTCTCTTTCAAAGAAAAAGGCCGATCAACGACCTGTCTCTGCCCCCTTGGGACCTATCCTGCGTGTCATCTGGGACTGGTCCCTTTCCCCGTAGGGTAATTATAAGCAGGCGTAATAATATTGCTTGTACGACTTGATCTGGACATATTAATTTTTTGGTACAAATAATCAGGTTCCTTCGTACATATAATTTTGTGTAAAAATATTAAATTTCGAAGTTTTTTTCTGCAAGGTCATTTTTAACTAATTTTTAGTAGCTTTTTATGCTATTTTTACAAGTTTATTTCTATGAGTCTATAATTAAAACTTTAGAATTAGAAATATTATTTACAAGTCATTCCTAATTTTTTTTTAAATTCCCCCAAAAAATGTATTTACTCTATAATTAAATAATTTTCATTTCATTCGCCCATAACAAAAAGTGTAGATAAAAATAAAACAACAGTTAAAAGTGAAATTCGTTCTGCCAAACTTTTAGGTATTTTACCCTATCATTAAAAAATGAAAAGTTCCCAAAGCAGAAATCTTAATTTTTGGTCATTTTTAAAAACATAAGTAAAATACATATCGAAAAACAAAACGATTGTAATAACCAAGTTAAGATTAATTTTAACAAAAGTAAACACTTAAAGAAAGATGAAGAGCACATTGGGGCAGAGTTAAAAATATTTTGGGAACATTTCAGTCATTTCTGATTGGCTGGTTAGATTAACGAAGCCAAACCAAGGCCGATTTAATAACACTATGGAACATTTTTGGGATTATTGTCTGGGGGGTGAGAAATTCCAAGTCAGGGTGATGGTACTAGGTCAGTATAGTAAAACTCTCAAAGGGTTTGGCGTTCGTATGTGTCATTTTTTTTTATGACCTTTTAAATTTTTTCCTTATCTTGATGTTTTTTCGCTTAGTTGTAACATTTTGGCAAAAACGTAGTTTAACATTACTCGAGAACCACTTGTCCGATTTTGATGAAACAAATTTAGAAAAATTTAGAATTACAATTTCTCTAATCTGTTTCTATACCGTTTTCCTATATGTGCAACACTTTCGAAGTTAAAAATGAATGTATGAAGGGAAAAAAGTATTTTTTGCCTAAAAATTTAAATATTTTTTTTTTAAAATTCATAAAAACTCCAAAATGGAAAAAAGTGCCAAAACTAATTACTTTCGCGTAAAGTCACATAACTCATGAGCAAAAAAAGGCATAGATCATGAAAATCGATGCACGCGTTTCTCATTTATTCACAATTAGGTAAATGTATGAATTTCAAAAATTTGCTCCAGATATGCACAACATTATTTGGAGAAAACATTGACACTCACAAGCCGAACTCTCTCATATTTTTCTACTGTACTAAAAGAGAAATATTGATGTGGCAACACTGGTTCTGTAATGTTCACATAAAACATGCATTGTCATTATACTTCTTCTCTTTCTCACACTGGTTCTGTGATTTTTGTCATTCAACAAGTGCCGACGAACGCGAACAGTAAAAGTGATTTTTCTCCAGTTTTTTAAAAGTGAACAAAAGAGAACAGAATATGGAACTGTGCAAGCCAGATATAAATAGCTTTTGCTACTGCTGTGGTCAATATGTCTCAACACATAAAAAAGGGGAAATTTCAGTACTGATTTTGTTCAAACATACGAGATGTACTTCAACCAAAATGTTATAGTGAACGAAAATTGGGTACCAAATATAGTGTGTAAAAGCTGCTACAACCGTCTAATGGATTGGAAAAATAGAAGACGTGAAAGTATGCCATTCGGTATCCCAATGACTTGGACTAATCCTGGCGAAGGTCACAATCCATTGAATTGCTATGCATGTGCGAATAAAGGAGCCGCAAAAAGGATAAGAAAATCGTATAATTACGTTGGTGTTGCAAGTGCCGCAACACCATTGCCTCATTCGGACCACATTCCTGTGCCAAAAGCTTCTAGCCCAGATATTTTCTCTTCTACGACTGCTCCGACATATCATGCACGTGATGATTCCCCATATGAGCCATCAGTATCCAATGAGCCAATTTTAATAAATCAAAATAAGCTTGATTCAATTGTTGCCAAGTTGGAATTAACACAGCATAAATCGGAAGAGCTGGCTTCCATTTTGAAATCAAACAATTTGTTGGCACCCGGTGTGAAAGTCACAGCTTATCGAAGTCGTCAGGCAACACTCCAAAGTTTATTCCTTGTGAATGATGAAAAAACTTCTGCATATTGCCCGGATGTAGGAAAATTGATGGACGCAATGGAAATAAAATATGAAGCAGATGACTGGAGATTATTTATTGACAGTTCAAAACTCAGCTTGAAGGCGGTTTTACTGCATAAGACCAATAAAAAACCTTCAGTTCCAATCGCCTACAGTACAGAAACGAAAGAAACATATGATGCACTGGAAAATATTTTAAAAATGGTTAACTACACCAAACATATGTGGCGCATATGCTGCGATTTAAAAGTTGTAGCAATGCTTTGCGGTCTTCAAAGCTGCTATATAAAATATATGTGCTTTTTGTGCGATTGGGACACACGATTTTCCGGTGACCAATATGCATGCCACGGATGGAAACTCAGAGAGCACAGCAGGTTACAAACGGCCAATATTATTCGTGAGCCTCTAGTGCCGAAGGAGAAGATATTGCTGCCTCCACTGCATATTAAACTTGGAATTGTTAAGAATTTTATCAAAACTGTCGCCAAAAGAGATGAAGTTTTCTTGTCTTTGAAACTAATTTACCCGAGACTCAGCGAAAGTAAAATTAAAGAAGGTAAGTTATAATATCACATTCATTTCCCATGATTTTCCATCTTAACAAATTAATTTTTTCCAATCAGGCGTACTAAATGGTCCAGATATACGAAAGCTGATTAAAAGTGACGCATTCAACAATATTTTGATTGACGCTGAATTGAATGCATGGCAGGCAATCAAAGAAGTAATAGAAGGCTTGTTGGGAAAGCATCGTTCTAACAACTACGATGTTTCTGTCGCAAGGATGTTAAGAGCATTCTCGGAAATTGGTGTCCACATGTCCTTGAAAATCCATTATTTACATCATCATCTGGACTACTTCAGCAAACAATTGGCTACCGAATCTGATGAACAAGGTGAACGCTATCATCAAGTTGCTATGCCATTTGAAATGAGGTAATACTGATTTTTTATTTTTTCAAACTCATTTTAATAAAACAAAAACTTAAAGATATAGAGGCAAAAAGTCGCCGAGTGCAATAATTGCGGAAATTTGCTGGTGGAGTAAGTTAGTGTGGCAAGACAAGGATGATCTTGATGATAAAGAATTTTCAGGAGATGCAGAAGGGCCAACAGTGGAGTCACACATTGACATTATGTGTGGTTCAGAAACTGATGATTGCGATGAATGCGATGCCACTAGTCCCGAACAACCACCATCGAAAAAGTCTAGGCAATATTTATTAAAATAAATAAAAATAAATAAATAAAATAAAAATAAAAAATTATAAAAATGTTTACTTAATTTTTTTAGTAGTTTATGGCCAGAAGTCTGGAGTTATTGGGGAAAATTTATGAAAAAGGCGATAAATGACACTTTTTTGAATAAAAACAAATATCAATATTCTTTTGTCAAAATGGGATACCTTCACTTAATTGTAAATAAAAGCAGAACGCGTTGAATTTTGTTTATAGGTTATGTGACTTTACATGAAATTAATAACACTTGATCCTTTTTTCCGTTTTGGATTTTTTATGAATTTAAAAAAAAAAAAATTTTAATTTTTAGGCAAAAAAATATTTTTTTTTCTCCACAAATTTATTTTTACCGGCAAAACTGTTGATTATAAAGAAAAACGTTATATGAACGGATTAAAGAAATTGTAATTCTAAATTTTTCTAAATTTGTTTCATCAAAGTCGGACAAGTGGTTCTCGAGTTATGTTAAACTACGTTTTTGCCAAAATGTTACAACTAAGCGAAAAAACATCAAGATAAGGAAAAAATTTAAAAGGTCATAAAAAAAAAACGCCAAACCCTTTGAGGGTTTTACTATACTGACCTAGTACCATCACCCTGACTTGGAATTCCTCACCCCCCAGATTGGCTGTTGTACTGTGTAATCAAACGACGATTTGATATCAATATTAGAGTCGGCACTTAACAGAACCCGCCAATAATTTCGTAATTATTTTTCCAGTATTCAGCTCTTCAATACTCATCTTTTGAGTGATATAACTTGAACGTTTTTTGTTCTAAGAGAAGTAACACTCGGAAAATTCTTCCTATTATTTATTTTGTTGCTTTCTTTGGAAAGGTGATAGAGGAGAAGTGAAAGGTGGTTCAAATATAGCAACACTGTAATTGCGCGAGATGTTGAATCTTAGAACAGTTGTTGTGGGCGTTTTTTTTTAAAGATATGATTTTTTGAATTTTTCTATGCTCTTTTTTTAAGTTGAATCTTAATACAATAATATTAAACAAATATCCAATTTTGAAAAATTTTAAAATCGAAATTATGCTTTTATTTTTTTTGGTAATAGTTTGAGAAACAAATAAGGTAAGAAAAGGCACAATCTTCCATTTATGCACTCATAAAAAAAAATTAGTACAAAAGTTTGTTAAACGCGTTCTAATTCAATTGAACTAATTTTTCCTGTTGTTTTCGTTTGAATCCGTTGTTTAGCTAAAGTTGTTAGTTATCAAATTTCACCACAAAAACATATTTCTGCTGTACTTGAACTAATTTTTCCTCCTGATATTTAGTTATTTTTTTATATATGATTTTGACAATTTTATCAGCTAATATAGATAAATTTATTGGCAACTTTTTAATATTTGTGTTTTCAAAAGAAAACGATAGGGGCGCTAGTGTATAGTGATTGATGGCGCTTGATGGTGAAGTGTGTTTTGGTGAGTTTGCCGACCAATACAAATTAGAAAATTTCTAGTAAGTGTATTTTAATGTGTGTGGTGAGTCATCACTGATGACGCTTACCAATGCAAATAAAAAATAATATGCGCTTGTTTAGAAATTTCTAGTAAATAAAATAATATGATAAGAGCATGTTTTCTTTTGTTTCTGTTATTCAGCAAAGGAACGCAAAAGAAAACGGAGGTATACTGGACATTAACATTTCGCAGTTAAAATTGTATTTAAAAAATAAAATAATAGAGATTTGTTTTATAATATAAACTATATTTAAGGGAATACTATTAAATATGTTTTTTTCTTCTTTTATTTCAGCCCTTTAATATTTTCATCTAAATTCGACCCGCAGGTAGACGTAAAAAAGGAACCAAATAATACAACTCCAGCGGAAGTTTAACATATTGGCAAGAAAATAAAAGTGAAAATAATGTTTTTGGATTGTGTAATTTATTTGAAAATAAAATTAACAATATTTACATTAATTTGTTTTTATTCAATTAACAACAAAAAGTGATTGTAATTTTAGCAGCATGTTTTGCAGATTTCAACTGACCCACTTTCATTTCTATTAAACGAAAATTCTTCTAAATTTTTGAATGTTATCTAAATTTTTTACCTGTTTATAACCAACTAAAATTTAGCAGAAAACATGTGCTGATTTCAGCTGAGTAATTTTCATTTCCATTAAACAACATTTCTTATAAATTATTGTATTTGATGTAACTTTTTTACCTAAAATTTAGGTCACCTAAATTTAGCAGACCACGATTCTCAACATCATTGAAATTTCTGCTGGCGCAAATTCAGGTACTATTTCCTGTTATTTTAGCAGAAATTTTAACTATTTGTACGGGCTTTTTTTATGAGTGTGTGTACATGTGTGTGTGTATGTGCCATTTCTTAACTTATTTGTTATTCAATCTATTACCAAAAAAAAAATAAAAGCGTAATTTCGATTTAAAAATTTTTCTGTGCTTCTAAAGCCTTCAATTTGTTTTTTATTCCTCAAAATTTCAAAATTTGATATTTGTTTAATATTATTGTATTAAGATTCAACTTAAAAAAGAGAATAAAAAAATTCAAAAATTCATATCCTTTAAAAAAAAAAAAAACGCCCTCTTGAAAATTTCAGGATTTTTTAAGATCAGTTAGAGGTTTTGTTTAAAAAAAATAGGTTTTTGAGTTTTTTTGATTTTTAAAATTGTGAAATAGCAAAATTTTCAATTTTTTTTATTTTTCAATATTTTTTTTATAATATTTGTTGGTTTTTAATTTTTATTTAAAAAATTTTTTAAATAAAAAATAAATTTTTTTCGACCTTTTTAATTGAATAATTAGAAATTTATTAATTCAGTTCGAGGCCAATTTCCTTATTATGAATTAACATAATAAGTACTTTTTTCTAAAAACTGCTATTTTTCATCATCAGGATATTCTCCTAACAAATACTTCACAGAGTTTTTGCTTTCAAAAACCTCTCCACCTACAGGATTGAAAAGACGATCGTTTCGGGGATTTTCCAGGTCCCCTTCTTCAGTTTTCTTTAGAAAGTGGTGGCAATAGTGCAATGCAAATTGAAATATCAAAATCTCATATTAAATGTAGTCTGCTACATCAACGAAATGAGAATGGAGCAAACAATAAAATATGTTTTCGAAGTCTCTGCAAAGCCATAACCAACAATAGAAATATTATGAAAGTTTTTTTGTTTTTGTATTTCATACCGTCGGTATAAATAAAATAAAAATTTTATTTTTACCTACTTCTTTGTCAATACAAGAAGAGGCAAAAAACATTTCTCCATACTGTGAGTGTTGTCCCTAGGAATTGAAAACTTAATTCAGGGTATTAAACGAAAAAAATTTAATTTCTAGGGAAATAAACGAAAAAATTTAATTCCTTAGGGAATTAAACGAAATAAATTTAATTCCTTGACTAAAAGTTGAATTAACTAGAATTGAATGAATTCCTTGACTAAAAGTTGAATTAACTAGAATTGAATGAATTCCTTGACCAAAAGTTGAATTAACTAGAACTGAATGAATTCCTTGGCCAAAAGTTGAATTAACTAGAATTGAATGAATTCCTTGACCAAAAGTTGAATTAACTAGAATTGAATGAATTCCTGGACTAAAAGTTGAATTAATTCGAATTGAATGAATTCCTTGACCAAAAGTTGAATTAACTAGAATTGAATGAATTCCTTGTTGAATGAATTCATAAAATTTTATGAAGTCATTAGAACAAAATGAATGAATTCCTTTAAAATAAATTGAATGAAAAAAAAAGGAATTTATTCAATTCCTTAAGTTTGGTCAGGGAATTCATTCCCAATATTCAAAAAATAACGTCGTAACAAAGCAAAAAATTAGAAAAATTATGCCATTTTTTGAAATTCTGAATTTGCATAACTTTTGAAAAAAAAAATTTTGTAATTTTTTTTACTTTGGCAAGACTTTGTTATAACTTCGTTTCCAACCATTGGTTGATTTGAGATCGAATGACCCATATGTATATAAATTTTAAAGCTAGATTTTTAAGTAATACACTTTTTCTAATTCGAAAAAGCAGAAAATTATTACTAAAAAAACCACACAAATTTAATTTTGTTTGGAAAATATGTGCTTAAAATCAACTTTTAACAAACAAAATATTTATTTAGTACATTTTTTCAAAAAATAAGTAATTTTCCGTTTCTATCTACCAAATCTAGCAGAAAATGTAGAAACATGGCAACACTGATTTTCACCAAAAATTACCGAGATTTTTTTAGATGTACCAAATTTGCAAGAAATCGGTTAATATTCAGACATGAACGGGATATGAGATTTTGAATGAAAACGAACGATATTTTGTGGATTCGTCTTCCACCCCACCCCCGATAGTCTACCTACATACACTCAGATAAAGAAGTTAGTAAACAGTTTCCAGTCGCACTTTACTATTTTTATATTGATTTTTAGTACAATTTTTTTTATTTTTGCTATTCTCTTATTACAAATTACGAATTTTTTTTATTAATTTTCGCTGCTGATTTCAGCAAAACATTTTACTAATTTTTCAAAACCAAGTGATAAATTTAGCGGAAAAATATAGCAATTTAAAAAAAAAATTTTTTTAATTTTTTTGATTTTTTACAATTCTTGTTTAGTTTGTATTTGTTACTATTGATATATTTTTAGTTTGGAAATAACTCTCAGAAAATTTTATTGTATATCCAATGTATAAAATGGCAATAACTGGAGAACCGTTTGCAATTTTGACTCCAAATTACAAGTACGATGAAGTAATTATACACTTGTTAAAATCGAAGAAAAAAAGTTTTTTTTATTAATTTTTTTTAGATTTTACAGTTTGTTTATTTTTTAGTACACTTTTTTGTTAATTTCAGCAGATTGATTTTAAATTACAGTTTACAATATTTAACTGAAATTTAGTAGCTGCAACTAATTATTTATACTAATTTCATTGCATTAAAATTATTGATATTTAGTAAGTTTTTTAACTGATTTTAGCAAATCGATTTTGAATTGCAATTTACAACAATTTTGGTAAAATTTACTAGCGACTACTAATTTTTTATACTAATTTTGTTGTACTACAGACCAGCAGACATGTGTTACTAAAATTCGCAAAAAAAATACCGCTGGGCTCAAAACAGTTAAATTTCCCGTAATAACAGCAAAATTTTCAGTAGCCATTACAGACTTTTTTGGTTGAGTGTAGGTATAAATAGTAAATTATAAGGTGTCATTCATAATAGGTTAATTATATCTACAATATTAACCAATTATCTAAAAATTTGGCACATCTTATAACAACGTGAATGAAACATCATGTGTCATATTTCAACGAAATCGATAGGTATTTAATTTGATAATGTAAAATCTGACCGACCAGTAAGAAATAGCTGAATTATATTCCAAATATTTTGATTCTGCCCTACTGTAAAGAGAAGGAGAAGAAGTTAAAACAGCGTATAAAGTAAAAAAAAAAGAAAAAACAAAGTTCATTACATTAACTTAGTTATTCACACTCGAATGATTTGGAAAGTGTAGGTTTACAAATGAAATGAAATATAATATAATAATGCAATGCAGTTAAATGTGGTTTAAGTGACAAAAAAATAAACAATTCGACGAAGATGGCAATAATGGTTTTGGATGGCAAAGATAGAAAAGAAGTAGGATAGAAGACTTAGAAAAGATAGAAATCACTTAAGAATATAAATGTTGTAGTATAAATAACCTTTGTTAATGTAAAGAGTTAAACAATGGTTAATATTAAAACAAAATGTAGCAAGATGAATGTAGTCTTGATTCATGATTTCTAATTGTTCACATTAATTTATTTAATTTTAATCAAGAACATGTGTAATGAAATCTGGCATTTAGAACGGGCGATGTTGGTCAAAGGTCAAAATAGTTATGACCCAAAGTGTGACTACACTGCAAAAATTAAAATGATTTAAAAAATATTTATTCACCAAAGGATCTACTTAGCATCAAAGATTGATGTTTAAAATGGACGGATATTCGTCCAAGAGTAAAAAAATTATGACCCAAAACGTGACACAAACGTTAAAAAATAAATCTTGAAAACCTGATAGAAAACATTTCTAGAACTTTATATTGAACCTTAAAAAAAGGCCGATAGAAAATAAAATTATACACTCATAGAAATAAAAATAACGGAAAAATTTACTAAAAATTAGCTGAATATGAACTTGCAGAAAAAACTGCTGAAATTTGCAGATATTTTGCAAAATACTAGTAAGATAAAAATAAAACTGTTAAATTTACAGAATTTTAGTTATATTTGAGTTAACTTTTAGTTTATTGAAAATGACAAATTATACTGTAAAATCTGCAGGAAATACCAAATATTAGTAGACTAAAAATATCAAAAACTATTAACTCTACAAAATTTTTGTTATTTTGAAGTTAAATTTATTTGCATGCAAATAGCAGTCAGTTCTGTTAAAATTAAGAGAAATATTTGCTAAAAAATAGTAAAAAGCAGATTTCAGTAGGCTCGATTTTTATTTGCATTAAAACAAAAATCAAACAAACCCAGCAATAGCTCACTAATGGGTGCTCATTACTAATATCTAAGTAACAAGCAGTAAAATTAGGGTCTACTGCATATAGTTCAGTATCAAAAATCATTATTTATATTCCACGAGGTCGTTTTTGTAAGTATCCAGTCGGAAAAATACAAACGGGATAGCGATGGCAAAGCACTTTCACAGGAGGTACAAGTACTGCCAAAAAGTGCTTTCCAATTCCCAAAATGATAACATCATTAGAAAAAAGGACCGGCTGTTCAAAAAGCGCCGAGAATACACTGGAGAAACATAATTTTTTAACGTTGGCAAAACGCTGACAAAGCCAATAAATAGGTGGTCTGAAAATATATTTTCCAAAATAAAATTTAAAAAAAGTTCATATGTATTTTTTGGTCCTACCGTGGTTTGAACCCACGCCGCCAGAATGGCAGACGACAGCACTACCCACTGAGCTAACGAGACATATAACACTTGGTGGCTACACATATAAGAGCTGGACAACTACTGGCTGTGATAAAATGCTAGCACTGGCAAACAGTTTTTTGGAACTAATATGCCAGCGTTGAGAAAGCAAAAAAAAGTTGGTCTTAAAGAAGCCTTTCCACAAACAAAAAAATTAATTTTATAAAACAAACAAATTTTTAAACTAAAAAAAATCCAAAAAAAATTGTTGCTTGCAACCGGATTTGAACTCGGAATCTTCTGACTACAAACTTTTTTTAACGAAGCGGCAGCATTTTTATAAAATCAGTGCTCATTTATTTTTAACACCGTGGTTAATGTAGGTCGTAGCTGACCACTAAAAAATAATAACGGCTTGTAACTAATAAATATTTCTATGTATTCTCCATCATTACAAATATAAATTATGAGTTTTCTTTTCACTTAGAATAATTTTCATGATCTTGCGCCGAACGGGGAAAGTGCGATGTTCTAACATAAGTTTCATGAAGTTACAAGTATTATATGGAAACATTTTTCCTGTGATGAAAATTTTTATACCTAGTATTATACAAAAATCTGACTCGATTGAAATATAAAATTGAAAGTATACTTCTAGTGCCACTGAAAACACAAGAGCTAATTGCTTTCGAAGTAGCACTACGGAAGTAAAAATTATAATGACACCCTTATAAAGAAAACTTTTTTAAGGGGGGACATGACATTGGCCGTTTTTTGAAAGCGACTTTTTTTTATAATTTTGTATTTTAGTAAATATTCTTAAGATTCTAAGAAAAAAAATTTCATGGAAAAATTCCTACGGGTTCAAAAGTTACAGCCGGATTAGTGAGAGCGCATTTTTAATTTTCGCGCTACCTACGTATCTGTTTTTTCTTTGTTCACAAAGAGGCACTAGAGGTTTCATTTTTTGACGAAATTTTTTTTTGTTTTTTGTATTTTTTTAAACTTGATTCGCTATCGTATGACACGAGCTTTTTTTAAATTTTTTTCGATTTTTTATGAATTTTTAAAGTCAATATTTTTTTTGAAAAAACACACTTTCAAATTTGGAACATCACCAAAAATTTAAAGAAAATTTAAAAAAAAGCTCGTGTCATACGATAGCGAGTCATTTTTTTCCAGATCGGACAATTTTTGCGACTCCCAGCGCTGCAACAACGAGGCCCCGTTTTTTTCTCTGCCGCCAATTTGGAGCTCTGTAAAACCATGTTGGAGTGAAAAATATATTTTTTTGAATTTTTTTCTTGTAATTTGTTCAATTCTCTACAATAAAAAAATTTTTTGGAAAAATGTTTGTTTTTGACTGAGTTATGAATTTTTAAAAAAAGGTCGGTTTTCTCTGCCGCGAATGTAATGTCCCCCCTTAAATCATGACCACCAGTGAAAACGAGACTGATATATAAAAAATGTACCTTATTATCCCAAAAACAATTTGCATAAAAATAAACGACATCAGCCGAAGATCAAAAATTTATAACTCGATAATTTTATAATTTCATTCTATTTTTAAACAAATTTGTATTAACAACATTTTTCTTTTCATTTCTTTTCAGATTATGGCCCTATAGTGTTTTTTATTAAACCATAAATTCAATGATTAAACATCCGAAAATGGCCTCTTCAATTTGTACACATTTTTCACAAAATGCGTGGAAAAAAGATTTATGCTCCAATTGCTTCAAATCAAAAGATGAACATAAACAGGCTGCCGCCTTAGCAGTCTCCTCCAAATATAAAACACTCAACAGTTCGCTAACAACAAAAACAATGACAGCGACAACTAGTTTAAGTGCAAAAATTGGCAGTAGCGGCGATAACCAAAAGACTGATTATCCTAATAAACATAAAAAGCCCGCAAAAAGTATCATTAAAAAGTCGCCAACGACGACAACAATAACATCCATAAAATCCTCCAGTAAACATAAAGCCCACAAAGTCAATTTTCCCAAAAATCTCTCCGAGGTTATTGGTTATGGTGGTGAATGGTCTGATGACTCAGATGATGATCACGATTTTATGAATTTGGCTAACGATAGAGATGATGATAAAGCTTTGGGTACTGATGATGAAGAATCATTGGAATTGAAACGTATAACACGAGCTAATACCGATTTTAATATGAATAATGGTAATTTATTGGGAGATCCTCAGGAAAATATTAAAAAATCGTTTGCAGCCTTAAAATTGGGAGCGCCTCAAGTGGACAAGGAGGGTAAGAAACAGACTTTACAAATTAATGTTATACCTTTTGGATGTTCTACGGAAATGAAGGAAATACCAAAAACACCAGTGGCAGTAGCAGCTATAAGCCAAACAACTACTACTGCATCCACAGTTAAAACTAAATTTGAGATCAAGTCTACAGAGAAGCCATCTTCTTTAGGATCTGCTACTATCAAGAAAACCACTACTTCTTCCTCTTCCTCATCTGGGATTTCTACCAAAACCGACTCAATGCCTTCTTTGGATAGCGATGGCAAAAATAGTCCTCCTATTGAAAGAGCCATGGAAAAATCTTTACTTGATGAGATTTCCGAGACTTTAGAAAAAAATCAAAATGAAAAATTAGCTTCAGAATCGAAATCAACTCCCTCTTCCTCGTCTTCCTCAGCGGCGGCCACTTCAACAAAAATTAAATTTGAAATTGGCACTTTAACAGAATCTTTGGAAAATAAGACATTTCTCGACCTCAAGAAACCAATCGTACGTAATCCACCCATTACCAAAGATCAGGTCAAACCCAAAGTAAATGTTTTTCATAAATTTTCCGATTCCGATAGTAATTGTTCGGATAATGAAAATGGTGTCTCGGCGTACTATGATGTAGTGGAAACTTCTCAAACTTATGAAAATTTACCAGATGGTAAATACGAGGTAAAAGAGATGAGAAAACAATCTACAAAGACAGATCCAGAAGAATCATCTTCCAATATATTTTCCAGTTCTCAATATATTACCGATATGTTGTTGTCTTCGAAGACACGAGCTGCCTCTTATAACTTGCATGAGGGTAATTTTATGACCAGCAAAATAACTTCAGATGGTCTAATTGTTACTAAATGTAGTTCCGATGATGCCTTAGATTCCACCGGTAGTAGTTTTGATGGTAGCAGTGACGAGGAAACTTCTTACAATATGATTCGTAGTGAATCGGATTCCGGTATAGGTATTAGTATAGGTCACGATTATAAGAATATCAATGTAACAGAAAAAGAAAGAGATAGAATGAGAATAGAAAAGAAACTCAGTGCCAGTACAAATAATTCTGATTATGAAGATATACAAGTAACCGATCAAAAGCCCATGTTACCGCTGAAAGAAGTAAAAGCAGTGAATACTGAGAAACCCAACTTTAGTTTGGAAAAATCTCGTGAACTACATGGTGAACCCGATGGTAGTGCTGATCCAGATGGTAGCTTAGAAAATCAAGATTGTCAACAATTGCCCGAACTACCCAAATCTCCACCACCCACTACTAAAATCATAGATGCCCGACCTTCTTTCTTGCATGGTTTACAAAAACAACATCCTCCCATATTGCTCAAGAAACCAGATTTGCCAGCCAAACCTGTAGTATCGCCCGTACAAACTCCGATGAAGACTTTTATGTCTAAGAGAACAACAACACCATTAACAGCTACATCAGAGCAACAACAAGTCATATCACAACTACAAATGGTAATGTCTAAATCATCAGAATGTCAAGACAATGAATCATTAAAAGATGATGCTAAACTAAAAAAGGGAAAAGCACCTAATCCACCTATGGATATAAAAACATCAAGCGCTCCTCCTACACCTGAAAGAGACTACAATGTTGACGTTGAATTTGAAGAACAAGTTAAAAAAGAAACTCAAACACAAATCGCACAAGAAGCAATAAAATTAACTAAAAAAGATGATGATGACATTAAATCAACAACCACAGAAAGTGATGGTAATACATCATCATCAACAATAACAGAGCCAACAATTTCATCTTCAACAAATTCCTCATCAACCATATATACGCGAAAGATTGTCTCCAATAGTGGTACAGTTGGAAAAAATTCAGCTGCAGCCATAATCAAAGAAAAAGACAAACGGGAGAGAGCTACTATAAATCCCAAATTCCGCAGCTTAAATACATTTGTAACGCAACGCAGTAATGCTGTTAAGAATTTGCAATTGCAAAATTCTACTTCCTCACTAAGTCTTAAACAATCTATGACTCCAGAGCCTACACCCAGAAATCCGAAAAATTTATCCCTTTCCGAAGAAAATTTAGCCGCTGAATCAAACAATCCCACAGTGACCACTTCAATGTCGATAACAAACATCAATGCCGCCTCTCAAGGGGCAGATAAAAAATCTCCTTCGAACAATAAGACCAAAACTAAATTTTCAATTAAGAAATTCTTACGCATGGGTACTACCAAGACTACCGAGAATTTAACCAAACAAAAGGAAAGTATATATTCCGAAATTTGTACCGGAGAGGAAACGGGAGTTTCGGGTAAACCCCGTTTAGTCATTATACATCCTATAGACATTAATACCACTGGTGTAGAGGTGGTCAAAGATATTACGAAAACTAATGATTCGGTAAATGCTCAAACAGTAGCGGTGGTTACAGCTAAGCCACCAGCTCCCCCTTTAAGGTCTTTAGATAGTCAAAGGAGTCATGAGGTTAATAAGCCCGCTAGACCACCACCACCCAAAAGTGCGGAATTAAGACGAAAACAACAAATATCGATGACCACTAGTACGAACAGCAGCAGCTCGAATTCGGCTAATTCCTCTAGCTATAACAGCAGCATTACCACATCGATTACTAGTAATTTAAAGATGTTAACTTCGTCTCCTAAACCCACGCCAGCAAATAATAATATCCGTATTATAGGAGAACAAAGCGGTTCGATTAAAAGCAAGTCTGACAATGTTTATGCCAATTTAGGTAAGTACAATATAATTTCCTCCTTTTTTATCTTTTACAAATTACAGTGGGATATATATATTTTCATACAAAATTAAAATTAAGAACAAATACATAAGGAGGCTGAAAATTCGACAAAACGAGCCTCCAAATGACTCCAAATTTTCGATATTTAAAAGGCGCTTGCTTAAAGTTATCAACATTTATGATTTCTTTAAATCACCACGATTGCTATTTACAAATATTTATGATATGTAAAAATCTGATCTGCTCCGTTCCGTTATCGAAGAAATCAGCATTTGAATTTTTTCAATGTATTATTAAGAGATTTATTGCACGGAATCTAAATAATTATACCCCAGAATACGTGTTAGGAACCATAATGAATTTGCGCTGATGTTTGTTTCTACCAAAAAATACTTGACCTATACCCACCTTTTATTATAGCGAACGAGCGATGTCCGTCCGTCCATCTATACATGTAAACTTGCAACTAAACTGCAGGTCGCAAATATCAATAGTGTGGAATAAAACTTTGGACAAAATCTTGCACTGGCACAAGAGAAACCCCTTGCTGAAATCGGTCCATGCAAAGACCTACCTCACATAGCAAGGTCATATCTAAATACAGAATATGATGGATATCAAGTTATTATTAACTAAAACAATTATATATATTTTTTTTTAAAGAGAAGCAATAGAAATTCTTTCTATTAAGTAATTAACGTGTTGCTTCCTTTAGAAAGGGGATAGAGAAGAAGTGAAAGGTGGTGAAAGATGAAGGGCTTCAAATCTGGCAACACTGTAATTGCGCGAGATGATAAATCTTAGAACAGTTGTTGCGCGCCATCTGATGAAGAGTTGGCGAACTTTGTTGAAGCTTTTTAGTTCATAGCCCTGTTATATTATTTTACTTCGGTGGGGTTAAATGATATGGGAACAACGAAGGAGGACGCTGCGATATGTATGAAGGATAGAAAAAACTCATACATATTATTATTTTTCATAAATTGATGTTGCCTTGGTTGGGGCTCGAACCCGCAACCTTACGTGTAACAGTCCAACGCGCTAACCATTACACCACAAAAATGATGTTTTTTGAAAAAAATAATTCAGTTGTATATAAAAATCTTGGACTTTTTGCTTTCCAAATTGGCTTTGATATTTAAAATCAGACTTCGTCTATTTCTTAAAGGTTTTTTCCTAAAAAACCTTAAAAATTTTGACTTTGAGCGACTATATTTACAAAAGTTATTGAGATATTAATATACACTTAGGTTTGAAAAATATGGCTTAAAATTGAGCTTAAACTATGTAAAGGGTTTTCTTCCTGAAACTGCAGTTACTTAATTATAAATTTTTTTTTGAAAAAATCACTTGTAAATAGAAAAAATTAAAATCGCGAATTGTGCAAAATCCAGAGCCAATTTTAAGAAACTGGTTGCAAATTCGAAATCAGAACCCCAATTATGCTAAATCTACTGCAATACCATTCACTTATTTTGTAGAGTAGTATAACATGCAAACAATTAACTGTAAAAAACTGTAGTTTTACCTAATTTGCCAGTCGTTTTAAAATTTTTGTAGTAAAAATTTGTCAGTAAATTTTACGACATTATTAGTTATTTTTAACGCATTTGTTAGTTATTTTTCAGAAGCCAAAAATAACTATATTTGTAATTATTTTAAAGGTAAATACCTCCGTCGTCCTTTTAACTCAATATAGCTTTCTTTTAACTGCCATTTTCACCAGATTCTACAGACAAACTTTTTTGAGTGTACGAGTAAGATTGCGGTTTTTTGTTACGGAAAATGAAACAACTACTTCAAGTACGATAAATATAACTATATGGCTATAGTTTCTGAGGATGATTTTAAAAAACAGCTGTCAAAATGCAGTTAAAATAACTGGACACAAATGTGAAAATAACGCAAATGCAGTTAAAATAACTGTAAACAGAAATAACTTTTATGTAGTAACGGTAGAACTTTTCTGAGTGAATGTAATGAAAGAATTTTTTTATAAGTTTTTTTCTTTATTTGTTGTAAAATAAATTGTGAATTATATTTGGAATTTGTCCTATTTGATATTAAAACCGAACAAAAATAACACTCATTGATAGTACAATGATCAGGATTATATATGTTGGCCTGAAAACATTCACCCGATGTTGTTTTAATGTCATATATATAGCTGCAATTAATATTGTAATTAATATGCATTTTATCAATTTTAATTTAATAGGTTTGTGGTTAAGAAGAAGAATAAAACTTTTTCTCTAAAAATTATAAACGCATTAATTTGCAAATAAGGCTAGATCTAGTTTCTACCTTTTTCTACGGACAGGCTTCATCAGTGATTTTCCATTAAATTGCATTATTGTTTATATTTTATTGTCAGATTGTCCCTATATGATAATTTTTCAACAACCCGTCGGCTGTAGGAATCAAACCTATTCCTAATCTTACATTACAAACGTAACTATACAAAGGTGCGACAACTTAGTCATCTCACCAAAGTAAGGCCTTGAATGCAATGTAACTAATTCATAGTTTTCTTTCCTATCCAGCTTTCTGTTATTGTTTTTTTTTTTTAATTTCAGAAGTGACCAAACAGACACACAAACATTCTAATTTTAGATTTTTGTTTATCTTCCAATCTCCTACGTGTCTCCTTTTTCGCAAATATTGCCAAACTGACGTATGGTTTTTACGTTCAAGATCAAAAAGCATGCGTATATATTGGAAACGGGTAGCCATAATCCAAATTTCATAATGTATTTTAGTTAGGGTATTCAATCGATTAGTCGTTATTCGATTAATCGAACAATTTTTCTCAAAAATTGTTCGAATAATTCCAAATGTCCAAATTTCGAATAACGAATAATTCGAATAATTTCTTACGATTAATCGATTAATCGAAATTGGTATAAAATTACAGAAATGTTTAAAAAATATAAATTTTTTATTAAAGTAAATGTGTTAAAAATTTAATTTTTTTTTTTTAATTGTGGTAAATAATTTGCTGTAGGCTTGTACCTATCCGGATTTCATTCTGGCCTAAGAAAATAATTAAAAGCTTGTACCTATCCGGATTTCATTCTGGCCTAAGAAAATAATTAAAAGACGACCTTTTAGAATTTCTAGAAATATTTTTTAGCTTCAACTCCATGAAAATTTCATGTTTTAAGTAGGAAACATCTTAAATCCCAAAACAAAACAACATAAAATTATCACAGTTTGCTTTGTCATCTTCTACATTACTACCCTGTTGTTGTGACTTATCTAGTAAAGTAATGGTATCTATTTACGTATAATAAATTTTTAATTATTTTTTATGACATTTTAAACGTTGATATTAAATGAAAGCATTAGTAATTATTGTAATTAATGATTATTAGAATTATTAATTACAATTAATGCTCAATGTAATAAAGTGAGCACTCTGAATTAATAAAATAAAATAAAATAAAGGGATGGAGTTATGGAAACATAGAGGGAAAATCAATTCTCACCAGAATTTCTCACTACATTTACGTATTTTATGTATTCAATGAATACGAAAGAGATACAAATTAATGTACGGGGTCTTATATAATTCTTTCGCGTGTGCTTCTTCCCGATTTGGATAAAATCTTAATATGTAAAAGAGGGGACAGAAAAAATTAAAATAATGACAAAATCTGATCTCAATTATTTCATTTTTTTTATTTTGATGAATTTCAGAAGAGTTAGTGAATTAATTTTTGTTCCTTTTTTAAATAAAATTATTAAAAACACAACAAGTGTATGTATATTATTTTACAGAAAATTTTTTCGATTAATCGATTAATTTTAAAATTTTGTTCGATTTACCGGTTAAGAAAAAAACCCAAATAATTATTTGCACGATTAATCGATTAAAATAAAAAGCCGATTAATTGAATATCCTAATTTTAGTACAGTGCTGTTTTAACGTCATATAGACAGCTGCAATTAATATTGTAATTAATATGCATTTTATCAATTTTAATTTTGTAGGTTTGAGGTTAAAAAGAATATTGTTTTGTTATATCTTTAAAATAAAACGACACAATATAAATTTTTTTCTTTTAAATATTTATCTGGATTTCAAATTCAAGTGGTCGCCACTATTGTTGACCCTTTACCGCATTTTCCTTCGTTTTGGATAGGAATTCGGGCGATAATTTATCGCCTTCTTGCTAAATATTCTATTTGAGAGCTTCCAGAGTCAGTGGATTATTCATATAGATCCGTGACTTTAAAAAACACCGCAGAAAAAAGTTTGGAACGGTTAAAACGGGCGATCTTTATGACCACTGCAAATCGCCAAAACGAGACATTAGGCGACCCGCAAATGCATCTTTCAAAATGTACAATGGTGCGCTAGCTGTATGTGCTGCTGTGCCGACCTGTTGTAACCACATGTCCTCCAGTCCCTATTTATCACTTTGCGACAATAAAATCTTGTTGATCGTGTGTGGTCGACGTTGGCAACTTATCTAAGACATCTTCAGCCAAAGCGGCGATATTCTCGACAGAATGAGCACTACGAGTTCTTCCTGCTCCTCTTCATTTAACTAACAGAGGCTGAGGGAGTTGGAAAGTCTTTTAATTTTATGGTCTTTGAAAAAACTAGTTACGAGAATTCCACATTCTTGAGCAGTATAGCGTTCCATGGCTTGCGTATATATTTACTTCACAAATATTAAAACAATATTAAAAAAACCGATAGTTGGCATCATTTGCAAAAATTATAGCATCTTCCGATAGGGTAATACATTATGGGCTACCTTATAGAAAAATGTAGAACCACAACTTTATTATTCAAAATCACTTTTGTATGCAAACATATTGATCACAGTATGCATACCAAAATTGATTTTCTTTTTCCT
The DNA here is from genome assembly GCA_949987735.1 of Leucophora obtusa. Classification (NCBI taxonomy): domain Eukaryota; kingdom Metazoa; phylum Arthropoda; class Insecta; order Diptera; family Anthomyiidae; genus Leucophora; species Leucophora obtusa. The sequence goes on from OX465295.1 coordinate 47,475,786, forward strand.
CCCTTTCTCTTTTCCCTTCCCAAAATTCCATGCCACAAGATTAGCATGTTTTTCTCCATTTTAACTACCTCCACTCCTGTGTTTCTGGCTTATGCAATTGCGTGTTTTACACGCATTATGATCTCTTCTCAATGGACGTTTAAGTTTTTGTAACCATAATATTATTTGTTCGTATTTTAGCCTTAAGTTCTTAACATTCTAGTTTCTACGTACTCCACTCTACTTGTTGTTGATTGTTGACTAACGAAAGAAAAAATTTATATTATCGTTTAAATGCAATTAATTGCATGGATTTTTTTGTATTTTCTATAAAATCTACTTCATCATCGTCGCCATCACCAACAGACCAGCCAACATCATAATCTTTAGCATGACTGGTGAAAGAGTCAGAATGTTAAAAACAAAAAAATTGCGTAGTTTGTTGTTTTAGTTGCTGCCATTTCCAGGAAATGTGGCGTGTTGAAAAACGGATAGTATTTTGTAATACAAGGTTGACTACAGGAAGTTGCAAGGAGGTTAAATAACATTTGTAGTGCAACAAATGATGTTACGATATAACAAGAAATTGAATAAGATGAAGAAGTTTAATGGTAGGGAATTTATTGTTTGGGGTAATAGATTTGAAACAAGTGTCGGCGATTACTGATTACAATAGCAACAACTTTACTTATTTTCCTTATTACATATTCAGTGATGTTGGTTCGATTCCAAATTGAAATCAGAAAGTTAAATTAGCTTTGAGCTTTTAAGCAAATTACAGCAAACAAAGCTAGAAAATTTCAAACAATCCATCGATATACATTACAAATATGCTGCTAATCTCTAAATATCCATTAAAAAAAATATTAAATGTCAATATCATTAATTTCAATGTTTGAAATTTCCTGTTGTTAGTAGGTACTGCTACCAAAAATTTTAATTTTCGAAAACATCTGCCACAGCTTACGGCAATGACTGTAGTAGCAATAAAATTTTGGTCAAGTAAAGTAATCAACAAAAACTTTAAAAGTATTCGTATTTCTCAAATTGTTTCCAATTAACCCTAAGTTAACCTCACTAACCTCCTATAGCTACTTCATGTTTTTTTTATTTTTCGTTAAATTAAACATCAAGTGAAATTTACCTTTTAGCAATACAAAACTCCTCCAAAGGTTAGAGATTTATGACTTTATCAGTAGCTAAACACAAAATTTAATCATTTAAACTTTTCATCGCTTATACACATTTTGATTTGTGGAAAAAAAGATGCAGTTTTCAGAACTTTGTACATAAAAAAACTCACCTTAAAAAGATGATTAGTAAACGTACATGTACAGAGATTCCACAAAAACTAATTGACGTTTTGACCCATATTATACGATACGATAAGAAATTTGTGGCAAGTTTACTGTATCTACGATGTTGTTGTAGTTGGTCACTGGTTTGGTTAGTGGTTATTATGTTACTTGTTCAATACTAGTTTGTACAAAAGTCTAAAAAAAACTGAAATGTTATTAATTGTGATTCTAACTGAAAACAACGTACAGAAATATTGGAATAAGAAAGAAGTAATTTCGTTTTCAATATACCGGAACACCTTTCCGCAGATATGTCACTTTAGAATGGTGTTGTTCTGAAAGGTGAAAATTTACTCACATAACTAGCCTTCCCTTCTCAGACAATGCCATGTTAAAGTGACAGATCCCGAGACAGGAGACAGGAATTTTTGCAAAAGGGCAATTGCAATTAAATGCCAATAAATCTAACTACCTTTAAGATCAAAAACACTACGCAAGGTAGGGTTATAGTCTAGGGCTGGCAAAACTATGACACGCGTGTCAGTACCCTACGGGAAATTTTAACAAACTGTCACCGAACCGGCCCCTTGTGACATGTCACAAGACAAATCCCAGGACAGGTCCCTGAAATTGAGAGTTCAGTAACCTGTCCTAGGATTTGTCTTGTGACATGTCATAAGGGGTCAATTTCCACCTCCTATGACAACGCCATGTAAAAGTGACCAGTCTATTTCATATAAAGGGGCCAGTTCGGTGACAGTTTGTTAAAATTTCCCGTAGGGTAGTGACACGCGAGTGGATTTTAGGTGGCACGCGACGTTTTGTTGAATATTTTCAAAAAATTTTAGCTATTAGAAGACCAGCAAAAAATTCAGTTAAATGTTAAATTTCGCTACAAAATTGTGTGATTTAACTCCATAATGGTGAAATTTTTCGTAGAGCTTGTAAATCGTGTTTTAAAATGATTGAAACTTTTTTGTTTAAAGAAATATGGTTAATATAGAACTCGCAAACTCGATTATCAGAAAATTCTGGGAACATTTCTAAAATTCTAGATTGTTGCTATATTTGAAGCCCTTCATCTTTCATCACCTTTCACTTCTCCACTATCCCCTTTCGAAAGGAAGCAACACGTTAATGAATAAGAAGAATTTCCTGAGTGTTGCTTCTCTTTAACAAAAAAAAATCGGAGAAATAAAAAATACCAGAAAATTGCACAAAAATGAAAAACAACTTGTAATAGAATTGCATCTAAAAAATTAATTTCTTTTAAAGGGAAAATAGGTGCTACGAAATAATCCTCAATGAAATAAAGGCTGAAAATAAGTTTCATAATGAAATAACCCCTTTTGTTGTAATTTGAAATTGGGTTTTGATCGTGTTTCGCAGAGCAATTTCACCTGAAATAGAAACTTCTCTGTGCAAATCCATAAAATTCGCTTTTAATTCATTATTATGATGATAAAAATCGAGCGATTTATTTTAACAAAATCAAATTTTTGTCCGAAGCACATTTTTCAACTAATTTCTTACGCACTTAAATAATTAATGGCGCCCAAAAATTTAAGTTTTTTTTAACAAAATGAAATGGGACAACCCCGCAAAAAAAATGAAATGTTATTTAATTTTTCCCTTTGGGGGTTATCCGTAGCGCTGATAAATATGTACATCTGCGATGATATTTTTAAAAGAAATTTTCCAAATTTTTAAAAAAGGACTTTTAAAAAAGGACTTAACTATATATGGCCCTTTGGGCTCGGTTATGTAATTGAAGAATAAATAAAAAAAGATAACTAAAATTAAGGTGGCACGCAAAAAATTTTGACAAAAAAAATGTGTCCGTTTCTGGCACGCAGCGAAAAAAGCCTTGCCACCCCTGGTCTAGGGCGTCGATGATTTCTTTAAAAGATGAATGTTTCAGATCAAGGTAGTGAACTCCTCAAAGGAGTATCCACACTGGCTGTGTGGATACAGTCAAGTTGTATAGTTTTGTAAAATTTAAATTTTTTTGAAGAAGAAGAAGACGCAAAGAATAAATATTATAAAATTTCTTCTGGGCTTAATTGTGTGTTCGAGCGTCCACAATGAAATTTTATGAAGACTTTCTTCTAGAGCATTTTAACATTAAAGTCGAAAAATTCTCCAAAATGGTAAATTGCATTTTATCACTAGTAGTCTAATTTAATGGTGTTTTCTTTTCTGGAAAAAAAATGTTGCCTTCCCAAGTAAAAAAAAATGATATGGAGCCATATAAAGTTATATTTAATTATATATAATCTTCTATGTAATTAGATATAATTATATCCGAAAAATGAGAACGTCTTATTGTATCATATTGTATCGAATTGTATACAATTGTATACAATTTGGTACAATTTGATACAATTCGATACAATATGATACAATTGTATCCGAATTTTGTCCTCATCCAATTACATAAAATTATATCTTTTTGTATAAAATTATATAAAATGTTATAAAAGTGGACACAGTTTGATACAATTATACCTAAATATTAACCCTATATTTTTACCATAATATATATGACCATATCTAACAATATACAAAATTATATTTTTAAATAAAAAAAGATATACAATATCTGGAGATCATACCTGAGGGATTTCAATTACAATTACTTGTAATTGAAATTACAAGCAATTGTAATTGAAAATTTTCAATTACAAATCACTAGTAATTGTAATTAAAAGTGATTTCAATTACATTTAGAATTAAAAAGTGTTTTTTGTTAAAATTTTGTATAAAAATCTGACTGGGATAGGTTGCATAGGCATGGATGCGTATAAAAAGAATACGTCATGTTGGGATTACCCCTAACTTGTGCTTTTTGTCATTATTTATTTTTCCAAAAAATGTAATTGACATTTTTCAAATTACAAATTACTTGTAATTGTTCTTTTTTGAATTACAATTACAAATAATTTGTAATTGTAATTGAGTTTTTTTGAATTACAAATTTTGAATTACAATTACAAATAATTTGTAATTGTAATTGAGTTTTTTTTCAATTACAATTACATGTAATTGTGTAAATGAATGTGTAATTAATTACAAAATGTAATGATTAACCCCCAGGTCTACTGGATATCCTATAATTTCGATAAATCTTCCATTACTTTTATCCAGATTTACCATGACAGTGCATTAAACATGAACAAATTTTTCTTTGTTTTTAGTAATTTTAAAATAAGGTTAACAACACTGAAATTTTTAACTTAATAGGATTGTGATATACAACCAAGATATAAGAGATCAGTCAAGTGTGCGTTATAGTATAGAGAATTCCATATTAAAGCTTCAGTATTGTTAATTTTATGGGCGCGTTAGCCATTTTAACTCACGCTCCTAAACAAAAACAAATTACTCAAGCACGAGCATTTCGTGTCTTACTCACGCAGACATGAGTATATTAAAAACTTACTTACAATCAGAAAATTCTTACGCAAAACAGTAAAAATTACTAAAAAACATATGATGCAAAAAATAAACTCACACACGAATCATGCACGGGTTATATATTCTTACTCATGCTCACGTACGAATTATATATTCTCACTCTAACGGGCGAATTACTTTGGTATAGTAATTATTACTCACGATCACTTGTGAATAACTTCACTCACGATCGTGTCATGTGCCAATCCCTAGTAATTACAAAATCTAAAACTAGTTCAAAATCATTTTTAATATGGAACCACATTTAATACAATACGGTTTTAAAAGGACCTTATACATATATTTTTATATAAAATCACTTTGAAAAAATTGCTAATGTGGGATAATATATAACACTATGCGACAGTCAAAATCGGGATGGGATGAAACCAACGGGAAATGTTATATCGGTCAAAAACAAGTTATACGTGTCCCGGCGTTTCGCTGGGTCACCTCTAGGACTCGAGATATATCTTTTTTTTGACATAACTCGAGAACCACTAGTCCGATTTTGCTCAAACAATTTTAAAAAAATTAAAAATTACAATTCCTTTAATCTGTTCATATAACGTTTTTCTATATACTCAACAGTTTTGCCGGTAAAAATAAATGTTTGTTACCGCTACCATAAAAATCAATAACCTTTTGTTTATTACTGTTTTTTTAATATTTTAGGCAAAAACTATTTTTTTCTTCATACATTTATTTTTACCGGCAAAACTGTTGAGTATATAGAAAAACGTTATATGAACAGATTAAAGGAATTGTAATTTTTAATTTTTTTAAAATTGTTTGAGCAAAATCGGACTAGTGGTTCTCGAGTTATGTAAAAAAAAGACCACCAAAGGTCAAATCGATATATCTCGATTCCTAGGGGTGACCCAGCGAAACGCCGGGACACGTATAACTTCTTTTTTACCGATATAACTTTCCCCGGTAGTTTGAACCCTTCCCGATCACTGACCCCTACCATTTGTCTCACAGTGTAATTATAGATGATTTTATAAAGAATGTTATATCGTTATATATAAAAGAAATCATGAAATATTGTAGATATGAAACCATACTAAGTTATATATGGGTTCATATGCGTCAATATATAATCATATATAACACCTATTATATAATATTTCTTAAATGGCTCCATATATAGTTTTATATTATTATGTATAGTGTCATACTAAATTATATATAAACATATATGTAATTATATCTTTTATATATTACTTTGTGTACTTATATATAGCACATACACTTATATGCAGGCCAGTATGTAATAATATAAAATCACATATGTCTCAATATTAAAACCTTTGAGGCAAAAATATTTAATATATGACTATATAAAAGTCTATATGCTTCAATTTAAAAGCATATGTGGCCATATCTAACTATAAGTTACTATATGTAATTACATAAAATAATATATGATTATATCAAAACTTTTTTACTCGGGTTGTTAAAGTGTAAAATTTTAAAAATGTTGCCTCACCCCAATAGAATGCTACCTTTTTCCAATCAGAATAAAACAATAAAATCACATATTTGCATTATTCAAAACACATGTGTATGTATATGCAATATTGTTTACGTTAGCTACTACTATATGATAGCCCAGTGGTTGTGATGCTTCCCTTCGGCTCGGGATGGCCAGGTTCAAATCCCAGCCAAGGTGAAGTAATTTTTATACACTACTCTCTTTTTCTATTTTCAATTTAGAAGTTTTCCTCCATATTAAAAAAATTGTATTATTTTTTTTATTTATTAGTTGCATAAAAACTAGTAAATAGTAAATAACAGAGCACATTATTAAAAAACTAAATAACATTTTATAAAAAAAAAAATAAAATTTTATACAAAAAAAAAAAAAAAAAAAATTTATAAAAAAAAATAAAATGAAAAAAAAATGTTGTGGCCCAACCGGGGTTTCAATCTGCGACCTTCTGCATCAGAAGCCAGGATAGTACCCCCTAGGCCACCAAGTTGCGAGTTTGCTGGCAAACAACATTGCATTATATACACATAACTTTGATGAAAAGAAAAAAACAGGGCAACGCTCTACACCGTAAATTTTTTGAGGGCGGAAAATGTTGCACTTTTGCACTTTATTAGACAACAATTTTAGAAAAGAACACGATGCCCTCTCAGAATCTTACTCTTAATTTAGAAAATAACACAAAAAAGGCAATTCAAAAGCAAAGTGCAAAAAAAAGCAACATTTTTGTCAGGAAAGAAAACACCATAAGTGAATAACACATCGGCTGAAAAGTCCATAGCATGAAACATAAGTGGCGCCACTAACTAAAAATCCATACGATTTTTTGGACTACCAACCTTCAGATGATGTCTGTCAAAATTTGATCACAATTCGTTCATTAGTGGACAAGTTACAACTGTTTTAGTGACGCTACTTTTGCGACTTTGAAAACAATGGAGAGGTGGGGTTATGGCATCAGTATTTTGGGATGCGGCTGGAATTATGTACATGGATTATTTTGAAAAAGGACAGACCATCAATAGCGTTCGCCACATGGCCAACTGGTGCTTTCAAGGACGAAATCGCAAAAAACGGCCCATATGAAAAAGAAAAAAGTGGTCTTTCACCAAGCCCTTGGCTACCATGACCAAATTGAACGATTTACACTTTCAATTGCTTCCGCACCCACCGTATTCGTCAGATTTGGCTCCCAGCGATTTTTATCTATTTTCAGACATAAAAAAAGCACGCTGGAAAGAGATTTGGTTCGAGAATTGCCGAAACAAAGGCCTATTTTAAGGCCACAGTTAAATCATTCTATAAAAAAAGGTATCGAAATGTTAGAAAGGCGTTGGAGTGATTGTATCGCTCTTGAAGGAGCCTATGTTGATGAATAAGGTCGAATTTTGCCAAAAAGAAAAATTTTATACAAAAAAAAAAAAATTACGATTGCCCTATGCGACGGTTACAAACACTTAACTAAAAAATTGTTGTTTTATTGGTTATCCCACGGACTATTCAGCCGATGTGTTATGATACGTTGGTAAAGTGAAAACCCTAAAGGGTTTGACACTATCACTGCTGAGAATTTATTTTTAGAAGCATCATACGAAATTCCCCTTTCCTTTATCTAATACACAAATATTCTACTTTAACCAACTTTAGGTGTTTTAAGTTTTGTTTTTATAACCGTTCGTTTTACTACACGTACAATCAGGTGTAACAAGTTTAAGAAGATTATTACAGGTTCTTTGTCTACTTAATCACCGTATTCCACATATATTGGCAGCTCTCTTTGGTTAAGCTTTAAATAATTTCTTAAGTTTATGTTTTTATTTTTGTTATGTGTCTGTATAGCAGTCGGATTGGAAGTTAAAAAAGCTTCGTCTTCTTCTTCTTCTTGTAATAATCTCTTCTTGTACATGGCTTTTTGTGTACACTTAACCCACTTTAATCTCTCTCATGTAGTTAAAAGTGTTTTGAAAAATTCATGAGTTCTATACTTTCTTTATTTGTTATACCGTTAACTTGATTAAAATGCGTGGCTGACGTTTTTGGTGGGTTTTCAAGAAAGAAAAAGAAAGACAAATGCAAGATGGACAGACAGACAGACGGACGGACGAACGGAAAGCCAGACCAATGAATAGCAAAGAACTTAAACTTGATGATGTACCTTGTTATGGATAAATATTTGTGTCCAATGCTTAGCAGTTTAAGTTTATGATTCATTATTTTTATTATTGAGGATGATCATCATTATCATAATGATGATGTTGATAAACCTGCCGTTGTAGTGGTTTTCGATGATGACGATGATGATGACCAAAACAAATTAATATTGGTATGTTTGTTGCCACTTTGTTTCGACTGTTTGGGTTTTGTTGTATGTTAAATGAATACCTGACTGCCTGCCGGCTTACCTATGTTTGCGTCCGCTTAAGTTTTGGTTTTTGGATTTTTTTCTTTTGCCGGTTTTTTTTACAGGTAACAATATTGAGGTTAATGGGTAAACTATTCTTGAAGGTCGTACGTTATGTTGTTGCTGTTATTATGGAATTTGTTCATTTAATAAATGTTGTATATTTTCTAGCTAAATGTGTGTATCTTCAAGTGGCGGAATAAACGTGATTAAGGTTAGAATTTATAAGAGAAATTCAATTACACACACAAATACATACACAATAAATATTCGTATCTTTGGTATGTAAATTACATAAAATTAATTGAATTGTTTTATGCCATTTAATAAGAGGATAGATAAATAAATATTTCATTTTGGCAATGATATGAAAAAGAGTCTGCATACACTGAGAATGAAATGCGTCAACAATAAACAAAAAGTAATAAAGATTAAGATATTTGGGTAAACAATTGACTCACTTGATGACCAGTGGTTGAAATATGTCATATTAAGCGTGTTCGTTTACCTATTACAATTTACTATTTTTACTACAGCTGGAAAAATTCAATACCAAAAGTAAACAAAACTTTCCAATTGTAGTAAAAGTAGTAAGAATTTTGAGTAAACGAACACACTGATTATTTTGTTATATCAGCCACATTTGTCAACCGATTTTCCAATGTAGTTTGTATCGACAGGGGATACTTCCGATCATATTTGATCAATGTGGTCTCAGAGTCAAATACATAATCGGGATGGTTGCGGTTGGCGCTGTAGATATTGCAATGGATTCGCTGGAAGAGTTGTATTTATTTGTAAATTTCTAATTGTTTTATGAACAGGAGTATTTTTCGACATCGACAAAACCAATCGGTTTTGCCCCAATATCTCGAATGTTGTTAGACATAGAGGATATAAATTTTGGGAGAATATGGTCCAATCCTCGCGATATTTGGAACTGACGCATTTAATTTTCTACAGAACGCTCATATACGATTAATATGGGACATACAAGGAGTACTATTTATATTTCGGAAATAGCAAATAATAACAAACATTTTTAAATGAAAATGGCTTTACTGTTTTTCAAAATATTCCCCCCCTTCATGATCAATATACTTTTGCAATCGTTCAAACGATTTGTCATAGCAGTATTTCCATTCCTCTTGAGACACCTCCAAAACATGGTTTTTGAACGCTTCAACTGCTTCTTCGGCGCTCATAAATCGTTGACCACGCAGTTTACCATTGATATTCGGGAACAAGAAGAAGTCATTGGGTACCAAATCAGGACTGTACGGAGGATGAGTCATCAATTCGATGTTTTGACTGCTCAAAAATTCACCTGTTTGACGAGATGTGTGACAGCTCGCATTGTCATGATCGAGAACGATTTGTCTTTGTGGTGGGTTTTACAAATTTCGCCGAAGACTTTCGGCAAACAAATAGTCGTGTACCACTCAGAATTGACCGTCATACGTTGCTCAAGCCGAACAGTGGCCACATGACCCATTCGGCCGAAGAAACAGGCGACCATTTGCTTCGCTGTGCTTCTTCCACGAACAAATTTTGTTGGATTTCGCTCATCTTGGAATACCCACACGGTCGATTGCTATTTTATTTCCGCCTCATACGCATATATCCATGATTCGTCACCTGTTACGATTTTATACACGTCTTTTCAAGCAAATTTTTTTTACAACTAAGTGTTCATGAAAAATCGAATCTATTGAAATGAAACTAATGTGCAAGGACACTTCTATCTTACGATATGTCACATGACGATCTTGCATTATCAGTTCACATACTGCATCGCTGTTTTGTGGCACAACATCCGATTTTGGAAGACCTTCACGGAATTCGTCAGCAATCGAACTACGACCACGATTGATTTCACAATACCAGCGTTATACTGTGGTTTTTGATGGTGATTTATCGCCATACAAAGAAGTTATTTTTGAAGTTGTTCAGAATAACTTCTAAAAACGCAGTAAAAATACACTAACGGATATTTGTGAAGCAGTGAAAGAAGTAGTTTGTAAAGCAGTACCTCCAATTTTTTTGCTGGGATGGTTAATTTATTTCAGGCCTTTAAAAAAATAATTCAGCCATCAGCAATAATTATATTTAATAAAAAGAATAAAAAATAATTATTTCGCGGATATATGTTATTTTTTTAATGCGAGCAAATTATATTATTTTTTTTATTCGTGAATTATATTTTTTTTATTCGCGAATTAAAAATTTTTCTTAATGATTTGCGAAATGATTTTAGCCATTAATATATCTGTAAGATAATTTTAAATCCAAAATTAGATTTTTCCTTAATAAATTAATGTTTTAAATTGCATTAGAGTCCTTCAAATGAATTAAAAAATTTACACAAATTCCCGAATAAAATAATATAAAAATAATTCGTAAGAATTATCTTAATATTTTTTTGATTCACGAATTTAGATATATTTTAAATAAATAAAATAAAACAATTTAATAATTTAATGAATAGAATCAAAAGTGAATTACACCAAATGATTCTCACTTTATTCAATATAATGTCATTGATTTAAAGATATTATAAATTATTTACTGATTCATAAAATGAATACATTTTTATGCAAATTGATTCAAAAAATAATTATATTTTTTAAGCTCTGCCCCTACTATTGGGAAAGAGGAAAGAGGTATTGTGTTTGCACTAGAATGCTTGCCAGGTAAATTTATTGATCCAAAGAATTAGTTGTAGAATAGCTACTTTTTCTCTATAACCCCTTCTACTGTCAATTCTAACAACCGACCCAGGGTCATAATCTGACTCCTACCACCAATATCCTCAAGGCTTAGCCTACGATCGAAGGAAAATTAAAAGTTGGTCTAATCTGCTAAAGAGAAGATAGGGTTGCAAGTTAGCAATAGGGAAAGAAAAAGAACAGAACCCTGAGGTATCCCTGAATTCAGCTGAAACTCGTCGGATGAGATTCCAGCTATAACAACACGTATAGTAAGACCTCTGAGAAAGTTCGAAATAACACAAACGAAAAGTCATAACCGATACCAAAAGCAATAAGATTTTATACAATTTGCCGTAACAAACACGATCGTCCGCCCTGGAAATATCCAGAGCAACCACGTTCCTCCTAAAGAAACGCTATCAGATCTGCAGTAGGACGATCTCCAAGAAAGCGATACTGTAGACTGTTAGGATGTGAGTTAGGCTCTAGAAAATGTACAAGATTATAATTAACCATGCTCTCCAACACTATAGAGATCCCAAAGCATATTGGGAGAGAGCGGTAATTTTCAGGGTTATTAGCAGCACAATTTTTAAGGACTAGCTAGACATTGGATATTTTCCAGCACGAAAGACTCCCGGACGGATCAAAGCGCTAAAAAAATATCACTGTTTCAACATTAGTGATTGTATACCATCCGGCACCGTTAGATCCCGCATCTACATTCTTTCTGACAGCCAGGCTGCGCTAAAGGCTCTTGGAGCTTACGGGGTATCATCTGGTCTGGTCATGAAGTGTGTGGAAATTCTCAACGAACTTGGTATGAAAAACTCCCTTACACTGGGATGGATTCCTGGTCATGAATGGCACGAGGATAACGAAAGGGCTGATTGTCTAGCCAATTGTGGAGCCCGACGACCCTTCATCGGTCCGGAACCATTCTTTGGGATACCTAGGGGGTATGCTAAGGAAAACCTCAGGCAGTGGAGAGAGACTGAGTTTGCAAAACTTCTACTGGCCAAAGACAGGCCAAAAGATTTATTTCCCTGTCCAGCGGAGTATCAAAGCGACTATTGTCACTTGACAGGGGTAACCTTAGGACCCTGACGGGATACTTAACTGGGCACTGTGTTCTCAGGTACCAGCTTCACAAACAGGGCCGGTCAGACACTAATGTTTGCAGGTTTTGTGAGCTGGAAAATGAGACATCGGAGCATGTTCTCTGCGAATGTCCGAGACTGTGCGACAGGAGACTCAGATTTCTGGGTGACCGCTTTGTGTCATCTTCGGACGTTTGGGTAAATTCTCCTAACAGGATTATTGGCTTTATTGGTAGCCTGAATCTCTAGGGAACTCTAGGCAGCACAAAAGATCTATATTGGTCGCGGTGAGTAGTGCCTTCGTATCTAATCTAATACCATCCGGCCCGAGGCCTTATCCTCATTTAAATAGAATAGGAAGAACCCTCTTAACTGCTTGAGTATAGAAAAATAACTTAGGAATATTTACTACACGATACTCAATGAGTGTTATTTTTGTTCAGTTTTAATATCAAATATGACAAACTCCAAATAAAATGCACAGTTTATTTTACAACAAATAGACTAAAAAACTTTCCTCGAACCAATGGTTGCCAATTAATGCACTTGCAAGTGCTACCAAGCACTATCATCATATTGTCTTTATGGGGTTCTCTCTAGGTTATAATGTAGATTTTAGTTTTTGTATTTCCTTAACTCCAAAGAAAAAAACGTTACGAGAAATAAACTCAAACATATTTACTTAGTTATTTTGTATATTACAACGAAAATCACATGGACACGGACATGGGTTGATCGCTTTTCAGCAAGAAAAAATTTCTTGTAAACCATCTCAGCTCAGAGGTTGGCCTTTCTCAATCGGTTCAGTGAATATTTGATCCTTTTTACCATTTTAACGAATGATCTAAAGCTGTTACTACGCCAAGAAGCAGAAGAAATTTTAGTACGAAGACGTTGTTCGCGAAGAAGTTTTTCACGACTACTTAAGTACTTTCGAACACTCGTATCTCGAATGATCTAAAGCTGTTACTACGCCAAGAAGCAGAAGAAATTTTAGTACGAAGACGTTGTTCGCGAAGAAGTTTTTCACGACTACTTAAGTACTTTCGAACACTCGTATCTCGCCCACTTGCGAAGCAGATCAGTATTGAAATTTTTTTTATCTCGCCAAATATTATTTATAATGGTAATACCCACATTTATCTTTTGGTTTAGCTGAAATTTGCTTAGAAGGAATAAAGAATTTAATTTCATGTAATATTATAATATGAACCATTTTCGCCGCGAGATGCAAGTGTTCCTACTTTACTTGCTCCGATGTGAAATAAGGAAGAGGTCCAGATTATTCTGATGTTAAACTCCGAGTGTAGATGAAAAGCCGATTTCACTACTGGTTCAACTCTCCGGAATTCTAGAAATGAAATCGGAAGGACGCCCATGTTTGGGTTTCTGTATAAGAAAGCGAAATACATTATGTGATTTCGAATTTAACCCAAAATAAGTTAAATTTTGAAGTTTGCTTTATGCGATTTTACAAAAAATTTACAAGATTTTTTCCCATGGATTTTTTCGTAGAGTTAAAATATATATATCTGAATCGATTTCTTTAAAATTCCTTTTTTTCCTTTAATTTTCAGGTGAAATTCGCTCATCAATAGCACCACGTAAACCAGAGCGTACAGCTAGTATGCGTGAACGTGAGGCACAATTGGAATTGGCACGTAAACGACATATTGGAGGAACACAACAACTGCAGCAACAACAACAAACTAACAAGGAAAACGGTGATACTATCTCAATTTGCTCGTCAAATGGTGAAAATGTATCAGCGGAACAACAACATTCCACAAATTCAAACGGTTCTAATAACACAACTAAAAATTTAACAAATCTAAAATTAACCCTTAGTCCACAATTAAGTGGCGGTGCCTCAAATCGTCTCGAATGTAAACCACCAAGTGGTAGTCGTACCAGTACATTTGAACGTAAGAAAAATGAAGCAAAGCCAACCATATCAAATAAACTGGAAATATTTGAAAATATTCAAGCAACTACTGCCAATAATTCGAACAACTCGGAATCACGTCCCAGTAGCTTAAAAGATTCAGTACGTAAAATCAATAGTACCATTGATAGTTATTTGAAAGATAAGCGGGACTATGAAAATATGTATGAACTTGTTAAGACACCACAGTCACCACCACCGCCACCCGCTAGATCCGCCGATATGCAAGCGGGTCAACAGAGACTTATGCAGACAAGAAGAAATAATAATTTACAATTGGATAATATTTCGGTGGCTAGTTATACTCGCAGTGAATATGGTCCTGTACGAAATTTTGGTCTTAATAATAGTTTGGGTAAGTGATGCTCAAGAGTACTTAAGAAATGATACTCATTTTATTTATTCTTAAATAGCAAACATTCCCCGTATAATATCGGCTTCATATTGTGGTAGTGAAATGGGTGATTTGGATATTTATTCACCTTACAGTTATTATGGCAGTGAAGCAGGTGGCGATATTGCAACTGATATAAACGATAGTGTTTGGGGCATACCATCGGTAAGTTATCGAACATAGTAATCAGGGCCAGTTTTATAGTTAGAAATCAGACCGAATTGATTTTAAATTTACCTACATAAGTTCTGCCTACAAAGCTGGCCCTTAGAGTTTCAAAAAAAAAAAATTTGTTGTGTTTACAAACAAAATAAATTGTATTTACGAATTAAGTTCTGAAAGCTAAAAATAGTTTGTTAATACAATTAGGTTATTCACAAGGCGTGTGCTGTCTGTTGTATCGTCCTAACAAAAAACAGAGTTGTTAAAATTTTTATTTTATTTATTTATATATTTTTAACATTAGAATATAAAAAAATTTAATGCTAAAAGTAAAGCTAAAGCTACAAGGCCTTAAGCTATTACCAAGTATCAAAAGAAAATGAAAAATAAAGAAAATTAGTATTTACACCTAAATATTTACCACTAAATTTAATTTTATGTATGATCTTAAATGAGGTGATACAATTTAAAATTTTTATTTGACTTCAACAACGATTTTCTATTGGGTTTTCTCTCTATTAGCCCACTCAAACATAGGACACTAAACATACGTAAAAATGTTGTATCGTGCTATTCTCAAATGTTGTATTATTTCAATTTAAATTTTGACAACTCTGTTTTGTGTTAGGACGATACCACAAATAGCACACCCCTTGTGAACTACCTTAATAAAATTGTTAATACAACAACATTCTACTTGAAAATATGTAGTTTTATTAAAATGTTTCTTTTTAGGCTGGCAAAAATCGGTCCAAAACTACAAACCGTTTACGCATGCGCAAAGGGCGTAGTGTGGTTCATAAAACCATAGAGGATAATTATTCGGCCGTTGTAGGTGCCAATCATGAAGCTTTAGCACAAGTTTTGGAACAAGTAAGTTATTTAATTAAGGAAATAAATAATAATGAAAATATATTATTAAAAACTTGTATCGCCGCTAAAAAAAAAAAAATATAATAAATAGTTGGATATAGAATACTCACACAGGAATAAAATTTTAAAAACTTATACCATTTACCTGAAAAGAAAAAAAGGATGTTACGTTTTAATATTAACATTAAACAAGTAAACGAAAATAAAATACAATATAAACTCGTAAATTCCTTGCAAACCTTGTATAAATACAAATCATATTTTGTATGTATGGAGTTTGACATTAAACTCATAAACCTACCAGGTTTACACCGTTTGCGAGTAGAATACGAGTTTATATGAAAACCCCTAATATATTTCAAATTTGGCAAAAAATAATTTCAACATTTTTTGTCAACTAACAAATATTTCATTAAAAATTTTCATTAAAACTTGTGCAATAAAATTATCTCTGTGCGTATAAATACAACTAAACTCGGAAAAATATGTCGGTAAAATCTATTTAACACTATAAAGATAATTCGCTCGAACTACCTTTACATTTTTTGATTCGCGAATTGAAGCAAATTTTTTAATTCATTTGAGGGACTCTAGTTCAATTTAAAACATTGATTTATTAGGAAAAAAATTAATTTTTTATTTAAAATTATCATTTAACCAATGTATTCAATGAAAATTTATTTCTTACTAAAAAAAAACAATTTTAATTCGCAAATAAAAAAATAATAATTCGCGCGAATCGAAAAAAAATCATGATACGAGTATAATTTGCAAATCAAAAATGATTTTTTTTTAATTCTTTTGTAGAAATTGAATTATTACTTATGATTGAATTATTTTTCTAAGGGTCTGAATCAAATGAACCATTTTTAGATGAAATAAAATTAATCAGTTCGTTTGATGCTTTGAAAAGTATCAACAAAAATCAAATTGATTCTTTGATTAAGATATTGATTGAATAAAGTAGGCAATAATTCATTTAAAATTTCATTTAAAAATTGAGTTAAGGAATTGTGTTTTTAAAGGTCTGTATAAATGTACAAATGCGTATAAAAAACTAGAGTTTGCTGTTCGGTGTTAATCGAAACCGTAGGCCTGAAAATCGAAACCGAAAACCGACAAAACTAATTAAACTACATGTTAGTGAATACCGAACTTCCAAAAGGTCTCAGCTCTTATTTTTAAAAATTTAGTATTTATTTGTAATGAACATTTTCTTCATTAAATAATACTTTAAAGAATTTTTTGTTTTTGCAATTACCGATAACATAAACCGAAGATCATAATTTCAGGGAAAAAAAAAACAATAAATCGTTTCAGATTTTCAACAAGTATTTTTCAACAAGTCCTTTCTCCGTAGTCTGCTTAATTTATAAAATTTAAACTTTATATTTTTTTCACAAATGGCAAAGACTTGTGATTTTAAAATGTTAAGGCTTAAAAATACAGCTAATAGCTGAGAATATAACTGAACTGTCGTTAATGAGCTTCCGGAAAAAATCAAAATTTGTATTTATAACCATTTTTCGCTTTTTTCTTCTATTGCAAATGTCTCGAAATTAGGGTTTTTCTTTTCCCGGACTTTTTCATTTCCCGGGACAGCGGTATTTTTTTCAGAATTTCCCGGAATCCCGGGAATTCCCGCTCGTTAGAAAATATATAAATTCGACATATGTTGCACTTGAAAAACTCGATTAGTGTTCAAACACCGTCCGACAAAGTTCATCTTTTGGTTGTACCCATGAGAATATGCACTTAATATATTCTGAAAGGATGGCTAAATATAAAATATCCATGTCTTCCACTTTTTCTGGATCAATTCGTTTAACAATTTAAATCGTGAATTAATATTTAGGTAATATATTTATATGGAAGGCCGTCTTAATTTTAAAAAACTCTTAGAAATATATTAATTAAATATTAATTCGCCGTTTAAACGGTTAAACCAATTGATATAGAAAAAGTGAAAGACATGGGTATTTTATCTCTATCCCCTTTTTCAGAATATATTGGAATTGTTAATGGGTGCAAAATTGTGTCGGACCAGTTTTATAGTCAGAAATACGATCGATTTGTTGCTAAAATATTTCTTAAATATGAAATCAAAAAATTTCTATTTCTAGATATTTTATATATACCTTTCTATGCAGATTTTCAAAAGTATCCGTCTAGAATTATTTTTATAAAAAAGTTTAAAAGTGAGTATTTTTCACATAAATTTTTAGGCAAATTCGCCTAAATCGTTTTATAAAAAAAGACACTACAACATTATTAAATAGTTTTTTAACTTTAATTGGTTTTCTTGAATAGACATTTTTTATGCCACAGCTACTTAAAAATAAATTATTTAATTTTCGTATTTAGTTGCATTTTAAATTAACATATAAAAAATCCAAAATAATTTTAAAAAGCATCTGATGGATTATTTTGAAAACAAATAATATTTAAAAAATACAATTGAAAAAAAGGAATAACAATTGAACTTAAAATTAAATTATTTTAAATAAAAGAAACTCAAAATACTTGTCAATTGAAAATACACTGCATCGCATATTTATAACGTCATTTAATTTTTTAATATATCTCTTTTAATATTTACCAAATCTCTTAAGTCTCTTTACATGAATTACTCAGTTTTTGATTTTCTGTGGAGTGATAAAATTTGAAATGTTGTGGTTGTTGTTCTTGTAATATTTTTTGAGAATATTCCGCTATTTCATGTTTCATAATTATAAAGTCATTCTTAGTGCTTGATAAATAAAACAACAATTTAACTAAAATTAATAAGAAATTTCTTTACCTTTATTTTGAATTAAATCAAAAATTCTATTATTCATACTAAAAACTAAATTTTTAATTGTATTTTCGTCAATTTTCTCCCATTCTTCCAAAATTGCAACTTTTAACGAAGGAACATCAGTAAACTGGCGATTTTCTGAATAAACCTTGCTCGACAAAATTCCCCATACATTTTCCATAGGGTTAACATCTGGAGAACACGGCGGCCAATCCAAAACTTGAATATTTTTTTGTACGAACCAATTTCTTGTTGCATTACTTGTGTGTATAGCCGCGTTGTCTTGCTGGAAAATGTATGTTTTGGCTGGATTTCTTTCCAAGAAAGGAACCAAACTCATTTCCAACGTTCTAATGTACTCAATGCTGTTCATTCTATACGAAACAAATTGTAACTCCAATGTTCCATTAGAGCAAAAAGCGCCCCACACCATCAAAGACGCTCCTCCAAAATTCCTTTTTGAAAAGGTTACTGGCCCTTTCCGTAAGTCTCTCCAATACCCTCGATTTCCATCTGGACCATCCAAATTCCACTTTTTTTCATCGGAGAAAATTACCTGATATAAATTTATTATAATTTTGTACTCCATTTTAATTTTGGCTTCCTTCGAAAAAACAACCTACCTGATTCCAATCTGTTCCCATGTTTAGACGTGCAAAGTTTACCCTAGCATCAATATGGCGTGGTAAAAGTCTTGGAACTTTGTTCATGGTAGCACGAATAATATTATCTTCCCGATTTAAAGCACGCCAAACCGTTGTTTTTGAAACCGTTACGCCAGATTTCTCTCGAATAGTCGCAAGGCTGGACGAAGAGTTGCTAGCTAAACGGTAAATGTGGGCTGTATCGCGCTTGGAAAGCAATCTTTTTCGTCCCGTGCGTTTAGTCTGCCCATAGCTTGTGGGATCCTTCAAAAAATTTTGCACTACACGAAGACTTCGGCCCAATCTTCTGCCAATTTCACGCAATTTCACGTTTTCGGCTTTGAAAGCCAAAATTTGACCTTTTTCAAGGTCAGTTAATTTTATTCCACGTGGCATTAGTTGACCGAAAAATAAACGTTTTCATACGAGTCCGATTTCACTGATATTTAATCAACTACTGACCTAATTTACATGTTTTTGCAAAATGACTTCAGAAAATATAGTGTAATGTAAACCAGCCTATACAAATATTTCTTTATTTGAACAAAGATCATTTTAAAGAAAAAAAAATGTCCGAAGTACATACAAGAATTTTTGTTGGTAAACTTGGTAATGGCTGATAAAATTTTTTCGGTTTAACTAAACCAAATTCAACTGGCATCTAAAAACAATTTTGCCTAATTCAGTTTATTAAATTTTAAATCGTATTTTTTTAATTTTAAATATTTTTTGTTCAAATTAATTTCAAAAAAACAATGCTTTAAATTTAAATAAAGCTTTCAAAATTGCAATAATATAAGCTAAAACTTCTGTAAAAGAATAAAAAAAATACCGGGGAATCACGCACAAAATTCCCGGGATTGTGGGATCCGAAAAAGGGCGGGATTCCCGGGAATCCCGTCCCGGGAATTCCCGGGACATAAACCCTACTCGAAATAGAGTTATTGCCCTTATTCGAATGAGGAATTCAACTGACTTTTAATGAATATTGTATCTTATTAAAACTATTTAAGTTATATGAACATTTTATTTTCTTAAAAAAATTCTATTAATATTACAAAAACCAAAAAGTAACAAAAACCGCAGTTTTCAAATTTTTTAGTTTTTATCCAATCTATAAAAAAACCAATAAAAATCCAAACAAAATGTATTAATATTTAATTGCAAATTTATTCAATTAAGAGCTATAAGTTTTTAATTGAATGAACAATTTTCGTGATTGGAGGAATTTCAAAGATAAAATTTATTGAATAAGCAGTTTTCGTGATTTAAATTAGTTTTTTGTGTGTTATCCGTTCACCTTAACCATAATTATAGAAATATTTTTATAAGGTTTCCTATAATCCAAATTAAAATCTTTAAAAAATTTTATTTGTATCTTTCTATAATCAAATTCAAATTACGAGGGCAGCTCAATAAGTCCGTGACTTTTCCAACTTCTCTCTTAGTTACATGAAATGCAACACTTCTCCGGTCAAGTATTTACCATCTGTAAATAGATTTGCCCGGAGCAAGTAAAATTTTTATCAAGTTCCTTCATTAACTTTACTTTTAACAGGTGTTCAAAGCATACAACCTCGTGGATTTTTGTAAAAATGGAAAAAGCGAATTTCGAGTGCTCTCTGACATTATTTTTTGGAAAAAAAACTGTCATTCAAACCAAGGAACAGCTTGATAAGTATTGTGGGGGCTCTGCACCATCAACAAAAGGTGGTTTTTTGAGTTTCGTTATGGTCGCATAAGTAATAGTGATGCTGAACGTTCTGGACAGCCAATTGAGGTCAATACACCCGAAAATGTCGAAATAATTCACGATATAGTGTTGGCCGATTGAAGAGTTTTGAAAGTGCAAGAAATTTTTGATGCCATAGTGATTTCATATGGTTTCGATTTTATTGTAAATGATTTTTTGGGTTTCAAAAAGCTGTCCACAAGATGGGTGCCGTGTTTGATCAAAATTACCTACCATACACGCAATCGTGTGGAAGAAGATTTAGCTCCAACGATGAAATTATTGCTCAAACAAATGCCTATTTTGAGGACATCAAGAAATCCTATTTGTTTTTTTGGAAGGAACAAAAAAATTGGAGAACGTTGGACCAAGTGTATTGAACAAAAAGGAGACTTATGTTAAAAAATAATAACTTTTTTTGCTACAAAACTGTGTTTCATTCAAAAAGTCGCGGACTTATTGATCCAGCCTCGAATATTGATTTTATTTTAATGTTCCTTTCAAACATGAATTCTTTTTTTAATTCAAATGAAGTACATACAATTTTTAAATCGATTACGGTGAAAATATTTAGACGCTCAGACACTGATATGTTTTTAGTTTTGAGGTTCGCGGTTCAAATTGCCGTGACGGTAAAAATATTTTTTTTATATTTATTAAGATGTGATAAAGACAAATAGGCAGTTAGTCAGCACGAGTTAAGAATAAATTCTTTAGTTGGTGAATTTTTATGATGACAAGTTGCGCGCCATCTGATGAAGAGTTGGCGAACTTTGTTGAAGATTTATAGTTCATAGCCCTGTTATATTATTTTACTTCGGTGGGGTTAAGTGCTATGGGAACACCGAAGGAGGACGCTGCGATATGAACGAGGGATAGAAAAACTCATGCATATTAGAGATGAGCGATCCGGCGATTTTTGAATAACGCTGCTACCAGTGATCGTGATTTTCAAATCACCGTTCTTTGACCGTGATCACGGGTTTGTAATAGAGATGGGCGATCCGGCGATTCGGCGATTTTTCAGTAACATTGTTCTCAGTGAATGTGATTTGCAAATCGTTGTTCTTTTCAACTGTGATCGTGATCACGGTTTTTCTATGGAAAAGACTTTGATTTTCTGATAAATAAACGAAATAATATTTATGGCGAGTTTTTAAGATGTCAGTTAAACTTGGTTTAGTTAAACCGAAAACGAATTTTGTCAGCCATTTCAATGTTTATTAACAAAAATTTGACGGAAAAACTTTTTCTCGAGTATAATTTATTTCTTTATTGAAATAAAACAAAATAAATCACATTTTAAAAGCAGTATTCCAGTTATAAACTGCGTTAAAATAAGTTTAAAGACTGGGCCCTTCCTAAAAACTGGGCCCTAAAAGAAGAATAGTTGCGACCGGTAACAAAGACATGATAGAAGAAGACATTTTATACAGAAGAGTGTGAAAGCAAGTCACTGTTATTGAAAAAAAAAACATGTATTACTGTGCAAAATGAAGTTTGCAAGAAAGAATAGTACAAAAATATTAAAAGAACGACATTCCGAGTAACTGCGACTTGAAATATTTGATCACTGCCGTTACCAGTGATTTATCAATAACTGTGGTTAAATCACCGGTATGAAAATATCGCTCATCTCTATTTGCAATAAAAATTTAGAAATAATTATCAGCACATGGTTGCCATATTTCTTTCTGAAGAAAAGCCTTTTTTACATTTTATGTGGCAATTTTTGTTCTTTAGTTATTTTCTAAATTTTTTAGTCTGTTTTTATTAGGAGAGCTTCAGGGTTTATGGGAATATTCAAAAATTGTTTTCCAACAATATATTTTTTTTCAAAATTTGACCGATCGGTACATGAAGATTGCGTCTATATAAAATCCAAATGAACAGATATGTTTCTGGTACAAAATTTGACACTTTTGCTCTAAAAATTATTTAATTTACTAAAAATATTTACACCAGGGTTGCAATTTAAATTTAATTTTAAAAAGTGGTCCAAAATTGCGATTTCTTCCAAAAGTTGTCAAAATTATAAATGTTTTGAAAAATTCTTTTTCTTTTGTATAGAATTTCAACGCTTGCCAAAAGTTGTTTTCAGGTACTACCCAGTATTGTAGGCGTTGTGATTTGCAATCATTTTCGTATTGCCGTGTTTGTAGGAATACATTTTGTTTGCAAATTTTTGGATACATATTTAATGATCTTAATAAAAAAAATTTTCTTTCCAGTTGCAACAAACACCCATCATACCACCTGCTTTAAGACCCTTAGCCAATGCCATTAATTTACGTTTCGAAGATTTTACCATACTCGAAGGAGCCCAAGCGTTTGTAGTGGGTAAAAAAGCATTCCATGCAGCTATATGGACAACAGCATCAGTAACTCTAGCTCTATCGGCTGATTGCAATCAACTGGCGGGAGTAGGTGGCGAATTCAATCAGTTGACGGGTGGTGCTTCGGGTGTTTTAAATCCCATAACAGAATTTTGTGACGTAGTACCCAGTTATCATTTGCCATTAATGCCGACCACAGAAGTAACATTGTTGCAGGCCACCATATCGGTATTGCCACGTCTACAATTGGACACACTGCAATCAATAGGCGCTATATTGAAGGGTAAATCTCAAGTATTGGATAAAAGTAATTTTAACTTCCGAGGTTCTATTCCAAATCTGACGATACTGAAAGATGCTACGGCTATTAATAACATGAGAAATGGTATGTCGGTACAAAATTTAACCACACTCAATGAAGAATCGAGTGACAAAACTTTGGGTTTAATAGATCAAGATGCGGGTTTAGCAAATCCATCAAGTGGAATACCAGCGTTTGATGATGTTATGACCAGAGAAGTGGCTTTTATAATGTTACAGCTAATAAATGGTATGAAAAACTTACAAGTCAAGGCCGTAGAAGAAATGCCATTAAGTCTATCGAATGTGGTGCTTTCGAAGGAATTTGAAAATAAAGATGCTCAGGCTAGATTATGTGTATTGCAAGGGTAAGTAAGAAGAGAATTTGGAGATATTTGTTTATCCAATTTATAAATTTTTCAATTTCTTTTCCAGCAACAATAATGATGAAGATGAATCTATGGGCACGCTGTGTAAATGTGCTCATGTTGCTTTAACAGAAATGTTGCCTTCCACCAAAATGACTCCAATTTTGGGCGATATTTTACTACAAGAAAGATCTGAATCTCTTTCGAAATCTAAATCGGTTTTAGAATTTATTTTATGGGGTCCTTCAGATGTTGCTCTCACGGGTTCCATCAAAGAACGTGAAACTGCCTTACAAAGATGGTTGGATTTAGAACGTGCTACCGTTTTGCATGGTCTCGTCCGTACTCGAGTCGAGTTAACCGTTTATGATGAATGTCATTTAATGTTTTTAGTACGTTCTTCGGCTAAAATGATGAATGATGCTGCTAAAATTATTAATAATTATCAAGAACAACATAAGAACAACAATCAACAGGATTAAGTTGAGGATAAATAAATATTTAACATTATTTATATTTAAAAAATATATATTGTTTTAATTGTTTTTTTTTTCGCTTAAAGGCATTTTTTATTATTAATTTATGAATTTTTTCCCCTTATATTTTATGCCTTCTTTTATTAAGCGTGTGCCAAATTTTCAAAATTTCTTGCTCAAGTTTAGTTTTTTAATTTTTTCATTTTTGTTTTTTCTCTTTCGTTTTATTTTCTAGTTGTTAAGTTAAATTAAAAATTAATGAAAAAATTCATTTTGTTGCCTTGAAATATGCAAATATGCAATCTTTATTACACTTAATTATTTTTTATATATTTAAACAAAAATTATCATTATCATTGTATAAATTTCTGAATATTTGAATTAATGTTGACAAATTAAAGTAAAATATTAATGGTGTTTGCGAACAAAATAAAAATCGAATTGTAGTACTACATATCTTACTGTATTGTAATAAAAATATTTATATTTTATTTTATTGTATGAAATTTAGTTTTATTCCAAAGCTCTAAAAGTTTGGTAAGATAGCAAAAACCAAAATTTTTTAAAAATAATCGAAATTCTGTTGTCAGAATAAGAATATGGGGCAAAATTATACCATCCCTCTAAAAAGTCTTCAAACTTATCACAAATATATAGTAGGTTTGTTCCACGTAATTCTAGGTAAAGTCTGGTAAAATGAGAGTAAACAAATAATTATCTCAAAAAATGGTAAAATTGCTCACAATACCGGGAACGCACAAAACCACATTTCAAGCCCAAAAATAAACGTCAAAGTTATTCATATAAACAAAATCCATTTTTAACAATAAAATATCGAAGGGAATAAAGAGAAAGTGTTAGAACGTGGTATTTGATAACGATATTAATTAATGTTTACAACTTTTGTTATTATTTTAATTATTTTTACAAATTTAAAACGGCTGATTTATAATCATCAAGTGATATGACAGTTTTACCATTTTACCCGAAAAAAAGTACGGTTAACTTCCGGTAAAATCAGAAACAAATTATTCTCTCATCAACGCTCTCATTTACCCAATTTTTAACGATAGAAACGCTTTTTGGTAAGATTGGGTTCCCGCGGGCACCCGCGGTAACGTACGTGGAACAGAGCTAGTATTGGGTATATTGTATAAATATTTCATAAAACATTTTGGATTTTTGTAAAAAATGGGCTTTTTTTTGACATTGTACCATTTAATGTTTCTGTTTTCTGGTTAGTAGTACACTCATAGAAATAAATCTGTAAAAATAGCAGAAAAAGTTACTGAAAATTAGTTAAAAATGATGCTGCAGAAAAAAACTGCTAAAATTAGCAGATTTTTTTACTAAATACTAGTAAAATGAGAACAGCAAAATTAAAACTGTCAAATTTACAGAATTTTAGTTATATTTAGGCTAGCTTTTAGTTAATTGAAAATAGCAAATTGTACTGTAAAATCTGCAGAAAATTTTGCTAAATATTTGTAGACTAAAAATAGCAAAAATAAACTGTTAAATCTACAAAATTTTTGCTATTTTTAAGCTAAATTTAGTTGAATGCAGTCAATTCTGCTAAAATCAGCAGAAATATTTGCTAGGTTAATTTGCTATCCTCCATTTACAAAAATTTAGCTCAAATATAACTAAAATTCTGTATATTTAACAGTTTTATTTTTGCTGTTCCTATATTACTAATATATATCAAAAATTATCTGCTAAGTTAGCAGTTTTTTTCTGCAGCATCATTTTTAACTAATTTTTAGTAGTTTTATCTAAATTTTTTACGGACTTTTTTCTATTAGTGTAGTTCCCAAATGCAAAGTCAATTTTGCGAATATAAAAAATTATTGCTCTCTGAATTTATTTGCATTTTTCCCACATTTGGTAATGTTTTACTGTAAAGACTTCTTCTATGAAGTTTTCAATTTTGCATAATGATTATTTTTAGCTACACAAAGTTTCAGATATTTCTATAGGAGACCGTAAAATTGGGTGCGAGCATCTTGGAATGACAAAATTTTCAAAAATATCTTGCTTATTTATTTAAAATTTCTGGTTAAAATTAATTTAAATTCTGTAATTTTCTAAATGCAGTAACCAGTAAATGTTTAGGTTAATTTATAGAAATAAGAAATTATACTTTTTGCAAAAATAAAAATCCGTGCACCTTGAAACTTTATGAATATTTCCTATATATGGGGCATTCCATACCAAATCCCCGAGTTTTTTGGCCCAACCATCTTTTGATATATTTTGGTACGTATACAAAGCAACTTCCACACAAATTTTCAGCCTTTTATTCCGAACTGGTTTTGAGTAAATATGTTTTAAATTTTTGAGCAACAAATTTTCAATTAACTATAGACTAGTGACAAAAATCGATATCTTAAAAAAGTAGGGTATCATATTGTTCGTATTTAAATCGCATCGATTGATAAAAACCGCTAAAAATCAAAAAATCTCTAAAATTTAAAGAAATTAAAAATATCGCCAAAATTAAAAGATTACGCTTAAATTAAAAACCCATAAATTTAAAAATCTAAAAAAAATCGCTCAAATAAAAAAAACGCCAAAAAAACTTACTAAAATAAACACTAATATTTAAAAAAATCGTTAAAACCAGATTTTATATTGAGTGGTTAAAAATGGGGTCAAAAATGATCCACCTTTTAGTTTTATTAATTTATTTCTTTAAATTTCAAAGAAAAATTTACAAATTGAGGTAAATAAAAGCTTGGTTTGCAGACGCATCTATCGGTATACTAAAGATGTTCGAATATGCCCAACTTATTTTTGTTATTTATTTATTTATTTATTTATTTATTTATTTATTTATTTATTTTTTTCCAAATAGCACAGTAATATGAGAAATTGTAATTGTTTTTAATTCGAATTTACATATAATAAGGCCTATTTAATATAATTGAGGGGGTGTTTGAGCTTTTTTCGAAATCTTTATTGTCTGGCTTTAACACTTTACGACCTATTCTCATATCTACCAAATACACATGAAAAATTTCATAAAAATTGGTCGAGCCGTTTCGTAGGAGTACGAACACAAACACCTTCTGAATAATTGATTTATTTCAAGTTATCCAAACGCTAATGGAAAAGTGAAAGCCAAAGATCAGTGTAATTAATTCTTTAAAATATTTCATATGTATAAGAAGTAAAATAAAAACAATTTAAACCGATTCCATGGAACTGGTTCCAGAACCAGTTGCTGGGATCCTATATGGAAGGTGTGATTGACGTAGAATCAGTTCCAGAACTAGTTCCAGAACTGATTCTAGGGCTAACGGTTCTACTTTGGAGCTATAGAAGGGGTTGCTTTTGGGACAATTTCAAACAAAA
This sequence comes from Leucophora obtusa, assembly GCA_949987735.1. NCBI lineage: Eukaryota > Metazoa > Arthropoda > Insecta > Diptera > Anthomyiidae > Leucophora > Leucophora obtusa. The sequence goes on from OX465295.1 coordinate 47,503,610, forward strand.
AGAATCGGTGTTAGAATCGACAGTAGAAGGGGTTATAAATGAAAAGTAGCTATTCTACAACCGATTCTTTGGAACAGAAAATTTTTCTGGGTAGTTTCAAAAAGTATTATTACCTATAAAGGAATAATTTTACCATAATTATAAAATCAAAATCTGTGGTCAAAATCTTTCACCAATTCAATTAGTTTGGCTGGATATATTTTTTTAGTGCTGCTTTGATGATTGGCATTGTTTGCCTTTCATACAAACTATATAGGGAAATTTTGCTGTTGCTGCCTGCTGTGTTTTCTGCGATGAGCCTCTAAGGCTAAAAATCCTCGAAAACAGCAAAAATTACGTGAAGAAGTTATGAAGATCTTACAACTAAAATATTCGGAATTTGGTGAAAATTCAGTAAAACAAACTCCATATTTAAGAGCTTGTACTCTAATAGAAAAAAGTCCATAAAAATTTAGTAAAAACGACTAAAAATTAGTTACAAATGATGCTGCAGAAAAAAACTGCTGAATTAGCAGATTATATTTGCTATATATTAGTAATATAGGAACAGCAAAAATAAAACTGTTAAATGTGTACTTTTAGTCATATTTGGGTTAAATTTTTGTAAAGCAGTAAAAAGTAAAGCTAAATAATTAGGAGCCTAAAAAATCAAAAAAAATTTTAATTTTCGAAGTTCTTTTTCGATTTTTTTAAATGCAAATAAATATCGAGACTTCTGAAAACAGCAGTTTACAATTTTTTACCATTTCTGCTGATTTAGCAGTAGAGACTTCTGATTGCATTCAACTAAATTTGGCTTAAAAATAGCAAAATTTTGTAGATATAACAGTTTATTTTTGCTATGTTTAGTCTACTAATATTTAGCAAAATTTTCTGCAGATCTTACAGTACAATTTGTTATTTTAAATTAACTAAAAGTTAGCTCAAATATAACTAAAATTCTGTAAAATTAACAGTTTTAATTTTGCTCTTCTTATTTTATTAGTATCAAGAAAAAAAGTCTGCTAAATTTAGCAGTTTTTTCAGCAGCATAATTTTTAACTAATTTGTAGTAACTTTTTCTGCCATTTTAACAGATTTATTTCTATGAGTGTATTAAGAAATCTCTGTGTTTATCCAGTGTTTGTTGGTATTGGCCGTGTTCTGGCCAACGATGTTGTATTAAACGGTTATAGAATATCGATATGATTACTACCTCATAGGTAAATGATAGTAGTTGAAATGGAATTATAATTGTGTATTGTTCGTATGATACGAAATTTCTAAATTGAATTTAATTATCCCACCAATAAAACTTTTAAGAGTCAGTTTTTATACCAGTATATGCCTAACACGCCAATAAAATTAGTGTATTTGAATATTTTTTTAATAAATAGAATAAAGCTTTTTCCTTCTTCATTTTTATACTTAAGCGGATTTAGTTATGTCCGCTCAAAAATGTTGCCCTTTTCCAAAAAAATTTTAATAATTATTTTGAAACCCCAATCTTCACAATTGGTTAATTAATTGAGAATTCATTTCCTTAAAAATTCTAAAAAAAGCACCCCCATATGTTGATCGAAATCAGTGTTGCCAGTTTTTTTCAGACTTTATCCCCAATTTTCAAATTGTTATCCCCAAAAATCCCCAATTTTCAATTTGTTATCCCCAAAAATCCCCAATTTTTATTTTCTGGAAAAAATTCGTATTCGTTAACTTTTTTAATGTAAAAATACTATATTTATTTAATTCTTTTCTGTACCTTATACACTCTAACTCAATAAATTTTGTAATTCTAACAAATTATAAAAAAGAACAAATAAATTTAAATAGCAGAATCAAAATTCAGCTCATCAGCTTCAGACATTCTGTTGCGTATGGTACTGTATTAAAAAGTTTTAATATTTCAGCAGATGGATTGAATTTTTGACAATTGAATAACATATAAAGTATATATTTAATTTAAGAAGAGCTTCTTATAACTCATATTACATCCGAATAATCTTAAATATTTTGGAACCAAAACGAATTCAAATTTTCACCAAAAGGAATTAAGGTTTGTACGCACATTAACTTGCCAGACACAAATTTGTGTAGCCTAAAATCATGCCCTATTATCATCATACTTAAAAGAAATATATAAATATTTAGAATTATCAGGGTTAAGTTCATAAAAATATAAAAAGGCAATAATATGTTATTCCCAAAAAATCCTCTAAAATTTCGTGTCATCCCCAATAAATCCCCGGATCCCCAAACGGAAATTTTTATCCCCATTGACGAAAAAAAAATCTCCAATTTGGGGATAAATCCCCTAAACTAACAACACTGATCGAAATTATAACAAATTTTTTGAAATTTCTCATATGCTCTCTAAACTAAACAAACAAAATCTCAATCTGTTCATTATAACGGAAAAATAGCTTTTATTATTAGAAAAATTAACTAACTCATTTACATGATTTTACATTAGAGCAACTACTTATTTAGTATTATATTAAATTTACAAGCAGCCAGTTGAAAACAAATAAAAAAAAGAAAAAAAGAAAACGATAAAAAATGCTATATTATAAAAATTATTATCGGAATCTGTTTAGATTAAATTTACAACAGGCAACATTTAAATTATTAACTGAGCAACAACAGCAAGTAAGTAAATTATTGTAAAATAAATAACTAGTTAAATTAAAATCTTTAGAAACTGAAAGAAAACAAATTACAGTTACGTTTTAAATGTACAAAAACTGCGGCTACCACAACAAATATAGAAAATTCTGAAAGTGATGCTAAAAGAGAATGGGAAAATGCTAAACCTTTTGAGGATATACCCACTATGACCACATTTAATTTGATGAAACATTTTTTACCCGGTGGAAAATATTCAAAATTAGATTCAACCCAATTGATGTTGGCTTTCAAAGAAGATTTGGGTAGTATTTCGTTTCTACCCGGTATGTTTGGTCGTCCAGGAACTGTTATAACACACAATGTTGACGATTTTGAAAAAGTTTTACGTAATGAGGGTATTTGGCCCAGCAGACCAGGATTGGAGGGTTTAAATTATCATCGTAGCGTTCATAGAGCGGATTTCTTTCGGGGTGTTGAGGGTATATTAGCAACGTAAGTATAAGAGTAGAAACACAATAAAAACAAAAAGATACTGACCAAAATTGTTAAACCAACGTGGTAGCTGCCATTAAAAAAAGCCTCTGTATTTTAAAACTAGACTGTTTTTTTTAAATATTAGGGTAAATGAGAGATCTGTGAAATATTCGTCATGAAAATAGAATAGATTCTATTCTGACAAAATTTAGTCAGTAGCTTTTCGCTTTTAGTTTTAACTTTGATTGTGTTTGTACTCTGAGAGTTAAGAAAGAAAAACGGTGATATAAACAAGGATAAAGACTAAAGAGGTTGCAAATTAAAAAAGTATACTCTTTGGTTCCCTTATTTTCTGTTAAATTTCCGTGAAGAATAAGAGAATCAAAAGGAAAACCAAAAAGTTAACAGTGCATTTTTTATGGTTTCTTATAATTATTGATTAAAACGGTAAAAAACAAGTTTAAGAATGAAGTAAATAATAACTAATTGATTTTAAAATTTTTTATTGTTTTAGCTTTTATTTTTTTGCTTGTAAAAATTCCTTGTTTTTCTCTCTAATTCGTGTGTGAAATTTTTGTAGGAAAATGCGCGCACATAAAACATCTTAATGAATACCCTGGTTATATAAAGAGATTAATTTTATTTATACCTTCCTATTTCTCTTTTAGCCATGGCGAAAAATGGGGTACTTTTAGATCAACTGTTAATCCCCTCTTAATGCAATCCAAAAACGTTAGATTGTATTTGCTTAAAATGTCACAGGTCAATAAGGAATTTATTGAAAGGTAAGAGAAGGAAATAAATTATATTTAAAATAATTTAAATTTAATAGCTTTAATATCGATTAAGGTGTTTCTACATCCCAAAATTTTTAGAGAAATTTACATTATTTGTTCACATTATCACCAAATTTACACTCAGATGAAAATAATAGTAAAAAAAATTTTAAACAGTTTTTAATCACACTGTACTATTTTTCTACTGATGTTTAGTAAAAATTTTTTTTTTTTTTTTTATAATAATGTTTGGTATTCCCTTATTACAAATTACGGATTTTTTTTTACTAATTTTCGTTGCTATTTCAGCAAAACATTTTACTAAATTTTCAAAACCGAGTGCTAGACTTAGCAAAAAAAAACATACTAATTTAAAAAAGTGGATACTTAAGGAAATTTTATTTAAAAGAATTCGTTGATTTTTTAGAAATCTGGTTTAGTTTATATTTGTTATTACTGACACATTCTTAGTTTGGAAATAAAACTCAGAGAATTTTATTGTATCTCCAATGCATAAAAAGGTCATAACTGGAGAACTGTTTGCAATTTTTACCCCAAGTTTCAAGTACGATGAAGTAATTATACATTTTTTGCAATCGAAAGAAAAAATTGTTTTTTTAATTAAATTTGATTTTATTTTAAGATTTTTGTTTTAGATTTACAATTTATTTATTTTTTAGTACATTTTGTTGCTAATTTCAGCATATTCATTTTAAATTACAGTTTGCAACAATTTACTGAAATTTAGTGGCGTCTGCTAATTATTTATACTAAATTTATTTTACTAAATTTATTGATTTTTAGTAAATTTTGTAACTGATTTTAGCAAATCGATTTTGATTGGCAATTTACAAAAATTTTTCTAAAATATAATAATATGTCTGTTGGTTCAACATAAAAATTTGTTACTTTAAAAAAAGGTATTCCTGTTTTTGGTTTAAAATAAAATTAGTTGATTTTAAAACATTTTTTGTTAAATTTAACAAATCTAAATTAATTTAAAAAGCAACTAAAAATTAGCTAAAAATTATGCTGCAGAAAAAACTAGTAAAATAAGAACAGCAAAAATAAAACTGTTAAATATACATAATTTTTGTTATATTTAAGTTAAGTTTTAGTTAATTGAAAAAGAACAAATTGTTTTTTAAAATTTGCAGAAAATGTTGCTAAATATTAGTACACTAAAAATGGCAAAAAAACTGTTATATCTACAAAATTTTTGTTGAATGCAAATAGCAGTCCATTCTGTTAAATTAACAGAAATATTTGCTAAAAAAAATTATAAACTGCTGTTTTCAAAAGGCTTGATTTTTATTTGCATTTAAAAAAAATCGAAGAAAACTTTGAAAATTTCAAATTTTTTTTTAATTATTTAGCCAAATTTTTTGTTGATTTAACAGGCCAATTTGTTATTTTCTAATTACAAAAATTGAACTCAAATATAACTAAAATTTTGTATGTTAAACTTAATTTACCACTGAAATTTTGTATATTTAATTTAACAGTTGTATTTTTGCTATTTCTTATCTTAGTAACATTTAGCAAAAATCTGCCAATTTCAGGAATTTTTTCTGCAATATAATTTTTAACTCATATCGTGTAGTTTTAACAAAGACAGACTTTACATTTAGTGATACACAGACTTACAGACTTTTTCTATTAGTGTAGAGCTTTTTTTAATAGAAAACTCTTTATCTCTAAGGATTCACTTCCAATTGAATATATCTAACAACATTTTCCTTTTGAAGAGTCCACAGGATGCTCCAAAATAAAACACGCAGGTTCTAAGGCATGTTAAAAATCCCCAGGATGAATTTAATCATCCTGAACCAACACTTTATAGATCAATACAGTCGACTAACTTTATGTTTAAAAAGCAGCAGCTGATAAAAATGACCAAGAACTATAGATTGTTACACAGAGAAAACAGATTCATTGTAACAACCGAATTTCTTGCCAACTGAATGGTTTGGTTGCAGCAACCAAATTATTTATGCTTAAGGACCTCAGCTACGCATTTCTCCAATTTTATATGAAGGTTTCAATATTCAAAAAAAAAATATGTATGTATATTTTTTTTCCAGAATTCGTCAAATACGTGATCCTAAATCTTTGGAAGTTCCCAATACATTTGAAGAAGAAATTAATCGTTGGACTTTGGAATCCGTCTCTGTAGTAGCATTGGACAAACAATTGGGTTTAATAAATGAAAATCGTAATAATCCCTTGCCAAAAAAGCTGTTTGATACGTTAAATGAATTCGTTGCCTGCTCAATGGAAATTGAAATAAAACCATCGATATGGAGATATTATCATACAGCTACATTTAAGAAACTAATGCAGTGTTTAGATACAATAATGGAAATAACCAATAACTATATAAATGAAGCAATTGAACGTATAGAGAAAGAACGTAATAGTAGTAAAATTGAAAAGCCCGAAAGTGAAAAGAGTGTATTGGAAAAACTGATTAAAATTGACAAGAAAATAGCCATCGTCATGGCTATGGATATGTTAATGGCAGGAGTTGATACGGTAAGAATAATGCCACATACTAATCTGAATTCTAAATTCATGTACGTTGTTCTTTTTTCAGACCTCTTCTACTTTTACTGGCTTCTTATTATGTATGGCAAAACATCAGGAAAAGCAACAGAAATTACGTGAGGAAGTTATGAACATTCTGCCCCAAAAAGATTCTGAATTTAATGAAGACTCAATGAAAAATATGTCCTATTTAAGAGCTTGTATAAAGGAATCTATGCGTGTTTATCCTTTAACAGTTGGTAATTCTCGTACACCCGTCTACGATTTAGTATTAAGTGGTTATAGAATACCGAAAGGAACTCGGGTGACTATGATTTCTACTTCATTGCTACGTGATGACAAACATTATCCCAGAGCTAATGAATATTTACCAGAACGTTGGTTAAGACCTAGCCAGGATACTGAAAATACTCCAGAATGTCCTCATACCTTAAAGGCTAGCAGTCCCTTTATTTATTTGCCATTCGGTTTTGGTCCTCGTAGTTGTATTGGTCGTCGTATTGTTGAATTGGAATTAGAATTGGGTATTGCTCGTTTGGTACGAAATTTCAATATTGAATTCAATTATCCCACTGATAAAGCTTTTAAGAGTCTATTGTTTAGTGTTCCCAATATACCTTTGACATTTAAGTTTACTGATATTGAAAATTAAGAAAGTTTATTGTATTGTGAATTGTTTTTTAAAAATACTCGTTTGTGATGAATTTCAGTATTATTGTTAATAAAGTTTTGTCAAATTTTGGTCACCTTTTTAATATTCAATATTTTTTAAGAGTGTTTATTTGAACCACTGATATTAGTCTACTTGTTTTTAAAATGAGATATACAAGGTTTTGTACTGCAATGTTTTTGAAACTGTAAAAGAAAACTATAAAAATGTTTTTATACACCAGGGGATAATAATAATGTGTTTATTGTGTCAATGTTCTTCTTAGTATTTCTGTCTGGAACTTTCTGAACTTTAGATGTTTTAAGCCTACCGCTAGATTCACCATTGTGCACAAAAGTTTTCAAACATTGCACACACCGTGCCAGTTCGCGGCCAGAAATGTTTGGAATCGCCCTCAATAGCTTCTGCACCTTTTTGGCTTTGGTTTCGTGTACTGATTCCGTTGCTGAAAGCCTGGAACGGATAAAGGTTCTAGGCTTTCTTTCAATTATTAGTTCACAATGGATTATTTTGAATAGTTTCAATATTTTTTTGTGCACTCGTCTTTGATTCTTCATTGTAAACTAATAAACCAGTCGAATTTGACAAGCCGATGCATTTTTAAATCTGACATATTTCTCAAAGATATTTTTATAAAAAAAAAAATATTATATTAATTAAAGTTGGAAAAAAATATTTAGAATAATGTGTGTTACACTTTTTAACGGCGCACTTCTTATCTGGAGTTAATCAACACGACGACATAAATAGATAATATGCAAAAAAAACTTTATCTTTTTTTATTTCTAGCGGATAGAGCAGCACTTTTTTCCAAACATATTTATGTTTTAAATTGTAATGAACCCAGCAAAACCTTGGTAATTGGTTTGGCCTTTTTCACGCATTGCCTCAGAAACCTAAAGTAATACGTTACTAATATTGTGAAACATAAATACTTATGTGGGAGGTATGAAATAATGAGTTACAGATATGGAGATATATCACTACTTATTTGGAGCCTTTAAAATAATATATTACAGATATTGTGTTTTATAATAACTTATTAATAAGGGTAAAAATAATAAGTTATTGGTACTGCATAACATAACTACTTATTATGCGAAAGTACGATTTAATAAAAATTTAGAATCTAATTACACTGCACGGATCGGTGTACTTTTAAATAAACATCATTACTGGTAACGTCTTATTTTATTCCCTATATGTAACCAATAAAATATGTACTAATGTGTAACGACTTACTCCACTCTATAAAACTATGTACTTATTTTAGCTAACTAGTGAATTTAATATTACAAGTTACAACTTATTTCAGTACTTCCTTCGTAATCACTTATTTTAGCCTATACCGGTACGATTTAGGCAACCATTTACCCCCAATGACACCGCAATGTTAAAATAATGTGTAATGCGACCAAAGTGTAAGTAGTTACAATTTTTGGTTTCTTATTACATTTCCCTTTAACTGGTAATAGAAGGTTTTGCTGGGAAGTCTTTTAAACGAATTAAAAAACTGACATCAGTTCAAAAAACTGACATCGAATCAAAAACAAAAAAAATTTGATTCACGAATCAGAAGATATGGAAATGATTGGCGCAAATAATCTTATAATTTTTTATTCGCGAATTTAAGAATCACTTTTCTTGAATGATGTATAAAAATAATTATTTTTCGTTATTCGATTTTCAATAAAAATTATTCGGATAATTTAAAATGTCCAAATAATGAATAATTCGAATAATTTAATACGATTAATCGATTCAACCAACTTGATAATAAATTACAAAAATGTTTAAAAAATATACACCCTTACTATCTAAATTTTTTAAATGTATATTTTAGTTAAAGTCGACTTTAGTTAAAATATTGAGTGGCAGTATGCCATGACTTGGTTTATTTTTGGAGCATTCTAATTGGGTAATTTATTTTCAACCAATCAAAATGTTTGAAAATACAAATATTTTTGTAGGGTTTTCATACACAAAATAAACAAAACCGTATGATTAAAAATAAAGTCGACTTTAAATTTAAAATACTCTTTTATAGTAAGGGCCATAAAGTTTTACTAAAGTACTTAATGTGCCAAAATTGCAAAACTTATTTAATAAATTGTGAAAAATTATTTGCTGTAAACTTGTTACTATCCGGATTGCATTCCTGCCTTTTTAAAATTTCTAGAATTATTTGTTAGATTAAACCCAACGAGAATTTGTCACAATTTGCTTTGCCATTTTTCATCTTATGTATAACTGGGGTATTCAATTAATCGACTTTTTATTTTAATCGAATAATCGTGCAAATAATTATTCGCGTTTTTTTCTTAACCGATTAATATAATAAAATTAAAAAATTAGTCGATTAATCAAACAAAATTTTATGTAAAATAATATACAAATTTTGTTGTGTTTTTAACATTTTATTAAAAAAATTTAAAAAAAAAATATTTCAGTAACTTTTCTAAAATTCATAGAAATAAAAAATGTATTAACTGTGATCATTTCTTGTGAAAATTTTTATCTTTTCTGCCACCTCTATTACATTTTTTTCAAATCGGACAGAACCAATTCGCAGATCTTCCTTGTATATTTTTCATTTCATAAAGTTAATCGTGGATTAGCCAGACGTAAACGTTAATCAGTGAGTTTTATAAGAATAAAACAGCTCGTACGTTGGTTTTTGTCTCTTTCATTGGCAACAGAAGAAAGGTAAACGTAGAGAGAAATTCTGTTGAGAATAGGTTTTCCCTTTACGTTTACTTTCCTCCTTCCCTTTTACGAGGGCAGTTCGAAATGTTCTTAGCCGAACAATGAAAAACAAGAGCTAGATTTTTAAAACTATTTTATTTGAATGAGGGGAACATTGATCTCTTATTTTGGTAAATAAATGTTCTTTTAGTTTGACTCTAGATCATAAATTAATATCACTTTCTGTTTTAAATTATTTTCAAATTAAAAAAAGATGATACAATTTTTACAAGTAAATTACAAAGAATAAAAAATTTTGAAAGAATTCGATAAGACCAGCAAGACAGAATGCGCATTTTCGGCTTTCGCTACAAAGCCACCATCAGTGCCTTTCGCCTTAAGTGGGTTAAAAATTAATAATTGTCTACTTATGTGACAGTTGAAAGCAAATCGAATTTGTTATCAACAACTCAACTTAGACTAATATCAACGAAATCTAACAGTGCTATTTTTTATCTTTTGTTATTATTACTCTTTTTTGCTTTGAACCTTAATTCTTAAGATATCTCAGCTGATTCTATTGAACTCTGTGTATGATAACCATAGATTATTTGAATTACAACGAACCGTTATATTTAAAATTATATGTATGTTATTTAAATTATATTTTTGCACCGTGTCAATGTGTGTTTTAAAATGAATGAGGGAATGTTTAATTGAGCTCTTATTTTGGTAAATGAATGAATGTTCTTTTAGTTTGACTCTAGATCATAAATTAATATCACTTTCTGTTTTAAATTATATTCAAATTAAAGAAAGATGATACAAATTTAACAAGTAAATTACATAGAATAAAAATTTTTTTTTTTTATTTTTCAATAAAATCTCCTGAAACGTCTATACACTTAGTCCAAAGTTTTCTAGCAATTATGTATATCCCTTTATTAAAATAAATTTCCTGAAACTTCTCAAAATAATCGTTTACAGCTGCCATTGCATATTCATTCGAGGTAAAACATTTGGCAGCAAGGAATTTTTTTTAGATTCGGGTACAGGTAGAAGTCAGAGGGAGCTAAATAAGGAGATTAAGGTAGATGGTCAAGGGTTTTTGATTAACTGTTAACAAATGCGGCACCCATCTTGCAGAAGGCTTTTTCATCTGCAATTCTTGATACAAAATAAAATGTACTCAATCAGTTGAGATGCCTATGGCATTCCCTATTTCATGCACTTTCCCTCGTCGATCGCCTAATACCATATCATGGACTTTAGCTATGATTTCTGGCGTTGTTCGTGGTTCATCTTCAATGCTTGTACGACCACGTTTGAATTCAACAGCCCAATTTTTTACTGTTGCACATGAAGGAGAACATTCAACTAACACATTCAACACATCATTATGAATTTCTTGTCCCGATAAACCTTTCTGATGTAAATATTTAATCACACCACGAATTTCTAATTTTTTCATTATAAAAAATCACTGAAGCGCCTTTTTTGAACACCTGTTAATATACGAATGAGTTAACAGATCGAAATGAAATTTAACATGTGTTCATATGACGGATGGAAGTTTCCATTTTACAAAGCTTTTTGATGTTTATTCCAGGGGTATGGCATCATCAAAAAAATGAGTTATAAAAAAATCGTTATCACTAGATGGCACTTTGTAAAAAAAATTGACAATTTTCTTTTTTATTTAAATTTAAATAATAACAAACAAAAAAGGAAAAAATTCAAACAAATATTTAAAATTTTATTATTTGAATATATTCCGCGTTTGTTTTTTCCTTATTTTGAGCAGTTTTCAGCAGTTTTTGAGTTTTTAAATATAGGCTCAGCTGATACTAAATAGTTGCTCAGGTAATACTAAATATCAGCGCCCTCTATCGGTGAGTAGTTTAAGTTTTGATTTCCTATCTCTATAATTAATAGTCTCTGGTTTATACCGCCATCTCTATGTCAGGCTAAGAACATTTCGTACTGCCGTCGTACATTACATTTATAAAATCTTAAAAAAATAATTAAAAATTGGGTTTTATGTTAATACGTAGATGTCACTGCATTGCTAGATTAAAACAATAGAGTAGTATTTTGGAAGATGACAAAGCAAATTGTGACAGTTTTTGTTGTTTTAATTTTTTCTTCTTTATTTAAGACATTTAACATCGGTTCTAGATGAAAACAACAAATTCTAATTAAGTTTGTAGTTTAATTTAACAAATATTTCTAAAAATTCTAAAAAGTCATTCCCTAATGATTTCCTTTGGCAAGAATGAAATCGGGTAGGTACAAGCCTACACCAAATTATTTTTCACAATTTTTTAAATAAGTTTTGGAATATTAGCACATTTAAAATATAAAAGTTTAGAATAACGAATAACACTGCATGACACTCAAAAAACTAATGGAGATCTGACCATCAGTTCTATATATTCAAGAAATGCTGATTACAATGGTGTACTTTATTTTTCGATCAATGGTACAGATTTTTTGCTAAATGTCTTTAAAGTTTGGCGGTTGTGCATTCAGTTTTTTATATAAAAACTTTTTCGAATTCAATTAATAAATTTTTTTTTGTGTTAAAATGTAAGCACAGGACCTGTTGCCATATTTACGATATAAATACGATGTGCTAATCTTGATATTTAAACCACTATTTAGCGTTTTATATAGGTTTTTATGGTTTTTTGCTATTTCAGTGACTTTTGTCGCCGCATGTACAATCGACCTCAATATGTGTAATGCCTTAGTAAGGAAGCAATTAAAAGGAAAATATAATAAAAAAAATGTATTCACCTATAGCGGCCTATATGTTAAAATCGCGACTTTATAAGAAACATTTTTATGGACTCTCCGGCATGTACGGAATCATGAATCCGGCTTCTACGGCACATTAACGGTCCGTAATGTACGTATCCGTCAAAGCTTGTACGTATACGGAACATTATCGGACCGCATAAATGGATTTTCGAACATAATCCGTTTTAGCTCTGTTTTGGTGTATCCGTTTCCGTACCGTTAAATACGGACTTGACTGGTGTTACCTTGTTTTTAAAATAAAAGTGATTCAGTTCGTAAAAAAATATTACTGAAACGTAAAATTAGTCGGAATGCATGAATCCGATCTAAAACAAAGAAACAAAGAAATTCAAGCCAGATACATACATTAGACGGTAAGTTAAATGAAATTTAATATGTGGTTTTTGTAATCAAATGCAATAAATAAATGTTTAGTGACACATTTAGTTGTTGGCAGCAAAATGTGCGAACTGGCATTGTGTGCAAAACACCATCGTGAAAACAATCGCTTAAACCTTAACTAATTTATTGTTTCTTTTAATGTAGATTTTGCATTTTATTGTAGGCCACTGTTGTGAATTGAAGAACTGGATGGAGAGTAAACTGCACCAGATGTAAATATATAATCAATGTCATTATTAATAAATCTATAAAAAATACTGCTCATAATTAATAAAAAAGGATAAATTCTAAAAATCAAAATTCAGAATAAATCCGTTATTTACACGACATAGCGGTCCGGAAACGGTCCGGCATTGACGGACTTTCAACGGACTTGACCGTTTTTTAGATGACATAACGGTCCGTAAACGGTCCGTCACTGACGGACTTCAAACGGACTTGTCCGTTTTTCACACGACATAACGGTCCAAAAACGGTCCATCAATGACGGACTTTCAACGGATTCGAATCAGTTTCGATGTTCCTTTTCTGGTCCTTATACGGATCCAGAAAACGGTACGAAAACGGAGTAGGATTCCGCTTATGATGGACCGAAAAACATTATGTGCCTAAAATTACTATTCTTTTGTTAAATAAAATTTTTACGCACAAAGTTGGTAAATATACTAACTTATACTAGACATAAATACTCTGACATTTTAAATTGGAAAAAATTTAAAAAAAAATTTTAAATAATAAAAAAACCAAAAAGGTTTATTTTTTGTGAATTACTACATTTCTACAAACACATTTTTATCAACATAAACATGAAATTGATTTTGCTGACGCATGTGGTAGTTTAAACCTCTTCAAAATTGATTTTATTTCAATAGTTATAACAAATTTTTATTATATAAATTTTATAAAAATATCTTAACCCTTAAATGCATGGTGTAGCCATTTGGCAACATACCGGTTTTTAATAAAAAAAAACCACTTGATGCACAATACTACATTTTTGGGCATTAGGGACCCCTTCTATATATAGTGTTCCTATAGTTTAGCGCAGAATTTTTAAACAGTTAGAGTAAAAATCTTGGTTTTGCTCTGTATATTTGTGAAAAATCTAAAACACGCGTTTTTTACAAAAAGTGTAATACTCAAAAATATTTGTTTAAATATTTAAAGTGGTATTCTCGCAATAAAATTCATTTTGGCGACAATAAATGTATAAATTATAGTTTATAGAATTTTTTTTTTGTTTTTTTTTTCATACACGTTAAAATAATCACAATTTAGCTATTTGGAAAAAAAGCATATTTTTCAATAAAAATCACCTTTTTTTAAAAATAAATTTTTTTTTGGTATTTTTCTTGAAATGTACACGTCTTTAGAAATCATATATAAAAAAATGGTTAAAATCGAAGAGATCATGCACTTAAGGGTTAAGATCTCAAAACGACTAATTTCGACATAAACGATTATGCGAGAATGACACGGATATTATTTTTAATAAAGTACGTACTAAAAATTAATTTGTTGTTTTATTAAAAAAAAAAATGTTTTTGGGTGTTGCTTAAAGTCAGCACATCTGTGAAAAATGTACGCATTTTTAGGGGAACTTTATGCACTTTCTGTGAATTTTTGCGCATTTTTGTGGATTTTTACGCATTCTATCGTACATTTACACGTGAAACATGCGTTTTTACGCAAAAATTTAATAAATTAACACACTAATTTCAAAATTTCATTTAATTTTAACGCACTTTTAATCAGGATTGGCAGGCAATACCGCTAAAATACCGTTATCGATTTAAAACCCTTTCAACTGACTACCGTTACTCCTAAAATACCGTTAACGAAATAACTGAAATACCGTTATCCTTAAAATACCGTTACCGAAATAACTGAAATGCCGATATCGATACCAAAATAAATGAAATATCGATAACCTTAAAATACCGATACCGAAATAATCTAAAATAGCATTACCCTAACGATAACCGTATTCGTTTCGGTACCATCCATGTTAATTTATCAAAAAAATTTCCAATTTTCTGTTTTAATTTTAAGTTAAAGTTGACAAAAACTGGAAAAGTTTGACTTCTTTGATACCTAAAAATTAAGAAGTCTGTGACAAATCTTAAATTATGAAACCCAGATAAAACCATTCAGAAATGTAAATATATATTTTCTAATCAATTTCCACGAAGTTTCAGATAATTGAAGTTCAAATTCCTAAAAATTAACGATCCCCATGTGAAAATCGAAATATATATGGACATACATGATCATACATTGACTAGTATATAATCATGCATAGTCATATATGATAATATACGTCAATGCATAGTTCAATGTATGACCATACATTATCTCATATATTTCCATATATCTTCGGATCCGAAATTTGAGGGTATATGGAGGTATATGGCCATATATGATCATATATGAGCATACATGAATGTGAGCATATATGGTCATATATGAACATGTATGGTCATATACCCTCAAATTTCGGATCTGAAGATATATGGAAATATATGAGATAATGCATGGTCATACATTGAACTATGCATTGACGTATATGATCATGCATGACTATGCATGACTATGCATGATCATATATTTACTAGTCAATGTACGATCATGTATGTTCATATATATTTCGATTTTCACATGGGGATTTTAAAATATGCATGTTCAAAAATGTAGTTTATTTCCTTTTGCCATAGTAAATATATATAAAATTAATTTAAAATAAAAAAGATTTAAAATTTGTATTTCAGATTGAATTTTCTGCAAATGTTGATGCAAGAGTTAAGATTCTTTTGTTAGAATGAATTTAGTGGAATATGATATAACGTCATGTGTTAAGATTTTGCAAATCCGATTAACAAATTTTTATCATATTTACGAAATAGGAAAATAAGTAAAGTTTTCAATTTAATTACAATGATTTCCTAGATAATTCGCATAATCCAAATAAGTTGTTATGATTCTAATAGCCCAAAGTCTATACTTTTAAACCATATTAAAAATTACCCGTGGTTTAGTCAGGTATATGAATAAATAAGAAATTTTAAATTAAAAATTGCCTTTTTTCTAAAAGTTAAATTTGAGAATATTTGAAAAAGCAGAGCTAATTTTAAAATTTGCTGTTCACATTCGTCAAATTCATCCGAAAATATATCATAATTGATATGTCGCATGCCCGATGCATTTTTAAGTGCCTATGCATAATAACTTGAAAATCTTATAACACATTTATAAAATGAAGTTTGTATGGAAAATTTGTTTTATAAGTCACTTAAAAATTTTCAACGTGATTATGCATATGACCCTTCGTGTTGTACTGTGTTACTAAGCATAGCAAAGGATTAGTCTCATATAAAATGTAAAAGTACAAATATTAAATCCTGTCATAAAATCAAACAAATGTTTAAAATTTTTCGCGGAAAACTATAGTGCTAGTCATTACAGCTAAGTATAGCAAAGGATTTATCCCACATAAAAGGTAAATATTTTAAATCTTGTCAAAAACTCATTATGTAATTTTTACATGGAAAAATACCAAAATTTTTATACCTGGAGTCATTTTTCAACGCTATAAAATCTCAATGTGAGATTTTGAAAATTATCACAAACATTTTAAAAGCCGAAAAAGAAAGACATCTCTGTGTGCAAATTATTTTTTGGTAGTTTTTATTTAACAAAAAATCCGATAAAAATACTTAATAACTTTATCAGCAAATTAAACAATAACTTACTTGACTTGCCAAGCGCTTGCATAAAGGTTTAAAATAAAATGTATAATGCCATTGGTTTAAACACTCCACGTAATTCTGGCACAAATGGCCATGTACAAGGAAATTGGGCTTTTGTACGTCCCGGCAAAAAAGATAATTCTAATTTCCGTTTGGACGAACATATAAAAAAATTGGATGCTCTTTTAAATCGACCACCCAATAAGGATATTTTGGATCATTATCATAAACGCAAAATAGAAGTAAAATGTTTAGAATTTGAGGACATTTTGGAAACACAAGGTTTATTATCCGAGGAAATTAAGGCCAAAGTTGATTCCTATAGACAAAAATTAATGGGACAAGGTAAAACGGACTTACCAAAAGATGAATTTGGTAGAATATCAGTTCGCGATACACATAAAATAGCTGAAGCTCAACAAGAGAAAGACGCAAAACTACGAGAAACTTTCAATATTTCTGAGTATTTTGTTGAAGGTTCTAGTTTTGATTCAGATCGTAAAGCTAAAGAAGATTTGGCCAAAAGTTTGGCATTACAAAAAGAGCTAGACGCCCAAAGGGAGCAGGCTGCCGTAGCAGCAGCTAAAGAAAAAGAAACATCTAAAGATAATGATGATCACACAATTAAGAAGAAGAAAAAGAAAAGATCACGTGAGAGCTCTTCCAGTCCTGAACGTAAAAAGGACAAAAAGAAGAAATCTAATTACGCCCTAGTACGTACACCATCAAAAGAAGGAAATATTTCCGCAAGTAATGGCATAGGTGGTGGTAAAGATAATGATGATCACACAATTAAAAAGAAGAAAAATAAAAGATCACGTGAGAGCTCCGCCAGTCCTGAATGTAAAAAGGACAAAATGAAGAAATCTAATTACGCCCTAGTACGTACACCATCAAAAGAACGAGATGTTTCCGCAGGTGGTGGCATAGGTGGTGGTAAAGATAATGATGATCACACAATTAAAAAGAAGCAAAAGAAAAGATCACGTGAGAGCTCTGCCAGTCCTGAACGTAAAAAGGACAAAAAGGTGAAATCTAAAAAACACAAAAAGGAAAATAAATCGAAGAAGTCACGAAAACGTAAAGCTAGTGCATCGGATAGTAATGCTAACACTGATAAAGATACCCTGGATGAAAATTGCGATTCTGAAACTGAAACTCACGTAAAGAAAAGAAAATAAATTTTTATTATTTTTATTTTATTTTTAATTTTTATTTTAAATTTATGTTTTTTAAATAAAAAAAAAATAATTTTAATTGACATAGGTCGAATACAAATTAAATATTTTTTAATTTTTTATTTTCAAAAAAAATTTAAATTTTTTTTATTTGTGTTTCATAAAAATTTAATAATTTTAATATAACCCAATAAATTTTTTTACAATCGGTAGCCAAACATACCTATTCTACAACTGGTTCCACTGCAACCGATTCCATGGAACTGGTTCCGGAACTAGTTCCTGGGATCCTATATGGAAGGTATGCCTGGCGCAGAATCAGTTCTAGAACTAGTTCCAGAACTGGCAAATAAAATAACAAATTAAATAATTTATTTGGGTTTCCTAAAAATTAAATATTTTTTGTTAAATTTTTATTTGTACCTGAAAATTTCTAATAAATTTATTTCAAATCTTTATTTGAACTAGAAAAATATGAAATAGATTTGTTGCTGTTTTTTATTTGCATCGGAAATATTTAGAATATATTTTTTAATTGATACAAAAATGTTTCCACTACTTTTGTTGCTAGGATTTAATTGATACAAAATGTATCGATTATTTTTATAAATTTAACCAGAAAAATAAAAAATTTGTTAATTTCTTGGCTTTATATTTCTATAGGTGTTTACCCATTTTGTGAATTTGTGTAAAGGTGAGTAAGAGGAAAAAATAAGGTTGCGTTTTTAAATGTTCTTAAAGTTACGGATTCTATAAGCGATTGATATGTAGTATATTTGTAAGGACAAAAATTTGGCGATAATGTGCCATCGATTTTTCGATAGCTTTTGGCATGAGGAAAAAATAACTATGACATATCAAAAAAATCATTTTGAGGCGCCGTTTTTTCGGCAAAAACTCGTCTAAAAACCCAAAAAAATAGTTTTTTTTTTTTAAATGATATCGCCATCGTTTTAAGCGTACAATTAAAAAAAAAGAAAAATTTTACCTTGGATAGGATATAACTGAAATACCGTTAGCATTAAAATACCGATACCGAAATAAATGAAACATCGATATTAGGGCGGGTCGATTTAATAATCGAATTCTACTACCCCCCAACTGTTGACTTTTGTCCCGTAGGGTCAAGTTTTGAAAAATCCCACTTTGACCCATTTAGAGTGCCCCAATCGAGTCCAAATGTATGACCGACCCCCACTAACTTTGGAGGGCCGATCCACCCATGCCAGTGGCACACCCCCTGGAACTCCCCTGGGGGGTTACCCATACAAACATTTTAAAAAATAACCATTTTTGGCACTTTATTTTATTATTTTTTATTTATTTTATTTATTTTTATTATTTTATTTATTTTTTCTCTTTAGAAATTTATTTAGTCAGAACATATGTAAATGAAAAAATTAATTTAACTTAGTAATAGAAAAGAAAATAAAAAAAATTATTTGAAGTCTTTTTTGCTTTCAAGTCTGGGCAATTTCGCACGGCTCTCTAATGTCGTCACCATAACAGCCTCTACATTTTCCGGTATAACTCGTTTGGAAACGCTAGCTAGCAATTGAACGTGTCGTTCTGTTGCAGGTCGTAAAATAGGTTGTGTGGGTTTTTTAAGCCACCACAAGACACAGCTGCATGTCGTAAACTTACTTAAGCTAAATCGGTTACAGGTAGAATTGAGCATAAAATTATCATAAAGGATTTTCCAGAAGTAATAAAAGGCGCACTTGCTTAACAGAATTTGTGGTCAGATTAACGTTTAATTTACATGTAAGTACTTTATGGGCAGTTTTGACAACAAAATCGGTTACAGGTAGAATTGAAATTACCATTTCATTCTTATTACCTCGTCTCCTAGACCATATATAACGCAACAGTTTTTGTGAATGCATTAAGTCGTTGTGAAGAACTCGAAGTGTGAAGTGCTAATTTGAGATAAAAAAATATTAAAAAAAAAATCATTCCAAATCAAGAAGTTTACAATGAATCCACCATCCTCTACACCGCAAGATGAAGCAATAACAACATCAACAACTATCGAAAACCCAATGAGTCATATACCCAGGCATGATGTTACTGTTTTTGGTGTGTCTACTGATTTGACTGATCTTAATTTACCAACCCATCTGGATATCTTGAGATATTATTTTTACTTGAGCGAACAAAAAAAGTTGTCCTATAAAGCATTCACTATTCAAGTACAAGATAAGTTGATTGGAATTTGGGAAAAACTTGGTATGGAAATAATGCTGAAAAAAAGTGTATGTAATAAATTGAATAGATTGCTTGACAAATATCAAGAGCAAATCAAGAGAAGAAACAAACCCCAACAATTTACAGAGTATGTAAAATCTCTGGAAACAATTTTTTTCATTGGAACATGTAAATGCGATTTGAAGGCAGCTCCATGTGCATGCGGTTTGGTTCCCGAACGCCTCAAAGAGTTTATGCACGATCAACATAATCAGAGAAGTCTAACAATGGATGGATTTGCGATGGAAATTGAAGAGCAAGGAGCAACGTCTATGTCATCAATGCCAACATACCAAGATCCCGATGATTCAACATACGCACCGCCACCGGTTCAAGAAGATTTGGATATAAGCACAAGTTCACAATACACACAGAGATACGATTGTTTTAACTTTGCCTTGGTATGTGACAGATTTGGCGTGCCTGATAGAGTAGCATCAGCAATGGGAACAGCTCTTTTCCAAGATTTTAAAATGAAAGATATCCATGGCAAACCTCTCATCATGGATAAATCGAAAGTTCGCCGAGAAAAAGAGAAATGCAGACAAGAAGTGCTTCGCAAACGGTTAGATGATACCAATTTGTTAGCATTTTCATTCGATGGCAGAAAAGATGATACTTTAACGAGAGATACAATTGATGAGAAGTATCATACTAGAATGGTAAAAGAACCTCATCTTGTTATTTTGAGAGAACCGAATTCTGAATTGATTGGTTACGTAAGACTGGAACATGAAACCGCTAAATACAAAACAACCAAATTAAATGATTTTTTCAACGATAAAAATATATCACTGGATGCATTAATTGGCATATGCACTGACGGTGAGCCAACAAACACTGGCCCAAACGGTGGAATTATACGACGATTCGAATTGCTGTTAAAAAGACCATTGCATTGGTTCGTTTGCCTTCTACACTTCAACGAACTTCCGTTTCGGCATTTGTTTGAAGCTTTGGATAAATCAACCAGCACTGGACCAAGATCGGCAACCGGAAAATTGAGCCGTCAAATCGAAACTTGTGAAACTCTTCCGGTAAGTTATTGCTATCACTCATTTATTATAATTGTCAACCGTTTTTAATTGCCCGACTAAAAAAGTTTTCATATAATCATATATGATTTGATATAAATTTAAATGTTTATATGCGTGGCTTTATATAACCATATACATTTATATTAACACTTTGGTTTTATAAATATGTTTGATATAACGTTATATATAATCATATGCGATTTGGTCTCCAGCCATATATTAAGAGATCTGGAAATATAGTTCATACGTAATTATATATAATGGCATATAAGCTTTTATAAACCATATTATATCAAAATATATAACAAAGTTAATAGAAAATTGTATTAATTTTATATATAATTATATCTGACATGATATCTAATTATACAAAATTTTATAAAGTTTAATTGCAATTTTTAAATTTAAAAATAAAAATTAGAAAAACATATGTTGAAATAAATATGGTTTAAGTTCAGTTATTTTTTCCGTGAAAAAAAATTAATTCTGAAAGTTATTTTTTTATTTTATAAGACAGTTATTTCGACAAATTTTTGTAATGTTTTATTTTGTTAGCTATTTCCAAGTTTATTAACAAAAATTTTTCTAAACATTAAGATACGTATTTAATATGAATGAAAATAAGTGATCTCAACAATATTTACTAAAATTTTATTTGAAAATTTCTATAAAATTATATGTATTAATATATAATTTGATGAAGTTAGATAGACCCATTTTTCGGATCAAATTGTATCAGGTTAGATAACATGCTTATCTCGCTTGATATAATTATATATTCCAATATTCGGATCAAATTAGATATGGACGTATATATGGGTTTATATATGGTGATATATGATTATATAATATCTTTTTTAGTCGGGTGTTTTATTTTTATATATTTTCAGGTGGTGGACGGCTTTCAGAAAATTGAGTTGAAAAATATGCCCCCTGCTCCAGAAAAAATTGAATTTTCCACCGATTCCAAGTACTTATACGACATGGCCCATGCAATTTCTAGCGGCGTGGTTTCAGTGGATCTGGCAAACATCAAACCAGGGAAAATTGTACATTCTCGGTGGCTCACCAAGGCCGCTAGACTATTACGATTATATGTGACAACGGAAAATCCAGATGCAAATTTAAGAATACTGGTTGAATTTATAATTACATGTTATGTGCCAATGTACTTCAATATCAAGTATTACAGCTCTGTCGTGTACGGTAGTAGATTATTTTTCAAATTCATTAGTTGGTCAAGATTTCTAGAACCTCGTTTACGCAAAATTGTCAATAAAGTAATTACAGATAATTCATATTATGCGCATTCGGAAAATATCTTGTTATCAATGTTGTTTGATGATAGCAAAGAAAAGCGCGACTGTGCTATCAAGATAATTCTACGCTATCGAACCGATGTTGACGACCCAACGGGACTTAGAGCTTATAAAAAACCAGATATAAACTTTTATTGCACAAGTTACACGGAAATGATCAATATGAATGACATAAATGACGTATTTGAACCACCATACAAGCGAAGCATTCCATACGATACTTTGAAAGAATATTTAAATCAAGATGATCCACCGTTTAATGATCCAAAAATTCCATCACACATACAAGAAACAGAACGACACGTTCAATTGCTAGCTAGCGTTTCCAAACGAGTTATACCGGAAAATGTAGAGGCTGTTATGGCGACGACATTAGAGAGCCGTGCGAAATTGCCCAGACTTGAAAGCAAAAAAGACTTCAAACAGTAATTTTTTATTTTTTCTTTTCTATTACTAAGTTAAATTAATTTTTTCATTTACATATGTTCTGACTAAATAAATTTCTAAGGAGAAAAAATAAATAAAATAATAAAAATAAATAAAATAAATAAAAAATAATAAAATAAAGTGCCAAAAATGGTGATTTTTTAAAATGTTTGTATGGGGAACCCCCCAGGGGAGTTCCAGGGGGTGTGCCACTGGCATGGGTGGATCGGCCCTCCAAAGTTAGTGGGGGTCGGTCATACATTTGGACTCGATTGGGGCACTCTAAATGGGTCAAAGTGTGATTTTTCAAAACTTGACCCTACGGGACAAAAGTCAACAGTTGGGGGGTAGTAGAATTCGTTTTAGAGGTATGGTTCCTTCGGCAAAGTTTCTTATTTTGATCCCTAGAATACGATTTTCCCTGAGCCTGATTTTTTTGCCTCCCCACAAATCGATCCGGCCTAATCGATATGTACCCTTAAAAAACCGTTACCGAAATAAATGAAATACCGTTAACCTTAAAATACCGTTACCGAAATAATCAAAAAACCGTTATCCTTAAAATATTGTTGCCGAAATAACTGAAAAACCGTAATCCTTAAAATACCGATACCGAAATAAATGAAATAGCGTTACCCTTAAAATACCGTTACCGAAATAATCTAAAATAGCGTTACCCTTACCGATAAACGCATCGTTTCGGTTACCATCCATGCTTTTAATGTAAAATTACATGATATTTGTGCACCAGCTTAAACAAAATGTGCGTTTTTTTTCAATTACGCACGTCGAGTAAATTTACCCAATTTATAGTACGAGACGAGTAAAAAGGTTAAAGTCGGGCATGCCGACTATATAATGCCGTACACCAGTCTGACTTAAAGCCAACTAATGTTTGGATCCGAAATTTGAATGGGTTAAAACGGACTTGAGTCAAAATTTTATATAAAATCATAAAAGAAGAGAAAATCGAAAATATAGCCATATGGGCGATAGGTCCATCCTATCTAGAATCAATAGGCTTTTTTCTTGGGACTATGTGAGTCAGCGAAGCAAATTTCATTGAAATATCTTCGTATTTGCGACATGCAGCGTATAACCAAGCCAATTTTGGAGGCACTAGGTCTAAACATGGACCGATTTTAACCAAAATCAATAGGCTTCGTCCTTGGACCGACACAGGTCTGTGTACCAAATTTCATTGAAATATCTTCGTATTTGCGACCTGCGGTGTATAAAAAAGACAATTTTGGGGGGTACCCCTATATGGGCACTAGGTCTAAACATGGACCGATTTCAACCAAAATCAATAGACTCGGTTCTTGGGCCGACATAGGTATGTGTACCAAATTTCATTGAAATATCTTCGTATTTGCGACCTGCAGCGTGTAAAAAACAATTTTGGGGGGTACCCTTATATGGGCACTAGGTCTAAACATGGACCGATTTCAACCAAAATCAATAAGCATCGTCATTGGGCCGATGTAAGTCGGTGTACCAAATAATATTTTAATATTTGCGACCTGTAGAGTGCGCACAAGAATGCATAGACAGACAGACAGGCAGACGGACGGACGGACATCGTTAAATCGAAATAAAAAAAATTCTGAGCCGATCGGTATACTATAACGTGGGTCTAGGACCAATATTTTTTGGTGTTACAAACATCAGCACAAACTTATAATACCCTCTCCACGTAGTGGTGTAGGGTATAAACAGTTTCCTACTATAACTTGCATAAATTTCAACAGAATTTAATTAGAGAGTATTACGGAAATAATCTAAAATATCGTTACCCTTACTGATAGTAACATCGTTTCGGTTAGCATCCATGCTTTTTATAAAATTGCATAACGAACTATTTTTAAACGTTTACATAAATGTATGATCTCAGAATTTTCTTAAACTTCTACTTATGAATTCATTTTAATTCTTAATTTTTTATGTTTTATTACTAATAAACTATAAAACCTACAAAAAATGTGAAATTTTAAATAAAAATTAATGAAAAAAAATTGTTGAAATAATTCGAGCTACACGAGTAATTTTAAAATCTTACTCGATTAATCGTTATAAGGTCAAACTCTCAGAATGAAGTTACTCGCTTACTCGAACAAAGCTAATCCCTAATATTAAGAATTAATTTTTTTTTCAGTGCATAGAGCAATTTACTTTATTTTTGAATATCATATATAGATAAGTAAGACACTACAATTATTCCACTTTTTAGTGATAAGTGATTACACTCATAGAAATTAACCTGTACAAATAGCAGAAAAACCTAATAAAAATTCGTTTAAAATGATCTTAGCAGATTTTTTGTAAAAATAAAACTGTTAAATTCACAGAATTTTAGTTATATTGGAGTTAAATTCTAGTTAATTGAAAATGACAATTATACTGTAAAATCTGTATAAATTTTTTTTAAATGTTAGTAGACTAAAAATGGCAAAAACAAACTGGTTAACCTACAAAAATTTTTTATTTCTAAGTTAAATTTAGTTGAATGCAAATGCCAGTCAATTCTGCTAAAATCAACAGATATATTTGTTAAAAAAACATGTAGTAAACTGCTAATTTCAGAAGGCTCGATTTTTATTCCATATATTTAATTATTTATTTTTGATGTGTCTATCTTACTAATATACCATATAACAGAAATAATCTTGTAATTTTTATTCATTATACCCTACACCACTATGTGGTCAGGGTATTATAAGTTTGTGCTGATGTTTGTAACACCAAAAAATATTGGTCGTAGACCCACCTTATAGTATACCGATCGGTTCAGAATTTTTTTTTATTTCGATTTAACGATGTCCGTCTGTCCGTCCGTCCGTCCGTCCGTCCGTCTGTCTGTCTGTCCATGCAATCTTGTACGCACTCTACAGGTCGCACCTATTAAGATATTTCGATGAAATTTGGTACATAGACCTATGTTGGCCCAAGGACGAACAAGTTTGATTTTTTTGAACATCGGTCCATGTTTAGACCTAGTGCCCATATAAGGGTCCTACCAAAATTATATTGTTTATACGCTGCAGGTCGTAAATATTAAGATATTTTGATGAAATTTGGTACACAGACCTATATTGGCCCAATAACGCAGCCTATTGATTTTGGTGAACATCGGTCCATGTTTAGACCTAGTGCCCATATAAGGGTCCTACCAAAATTATACTGTTTATACGCTGCAGGTCGTAAATATTAAGATATTTTGATGAAATTTGGTACACAGACCTATATTGGCCCAATAACGCAGCCTATTGATTTTGGTGAACATCGGTCCATGTTTAGACCTAGTGCCCATATAAGGGTCCTACCAAAATTATACTGTTTATACGCTGCAGGTCGTAAATATTAAGATATTTTGATAAAATTTGGCATACAGACCTACATTGGCCCAGTAACGCAGCCTATTGATTTTGGTGAACATCGGTCCATGTTTAGACCTAGTGCCCATATAAGGGTCCTACTAAAATTATATGGTTTATACGCTGCAGGTCGCAAATATTAAGATATTTTGATAAAATTTGGTACACAGACCTACGTTGGCCCAAGGACAAAGCCTATTGATTTTGGTGAACATCGGTCCATGTTTAGACCTAGTGCCCATATAAGGGTCCTACCAAAATTATATTGTTTATACGCTGCAGGTCGCAAATATTAAGATATTTTGATGAAATTTGGTACACCGACTTATGGCAGCCGAAGGACGAAGCCTATTGATTTTGGTGAACATCGGTCTATGTTTAGACCTAGTGCCCATATAAGGGTCCCCCCAAAATTATATTGTTTATACGATGCACGTCGTAAATATTAAGATATTTTGACGAAATTTGGTACACAGACCTATTTTGGCCCACGGACGAAGCCTATTGATTTTGATGAACATCGGTCCATGTTTAGACCTAGTGCCCATATAAGGGTCCTACCAAAATTATACTGTTTATACGCTGCAGGTCGCAAATATTAAGATATTTTGATGAAATTTGGTACACAGACCTATATTGGCCCAATAACGCAGCCTATTGATTTTGGTGACATTAGTTGGCTTTTACCCAGACTGGTGTAGGGTATTCTATAGTCGGCATGCCCGACTTTAACCTTTTTACTCGTTTTTATTTTTAACTAATTTTTAGTAGTTTTAATTAACATTTTTCTATTAGTGTAGATACTTAAAAAAAATAGAAAAAATATCATTCTACAACACCAGGTCAAAAGCTTTGGTTTGTTTTCAAAATTTTGTAAATTAATAAATTGTTTAATATATAGTTGATACTGCAGATAGCCGGTCTAGAAAAATAGTACGAACGCAAAATGTTAATACGTAGAAATTTATGTAGCAATTTAAAAAAATTTATATTGAATAAAACAACGTCTAAAATATACTTTACAAAACAACAACCTTTGGTAAGTAAATACTTAAAAAATATTGAGTTATGGTTATTATTTCAAAAAACCTAAATTTACAGTTACGTTCTCAGTCTACTGTTACACCTGCAATTACAAATGATGTGGATACGGCACACAAAGAATGGGAAAATGCTAAATCTTTCGATGAAATTCCCACAATGAATACTTTTACAATGATAAAGAACTTTTTTCCGGGCGGCAAATATTCCAAATTAGATCCTACACAATTAATGTTGGCTTTCAAAAATGATTTGGGTAGTATTGCTAAAATTAAAGGTTATTTTGGACGAAAAGACATGATAATTACACATAATGTTGAAGACTTTGAACAGGTTTTACGTAATGAGGGTATCTGGCCAATACGCCCTGGTTTAGAGGCTTTACATTATCATCGAAATGTTTATCGAGCTGATTTCTTTCAGGGTGTTGAGGGTATCATATCAACGTAAGTATAGGGAAGATAATAACAAATGAATTCAGTAAGTAATACATTATTAAATGTTAAACTTTTCAGACACGGTGAAAAATGGGCTACTTTTAGATCGGCAGTAAATCCAGTATTGATGCAACCCAAGAATGCCAGATTGTATATGCATAAAATGTCTGAAGTTAATAAGGAATTTGTTGAAAGGTAATGAAAAGAAATACTATATGTTAATTGGAATATAGAAGAATTCATGGTTAGTAACCGAAACGATGCTGTTATCGGTGAGGGTAAAGATTTTTTGTACTATTTCGGTAACGGTATGTTTCATTTATTTCGGTATCGGTATTTAGAGGTTAACGGAATTTCAGTTGTTTCGGTAACGTTATTTTAAGGATAACGGTATTTTGGTTATTTCTGTAATGGTATTTTAGGGTTCACGGTAGAGGATTAAAAATAAAGGCAACGGCGTTTCAGGGATAGTGGTATTTCTTTCGGTAGTCGATAGAAAGGGTTTTGAATTGATAACGGTATTTTAGAAGTACTGCCTGCCAACCCTGGATAAACTTAACCGAAATCTAATTATTTCACTTGACATAAGTATATATAATTGACCGTACCACCTTACAGGCAAAAAAAAAAGTGCGCGGCACACCTTCGAATATAAAGGTTTTTTGCAAAGGAATTTGGAAAAAAAATTTGCCAAACGTGGGGGTCGCTTTTTTTTACTTTTTCGTTATATCTTCGGCATTTACAGTCGGATCACTTAAAGTTTGATATATTGATTTTTTTCCTCGAGGAGATCAATATTTTGCTATGAAGGAAAAATCCAATGAAAAAAAATTAAAAAGGCGACGCCTACGTTCGACAACAAAAAAAAATTAAATAAAAAAAAATTCTGCTGGAATTATGGAAAAGTTCCTTAGCAAAAGTTGAATGATTTTTGCAAGTTTTAATTTTCTGACATTAGGGTGGTACATTAGGGTTGTAGGAACTGAGATCTGGTGTGTAAATACTAGAATGGGATACTTGATTTCAATGGCCCTTTGAGCAAAACATTGGTCCCCTCTACACAAAAACGTATCATGTATGTATGTATCCTACTTTAAGATCTGACCGTAAATGCCAAAGTTATAACGAAAAATTTAAAAAGGCGACACCTAAGTTCGGCACAAAAAAAATTTCGAAACCTCCTTGTAAAAATAATGTAGATTCGACGGTGTACCGCGAACTTTTTTCTTTTTGTGGTATGGTCTAATGTGTACTAAGGTGTCCCTTAAGCCCCAGTTTTGTTCGAATTGATATCAAATGAACGAATTCGAGCAAACAATTATTTTTAATAAACCCTAAACCCGTGCCGAATCGCATTTAAAGTTGCTGATTTATTTTAATTTGCAAAATTTTTAATAACTGTTACATAGCTTGTGACATATCGTTTTCAAATAAAATTTTCCTTTCTGATCACGAAATTAATAGAATAAATAAATTCGCCAAGGGTTTTTGACTTTCTGCTACTTCATTTTTACTGAAATAAAATTTGTTCAAATTCGTAAAATTGAATTGAAAAGCGACAATTTGAAGAAATATTTTAGGATTTCACAATCTGGTCAAAGAAAATTTTATCCAATAGACATAAAACTTGATCTGAAACGATGAGCAAAAATTAGATCTGATAAATTTACCACCTTTCAGATTTATTACTATGGAGACTGAGAGCCAGTTCTGTAGTCGGAACTAAAAATAAATTTTCCCTAAAATTTTACTTAAGTGAGAAATTTTCAAACAACATTTAAAACTTAAGAACTAGTTAAGACAAAAATCGGTCTTAGTTCTGTCTATAAAACTTGCCCTGAGACAATTTTCCTTAAGATCTTCAGACTAAGATATTGGATTCGTTTTGATTGATCTCAATGAATTTTATAACTCTTTGATACTTTTAAAATCACTCACACTTGCTAACTACGAGTACTTTCAGAATTCGTGAAATACGTGATCCTCAAACTTTAGAAGTTCCCGATAACTTTGACGAAGAAATGAATCGTTGGACTTTAGAATCAATTTCGATAGTGGCTTTAGACCAACAATTAGGTACAATCAGTAGAAACCGTGATAACCGATTGGCCAAAGAGTTGTTTAAATCTATAATGGACTTTTTTGAGTACGGAAAGGACATTGAATATAAGCCATCCATATGGAAGTATTATAAAACTTCTACATTTAAGAAATTAATGAAAAGTTTTGACTCGACGATGGAAGTAACCAGCGCCTATGTAAATCAAGCCATTGAACGCATAGAAGAGGATCGTAAAAATGGTGTACCTGAAAAACCGGACAGTGAGAAGAGTGTATTGGAGAAATTAATCAAAATTGACAAGAAAATAGCCGTCGTAATGGCTATGGATATGTTAATGGCTGGAGTTGATACGGTAAGTTTTATCTCTTTAACAATTTCGTTTAAATATATTTAATTTAATTACTTCCAGACTTCTTCAACATTTGCCGGAATTTTGTTGTGCTTAGCAAAAAATCCTTTAAAACAATCTAAATTACGTAAAGAAGTTATACGTATTTTACCACAAAAAGATTCTGAATTTGAAGCAAATGCATTACAAAACATACCCTACTTAAAAGCCTGTATTAAGGAAGCTTTACGTGTATATCCTATCAATGTTGGTAATGCTCGCGTTCCCTCTAAAGATGTGGTTTTAAGTGGTTATCGAGTGCCTAAAGGAACACACGTTTCTATGGTTTCCATTTCATTGTTAAATGATGACAATCATTTTCCCAGAGCAAATGAATATTTACCAGAACGTTGGTTACGCACTAGTAAAGATAACGGAAGTGCTACAGAAGAATGTCCTCATTCCTTAAAGGCCAGCAGTCCATTTATTTATTTACCATTTGGTTTTGGTCCTCGCAGTTGCATTGGTCGTCGTATTGTTGAAATGGAATTAGAATTGGGTATAGCTCGTGTGATTCGTAACTTTAACATAGAATTTAATTATCCTACAGAAAATGCCTTTAAAAGTTTGCTAATTAATGTGCCCAATATACCAATGAAATTTAAATTTACAGATGTTAAAAATTAAGCCAATAAAAAAGGGTTAATGGAAATAAATTTATAATGAAATTAAAAGAGTTTTTAAAATAAAATATAACTATTGTGAGTGGAACTTAAATGGGACTAAATAATTGAGTGGACTAATTAATTGATGATTTCATTAATTGATGATTTGATTGATTACATTCCACTGCAAATAATAATTTGTCAATTGCAAATTAAAATTGACAGGTTTTTGAAAGAAATGTTAAAGTGTCTGAAATCAGGGATGTATTAAAATGTCATTTGTCGATTTTCATTCATTAAAATGGCAATAGCTATTTTTGTAGTATAATAATTAAAGGAAAGAAAAAATAAATTGAAAAAATAATAAATTACACAGTACAGCACTAAAAATGCATCGGGCATGCGACATACCAATTCTGATAGATTTTAGGGTGAGTATCATGAATATGAACACCAAATTTCAAAATTAGATTTCTACTGCAAATATATTTAATAAAATCCCTTAATCGGAATTGCAAAATCTTAACACACGACTTAAATTCATTTTATCAAAAGATTTACAACTTCTGCATCAAAACTTGCAGAAAATTCAATCTGAAATAAAAATTTTATATCTTTTTTAATTCAAATTAATTTTATATGTATTTACTATGGCAAAAGGAAAAAAAAAACATTTTTCAACATGCATTTTTTTTACATTTCTGAATGGATTTATCTGAGTTTTATAATTTAAGATTTGTCACAGACTTTTTTTAGGTATTAAAAAAGTCAATCTTTTCCAGCTTTAGTCAACTTTAATGTCTCAAATCTAACAAATAATATTCATTTACAAATTATTATTTTGTCAAAAATTGTACAGAATTAGCCTGTAAATTCTGCATAATTTTCCACCTGATTTAAAAGTGGAATTAAAGAATTATATTTTTAAAGTCTACTGTATTTAATCGACAAACTTGAAAAATTCGAACTCGTGCATTTTTTAAAAAATTATTTCATGGAATATTAAAAAAAAATAATTATTTTTAATTTGGATAAGTAAATTTGAGCAAATTAAATAAACTCTATTACCTTTTTCAACATTTTTTCTAGTTGGTGATTTTTTGGGATATTTTTAGATTTGTTTGGGGATAATGAAAAAAAGTATCTGGCAAGCCTGTGTGGTTTTGCTTTCACGCACTCACTCTATTCATGGAAAACAATAATAGTTATTTCTTGTTTTGCATTGAGTGAGTTATTTATTTGGTTTTTGTTCTCAAATAACTGTTGTACCACAAATATTTTCAGATAATTGTTGGTGAGACAAATAATCAAGTAAACAAAGATGAGGGGGAGTAACATCCTCCGAAACAGCTGTTTATTCTGTTTGCAAGAACAAAATTTTGAAAAACTATGCAGGGTTTTTATTTAAATAATTAAAAAATAAAAACATCGAACTAGAGGCTGAATAATATCTGGCCTCACTAAAGAATAAAGATTAAATTTGTGGTGAAATTTGTATTTAAAAATGAATAATAATTAAGTAAAAGAAAAATTGTATTTCATTTATATAAAATTAGTGAAAAAAGTGGGCGAATCAAGATATCGGATTGCTTTGATCTGAATTTTCACGATATATATTTATGGGGAGCGTACAATTGTACAATCTTTATTATCTGGTTTATTTGTTTGAGCGAATCATAGCAAAACAAATGTATAACGCTCAATCTCTCTTTATTTATTTCAAAGGTCGGCATCACCTACAGTGTTGCCATTTCAGTGCTTTTCGGGTATTTTTCGGTGCTTTTTTCATTCTTGTACCCGGTGATTTTTTACAAATACCCGTTTAAAAAAAGCGGGTATTTACAGTGCTTTTTCAGATTTCTGGCAGTGCTTTTAGTGCTTTTTGTACAGTTCATATTTTTGGTATTTGTTCTCGTTTTTTAATATTTTTCTTCAATTTTCTGTCAAAGTTGAAAAAATAATACGAACTTAACAAAAAATACATTTTTTCACAATGTTTGTAGTACAATTTTAAATAGCAACTTCGATATATTTAAACTTAAAAATTTTTAGATATTAGTTTGTTGCTTTTTTACCCCTTTTTCGGTTATTTTTGAACTTTTTTTACACGATTTTACAAAGCTAAAATGTGTTTTTAAATTATTGACTTAAATTTTTCAAAAAATTAATATCGTGCTTTTTTACCCCATTTTTGATAAATTTTTACCCTTTTTACCCGTTTTCACAATGCTCACGGTGCTTTCCTGCCTTCAAAAGTTGGCAACACTGATCACCTATGCCCATGGGCGCTCTCTCACATCTACATAAGCTCACACATAGAACAAGAAAATAATCAGTCGCATACAGTGTTGTCATATAGCCAGTTTTAACTGTTTTTTACAGTTTTTTGGGATGCCTAACAGTTTTCCACTTTTTTCATGTAAAAAACAGTTTATTTTAAATTCATGGATTTTTTTACAGTTTTTTATATTAAATCGGCACTTTTGTTTCAAATACATTTTTTTTGTTAACTAAAATTTTAAAATTAAAATATAAAAGTGCGTATGCATAATAATTTGAAAACTTTATAACACGTTCATAAAATGAATTTTTTATAATATATTTGCTTTATAAGCCATTTATAAACTTAAAAAGTGGTTATGCATATGACCCAAAAATTTCAATAAAACTTTCATATTGTCAAAAATGAGGTACAAATCGAAACATAAATAAATTTAAAAATACCAATATAATACTACAAAATATGCTTACTGGAAAAACGAAACATTTTTATAACAAATTTCATCAAAAATTAGCACGAACTTTTCAGATCATTTCTAAATGAGGGATAATTTAGAAATTTATATTTTTTGAAAAAATTAAAACAATGTCTGTTAAAAATGGCCAAAATTGATTTTTTATTTTTTTTAATAAATATTTGCCAATTTACTACTATTTTTTCAATTATGATCAAGGACAATACCAAAAACGTAGTTTTTTCAAACAAACAATTCCCGACATAAAAATACTCATTCAAATGAAAGTCAATTTTATGTGGAATGCAAATTAATAAAGAATATTTTGAAGTACAACATTGATCTGTAAAGTATTCTATCCTAAGTCAGGGATTAACATCTTATCTCTTATTTAGATTCGGGCCTAGAAGACCAAAATTCTTAAAAAGAAGTTTTATTAGGAGGCTATGCAAAAAGTCGATTACTATAAATGTCAAAGGTAATGAAATTATTCAAATCTGGATATTTTGAAAATTGAAACCCTGGGATAAAATTTTAGTCCCAGGATACTTTGGGATCCCAGAATTTCTTCTGATTTTTAAAATTTTTTAGAAAAACTGTTTTTTTTATAAAGAAACAGTTTTTATTTACAGTTTTTGTAAAAAAATATATGGTAACACTGGTAGCATACAAGATTTCAATGAAGTAGGTTGTCACATCGCTTGTTTGCCAGATTTTTTACACTCTTCATAATGTTTATTGATACATTTTTTGGTAATTTTTAATTTAATTAAGTTTTTTTGTTTTTATTTTTTTTTGTGTTGTTGTTTTTTGATATTTGTTTTCGTAGTTGTTGCTTTTAAATTTTTATTTTATATTCCCATTATAAACATTTAAAATTTTCGGATTATTATACAAACGTTCTTTGTCACTGCATTGAGAGTGAGAGGCTGAAACTCACTCATACAAGCACAAAATAAGGTTGTATATGTTTGCCGATCCCTGATTTATTTACACCTAATCTACTAGAAAGAATAACAATACCAACTTATACCAGAAACCCTAAACTCCTTAAGAGCCATTTACATTATAGGATTGAGTCATATGATTTAAAGTAAAAGAAATCATATCTTAAATAAAATTTTAAAGACTTTAAATGTGAGAGAGCTAACTCAACAGAGATGACTTTGTGTGTGCAAATCTTATCAGAGAGAATGATTTCTAGAAAAAAGTCTATAAATGAGAAATCCGACAAGAAATCTTATGACTGCCAAAATAATCGTATGACTGCCAAAAAAATCTTAAGCACATGTTTTTTTTGACAGATCCTAGCACTCGATCCTATAATGTAAACTACTCTTTATCAATACGCACTCACAGCAGTAGAGACACAGAAACTTGTGTGTTTAGATCAGTGGTGTTCAAAACTAAAAATGTAGTTGTGTTGGTGAGAAAATGAGAATTGCACTGTAAGAAATGTTAAATGGGTTAATAGAATCTGTATGCATTTATTATACCCTACACCACTATGTGGTCAGGGTATTATAAGTTTGTGCTGATGTTTGTAACACCAAAAAATATTGGTCGTAGACCCACCTTATAGTATACCGATCGGTTCAGAATTTTTTTTTATTTCGATTTAACGATGTCCGTCTGTCCGTCCGTCCGTCTGTCTGTCTGTCCATGCAATCTTGTGCGCACTCTACAGGTCGCACCTATTAAGATATTTTGATGAAATTTGGTACGCAGACCTATGTTGGCCCAAGGACGAACAAGTTTGATTTTTTTGAACATCGGTCCATGTTTAGACCTAGTGCCCATATAAGGGTCCTACCAAAATTATACTGTTTATATGCTGCAGGTCGTAAATATTAAAATATTTTGATGAAATTTGGTACACAGACCTATATTGGCCCAATAATGCAGCCTATTGATTTTGGTGAACATCGGTCCATGTTTAGACCTAGTGCCCATATAAGGGTCCTACCAAAATTATACTGTTTATACGCTGTAGGTCGTAAATATTAAGATATTTTGACGAAATTTGGTACACAGACCTATGTTGGCCCAAGGACGAACAAGTTTGATTTTTTTGAACATCGGTCCATGTTTAGACCTAGGGCCCATATAAGGGTCCTACCAAAATTATACTGTTTATATGCTGCAGGTCGTAAATATTAAGATATTTTGATGAAATTTGGTACACAGACCTATATTGGCCCAATAATGCAGCCTATTGATTTTGGTGAACATCGGTCCATGTTTAGACCTAGTGCCCATATAAGGGTCCTACCAAAATTATACTGTTTATACGCTGCAGGTCGCAAATATTATGATATTTTGATGAAATTTGGTACATAGACCTATGTTGGCCCAAGGACGAAGCCTATTGATTTTGGTGAACATCGGTCCATGTTTAGAACTAGTGCCCATATAAGGGTCCTACCAAAATTATAATGTTTATACGCTGCAGGTCGCAAATATTAAGATATTTTGATGAAATTTGATACACAGACCTATATTGGCCCAATAACGCAGCCTATTGATTTTGGTGAACATCGGTCCATGTTTAGACCTAGTGCCCATATAAGGGTCCTACCAAAATTATATTGTTTATTCGGTGCAGGTCGTAAATATTAAGATATTTTGACGAAATTTGGTACACAGACCTATGTTAGCCCAATAACGTAGCCTATTGATTTTGGTGAATATCGGTCCATGTTTAGACCTAGTGCCCATATAATGGTCCTACCAAAATTATACTGTTTATTCGCTGCAGGTCGTAAATATTAAGATATTTTGATGAAATTTGGTACATAGACCTATGTTGGCCCAAGGACGAAGCCTATTGATTTTGGTGAACATCGGTCCATGTTTAGAACTAGTGCCCATAGAAGGGTCCCCCCAATATTGGCTTGGTTACAAACTGCAGGTCGCAAATATTAAGATATTTTAATGAAATTTGGTGCGCTGACTCACATTATAGAAAATTTTGACACAAGCCCCATTTTAACCCATTCGAATTTCGGATCCAAACAATACACCAGAGTGGTGTAGGGTATTGTATAGTCGGCATGCCCGACTTTAACCTTTTTACTCGTTTTTTATTAAAAATATGAAAATGTTTTGTGTAAAAAGCGAAGTAGGTACTTTCGGAAAATATAAATAAATACTACACTGTTTTAAAGAAATAAAAATAAACAAAATACAATTTTTGAAAGAAAAAAAATACATACATACATAAGGGTGGCTTCTTTCATTCTATGTAAAACAAAAGGTTTTCGATTTTTTTAAATCAATATCAATGATTTCATTGTATTTACATATTTATAAAATATCCTTAATCTGTATTTATAATCATAAAAAATTTGTCGTACATTATTTTTTTTTTTCAGTACATTAAAAAAAAATCAGTATATATCCGTACTCATGTTAATTCGTCGCTGTTTCAGTGACGACTAAAAGCAAGAGCGTAAGAATACATGTGAATTGAGCAGGGACAATTGTCCTATGGGCTGAACACCACTGGTTTAGATATAACTGTGCACGTGTTTAGTTCCAACCGAATCGTTCGGTTGCTGTAACCGATAATCCGGTTGTCAAAACCCTATTTCTATTATTTAGACTGACCACAAATTTTTTTGTAGGTAAAAAGTAAGAATGTATATAAAAATTTGGTATAAAATTAAAGGTATTTTCTATCTGGCTGTGTACAAACAAAACGTCCATTCATGACTTAATTTTCATGAAATTTACCAAAATGTTGTATTTTTAATATTTTAATGTTTTATTAAATAAGTTTAATTGAAAATTGAGTAAAGGTTTTTAAATACCTTTAATTCGATATCTAATTCGCCAGTATTTGGTTTTTTTCTATGCACAAAAATTCATTTTATAAAATAGGGCAGAAAAAAAGTTTATTCTAATGCAAAAAAATTATAGAATTGTTAAACATTTTTATTTTTAAATTAGATATTGAACCTATTTAGGACCCAATAACAACAATAACAATTAGTTCAATAAGGTATATTAGGTATATTATCTTATCGCTAAAGCTTTTGTTTTTCTTTTTGAATAAACAACAATTTGTTAGGAATATTAAGGAGAAAACAAACTGTGTAAATTTGTTTATTAGTGTTGGACCAAAACAACAGCGGGGATGCTAGCGGCTGGCGCTCTGATACAAAATGCAACTGAAAAAACGACGGACAGCGGCAGTGGCAAAAGTTATCACATATAACAAAGAAACTTTATGGGCCAGTTTTGTCGTCAGAATTAAGAACGATTTTTTCCTAAAATTTTAAGTCACTTAAGTACTAGAAAATTATTTTAAGAGAAAAATTGTTCTTAGTTCTGACTATAAAACTCTGGCCCATAAAGTATCTTTGTTATATGCGATCTGTGCTCTTTTTTGCCACTGCCTTCCCGTTGTTATTTTGGGCCAACACAAATAAATGAATTTACACACTGTGTTTCCTTTTCTACATTCTTAACAAATGAAGGCTTATTAAAAAATAAAAACACAAAACAAAAGCTTTAACTGCTTTAATAAATAAAAATATAGAATATAATAAATATTATACAAGAAAAAAAATCTCAAGTACAAAAATCTAACCAAAATTGGATAATTAATTTTATTTAATTTGCCATTAAGTCTAAAGGCAGTTGGTTAAATTTTTACCGAAAAATAAAAATGTTAAAATTAAAAAATTGTTTTTTCTCGCCGAAAATATTAAGTAACACATTATCTAAACTATTATCAGTGAAACAACTCTCGGTAAATAAATAACTGGGATGCACAGAGAAAATAGTTTCGTTGAGAAATGATTTGTAAGCAAATTCTGAAGGATTCGATTTTGACAACCGAAATTCGGATAAGATAGTAGTAACTCGGAAGTGCCAACAGAATTTTGGATATTTCCACAGAAAATCGGTTGTCACAAGAAAAAACTTCAGTTTCTGCAACTAACCCCTTTCTAACAAATGAAGTTATCACAAGGAATCTATTATTGCTATGTGTAATTTATTTTATGGATATTATAACAAATTTTCCAAACTTTAGTTACGTTTTCAATCAGCGACTACTACTACAGTTGGCGATGAAAAAAATTTCGAAGCAGCAGCTAATAAGGAATGGGAAAATGCTAAACCCTATAAAGAAATTCCTACAATGAGTAAATTTAGCGCGTTAATAAAATTTTTACCCGGTGGCGAATATACTAAATTAGATTCCATACAATTGATGCAAGCACTTCAGAAAAAATTCGGTAATATTGCCAGATTTCCGGGTCTTATGGGCTGGTCTAATTCTGTGACTACCTATAATGTTGAAGATTTTGAAAAGGTTTTACGCAATGAAGGAATTTGGCCAAATAGACCCGGCTCAGAGAGTGTACATTATCATCGTACTGTACATAGAGCTGATTTCTTTCAGGGTACTGTAGGCCTAATTTCAACGTAAGTAAAGAAAAGGAAAGAGATAAATAATATTGTAATTTTATTGAGAATAAATTTTGATACAATTTTTTTTTTTAATATATCTTCTTTAGACAAGGTGAACAATGGAGTACTTTTAGAACAGCTGTAAATCCCGTATTAATGCAACCAAAAAATGTTCGATTGTATTTGCATAAAATGTCAAATGTTAATAAGGAATTTATTGAAAGGTATAAGAGAAAATTCAAAAACTCTTTGGAAGTAAATAAGAGAGTCAGCTGTTTATCGATTTTTGTATAAGACTAAAACTTTAGTATAAAATGGTGGTTTTCGTATAAGTATATAAGACGGTAGTTTTTGTACAAGAGTATTTTTCGCATAAAGCACCGTAAGTTGTTGGAATTTCACGTGAAAAAACTGTTATACTCCATATAAAAAAAATGATTTTTCACGATAACGAGTTTCACGTGAAAATTGTGTAGAGTGTGTTTTCACGCAAATTTAATGTACAAGACAATTATTTTTCTTGTGAAAAAGTGGCATTTTGTGTTTATAGTGATTGTGTCTTTGTTATAAAATTAAAAAATTGTTAAGTTTTCTAAATTAAATTGCAATTTGAGGCCTTTAAAGTTCGAGTGAAATTTTTCCACGTGAAAAACAACTTACGGTGCTTAAGACGGTAGTTTGTGTATATGACGGTGGTTTTCGTATAAGAGGGTGATTTTTGTATAAAACGGCAGGTAGTTTTTGTATAAGACGGTTGTTTTGTATAAGACGGTAGATTTTGTATAAGACGGTAGTTTTTGTATAAGACGGTAGTTTTTGTATAAGACGGTAGTTTTTGTATAAGACGGTAGTTTTCGTGTAAAAAGGTATTTTTGTATTAGACGGTAGTTTTTATATAGGGTAGTTTTTTATAAGAGGTAGTTTTTGTATATGACGGTAGTTTTTGTATAAGTCGGTAGTTTTTTTTATAAGACAGTAGTTTTTGTATAAGTAGACTTTGTATAAGACGTTAGTATTTGTATAATTAGACTTTGTATAAAACTGTAGTTTTTGTATAAGTCATCTTTGTATAAGTGGTAGTTTTTGTTCAAGTAGTTTTTGTATAGGCAGTAGTTTTTGTATAAGTAGTCTTTACATAAGTAGTATTTTTGTATAAATAGTTTGTGTATAAGACGGTATAAAATGGTTTTTATTTTGTATAAATAGTCTTTTTTATAAGTATTCTTTGTAAAAAACGGTGGCTTTTGTGTAAGTAGTCTTTGTATAAGACGATATTTTTTTGCATAAGTAGAATTTGTATAAGACGGTAGTTTTTGCATAAGTAGACTTTGTATAAGGCTTTTGTAATTAGTCTTCGTATACGACGGTAGATTTTGTATAAGTCATCTTTGTATAAGTTGGAATTTTTTTGTAAGTGCCCAGTCATAAATCGCCAGTGGTACAAAAAATCAAGCACTGGCATACCACTGGGTAACCACGGTATTAAAAATAAATGACTGGTAGAACACTTATTTGGGACGCTTTGCCAGAGTTTGCAAAAAGCGTTTTGTCAGTATTTGTTTCACAAAAATTTCGGTGGTTTATAAAAAAAACCACTGGCAAAGAATTGGCTTAGAGTGATATGCCAAGGTTTGCAACCAGTGGTTATCCAGTGCTACCTAGCCAATGCTACCAGTGGTACAAAAATCAATTCACTAGTAGACCAATGATTTTATAAAAATGCTGACGCTTCGTTAAAAAAGGTTTGTAGTCAGAAGGTTCCGAGTTCAAATCCGGTTGCAAGCAAAAAATGTTTTTTTGATTTTTTTAATTTAAAATTTTTTTGTTTTATAAAATCAATTTTTTTGTTTGTTTGAAAGCTCTTTTAAGACCAACTTTTTTTTGCTCTCCCAACGCTGGCACATTAGTTACAAAAAATTGTTTGCCAGTACTAGCATTTTGGCACAGCCAGTAGTTGTCCAGCTGTTATCACTCATTTATGTGTTTAGCCACCAGGTATTATATGTGTCGTTAGCTCAGTGGGTAGAGCAATCGTCTGCTAATCTGACGGCATGGGTTCAAATCACGGTAGGGCCAAAAAAATGCATATAAACTTTTTTTAAATTTTATTTTGGAAAATATATTTCCAGACCACGTATTTATTGGCTTTGCCAACGTTAAACAATTTTGTTCCTCCAGTGCTTTTCCGGCGCTTTTTGAACATCCGGTCCTTTTGTCTAATGATGTTATCATTTTGGGAATGGGAAAGCACTTTTTGTCAGTACTTCTACCACCTGTTAAAGTGCTTTGCCACCGCTTTCCCGTTTGTATTTTTCTGACTGGGTGGTTTTTGTATATGCAGTAGTTTTCGTATAAGCAGTAGTTTTTGTTAAGTAGTCTTTACATAAGTAGTAGTTTTTGTATAACTAGTTTGTGTAAAAGACGGTTTTTGTTTTGTATTAATCTTTTGTATAAAGGGGGTTGTTTTTTTTATTATAAGACATTAGTTTTTGTATAAGACATAATTTTTTGTACAAGACATTAGTTTTTGTACAGGACGGTAGTTTTTGTAAAATATGGTAGTTTTTTATAAGACATTAGCTTTTATATAAGATGGTAGTTTTTGTATAAAACAATAGTTTTTGTATGAGAAGGTAGTTATTGTATAAGACATTAATTTTTGTAAAAGACGATAGTTTTCGTATAAGACATGGTGGTTTTTGTATAAAAAAATAGTTTTTGTATGAGACAGTAATTTTTATAAGACATTAGTATTTGCATAAGAGTTAAGGTTTTTGTATAAAATTTAGTTTCTGTACACTCATAGAAATAAATCTGTAAAAATTAGTTAAAAATGATGCTGCAGAAAAAACTGCTGAAATTAGCAGATTTTTTTGCTGAATACTAATAAAATAAGAACAGCAAAATTAAAACTGTTAAATTTACAGAATTTTAGTTATATTTAAGCTAACTTTTAGTTAATTGAAAATATCAAATTGTACTGTAAAAACTGCAGAAAATTTTGCTAAATATTAATAGACTAAAAATAGCACAAATAAACAGTTACACATATCCACAAAATTTTAGCTATTTTTAAGATAAATTTAGTTGAATGCAAATAGCAGTCTATTCTGCTAAAATCAGCAGAATTTAAAAGAAAATCGGAAAAAAAACTTCAAAAATTAAAAATTTTTTTTTATTTTTTATGCTACTAA
The DNA here is from genome assembly GCA_949987735.1 of Leucophora obtusa. NCBI lineage: Eukaryota > Metazoa > Arthropoda > Insecta > Diptera > Anthomyiidae > Leucophora > Leucophora obtusa. Next base: position 47,545,783 of record OX465295.1, read on the forward strand.
TTATTTACCAAAATTTTTTGCTGATTTTAGCAGGTTAATTGTCTATTTTCCACTAACAAAACTTTAGCTCAAATATAATCAAAATTCTGTATATTTAACAGTTTTAATTTTGCTGTTCCTAAATTACTAATATATATAGGGTGACCATTTTTTCAGACTTCAAATCAGTACAAATTTTAAAAAAATATTATCATCAAAAAAATTATTATGCAGCCAACCTAATTTGTTGTCAACCGAATGGTTTGGTTAAAACAAAGTTTTAAAATTTTTTTTTTAAAAAACCTTACCCATTTCTTCCTATACAGACCCCAAAACAAAACAATTTTTTTTGCATGAAAAAATCCAGTTTTTAAGTACAGGAAACGGACCCATTATTTAGAAATTTCAATGATCTGTTACCATTCCTTTTCTAGTTTTTTTTTGTAACAGATCGATGAAATATAGCTGTGCTACGAATGGAGTCAAATATGACACCAGGATAGTATGAACGTTAATTCTTCCGAATTTTTATTCAGGCCAACGAATTTCTGTCGTCACGATCAAATTGAATTGTCTAAACTAATTTTCTGTAGATACAAATTAACCAATTGATTGGCTACAAATTTAGTTGTCAGAACAAATCTTTTTTCTCTCTGCTAATTTCTGCATGATTTCTGAAATAGAAAACCTTCACGTTTTGGCTACGTTTTTCTACAAAAACACGTAAATTTTTTAGAAATGATTCGAAAATTTTTCCATAGAAATACCCACATACGATATAATCTTCAGATTTTAAGGATTTTTGAACGAAAAAATCTTCAGCTTTTGAGGTCGTTTCCCACACTCAGAAAACAGAATCATTCTGATAGTAGCTGAAAACCGGATAATTAAAATATTTTATTCACAGTCAAATAACTGTTGTATCAACTGATTTTCATTATCCAATTGATGGATTCGGTTGTCACCACGAATCTTCTCTATGTATGAAACTACATATTAGATTAAGAAATTTACATATAGGCAAATCATTTTGAATGCTTTCTGGTAGAGAAAACCGCTCACATTCATAAAAATTTATCCTATAAAAAAAAACTACATTGTACTTGTATTTTTGCTTTTTTTTTACTAAAAAAAATTTAATATTTTTTTAAATGCCAAAATCAGTACAATCAGTACAAATTTTAAAAAATCAGTACAAATCAGTACACGACTTTTTCATCAGTACACGTGACCAAAAATCAGTACATGTACTGATCAAATCAGTACGAATGGTCACCCTAAATATATAGCAAAATAATCAGCTAATTTAACAGTTTTTTTCTCCAGCATCATTTTTAACTAATTTTTAGTAGTTTTCACTAAATTTTTTACGGACTTTTTTCTATTAGTGTACGAAACAGTGGCTTTTGTATAAGACGGTAGTTTCTGTATAAAATGGTAGTTTTTGTATAAAACATTGGTTTTGTATAAGAAGGTAGTCATTTTAAAAGCCAGAAGTTTTTGTTAATTTTTTATAAAGCAATATATTTCTTTATAAACCAACAATGTTTTTATAAGGCATTGATTTTTGTATAAGAATGTAGATTTTGTTCAAGACTGTCATTGTTTTATAAGAACGTAGTTTTTGTAGTTTCGTTGTTGATGAAGAACGTAGTTTTCATGCAAGGCTGTCTGTCGTCTTTGTATTAGACTTGCATTTTTTTATAAGACGAGAAGTTTGGTGAAGGATGGTGTAAGGAACATAACTTCTTCAGGATTAAAGTTTCAAGGTAAAAAGACTACTTTTTGCATCAAAAAAAAAACTGAATTAATCAATTTATCTTTTAGTCAGCTTTTGAGCAGAATCCCTTTGTCTTTTGTACCCGTAATTAAAACGTCAAATTGTTTTACTTCTTAGAATTCGTCAAATTCGTGACCCAAAAACGTTAGAAGTACCCGATACCTTTGAAGAAGAAATTAACCGCTGGACTTTGGAATCTGTGTCTGTGGTGGCTTTGGACAAACAACTGGGTTTAATAACAACAATTCGAAATAAACCCATGGTTAACGAGTTGTTCAAAGCTGTTAACGAGTTCACTCTATATACATTTAAAATTGAATTTCAGCCTTCAATATGGAAATATTATAAAACACCAACATTTAAGAAACTATTGAAATCTTTAGATATTATAGTTGATGTAACTAGTGCATATGTTAATGAAGCTATCCAACGTATAGATGAAGACCGTAAAAATGGCGTGCCAGAAAAAGCCGACAGCGAAAAGAGTGTATTGGAGAAACTAGGCAATATCGATAGGAAAATAGCCACTGTAATGGCTATGGATTTGTTAATGGCAGGAGTAGATACGGTAAGACGACTCTTAAACCAATATAAATAAAGGGGAAAATTGAATAAGACTTCTTTTTTCTTCCAGACCTCCAGCACATTTACTGGACTTTTATTATGTTTGGCTAAAAATCCTCAAAAACAGTTTTTGTTACGTGAAGAAGTTATGAAAATTTTACCACAAAAAGACTCAGAGTTCAATGAAAACTCTTTGAAAAATATGCCCTATTTAAGAGCCTGTATTAAGGAATCCTTACGTCTATATCCACTGTCAATTGGTAATTCTCGTTTAGTTGCAAAAGATGTGGTTCTAAGCGGTTACAGAGTGCCTAAAGGAACAAAAGTTTCCATGATTTCTATCTTATTGATGCATAATAATGATTATTATCCTAGATCTAATGAATATTTACCAGAACGCTGGTTACGTCCTAGCAAGGAAAATGAAAATACCACAGTATGTTCTCATTCAATTAAACCTAGTAGTCCTTTCTTGTATTTACCATTCGGTTTTGGTCCTCGTACTTGTATTGGGCGTCGTATTGTTGAACTGGAATTAGAAGTGGGTATTGCACGTATGATAAGAAATTTTCATATTGAATTTAATTATCCTACTGATAATGCATTTAAGAGTCTATTAATAAATATACCCAATATACCATTGAAATTTAAATTTACAGAAGTTCAAAATTAAAACGACGGAGAAAATAAATTTTGACAATCGATAATGAAAATATTAATCTATTAATATTATAATTTATACATTTTAATGCAATAACTAGGAATTTTGAATAAAAAGTATGATTAAAGCTTATTGAAAATTATAATAACTACTTTGGAGTTACCCTTGTAAAAAAGATCTTGAGATGTTTTGAAAGGAAAAAATGTATGAAAATTTTTTTTTAAAAAGCTATTGACTTATGAATTTGTAGGTATAAGTTCTGTAATTTTAATTGAAAGTTGTCGTTTCATCGATAATATCCCAGCTAAAAAAAATTGGAAGTAATGTTTTACCAAAGAGTATATATAATAAAGAGATTGGGGGACTCTCTATCACTGAGAAAGCATATATTCTATTATGTGCCTTGGAACAGGAACATACTCAAACCAATATCACCCAGCAAACATGGCAATACGAAGAAGATTCTTCGAACATATCGCTTGGAAGAAAACATTTATTGCCGGCAATATCAATTTCGTATTGCGGAAGTTTCCTCCGTCGGAAACAATTGTTACACTAAAACAATACTTCCAGGCAATATGAAAGCAATAACTCATATGGAAGATAAAAGGGATATCGCTAAATAAACTCCCGGTACAATAAAAAACGATGTAATTTTTTCATTATTAAATTTAAGCCTGAAAAACAATATCTGCATACATAATTCATTGACCAACTTATAAATTATTTTGATTTCATCTTAGCCGATTTTTCCAATTAATCTTAACTTTTCACGAGTTTATTTCCTATATGTATATCTTTTGATTGTTTTTGTACAAATTTAGTTTAAATTTTTTCCAAATTGATAAAAGATTTCAAACAAATTTGCTTTATCTTCCAAAAGATACAAAGATGATATTGCCGCAATATTGTCATAAAAAGTTATGACAATATTATTATCCTTATCTTCCACGTGATAAAAGGAAGACAATTTCAAAGCAAATACTACTTGATTATTTTCATTCTAATAACAAATAGAAGATATCGCTTTAATATATTCTTGGAAGGTATCTTTTAAATGTTTGCAGGGCCATTATGTGCGCTCTTTGTATGACTCAAAACATCGATTGTAACCAGGGATGGAAAATAATAATTTAGTTATAAAAATCAAGAATGGAACTATACTATGGAATTATACTATTCCAATAGTAGTATAGCCCTAGATTATGAATTTTAAAAAACCATACGTAAAAAATTGCAAAATAATATCGGAATGCGGAAAAAGGCTTTGGGGTTCAAAAAATTAATTAAAAGATTTACATTCTGCAAACGATGCCAAAATTTTCTTTTTTTGCAACTAACCACCAAACTTTGTTTCATGAAATGGGCATTATACTCCGCAGATTATAAATTTAAAAAACCGCACTTAAAAAATTGCAAAATAATAGAGGAACGCGAAAAAAGACTTTGTGGTAGAAAAAAATAATTGAAAAACTCAATCAGCGATTAACAATCTGCAAATGAATACAATGACGCAAACATTTTCTTTTTGCAAATATTTTTTCGCGATGTTTTTTTTTTATGCAAACTAAGCACCAAACTTTTGTGTATAAATGGTACTATAGACCCTAGGTTATAAATTTAAAAAAAACACACTTAAAAAATTGCAAAATAATCGCGGAAAGCGAAAAAAGGCTTTATGGTACAAAAAATTAATTAAAAAACTTAATCAGCGATTTACATTCTGCACACAAATATATTGATGAAAAAATTGATCCTTTTGGCAAATTTTATTTTTCGCGATTTTTTTTTGCAACTAGCCACCAAACTTTGTTGTATGAAATGTGTATTATAGTCCCTAGATTATAAATTAAAAAGAAACGTACTTAAAAAATTGCAAAATAAAAGCGGAACGCGAAAAAAGACATTGTGGTACAAAAAATTAATTAGGAAACGTAATCAGCGATTTAGATTTTGCAAACAAATATATTGATGCAAAAATTTTCCTTTTTGCAAATTTTATTTTTCGCGATTTTTTTGCAACTAGCCACCAAACTTTGTTGTCTAAAATGTGTATTAGCCCCTAGATTATAAATTAAAAAAAAAAAAACGCACGTAAAGAATTGCAAAATAATAGCGGAATTTGAAAAAAGACTTTATGGTACAAAAATTTAATCCCTAGGTTATATATTTAAAAAAACCACACTTAAAAATTGCAAAATAATGGCGGAATTCGAAAAAGGCTTCATGGTACAGAAAATGAATTAAAAGAGGTAATCAGCGATCGACATTCTGCAAGCGAATATATTGTTGCAAAAATTTCGCTTTTTGCAAATGTTTTTTTGCAATTTGTGCTAATATTTGCTAATATCTAAATATTTCATTTTTATGTTTTTTAACGAGCCAGAGAGAAAGCTATTTTTAGTTACTTACATTTTTAAATATGTAAGAGCGATCTAACATTTTTTGGTATAAGAGCCCGATTAAGTGAGCCTTTTCCATCCCTGATTAACCAGTCGGAGTTCGTTCCTGTTCCAAGCCGCCTAATATTTTTTCTAATAAAAACTATTGAGAGAGTTGCAAGGCCATTGGTTTTACAAACTACCTCTTTTACTGCTTCACAAGTATCCGTTAGTGTATTTTTACTGCTTTTTAGAAGTTATTCTGAACAACTTCAAAAAAATCACTTCTTTCATTGCTTCCAAAGTATCCGTTAGTATATTTTTACAGCTTTTTTAGAATTACTTCTGAACAACATCCAAAAAATCACTTAAGTATTGTTCGATTCCCTCGGGACCAATATTTTTATATTTTTTTAAATTTTGTTTTATTTTATTAATTTTTTTTTTTTAATATTTATAATTAATTTGCTTAAATTTAATATTTTTTTAATTTTGAAATTTTTAAAAATATTTATATATAAAACTAATGGTCAGAAATTGCTTTTTATTCACCTGTGAAAATAGTACTGAATTGGAGTGCACTTTTTACACTTGTTTAATAAGTACTTTTATTGAAGAGGATAAGGAACAATATCTCGCAGTAACAAAGTGGTGTTTTTATGCCAGTCAACTTTCATATCAAAGAAGAAGACGGTCGCAAGTTCGATACCCGGTGACGGCAATAAAAAAACTTCTGTAAAATAAAAAAAAAATATAATTGTTTTTTGTGAAGAATTTTTTTTTAACTTTAATTGCTGAAAAAGAGCTTCCTTTGCACTCGTTCAAAAAGTACTGAAAAAATGTTGAAGTGGGAGTACTCCTCTTCTATGACAACTCAATGTTAAAATCTAAAAAAGAGGTACATCTAGATCTTCAATTGTAGTGCTTTTTCTACTGCTTCGGCATCTCTTTTTTTGCTGGGATATTATAAGTCCTCCAGATCAGATTTAATGAGATCCGATTAGAGCTAATGAGATCTGAAGAGATCTGTTTTTTTTTGCACAAGTAATTAATAACAACTACTGAAGCAAACGTTGGGCTTAAAAACAAATACGATACTAACCGAACAAAACCACACATTACCAAATAATGTATAAAGTAATGTAAAGTAAATGTATTACAGGCGATGAGTCCCAAGGTAAGGTATGACGGGAAGTTGACAAAGTAGGCGGTTACTTATTTGGTTGGAAGGATGGGAAAGATAATGCCTCGAAAATGATTTTTTTGATATGTCGTTGTGGTGCTATCGAAAAATCGATGGCACCATATCGATTGCTAAATCGACCCACCCTAATATGCATCCTTTGGCGTCCTTTTGTTTTATGTGTGAAAGATAGATACAAAAATCTTTCACGATTGTATTTTTTATATGTTTTAGAAAGTTGTGTTTTTAGTATCATTTTCTTTGTCCGCATTTGTAATGCGGACTTCTGCATCTTTTCTGCCTGGTTGTTGTCCGCACTATAAATGCGTTTACGAGCACAATTTTGGTAGCAAAATAAATTAGTAAAACATTAATTCAATATTAGTTTAGTGCTAAAAAAAATATAACTGAAACTTTTGCTGAAAACACAATTTCACCAAAAAAAAAGTTGATGCAAACTAGTATACTTGATCTAAAAAATCAGTAAAAATACACTTACGGTTATTTTTAAAGCAATGAAAGGGATGTTGTCTTTCGTAGAGTCTTAAAAAACAAAAAGGTTTTGATTTAAAATATCTTATTTTTTGCCAATTATAACAAATTTGAAATTCTTATCTCTAAAAAGATATCATTTTAATAAAAAATTTTAATATCAACAAATAATAAAAAAAAGCTCTTTATATTCGCAAAAATGCTTTTGGCTCAAAAAATGAATTTTTTTTGCATTTTGTTGTCGTTTTTAATATTTCTAACAAATGTTGATATAGTAAATTAAATTAAAGCATTTAATGATAAGAGATGCCAGTTTTTACACGCAAAGAATTGTATTGAAGGAGCTTAAATGCAATATTACAATAAACTAATGCAGTTTTCTTCACAAAGTAAATGAATCATTTTTGTAATTTAACTTTTCATAAACAAATTTAATTTTACCGTAGATTTTAGTTGATCTGAAGATTGTTACAATGAGTGTTATTTTTGTTGAGTTTTAAGATTAAATATGACAAATTCTAAATAGAATTCACAATTTTTTTTTCAACAAAGAGAGAAAACACTTATGAAAAAACTCCTAGAACCAATGGTTGACAATTAATGCATTTTCAAGTGCTACCAACCACTATCATCAGATTGTCTTTATGGGGTTCTCTGTAGGTTATAATGTAGATTTTAGTTTTTGTATTTATCTTAACTTCAAAGTGAAAAATATTAAGAGAAATAAACTCAAACATTTTTACTTAAGTTATTATTACAACGAAAATCACATGTTTTTTTCAAAGCTATTATTTTTCTCTATATTATAGTTGCTGCTATAACTAAAGTACCGTTAGTAGTAAAGCAAAGTGTTTGTATGTTGTGTTTAACATTCAAGCTTTTAATTCTATTTATATTGATTAGAACGAAAGCAAAGAATACAACGATTATTTGTTGTTTTTTTGTATTACACCCTAACCCATCATGCCTATATGACTAACATGTTGCAATTAAGGAGTATTACTAAACAATTTGGACTATACCTTGTCTGTGAAGTATTTTACTGTAGAATTGTAGTTGATCTGAAGTTTGTTAGAATGAGTGTTATTTTTGTTCGGTTTGAAGATCAAATATCACAAATTTCAATAAATTTTAAAATTTGGATCAGAATTCCTTGATTAAGTGGTCTGCGACATAGCAGTTCCCGGGGGAAATTGTAATAAATCGGTTGTTTTTTAACCGATTTAAATTATTATTGCTTTATTACAAAGACAATTCACTCCGAATCATGATTATTTAATGCTTTTAATTCGAATTAGCTTTTAAATATCAATGTGTTGAAGAAAATGTACAATGTATTTTCCCCTTGTAATTTGTTTTTTAAATTCCAGGGCCGATGCGGCACGTGTTCCCGATATCCGATTATCCTTATGTTCTGAGGGACGTAGTATTACACTCATAAATATTTCTAGGGGGTAGCCTAGTCAAAAACTCAAAATTTATTTTCCTCCATACAAGCTTGGAGCCCCTAATGTGCAGTTCTGCAACCTGTGCTTTGGGTTTTACCTTTTGACTGGAATTGAGAAAGAAACTATGCTAATTTAATAAAAAGTTTCTGTAGGCGAACTTCATTGATTTCATGCAGATAATTTTCTCGGTGCATAAGTGTCTAAATTAATAAATAAAAATAATATTGTAACAAGAATAAAGAAAAGCTTTCATTTCGTTATTAAACTAATAGCTAAAAAAAAATTCTGAATGTTAAATTTTTTTGATGAGCATAATTTTATTTAGTTCACAATTCTATTTTGAGACAGATAGTTAAATTTTCACTATCGGAAAAAAAATGCTAAAATTTAAAAATTACTGCATCACTTTGAACAGAATCAATTTAAATGAGCCAACAATTAAAGTAATTTTAACTAATCAACAGCAATATCAAACACTGTCGGTAAAAAACAATTTGTATATAAAATAATAAAACTGTTTTCATTAAATATCGCATATATTCCTGCAATCGCATTTTCTGGCATTCTAGTTACGTTTTCAATCAACCGCTACTGCCACAATTAACAATAATGATAATTCTGAGGAGACTTTAGCAAATAAAGAATGGCAAAATGCTAAACCCTATGAGGATATTCCCTCAATGAGTGGCTTTACTTTTTTGAGAAGTTTTTTACCAGGTGGAAAATATTCTAAATTAGATACAGGTCAATTAATGCAGGCTATTAAAGAAGATGTTGGTGATATTGCCAAGTTACCAGGATTCTTTGGTCGACCAGAAGCTGTTATGACACACAATGTTCAAGATTTTGAAAAAGTTTTACGCAATGAAGGCATTTGGCCTCAAAGACCCGGCTCGGAGGGCTTACACTATCATCGTGAAGTTCATAGAGCTGATTTCTTTCAAGGCATTATGGGTCTTATATCAACGTATGCAAATTTAACTTCAGTTAAGATATAAAAATATTGATAGTTTTTCCTTGTATAAAATTTAGACAAGATAAGCAATGGGGTACTTTCAGATCAGCTGTAAATCCTGTAATGATGCAACCTAAAAATGTACGACTGTATTTAAATAAAATGTCACAGGTTAATAAGGAATTCATTGAAAGGTAAGAAACAGTTTCAACACTACACGTAACATGAGAAGTAAAATTACTTATTTTAACTTTTCGTATCAAAAATAAGAGATATTGTTCAAGTGTTTACAACTTGAACAATACTTTTACAAGTACAAGTACCTACTCAAGTACAACCAGAGATGGGCCAAAATTATTACCGCTAGATTTTCATTACGATTGCTTTATGTAGTGGTAACGAAAGCTTTATCTTCATTATCATTACTTCATGTAAGGGTAATGAAATTCGATTTTCATTTCAATTACTTATTTGTAATGTAATGAAAAAAAATCAGTGAATGTAATGTAATGAAAAAAAAATCAGTGAATGTAATGAAATGAAACGAAAAATCATTACTTTTGATATAGTTAAAATATTGTGGTTGAGAAGCACTTATGAGGCATTTATAGCTTCAAACCTCAAAACAACAGAGTAGTATATTGGAAGATGATAAAGCAAATTGTGGAAAATGTCTTGTTGTTGTTTTTGTTTTTTCTTTGATATTTTAAATGTTTAATAACGCTCCTAGACGAGAACAAGAAATTCTCATTGAGTTTGTAATTTAATTAACACATATTTCCAGAAATTCTAAAAACGTCGTCCCCTGACGATTTCCTTAGGCAAGAATGAAATCCGGATAGGAACATGCCTACAACGGATTATTTTTCACAATTTGTTAAATGCGTTTGGGATTTTAGCATATTTAATTCCTTTAATGCAATTAATATATATCCCAATAAAAATAAAATTAAAAAATTTAAGCTTATTTATTATTTGGGCTTTAAGCGACGAAATTACGTTTGTATAAAAGTAATGGTAATGAAAATCTACCCAGGTAGAAATTGCCGACGTTACAACAAAAGTTGTACTGGGAGAGCACTGTTTTCTTACGAAATGCCGGTACTACTTAAAACGTGCGTTGCCAGTACTGTTTTCTGAAAATTAGCGAGCTTTTTTTAATTTATTAAAATTAATAATTTTATAAATTTTACGTATTTTTACATCTATTACACAATTATTTATGTAAGAGAGACATCGCCATTCTTTTCTTGTGAAGTTTGGAAAGAATACATTTGAAGAAATTCCATCAAGTCTCAAGAATTTACCAAAAAAAAAAAAAATAAAAATAAAAAAAAAAATCTGTGATGTACACTAAGAGGACAGTAAAGTTCTAGCAAAATACTAAATTTGTTATTAAATGTACTGGGATAATACCAAAAAAATAAAATCCCAAGCCTGAGCCAACGTTGGGAAATAACTATGGCCAAGCGTTTATTGGTGTTATCATTTCGACAACATGCCAGTACAGTGAAAGTTAAAAATCCGACGCATTGCCAGTACATGTACTACCGCCTCCAATACTGGGCCAACATTGTGCGGTTGTATTTTTCTACCTGGGTATGTATAATTTTGTAATGAAATTAAAATTTATTGTATTACTATTACTTGAATGTAATGAAAATCGAAAACTTTTTCATTACAATTACTTGAAAAAATATTTCATTACAATTATGTACATTAGACTGTACCTCAAAAAAAAAGTTCGCCGTACACCCTCCAATATGATGTATTTTTGGAAGGCGATTTCAAAAAAAAAAATTTTTTTTTGCCGACCGTAGTGGTCGCCTTTTTAATTTTTTGTTATAGCTTTGGCATTTAAAATCGGATTTTAAAGTGTGATATATCGATTTTTTTGCCTCGAGGAGACCAGTGTTTTGCTATATAGTAAAAATCCAACTAAAAAAAATTTTAAAAGGCGACCCTACGTTCGGCAACCAATATATAAAAAAAATTTCTACTGGGTTTAGCGAAAAACTTCCTTAGCAAAAGTTTAATGATTTTCTGCGAGCTTTAATTTTCTGACATTAGGGTGGTACATTAGGGTGGTAGCAACTTGAATACTTGAGGTCAAAATGTCCTTAGAGTAAAACACTGGTCTCCTCGAGAGAAAAACATCGATGTATCATACTTTAAGATCCGACTGTAAATACCAAAGATATAAATGTAAAATGACGACCCCTACATTCGGCATAAAAAAATAAAAAAAATTTTTTTGAAACCTCCTTGCAAAAATACTTCATATTGGAGGGTGTACGCGCACTTTTTTTTGCCTGTAAGTTGGTACGCTCTAATGTACATATATGTAATGCTAATCAAAATAAGTAATGATCATTACAAAAAAGGATTCCGATTACAACCATTATTTTCTTGTGCGTAAATTTTATAGAAATGCAAAAACGTCTTTTTTCAAATTATTTGAAAATTTTTTTTTAAATGCTTAATTTAGAATTGAAATTTTGATTTTTGTAATATAATAGTTATAATTAAAGAAAAAAATAAATAAATTAAAAAAATTTATAACCCGGTGAAAAATATCCATATATGAACATTTATGGTTCAACCATATACATATGTATGGATCCGAAAAATGAGGTAACACCTAAGTATATGTTCATATATGGACATATATGAACATATACATTTATTAAATACATGCGAACGTTGCTGACCTTTATTATAAGGTTGTACGATAGATATAAATTTATGTATGACATTCAAATTAGGCGCTACATATGTTCCTTTTTTTATTCATGGCATTAAATATAATTCCATATTTATCCAAATATGAGTTCCTTTTACATATATGGAAAAATGTATTCTTCGAAATATGTTCATATACAAGTCCCTTTTGCATAAATTGAATAACATATACTTTCATATTTGTCCATATATGAGTGAAATTTCCATATATGAAATAACAGATGCTTCCATATATGTCTGTATATGAAATTTTTTCCATATATGGAATCACATATACTTCCATATATGTTCATATAAAATCCATATATGTTCATAAAAAATCCATATTTTTTCATATGTGTCCATATATAAACCATATATGAACATGTTTGAGCGTATATGAACATTTTTCACCGGGAATTAGTGTTTTTTGTGTGAAGCGACTCCTTTCCAGGACAATTTATGAAAAATTATTATTTTGTCAAAAGTTATAGAGAATTTGCCTGTTTTCACCAAATTTTGCACAATTTCCAAAAAAAAAAAAAATATCAACTAAATATTATTAGAAAATAATTAGCTTGGTTTTTGTTTAAAAAATATTTAACTCTTCGTGGCCTGGGGACAAAAAAGGCCCACGAAGCTTAATTTAAATTGTGACTATTCCACTTGATAAAAATTCTTGTGTTATGTAATCGGATTCTTATAGGATTAATTTTTCGACTTGTGGCTAGAAAAGACGCAAACAGTTACTAGGAAACTGACAGGATAACTCCTTTTAGGCGACCTTTCACACATATAACAAACTTCAGATATTTATTTGAAAGAAGGAAACGAAACTAATAAACGCAATTTTTTATCGGCCCAATCCTGCCTTTAAGGGTTAAAAAAAAGTAGGGTCAAAATGGCACAGGTTTCCTTTTTTGCGTTTTTTTTTTACTTTCGTTCTAAAGAAACTATACAAAAAGGAATACCAAATAAAAAATACTTCTTTCACAAGTATCCATTAGTGTATTTTTACTGCTTTTTTAGAAGTTTTTCTGAGCAACTTCAAAAAATCACTTCCTTCATTGCTTTCAAAGTATTCGTTAGTGTATTTTTACAGCTTTCTTAGAATTACTTCTGAACAACATCCAAAAAACGACTTAAGTATTGCTTCTAAAGCATAATTGCGCTAAAAGTGATCCTAAAAAGTGTTTTTGGCATCATTTGGTATTTCTAAACAAATGATCGCGGCTTCGATTCCTGGAGGGGCCATTATTTTCTCTTTTTTTATTTTTTTAATTTTTTTAACTCTCTAATGCCCAAGGCCGCCAAAAGGCGGTCTTCAGATTTAATAATAGTTTTTGGCTAAATAACAATATTTTATTAAACAAGTTGTATTATATCCATTGAAAACTTAACTACCCACTTTTCTGCCTTTAAACTTTTTTTGTATAAGGAACGATTTTCAAGCGAGAATCATGTAAAGTGAAAATTTAGTAAATTTTAAAAAATTAACTTTTTAAAACAGAAAAAATTATTTGAAAAATCGCCAAAAATACATTCACGATCTGGCGTACATTATCGATAATAACAAAGCTAGTTTAGTGTCTCTAATTGTAAAATCAGTTAACAATTTTTCTCCAGGACTCACAGGATAACGCCAGGATACGTCTTACGAATATCTCTTTAACTCAAAAACTAACCAACAGATTTTTTTTAAAATTAAACACAGATTATACAGAACTAATTTAAGCAGAACTAATTTCGTCAAAATTAATTGATGTTTAGTGCCAAATTCGCTAAATTTCGTAATTTTTAAAAAACGAAAATCGCCATAACTTCTGAAATAACAACAATTGATCAAGAATTTTTGGTACGTAATTTTATTTTACCAAAAAAACCGAAATTATTTGACTACTGGGTTTCTAGACACGTCTTCAACATTTGTCGTGCTGTATCGCCTACATAAAACGATAAATAAAAATTTTAATATTTGTTCCATAGTAGATTTTCAACGCCAAATATGTGACGCGCAAAATAGAAAGGGACCTAAGGTCAGGAGAGCATGGGATCGGTCTCATTCGATGCTCAGATGTTGTCCACAAAAAAAAAAAAAAATTTTTTTTTTTACCCTTAGGTCCATTTCTCTATGCGCTGTCACATATATAGTTTAAATATTATCGTAACCAGAAGAAAGAGCATTAGAAGGTTAATATTTATAATTAACTGAGGAGTGTTAGCATTGAAATTCGTAATTCAAGGGACACCTTAATCTACCCCTTCAAATGTTTTTAGTATGCCGCTGGCAATACCCATTTTTGTATAGCTTCTTTAGAAGTTTCTTAACGTTAAGCTGCTTCGAAATTTTGGCGGTGGAAACCTTACAGTTTTGGCTGGCTTCTGCAATCAAAACAAGACTTTCGTTTGCTTTGTATCTAACAAAGTGAATGCTAAAAATTATATTGATCTTCTAGAGAACGTTTTGATAACATATCTTAATGAAGTTGAGCTATCACATCCCATTTTTCAACAGGACAATGCACCAATCCATAGAGCTAGAGTGGTTTTCTCAAAAAAACATAGCAACAATGAAATGACCAGCCCTCAGTCCGGATCGTTACCCTGTTGGAAACATATGGTGAAAACTTTCCAACAGGGTTTACAGATATGGATGTCAATTTAACAATTTAAGAGAGCTAAAAGAAGAAATTACTCGGGTATGGAATGATATCGACATTTCCGAGTTTCAAAATTTGGTGCATTCTATGTCACGAAGAATGGAAGAGGTTATTCGAGTGTCCGGGGGATACACCCATTATTAATTGTTACTTAGTTTTTTTTTCCTTTTTATTGCTTTAAAGAGTATTTAATGATTTTGGAAGTATATTTATTTCCTTCCATATAATAATATTAAGGTTTTTTACAAGGGGTGTGCTATTTGTTGTATCATTGTATCGTCCTAACAAAAAACAGAGATGTTAAAAATTAAATTGAAAAAATACAACATTTGAGAATAGTACGATACAACATTTTTACGTATGTTTAGTGTCCTATGTTTGAGTGTGCTAACAGATAGAAAACCGAATAGAAAATCACTTTTAAACTCAAATAAAAATGTTAACATCTCTGTTTTTTGTTAGGACGATACAACGATACAACAGATAGCACACCCTTTGTGAACAACCTAATTTTTAATTCGATATGTTCATTTCAAAATTATCTACTAACTTTAGAATTCGTCAAATACGTGATTCAAAATCTCTAGAAGTTCCTGAAACCTTTGAGGAGGAAATGAATCGTTGGACCTTAGAATCAGTCTCTGTAGTGGCTTTGGACAAACAATTGGGTTTAATTACAACAAATCGGGATAATCCTATGGCCAAAGAGTTGTTCAAAGCGATGAACGATTTCTTTGTATATTCTGTCGATATTGAAATGAAACCATCGATATGGAAATATTACCAAACACCAACATTTAAGAAACTATTGAAATCTTTAGATATAATAGTTGATATAACCAGTGCTTATGTTAATGAGGCTATCGAACGTTTAGAAGAAGATCGTAAAAATGGCGTGCCTGAAAAACCGGATAACGAAAAAAGTGTATTAGAAAAATTGATTAAAATTGACAAGAAAATAGCCAGCGTAATGGCTATGGACATGTTAATGGCTGGGGTAGATACGGTAAGTTGTCTTTAAAATTAATATTAAGGAACTAACTCAGATTATTTTAATATTCCAGACCTCTAGCACATTTACTGGTCTCTTACTGTGCCTGGCTAAAAATCCTGAAAAGCAACAAAAACTTCGTGAGGAAGTTATGAAAATTTTACCAGAAAAAGATTCGGAATTTGATGAGGATTCTATCAAAAATATGCCCTATTTACGGGCTTGTATTAAGGAAGCATTACGTATCTATCCATTAACTTTTGGTAATGCTCGTTTACCAGCAAATGATGTAGTTTTAAGTGGTTATAGAGTGCCTAAAGGAACACAAGTTTTTATGGTTACTACCTCGTTAATGTGTAATAATGATCATTTTCCAAGAGCCAATGAATACTTACCAGAACGTTGGTTACGTTCTAGTAAAGAAAATGAGACTTCCTCAGAATGTCCCCATGCCTTAAAACCTAGTAGTCCTTTCCTCTATTTACCATTTGGATTTGGACCTAGGAGTTGTATTGGTCGTCGTATTGTTGAATTGGAATTAGAATTGGGTATTGCTCGCATGGTGCGAAATTATAAAATAGAATTTAATTATCCTACCGATAAAGCGTTTAAAAGCATAATGATTAATGTACCCAATATACCATTGAAATTTAAATTTACCGATATTGATTATTAAATATTAAATAAAATATAGTTTGAAATTATTTTATTGTCAGCAACATGTATGTAATTATTTACAATTGAATTGAGCCATCGCCGTTAGCGTCTATGACCCTTACACAAGGGCTTTTGCAAAGTTAACAAGCACTTTTGCTTTATGGCCTCTTGAAACATCTGTGAGTTCTCGAGGCGATCGCCGCATCGAAGATACAAGATAAGTTGATTGATTTTATTCAGATTATTTGTTATTCTCCAGAAAAGTTTGGTGTTAAAAATTATCAAAATCAGTACAGTGGTTTAAAAGTTGTAAGTAAAAATGTGTCGACACCTTGAAATTTTCCATGCAAAATGGTATATTTTAGTATACTCCAGTAATACCACACATTACCAAAATATGTATTAAACAATACATAAGGTGTAAAAAAAGGAAAGTATACAGTCAATGCATTTCTTTACACCTTCCTTAATTACGAATTTTACATGTGATGAACTGAAAGGAGTTGATAAATTAAATAAGTGGTTATTTCTATGTTTACAATTTTAACCTACACTTTAAACCTCATTCATAACATCCCAGTCAGAAAAATACAAGCGGGAAAACGATGGCAAAGTACTTTAACAGGTGGTTCAAGTACTGGCAGAAAGTGCTTTCGCATTCACAAAATGATAACATCATTAGACAAAAGGACCGGCTGTTCAAAAAACGCCGGAAAAGCAGTGGAGAAACAAAATTTCTAACCGCGGTGTGTTATTTTAAAATGTCAGTGTCTTAGCCCAAGTGAATTAAAATCTGGCAACACCATAATAAAATTTGACATTTTTTAGCATAAACGTACTCACAAGGTTTTGATGTACAAGCGCTATTTGTTTTGTTTACAGTGAGTTAAGAAAATCAATTTGGCCAAAAAATGGAAATTTCAAGAGAAGGTTTTCGTTGGAGTATTTTTCACAAATTTCGACGTGGATTATCTCAACAAGAATGTGTCGATGAACTCAGTTCTTTGTATGGCGATAAAGTACCATCAAAAACGCAGTATATCGCTGATATAGTGAATGCAATCGTGGTTGTAGTTCGGTCGCCGAAGAATTCCGTGAAGTTCGTCCAAAATCGGTTGTTGTGCCACAAAACATCGATGCAGAGCGTGAACTGAGAATGTGACATATCGTCATGTGACATATCGTGAGATAGAGGCATCCTTGCACATTAGTTCCACTTCAATACATTCGATTTTGCATGCTCTGGTTGGATATTCCATAATTTATCAATCGCTCAAAAAAAGGCTCGCGTCGATTGGTGTAAGGGAATGATTAAACGAATGCAAAAGTGTATTGATCATCAAGGGGAATATTTTTCGGCCAATGCTCATTTCGAACGAATCAATTGTGTTCCCGTACAGGTCGCCTTTGATCTTCTGGCCCGATTTCAGAAGTTCAGAATAGATGGGACCCTTCTGGTTCCACCAAATAAAGAGCATTAGCTTGGCGCAATGGGCTTCACATACGATTTCCTGCGCTTCGGGATGTCATAATGGATCCATTTTTCATCGCCAGTAATGGTTCAATGCAAAATTTAGTTCTTTTTATGGCGTTCAAGCAGCATTTCGGATATGGAAAATCATCTTTCAACGTCTCTCTTTCCTTGCTTTTGGATGAATCCTGCTGCTTGCAAACGTTTTGAAATTGTCTAATTATTTGGCAAGTTCTTGTTGAGTTTGACAACAATCTTCATCGAGTAATGCCTCCAATTCATCATCTTCGAACTTTTTTGGTTAATCTGGACGGTCTTTGTCTTCCGTGTCAAAATCACCGTTTCAGGACCGAGCAAACCATCTCTCGCACGTTGAAATCGATGGAACACATTCAGGATAAGCTTCGGTGAGCAATCGATGTGCTTCTGCTGCGCTTTTTTTCAAATTGAAGTAGTAAAGTAGAACTTCCTGCAAATGATGCTTTTCTGGCACAAAATTCGATATTTTCGAAGCAAAAAAAACTTTGTTGTTTACACTTTTTCGTTCAGTGACTAAGTGGGAATAAATGACAGATGTTTAACCTCCAAAATGACAAATAAGTTATTAAAGACACAACCCATTTGTAAAAGATATGTCGTCTGCTGTGAATCCCACTAGAACTGTTAATTCTGAATGCTACACAACCATTTGTTTACCAGAATTTTTCGAAGAATTGAGAAAAACTAACCCAAAAAAAAGGATAATCCTTCACCATGACAACGCGGGAGCTCACACATCATCTCAAATTACTTTTTGAACACTCAAAAGATCGAATTAATGGATCATCCACCGTACAGCTCTGACTTGGCAACCAATGACTTTTTCTTGTTCCTGCACATTAAGAATAAACTACATGGACACCGATTTTCATCAGCAGAAAAAGCAGTAGATGCATTCAAAATCCATGTTTTGGAGGTGTCTCACGCGGAATGGAAAAAAATGCTATGACAAGTGGTTCGAAATCTTGCAAAAGGAGAATATTTTGCAAAACAATAAAAAAAATCTTCAGGAACAAATGTCTGTTTTTTTTTTCATTGTTACGCTCACAACATTAATAGTTACCCTCGTACAAACAAAATAAGAATTACATGGGTTAAATTATGTTTATGAATGGAAAGAAAATATTTACTTGAATTTAAGAAGTTTAATATACTTGGTTTATGATGTTAAATGTTTAAACTAAATTTAAGAAAGTTTACTATTTGAGTTCTGGTTTTTCATACAATTTTAATTTTCTTGATTTTTAGTTTACCCAAATTCTTAACATTTAAGATTTTCAACTAAAAGCAAATATATTTTTCAACAGTTCCAGTAAAATTAAGGAATGAAAGTAAAAGCAATTTTTCTTAGTGTTCCTTTTGTAAATTCGTAAATATTTTGGTTTTTTCAATGTTGTCAAAAAAAATCACTGTAGCTAACCTTTAATAAATAAATCATAAATCCGGCTTTTTAGGAAAGCAAAAATCTCTTAATATAAACAATAAAATATTTGATTCCAAAATGTATATTTTCGACTTTTGTTTTCTACTTTTTATAGCAAATAATCATATAATAAACAAAAATAACTGAACTGTAAAAAGCTTTTAATGATAAAGCTCAATCCACATACTCACAGTGGCAATTAGCGGCATTTCTGCCAAATTTTGATCATTAATTTTAATATAAATTTCAATATTTTTAAACAATTTTTTTTTTATTGAAATCTGTTTAAAAGCAGCTTTAGTTTATTTAGGAAATTTTATTATTTTTAAACTGCCCTACTGGAGCAAAACACTGCCCACACTTCGATTAGCTGGTTGGGGGATCAAGAGATAGCAGCTTTCATATTTGTTAGAATTAATTAATCAACTCAAAAGCTTTCATTCATACACAATTTTCGCAAGTTAAATTTTTACTGAGCAAAATTTTTTTTAGTCTATAATTTAGATTTGAGGTAGTTGGTTGAATTATTAGCGGACAAAATGTTAAAATTAAATAATTTTTACGGCACTGTGAATAGAATAAATTTGAATCAGAAACCAATTATAGTATTATTATTAAACCAACATCAACAACTTTCGGTAAGTAAACAATTTGTATATAAAATAATCAAGGCAGCGACTTTCATGCACTTAAAAATTAAAAATATGCGTATGTGAAAAATGCAAAATATGCACTTACTTGAAAATATGCACTAAAAATTAAGAAATATGCATTTTAAATTTTTTAATCCTTAAAAATCATATTTATTACTCCAGCATATTTGCTTAAATACTTAATATAATATAAATGTCTAAGTCAGTGTTTCCAAACATTTTTTGTATCATACCCCACTTTAAAGCTTCAAAAACGTCTGTCCCCTAGACCGTACCACAAAAAAAGTTCGAAAAACCACGAATCTAAATTATTTTTGCAAGCTTTAAAAAAATTTTCTTTTTTTGTCGACCGTATGGGTCGCCCTTTTAAATTTTTCGTTATATCTTCTGCATTTAGAGTCAGTTCTTAAAGTATAATACATCGATGTTTTTGTCTCGAGGGGACCAATGTTTTGCTCTAAAGGCCATTGACCTCAAGTATCCCTCCCGTTCTAGTATTTATGCACCAGATCTCAGTTCCCACAACCCTAATGTACACCCTAATGTCAGAAATTTAAAGTTCACAAAAAATCATTAAACTTTTGCTAAAGAAGTTTTTCGTTAATTCCAGCATACATTTTTTTATTCTTTTTGTGGCCAAAAGTAGGTTCGCCTTTTTAATTTTTTTTTTATTGGATTTTTCCTATATAGCAAAACACTGGTCTTCTCGCGGCAAAAAAAAAATCGATATATCACACTTTAAAATCCGACTGTAAATGCAGAATCTATAATGAAAAATTAAGAAAGAAAAAATTTAGAAATTGCCTTGCAAAAGTACTTTATATTCGAAAGTGTACCGAGTACTTTTTTTTGCCTCTAAGGTGGTACCGTCTAATGTCCCCCTTATCATATTGATTATCCTAAATTGACGCCTGCTCTGCGATTTACAGGCAATTTATTTTTCATAATAATGTTATTGTTGACGCACTCAAGATGGTTTGTCAGTTACTATATGACAGTAGTTTCTGTTGTTATTAGTAACTGTTCTTTTTAACTATAATTACAGTTAAATGAAATAAGGGGTTAATTTAGTACTGTTCGGTATTTTAACCTTGAATTTTAAGTAGGATGAAGTATTTACACATCGAAAGAAAAAATTGCTTTTACTTGTGTTTCTTATTTATTAAAATATATTTTTATAATATCGAAAAATTTAACTGGAAAAATAGTAGTTTTTACCAATTTTGTCCATTGTTTCAAAAGATTTGTAGTAAAAATTTGTTGTGTTTACGACAGAGTTGTTTTTATACCCTACACCACTACGTGGAGAGGGTATTATAAGTTTGTGCTGATGTTTGTAACACCAAAAAATATTGGTCCTAGACCCACCTTATAGCATACCGATCGGATCAGAATTTTTTTTATTTCGATTTAACGATGTCCGTCTATCCGTCCGTCCGTCTGTCTGTCTGTCCATGCATTCTTGTGAACACTCTACAGGTCGCAAATATTAAGATATTTTGATGAAATTTGGTACACCGACTTACGTCGGCCTAAGGACGATGCCTATAGATTTTGGTTGAAATCGGTCAATGTTTAGACCTAGTTCTTTTTTACACGCTGCAGATCGCAAATACGAAGATATTTCGATGAAATTTGGTACACAGACTTATGTCGGCCCAAGGACGAAGCCTATTGATTTTGGTTAAAATAGGTCGTCCATGTTTAGACCCAGCGCCCATATAAGGGTCCCCCCAAAATTGGCTTGGTTACACGCTGCATGTCGCAAATACGAAGATATTTCAATGATATTTGGTTCGTTGACCCTAGGAAAAATCCTATTGATTCTAGATAGGATCGGTCCATATTTGGACCTATCGCCCATAATATATATAGAAAATTTTGACACAAGTCTGTTTTAACCCATTCAAATTTCGGATCCAAACATTAGTTGGCTTTAAATCAGACTGGTGTAGGGTATTATATAGTCGGCATGCCCAACTTTAACTTTTTTACTCGTTTAATATTAAAAATAACTATGGTTTGAGCTATTTGTATACCTTTGTCGACTTTTTAACTGTATATACCTTTGTTTTAACTGTCATTGTTAGTAGATTGTACCGACAAACTTTTTTGAGTACATGCAAATAAATGCAAACTATGCAATAAAAATCATAAAATATGCATATATTATAGCACTTAAAAGAAGAGTATGAAATATTGTAGTATGCATTTATAAGAAAATATGCAACAACAAATCGATGCCACTTTGCTGATATTCTTTGATTCGAGGTAGTATTTCTTCAAAATTGTTTTTGGGTTACTGGCTACAAACATGGACTTGCATGAAAGTCGCTGCCCTGGAAATAACAATATTATTATAAAATCTATAACAATATTATATAATTCTTTTTAGTTACGTTTTCAATCAACCGCGTCAGCTACAATTAGCAGTCATGAAAGTTCTGAGGAGGCTTTATCCAATAAAGAATGGCAAAATGCTAAACCTTGTGAAGAAATTCCCTCAATGAGTGGTTTTACTATGTTGAGAAATTTTTTACCGGGAGGAAAGTATTCCAAATTAGATAGTACTCAATTAATGCAGGCATTCAAAGAAGATTTGGGTGATATTGGTAGAATACCTGGTTTCTTTGGTCGGCCAGATGCTATTTTGACATACAATGTTGAAGATTTTGAAAAAGTTTTACGTAATGAAGGAATTTGGCCCAATAGACCCGGTTCAGAAGGTTTACACTATCATCGTGAAGTTCATAGAGCCGATTTCTTTCAGGGTACTATGGGTCTTTTATCGACGTTAGTAGACCGATAATAAGAAACAACTTTTATTGAGAAAACGATAATGATTTTTGTTTTTATAAATTTAAGGCAAGGTAAGCAGTGGGGTAGTTTCAGATCAGCTGTGAATCCTGTAATGATGCAACCTAAGAATGTACGATTGTATTTAAAGAAAATGTCACAGGTTAATAAAGAATTCATAGAGAGGTAAGAAAGAGATTTAAAAGTTTAAAGCCAGCCATAAGACATCTAACGGGTTTTTCCATTCTACACTTATTCAACAATTCTGTTGTGCCAACCAAATGTTTTTCCAACTAAATTGACTCAGTTGCCATAACCTTACAATTCGCTGCAACCGAATTCCGTTAACCATACAGTTGTAACAACCGAATTAGGGGGTTAATTGTGGCAACCGAGTAAATTAGGTTGAAAAAAATCGATTGTCACAACGGCGTTGTTATGAAAGTCTAATTCCAAAAAAAGTAAAGTTATGCTTATTTCCAATTATCACTTGCTCATTTGAAATCTCTCTACTTTAAGAATTCGTCAAATTCGTGATGAAAAAACCCTTGAAGTTCCCGATACATTTGAGGAAGAAATGAATCGTTGGACTTTAGAGTCTGTCTCTGTAGTAGCTTTGGACAAACAATTGGGTTTAATTACAACAAATCGAGATAATCCTATGGCCAAAGAGTTGTTCAAAGCGTTGAACGATTTCTTTTTATACTCCGTCGATATAGAATTTAAGCCATCGATATGGAAATACTATAAAACTCCAACATTTATGAAACTAATGAAGGCTTTAGATATCGTAGTCGATATAACCAGTGCCTATGTTAATGAGGCTATCGAACGTTTAGAAGAAGATCGTAAAAATGGCGTGCCTGAAAAACCAGACAGCGAAAAAAGTGTATTGGAGAAATTGATTAAAATTGACAAGAAAATAGCCAGCGTAATGGCTATGGACATGTTAATGGCTGGGGTAGATACGGTAAGTTGTCTTTAAAATTAATATTAAGTAACTAACTCAGATTATTTTACTATTTCAGACCTCTAGCACATTTACTGGTCTCTTATTGTGCATGGCCAAAAATCCTGAAAAACAGCAAAAACTTCGTGAAGAAGTTATGAAAATTTTACCAGAAAAAGATTCAGAATTTGAAGAAAACTCTTTGAAAAATATGCCCTATTTAAGGGCTTGTATTAAGGAATCTTTACGTACGTATCCTTTGATCGTTGGTAATGCTCGTATACCCATAAAGGATGTAGTTTTAAGTGGTTATAGAGTGCCTAAAGGATCACTAGTTTCGATAGTTTCTACTTCAATAATGAATAACAACGATCATTTTCCAAGAGCTAATGAATACTTACCAGAACGTTGGTTACGTACTAGCAAAGAAAATGAAACTTCCTCAGAATGCCCTCATTCTTTAAAACCTAGTAGTCCTTTCTCATATTTACCATTTGGGTTTGGTGCCCGTAGTTGCATTGGTCGACGTATTGTTGAAATGGAATTAGAATTGGGCATTGCTCGTATGGTGCGAAATTATAATATTGAATTTAATTATCCCACCGATAACGCATTTAAGAGTCTATTGATCAATGTACCCAATATACCTTTGAAATTTAAATTTACCGATATTGATTATTAAATTTTAAGTTAATGGAACATTGTAAATAGTTTTATTGTAATTTCTATTGTTTATAAAGTGTTTATTGTTTTTAAATGTTTAATTGATAGCTTTTAGTTTTAATAAATTTATATAAGTTTTCGATAACAAAAAACTGCAAGTAATTATATTTTATAAGTTAAACAAATTTTGAAGAATGTTTAAAAGATAAGATTGTTATAAATCGAACGTATAATAGCATTCTTATCAAAAGATATCTTGCAGCTGACAGTTACAGATTACTTAACTCATTCGGAAATGTTAGTCGAATTTTTCTGATGCTATAATATAAAATCAATTGCACAGATAAAAATAGTTTGTAAATACAGTTAAACTTTTTGTAAATACAATTAAACGTTTAATTGAAATTGAGCCTACAATTAATTTTGTAAATACAAACAGCATGTTTGTTAGTTGATTGACAAAAGAATATAAATCTATTTTTCAAAGAATATTTTTTTTCTAAAGCTTATTCAGAGAAAAAAGAAAAAAAAATATTTTTATTGAAAAATTTATAACAGACGCAAGGCACTGGCTCAGTTTCGTCTTACCCAAAGACTCGTCAGTGGTTAGTGTATGTGTCCATTGATCAAAGTATTTTTAATCATTAAATTGTCTTTAAATGAAAAACTTTTTGTGTATGACATGACCGGGAATCGAACTGGCAACCCTCTACACAGGCTATGACTCGTAGTATCACCTCTTAACGAGATATACCACGGTCGACATAGGGATTAGAGTTTTTAATTGAAGTTTTGTCAATCCCAGCCTACACACACAGAAAAAATTATTGCCAATAAAATTTCAATTAAAATTTTTTTGCATCAAAGGAATTAAATATGCTAAAAATCCCAAACGTATTTAACAAATTGTGAAAAATAATCCGCTGCAGGCATGTCCCTATCCGGATTTCATTCTTGCCTAAGGAAATCGTCAGGGGACGACGTTTTTAGAATTTCTGGAAATATTTGTTAAGTTAAATTACAAACTCAATGAAAATTTTTTGTTCTCGTCTAGGAGCGTTATTAAACATTTAAAATATCAAAGAAAAAACAAAAACAACAACAGAAAATTTTCCACAATTTACTTTGTCATCTTCCAATGTACTACTCTGTTGTTTTGACAAATCTAGCAATGTAGTGACATCCATTCATGTAGAAACAACAATAGAGAACAATGTTTTCTAAAGTGTCAGTAACATTTAAATTTGTACAAGCACTTGCATATTAGTTTATTATTCGACTTCAAATTAATTTTCAATTAAAAGTTTAATCATATCAATTAAATTTTTAATTGAAAATGATCATGATGTCGAAAAAATATTAAAAAAAAAACTCTTAGGTCCGATTACTGAATGTCCAGTTAGCTACTAGTTGGGATTTTAGCTGAAACTTTTGTTATTGTCTCCCATATAAAATTTAAATTTAACTGCATTGTACGTTGCGTAAAATCACATTATTTTAAATTATTCATTTTTTTACTTTTATTGCGGAGATGAAATTTCAGAAGTACGTCTCAAATTAGACAAAAACATAAGAAAATTTATAAATATATACACCCAGAAAACGGATTCGGTGCTGACAACCCCATTTGTTGCCAATCGAATGGTTCAGTTGAATCAAGTGAATTTTTCGGTTGCGGCTACCGAATTATTCTTGATACAACTGAAATTCCGTTGCCACAGTCAAATTAGTCCTGTCTCAATTGGTTTTCTGTTGCCACAACTGAAAAATTCGGCTACCATAACCGAACCATGCGATTGGCTACAAATGCGGTTACCAGAATTGAATCTGTTTTCTGGGTGTATTAATAATATTTTTAATATTATACATTTTAATAAAAGCGCTATAACTTAATTGAAAATTTTTACGATTTTCGATTAAATTTTTAATTTATATGATTAAAACTTTGATTGGTCCTAATTCATTTAAATTTTTATTTGTATTTACAAATACTTTAATTGAAACTCCATTTTAATTTTTTCTGTGCAATGTATGTTTTGTAATCAGAAGAATCAGAACTAACTTACACATGAAAAATTAATATTAGAATTGATTTCCTTAATTATACCCTACACCACTATGTGGTCAGGGTATTATAAGTTTGTGCTGATGTTTGTAACACCAAAAAATATTGGTCCTAGACCCACCTTATAGTATACCGATCGGCTCAGAATTTTTATACCCTACACCACTATGTGGTCAGGGTATTATAAGTTTGTGCTGATGTTTGTAACACCAAAAAATATTGGTCGTAGACCCACCTTATAGTATACCGATCGGTTCAGAATTTTTTTTTATTTCGATTTAACGATGTCCGTCTGTCCGTCCGTCCGTCCGTCCGTCCGTCTGTCTGTCTGTCCATGCAATCTTGTACGCACTCTACAGGTCGCACCTATTAAGATATTTCGATGAAATTTGGTACATAGACCTATGTTGGCCCAAGGACGAACAAGTTTGATTTTTTTGAACATCGGTCCATGTTTAGACCTAGTGCCCATATAAGGGTCCTACCAAAATTATATTGTTTATACGCTGCAGGTCGTAAATATTAAGATATTTTGATGAAATTTGGTACACAGACCTATATTGGCCCAATAACGCAGCCTATTGATTTTGGTGAACATCGGTCCATGTTTAGACCTAGTGCCCATATAAGGGTCCTACCAAAATTATACTGTTTATACGCTGCAGGTCGTAAATATTAAGATATTTTGATGAAATTTGGTACACAGACCTATATTGGCCCAATAACGCAGCCTATTGATTTTGGTGAACATCGGTCCATGTTTAGACCTAGTGCCCATATAAGGGTCCTACCAAAATTATACTGTTTATACGCTGCAGGTCGTAAATATTAAGATATTTTGATAAAATTTGGCATACAGACCTACATTGGCCCAGTAACGCAGCCTATTGATTTTGGTGAACATCGGTCCATGTTTAGACCTAGTGCCCATATAAGGGTCCTACTAAAATTATATGGTTTATACGCTGCAGGTCGCAAATATTAAGATATTTTGATAAAATTTGGTACACAGACCTACGTTGGCCCAAGGACAAAGCCTATTGATTTTGGTGAACATCGGTCCATGTTTAGACCTAGTGCCCATATAAGGGTCCTACCAAAATTATATTGTTTATACGCTGCAGGTCGCAAATATTAAGATATTTTGATGAAATTTGGTACACCGACTTATGGCAGCCGAAGGACGAAGCCTATTGATTTTGGTGAACATCGGTCTATGTTTAGACCTAGTGCCCATATAAGGGTCCCCCCAAAATTATATTGTTTATACGATGCACGTCGTAAATATTAAGATATTTTGACGAAATTTGGTACACAGACCTATTTTGGCCCACGGACGAAGCCTATTGATTTTGATGAACATCGGTCCATGTTTAGACCTAGTGCCCATATAAGGGTCCTACCAAAATTATACTGTTTATACGCTGCAGGTCGCAAATATTAAGATATTTTGATGAAATTTGGTACACAGACCTATATTGGCCCAATAACGCAGCCTATTGATTTTGGTGACATTAGTTGGCTTTTACCCAGACTGGTGTAGGGTATTCTATAGTCGGCATGCCCGACTTTAACCTTTTTACTCGTTTTTATTTCGATTTAACGATGTCCGTCTGTCCGTCCGTCCGTCTGTCTGTCCATGCATTCTTGTGCGCACTCTACAAGTCGCAAATATTAAGATATTTTGATGAAACTTGGTACACCGACTTACGTCAGCCCAAAGACGAAGCCTATTGATTTTGGTTGAAATCGGTCCATGTTTAGACCTAGTGCCCATATAAGGGTCCTACCAAAATTATATTGTTTATACGCTGCAGGTCGCAAATATTAAGATATTTTGATGAAATTTGGTACACAGACCTATGTGTGCACAAAGACGAAGTCTATTGATTTTGGTGAACATCGGTCCATGTTTAGACCTAGTGCCCATATAAGGATCCCCCCAAAATTATATTGTTTATACGCTGCAGGTCGCAAATATTAAGATATTTTAATGAAATTTGGTACACAGACCTATGTTGGCCCAAGGACGAAGCCTATTGATTTTGGTGAACATCGGTCTATGTTTAAACCTAGTGCCCATATAAGGGTCCTACCAAAATTATACTGTTTATACGCTGCAGGTCGCAAATATTATGATATTTTGATGAAATTTGGTACATAGACCTATGTTGGCCCAAGGACGAAGCCTATTGATTTTGGTGAACATCGGTCCATGTTTAGAACTAGTGCCCATATAAGGGTCCCCCCAAAATTATATTGTTTATACGCTGCAGGTCGCAAATATTAAGCTATTTTGATGAAATTTGGTACATAGACCTATGTTGGCCCAAGGACGAACCCTATTGATTTTGGTGAACGTCGGTCCATGTTTAGAACTAGTGCCCATATAAGGGTCCCCCCAAAATTATATTGTTTATACGCTGCAGGTCGCAAATATTAAGCTATTTTGATGAAATTTGGTACATAGACCTATGTTGGCCCAAGGACGAAGCCTATTGATTTTGGTGAACATCGGTCCATGTTTAGAACTAGTGCCCATATAAGGGTCCCCCCAAAATTGGCTTGGTTACACACTGCAGGTCGCAAATATTAAGATATTTTAATGAAATTTGGTGCGCTGACTCACATTATAGAAAATTTTGACATAAGCCCCATTTTAACCCATTCGAATTTCGGATCCAAACATTAGTTGTCTTTTACCCAGACTGGTGTAGGGTATTGTATAGTCGGCATGCCCGACTTTAACCTTTTTACTCGTTTTTTCAATAAAAATGTTTTTTCTTCTTATTCTTCTCCTTTCTGTAAATGAGCTTTACAAAAATTCTTTAGTAATTAATTGTAATATTAATTACGATTGTCATATGCGACTGTTACAAACACTATACTGAAAAAAAATTAATTTAAGTAATTTTTTTGATCAAAAAGGTACCAAGACTCTTTTGCCTTTATGTTAAAATTGGGTGCGAACTGGCTAAACTAATTCTAAACTAAATTCAGGTTTACAAGTTTCTGTGAAATTAGAACATTTTTTTAAAAAATTTTCAAAGAAATTTTAAACCCTTTTTGTAAATTTGTATTTAGTTTAGAACAAATTTGGCCACCTCGCTCAGGGCCTAAATGTTTCTTTAAGCACTCATACTCGTATAGTATTTATATTTTTCTGAAAGCCTTCTTCTTTTTTTTGTGCTTACAATTAGTGTAAAAAATTATCCCTACTTGTCAATGGTTCTGTACCCAGACCATTTCTAATTTAGGCATTTTTTTTTATTCAATTTTCATCTTTAACAAATTTTTTTTCCGAGTGCAGCACCGGAATTTAATAATGAATAGCAGGCGCAAATACCACAATATGGTCCGAATGTGCTTGTGTATGATAATTTTTAATACCGCCCTAAATGTGGGCTAGCCAGCAGCAAATATAAAAAAACATAGGAAAATTACGTAAGTGCAAAAAGTACAACCATACTTACATATCAGAGAAAGCAATCACTAACTGTCAAAAAATTTATAAAAATTTTTAGCTTTAAAATGACATTGACAGTGGTTCCCACTAAGTTTTTCTCCTCGGACCCCTTGAGACATTTCTACTAGCTCACGCAGTGACGTTCCCTCTAATGTGCGGAGGTGTTCTCTGCACACCTTAAAAATATTTCACATGTTTGTAAATTTAAAATTTTTATAAATTTTCCTATGGTTCTATAATATTTCCGCACACCAGTCACTTACTGTATTTATATTACGTAGATCGTGTACTGTTGTGATGTATTTTGTATACATACACGATGTTCAAGACTACAAACACGATGTTCCTACGAAAATAAATGTTATTACTACTGTACTAGTATGTAGTAGTAACAAACAAAAGAAACATTTGTTCAACAGAATTAACAGCACAGTCCTGCTAGGAAAAAATATTTGTTGAGCAACATAGTTTAAACACAAATATATGTTAGAAATGTGCTGAAATTTGTTGTGAACAAAGTAATAAAACAAAAACACAATGTTGCAGATAAAACACGCATACATACAAAAACATATTGTGCGAAGTAAACAACTGCACATTACTAATAAAGAGCTTGCAAGATATATTTATTTTTTGAATCAATTCGTATAAAAATGTATTCATTTTATGAATCAGTGAATAATTTATAGTCATAGTAAGTAAGTAAAATCTAAGAAAAAATCTGACTACAAAATATAGGAAATCAAAATAGCAAACAAATTAAATAGTATTGCCTCATTGCAGAGATGCAATTTTTGCTATTAATTTGTTATTAATTAATTTAATATTTTAAAAAATTTCTTCATTTTGCGGAAAAGTAAATGCTAAATACTTAAGAATTAAATAAAAGGAAATATTTCAAATAAAAATTAACTTCCTAATTTTTCATCTCTGTTCTATTGTAACTGAAAAAACCTAAAAATAATACACTACTTGTTACCCAAAAAAAAAAAAAAAAAATTAATTTCAAAATGGAAATCAAACTCAGATGATTCTTTCTGCAAATTAAAAAATTGCAAT
Source organism: Leucophora obtusa (assembly GCA_949987735.1). Classification (NCBI taxonomy): domain Eukaryota; kingdom Metazoa; phylum Arthropoda; class Insecta; order Diptera; family Anthomyiidae; genus Leucophora; species Leucophora obtusa. Next base: position 47,576,839 of record OX465295.1, read on the forward strand.
TTCTTTTTAAAGCTTTATTTGAAATTAATAAAATATACATAATAACCAAAGAACAGCTTTTGTATTTTGTAATTAGCAATTTTAAATGAAAAAATGTCTTTTGAAGTTCAAAAAATAACAAATTGAAATTAAAAAATATTATTTCAAATTCAAAAAACATCATTTGAAATTAAAAAAAAAATACGGAATAAAAAAACACAAATGAAATTTAAAAAATACAAGTTGTTATTCACAAAATTTTAAATGCAATAAAAAAAATAGCAATACCGTTTAATATTAAAAAAATATCAATTCGAAATCAAAAAACACCATTTGCCATTAAAAAAATATCAATTGAAATTAAAAAAATATATCAATTAAAAAGCAAAAAACCAAATGAAATTGAAAAATATGAATTGCAATTCAAAAATACAAAATAAAGTAAATTCACAAGATATGTAAGAAATCTCATGAAAATCTCACAAATGTTTAGACTTTCATATAACCTAGTGTCTTGAATTGATATATTGAAATATTGCATTTGATGCAATAAAAATGCCATAAAATTTACGAATTATACACAAAACAACAAAAAAATTATTTTTGTTGTTATTGCTTTGTGTGTTATTTATAAATTTCTTTGCACATTTCATTGCATTTGTAGACACTAGGTAATACAATACTGCGTGCATGTCTTTCTTCCATCAAAATATTGAAAAATCTGGCTTCTAGATTGGCGTCCTTAAAAAAAAACGAATTTACTAACATAATTGGCGTTAGATCTTTACCTAAGATAATGCAAATTGTACTCCGCCAATGAATAAAATGGTTTTTAGTAATATTTTTCATTTAAGGATATTTTTTATGGTACTTTATTTACAAAAATAGATGCGGTTGCGAAATAGAAATCTTGCTACTGTCATAAAGTGCAAATGTAAACGGTCGAGAATTCCGGTCGAGATTTCCATTGAAATCTCGGGATTAAAAAATTGAAATGAACGCAGCATTAAAGTTAAAATTTTTAAATTTTTTTTACCGTTTATCATTGATTTCCCTGATATGCAAGTATGGTTGTACTTTTTGCACTTGTGTAATTTTCCTATGACCATAGATTTGCACTGTTCTCAAATATTTGTGGAGAACACCCAATTAAAACTTCACCGCACGTCCCTGAGCTCACGGACCCCCAAACAAGTGTTGAGCGAGAGGTACTTTATAAATTATGGGGCAAAATTAATAAAAGCACCTGCTTATTTTAAATGATGGGCAATTTTAAGCAGGAATAAGGAAAAAAACATTTTTCAAATCAATATTTTGTTAAATAATTTAAAAATTATAAAAAAAATCGTTTTTTTTTAATAACTTGTTTTATGTTTTTTGTCGGATCTCTTCGCGGACCCACTGGAATTCTGCTACGGACCCCCATTTGAGAACCGTGGGTCTAAAATGTTGTGAATTTCCTAAGTTTTTCTCCGTTTCCAGCGTTTTTTTTTTTGTGTTTATAACGATTTTTAGCAACTTTTAGCGATTTTCCTTTAGAACAAAGTGTGCATCACTGTTTATTTGTTTACAAATAGTATTTTTACTCTCCCTTGTATTTGCTGTTTCACTTTATCAATCCAATATCAAATCAATACAAAATTAAGCAAGTGTCATACGGGCTTAACTGTTTGATTTTTTCTGACTGGGTATTTGTAACTCTGTGTTTTGTTACAACGACGCTTTCCAACACTTAAAAACGCACCCACAGTCAAGCCTATATGACACTTGCTAGTTTCAGTATTAATAATCCAAAATAGAAGAGAGCACGAATTTCCTTATGTGAGAAATAATGTGTGTGAAGCGAACAACTATATCGAAAAACTATCAAACTGTCAAAGTGATGTTGGTAATGCAGTACCCTTCATATGATTTCCATTGATGGTGCAAAAAACTAGAATCTAGAAACTAGCAAGTGTCATATATGCTTTAGATAAATATTAACGTAAGGACGCTGCTGCAAAATTATTTTTTCCAACAAATTTTTTCCCAACGCTAACGTTTTTCATGTTCATCTTATGTCAGATAGCAATCGGCGCCACCTTAATATTTTAACTGTCACAAAAATGCATACGCAAACGATAAAGATTAAAAAAGTTTGTTACTTTTAATCAAGTAGATTAATTCCGCCGTCTAAATGGGCGGTAAGAAGTTAAAAGAGTAAACAACAAAATTTCCAGTTAAAAACAATAAAGTTTTATCGCAAACGCATGCATATAACTTTTTAATTAATTCTTTTCAATTACTCGTAGTATTTCTGTTATTGACAAAATCAACTTTCATCTTTTTTTATCCATTTCCCAAAAGTCAAATCATCACAAGGAAGAGGAGGAGGAGGAGGAGAGTGGATATTGTAAATAGCAAAGTGCACAAATGCGTATATCAATGGTTTAATGTAGAAAGGCCTTAACTCTGCATTTAGATTCTGCGCACTTTTTCCTAAAGAACATCCTATTGTGATAACTTTTTCTTTAGAAAAAACTATTTGCTTAGAAAAAGTCTTAGATTCTGTGTACATTTTCCTATAGAAAAATCATCAGATTTCTAAAAATTTTCTTATAGAAAAAACCACAGATTTAAAGGACTTTCTTCCGTAAAAATGTCTCAGATTTAGCGAATTTTTTGCCATAGTAAAAAGTTCTTAGAAAATGATGGATATTATGTGGAGAGAAGTCCTCAATTTTCAAGGTTTTTTCTCGACGAAATTTTTATCGAAATATGGAGTATTTTACGGGAAAAGTCCTTAGAATCCGGAAAAAGTACTCAGTACTGGAACATTTTTCATTAGGAAAAGGTCCTCAGATTGTAGGAAAAAGTCATCAAAATCTAAAATGTTTCTATGGGAAAAACTCCTCACAATCTAAAAGATTTTTAGAGGAAAAAGTCATCACAATCTGGGGCTTTGTCTTTGTAAAAAGTTGTCAGAATCTCAGAGTTTAGAAAACTCTTAAAAATCTGAGGGACATAATTTCTGATGATTTATTTCTAAAGCCCATAAAGAACTCGTCAGTTTCTGAATAATTTTTCCTATAGAAAATTTATCATATTCTGAGCATTTTTCCCTCTCGGGGAAAAGCAATTTATCTAACATAAAACACCAATATATTTTCTCGGATTCTCCAACGAATAGGCGATCAAATATGTTTGGGACCAACGCAAGATATCCAAGATTTTTCAGATTTTATTAAAAAAAAATTTTTCATGCGAAATATTAAAAAATTGAGTTAGGACCTTTCCTCATTATGCCATCTATGCATTCTGATGAAAAATCAAAAGAAAAAAAGCAAATTGCTGTACAATTTTGTGTTGTTACATTTCCAACAGACTGAAAGAAGCTTATATTGAATTTTTTTCTCGTACAGTATTTTTTACATCTTAACAAAAGTAACAATAGTAACTTTGACAACATATATTAACCAGTTCTCTATCCTACTCGTATATCTACATTCTCGCCGGAATGCATATAACGGATTTGTTTGTAACACCAAAGAATTTTAGATAGACAATACTCGTAATAGCACAATACCTATAAAGAACTTCTCAGGAAAAATTTTTACAATCGGTAGCCAACCACACCTATTCTACAACTGGTTCCACTGCAACCGATTCCATGGAACTGGTTCCGGAACCACTTCCTGGGATCCTATATGGAAGTTGTGATGGACGTAGAATCAGTTCCAGAACTGATTCTAGGGCAACCGGTTCCACTTTGGAGCTATAGAAGTGGTTGCTTTTGGGACAATTTCAAACAAAAATAATCGGCGTTAGAATCAATAGTAGAAGGGGTTGGGGGGAACAGAAAATTTTCCTAGGTTGTTCAATATGTTCTTATCAAATGTGTGTGTTGTGTATGTGTGTGTTTGTAAATGGATGTGTGAAACGTATGAGCATGTATTAGTACAACAACAAAAAAACTGTATTTATTTTTCGAGCAGTATTTCTTCTTTTCTAAACTCATTTTTTTAATATGAATCCTTTGCCATCGGCAATATGATCACATACAAACACAGACAGGAAAATATAACTACAACAACTACAATTTTAATGATATTTTTCTTTCAAAAATAGAAAAAAAACAACTAGAAGAAGAAGAAGAAACAACGTAAACATCTACTTAAATAAAATATTACCCCATTGATGTGACCGACCAACTTCTTTAGATTGATGTAGAAATTCTGGATAACATCTACAATTTTTTCAAGGAAAATAAGTTTTTAGGAATAACTATACCCGTGTATCTACACTTCCCAGCCAGTTATCAACCCCAAAAATTAATATAAAAAAAGCTCAAAATATCCCTGCAAGCACTTGGAAGATATCTTCCAAGAAGATATTAAAGCGATATCTTCTATTTTTCATTTTAATGAAAATAATCAAGTAGTATTTTGAAATTGTCTTCCTTTTATCATCTGGAAGATAATTCGGCGATATTTGGAAAAAATAATTAAAAATTTAATTATTTGTTATAATTTTTTAGGATAATATTGCGTTACCTTTTTTCATTTGGAAGATAAAGAAATATTGTTTGAAATTTTTTGTCATTTTGGAAAAATTAAAACAAAATTTTTTACAAAAACAATCCAAATATTCTACACTCAGATAAAAAAGTTAGTAAAAAAATTTGTAAATAGTTTCCAATCGAACTTTACTATTTTTATACTGATTTTTAGTACAATTTTTTTTTAGTAATCATTTTTGCTGCTCTCTTATTACAAATTAGGGATTTTTTACTAATTTTCGCTGCTGATTTTAGCAAAACATTTTACTAATTTTTCAAAACCGAGTGCTGAATTTAGCAGAAAAATATACTAAATTAAAAATTTTTTTTAGATTTTACAGTTTTTGTTTTTTTTTAGTACAATTTTTTGCTAATTTCAGCATATTGCTTTTAAATTACAGTTTACAACAATTTACTGAAATTTAGTAGATGCAACTAATTATTTATACTAATTTCATTGTACTAAAATTATGATATTTAGTAAGTTTTTTAACTGATTTTAGCAAATCGATTTTGAATTGCAGTTTACATAAATTTTACTAAAATTTAGTAGCGGCTACTAGTTTTTGCTACTAATTTTATTGTACTACAGAACAGCAGACATGTGTTGCTAAAATTAGCAAAAAATACCGCTGGCCTCAAAACAGTTAAATTTCCCGTAATAACAACAAAATTTTCAGTAGCCATTACATACTTTTGTGGTTGAGTGTAGAATATATAAAACAGACTCGTCTAAAAATCAAGATTTAATGCCTCGAAAAAATCGGCTATGATGAATTCAAGATAAGCAATATGTTGTTCAATGGATTATGTATTCAGATATCCTTTTTCAGGCTTAAATTTAATAATGAAAAAAATAAATCATTTTTCGTATTTTGTACCGGAGAGTTTATTTAGCGATATCACCTTTTTATAATCCAGGTGAAAAATTGGCGATATTGCCTATTTACGTTCCTGGGGTATTGCTTTCGGGTAACAGTTATTCCCGACGGAAGAAACTTCCGCAGTATGAAATTGATATTGCCGGCAATAAATGTTTTCTTTTTGGCGATATGATCGGGGAATCTTCTTCGTATTGTATGTTTGCTTGGATATTATTAAAAGTTCAAATTTTTGTATGAAAATGGTTCATCCAAAAAAGCCTTCCTTTCTGATTAAAAAATTGCTCAAAAATCTTCTTTTTTTGCCTTTTTTGAATTGCTGACAAAATATTCATATTTATTTATATTTCTGAATAATTTCTGAATCATTTTTGGATCTAATAACACTGTGAGACAAATGGTAGGGGTCAGTGATCGGGAAGGATTCAAGCTACCGAGGAAAGTTATATCGATAAAAAAGAAGTTATACGTGTCCCGGCGTTTCGCTGGGTCAACCCTAGGAATCGAGATATATCGATTTGACCTTTGGTGGTCTTTTTTTTGACATAACTCGAGAACCACTAGTCCGATTTTGCTCAAACAATTTTAAAAAAATTAAAAATTACAATTCCTTTAATCTGTTCATATAACGTTTTTCTATATACTCAACAGTTTTGCCGGTAAAAATAAATGTTTGTTACCGCTACCATAAAAATCAATAACCTTTTGTTTATTATTTTTTTTTAATATTTTAGGCAAAAAATATTTTTTTCTTCATACATTTATTTTTACCGGCAAAACTGTTGAGTATATAGAAAAACGTTATATGAACAGATTAAAGGAATTGTAATTTTTAGTTTTTTTAAAATTGTTTGAGCAAAATCGGACTAGTGGTTCTCGAGTTATGTCAAAAAAAAGATATATCTCGATTCCTAGAGGTGACCCAGCGAAACGCCGGGACACGTATAACTTGTTTTTGACCGATATAACATTACCCGTTGGTTTCATCCCATCCCGATTTTGACTGTCGCATAGTGTAATTTGCCTCAAATGTTTATATATTTTTTTTTAATTTTAAAAATATGTGTTTTATTTGAGTATTTTTTGACTCATAAAATAATAACACTCAAAAAAGTATCCAACGTTGGCTGGCTGGATTAAAATATATTGTAAGTTAAAATAACAGAAAATACAATTTAAAATAAATGAAACTTCACTTAAAAACCTGTCTAATTACTTTTCATAAATCAAATAGTTTTCGTTATTTATTTTAAATGTTGTTTAAACAACTGACAAGTAAGTAAAAAAAAAATTAATATTCAATTAAAAATATGTTAGAAATTTACCTACAGATTCGGTAAAAATAAATGTTGATTCATTTATTTTAAATTGTTTCAGTTTTTTTGTTGTTTTGTTTTGATCTGCAAAATGTGGACACACAATACTAACACACCTTTTGTGAATGGCTTTATGTGTATGTGTAAAGTTCATCAAGTTATTGCAGTGAGTCTTCTTCGAGTACTTTTGATTACCAAATGCTGATTAATCATTTGCGCGCTTGAAAAAAGAATCGAAAATGATTCTCGCTTATGCTTAAAAACTGATTTATTGAAAATTATTTTGCGCATATGATAAAGAGCTTGTTATGTTGTTTTTGTTTAAAAAGTGATTTATTAAAAATACAATAACAAAACCTGCAGCAATCGCAAATTGATCATACAGGTGTTTGAAATGTGACTGTTTTGAATGTTATTTTAGAATAATATTTTGCGCAGCTGAAAAAGTGCTTGTTATGTTGTTGTTTTTGTTTATAACGGGACAATATTTTACTTGCATTGAAGCAAACGTCCAATATTGGAATATTGTAAATTTTTGTTTATTTATCTCAGTGGATTCGTGGTATAAAGTTGTGTAATTTTATAAAAGTAAATATAATTTCATATTATAATTTTTATATATTAGAGTTTTAGTGAAAAGTGATTTTTAAATAGAAAAAGGTGATGTCAGCCAAACAATTAAAAAGCAAAACAGAAGCCGAAAAATTAGTGAAATCAAAAAATAAGTTCTCAGGAAAATTTCATTAACAAACATTTTTGTTATTTAATTATAATTTTGTTTGTATTATTGTATATAATTTAATATACTTTTTAATGTAAACAATTAGAAATACGCCTGAAAACTGATTCGAAAAAGACTCCCAAACGATCACAAATACGACCAAAAATTACTCGAAAAAGATTCGCAAATGATTAGAAAACGACTAATAAATGACTCGAAAAAGACTTACAAATGATTAAAAATACGAGTCAGAAATGAGTCGAAACTGATCAGAAAAGCGAGTCATAAAAGACTCATCAAGAAGAGTCGCGGGTAGAGTACCATTTTCTGATTATTTTAATCGTCCAGAGGAGTCATAAATGACTCGAATGTGATCGATAATTTCATAAAATGCCAGGTGGGTAAATTCAAATAATTTTGTACATATACACTCAAAATAGTTTGTAGTTTAAACTAAATGAAAATGTAATTTAAAATAAATTAAAAATCACTTGAAAACCAGTCTACTAACTTTTCGTTTAAATCAAGAGAAATTTTCATTCATTTTTAAATGTTGATAAATAAATTATAAAATCCTTAAAAATAATGATTTTTCATTTATTTCGTTTTTTTAACTTTCAAAAAATTAACTACAAAATCCGTATGAATAAATGATATTTCCCAATAAACATCGATTCAAGACGATTTCTGTCTTAAGTATTAACTAAGAAATTTTGTTTGTTTGAAACATTCGTACTATTTTAGTTGGTCCTCTTATTTACGAGTATAATACACTCATAGAAATAAATCTGTTAAAATAGCAGAAAAAGCAACTAAAAATTAGTTAAAAATGATGTTGCAGAAAAAACTGCTGAAATTAGCAGATTTTTTTTTTTTTTTTGCTAAATACTAGTAAAATAAAAAATGTTTGCTGTTTCTTGTTGTTTTAATAACAAAAATTTAACTCAAATATAACTTAAATTCTGTATTATTTTATGCTGTTCCTACCTTACTGATATATAGCAAAAATAATCTCCTAATTTTAGCATTTTTTTCTGCAACATCATTTTTAACTAATTTTTAGTAGTTTTAACTAAATTTTTTACAAACTTTTTTCTATTAGTGTCGTTATTTTAGTTAGTGCATGTATTGACGTGTTGTTGTTTATATTATGTCTGACAAAGTGTTATTTTTTTTTGAGACATGACTTAATGCAGCTTAAAGCTAAAAATAATAAAAACTACAGTAGAAAAATAAATATTATAAACTGTAAACAAATAAAAGCACGCAAAATATTTACAAATATATCGGTCAAGATTGACTTTCTCATACCACTTTACCTACGGATATCTAAAAACAAATTTCTAAGCTAAAACCATATTTAAGTAAAAAATCGCTAAATTTGTTAAATGTACAAATAGTTAAAGGTCAAATCGGAAAATATAAAACTCCTACTAATTCAGTGGATCTACCTAATAAATTATCTTGAACGCCAAGTCAATTTCGCTAAAATTAAGATAAATGATAGAGGAGACACAATTGCATAAATGCCCCGTATTTTTTTATTTCTTTTCAAACTAATCTATTGTACAATTTTGGGGGTTACAAAATCCTTTTTTGCCTTTCTTATTTGTTTTTGTCGTACTTGTTAAAAAGGAATTGTAGGTTTATGAGTATCAAGTTAAAAATAATATTTAAAAACTACTTGTGCATAATTATTAAGAAATCTAAAAATAAAAAAAAACTGTCGAAAACTGGGTTAAGCTGAAAATCAAAATAATACGGATCCGTTATTTTCTCACTTAGGAGGAGAACCGGTGTTAGTTCATGTAGTGCCATATATTAGCACAAGCTCATAACACCCTATGTAGGGTATAACAGTTCAGATCTTTTTAACATGAATCAAGATAATGGGAAAAGTTAAGTAGAAAAAAAGTAAGTGATGAATTGATACACGTGTAGTAATAATTTGATGTAATTCTTAAGCAAAAAAAATATAAGTTTCTTATAATAGTGCAGATCGATTTGGGAGTTTGGTGCAATTTCGACATTGGAAAGTTGCAGCAAAATCGGAAATTATAATAAGGCTTTGCTTTTCAATTGAAAATCAAAATTTTTTTAATGTTGTACAATTCTTTCTAATTAAAAGTTGTTTTACAGAAAAAAATTAAACAACTTTAATAAAAGTTGCAGAGTGTTAAAGTGAATAGCGAAAGCTAAACCCATTAGAGCATAAAGTTCACTTTTGCAAATAGCTACTGTTATAGTTGCAATTTCGGTTTAAGTTCCAAATTCGGATTTAGTGGAATAAAACTCAATGCGTCCAAATGTTAAATCAGCGATTTTCAAGTGACTGCATATTATTGCAAGATAATTAATGAAAAAAATCACAAAGACTCTTTAATTTACATTTTTATTTATTTAAAAATTTCGTTTTGAACAGCAAAATAATCACCGCCCGGTTGCTATACACTAATGGATCAAAATATTTTCCCATTTTGCTAGAACATTTAACAAATAAATTTCTTATATTTATTTACATCTTTATAGAAATTCTATCAAAGCCCAACATCGGTCCAGCCTATTGTACAAGCAAATGAAATTAAATATTTTTTTAAAAGAAATATCAACAAAACAAAAAACATCATTTAGAAAAAAAATGTACACAAAACCTCATGGTTATTAAATTATTGTAAGAACAATAAGCGAAAACAAAATACGTAAAAACTCGAAAAAAAACCCATAAATTAACAAAAAGAAACGGAAAAAAGTGTAGCATATCACCAAGGCGTTTTTGTGAGTGAGGAGGTATAACTTTAAGGTGCTTCTTTTGGTATATAAGTGGAGTGTGATGGATTATGGGTAGAATGCACGAGTTTTTGTAATTGAATTTAACCCTCCAATGCCTAAGGCCGCAAAAAGCGGTCTTCAGATCGATTTACGATCTTTGATTAAAGCAATTGTAGTATATCGAAAAGAAACTATTTTTTTGTACATAAATTTGAAAAAATTAATATTTAAAGTGGCAAAAATATTTTAGAAACCGTTAAAAAAAATTGCGCTCTAGCAAATATAATCTCTAGGGCAAGGAATTTAATGCACTTAAAAATAAAAAATATGCGCCTAAAAAATGAGGCTAAAAAAGACAAATATCATTAAAAATATAAAAAATATGAACTAAAAACTATTATATTTGCAAAAATAATGCACCTAAAAACTTAAAAATATATTTAAGTTATTTATTTTGCAAACAGATACAGAACTGCAGGCTTTTCCATAGGTCAATAAGGTTTTTAAGGATGTTTATTTTTAATAATAATGAAACAAACATAAATATTTTGATTGAATCACTATATGAAAATCTCAAATTTTCTACAAAATAAAAAATGCTCCTAAAAGTGAAAAATATGCACAAAATATGCATTAAAAAGCACATAATATGCATTAAAAAGGCAACAAATATGCATTTGAAGTCTAAATATGCAAAAACATGCATTTTTGTAAAAATATGCAAAAATATGCCACTACAAATCGATGCCATTTTATTCTAAATTGATGATTCGGATAAATATTTAGTCCATGTTAGTTTTGGAAAATTTAGTCCACTAATAGAAAAAAGTCCGTAAAAAATTTAGTTAAAACTACTACAAATTAGTTAAAAATGATGCTGCCGAAAAAAACTGCAAAATTAGCAGATTATTTTTGCTATATATTTAGTAATAAAGGGTTGTTCAACAGGGACGCTACAAAAGTAGAAAGACAGGGACAGCAAACGACGCCATATTTCTTGCCGCTCTTTTGACATTTCTCTTCAGTAAGGTTTGCCATTTCATGATGGAAAGATATACGAGCCAACAACGAGTCGAAATTATTAAAATTTACTACCGAAATTCGGAGTCAGTGGCCTCAACGTTAAGAGCGCTACGTCCAATTTATGGTCGTCATAATCGTTCTGGCAGATCAACAATTGAGCGTGGGGCTACGTCAAATCTATGGTCTATGCCAACAAGCTAGCGACGATTGATGAACTTCGTACGAATATCGAACGTGAAATTGCAGCAGTATCGGCCGATTTATGCTTGAAAACCGTCGAAAATTGGGTTCAGCGTCTGCACTTCTGCAAGCGTGCCGGTGGTGGCCATGCAAAAGAGATCGATTTCCATACATAATGGCATCGAACGTACTTTCACAGGAATAAAGAATTTCATTGATATCCAAAACCGTTTTTGTTTTATTTAAACTTTTTTACTTTTGTAGCGCTCTTATTGAAAAACCCTTTATAAGAACAGCAAAAATAAAACTGTTTAATATAAAGAATTTTATTTATATCTGAGCTAAATTTTTGCAAATGGAGAATAGCAAATTAACCTGCTAAAATCAGCAAAAAATTTTGCTTAATAATTAGTAGCCTAAAAAGTCACCAAAAAATTTAAAATTTTCAAAGTTTTTTCGATTTTTTTTAAATGCAAATAAAAATCGAGCCTTCTGAAAACAGCAGTTTACAATTTTTTTAGCAAATATTTCTGCTAATTTTAGCAGAATAGACTGCTATTTATTTGCATTCAACTAAATTTAGCTTAAAAATAACAAAAATTTTATAGATATAACAGTTTATTTTTGCTATTTTTAGTCTACAAATATTTATAAAAATTTTATGCAGATTGCTATTTTCAATTAACTAAAAGTTAGCCTAAATATAACTAAAATTCTGTAAATTTAACAGTTTTAATTTTGCTGTTCTCATTTTACTAGTATTTAGTAAAAATATCTGCTAATTTTAGCAGTTTTTTCTGCAGCATCAATTTTAGCTAATTTTTAGTAACTTTTTTTTTGCTATTTTTAAAGATTTATTTCTATGAGTGTATATATAAAAGAATAACGTGACTAACTGACTCAACATTGTTCCTCATCCGGCGTAGACGTCTGATAAGACGGGACTTTTTCCTACCGGGAGGGGTAAAATTGGGGTTTCAAAAGGGAAAAAGTCCCCTGTTTAACGGCCTGCCCAAACCTCTTTGGCTAGAAACCTGGAATTTGAAGAATGTGTGTAATTGGAACACTAAAATTAGGAAACGAAATAGAATGGAACGGCAAACGAGTGAAATTGAAACACTAGACAAGTGGAACGAAATGGAACGGGGAAAGGAAACACCTGACAATGGAAAAGTAATGGTAACAGACAATGGCAAGCGAAATGTAATGTAATGGGGAATAAAATTGAAAAGAACGGGATGGAAATGATGTGAAATGGGGAACGAGTGGCATTGAAACACTAAAGTTGGAATGGAATTTTTAACGCTTAAATTGGAAAACGAAATAGAATGAAACGGGAAACGAGTGGAATTGAAATACTAGACAAATGAAACGAAATGGAATGGAATGAGGAACGAGTGGAATTGAAGCACTAAACAATGGGACCGAAATGCAATTGAACGGCGAACGAAATGGAATGGAACGGGAAAAGAGTGGAATTGAAACACTAAAATTGGGAAACGAAATGAAATAGAATGGGAAACGAGTGGAATTGAAATATTAGACAACTGGAATAAAATGGAATGGAATCTGAATGACTCGAACCGCTGGAGTTTGGTTCTTGAAATTTTGTAGGCGACTCTACCCTTAATAAAGACATCAACTGATTAGAGTTTGCATTTAACAGCAATTTTCCTTTACAACAGTTACGGTTAAAATTGATGCGGTTAATTGCGATTAACGATTTAATCACACTCAATACCAAATATGTAAGTAGATTACTCAAAATTAATAAGAAATTTATAAGTTTCAGAGAGACTTAAGAAAAACCTGACAAATAATAATCCGATTCAATTGGAAAATTAAAAAAAATTTTTTTTGAATATTCAAAAATTTCAGGTGCCAGTTTTATAGTCAGAACTAGGAATGAATTTTTCCTAAAATTTTACCTAAGTAAAAAATTTTCAAACTAAATTTTTTACCTGAGTAATAAATATTTAAGACAAAAATCATTCTTAGTTCCGACTAAATATAAACCTTGACATTGGAAATAAGAACCCTTTCCTGAACATAATTGTGTTGATTAACGTACCCGTTTCTCAATGCCTCATGTCACATCTGAGATATCCAGTACCGGTTTTTATGTACTTATCTGTCTATTTTGCATACATGAATCATCAACTTATTATTGGTTTGACCTATGGACCATTTTTGAAAAAATTGAGCTGGGAATGAATTATTCTCTTTCGGATCCCAAAACCTATTTCTCGATAGCTCATATCATAACTGAGATATGCAGTATCGACTTTGATAGCCGTTCCAAATTTGCATACAAAAATAAAAAAAAATTTAAACCTTCTTTATGGTTTTTCTCGATGAAGATATTTTTAAATATGGCTAAAACCAATAAGCTGACGAAATCAAAAAATGTAAACCTTCCCAGTGTAGAATCGGTAATGACATATCATTATTTTTTGAACTACCAGTAATGACACCCACTTACCTTCTGCATTATTTTAAAACATATAATAATGAGTTACTGATAATGACTTATTTTTATCATTATTTCAAATAGAAAATAATTTTATAGATTTTGTTGAAAAATTTTTGAAATCTATTTTTAAACTCAATCGGCCTGATTACGAGTGTCGAATTTGTAGTCGAAATTTTCGACTCCATATAAAATGATTTTGTATATAATGGAAATTATAAAGAAATGAAACTCTGATAATGGATTTTTTTTAAATCTGAGTGTTATATATGCTAAATTCAATTGAAAAATTGTTCAAAAGTTGTGTTTTTAGCGAAATTTCAGCAAATTCGACTTAGTTACGACTACGACACTCGTAATAAGGCCGAATATTTATTAAATACTGGTAAGGATATATGTAACCACATATTTTTTGATTTTTTGTATGTTGGCGAGTGAGCTTACTTGTGTGCAGCAGGTCAATTATGTTTTTATCTATTAAATATTACATGTCGATATAGCTCAGATGGTAGAGCTATTGACTGGCAATCTGTAAACCCAGGTTCGATTCCCGCACCAACAAATTTTATTTAAAAAAAAATACAATAAAAAATATTTTTTTTTATATAATTAATTTTTTGAAAATCTATTTTTAGTCTCATTATTTTTGTCAGTACTGTAAAGCTCATAGGTAACGATATATTTTTTGATTTTTCGTATGCTAGTGTGTAACCGTAACTCATTATTTTTCGCGACATCGCCATATAAAGGTAATAAGAAATGTAATAACAAAAGTAACTAGTTACCATTACCAAGTATGTAGTTACATAACCACATATCTGGTAATAATTTTCTACACTGGGTTCTTTATCGTTTTTCTCGATAAAGATATTTTGGAATATGGGTGAAACCAATAATAAGCTGACGAGATCGCACTAATTTAAAATGAGTTAGCCAAACGCAATATAAAAAGACATTTTTTATCTGAGTTTTTTGGAACTTATAAAATAAAAAATGTTTCTGTACTAGATTATTTCAATAAATTTCAAAATTTGGACCCGAATTTCTTGATTAAGTGGTCTGCGACACATCAGTTGCCGGGGGAAATTGTAATAACTCGGCTGATTTTTAACCGATTTAAATTTTTATTGCTTTCTCAAAAAGGCAGTTCACTTCGAATCACGATTCCTTCATGTTTTTAATTCAAATTAGTTTCAAAATATCAATGTTTTTGAAAAAATATACAAAAAGTTATATTTTCCCCTTATAATCCGTATTCCAAACTTCAGGGCCGATGCGGTACGTCTTCCCGATATCCGATTATCCTAATTTTTTGGGGGACGTAGTTTTTCATTTAAATAAATATTTCCAGGGGTAGCCCGGTTAATAACTCAAAATATCTATTTCGATTCATTCAATTCATTCATACATATGTTGATTTTAACATGGTATAGCAAGTTTTCAATTCCAAATATATTGCATAAATATTATCACTATCAGAAGAAAGAGCATTAGGGGGTTAACAATATTTTAGTGTTCACTGTTCTTCAGTTAGTGAACAGTTAATATTTATGTTTTCTGTCAAATAAAAAATAATATAAAAGGTGTGTTAGTCGGTGTTTTATGAAGAACGTGTAAGTTTTCGGATTATTTTATAATAAATTCTTTGTATATGACGAAATTTAAATTTAATATAAAAGTTTTTATGTAAAAATATATTTTGCTTTCACATTAAAATACCCCGCGTAAAAATTATGTCATATAAACTTTGGAATCCAGAATCAAAATTTCTTTAACAAATTTTTCCAGCTCGTACTAATTTTGTGCACGAACATTTTTCGGCAACTATTTATGCAATAAAAGAGAATCAATTCCTTTTTTATGAGACACATATTTTTACCTTCTACACTTAACGTTTAAAACAAAATCCTTTCAAAGACTATTTAGTCTATAAGTTATTGTGTGTGTAGTTTTAAATTTTTATTAAAAAACTTTCATTTTAATATTTCTACATGACTTTCATTATTCTTTCTTTTCAAAAAAACATAAAAACTGCTAAAATATTGTTACAAAATAACTATTAGTTCGTGACCTGCTTAAAGTGTTCAACAACATTAAAAAATACTTGGTAAAAGACAAAAAAATGTTGGAAGAAGAGGGAAGGGAAAGACAAGAAGAAACCCTAACCTACTAAATGCAAGGACAACATAATAAATACACATACACACATATGAAAAAATAAAAAGGGTAGGCCGAAACTCTATTTATAACTGTATTTTCACTCATGCCTATCAACATTAAAGTGCTTATGCATAATAATTTGAAACCCTTATAACACAGTTATAAAAAAATTAATTTTGTATGAAAATTTTGTTTTATAAGCTATTTGAAAATTTAAAAAGTAATTATGCATATGACCCTAAGTATTTAAAGCAAATCTATATTTAACCAACTACAATAGAGTATACAACAATTTGGAACAGTTAGTGTTTTTAATAGTTCGACCGTACGTCAACAAAACTTTTTAGGGCGTAACGAGAAGAACTTACATATATTAGATGTGAAAATGTATAAAAGTTGAGTTTTCAAAATTGATATTACTGTGCACGTAAGACTAATTCGGGTATGCTGAATCTAGTTGTGCTAGCCGTTTTTCTAGGTTAGTTCTTAAAAAAAAAGATATTTGAGTTTGAAAATTATGGTTCCAAGCACCCCAAAACACTCGATTTTTTAATTTGTTTACCCTTAATTATTGCGCAGTTAGGTTGTATTACTCTACCAAGAAGTTTTGTGTTAAAAATAATCAAAATCGGTCTTGCGGTTCAAAAGTTGTGATTGAAAATGTGAGGACACCTTAAAAATCTTCAATACAAATTCCAGTACATTTAACGCAGCAATAAAATGTACAATTTAGTATAGAAAATTTCGAAGTGTCCTCACATTTTCACTTAGAACTTTTGAACCGCTGCATCGATTTTGATCATTTTTAACCCAAAGCTGACTGTGGGAACAACAAAGAACCTGGGTAAAAATAAATGCACAAAAAGTAAGATAAATCGCGTTTTTTTGGGTCCTTGGACCCTGATATTTCAAACACAAATATTTTTTTTTTCAAGAGCTAATCTAGAAAAACGGCTGGCACCACTGGAATCAGCGTACTCGGATTTTTCAACTAGCACAGTGTAATTATCCATGTTGAAAGTTAAGGTGCATACGAAACGTAATGTGCTAGTTTTCGTCTTAAACACCCCAGAAAAAACCTGCTTCGCTGGATGCAGCTTTGTAAGGGAATAAATAAAATTAAACCCTTACAAAGCTGCTTACGGAAGGCATGATTTTTCCATACAAAGGGCCGGCTTGGAAGCACGTTCTTTTGTGAGAAAAAGCGCATTATTCCCTGCTGAAAAATTTCAGTAAATTCATGTTTTTAGTAAGTGCATTTAACCGCGAATAAATTTATGCACTTTTTTGTGGGAAAAAGTGCTTTATTTGCTGCTGAAAAAATGCAGTACATTTATGATTTTTCATTGAGCGCATTTAAACACGACTTCTTATGAAAATAAATGCATTTATTTGCCGACTTCAAAATGCAGACTGACTCATGTTTATGCAGCGTCTCTACATTAAACTCTAGTAAGGCAATCCTACTAAAAAAGAGTAAAACACGATTGAGATGATTCAGATTTCGTGCACATTAATCGTTGGATAACTTACATTTTATTTTACTCCCTTACAACCTGCTTCGTCGTAAGGGAATAGCGTAGCACTATAATTTTTTAAATAACTTGCTTACGATTTTATGTACTTTGAATATTTTTAGTATAAGATAACGGATATACCCAGCAAAAAAAGAGATGCCGAAGCAGTAGAAAAAGCACTACAATTGATAATCTAGATGTACTTCTTTTTTCACACTAATGATTTTAACATTGAGTTGTCATAGGAGAGGAGTACTCTCACTTCAACATTTTTTCAGTACTTTTGAAAGGAGTGCAAAGAAAGCTCTTTTTCACCAATTTAAAATTGAAAAAAAAATTTTTTTGGAAAAAAAATTATATTTTTTTACTTTACAAAAGTTTTTTTATTGCCGCCACCGGGTATGGAACTTGCGACCTCACGATTGTTAGTCTAGCGCTCTACCACTGAGCTATTTTTAGATGTGAAAGTTGACTGGCATAAAAACACCACTTTGTCAATGCGAGATATTGTGCTTTATCTCTTCAATAAAAGTAGTTATTAAACAAGTGTAAAAGGTGCACTCCAATTCAATATTTTTTAAGCACTATTTTTACAGGTGCATAAAGAGCAACTTCTCATAATTTTTTTATATATAAAGGGTTCTTCAATAAGAGCGCTACAAAAGTTTTTTTTTAAATAAAACAAAAACGGTTTTGGATATCAATGAAATTCTTTATTCCTGTGAAAGTACGTTCGATGCCATTATGTATGGAAATCGATCTCTTTTGCAAGGCCACCACGGGCACGCTTGCAGAAGTCCAGACGCTGAACCCAATTTTCGACGGTTTTCAAGCATAAATCGGCCGATATTCGTACGAAGTTCATTAATCGTCGCTGGCTTGTTGGCATAGACCATAGATTTGACGTAGCCCCACAGGAAATAGTTCAACAGCGTGAAATCGCACGACCGAGACGGCCAATCGACTGGACCATTTCGTGAGATAACACGTTCTCCAAACTTGGTTCGCAATAAATTGATTGTGACATTCGCTGTGTGGCTTGTGGCGCCGTCCTGTTGGAACCAAATGTCCTCCAAGTCCATATCATCCAATTGGGGCCAAAAATATTCGGTTATCATTGAACGGTAGCGATTCCCATTCACAGTAACGTGCCGGTCTTGATCATTACGGAAGAAGTACGGCCCAATGACGCCGCCGGCCCATAAACCGCACCAAGCCGTAATTTTTTCGGGATGCAATGATGACTCATGGAGTACGTGTGGATTGCTGTCTGACCAATAACGCATATTTTGTTTATTGACGAAGCCATTCATTATGACGACCATAAATTGGAAGTAGCGCTCTTAACGTTGAGGCCACTGACTCCGAATTTCGGTAGTAAATTTTAATAATTTCGACTCGTTGTTGGCTCGTATATCTTTCCATCATGAAATGGCAAACCTTACTGAAGAGAAATGTCAAAAGAGCGGCAAGAAATATGGCGTCATTTGCTGTCCCTGTCTTTCTACTTTTGTAGCGTCCCTGTTGAAGAACCCTTTATATATATATTTTTAAAAATTAAAAAACAATTGATTTTAAACAACTTAATTATAAATATTAAAAAAAAAAATAATAAAATAATTTTTTAAAAATATAAAAAAATATTGGTCCCGCCGGGGATCGAACCCGGGACCCTCTGTTTGGAAATGCCAAATGATACCAAAATCACTTTTTACGATCAATTTTAGAGCAATTACTCTTTAGAAGCAATACTTAAGTGATTTTTTGGATGTTATTCAGAAGTAATTCTAAAAAATGGAATGGAAGCAATGAAAGAAGTGATTTTTTGAAGTTGTTCAGAATAACTTCTAAAAAAGCAGTAAAAATACACTACCGGATACTTGTGAAGCAGTGATAGAAGTAGTTTGTAAAGCACTACTTCAGATTTTTTTTGCTGGGATTAAGTATTCCAATTTAATCTACATAAACGCGAATTAAGTTAAAACGACGCACAGTGGCGTGACCGGTATGAAAAGTGGCGATTAATTCAGAGAAGTCGTAGTTTTAAAATATTGTTATTTTTTATTGGTGGATATTCATAAATACATAAAAAACCAGCATTTAAAAAAACCAAAAAGGTGGAAAAAATTTTTTGTTAACCTTTTATATGCTTTTTTGTATTTTGTAAAAAAGGTCTTATTTCACAATTTTGGCTGTAACTTTGGAATGAAAAACGAAAAATTAGTAAATTAAATAGCAAATTAGTGCATACTTAATGTGCTTTTAGAAAAAAATTTGATTTTAAAAAAATAAAAAGTAATAAATATTTAATATATATTTATATTAGTAAAATTTTAAATTAAAACCCGATATTTTTCACCTAATTCCATAATACTACAAATTTGACTCAAAAACATTAGAAAATATTATTTTTATTGATGAATATTCATAAACACAAAACAAACAACAACCCAACAAAATTTTTATGAACTGGTTGCCTTTGAATCTGTTCTAGAATAGGTGTTTTTACCACCGGTTCCGTGGAACAGGTTCTAGAACTGATTACTGGAAGTCAAAATGGAAGGCCTCACTGTCGCAGAACCGGTTCTGTAACTGGTTCTAGAATCGGTTCCAAAGCAACCTGTTCTAGTTTGGAGGAACATAACCTGTTGCTTTTGGGACAAACTCAAACAAAAATCACCGATGATAGAACATAAATTAGAACAGGTTGCATGCAAGAAAAAGTTGTTCTACAACCGGTTCTTTGCATCCGACAATTTTGCTGGGAATTTCAGAAAAAAAAATATTTAAAAAAGAAATAGAATTGGTAGGCTTTTTTATTTATTTCATTTCATTAACTTCAAAAGTATTATTTACGTCATAATCATCACTTACTTCATAATCATCATTAAAATAATCTTCATCTTCATCATCATCGTCACCATTATCATTTTCATTGTGGGGAAGAATAAGTAACTCCAATGCAGACTGTGGCATTTGCTCCATTTTCTTTTTACAACTATTCCTCATGCTTGAAATTATCAGAAATTAAAAGAAATCTATTAAACACGTCTTCTATTGTATTTTCCCGACTTAAGTGCTCCCTATGACTTTTGAAGTCCTTATTTCTAGCTGCCTGAGATTCTTCAGTTAGTTGACCAATAGGCAATGGTGAAAGCGACATAATTTCTGGCCCGTGAATAAAGTATTTACATATGTAGGGTAGGTCTGGCAGTGTCATTAGCGAAATTTGAAAATCCTCCAATATTGACCTCAATACCACTAGAAACAACTATCATTATTGTGTGCCTATTTTTATCAACTGTAAATCAATTTTTGTAATTTCTGCAGATACTTCGGCATTCCTTGCAGTATTACCATCGTTTGAGTTTCCAAAGCCTGGTTTTGCTTGAACAACAATCAATCCAATTTCCTCTCTAGATTCCCTTTGAATGCGATTTTTTGTATCATCAATAATTTTTTTTTTTCATCATCACATCTAGTTTGCCATTTTTTAATCTGAAGTTTATATGACAAGTGAATAAGACACTCAAGAAACAGTGTACGTGTGTAACATGGAATTTTCTCATGTAACTCATATTTTTAAACGAAGCTTTGTAAGTAATTTGTACATTAGTCTAGATTTCAGAGTTTTTTTGTAAGCTTTATATATTCCGTATGGTAGTTGTTATTGTAGCTAATGAGTGTGGTGTTTATTAGAAAAGTAATGCATGAGTAATTTTAAATCACGCACACTCACAAAAAAAAATTCTGGTTTATTCACAACGAATAGAATTTTTCACATATTCATGCTATAATGAGTTTGATTTTCACTCACGAGCGAGAAATTATCTCGTAAGTAGTTAATATTTATTTAATTAAAGCTTAATGCATAACTAATTGCATTAAGCTTTAATTAAATAAATATTAACTACTTACGAGATAATTTCTCGCTCGTGAGTGAAAATCAAACTTATTATAGCATGAATATGTGAAAAATTCTATTCGTTGTGAATAAACCAGAATTTTTTTTTGTGAGTGTGCGTGATTTAAAATTACTCATGCATTACTTTTCTAATAAACACCACACTCATTAGCTACAATAACAACTACCATACGGAATATAAAGACAAAAAATAATAAAAACAACTTGATTTTTGATTTTGATCACTTCTGAAAGTATTCATATAGAGACAATCTGACAATAAAAATATAAACAATAGTACAATTTAATGGAAAATCACTGATGAAGCCTGTTTATAAAAAAGGCAGAAACTGGATCTAGTCTGATTTTTTGTTTGTTTTTTTTCACATAGATTTTTAGCAACTGGAGTTCTTTCACAAAAACCTTGATAAGTCAAAAATTGCAAAAAACCGTATAAAGACATTCTGGGATTTATTAGCTGAAATCTCATATTTTCAGAGCATATAAGCGGGTTTTCCCGGAATCACCCAGAAAGTTGTTGAAACTCAATATATACATATATCAAAAATACCTTATTTTTAGAGCAATTTGATTATACCCTACACCACTATGTGGTCAGGGTATTATAAGTTTGTGCTGATGTTTGTAACACCAAAAAATATTGGTCGTAGACCCACCTTATAGTATACCGATCGGTTCAGAATTTTTTTTTATTTCGATTTAACGATGTCCGTCTGTCCGTCCGTCCGTGTCTGTCCATGCAATCTTGTGCGCAATCTACAGGTCGCAACTATTAAGATATTGTGATGAAATTTGGTATGCAGACCTATGTTGGCCCAAGGACGAACAAGTTTGATTTTGGTGAACATCGGTCCATGTTTAGACCTAGTGCCCATATAAGGGTCCTACCAAAATTATATTGTTTATACGCTGCAGGTCGTAAATAATAAGATATTTTGACGAAATTTGGTACACAGACCTACATTGGCCCAATAACGCAGCCTATTGATTTTGGTGAACATCGGTCCATGTTTAGACCTAGTGCCCATATAAGGGTCCTACCAAAATTATAATGTTTATACGCTGCAGGTCGCAAATATTAAGATATTTTGATGAAATTTGGTACATAGACCTATGTTGGCCCAAGGACGAAGCCTATTGATTTTGGTGAACATCGGTCCATGTTTAGAACTAGTGCCCATATAAGGGTCCCCCCAAAATTGGCTTGGTTACAAACTGCAGGTCGCAAATATTAAGATATTTTAATGAAATTTGGTGCGCTGACTCACATTATAGAAAATTTTGACATAAGCCCCATTTTAACCCATTCGAATTTCGGATCCAAACAATACACCAGACTGGTGTAGGGTATTGTATAGTCGGCATGCCCGACTTTAACCTCTTTACTCGTTTTTTTTTTCAATATTTCCAAAACATTTATCTAAACAAAAAATAATTTATTATATGCTCAAATACCTGAAGTAGACGGTTCCAATATAAAACTTTTACTTTTAGAAGTCTTAATAAAAAAAAAAAAAATAAAGACTTGAAATATCAAAATTTTCACTTTTAACCAATGTGCCCGAAAATAATAATTATTGTTGAACTTTAAATACACACTGCAAATAAAGTAAACAACTTAGAACTTTTATTTTTGCAATTAGTGATGTAGAATTTTATCTATTTCATCCGGTATCAAATACGGTTGTGAAAGTTAAAGTTCATCTTTTGAATTAATCGCCACTATCGATTAATTTCGCCCGTCTGTGCGACGTATGTAAATTGACGTTTAACACAAATTTTCATGGACTTTTATTTTTTTTTACGAGTTAACGGTTATACGTTAAGGCGAAACTACAGCTATCATCTATGTTTGCAATTCATCAGTAAATATTTGTGGATTTTGCTTAATTTTTAATCTCTCAATTACGGACCTATTTATAAACTTGTAGTTTTTCGTAATATATCATATTTTTTGCAAAATCTTGCGGTGCAAGAAATAATAATTTTCAAACTTCGGCCCACTCTAATATACACATATTTTTAACACATTAAGATTGTTCACAAGGGGTGTGCTATTTATTGTATCGTTGTATCGTCCTAACAAAAAACAGAGTTGTTAAAAATTAAATTGAAAAATACAAAATTTGAGAATAGCACGAAACAATATTTTTACATATGTGAGGCGCGAAATAGAAAGGGACCTAAAGATAGAAAGGGACCTAAGGTCAGGAGAGCATGGGATCGGTCTCATTCGATGCTCAGATGTTGTCCACAAAAAAAAAAAAAAAAATTTTATTTTTACCCTTAGGTCACTTTCTCTATGCGCTGCCACATATTGTTTTTAGTTTCCTATATTTGAGTGTGCTAACATATAGAAAACGCAATAGAAAATCGTTGTTAAACTCAAATAAAAACTTTAACAACACTGGTTTTTGTTAGGATGATACGACGATACAACAGGTACCACACCCCTTGTGAACAACCTAATTTAAATAAATAGTTGTATACATGGATGGTAACCGAAACGATGCGGTTATCGGTAAGGGTAACGCTATTTTAGATTATTTTGGTAACGGTATTTTAAGGGTAACGCTATTTCATTTATTTCGGTATCGGTATTTTAAGGATAACGGTTTTTTAGTTATTTCGGTAACGGTATTTTAAAGATAACGGTTTTTGATTATTTCGGTAACGGTATTTTAAGGTTAGCGGTATTTCGGTTATTTCGGTAACGGTATTTTAAGGATATCGGTAGTCAGTTTTTTCGATGCATCCCTCAATTTTTTTTACGAAAAACAAACGAGATTAAAAACAGAACCAGCTTTCCAACTTAATGTACGAAAAATACTCAATAATCCAGTGCAATTGCCAAAAACAGAAAATTAAAAATGTCGGTAACGGTATTTTACGGGTAACGCTATTTCATTTATATCGGTATGGGTATTTTAAGGGTATCGATATTTAATTTATTTCGGTATCGGTATTTTAAGGGTAACGGTATTTCAGTTATTTCGGTAACGGTATTTTAGGGGTAACGGTAGTCAGTTGAAAGGGTTTTGAATCAATAACGGTATTTTAGCGGTATTGCCTGCCAACCCTGGTTGTATAGTTGTACACAAAAGCAACTAAATGCATACGTTTGCTCTAAATAAAGTTTAAGGAAATTCGAATATTCAAGACGGCTGATACCTTCAATTAATCACCCCGAGAACAGGTACGCGGTAACAACAGAATTTGTTGCCAATCAAATTGGGGGCGCTATTTCTAATGGTTAGCACATAACGTTGCGGGTTCGATCCCCAGCTACAGCAACATCAATTTGGAAAAAATAATAGGTATGTATGAGTTTTCTATCCTTCATAAATATCGCAGCGTCCTCTTTTGGTGTTCCCATAGCACTTAACTCCACCGAAGTAAAATAATATAGAAGCGTTGTGAACTAAAAAGATCCAACGAAGTTCGGCAATTCTTAATCAAATGGTAAGCAACAATTGTTCTATGATTCAACACCTGGCAGTGTTACCATATTTAAAGATGGCAGTGTTGCCATATGATAAGATGGCATGCGGCCCATCAACAAATTTCATTAATTTTAAAACAATCAAAAACAATTTTTTAAATTAAAGAAAAATGTTGTTCAAAATTTTAATTAAATTAAAAAAAAAATAAAGTCAGAATTTAAAAATATACAAAACAAAATAAGGAGTGAGATCATAAAAATGTTAACACACATAAAGTTAAATAAAAAACAAACCACTGAATTTTAAAATTTAAAACAAATTTTTATTAAATGAAATTTAATACATAAGCAAACCAAAAATATCGCATGCAATTCTAACCACTACGAACAAAGTTATCCACTTTTTCCTGAAACCCTCCCATTAAGGCTTTTATGGTAGTTTATGTCACCTTTTTAGAGCAGGTGGTCCATCTACGTTGAAAATCTTGCATGTCCTGGGAGACCTTTTTTGTGCCCTTTAATTCTCTTTTAACAAGAGCCCAATATCTCTCCACTGGCCTGAGCTCCGGGCAGTTTGGTTGATTTGCCTCTCTTGGTACAAAAACCACATTATTATCATTATACCACTCCTACGCTTTCTTGCTGTAGTGACAAGATGCTAAATCGGGCCAAAAGTAAGTGGATACATTATGCTGACTCAAAAATGGAAGAAATCTCTTCTGCAAACACTCCTTGATATAAATTTTGCTGTCACAAATAACTGGAATTTCGTTTGCTTTTTCGACCTACATTTTTCCGCAACATTTCCTCGAACATCGGAAACATAAAATTATTAACCAGGGAGCTGCGAAAAATCAGCCAGGACATAAGTTTCGTCGTCCATTGCACAACAGGTGTATTTTTGTATAAAAATTGATTTCAATTTTCGAGCTCTGGTTTTGGCCTCCAAATTTTTAGAAGCGTTTCTATCGGGAACTTTTTGAACTTTGTAGGACTTTAGTCCTGCCTTACGTGTCACTTTACGTACAAGAAAGTCCGAGAGTTGGGCTAACCGAGCTGTTTTTCTGCCAGATGTTTTAGGAGCTGTCTTAAGGATGCTTTTAACTTTATATGCCTTACCAATGTTACGATAACCAGTCGTTGTTCCTGTTCTCCGCTTCCTTTCAATTGTTAGTTGTTCCAGATAACTTTTTACCACTTTTGAAACTGTTTGGCGGCATACATTAGTTTCTTTGGCAATTTTTTTGTATGTCCATGTTTGGTTTTGTTCAAAATATTTAATTATTTTTGAACGCACTTTTCTTTTATCGTCCATTCTTTAAAAAATTGCAAATTAAAACTCATGATGTAAATTAATTTATTAACTGACATTTTTCCAAATGTAAACTGCCGAAAAAAAAATATGAAAAGCTTTAAACCAAAGTTATAGGCAAAAATGTGTATTAACATTTTTATGATCTCACTCCTTATAGAAAACAAATTAAACATCCAATGGAGCCTCAAAAAAAATTACACCGATCAACAAATAACACAGACTTCCTCTAAAACATTTTAAAGTATTTTCGCCTCCTACATAAAATAAACAGCAATATATGATGGAAAATAGTAGACTGAGGATTTCACAAAAATAGATTTTTATTCTCTTAAAACAATTTAAAGCAATTTAAAATTTTTTTGTGTTTTTTTATTCTACCAATATTTAGCAAAATTTATTACTGATAAAAGCAGAGTAAATTTTTATTTCAATTAACTAAAATTTACCTCAAATACAACCAAAATTGTATATTTAACAGCTTTATTTTTGCTATTCTTTTCTTAGTAATATTTAGAAAAGAAAATTTGCTTATTTCAGCAGTTTTTATGCAAGGTAATTATACCCTACACCACTATGTGGTCATTATACCCTACACCACTATGTGGTCAGGGTATTATAAGTTTGTGCTGATGTTTGTAACACCAAAAAATATTGGTCGTAGACCCACCTTATAGTATACCGATCGGTTCAGAATTTTTTTTTATTTCGATTTAACGATGTCCGTCTGTCCGTCCGTCCGTCCGTCTGTCTGTCTGTCCATGCAATCTTGTACGCACTCTACAGGTCGCACCTATTAAGATATTTCGATGAAATTTGGTACATAGACCTATGTTGGCCCAAGGACGAACAAGTTTGATTTTTTTGAACATCGGTCCATGTTTAGACCTAGTGCCCATATAAGGGTCCTACCAAAATGATATTGTTTATACGCTGCAGGTCGTAAATATTAAGATATTTTGATGAAATTTGGTACACAGACCTATATTGGCCCAATATCGCAGCCTATTGATTTTGGTGAACATCGGTCCATGTTTAGTCCTAGTGCCCATATAAGGGTCCTACCAAAATTATACTGTTTATACGCTGCAGGTCGTAAATATTAAGATATTTTGATGAAATTTGGTACACAGACCTATATTGGCCCAATAACGCAGCCTATTGATTTTGGTGAACATCGGTCCATGTTTAGACCTAGTGCCCATATAAGGGTCCTACCAAAATTATACTGTTTATACGCTGCAGGTCGTAAATATTAAGATATTTTGATAAAATTTGGTATACAGACCTACATTGGCCCAGTA
Organism: Leucophora obtusa; assembly: GCA_949987735.1. Classification (NCBI taxonomy): domain Eukaryota; kingdom Metazoa; phylum Arthropoda; class Insecta; order Diptera; family Anthomyiidae; genus Leucophora; species Leucophora obtusa. The sequence continues at coordinate 47,604,375 of OX465295.1, forward strand.
ACGCAGCCTATTGATTTTGGTGAACATCGGTCCATGTTTAGACCTAGTGCCCATATAAGGGTCCTACTAAAATTATATGGTTTATACGCTGCAGGTCGCAAATATTAAGATATTTTGATAGAATTTGGTACACAGACCTACGTTGGCCCAAGGACAAAGCCTATTGATTTTGGTGAACATCGGTCCATGTTTAGACCTAGTGCCCATATAAGGGTCCTACCAAAATTATATTGTTTATACGCTGCAGGTCGCAAATATTAAGATATTTTGATGAAATTTGGTACACCGACTTATGGCAGCCGAAGGACGAAGCCTATTGATTTTGGTGAACATCGGTCTATGTTTAGACCTAGTGCCCATATAAGGGTCCCCCCAAAATTATATTGTTTATACGATGCACGTCGTAAATATTAAGATATTTTGACGAAATTTGGTACACAGACCTATTTTGGCCCACGGACGAAGCCTATTGATTTTGATGAACATCGGTCCATGTTTAGACCTAGTGCCCATATAAGGGTCCTACCAAAATTATACTGTTTATACGCTGCAGGTCGCAAATATTAAGATATTTTGATGAAATTTGGTACACAGACCTATATTGGCCCAATAACGCAGCCTATTGATTTTGGTGACATTAGTTGGCTTTTACCCAGACTGGTGTAGGGTATTCTATAGTCGGCATGCCCGACTTTAACCTTTTTACTCGTTTTTAACTAAGTGTATTTAACCTGACCAACCATCGCGCTTTGGACGGGATTATACCGCTTTTTAAATGTTTGTGCCGCCTTGAATTTTTATCTCGCTTTTACAGCAAAAAATACCGCCTTATTCCAAATTTTTTTGGTATGATATTGAACTTTTGAAAAAAATTTCATAATTTATTTTTTCTACAGTTCCGAACCAGCAAATGAGCGGAAAAAGTAATCAGAAAAGTGCTCAAAATATATTATTAAACTTTCAAGTGGTGCATCCGAAAGAGCCTTCTTTTTCGATTCTAAAATGACTCCAAGAAATATTTTAAAAAATTGTTTGGTCTAAAAATTAATCTTTTTTGAGTCATTTTTGAATTCTTTGCAATATATTCAAATTTATTTAAATTTCTGAGTCGTTTCTGAATCATCTTTGGATTTAAAAATTTGCGTCAAATATTTGTGCCTTTTATGATTCATTTTACTAAGATATAATATTTTCATCCAAAAAATGCATGATTTTTGACAAATAAGTTTAAAATTTAAAAAATATGTGTTTTGTTTGAATAATTTTTGACTTACTAAATAAGAACCCTCGTTAAAGTATCCAAATTTTCTGGCTGGGTTATCAGTCAAGGGATCAAAATCCATTAAGTAAATTTAAAAATATTTGAAAAACTGATGAAAGCCTTAAACCAAATTTTTTGAAATAAGAATAACTATATTTTCGAAGAATAATTCGACAAAGTTTTTTTCACTTCAGATTCGTATTAAGGAGGACAAAATATTAAAAAAAAAAACATTTATTAAGTCTGTGCCTATATTTTTAAATATATTTGGATCAAAAATATAAAAAATCATAAAAATATAATAGATTTTCATTTCATTTCTTTATTTTTATAAAGTCTATGGAAAACAATGATCCTTACAGACTACTCGCTAAAAATAAAATTAAAAAATTAAAACAGATTATTTAAATAAAGTTTAAACATATGTTTTGAATAACTAAAATCTAAAACAGTATTATTCTCTAATTTATTTAAATTAATCTGAGATCTAATTAAGGGTTCATTTAACGAGTAATTCGTTTTATGCATACTAGAGTTTACTGTTCGGTTTTAATCGAAACCGAAACCGCGGTTTTTCAAGCTTCAAAACCGAAACCGAAAACCGACAAAAATAAGTCGGTTTTTCACAAATACTTTAACCAATTAAAATAATTAACTAGATTGCATACCAGTGTGCAGTTAGAATCCGAAAAGAGTCATAAAAGAGCCCTAAGACCTTTTTTTTTTTTTTTTTTTTTTTTTTTAAAAGAGAAACAACACTCAGGAAATTCTTCCTTTTAATTAACGTGTTGCTTCCTTTGGAAAGGGGATAGAGAAGAAGTGAAAGGTGGTGAAAGATGAAAGGCTTTAAATATGGCAACGCTGTAATTGCGCGAGATGTTGAATTTTTTTAGAACAGTTGTTGCGCGCCATCTGATGGTAAGTTGGCGAACTTTGTTGAAGCTTTTTAGTTCATAGCCCTGTTATATATTATTTTACTTCGGTGGGGTTAAGTGCTATGGGAACACCGAAGGAGGACGCTGCGATATGTATGAGGGATAGAAAAAACTCATACATGTTACTATTTTTCATAAATTGATGTTGCCTTGGTTGGGGCTCACGTGTAACAGTCCAACGCGCTAACCATTACACCACAGCGCCCACCTTGTGAAATTATAGCTGTATGAGGGAGTATTTCTTCACGGATGAAGCCTCTTTCCGAGCGCTCTTTTACGACTCATAAGAGATCCTGAATGATGAGCATTATTGGAAAATTAAGAATTTTCGGAGCCAGTATGAGTCATTTAAGACTAATTTTTGAGTTATTTAGGAGTAATGAAAAAATTTAAAAAAAATGTCGAACAGAACACACCCATAAATACGAGTCTATTATGTTTCATTTATGACTCGAAAAATTGATTTTGATGATCATATCATATTTTAGAGTCTCTTACGAGTCATAATTTCTGAGCTCTCAGAAAAATGTTGGCTGCGATATTATTGAATCTTGAATTTCGAAAAGGGCTTAGCTCCTATTTTACAAAGTTTTGTATTTAATTGCAATGAACATTTTCTCCATTAAATATTAATTTAATTTAATTTTATGGTTTTTGTTATTACGGATAACATAAGTTAAGTCAAGTCAAAAAATGTCAGTTAGTTTAAGAGATATTGAGTTTCATATATTCAGTTCAGATTTCTATTTCGTAGTCCGCGAAATTTATAAAATTTTAACTTTATATTGTTTTAAAGAAATTGCTTAAATTTAAACTCTTAAAAATACAGCTTTAGTTGCCGGCAAAACACACGGTTTTCCGTATTTTTTTCTTGTCTCGCAAAGGTCTAGAAACGGATTAATTGTCTTTATTCGAGTGAGAAATTCAATCAAATTTCAATAAATATCTTGAACGTGTTAAAATATTTAATTCTTACACATATTAAATTATTCTAAAACAATTGTATTAATATCCCAAGAAAACCGAAAAATAACCGAAACCGCGGTTTTTGTAATTTTAGAAAACCGAAACCGCGGTTTTCAAATTTTTCGGTTTTTAGCAAACTTTAATGCATACCTATGAAAAAATAGCCATGGTTTCTTAAAGATCTAGAGGAAAAATTAAAATTTATCAAACAAAAACAAAAAAGATTGGATTGACCTGCTATTCTCTAGTGTTTGCAAATTAATTAAATTGCATCGAATATTATAGGGTAAACTTAATAGAAGAAAGAGCAATTTTCGTAAATCTTCTCTAAACTCTCTCCAAACGATTAATATGACAAGCAATAAAAGGACTCCAAATAACAGACGCATATTCCAACTTCGACCTAACTAAGGAAAAATATAATAATTTTCGAGTGTAAGGATCCTTAATGTACTTTTCCGCAATCTTGACTCATAAAGTATTTCCTTGGGTGAGGGGACAAAAAAAGAAATACCCACAACTCGAAGGCTATTAAGTGAACCTTTTTGACTTTAGATCTGGGCTTAGAAAACCAAAATACTCAAAAAAAAAGTACAAAAAATTAATTTTTTTCAAGTAATGTATTAATTGTTGCCGCCCTCCGTAAGTTTGTGAAATCCCAAATTGGCCCTTCAAGCCATTTATGTGCCCATACCTGATATATAGATTACCAGCAAATACGTATGTTTCCTATACCTTTGTCTACTGTACCTTAAGTTCCATATTTGGTTTTTTTTTTCTTTTCTGAAAACTAAATAACGATTATTTAAATAAAACACTATATTTTTTTACGTTTAAAGCTATTTTTTATTTTTATAATTTTTGATTTTTTTGTTAGACAATACAGTTTTTTTTTTTTTTTGTTTACCACGACAAAAATGTTACAATGATTTTCATGTTTAAATAGAAACTATAAATATTTTATTTATATTATCCCACAAATTTCTGTTAAAGGATTTTCTTTTTTTTTACCAATTTAATTTCTAAATGCCAAAAAAGTACCAATTTTAACTGAATATACTTGTTTTGATATAATATTTTGTTTCTACTTAAATTTTATGTAAACAATTGTTTGTATTGAAAAATACATATTATCCTTAATTCTTGTTATAAATCTATTGATAATCCATTCATTAAAATATTTAATATTTTTTTTTTGTTTTTTATCATTTGTTTTGGTCCAATTTGTTGTTATTTTTGGGGGCTAATTGGTTCATTTTATTGGGGGGGGGGGGGGGGGGGGGGAAGGGGATTTATTTAACATCTAATTTATGATTTTCTTAAAGTTTCTTCAAGGCTACTTTTTATACAGAATATTTTTGGAATATATACAATTCATTATATTTCCAAACATTTGCAGATCCAATAAGGATTTAATGATGTTCTATGTTAGTATGAAATTCAGTTTCAATTTTATAATTTGTTTAACAATTTCAATTTTTTTTTAGCTGTTTTAACATTTACACTTAACATTACGTTTCTATATTTTGTTCTTGAAAGCTTTTACAAAGTTTAACACACTTAATTACACTTAATTTAAAAAATATTTTTTGTTTTTTTTTTTTATTTTATTAGTTTATGTTAACAAAATTTCCTTTCTGTTTCTTGTTGTTGTTTTTTTTTTTTTTTTTGTATCCAACACATTAATATAAATTTTTTCTTTCCAAAATTTTTCTTTTAAAGAAATCTACTTAAAAAAGTTTATGTTTATTAAATTTTCCTTATTAAATATTTTTTTTTTATTTTAGTTGAAAGTTTGTATAATATTCAGTACATTCAGTCCTAAATTTTGGATATGAAATTGTTTAAATATATTTTAGTTTTGTTTTTTGTCAGCCCTTATTCTAAACTGTTTGCAAGTTTTTAAAATTAATCAGAAAATTAAACGAAGGTTTAATTAAAACTAGAAAATACGATTTAACGTAAATGAAACTTCATTTGAAAACCAGTTACTTGCGTTTCATTTAAATCGAGTGGTTTTTGTTATGGATTTTTAAGTCATTAAAACAACTGAAAAATTGGTAAAAACAAATGAATTTTTAGTTAAAAATAAATGTTCAAATTTTACCTACAGATTCGGTATAAATTAATGTTTCAGTTTTTTGTATAATTTTTGTAAATTTTTTAACTTTAAAATTTAGACAAACTCGTAGAGAACATCTTTTGGGAATGGTTGCATGTGTGAATATCAAGTTTTTGGTATTTAAATTGTTTTCAAATTTAACTCATTTTGGACACACTGTTCCGTTTTCAAACCAGTACTATTAAAAAGTACTCTATCGTGTATCCAAATTTAAAATTATTATGTAGATTTTGCAAAAAATGCAAACCTTTTTTTTTGTCACAAACAATTTGAAAATTGGGCTATTAGTTTTTGTTTAAAATTTGTTTGTTTTAATTTTTAGTGTAGTATTTGAAATTTTTAAAATTTTTCTTATTTTTAAATTAGTTTTAGGAAAACAAAAATCATAACATATTTATTTGGTGTTTTTGTTTTTTGTTAAATGTCTGACTGAATGAATGAATGATTAAATTTAATGAATTTTATGCCGGCATTGATGAGATGTTGAAAGGAAATTACTAAAGTTTCAAGTAAACACATGAATAAATTTGTAAAAAAAAAAACTAAAGTAAACTTAAAAGGTTAGAAAGTGTAATGAAGAGTTTGAAAAATTAATTAAAAATAAATAAAGCATATATTCAAGCGCAAATAAATATCAAAGTTTAAAGCATATTTTTAGGCATCAAATATTTTATAACTAACAAGGGAGGTACAGCTAAAGAACGAGTTAAAAATTGGGGTAAAAAATAAACGCGCTTTCTTTTTAGAACAGCAAAAATAAAACTGTTTAATATCCACAAGTTTAGTTATATTTGAGTTAACACTTAGTTAACTGAAAATCAGCAACGAATTTCGAGAAAAAGCTAAAAAATATAAACATTTACTAAAATTATAGTCACGTTCAAGTAAAATTTTGTTGAATGCAAATAACAATTATAATTAAATTTTCAGTTCTAACTGGCGTTGTGAATCTGCTACAAGTAAAAAACCAAACTGTGTATAAAAAATCCACAATAAATATAAATATATTAAAATATTAAAATTAAAGTGTTTCATTTAAAATACTAGTGAAAAGGATTGCATATTTTTTAAATAACCAACACTCGTATAAGTTAATGTTATATTGATATCAAATTGAGATGTCAGTAATTGACTTCGATAAAGTGGTTAATAAATAATTTGATTTGTATTTCCTATTGGGTCTGTGATCTTGTTTAACTTTATTCAGTAAAGCTAAATTAATGATTGTATGATAACGGTTATTAGGATAATGAATAAGTAGATTATTGTTTCTTCTTTGTTCTGAATGAATAAATGCCTGGATGGATGATATAAATGTGGAGTAAAAAGGCAGTTGAAAAATAGATTTCAAAAGCTAAACATCTTCATAGAAGATCCCGCTTTGAAATTGATAAGAATAACCACATGTAAATTGTTGTTGCTAATGAACCAATTAATTTTTTAATATCCAAAATATGAACTAAAATGAATAAAATATCTAAATTCAAATAAAGTAAAACGTGTATTATTAACTTATAGATTAATTGGCGCCCAACGTGGACCACAGAAGCGTTTTTAACAACATTTACAACATTATACTAGCGTAGAGGAAGCAAATTTAATTTGAGGAATCATCTAAAGGCAGCAGCTCACTTCTACAAACTAAATCAGCAAATGATAACTTATACTAGACCCAGCAAGCATCCCGAATTGACAAAGGACACGATCGAAAGGAAGTAAAGGTAAAATTGTTCAAGTACCGAAGGAAATTTGGGGAAAGAAAAACATTCTAACACTCGAAATAAAAAGTAGAATAATAGGAAAACAAGTACCTTTAGTAAAGGGGAAAAGGAAATTAAAATTTTGAAGAAAACTGAACGAGTGACATAGAATCCTCATCGGAATATTTTGCTGAAGAGTCAAGTTGCGATTCTTTAGGATTCCTATTCGACTCATACGACACAGGACTTGGGTCAACAGACGAAGTTCTGCAGAACAATTTTGAATATCGTGAAAAACAAAACTTAACCAGAAAAGGAAAACTCTTAGGAGAAGGCGATATTTATACCACGGTGACCAAATAGATTTAATTTTAGATTCAGGTTAAGGTGCCTATTCCTTCTTGTGACTCATTGTGACCATCTGAAGCCTATTTTTAAGACTGAGAGTCATAACTTTTCATACAAAACAACAATAAAATTCAAAAAATTCAAATTTTATTTGTCAATGTTATGATAGTATCGATACCAGGTCTTAATTTTTTTGAAGTTTTCAAACAAAAATTTGAATAAATACAATTTATTAAGACTTTGCAACAACAAATATATGGGGAATACAGTCATAACTAAGAGTCACTGACTTTTCGTAGGAATAGGCACCTAAGTTTACAAAAATAATAAAATTGTAAATAATTATTTCTCTAACATGGCTGCTACAGTTAATACAGTAGCAATTACCAATACCGATATTATCAGTGTTTGTTCGGAAATTGGAACCAATATTCGCTAAGGTAGAAAGTCTAGAACGACCATACAGTCTTTTGACAACAGGAGCTCAGGTTAGGGAATATACCAAACAAACGATAGATTTTGCAATCAGGGATGAAGAATCATTATAAATAATTAGATCATTAGCCGATTTTAATGGAAAGATAGGATGTGTTAATTGGCGAGAAGCAGCCATAAATGCCATAAGTCTATATATAATTAGAAGTAGGAGATATTTCGCAGCATTGGAATAAAATTACAGTAGAAGCAAACGACGTATTGACAAGCCACGGTACAGTCTTGCATTGCAATACAATACTTTCCAGATTAGATTTTGAATTCGCGGATAAAAGACCGATTCACATTATTGAACAGGAACTCAGTATCCTGAAACAAGGAGCGCCGCCGATTTTAAGCCGGCCGAATGCTGTCATTGATGTGACGAAACAATAACACATCGTTTTTAGTGAATAACAATTGAACAATATGGAAAATAACAAGTGTCTAAAAATAAACGAATTTTGTTACATTTGTGGTCGTATAGTGCCGAAAGTTGGAAAGAAGGAGTGAAAATTTGGAACTAATGCACGATATTAATTGTGAGTCATACTGTAACGTAGCAAAAGTTGCTACTTACATATTTATATTTAATATTTTAATTTTATTAATTTATTTTATCCCGGTGTAAATACTATGTATTTTCGCATAGTGTAAACACACCAGTTAACGTAGTACTCTGAATATTACATTGGTTTCGGTTTTTATGAGAAAAAACGGATTCTCTAATTTATTTATAAAATTATTAAAGTACCGTCGGTAAAAAAATGTTGATCGTGTCGTAAACAAAACGAATAAGAACAAGAATTCTTATTATAAGGCCGTGAACAACAACGTTTAAGTACTCACTAGAATCTGTATAAAAAGTCCCAACAAAGTTGTACAAAAAGGGGAGTAAAAGTTAGATTCTAGTGAAAATTAACCCATCAATAGCAAAAGTGCCCAAAAAGTCATAAAGAGACAAATTATTGATTTGTAGTTAAATATAACGTGTATATTAGACCTCGCCTTAAATTTTGCATTTGGGGATCGCACATTTAGATTTGATGTAAAAATTCATGTGGTAAAATTTGAAGTCGATCAGAGTGTGCCAACCCGTGCCACAATGAGGTCAAAGTTCAAAATATATAGAAAACAATAGTTTTTTCATTGATATTATAAGTTAGGAATTTTTTTAACAATTTTTTTTCTTTTTATGTATTTCCTTCAATTTTTTTTATTTTCCGTAAATACTCTTCACGCATGAAAGAAATATTTGCAACTAACACAAGAAAACTAAATAAACTGTACTCGTTTTTATTTGTTTTTTTCAAATAGTGCATCGAACTTTTTAACAAAGCATACATATCTACGTAGCACTAAATTTATCCCAGTCTTATCTACATGTAAAACAACTCTCACAAGTTGAGTGAGTCACAACACGACACAACGGAGTTAAATTCTTATATTCTAAGAAAACTAACGGTATGTACATTGTGACATTCTGCCACCAATTTCGTTTGGCTTTTATATTTTAATTTTAGTATTTTTCCATTGCGAAATTGAGTGCGGTTGTGAAAAGTTGTTTATTAAAAGAATTAAAAATAGTACAATCAGTACAGAATTTTTATTATGGCGCTAAATAAATCTCTAAATCTTAGATCTGCTGACATATACGTGCATTTGATAGGAAAATGGGGGGAAAAAATAGTTGGATGCAAATTACCTCCAAAACTACAAGTGTTACAATGCTTTTTTTTATTATATGCGGTGTGAAAAAAAGACAATTAAAGAGAGTTCTGTATTAGCGTTAGAAGAAATATTGCCCTTCTGAGAAAGAGCTCGTATTCCAACGATACACAAAAGAACATGTGTTGAAAAATTAAACAAATTATATGATGAGTGGAGAAAGGTGCAAAAAGTTTCTAAATCTAAATTTGCAAGTCATAGAAAAATGGAAGAAGATTTCAAAGAACATTTGAAAAATTTATTCGACATTGCACATGTTGATGCCTTAGAAATAATTTCTATTCAGGAGGATAGAGATTTCTTAATTAAACAAAGGGAACAAGGTCGTGTTGGCATAATGACTTCAATGGATCAAAACCTAACAAATAAAGAAAAGCGTAAGGCGGAAAGAGAAGAAAAGGAAAATCGACGCAAAGAAAAGCATCAAAGAATTGAAAGCATGAGTAATTTTTTTCTTTCAATTTATTTTGTTCAATAATTTTTACTTTAGTCTTGACTGTACAATTTGATGCAAGTGATGAAAGTGAATGTGAATCTGAAAAGTCTGCAGATTCGCCGACAATTGAACCAAAAAACATTAACCCGACAGAGAATCGTGTTAAGAAAAAATTCATAAATGACAGAATGTTGGCATGCATGGATGCTGGTAATATATCGACTCCACTCGCAATCCATTTTATTTCTGCGACAGCGAAAGCTTTAGGTCACAATATTGAAGATTTGGTTCTTAATTCTACAAGTTTGAGAACAACGCAAAGAATATCGTCAACGTCATGGCAAAGAAATTATTGAGAATTTCAAGGTTATTACCTTGAAATTCTCAATTTATTTTAAAATTGTTATGAATATTTCACAGAATTAACATTTTTCAGATTCCTGACACATTCGTTCTACATTGGGATAATAAACTACTTCCTGCAATGGCTGGAAAAGAAAAAGTTGACCGCCTAGCTATTGTTTTAACTGCAGAAAAAATTGAAAAGTTAATTGCCATTCCAATTATTGAAGTTGGATCTGGAGCAGCAATCGCACAATCAATATATGATTACACTATGGAACATTTTTGGGATTATTGTCTGGGGGGTGAGAAATTCCAAGTCAGGGTGATGGTACTAGGTCAATATAGTAAAACCCTCAAAGGGTTTGGCGTTCGTATGTGTCATATGACCTTTTAAATTTTTTCCTTATCTTGATGTTTTTTCGCTTAGTTGTAACATTTTGGCAAAAACGTAGTTTAACATAACTCGAGAACCACTTGTCCGATTTTGATGAAACAAATTTAGAAAAATTTAGAATTACAATTTCTCTAATCTGTTTCTATACCGTTTTCCTATATGTGCAACACTTTCGAAGTTAAAAATGAATGTATGAAGGGAAAAAAGTATTTTTTGCCTAAAAATTTAAATATTTTTTTTTTAAATTCATAAAAAATCCAAAATGGAAAAAAGTGCCAAAACTAATTACTTTCGCGTAAAGTCACATAACTCATGAGCAAAAAAAGGCATAGATATTTTTCTACTGTACTAAAAGAGAAATATTGATGTGGCAACACTGGTTCTGTAATGTTCACATAAAACATGCATTGTCATTATACTTCTTCTCTTTCTCACACTGGTTCTGTGATTTTTGTCATTCAACAAGTGCCGACGAACGCGAACAGTAAAAGTGATTTTTCTCCAGTTTTTTAAAAGTGAACAAAAGAGAACAGAATATGGAACTGTGCAAGCCAGATATAAATAGCTTTTGCTACTGCTGTGGTCAATATGTCTCAACACATAAAAAAAGGGGAAATTTCAGTACTGATTTTGTTCAAACATACGAGATGTACTTCAACCAAAATGTTATAGTGAACGAAAATTGGGTACCAAATATAGTGTGTAAAAGCTGCTACAACCGTCTAATGGATTGGAAAAATAGAAGACGTGAAAGTATGCCATTCGGTATCCCAATGACTTGGACTAATCCTGGCGAAGGTCACAATCCATTGAATTGCTATGCATGTGCGAATAAAGGAGCCGCAAAAAGGATAAGAAAATCGTATAATTACGTTGGTGTTGCAAGTGCCGCAACACCATTGCCTCATTCGGACCACATTCCTGTGACAAAAGCTTCTAGCCCAGATATTTTCTCTTCTACGACTGCTCAGACATATCATGCACGTGATGATTCCCCATATGAGCCATCAGTATCCAATGAGCCAATTTTAATAAATCAAAATAAGCTTGATTCAATTGTTGCCAAGTTGGAATTAACACAGCATAAATCGGAAGAGCTGGCTTCCATTTTGAAATCAAACAATTTGTTGGCACCCGGTGTGAAAGTCACAGCTTATCGAAGTCGTCAGGCAACACTCCAAAGTTTATTCCTTGTGAATGATGAAAAAACTTCTGCATATTGCCCGGATGTAGGAAAATTGATGGACGCAATGGAAATAAAATATGAAGCAGATGACTGGAGATTATTTATTGACAGTTCAAAACTCAGCTTGAAGGCGGTTTTACTGCATAAGACCAATAAAAAACCTTCAGTTCCAATCGCCTACAGTACAGAAACGAAAGAAACATATGATGCACTGGAAAATATTTTAAAAATGGTTAACTACGCCAAACATATGTGGCGCATATGCTGCGATTTAAAAGTTGTAGCAATGCTTTGCGGTCTTCAAAGCGGCTATATAAAATATATGTGCTTTTTGTGCGATTGGGACACACGATTTTCCGGTGACCAATATGCATGCCACGGATGGAAACTCAGAGAGCACAGCAGGTTACAAACGGCCAATATTATTCGTGAGCCTCTAGTGCCGAAGGAGAAGATATTGCTGCCTCCACTGCATATTAAACTTGGAATTGTTTAGAATTTTATCAAAACTGTCGCCAAAAGAGATGAAGTTTTCTTGTGTTTGAAACTAATTTACCCGAGACTCAGCGAAAGTAAAATTAAAGAAGGTAAGTTATAATATCACATTCATTTCCCATGATTTTCCATCTTAACAAATTAATTTTTTCCAATCAGGCGTACTAAATGGTCCAGATATACGAAAGCTGATTAAAAGTGACGCATTCAACAATATTTTGATTGACGCTGAATTGAATGCATGGCAGGCAAGTAATAGAAGGCTTGTTGGGAAAGCATCGTTCTAACAACTACGATGTTTCTGTCGCAAGGATGTTAAGAGCATTCTCGGAAATTGGTGTCCACATGTCCTTGAAAATCCATTATTTACATCATCATCTGGACTACTTCAGCAAACAATTGGCTACCGAATCTGATGAACAAGGTGAACGCTATCATCAAGTTGCTATGCCATTTGAAATGAGGTAATACTGATTTTTTATTTTTTCAAACTCATTTTAATAAAACAAAAACTTACAGATATAGAGGCAAAAAGTCGCCGAGTGCAATAATTGCGGAAATTTGCTGGTGGAGTAAGTTAGTTAGGCTGTTGTACTGTGTTATTGAAGTTGGATCGGGAGCAGCAATCGCACAATCAATATATGATAATTTAACGAAAATGAACATGATAAATTCACAGCTGAGTGCTACCGGACGCGTCACAGGTTGCGGATAGTGATTCCGCAGAAATGTGGAGTAGCTGCCAATGCCAGCCGCGGACAGTCAGCGGTTACAAGGGGAGAGTCTCGGAGGGTCTTTCGAGCACCCACTAATTCCCGAGTTTGCCTATGATCCTTGTAACGTCGTGGCGAGCAATTGGCGCCAACCAAAAAACCAATATCCCAACCGACCATGGGCGGTATAACCCTATTGGCGCTTGGATTAAATCCCTGCGCAACCACTGCAGGCTTGGAGGCAATGTTGGCAGCCCCAACACCAGGATCGGATGCTTTGGCCCAATCAGCCATTCATCTTAAACCAAACATGATTACCGAAACCGTAACAACAAGAAAAAATTCTGATAAACCCGATTTAAAGACGACAACCTTTGGCATGAAAACAAGGACACGAATAGGAACATGGAATGTTAGGACGCTCTCGGAAACATCTCGCCTGACACAGGTCTGCAAAGAATTTAACACCTACAAACTTACAATGCTCGGACTGTGCGAAACAAGATGGTATGATTCAGGTGAATTTATAACTGCCGATGGTCTTACCCTACTCTATTCCGGGAAGACAACTGATGAATCTCGATCCAGTGGAGTAGGCATCTTATTGTCACAGCCAGCTAAGAAAGCTCTTATAGACTGGAAGCCGTATTCAGATCGAATTATAACTGCAAGACTGCGTACTCGAAGCCGCAATCTTACATGTATACAATGCTACCCGCCAACAGAAGCAGCCGAACTATCTGCAAAAGAATCGTTTTATGACCTCCTTAACATAGTATTAACATCAGTACATCGAGGTGATATCGTGATAATGATGGGTGATTTTAACGCTCAGGTTGGAGCAGACAACACTAGCGTAGAGAGCACAATGGGATCGCATGGTTTGGGGCGGTTGAGAGAGAATGGTGAATTACTAGTGGAGACATGCACAACAAACAATCTGGTGATTGGTGGCACGCTGTTTCCGCATCCAAGGATACACAAAGTGACATGGGTTTCTCCTGACGGGATAACTGAGAACCAGATCGACCACATCGCTGTTAGTAGAAAATGGCGAGGTTCGCTTTTAGATGTTCGTAATAAAAGAGGAGCCGATGTTGCAAGTGATCATCATTTGGTAATCGCAACAATCCGCATAAAAATTGCCGTTATTAGAAAGAACATACAAACTTCCCAAAGAAGATATAACGTTGATAAACTCAAAGATTCAACAGCTGCAAACTCCTTCACGTTAACAATGAAAACATCACTTCAGAATAATAATAATATAGATCGTTGTTGGGAGGAAACAAAGAATATATTAACACAAGCTGCAGACAAACACCTGGGATATAAGAACAGCTCCCGTAAAGAGTGGATTAGTGATGAAACCTGGAGACTGGTGTTGGAGAGAAAGGAAGCCAAAGCAGCAATTAACAATAGCAGAACGCGTTCGACGAATGCATTGTGTCAACAGTTGCACAATCGCCTCAATCGAGAAGTCAAGCGCAGTGCCCGGCGTGACAAACGAAACTGGGTTAACAACATCGCTAAAGAGGCACAGGCTGCTGCCGAAACGTATCGTATGGGAGATCTCTATAGAGCGGCAAAGAAACTAACTAATAGTTCAAAACCCACTGTTAAACCATTGAAAAACGATGCTGGAGAACTCATTACATCCAAACAACAACAACTGAAACTTTGGGAAGAGTTATTTGCGACTATGCTATCGCCGTCTCTACCAACACAGCAGACAATATGCAACTGTGAATCACACACTATAAACACAAATATCTCCACCGATTGCCCCAATATTATTGAAATTTGCGCAGCAATAAGAGCATTAAAGAACAACAAATCGCCTGGTGTAACAATATATCCCCAGAGTTTTTGAAAATTGACGCAACAACGAGTGCCCATTTACTCACGCCTATTATTAACCAGTTCTGGTGTACGGAGCTCCTCCCAGAGGAGCTTTCTGAAGGTGTTATTGTAAATTTACCAAAAAAAAAGGGGACTTAACAGCTCGTAAAAATTGGAGAGGCATTACGCTTTTGAGTATGATCAACAAGGTGATCGCACATATATTAAATAAAAGACTGTCAAGCTCTCTTCTTCCTGAGCTTAGAAAGGAACAAGCCGGTTTCCGTGCTCATAAATCCTGTGTCGATCATATTAACAGCTTAAGAGTGATCATAGAACAATCTGTAGAATGGAAATCACCTTTGTACCTAACGTTTATAGGCTTCGAGAAGGCTTTTGACACCCTAAATCACGCAGCCATATGGGACGCGTTGGAATGTAAAGGTATACCTACCAAGCTAATAAGACTTATTAAAGGTCTATATGAAAACGCCACCTGTCGAATTCTTCACGAAGGACAACTAAGCAATAAAATAAACATTAACTCCGGTGTACGTCAAGGGTGTGTATTATCACCATTGCTTTTTAACTGTGTGCTTGACGTAGTAATGAATAAGGCAACATCCCATAGAAGAGCAATTACTTGGGGTCTCCAAGGCAGACTGGAGGACCTTGACTATGCTGATGACATTTGTCTACTTACCCACACCTTTTCAGACATGCAATCTAAGTTATCACTAGTCCAGGAAACTGCATCACATGTTGGCTTAAGAATAAATATCGGCAAAACAAAAATAATGCGAGTAAATGTAAATAACGAGCAAACATTAACCGTTCAGAATCAATCGCTTGATGAAGTAGAATCATTCTGTTACCTGGGAAGCATATTGGACAAAAGTGGCGGATCCAAAGCCGATATATCTAGCCGTATAAACAAAGCCCGGCAAGCTTTCGGCCAACTCAAGTCAGTGTGGAACTCTTCACATATATCAAGAAGGACGAAGCGAAGGATATTCAACTCCAATATAAAATCCACACTGTTGTATGGATGCGAGACGTGGAATGCAGCACCTCGCGACTTACATTCCATACAAGTTTTTGTGAATAAATGCTTAAGGAAGATTGTACACATATTCTGGCCTAGAACAATTTCAAATTGCCGACTCTGGTCAGAAACTGGTCAACAACCTATCCAAATTGAAATCCGCAAACGCAAATGGAATTGGATTGGACATACATTACGTAAACAACCCAATGATATTGCTAAACAAGCTATAGACTGGAACCCGCAAGGCAGTCGGCGTATAGGAAGACCAGCACACACCTGGAAACGGCAAATTGAAACCGAAATATCCAACTTACACCGTCGTTGGAAATAATCAAACACCGTGCATCAGATCGAACGTATTGCGATAATCTTGTTGCGGCCCTATGCTCCTTGCAGGAGTAAAAGGAACGAATATATATATATATATACCGTGCAGGCATCATATTGCAGAAATCTTACTGCGAGCTGTTTTTGAGGTATATTTTGGAAAATCTAGTGGTCCAGAAGTTGGTATATTTGAACGTTTTTCACGGGAATGGAACACTTTTAAGTTGGAAGATTTCAAAGTTGGTATTATGGGTGAAGAAGTGCAACGTGCTGTAAGTGTCGAAGAATGTAACTTCAGCAAAGAGTTTTGTATTAAACATTTAGAAAAAGACCATATTCGACATGATTATAAAGAGTTATTACAACTTACGTATATTTTTCTTGGTGGCAGCATCCCAAATTTCGCATTTCATGCACCTGGGGCAACATCCCATGCAAGATTCATGTCGAAAGCCATATATGTTTTAAAAATATATGCTTTACCAAAACAGTTTCAAATGTCTTCCAGCCAGTTGAATGGTTTGCGAAATATTTGTATATTTCTGGTACGCCTGTATATTCCGTACTGGTTCAGAACCACTTCTGTTGTCGAAGCACCAGATAACGATTTACAGCTGGTTATAAAGATTGCAAGTTATATTGACCCAAACATATCAATACCATTATTAGCAAAAATCCGAAACCACCTATGGTATTTATCGGAAGAGTTAGTTTCTCTTGCGTTTTTTGATTGCAACGTACCATTTGACGTAAAAAGAAAAATGCTTGCGGCACTTGCAACTGATATCGAAACTGAGGAAGACAATGTAATTTCAATGCCTAAAAAAGTTTGCGCTACCCAGGAAAATTTTCTGTTCCAAAGAATCGATTGTACAATAGCTACTTTTCATTGACAACCCCTTCTACTGTCGATTCTAACACCGATTCTTTTTGTTTGAAATTGTCCCAAAAGCAACCCCTTCTATGGCTCCAAAGTGGAACCGGTTGCTCTAGAATCAGTTCTGGAACTAGTTCTGGAACTGATTCTACGTCACCCACAAAGAATCGGTTGTGCAATAGCTACTTTTCATTCACAACCCCTTCTACTGTCGATTCTAACACCGATTCTTTTTGTTTGAAATTGTCCCAAAAGCAACCCTTTCTATGGCTCCAAAGTGTAACCGGTTGCTCTAGAATCGGTGCTAGAACTAGTTCTGGAACTGATTCTACGTCACCCACACCTTCCATATAGGATCCCAGGAACTGGTTCCGGAACTAGTTCCATGGAATCAGTTGCAGTGGAAACAGTTGTAGAACGGGTGTGATTGGCTACCGATTGTGAAAAATTTTTCTGGGTTGTTAATGATGCTGCTGAGAGAAAAGTCAAACTTATTACAGATTTTAACCGGTCCTTAACACATAGCAAAGAAGACAAGCAGTACTTGCTTCATGTTGTTGAGAAGTACCGAAAGGAATTCCCATCATATACTAAATCGTCGCTCTTATAATAATTTAATAATATTAATTTTTTTTTTTAATGAAATGTTTGAATATAAAAAATTGCAAATTAAGAAAACATTATATGAATTGCATGTTTTTTTTATAATAAATAACTTGTCATCAATGAAAAAACGATTGTTTTCTATATATTTTGAACTTTGACCTCATTGTGGCACGGGTTGGCACACTCTGATCGGCTTAAAATTTTACCACATGAATTTTTACATCAAATCGCATATTTAACCAATCCCCAAATGCAAAAAAAATGTTCCATATAAGTGAGGCGAGGTCTGGTGTATATACATTTAATATACGTTGATGTGTGTGTATATCTATCTATACACGGGTACAGCATTATGAATAATCATTTATATTATTTTTTCACAACGTAAATATTATATGCTGGCAATTCTCATACTGTTTATTTTATTTATCACATAAGTGATTTAGTTTAATAAGCCAAGGAAGTGGAAGTTCTGCCTGCTGCTGGGGAATTACCTGCATCATCTTTAACCCATATTTTTGGGGGCCGCCCGACATACGTAGGCGGCCCAATATTAATAAATTTCGCTGCAACTTCGGTTGACAGCTCTTCAGCAACTTCGGTTGACTGCTCTTCAGCAACTTCGGTTGACTGCTCTTAAGCATATTCGGTTGACTGCTCTTCTGCAACTTCGGTTGACAGCTCTTCAGCAACTTCGGTTGACTGCTCTCCAGCAACTTCGGTTGACTGCTCTTCAGCAACTTCGGTTGACTGCTCTTCTGCAACTTCGGTTGGCAGCTATTCAGCAACTTCGGTTGACTGCTCTTCAGCAACTTCGGTTGATTGCTCTTCAGCAACTTCGGTTGACTGTTCTTTCATGCAACTCCGAACAAATCAACGAGCCTAGCTGATATCGCCGAAGGTCAACTATCCAGCACCGATTGCCGATTGCACCACCGCCTGCCAACCACCCGAAGATTTGCTGGTCAACTACCGATTGTGATACGTCAGCCATCGAGCGCCGATTGCTGAACCCGCCACCACCTGCCGAGAGTCAGATTTGCCAATCATAACATCAACTACAGACGACATAGCCGAACGAACCCGATCAACGAATCCCAGCCGATTACCTATATATATAACCCGATTGTCACCTCTAGTGCTGAGAGTCCCTGCCTGCCGATTACTACGACTCCTAGCGAAAGCACTAGTGTCCGACGACTTAACCGAACAAATCCGATCAACAATCGTTATACTGTTGCCAACACCATATCCGACGTACATAACCCGGAATGCTCGTTGCTCATCGTGTGATATAAATTGAAATTGTAAGAGTTTAATTTACAACAATAAAATATAGATTTATTTGCTAACTCCCGAAAGAGTAAATAAATTGTGTTTTTAATACTTAAGGTTAGAGGTCCTCAAGTTGACCTTGAACACGACTGAACTACCTCAGCCAATGAATAAAGGTGCAATTAGACGTGCCATAACCATATAAAACAGCTGTTCAAACCAATATTATGGGCTACAATGTATTCGATTATTGGTGACATACCATAACGCCATAACCGTAACCGTAGATACCAATTGAATTTTGGTTTTCTGCTATGGCGTTATGAATACGGCTATGGCGATATGGCACGTCTAATTGAACCTTAAAACCTCGTTACAATACCTTAACGTCAAGTTTTTTACCCAACTTAATTTCACATTTCTTTGTTTCAGTATATGACAAATTCAACAATGGAGAGGTTCACAATTAAGCAGCGCGTTAAGATTGTTGAAGCCTTTTACGAAAATGGGCGTTCATATCAAAATGCATTTCGTGCATTTCGTGCACTTCGTGATTTCTTCGGTCAGCATAATCGACCAAATGTGTCCACAATCGGAAGAATTGTGCGCAAATTTTAGCAAACCGGGTCTGTAGGAAATGTGAAAACACCTGTGCATGCTCGCCCAGTTAGTTCTGCAGAAAACATTGCTGTTGTTCGCGATAGTGTGGCCGTCAACCTCGACTCGTCGTCATGCTCAACAATTCAATATCTCACGAACATCACTGATGCGAATTTTGAATAAAGGTTTGAACTTACAACCTTACAAGGTTCAATTGAGTCAAGAGCTGAAGCCTACTGACCATTTCAAACGTCGTCAATACGCCGAATGGTTGGTTGAACAGACAGAAGTGAATGGTGATTTTACAAAGAAAATCATCTTCAGCGACGAGGCACACTTTCACCTCAGTGAACTCGTTAACAAGCAGAATTGCCGCATTTTGGGAAAATGAGAATCCACGAGTGATTATTGAAAAGCCCATGCATCCACAAAGAGTGACTTTTTGGTGCGGTTTATGGGCTGGCGGGGTCATCGGGCCGTACTTCTTCGAAAATGAGGTCGGCCAAACAGTTACCATGAGTGATGTTCGCTATCGCGAAATGATAACGGACTTCTTGTGGCCAGAAATTGAGGATATGGACCTGGACGATATGTGCTTACAACAGGATGGAGCCACTTGCCACACAGCCAACGAAACAATGGCTCTTTTGCGCGAGAAATTCAATGGCCGCCACGATCATGTGATTTGACACCGTTCGACTTCTTTCTTTGGGAATATTTAAAAGAAAAAGTGTACGTCAGTCAATAAGCCAAGAACAATTCAAGAGCTCAAGGATGAGATAATTCGGCATAATAACGACATTGAACCTCAATTATATCGCAGAGTCATTGAAAATATGGACCATCGCATAGAAGTATGCCACCGAAGCCGTGGCGAGCATTTGAACGATATTTTGTTTCTCACATAATTGTCATAGATCCTTCTATCATAATAAAAAATATTAAGATAATTCTCTGAAAACTTTTTATTTTATTTACAATTAACATCGTGCATTTTGGTTGGACCACCCTTTATATTAAAATATTAAAAGTAAAGTATTTCATTTAAAATACTAGTGAAAAGGATTCCAGGGTGGAGTCCAAAAAATTATATTTTTTAACCCTCATCGGTCCCCTGTATGCGCACGCATACAATTTTGATCTTTAACCT
Organism: Leucophora obtusa; assembly: GCA_949987735.1. NCBI lineage: Eukaryota > Metazoa > Arthropoda > Insecta > Diptera > Anthomyiidae > Leucophora > Leucophora obtusa. Next base: position 47,625,203 of record OX465295.1, read on the forward strand.
TGAATAAAATAAAAACGGTTCAGCGGAATGACCTTGTATTTTGCAAAGTACAATTATTTTGCCTGAACAACCAAAAAAAGCCGTTTTTGAATTTGTACCCTTACTGTATTTGCCAGTGCAGTTATAGTTACGAATCGGTCCCTGTGTATGTGCGCGCATACACCTACGCATACTTTTGGATTGTTGCTGCTTTCTGGTGTGTATCGGTCATACAGTGAATGCGTCACTAAACTGTGGAATGAAGAAACTGGTCGACCAATATTTAGAGCAACAATGTCTTTGAAAATGTTCAAGCGTATCCATGGCTGCATTCGATTTGATGACCGCGAACAACGTATGGCCAACACTGCATCTACAAGTATTTCTCATCGTGACAAATTGGCACCGACTCGAAATGTATACGATAAATGGAATCATAATTTGAAAGCTGTATACACACCAGGAAAAAACATTACTGTAGATGAACAGTTAGTACCGTATCGTGGGCGATGTCCGTTTCGTCAGTATATTCCATCCAAGCCGGCGAAATATGGCATCAAAATTTGGGTGCTATGCGACTCAAAAAGCTGGTATGCATACAACACACAAATTTATGTTGGTCGGGATCGTAATGCCACTCCTGAACGCAATCTCGGGCGGCGTGTTGTTTTGGATTTGGTGCAAGGACTTCTTGGCAGAAGATTTGCATGACATGCGTCAAAAGCCAATTTATCATACAGAAATTGTATATGAACATAAATTGCAAGCAGTTATGTTGTCATATGTTCCTCGCCGGTATTGATTTGTGACATTGCTCAGGTCATACCACAATGTTGTCAGCATAAATGAGAATAGTGAACAGAAGAAACCTAACATCATTGAAGACTACAACAAAACCAAGAGTGGAGTTGATACTATGGATCAAATAGTGGCTACGTACACATGCAAACGAAAAGTCAATCGGTGGCCAATGGCAGTATTTTGTAACATGATTGATGTTAGTGCGTTGAATGCATTCGTGACGTTCATTGCATTGTTCCCGAATTGGAAAAATTATAAAACGAACCATAGTATTCGTCGTCGCGTTTTTATCGAGGAGCTTGGATTGAATCTCGTTGAAAAACAGATCACTAAACGTAAAAAACAACCTCAAAGTAATGATGCTTCCAGTGTTATTCAAACCCTACGGGGAAAGGGACCGGTCCCAGATGACACGCAGGATACGTTCCAAGGGGGCAGAGACAGGTCGTTGATCGGTCTTTTTCTTTGAAAGAGACATATCACTTTAACATGGCGTTGTCATTGGAAATGACGTATTGCTACAGATTAGACACCTTTCGACATGTCGCAGGTCTAGCCCCAAAGGACATGTCGCCTAACTGACTTAAAGAGACATGTCACCGAAGTAACCCAAAAGGAACCGTCAAAGAATGAGTCACACTTTGTATATTTTGTGACATGTCACCCAACTAACCTAAAAGGAACTGATACAGAACCAGTCCCATTACAAAACTGACAAAAACAGTGACAAAACTGATGTGAAAGTAAATTGTTATGGTTTTGGTATTATAAGTAAAATTTTCACAGCAAAACCTTGACAAAATTGTTATGTAATAAAAAGCACAAATATTTTCATTTGTCAACAAATTAAAATATAAAAATTTGTTTTTTTTTTTTTTTTGAAGAATTTTGGTATGTTTTTTCACAGAAATAAAATATGAAATACATATTCCTTTTTTAAGATGTTCTTTTAAGATATAAGATATATATATGCGTCGAACTTTTTACCGATTCTAAAATTCCTGTAAAATCCTCCAAAAGATTGGAGGTGAAGTTGTTGTGCTCAGGGTTCTTGATGCTAAAATTTAAAGAAAATCCAAGTGCTTAGATCTAGAACTAAAATTCTTCATTGAACTTACGAAAAAAATTCTATAAAATTGTTCATCATGATGGATAATTCTATCAGTGTACTAAGAAACCGACCAATTGTGGGCGCTGTGGTGTAATCGTTAGCGCGTTGGAGTGTTACACGTGAGGTTGCGGGTCCGATCCCCAAGCAAGGCAACATCAATTTATGAAAAATATAAATATGTATGCGTTTTTTTATCCCTCATACGTATCGCAGCGTCCTCCTTCGGTGTTCCTAGGGCTATGAACTAAAAAGCTTCAACAAAGTTCGCCAAATCACCATCAGATGGAGAGCAACAACTGTTCTAAAATTCAACATCTCGCGCAATTACAGTGTTGCCATATTTGAAACCCTTTCTTTCACCACCTTTCACTTCTTCTCTATCCCCATTCCAAAGGAAGCAACACGTTAATTAATAGGAAGAATTTCCTGAGTGTTGCTTCTCTTTAAAAAAAATAAAGTGTTACTTGTGGTTTTTTTATAACACATTTATCCAGTTAAGTGATATGTCCTCTTTGCACCAGTCTTGGGGCCAGTCCTTTAAGTATAATTGACAGCGCTTAACCCAGAGAAATAATAAATTATACCAGTCCTGCGACAAGACCATCTTTAACCACTCACGGGATAGGTACTTTAAGGACAATTCAGTGGTATGTTATCATTTCACCAGTCCCGAGACCAGTCCTTTAAGTATAATTGGCACTGCTTAATCCACAGCAATAGTAAATTATACCAGTCCTCCTGCAAGTCCTTCTTTAACCAGTCACGGGATACGTACTTTGAGGGCAATTTAGTGGTATGTGTAGTCACGGGATAGGTACTTTGAGGACGATTAAGTGGTATGTCACCGTTTCACCAGTCATGGGACTAGTCCTTTAAGTATAATTGTCACTGCTTAACCCACAGCAATGGTAAATTATACCAATCCTGTGACAAGTCTTGATTTAACCACTCACAGGATAGGTACTTTCAGGGCAATTGACCCCTCATTCCCCGTAGGGAAGAATTCGGGAGATTCGCCATTTACCAAGTACATCAAAACGAGGCCGATGCTACATCTGCACATATAAAAATAACAAAAATCTTTTTACTACACGCTGTGAAAAGTGTAGAAATTTCATTTGTGCTGAACATAATTTCAATTTATGCGAAAAATGTACAAATAATTGACAAAAGTTAAAAATTCAATTTTTTTTTTTTCTAATATATGTAATATTCTAATTTTAATTTCATTCTAAATCTAACTTTATGAAGTTCAAATGTATTAATATGATAGTAAACAATATAATAAACATAAAAAATCACAAAACATAAATGGTTGTTAATTTTTTTTTAGCTTTTTTACAATTAAAAATATATATGGGACCGATTACCAAATAACCAACACTCGAACATATTAATTTCCATGTAAATATTACGGAATTGGAACGATAAAATATCAAAATAAAAACTGTTAAATATGAAGACAATTACTCCTAATGGTATCAGCATTTTAGAACTTTCATATGGGGTTTGATTTCAGTGTGGTTGACATTTACCAACCTTGCAAGAATGTGATGAAAATAATAATATAAAGTAAACATAAAATATTACTTAAGATGTTAGCTGAAATAAAGTTAAAAATGAAAAAAGCAGCATATAAAAATGAAGGATATGAATAATGATGTTAAAATGTGTTTAGATATTAAAAAGCTAAGTTTCAGTTCCCTTTTCTGATTTTGTTTTCATTTATGTTCAAGTTAATTACTGGTTTTGTATGTTCAATTTATATTTTTTTTATACACACAAAAATTATATTAAAAATTATGATCAAACAACCTTAAAACTAAAATTATTATTTATACTGCACAGTGGGTGGGAGCTGTTTTCTGATTTTGTTAAAAAAAAATTAATCAAAGCTATTTCGAATCAATAAATTCAGTTCGGATCAATAACTTTAGTTCGAATAAATAAATTCAGTTGGAATCAGAAATAACAATTTCTTACTTTAAACAAATATTAAAATTTTAAGATATTTGCATTTTATATGCATAATTTTTTTAAAAACATTTTAGTAAAATGTTTTAAAATACACACATATTGGGTGTATAACTTAAAAATGCGGGATTCACAACAAGTGGCGTATTTTTTACACATGGTTTGTGTCTTCAATAACTTATATGGTATTTTGGAAGGTAAACGTATGTCATTTATTCTCACTTAGTCACTGAACGAAATAGTGTAAACCACAAATTTTTTTTTTTTTTTTTGTTTCGAAAATCTCGAATTTCTTGCCAACAAAGCATCATTTGCGGGAAGTTTTGTTTTAATTATTAAATTTGAGAAAAAGTACAGCTTAAGATTGCTCACCGAAGCTATCCTGAATATGTTCATGCGAGAGATGGTTTGTGCGGTTCAGAAGTGGTGATTTTGACATGGTCAACCAAAAAAGTTTGAAGATGATGAATTGGAGGTAATACTCGATGAAGATTATTGTCAAACTCAACAATAACTTGCAAAATCATTGGGAGTGACTCAAGCAGCATTTCAAATTTCAGTAGAATTCATACAGAAACAAGGAAATTGGGTACCACACGAGTTTCGATCGAAGCAGAACGCTCTCACTGGAGTACGCTTCACTTCAGAACAGGCTATCCGAAATTGGCTTAATTAGTTCTTGGCCTCAAAAAGATCATAGCTAACGATGGCCAATACTTTGAATAAATTTATATTGCACCAATGTCCAACGCCCAAAATTTGCCCGCATTTTTAAGTTATACACCCAATGTATACACTAATAGAAAAAAGTCCGTAAAAAATTTAGTTAAAACTACTAAAAATTATTTAAAAATGATGCTGCAGAAAAAAACTGCTAAATTAGCAGATTATATTTGCTATATATTAGTAATATAGGAACAGCAAAAATAAAACCGTTGAATGTACAGAATTTTAGTTATATTTGAGTTAAATTTTTGTAAATGTAAAATAGCAAATTAACCTACTAAAATCAGCAAAAAATTTTGCTAAATAATAAGTAGCCTAAAAAATAAAAAAATTGAAATTTTCAAAGTTTTTTTTTTTTAATGTAAATAAAAATCGAGCCTTTTGAAAAGAGCAGTTTACAATTTCTTAGCAAATATTTCTGCTGATTTTAGCAGTATAGACTGCTATTTGCATTCAACTAAATTTAGCTTAAAAATAGCAAAATATTTGTAGATATAACAGTTTATTTTTGTTATTTTTTAGTCTACTAATATTTGGCAAAATTTTCTGCAGATTTAACAGTATAATATGTCATTTTCAATTAACTCAAATATAACCTAAAATTCTGTAAATTTAACAGTTTTAATTTTGCTGTTCTTATTTTACTAGTATTTAGCAAAAAAAATCAGCTAATTTTAGCATTTTTTTCTGCAGCATAATTTTTAACTAATTTTTATTTACTTTTTCTGCTATTTTTACAGATTTATTTCTATGAGTGTAGTATTTACACCAAAACGGAAGTTGTATATGAAAACGTTATAAATTAGTGTAATATTCAAACTGTAATCAATGATTTTTTTTTTATTTTTTTTTGCATATTTTCGAGGTTGCCAAATCAATTTTGTACAATAAAAAAAATAACAAAAAATAGCCCAACTGTGAATTTTTATATAGTAAAAAAGAGGATAAGGTTTCTTAAAATTATGTACTAAACTTAAAGCTTATAACAAAAACAAACTTTTTCTTTTTCCGTTAATATTTTATCTCTCAGCACGTAAAATTGTAATAAATTTATTTGAAAGAAATATATTGCTATAAAGAGTTGCTAAAAATAGAAATTAATAATAAAAAAAAATTACAAATAAATATATCTGTGGACTTTTAACAAAAGCACTTAAGTCGACTTAAGAAAATTTTACCAGATTTTTTGTAGTCAATAAGACTTGAATTCGCATATTGCTACCTTGACCTTGCTACACCTATACCTAATACTCTAAACGATATGACACCTCTCATATCAACTTATTTCAAAATCATGAATTTCCGTTTGTTCTTTTAGAACTTACCTAATTACATCTTTTTTCTACTTAAATTCTAATTTTATTTTTTTTTTTTTTTCTTGTAAAATTTTTTTTCAGAAGCCAACTTATGTCAAATAAATTACAAGATTCCACATAAATTTATCCAGAGGCTATTAATTATAGAGATAGGAAGTCAGAACTTATACTACTCACCGGGAGTGGGCGCTGAAATTTAGTATTACCTGAGCAACTATTTAGTATCACTTTAGTACCAGCTGAGCCTATATTTAAATACTGAAAAATTAAGAAAAAAACATGCTCAATTCAAACAATTCAAATAATAAAATTTGAGATATCCGTTTTTCCTTTTTTATTACTACTATTATTTATTAATACTATTATTTAAATTTAAATAAAAAAGAAGAAATAGTTTAAAACCCTTTTTTTAGCTCCTGTGGAAAATGTAAATAAGCGCTTTTGTCAAAACTTCACAGATATTTTTTTTTCATTTGCCTTAACCTTAAAAATAGACCCTCCTAGTGTTTAATTTAAAAACAACTCTATTGATGAACGAATTGATAACAAAATGTAGAATTTCAAAATAAAAACACTAAATAATAATAATAATAATAATAATAATAACAATGATTACCTGAATTATATTGTTGTATTGTTATTGTGGTTGTAATGATGGTTTTTGTTGTTGTTTAATTATTGTTTGTTGTATTTTCTGTCTAGTTGTCTATTATTGTTGTTGTTATTGCAGTTCTACTACGGTCTCTTAATATCTACGTCCAATGCCCGGCCCAGGATTTAATAAACGGCAAAAATGTGGCGTTGTCACGCGACAATCAACTTGTATATGATGTTGTTGTTGACGTTGCTGTTGTCGCTGTTGTCGCATTGACATTGGTCATTGACGAGACATATTGGAATTTAAAAATTCTCCGTGCTTTTGCACCTGTAATGACATGAAACAAATATTAATTTAAGGATATTGAATTCATTATTTATTTAGCGTTTTCAATACTAACCACGTCAGCAACAATTGGTTCTTCAATTTCAAGACCTTGCAGTGCTTGTTCTCTACTTAAATGTACTTCATAGGATGATGTTGGTGTTACAAAAACAACACGATGTTTACGTGTTTGTAAAATGTTTGCGATAACCAACTGTAAATAAACAATTAAGAAAGGGGTGGACATGAGAAAGTGTTAAAAAGAAAAGAGTTGAATAAAAGTATAGGATGTTTTTTTTTCTAGACACAGATACACTCAAAATAATTTGTCTGCCCGTGTAAAAAAGATCAGATCTGGCCAGATCTCAGTAGATCTTATCAGATCTAATTAGATCTCAAAATTGGGGACAAATTTCAGATCTAATTAGATCTGATCAGATCTAGGCATATCTGGCCAGATCTTAGTAGATCTTACCAGATCTAATTAGATCTCAAAATTGGGGACAAATTTGAGATCTTTTCAGATCTGATCAGACCTAGGCATATCTGGCGTATTTGTCCAGATCACTTTAGATTTGAACAGATTTGGCACTAGATCTGATCAGATCTTGCCATAAGGTATTATCACATATGCCATATCTGATCATATTTGATAAGATCTGGTACAGGACCTAATTAGATTCAATCATATATATTTAGATCCAAAAAGATCTGATCAGATCTCAACTTTTTTACACGGGTGTTGGCTCAACAGAAAAAATTGTTAATTTAACAAAATGTATTCCTTTAAAGGAATTAAATGTGCTAAAATCCCTAAACTTATAAACAACCCAGTCAGAAATCGCCAGTGATACAAAAAATCAAGCACTGGCATACCACTGGGTAACCACGGTATTAAAAATAAATGACTGGCAGAACACTCATTTGGGACGCTTTACCAGCGTTTGCTAAAAGCGTTTTAACAGTATTTTTTTTACAAAAATTTCGGTGGTTTATAAAAAAAAAACCACTGGCAAAGAATTGGTTTAGAGTGATATGCCAAGGTTTTCAACCAGTGGTTATCCGGTGCTACCTAGCCAATGCTACCAGGCGTACAAAAATCAATTCACTGGAAAACCAATGATTTTATAAAAATGCTGACGCTTCGTTAAAAAATGTTTGTAGTCGGAAGGTTCCGAATTCTAATCCGGTTGCAAGGAAAAAATTTTTTTTTGGATTTTTTTTAATTTAAAATTTTTTTTGTTTTATAAAATCAATTTTTTTGTTTGTGGGAAAGCTCCTTCAAGACCAACTTTTTTTTGCCCTCCCAACACGGGCATACTAGTTACAAAAAATTGTTTGCCAGTACTAGCATTTTGGTACAACCAGTAGTTGTCCAGCTATTATCACTCATTTATGTGTTTAGCCATTAAATATTATATGTCTCGTTAGCTCAGTGGGTAGAGCAATCGTCTGCCAATCTGACGGCCTGGGTTCAAATCACGGCAGGACCAAAAAAAATACATATGAACTTTTTTTAAATTTTATTTTGGAAAATATATTTCCAGACCACCTATTTATTGGTTTTGCCAGCGTTTTGCCAACGTTTAAAAATTTTGTTCCTCCAGTGCCTTTCCGGGGCTTTTTGAACAGTCGGTCCTTTTGTCTAATGATGTTATCATTTTGGGAATGGGAAAGCACTTTTTCCAGTACTTGTACCACCTGTTAAAGTGCTTTGCCACCGCTTTCCCGTTTGTATTTTTCTGACTGGGAAATTGTAAAAAATAATCTGTTGAAGGAATGTCCCTATCCGGATATAATTCTTGTCTAAGGAAATCGTCAGGGGACAACGTCAATATCTTTTATAAAAAAAAAAAACTTTAAGATTCAAAGAAGAAATTAAAAGCCCATCTGGTTCTGAGGACTTTTTTCTAAAAACCCCCAGATTCTAATAATTAGCACAACCAAAAGAAGGCTCTAAAAATTAATGTTTTAATTTCCTAAAAATAAGTAAAATAAGCCGTTAAATTTAAAAAATATACCGTTTAATTTCAGAAATGTTTTATTACGAGTAATATCATTATTATAAAGAAAATTTTAATTTTATGTATTCCTGTGTTTCTCGGAACTTCGCCAATCTAACAAAAGTTAAATAGCGGAGTTTGATTTATCAAAACAATATTTTACAAGTAACATAGGATCAGCTTTATGAACACAACTAAGATCGACTTTTGACTTAAATATTTCTTTAGCAAGAAATTGTGTTTAAAATTTCTTACTTAAGAAATATTTTAGACAAAAATTGGTATTACGAGTAGTTCTAAATTTTTCAACTTTAAATAAAAAAATATTTAAGAATACAGTTTGTTAGAAAAAAAACTAAAATAAGCTGAAATAGAAATACAAGCAAACATATTCCAACATTAAAAAGTACGCTAAAAAAACAGCTCTAATAAATATTCCCAGCAAAAAGAGAGATGCCAAAGTAGTAGATCATTTAATGATCTAGTAGAACTTCTTTTTAAAAAGAAAAACTAATGATTTTAAAATTGAGTTGTCATAGGGAGAGGAGTACTCCTACTTCGACATTTTTCAGTACTTTTTAAGGTAGTGTAACGGAAACTCTTTTACATCAATTGAAAGTTTGAAAAAAAAAATTGTAAAAAAAAGTATATATTTTATTGTTAAAATTTTTTTATTGCCGTTACCGGGTATCGAACAAAAAAAATTGCAAAAAAAATAGCTCTCTGCCGCTGAGCTATTCTTTGATATGAAAGTTAACTGGCATAAAAACACCACTTTGTCATTGCGAGATATTGGGTCATATGAATAAAACTTAGCAATTACTTCGAAGTAATTACTTTGGGCTTAGGAATGGCTTTTAACTCCAAATTTACCAATTGGCTGATAGAATAGCATGAAACGTAAACGAAAATTAAAAAATTAAATTTCTAGTCTACTCCGAAGCAGACTAGATTTGTGAAGTAATTGCTTAAAAAACCCTGTATTTCCCCCTATTAGTAATATCTATTTTTTATTTATATGAGCCAATTTAATTTTTTAATTTTCGTTTACGTTTCATGCTATTCTATCAGCCAATTGGTAAATTTGGAGTTAAAAGCCATTCCTAAGCCCAAAGTAATTACTTCGAAGTAATTGCTAAGTTTTATTCATATGACCCATTGTGTCTTATTTTCTTAAATAAAAGTACTTATTAAACAATTGCAAAAGGTGCATTGCAATTCAGTATTTTTTCCACTACTTTTTTCACAGATGCATAAAAAGCAATTCTGCATCATTTTTATTTTAAAATTATATAGTTTTAAAAATTAAGAAAAATATTAAATTTGTACAAATTAATTATAAATATTAAAAAATATTTAAAAAAAAATATAATAATTTTGATCCACTAGGAATCGAACCCGCGATCATCTGTTTGAAAATAAACTTCATGAAAATCATTTTTTAGGACCACTTAAATAGCAATAATGCTTTAGAAGAATACTTAAGGGATTTTTTGCATGTTCTTCAGAATTACTTCTGAAAAAGCAGTAAAAATACACTTACGGATATTTTTGAAGCAATGAAAGAATTGGTTTGTAAAGCATGACTTCCAATTTTATTTTTGCTGGGTAGTTTCAAATTTTCATGATCAGTTATTGTACTTAATACTACATTTATATCTGTGCAAAAACTACCTAGGTTTTGGGTCTTGTAGTTTTTAACTTGTCAAAACCCATACAAAAAAACAAGCAAAAACTAGTTTTCTACAAAAACTTCGTGTAGTATAATGTAAAACGTTTTTTCTTTTCAAATAAAAAAGAAGCACAGGCTTATTTTTGGTTGCTTTACTTTTTCGTTGCCCTATTAATGACTTCTTGTTATAGAAAAAAGCCTTTGGATTATACTAAGGATTTTTTAGTATACTTCTTTCTATGGAAAAAACCTAAGATTATAACGTATTTCTTTTTCTATGGAGAATATTCAATTTAAAAGTTGGTTATTTTTGGATAAAAAAAACATCGTACGGTTAACATTTTCACCATATGAGTTTTAGATCAAGTGGTACAATATTCTGCCTGGGTATCAAGCAGGATTTCCATTGCCTCCCTAATGTACATATGCATTACATGTGCTGTTATATTTGTTATATTCAAACACTTAACTTTGTATACATTTCCAGGAATGTGAACTTGTGCATGTGTAAAATGTTATTTTTTCATTTTTATTCATTGCCTGCAAATGACAAGTGTTTTAAATGAAATTGTTAAACAAATACAATGGAATATTTAGAATAGAAATGTTTGCATATATATATTCATGTTAAAATTAAATAAATGAAATGTGAAAAAATTGTTACAACACACAGCCCCCAGACCTTTAAAAACATAATTTGCTTAATTCAATTTTTAACTCTGATTCCATTTTGAACGAATCGATTTGCAAAACTCATTGAATTGAAAGAATTATTTTCTATTTTATTAAATCAATATCTTATTCAGAGAATCAAATTTATTTTAGTCATTTCTTTTCAGAGAATCAAACAAATTGATTAAGTTTTAAGTTTAAAAAAAAGAATTCAACTGAATTAAAATTTAATCAATATAAATTTGTTTTAAGCTAGTTTTTACTATTTTTACAATTTTTTTTTTTTCTTGAATTCGTTTTCAACGCAAAATTTGCAAATATTTAAACTACTTTTGACATAATTTTCTTGCATTCCAACAGAAAAGCAATTATTTTTTGTAATTCTTTCGTACTTTCCAAGTTAACTATTTTCCACTAGAAATGTAAACAAACAGATCCTTTGTTTAACTTTAAATCATTGATTTGATGTGATAATGAATTATTCACTGATTCATAAAATCAATAAATTTTAAGACGAATTAATTCAGAAAAGAATTATCTTTTTTAAGCTCTGCACGCAGCAGGACTTTGTTTTTACAATGTTGAATTACTTTTGTAAATATTTACTGAACACTACATATTGTAGAAAGTAATAAAAGCATTTAATTTGGGTATTTATTTAATATTAAAGCTCTTAAATTAATACACATACTACTACAAAGTACAAGTTTTTAATGTAGAATTTTTCTTTTATTGCTAAAATAATTTCAAAATTGTACAAAGTTATTAAATTTTGTAAATATATAAACCATACAAAAATCCCTGCAAAAAAAAAGACATCCACTTTTTCAAGCATATCCATTTTCTCTAGATCTTATAAAAGAATATGGAAAAATAAAATAATACAAATACAACAACACATAGAAAGTTGACGCTAAAGCATAATTTTTTATTGAAAATTTGTTAAATTTACAACGGTATAGTGTTATTTCCCACAAAAAAAGCAGAAAAAGCAAAATCTACTAAAAATTGGTTAAAAATAACCTTGAAAAAAAACTTATAAAACTAGATTTTTTGCTCAATACTAGTAAAATAAGAACAGCAAAAATAAAACTGTTAAATTAAGTGAATTTTGGTTATAGTTGAGTTAACTTTTAGTCAATTGAAATTTATCATTTTTAATTGAAATGTTAAATCTGCAGCAAATTTTCCTAAATATTGAAGTGGACTAAAAATAGAAAAAAACCAAAATTTTTATTTTTATGTTAAATTTAGTTAAATGCAAATAGCAGTCTATAGTGCTAAAATCAACAGAAATATTTGCTAAAATTTATAAACTGTTGATTTCAGAAGGCCCAATTTTTTAATTACTTTAAAAAAATCGAAAAAACTTGAAACAATTACCAGCTTCAAAAAAACACAACTAAAAAATAAAAAGAGTTCATTACATTTCCGTCAATGAAATTTAACAAATTTTCAGTGGAAAACTGTGCTTCTGCGTTAGGTTTCTATGTCTTGTTGTGTTTGTATTTTTTTATTTTTGCGTATTCTTTTATTGGATTTAAATGAAATAGCCGAATTAATCCTTAATTCTTTTTTTGCTGGGATAAGATAAAATACTCGTAAAATAAAAATTCAAAAGTATTCTAAATAATTAATGGTAATTCAATGCCAACGACAAATGATGTATTTTTAATTGTACATAACTAATTTTCATTATCATTTAAAATTGTAAAAGAGTTTATATTTTTTTTCAGGGTTTATTCATAAGTTTTGTGATGATAATGGAAAACGTTATTTCAATAGTATTTCGTTAGGGTATTTTAGCGTTATCGGTATTTTAAGTTATATCGTTAAGTTATTTCAGGGTTAACGGTACTCAAAGTTATTTCGTTTAGTTAAGCTTAATGGTATGTGAAATTATTTCGTTAGTGGGTATTTTAAGGTTAACCATACTATGTAATTTTTTTCATTTTTGTCAACTTAACGTACCGTCACTTTGTGTGTAAAAACCAGCATTCAATGCCATAAAAGCTGAAAGTCAATATTTCATTTATGATCTCTTTGAGAGAAAGAATAGAAAATTTTAAAGATATTTCGTTAGGGTATTTTAATGTTAACGATACTTTAAATCATTTCGTTAGGGTATTTTAGGGTTAACAATATTTTTAATAATTTCGATAGGTTATTTAAAGGTTAACGGTATTTTAAGTTATTTCGTTAGTGGTATTTTAAGGTTAACGGTAGTCATTTGAAAGGGTGTTATTGGTATTTTAGGGTTTATTGCAGGTTTGGCAACCGTTTCATAAAGTTAGTGATAACGTTATTTCAACAGTATTTCGTTAGGGTATTTTAGCGTTATCGGTATTTTAAGTTATATCGTTAAGTTATTTTAGGGTTAACGGTATTTTAAGTTATTTCGTTAGGGTATTTTAAGGTTAACGGTATTTTAAATAACACAATATCAGTAATATATTATTTTAAAGCCTCCAAATAAGTAGTGATATATCTCTATATCGGTAACTCATTATTTTATAACTCCCACATAAGTATTGATGTATCACAATATTAGTAACGTATTACTTTAGGTTTCTAAGTAAAACCAAGGTAAAGGGGTACCCATTGCCAGGCGTTCCTGGTATTATCAGCATTTTTACCACTTTTTGAGATAATTATTTGTTTACTACCATTTTACCAGACTTTACCCAAAATTACATCGAACAAACTTAATATTACGACCGTACGTATAGTTAACAATACCATTTTTAATTAATCAAAACAAACTCATACAAACTTATTTTTTTTTAATTTAATTTTTATGTTTTTTAGAGAAAAACAAAACCTTACGTAATTCTATTTCGTTAGAGTATTTTAGAGTTAACGGTATTTTAAGTTATATCGTTAGGGTAATTTAAGGTTATCGATATTTTAATTTATTTCGTTAGGATATTTTAAGGTTAACCGTATTTTAAGTTATTTCGTTAGTGGAATTTTAGGGTTAAAAATAGTTCGTTGAAAGGATTTTGAATCGTTAACGGTATTTTACGGTTAGTGTTTGCCAACCATGGTTTATTGTTAGCCAAGCATGATTTTTTTTTTTGCTTGAACACTGAAGCGTTTAAAAATTATTACTACACAAAGAGAATTTTAGTTTATGAGTTTTAATGCATTTTTTCACTAAACAGATGAAATTTTCTTCACAAAGTAAATGAAAAATTTATTAAATTTAAAAAAAAAATTATTAATAGCATGCAGATAATTCTCTCAGCGTACTGTGCGATTATAATTAACTGATTTGTAGTGAATAAATTTAACTCATTAAGAACAAGTCATAAATCTAGAAGATATATAGAACAGTGGTTTTCATTACGAAATGTTTGCAATTGTGTTTGCTATATAGCACCCTCTAGTGCAACGGTTCCCAAATGGGGGTCCGTAGCAGAATTCCAGGGGTCCGCGAAGAGATCCGACAAAAAACATAAAACAAGTTATTAAAAAAAACAATTTTATTTTTATAATTTTTAAATTATTTAGCAAAATATTGATTTGAAAAATGTATTTTTTTTTCTTATTCCTGTTTAAAATTGGCCATCATTTAAAATAATCAGGTGCTTTTATTAATTTTGCCCCATAATTTATAAAGTACCTCTCGCTCAACACTGGTTTAGGGGGTTCGTGAGCTAGTAGAAATGTCTCAAGGGGTCCGTGAAGCAAAACTTAGTGGGAACCGCTGCTTTAGTGGAAATATTGGCAACCAAAATTGAAACTTCCCAGTGTAGAAACGGTAATGACATATCATTATTTTTTGGACTACCAGTAATGACACCCACTTACCTTCTGTATTATTTTAAAACATATAATAATGAGTTACTGATAATGACTTATTTTTATCATTATTTCAAATAGAAAATAATTTTCTAGATTTTTTTTAATTTTTTGAAATCTATTTTTAGACTCAATATTTTTTGAACACTGGTAAGGATATATGTAACCACATATTTTTTGATTTTTTGTATGTTGGCGAGTAAGCTTACTTGTGTGCAGCAGGTCAATTATGTTTTTATCTATTAAATATTACATGTCCATATAGCTCAGATGGTAGAGCTATTAACTGGGAATCTGTAGACCCAGGTTCGATTCCCGCACCAGGAAAATTTATTTAAAAAAAAATACAATAAAAAATATTTTTTTTATATAATTTATTTTTTTCAAAATCTATTTTTAGACTCATTATTTTTGTCAGTACTGGTAAGCACATAGGTAACGATATATTTTTTGATTTTTCGTATGCTTGTGTGTAACCATAACTCATTATTTTTCGCGACATCGCCATATAAAGGTAATAAGAAATGTAATAACAAAAGTAACTAGTTACCATTACCAAGTATGTAGTTACGTAACCACATATCTGGTAATGATTTTCTACACTGGATTTGATAGGATATGAATCCTAGGCGGTTTAAGATATTTTTAAAATTTTATGTTTTTATTCAAAAATGTGGGACGGACATTTTAATTTTAATTTTTGGGTACAAATTTGAGATCTAATTATATTTTTATGTCACACCATATATAGTCAGATCCAATTTGACTTTGACTTTAAACTGAAATTAAAGAACTTATACCCACAATGTTATCTTATTACGGAATAATTCTTAAACAAAATTTCTTCTTTTTACATTTTTTACATTTTTACTTTGGTGCCAGATTTGGCACCAAATCTTGCCAGATCTGCCCATATCTGTCCATGAAAATCACCCAATTTTGCAGATCACTTTAGATATGAACAGATCTGGCACTAGATCTTATCAGATCTGGCCACAAAGTGTTTCACATATGCCATATCTTATCGAATATGATCTGACTAACTAAATTCAATCATATCTATTTAGATCTAAAGAAATCTGATCAGATCTAAACTTTTTACAACGGGTATTGTGAGATTTATTATTTTTATAAAAAAAAATGCGAGGAAAGTACAATATTAAGACAATTCAAAAAATATACCGCCTATGCTGGTTAGGCATTCACAGTGCCATCACAATCACTTCACCAGGGCATGGAGACTATTTTGTCGATAGAACCTATTGAGATTCGGCTAAAATATGAGACCGCCTTTGGTGCGGCTGAATGCGTCTGGTGAGTGGATATGTGGCTATCAAAAATCCGATCACCAGAAGGTTATCGGGATACAACGTCACATAATTGAATTGTGATAAAAACTCCAATAGGGCAGTACATGAAACCCCAGCAGGGAAACCTGGTTGGAAGATACCTTTTTGAGCGACAATCCATGCATTATCTTCTATACGAATGGTTTGAAAATTGATAAGGCTGCAACCGCCGCGTCATAAGAGCGCCCAACAAGCCGACTTTCGAGCTTGAGTGTACTTCCTATATTTTTTTTTTTTTGGACATGTGTCGGTTGTGAAGACTATATTTACTTCGCGGTTTTTAGATATTTTTTGGGTTCTTGAAACTTTACACGTGAAACTTTTGGCACTGAACTATCAGTTAGGCCTCGACTTCTACTTTCCAAATTAATAAGATTCATTCGACTGTTTTTGTAATGCAGAATAAAACGAGTAAAAAGGTTAAAGTCGGGCATGCCGACTATACAATACACCAGTCTGGTTAAAGCCAACTAATGTTTGGATCCCAAATTCGAATGGGTTAAAATGGGACTTGTTTCAAAATTTTCTATAATGTGAGTCAGCGAACCAAATTTCATTAAAATATCTTAATATTTGAGACCTGCAGTTTGTAACCAAGCCAATTTTGGGGCGACCCTTATATGGACACTAGGTCTAAACATGGACCAGTGTTAACCAAAATCAATAGGCTTCGTCCTTGGGCTGATATAAATCGGTGTACCAAATTTCATCAAAATATCTTAATATTTGCGACCTGCTGCGTATAAACAATATAATTTTGGGGGGACCCTTATATGGGCACTAGGTCTAAACATGGACCGGTGTTAACCATAATCAATAGGCTTCGTCCTTGGGCCAACATAGGTCTGTGTACCAAATTTCATCAAAATATCTTAATATCTGCGACCTGCAGCGTATAAACAATATAATTTTGGTAGGACCCTTATATGGGCACTAGGGCTAAACATGGACCGATGTTCACCAAAATCAATAGACTTCGTTCTTGGGCCAACATAGGTCTGCGTACCAAATTTCATCTAAATATCTTAATATTTGCGACCTGCAGCGCATAAACAATATAATTTTGGTAGGACCCTTATATGGGCACTAGGTCTAAACATGGACCGATTTTAACCAAAATCAATAGGCTTCGTCCTTGGGCCGACATAAGTCGGTATACAATCAAAATATCTTAATATTTGCGACCTGTAGAGTGCGCACAAGAATGCATGGACAGACAGACAGACGGACGGACGGACAGACGGACATCGTTAAATCGAAAAAAAAAAAAATCTGAGTCGATCGGTATAATATAATGTGGGTCTGGGACTAATATTTTTTGGTGTTACAAATATCAGTACAAACTTATAATACCCTGACCACATAGTGGTGTAGGGTATAAAAAACACGAAATTAATTAGTAAATTTTCGGCCTTCAAAATGCTGTAAAAAACCGGGAGGAATGTTGGATACGGACTGTTTTCCCCAAAATGAGCTTTATCTGCTTCATAAATAAAATTATATAAGGACAGTGCAATAAATGGTTCAAAATCGCTTTGGTCTGGCACACTCAAGAAAATAAGTTAGTAGAAAAATTAGTAAAACGTCTTGTATATCAAGTGTACTAGTTTTCAGCAACTTTTTTGCTGAAATTCCATTTTCAGGAAAAAAAAATGTTATATATTTAAGTTTTCAGCAAATAAATTAACTAAAGTAAAATTACTCCACAAATTTGTGATTTTTTTTTAGTTTACTAATATTCAGCGAAAAGTTTAGTGATTTTAGCAAAGATTTTTTCTTTTGCAATCGACTGTTAGCAAAAATTTTTATGATATCCCGAGTAAAAATAGTTTTTATATAACCATTTATGATTTTATAGATTTATATATCGTTGAGTATTGTCATATGTAACAAACACCAAGTATATATGTGTATGATTATATCAAAATATATTTACTTATATAAAATCATATTAACCAGATCCACCATTTTTCGGATCTTATAATATATTTATGTTAACCCATATATGATTTGATCAGGGAAATGGTGGATCTGGTTAATATGATTGTATATAATTAATTATCTTTTGATATAATTGTATTAAAATATATATTTCACAATACTCAACAAGATATAATTGTATAAAATCATAAATGATTATATAAAAATCATTTTTACTAGGGATTACTATTTTTTTTTGGTAAAAATCAGCTCGCTGATTTTCAGCAACACCTTTTGCTGAAATTACCAACTTTTTTGGAAGCACACTCCTGACTAAAAATTTGCTGACACAGCAACATTTTTGCTGACTTTACTGACTTTTTTTTAGTGTAATATCTTTCTATGGCGACTGCACTGAGAGAATTATCTGCATGATCTGAATGAATTTTTGCATTAAACCAACAAAATTTTACAGGAACAATATGTTGTGAAAAATTTCGTTTTATTTATTACAAGTTCCATACATTTATATTCAAACTCCACTCAAAAAAACAAGTTAGTAGAAAAATTAGTAAAACGTCTTGTATTTCAAGTGTACTAGTTTTCAACAATTTTTTTGCTGAAATTCCGTTTTCAGCAAAAATTTTAGTTATATTTTTTTAGCACTAAACTAATTTTGAACTAATGTTTTACTAATTTATTTTGCTACAAAAATTGAGCTGATAACCGCATTCATTGCGTGGGCGACAACCAGATAGACAAGATGTAAATGTCGCACCTTGTCTGGAAACGGAAATGACAAAAAAAGAAAAACAACTCTACATATATTCTATATTTAAATTTTCAGCAAATAAATTAACTAAAGTAAAATTTTGCTACAAGTTTTTTGATTTTTTTTTCAGTCTACTAATATTCAGCAAAAAGTTTAGTGATTTTAGCGAGGATTTTTTTCTTTTGCAGTCGACTAAGTGTTAGCAAATCTTTTGCTGAAGATTACTATTTTTTTGGTAAAAATCAGCTCGCTGATTTTCAGCAAACCTTTTGCTGAAATTACCAACTTTTTTGCAAGCACGCTCCTGACTAAAAATTTGCTGACACAGCAACATTTTTTGCTGACTTTACTGACTTTTTTTTTGAGTGTAGATTCATAAACAATATGCCGCTTTTTCATCAAATTTCAGAAATTTTTCATTTACTTTGTGAAGAAGACTTCATTAGTTTGCTTAAAAATTTCATTCAAACTCGTCCAGCAAAATTCTCTCTGTGTACAATATGCCCATTTGCATCATCTAAATTTGTTTCGGTCTGTATGAAATTTCCACATTTTGTTATTTGATTGTTTTAAACTTACCTTATGTTTATATTTACTCAAACTATCACGAGCTTTTGTAATCAATAAATTTTCATCTGTTTCCAATTTAAATGAAACAACAAATGCTTGTGGCACCCAGAGACTGACCAATGGTGCCAACATTTTTGGCACTAATTGTAATGAAATAGTAGGAGCACCTTCACCCGACTGCATTTTATGAGTAGGCTAAAAAGAAACAAACAAAACAAACAAACAAAAACAATTTATGGAAATTGAACATTAAAAGAGAAATATGTTATTCATAAAAAAGAAGAATAAATAAAGATATCAACAACAAAGCATAGAAACCAATTTCGTTTCTATTTCTTTCATTTCTTAACAAAATGTTTAACAAATTTAATGGCAAGAAGTATTTAATGTCATTTAAATATTTACATCCTTAAACTATTATTCATAACAAAACGCACACTCATGCATAAACAAGAATATATACACTCACTCACTCACTCACTTGCAAATGTATATGCATACAGTTCTTGTATGCAATAAGTATTGCTAGTTTATATTTCAAGTATTGTGTTTTTTTACAGTTTGTTAAACAAACAAGAGAGAAACAAAAAATACAACAAAACCACAAAAACATTAAATGCAGCATAAAATGTAGATGATGGTGGTTATATTTTTATACTTTCTTTATTTTAATTGCGTTGGTTGGGTTTCCTAAGGGTGTCCCATTGAATGAAAACTTAAAACACTGCACTTTAAAGATGCGTTAAAAATTCGGTAAAAAAATACTTCTACGGGACACCCTTACACATAATATATGTATGTAGATGTGTGTATATATGTTTATGTTTAAGATACAAGTATGATTGTTGTGTGGCTTTAAATGTGTTTACATAAAAAACGACTTTTTTGTTGTTGTTATTTTAGTTTATATATACATATGTATATCTCAACATTCAAGGATTGGCTTTATAATGACTAACTATAATATTAGTTCCTTTTATTTTTATTGTTATTAATATTAAATACTAAATAAAAAAACAAACTAAATGTTTTTAATTGGCATTTAAAATTAAAATTTTAAATCTAACAAAGAGTAGTGATTACACTGCGTATACTTTCTATTTCTGTGAAAATAATATTGCGTATACGACACGTAGTCCAGTTCAGTGTTGAAAAATTGTAATTCCCCAGCAAAACTTTGGTAATGGGTGCGATATACTCACGCATTACCTTGTAATGATACCTCGTTACAGTCTGCATTATTTCAGACCAAAAAGTAATGACTTACTAATCACTGATTACGTATTGCATGATTTATAAACGGAAAGTATTGATTAGAATATTTTTGAAAATCTATTTTTAGACACAATACTTTGTGTTTTTTTGTAAGCATGGGTGTAAGGTATATATTTTTCGACATTACAAATAAAAATACGAAGCACAACAATTCATTTACTTTTTAAGCAATCAAATGTTATATGTGTCGATAGCTCAGGTGGTAGAGTTCTCGGCTAACATGCAGGGATCCCAGGTTCGAATCTCAGCGTGGCCACGTTTATACATATATTTAATAAAAAAAATATTTGTATTAAAAAATTTTTTTAAATAAATTTTTTTTTACGAAAATTTATTTTTAGACCCATTACTTTTCCCATCGTCGTAACCACATAAGTAACCAATTACTTTATCACTTCCTCCTCATACATTACTTTGGGGCTCATCGCCTGTAAAATTCATCAGTGAAGTAAGGTATAAAGTAATGCATCGACCCCTATGGCAACACATTACTTTACACATTATTTGGTAATGTGTGGTTTTGCTGGGTCTCTACTCTATGAAACTTAAATTGATTCCCTGCGAATTCGGCTCATCTTATTAGATTCATCATTTTCCATTTGGAATTCATGATATGATCTTAAACCGCACAAAGTAGTACTCCATGTAACAATTTTTAGGTCAACTAAATCTGGAGATCAAATGATACATAGATACACACAAAAAAACAAAGTGAGAAACAAATTGAAAAGTGTATTTTAGTTGATAGTAAAATAAATGCGATTAGTACAAACATATTCCCATTGTGATATGCTTGTTTTATTTATACCATTTTTTGTGATATGCTTATTTTAAAATTAGATGTCCTTATTATCCTTTCTATGCAAGGTGTTGACATTTTGACTACACTCACAATATTTTATCGTTAAAAACAACCTAAAATACATATTAAATTAATTGAAAACACAATTAAAAAAAGGACTACTATTATATTTAAAACATTTTGCTATTTATTTTCAAACATTGTTTAAACAATCCATAAAAGAAATAAAAATAATTGAAAAGTCTGTTAAAACAATCATCAATTTTTAACTGACAAAACGTAAAAAACCCATTTTGAGGTTTGTTTTTTCATATTTGAAAGTTTTTTTTTTTTTTGTTTACATTTTCAAAACACTCACACACAACACACACGTTCATATTTTTATTGGCTATGTTTGTGTGTATGAGTAAAGAATTTCTTGTAATTTCAAGTGAAATAATTTTATATATAAAATTTTGTATTTTACCAAAAAAGAAAGCCGAAAATTTTTGAATTTTTTGTTTTAAAATAGAAAACAACGAAATTATTTAAATTATTTTTTCTTATTGCAGACAACTGAAGTGTAGTGTGATGGCTACGAAACAATTGTATTGTCTATCATGAAAATGATCAACCCTTTTTGAAACAACAAATAAAATCTAATATGACAATATCATATTAGAATTTGGAATTGAGGTAGAACAATATTCTAACTAAATATATTTTTTCTAAGTATAGAAATTTAAAAATAGAAAATTTGACTGAAAATAACAACTCCTACAGACGATACATATTTTCTTGTAATTTGTTTTTTATTGATTGATAAAAAAAAGTTAAACAAACTTTACCTATTACTTTTTAAATAAACCTCAATCGGTTATGGAAAATATATAGTGAGTGTATATGTGACCATTAACTTTAGTTACCTTATAGGGCAGGTGTGGTAGGAATTTCTTCGTTGCGTGCCAGAAAGTCATATTTTCTTGTAAAATTTTTCTGAGTACCACCTGAAGTGTTTTTCCCTTTTAAAAACTTTCAATACTGGAAACATTATTTAAAAAAATTTTATTAAACGGGTATTTCCGCGCAACTTTTATCGAAAAATGTATTTGAAGAAAGCCATTATAAAAATTATACTTTTTCTGTTTTTTTATGCTTACACTGATAGAAATATATAGGTACAAATATAGGAAAAAGCCACTTAAAATTTGAATTTTAAATTAAATTTAAAATTTAACTGCTCAAATAAACAATAATATTCGCTGCAGATTTCAGATTGTTCTATTAAAATTTTTGAAGATACGAAATATTTTGTGGGAGTTGTAGTAGTCTACTAATATTCAACAACTTTTTTTTTCTAAATTTAACAGAGCAAATTTTTATTTGAAATTATGTAAAATATAGCTCAAATTTTGTAAATTTAACAATTTTTTTTCTGGCTGTGATTTGACGAATGTTTAGCGAACAGATTCAGCTCAGTTCAGCACCCAGCAAAAATTTTTTAGTATTTTGGAAGCAGTAACAATACGAAGCGCTTAAAAACGCGCTACAAATTCTGCTTTACAGACTTGCGCCACTTTATGCGTATACAATACACAAAAAATTTTGCAATTTGCCTTAAACGAAGCAAATCGTAAGCAACTTATTTAAAAAATTATAGTGCTACGTCGTATTCCCTTACGACGATGCAGGTTGTAAGGGAGTAAAATAAAATGTAAGTTATCCAAAGATTAATGCGCACGAAATCTGAGTCATCTCAATCGTGTTTTACACTTCTTTAGTAGAGTTTAATGTATAGACGCCACATAAACATGAGCCAGTCTGCATTTTGAAGTCGGCAAATGAATGTATTTTTTTTTCATAAGAAGACGCGTTTAAATGCGCTCAATGAAAATCATGAATTTACTGCATCTTTTCAGCAGCAAAAAAAGCACTTTTTCCAAAAAAAAGTGCATGAATTTATTTGCGGTTAAATGCACTTACGAAAAACATGAATTTACTGCAATTTTTCAGCAGCGAATAATGCGCTTTTTCTCACAAAACAACGTGCTTCCAAGCGGGCCTTTTGTATGGAAAAATCATGCCTTCCGTAAGCAGCTTTGTAAGGGATTAATTTTATTTATTCCCTTACAAAGCTGCATCCAGCGAAGCAGTTTTTTTTTGCTGGGCAGTTTTTTCTGTTTTCTGTTTTAAACTAAAATTTACAATCCTTTTTTATTAGTGTACCTACTCTCGTACATAACATATTTGTAGTTAGTAAATATTAAGATTTACGAAGTAAATTTTTTGGAATCGAACTACGAGGTTACCACCGAGATTCACATACACTCATAATATTATTACGGTGAAAACAACCTAAAATATATATTAAATTAATTGAAAATACAATTAAAAAGAGGACTGACTGATTTTTCATTATATTCAAACTATTTTGCTATTTATTTTCAAATATTGTTTAAATAATCTATAAAAGAAATAAAAACAAACGAAAAGTTTAATATTTAACTGATAAAACATTAGAAAAAAAAAACAATTTTGTGGTTTGTTTTTTCATACTTGAAAGTTATTTTTATTTGAATTTTCAAAACACTACAACGCACATAACACACAGATTTACACTCGTGCTCACGAAATTAAGTCAATTCAAGTTTTTTTTTTTAATTTTATTGTTGTTGCAAGCAGATGGTTCAGAAAATTATACAGAATTTTAACGTAATGTTTGTTATTTCATCTTGTCACTTGTTTTAAGTGGGCGTGGCTTTTAACGAAAAATTAGCGATATCAACCTTTTTTCAAATTACATAGTAAAATTTAGGCAGTACTGATCGGTTCTGTACAAAATGGAAATTTTTGGAAATCCTATAAAATTTCCGTAAGTTTTGCATTATTCTTATCTACAAATAGTCACCAGACTTAAAATTGCAGCACTTTAAACATGACCAAGGTTTTCTTTGTGTTTTGTAAATTCTTTCTGTGTAGAAGTAAAAGTAATTATATAAACAAAATATTTTAAATAAAAGTTATGATTTTATAACGTTGCAAAACAATGTTTATATTGTATTTTCCAGCTGTTATAAATTTTCTTTCTAAAACCATAATATTGTTGTACACATTTTTATAGAATCTTTTGTTCTATCTCAAGTTCAAAAAACTTTTAATATATTCTATTATTTAAATACGTATGTATTCCTACATGGAAACAAACGTCAATATAGTTTTTCTATTTTTCTGTTCTAACACAACTTTTACAAATAAAGTAAAATAATGATAAAAAAAAATATATATATTTTTTTTAAAATTCATGAAAAAGTGAATATTTAATTTAAAATATAAAATCAAACTTGCTGTTAGTTGCATTAAAAATAATGTGAAACAAAAAATGTTGTAGATAAAATAAAGTCAATTTTTGTCTTAATAAAAATTTACTAAATTTTAAAAGTTCTATTCAATAAGCTTGGCTAATGGTAAGGTCCTTCTGCAATAATAAGTCTATTGCCTGTCTGTTTCTTTGTCATCTTGTCTATTTGATCCAAACAAGAATTTCAAATAATGGTAATTTTATTATTTTCAAGTCTTTGTTTTTTTTTTTGTTGTTGTTAACAAAGCTTTAATTTTCTAAACAAGAAAATGATAGAGTCCTGTCTGCCTGTCAATAACGTGTATGAGTGTTTGTCAATAATAAACTTTGAAATTTTTTCTTAAGAGTTTCAAATTAAATAGAACATGAATTGAAGAAATAGAAAACATAAAGGATAGTAATCATAATAATGATGATGACATTTGTCATCATTGAAAAAAGTCATTGAAAAAAAAACTAAAAGATAAAAGATAAATGTGTTGTTTTAATGAATACAATTTTTAACTTAGGCCCATTAACTTATCTCGAGCGGGTTAACTTTAGCTTAACTAATACCAAATATTTATCCCTAGAAAAATTTAACCACAATAATTATCAATATTTTTACCTTAGTATGAAATGTCAGAATAAAAACAAAAGAAAAATCAAAAATAAAAAAAAATAAAAAAATTGAAAACGGGAAAATTAGCCAGATCTGTAAATGAGTCATTGTTTTTTAACTTCAATTCATTACAAATTAGCTAATAGTAATAAAAATTTGAATCAATTCAAATGAATTTGGCGAAAATGAATTTAGCAAAATGAACTGCAATTCATTTCTCATTCAAATGAATTGAATTGATTTTGAATTAATTCAAATGAATTAAAAATGAATTGCAATCAATCAAAGTAAACATGCTGTTTGGAGTTTATTTCTTCAGGTATTACTTTAGTTTTAACATACGCTGAACGACAAAAACATACTTAATATTCAAGAAGCAATTAATAATTTCATTGCAATTGATTTTTCATTTTTCTAAATAATTTGAATTAATTTAAAATCAATTCAATTCAAATGAATTACAATTCATTTTGCCAAATTCAGGTGAATTGATTCAAATTTCATTCAGTTCGTGATTTTTGTGAAAAGAATTAATTCAAAATTTTGCTAATTCAATGCATGAATGATTCGCGAATTAATTCAAAAATTAATTATTTATTTCCAGCTCTGCTAAATACTATCAAATGATAGTTCCTTTTTGCATACTACGCGAGGTGATTTAATTAAATCCATTTAGTAGGTCTATAAAATAAAATAGATTATTTTAACTATTGATTAGTAATTCGTGCTGCGCCAGACAACCGCAGAATGATTCGCGTACGAAATTACAATAAAAAAATAATAATTATTATTGTTTTAGTTCAACTTTCGTGATATTTTATTAAATTAAAACAATTTATGTGATCAGTACATAAAAGTGAGTAAAAAAATATTCGCCGTACACGATTTTGTAGCCTTTTGTAATTGTGAGTCAAAACTCCGGGTAGTCCATATGAAATAAAATGCTGTTTG
Organism: Leucophora obtusa; assembly: GCA_949987735.1. Classification (NCBI taxonomy): domain Eukaryota; kingdom Metazoa; phylum Arthropoda; class Insecta; order Diptera; family Anthomyiidae; genus Leucophora; species Leucophora obtusa. The sequence continues at coordinate 47,651,760 of OX465295.1, forward strand.
ACATGCATTTTTGGTAACTTTCGGGGTTTCTCACAGGCTTTTACATATTTAAAACTTGATTTTTTACATTTTAATTCACGAGTGATTCCTATGAGCTTTTTTATATTTAAAAATTTAATTCAGTAGTATTTCACTCTTCGTATACCAAAATTCTGAAAATCGTTGATAGCATACCTCAACAAGCCTTTAGCGATTTGCGCTTTGATAGGTAATTTATATAGCCTCTGATACTCTGATTCTAAATCCTGAAATGCAAGTTACCCAAAATTGATGGAATAACTTAAAAAATAATCTTGGGGGCTTATATTGTTACCGAAAGATAAATTTAAGCTGATCGGCAGTGTGGCCTACGCTTATTTTAAAAATGCAATATTTGATAGTTTCTCTGAGTGTTTTTCAAATGAAATTTTTTCCTATAACGGTGCACAAATTAAAAAAAGATCGTCCTATGTATTTTATAGAACAAAGTACATTCTTTAGTACCATCCCAGTAAAAAAAAAATTGGAAGTAATGCTTCACAAACTACTTCTTTCGCTGCTTCATAAGTATCCGTTAGTGTATTTTTACCAGAGCTTCGAAAAACTTAATTCAATTTAAGCTTAATTCACGAAAAATTAAATTCAGATTTTAAATATATTCATGTACCATTCCCTTAAACCATTCGTAAAGAATTCATTCATAAGCTTCATTCCCAAAGCTTTAATATGAATTGAATGAATTCCTAACTTGAATCATTCAAATCACATGTTCATTCACCATTTTACTAATTGAATGAAGAAATTTTATTACCATTCACTTAGTGCAGTGTAGTTTGAAACTAACATATAATCAAAACCAAAGCATACAAGCTGTAACAAAGCATACGATTACTATTTATTTATGTTAGATGAATTTTAAACGTTTTTCATTGTATTATGCTAATATTTCAGCAATTACATGCAAATTTAAATTTTTCATTTGATTAAGTGAATGAAAACATGTTTGTGTGCTATCTGTTGCATCGGTGTGCTATCTGTTGTATCGTTGTATCGTCCTAACAAAAAACAGAGTTGTTAAAAGTTTTATTTGAGTTTAACAACGATTTTCTATTCGGTTTTCTATCTGTTAGCACACTCAAACATAGGACACTAAACATACGTATAAATGTTGTATCGTGCTATTCTCAAATGTTGTATTTTTTCAATTTAATTTTTAACAACTCTGTTTTTTGTTAGGACGATACAACGATACAACAAATAGCACAGCCCTTGTGAAAAACCTTAATATTTTTTTCATTTTTCAATTTTTAAAAATATATTAAATAAAAACGAGTAAAAAGGTTAAAGTCGGGCATGCCGACTATACAATACCCTACACCAGTCTGGTTAAAAGCTAACTAATGTTTGGATCCGAAATTCGAATGGGTTAAAATGGGACTTGTGTCAAAATGTTCTATAATGTGAGTCAGCGAACCAAATTTCATTAAAAATCTTAATATTTGCGACCTACAGTTTGTAACCAAGCCAATTTTTGGGGGGACCCTTATATGGGCACTAGGTCTAAATATGGACCGGTGCATAGATTACATAGATATCTCACTCTTCTTCTTCTTTTATCAATAAACAAATTTTTACACATACATTGCAATTTTTTTTGTATAGGTATACAACGTATGTCTAACACATTCTCAAGAGATACGTGCACTGATAGCGAATGTCAAAGAGTACGAGATCTATGTAATCTATGGACCGGTGTTAACCAAAATCAATAGGCTTCGTCCTTAGGCTGCCATAGGTGGGTGTACCAAATTTCATCAAAATATCTTAATATTTGCGACCTGCAGCGTATAAACAATATAATTTTGGTAGGACCCTTATATGGGCACTAGGTCTAAACATGGACCGATGTTTACCAAAATCAATAGGCGTCGTCCTTGGGCTGACATAAGTCGGTGTACCAAGTTTCATCAAATATCTTAATATTTGCGACCTGTAGAGTGCGCACAAGAATGCATGGACAGACAGATAGACGGACGGACGGACGGACAGACGGACATCGTTAAAACGAAATAAAAAAATTCTAAGCCGATCGGTATACTATAAGGTGGGTCTAGGACCAATTTTTTTTGGTGTTACAAACATCAGCACAAACTTATAATACCCTGACCACATAGTGGTGTAGGGTATAATGATGAATAATTGCTTTTAATGTGCTGATGAAAACGCAGTGCACCTTTTGCACTTGTTAAAAAGTACTTTTATTGAAGAAAATAAAGCACAACATCTTGCATTGACAAAGTGGTGTTTTTATGCCAGTCAACTTACATTTCAAAGAATAGCTCAGCGGTAGAGAGATAGACTAGCAATCATGGGGTCGCAAATTCGATACCAGGTGAAGGCAATAAAAAAACTTTTGTAAAATAAAAAAATATAATTTTTTTCCGAAGAATTTTTTTTATTTGGTGAAAAAGAGCTTATTTTGCACTCATTCAAAAAGTACTGAACAAATTTTGTCACCTTGCACCCACAAAAAGATAAATTTTTCCTATTTTCTGACATGATGTTAATTTCCGTAAGCGCTTCCGCAGAAACCTAAATCGTAAATAATAAAAATTTGTACACGATTTTAAGTACTGAAACACTTTTTGTAAGTTTGGGTAAAGTGCGGAAACGCATGTCGAAAATATAGGTATCATAAATGATCCTCAGTCAAAGTGCACTGGATTAAAGCTGTGCTTTAATTTTTTTTTTTTTTTAATAATCATCGTTACAAGTTTTAGTTATTAAAATACCTTGTGTAGGGCGAATTATTCTAAAATAGCCTTGGTTAGGACTCTTAACCAAAGAAATTTGGATGGTTAAATTTAAGCATTGGTTAGAAGAAATACTTTGTTAAAATTAAGATAACCCAAGTAAAAAAAAATGATATGGAGCCATATAAAGTTACATTGAATTATATATAATCTTCTATGTAATTAGATATAATTATATCCGAAAAATGAGAACGTCTTATTGTATCATATTGTATCGAATTGTATACAATTGTATACAATTTGGTACAATTTGATACAATTCGATACAATATGATACAATTGTATCCGAATTTTGTCCTCATCCAATTACATAAAATTATATCTTTTTGTATAAAATTATATAAAATGTTATAAAAGTGGACATAGTTTGATACAATTATACCTAAATATTAACCCTATATTTTTACCATAATATATATGACCATATCTAACAATATACAAAATTATATTTTTAAATAAAAAAAGATATACAATATCTGGAGATCAGACCTGAGGGATTTCAATTACAATTACTTGTAATTTGTAATTGAAATTACAAGTAATTGTAATTGAAAATTTTCAATTACAAATTACTAGTAATTGTAATTGAAACTGATTTCAATTACAAATTTCAATTACATTTAGAATTAAAAAGTGTTTTTTGTTAAAATTTTGTAGAAAAATCTGACTGGGATAGGTTGCATAGGCATGGATGCGTATAAAAAGAACACGTCATGTTGTGCTTACCCCTAACTTGTGCTTTTTCTCATTATTTATTATCCCAAAAAATATAATTGACATTTTTCAAATTACAAAATACTTGTAATTGTTCTTTTTTGAATTACAATTACAAATAATTTGTAATTGTAATTGAGTTTTTTTCAATTACATGTAATTGTGTAAATGAATGTGTAATTAATTACAAAATGTAATGATTAACCCCCAGGTCTACTGGATATCCTATAATTTCGATAAATCTTCCATTACTTTTATCCAGATTTACCATGACAGTGCATTAAACATGAACAAATTTTTCTTTGTTTTTAGTAATTTTAAAATAAGGTTAACAACACTAAAATTTTTAACTTAATAGGATTGTGATATACAACCAAGATATAAGAGATCAGTCAAGTGTGCGTTACAGTATAGAGAATTCCATATTAAAGCTTCAGTATTGTTAATTTTATGGGCGCGTTATCCATTTTGACTCACGCTCCTAAACAAAAAAAAATTACTCACGCACGAGCATTTCGTGTCTAACTCACGCAGACATGAGTATATTAAAAACTTACTCACAATCAGAAAATTCTCACGCAAAACAGTAAAAATTACTAAAAACATATTATGCAAAAAATAAACTCACACACGAATCATGCACGGGTTATATATTCTTACTAGGGTTTGGGATTTCCCGGACTTTTTTATTTCCCGGGAAACGGGAATGAAAAAATTTTATTCCCGGGATTCCCGGGAATCCCGGGAAATACTTTTGAACAAAATTGTTAATGAAAACCACCTATATAAGTAATTTTTGTTAAAAAAAAACAATATTTCAGTGCAAATGCAGTCTGTGTGGTGAGAATTCAAAGTAAAAAATATCAGAATGTTGAACATTTGATTTCACATAAATTACTCGCAGCACTGACAAATGAATTGCATGATTCCAGTAGGCACCTACTACTGGACTGTCGGAAACAAACCGTTTCATCACACTTGGCCCATTAGATATGGTGGCCACAATGTTATTTTCCAAAGACAAATAAAACTCTTCTAGTCTTATTTCTACAATTCTTCTTATTTCATCAGCATTACATCTTCCTGATATATAAACCAACACCAGGTTATAAAATGAATTATATCCGTTTGTACATATGTTCAAATATCTCTTTTGTGATATTCTTGTCCATTCATCTAAGATTATATTAAATCTCCTATTGTTGGAAATATTGCTCGATATTTATTTTATCATGATATCTTTTACATGATTGTAGTAATTTAATATATTTCATTTTTTTGTAATCCCGAGTAAAAATAGTTATATAGGAAATTATATAATTTAATATGGACTAATATGTTTATATATAGTCAAGTGTAACGCTATATCTTTGCGGATATAATTATGTATAGTTTTGAGTTTTTCAAAAATTTCTTATATGATGTCATATATAGATCAGTATAAATATACATGTCCCCATATATATTTGTATGTGCCATAAATATTTACATATGCTATGACAATTTTAATACATCGTCATATATAATTAAAAATGGCTTTATCGGAAAATATATAAAGTTTTATATAGCTCAATGTTAAATTTTTTTCTAAGTTGTTTTAGATATGTTTAAGTATAGCGCAATGTAAAAAAAATCTATGTTTTTTTGAGATATATTTATGTATGATTTCAAAATATAAAAGGCGTACTCATTATAACTCCTAAATTCCTTGTAAACCTTGTATATATACAAGCCATATTTTTATGTATGGAATTTGACATTAAACTCATAAACATACCAGGTTTACACAGTTTACGGGTAGAATACAAGTTTATATGAGAAGGCTTAAAATGCTTGGTTAGAATTATGTACAACTTCTTTTAAATTTTTATTTAAATTTTGAATTCTTAACTTAAGGGTGTTATTTTTCAGTACTTTTTAATAGTTTTTGTTTTGATCTTGAAGTATGAAGCGTTATATTATTATGTCTTTCTACATCAAATTAGATATAATTATATCGGGTCAAAATCCGGATAAGATTCTATATGATTCAATATATTTAGATCTTATCCGATATAATTTTATCCACCATTTTTCGGATCATAGCATATCTCCAATTATATTAAATAAGATATCATTACATATGACATCATATTATTTTTTTTACCCGGGATGCCAGGTTTTTATTATAAAAACTTTCTCGAATAAACGAAGATCTAGTTATGGTGCGGATTGACTGCAGCTAATTTGGATACCATTTCAGGAAATGTTTGCCCTACCATAAAGCCTTTAATGCCTATTCAGCTTACACTTTTTTCTTCAGGTACCTTGCTAATTTTAGCTGAAACGTTATTCTTGTTGTTTTCTTCAAGAGAAGTTGCATGACCATCAATTTTTTTTTTTTGTGAACCAAATTTAGATGTCGGATAACCAAATTTAGATACCACCGTTAACCAGTCTTTTCTTTTCACATTTATTAATGAAAACGTTACTTATAAAATTATTGGCCCTTAATATAAAAGAGTATTTTAAATTTAAAGTCGACTTTATTTTTAATCAAACGGTTTTGTTCATTTTGTATATGAAAACCTTACAAAAATATTTATATTTTCAAATATTTTGATTGGTTGAAAATAAATTAACCAATCAGAATGCTCCAAAAATAAACCAAGCCACCCAATATTTTAACAAAGTCGAATTTAACTAAAATATACATTTGAAAAATTTAGATTTGTAAGAAACAAGACTTTTTGTTCATATATTTAAACATTTTACCAAGTTTTTAGATTTTACTACTTAAATTTTGAATAAGTTATGCGAAAAATATTTATTAGTTGAAATGCTCCTTATTACTTGGCAAAGATTTTATTTGTGTGTCAAATAAATGTATTCCCTTTTAAATGATTTTAACAATGACATTTTTGTTTTGGTATTTAAAATGTTTTTTATGACTAAAATTAAAAAATCCTATTCGAAACAAAAACAATTTAAAAAATTTTATATTTTTAAAATAACCGGCCGGGATTTCCCGAACCCCAAACCCTAATTCTTACTCACACTCACGTACGAATTATATATTCTCACGCTCACGGGCGAATTACTTTGGTATAGTAATTATTACTCACGATCACTTGTGAATAACTTCACTCACGATCGTGTCATGCGCCAATCCCTAGTAATTACTAAATCTAAAACTAGTTCAAAATCATTTTTATATGGAACCACATTTAATACAATACGGTTTTAAAAGGACCTTATACATATATTTTTATATAAAATCACTTTGAAAAAATTGCTAATGTGGGATGATATATAATTATAGATGATTTTATAAAGAACGTTATATCGTTATATATAAAAGAAATCATGAAATATTGTAGATATGAAACCATACTAAGTTATATATGGGTTAATATGCGTCAATATATAATGATATATAACACCTATTATATAATATTTCTTAAATGGCTCCATATATAGTTTTATATTATTATGTATAGTGTCATACTAAATTATATATAAACGTATATGTAATTATATCTTTTATATATTACATTGTGTACTTATATATAGCACATACACTTATATGTAGGCCAGTATGTAATAATATAAAATCACATATGTCTCAATATTAAAACCTTTGAGGAAAAATATTTAATATATGACTATATAAAAGTCTATATGCTTCAATTTAAAAGCCTATGTGGCCATATCTAACTGTAAGTTACTATATGTAATTACATAAAATAATATATGATTATATCAAAACTTTTTTACTCGGGAAGTTATTTAAAACACATGTTTACCAGTGGTTAAGGCTAGTAGAGCTTTTAACCAGGGCATAAATTGAGATAAGTTAAAGGGTCTTAAAGTTAGACATAAAATTTACATACGAGGGGTACTATTTATATTTCGGGAACTGGCAACACTAATGTCAATAGTTAAAATCTGGCAACACCATAATAAAATTTGACATATTTTAGCATAAACGTACTCATAAGTTTTTAATGTACAAGTGCTATATGTTTTGTTTCCAGTGAGTTAAGAAAATCAATTTGGCCAAAAAATGGAAATTTCAAGAAAAGAATTTTTTGGATTATTTTTCACAACTTTCGACGTGGATTATCTCAACAAGAATGTGTCGATGATATCAGTTCTTTGTATGGCGATGAATCATTATCAAAAACCACAGTATATGGCTGGTATAGTGAATTCAATAGTGGTCGCAGTTGGGTCGCCAACGAATTCAGTGAAGGTCGTCCATAATCGATTGTTGTGCCACAAAACAACGATGCAGTGTGTGAACTGATAATGCAAGATCGTAATTTGACATATCGTGAGATAGAGGCATCCTTGCACATTAGTTCCACTTCAATACATTCGATTTTACATGAACACTTTGTTGTACAAAAAATTTGCTCTCGTTGGATACCCCATAATTTATCAATCGCTCAAAAAAAGGCTCGCGTCGATTTGTGTAAGGGAATGATTAAAAAGTTCGACCGTGGTGCTTCAAAATACGTGTATAAAATCGAAGGTGACGAATAATGGATATATGCGTATGAGCCGGAAACAAAACAGCAATCGATAGTGTGGGTATTGCCGGAAGTCTTCGAAGAAATTCGTAAAACCAACCGCCAAAGACGAATCATTCTCCATCATGACAATGCCAGCTCTCACACATCTCGTCAAACAGGTGAATTTTTGAGCAGTCAAAACATCGAATTGATGACTCATCCTCCGTACAGTTCTGATTTGGCACCCAATGATTTCTTAACTGCGTAGTCAACGATTTACAAGCGCCGAAGAAGCAGTTAAAGCATTCAAAACCATGTTTTGGAGTTATCTCAAGAGGAATGGAAAAACTACTATGACTAATGGTTTGAACGAATGCAAGGGGAATATTTTGAAAAACATTAAAGCCATTTTCATTTAAAAATGTTTTTTATTATTTGCTATTTCCGAAATATAAATAGTACCCCTCGTATTATAATACAAAAATATTTAGCATTATTACAAAATCAAATTTTCATATGCAAAATTAAATATTCATTAAAATAATATGCAAAACATTATGCTGGAACTACACAACGTATAAGTTATGTTGTATTTAATATTACGTATCGTCACATCACTCCATAAACAATAAATAAAAAAATTCAGATTCGAATTGTGTGAGTATCCAGCAAAACTTTGGTAAGGTATGTAATATATTCAAACATTACCTTGTTATGATAACTCGCTACCTTCTAAATTAAAATACAAAATAATCACTTATTGATACTAATAATAGAAACATTTTTGAAAATCTATTTTTCGATCAGAGTTAATATTTTTATAATAATCATTACTTATTTTCATTAACATTACATATAGGTACGTAATTGTACACAGAAAAAAATAATTCATACTTGGAATAAATTTGTTAATTATATGTATGAATCTTACATTATTATTTTTTCCCAAAACTTTTTCATACAATGTATGAAGTTTTTCATACAATGTAGGAACTTGTTCATACATATTATGAACAATTTATTAACATTTGGGAATAAAATTTGTTGGGTGTATAAAGTTTTCACAAATGTGAACGCACATAATAACAGTACTTTTCGCAATAATATATTTATTCAGTAATAAATTATTAAAAATATACAAAATATAATATCTTTATTAAATTACAATATATTAAACTGTGACTACTATTCATTATTTTATGATAAGAGTAGTGATACGTTTGCATCTAACAAGAGCGTTGTGACTGAAATTTGCCAAAATCTCACGGAAAATAACAGAATTAATGTAGACGTCAGAAACTATATTGAGTTGGCACATTTTTATAATGGTATTCAGCAGCAATAATGAACGTTTCCTAACAAATCCGTCAAATTTAAAAGAGATAAAAATAATAGAATTATTTATTTATATTTATACATCTCCTGGATACATTTGTAAATACCTTTAGTTGACCAGATCTTAATTTAATATTTTATATACTGCAAATAAGCTTCAAAGTGCTACTTTAAAGGACAGAGTAAAGCCATTTGTTGTAGTCTTTTTGAGAATTTTTCTACCGTTGGATAAAGGAAACTAAATTGTAAAGTAATGTCCACATAAGTTTTTCCAAATTAACATACCCTTGCAATATTTCAAGCGTTTCTTAATAAGATCTTGAAGCAATTCCATTTTCCAACAAATTTTGTTTTTTTTTTTATTTTGAATTTAAAACAAAATTGTATTCAAACTGACTAGATTTTTTATAACTTTTCAAAATCAAGCCAAATTCATATATCGTATGAATTTGTTCAGCAATTCATACTATTTATGAAAAAATTTGGTACTGTGCACAGAAAAAAATAATTCATACATATAATAAAATTGTTTCTAAACTGTTTGAATCGAACATGAATTCTTTTTCCCAAAACTTTTTCATTCGGAGTAGGAATTTTTTCATACATATTTATAATATGAAGAAATTAAATTTATCAAATGTATGAACAAAATCACTAATTTAAAGGACAATGATATTTTTATAATAAAAATGAGCTTTTAATTGATTTTATAAAGAATGCAGCTATTTTTTGTTGATACGCATTTTATTTAAACATTTCTAAAATGTAAGAAAATACATATGCAAACAAAATGTAAGAAATGGATTATATCAGTCACCGCCATTATTACATACATTATTATAATAAATCTGTGTTTACGCACAAACTTAATTACTTACGTTTGATTTAACCGTCGTCAATTTAAAATCTTTTAAGTATTATTAGGAATAACAAAAACAAAAAATATAAACAAACTTCAAAAAATTTTATTTTAAAATTTAAAAATAAAGGAACAAAATCATAAATGGTATGAATTAGTTCATACATATTATGAACTAAAATCAATGAAACCAATAGATACTATTTATGAACAAATTTGGTTTTGTGTAGTGAAATATTTTTTTTTATCTCCATTACATTCCAGTAATTGTAATAAAATTAATTTCAATTTTCATTACAAAATTAGACATATATTTTCATTACCCTTACTTCTATACAAAGGTAAATATTTTTCTGTGTTTGTGTCCTATAATTTGAATCCATGATATGCCGGATTCGTCGCTTAAAGCCTAAATAACAAATGAGCCACAAAAGGCCCCATAAGTGCTTCTCATCCACAATATTTTATATGAAAATTGATAACTTTACCAATAAAGGTGCGACTACCAAGGAACATGGAAACATGAGCGTTCTCCGGCACTTCCTGGTTTCCATGGTTTAACAAAACATGTGTCCGATTAAGAGGAATTTTTGATTTAGAAAAACTGCATATTTGAATTATATGTTATAACACTATGCAACATTATGAAGTTCATGCTCTTGGGCGTGGACGATTTTTATACTAAACACATGTATAATATCACTGTGGAACAAATTCAGGTTAGCAAAAGTTAGGTCGATTCTGAGAGTGAGGGGTGAAAATAGAGGCTAAATTAGAAGACCCGTATCGCGGCGTTTGCTTATGTTAGTTCGAATTTTTTATATGGTTTTTTGGCTATAACTCGTCGACTAATTGATATTTTTTAAATCTGTAAAAGCCAAATTATTGCTAGAGGCCTGAACAACAATTAAAATTTTTAAAAAAATTGATTTGTTTGATTTTTTTTTTTTTTTTTTTTTTTAATTGTTGTTCAGGTCTCTAGCTATAATTTGGCTTTTACAGATTTAAAAATAGCAATTAGTCGACGAGTTATAGCCAAAAAACCATATAAACAATATGAAAAAATCCGAACTAACATAAGCAAACGCCGCGATACGGGTCTTCTAATTTAGCCTCTATTTTCACCCCTCACTCTCAGAATCGACCTAACTTTTGCTAACCTGAATTTGTTCCACAGTGTATTTGTAGAGTAAAACTCAAAAGAGTCTGGCGCTCTGTGTGGGTACAGTCAAATTTGATGGCACTTTTTTTGTTCAATACTGTATTGTGAAACATTTTAAACCTTTATCTGACAAAAATTCAAAAAATGTACTACTGAGTGACCATTAGAAATACCGAAAATTAGTCTATTTTGGGATCCTTTTTAGACCTCAGTAGTCCTTAGTTTGGCCAAAAAGTTAAGACAAATTGAAGATTTCTTTGCTCTTTTTTAACATCTACCCATTTTTAGCTTTAAAAGATGGCCCAAATCCGGCCAAAATCGATTCCCGATTTTTGAAACTTTTAATTTAAAGGTACCCTAAAAATATTTAAGATTATTTTGAAGAAATTTTTTTCAATTAAAAGTTAATATTATGAAGAATAATAAACTTTTTATCTATTTTTATTTGTAATCAAAATCATACTCCTATAGTGGAGACGCAGACAAAAGTAATGGTTGAACATCATTGGCGAAATAAAATTATCATAGTGTGATATTAGTGCTATATATGATTCTTAATGATCATATTATGTTCACTGATGACGATTTTATCATCACTTGCGATCGTATTATGATCATTAGGAATATATTATGATGATTACGTGTTTCAATCATAACCTGATGCTGTCTTTTCTCTGCATGTACAAATTGGAGCGATAAACTTTCTTTAAATACTGTTTGAGAAACATTCTATTGAAATTGGAAAAAAATTATCGAATGATGCAAAATAAATCCGATTTCTTGAAGATTGTAAATCAGGCTCAACCTTTAAAAATGTTTCCTTCCTTCCTCATTCAAGGTTTTCACTCATTCTCATTACAATATAAGTTTTTCGAATGGCATATTATATTTGTGAAATTAATTTAAACGTTTGTCGTACACATAAATTAGTTTATTACAAAACTTAATGAATTTAATATTTTACTATAAAATTATTTAAATTCATAAAAAACCCCATTTCATTTTATCCCATAAAAAGGTTTTATCCTCTATAGAAAATCGTAATGATTTATATTCATACATAAAAAAAAACAAACTTATTGTAATCCTCAGAACGATTAAAGTTATTAAATATTAATATAAATTTTACGATATTACAGATGACACACCTATTCACAAACACAACATACACAATTTCAAATACAAAATATCTACAAAAGTAGTCAACTCACATGTATTTGAAACCATAATAATACCTTTCAACAACAGATACCATTCATGCGAGTAGACAAAAGCACAGTACAACATTTTTCAGCTCATTGATGTGGGACTCAATTCTGAGAATTGCACGTGAAAGTAGCACCAAAAATAAGAACTTTTTCATCATTCGTTTTGTCCGCATTGAGCCAAAAAATTCGTAGCCATTTTTGGCTCAAGGAATTTTCAGCACTTTTGTTAAAATATAGAAAAAGTGCTAAAAATCCGCAGAAGTTCTTATTTTTGGGGCTACTTTCACGTGCAATTCTCAGAATTGAGTCCCAAAATCATGTGTTGTACTGTGTAGGACAAGGCTGCCAAAACTAAGGCACGAGCAGAATTTTTGTACAAAATTATTATAAGAACCTCAAAAATTAATTGCTAATAAAAAATCTGAGATTTTTCAGATTATTTCTTAGAATTTCAGATTGAGAGAAGTTTAAATTTTTCGATGTGAAAGTCTCAAAAAGCATAAAGATTAGATCTAATCAAATCTGTTTAGATCAAAATAGATATTAGAGAATCTAATTAGATCTGCTGTAAGATCAGATCATATATGACCAGATTTGACATATGTGGTACACTGTATGACCAGATTTATTGCCAGATTTCTTCATATTTAAAGTGGCCTGGAAAATTGGGTAATTTTCATGTCCGGATATGAGCACATCTGGCCAGATTTGGTACTCGATGTGGTGCCAAATAAAAAAATTACCCAGAAGAAAGATGATTTTGTAGGTATAAGTTCTTTAATTTTAGTTTAAAGTTTTTATTTTATCGATAAGTCGAGATAAAATTAGATCTGATGCGCCAGATTTGCCTACATCTGATGAGATCAAATGAGATATGTTCAGATCTGATCTTTTTAAATTGGAACACTAATTTACCTCTCATTTAAAGATAATATATATAACTATTCGAAATTATTTAAAAGAAAGCGTATTTTAAAATCTGTGAACAAATAAAACTTTTACCAACTGGTAGTGATAGTGCCGAATTTTGGTTATACCCCTAATACACACATTCATAAAAATATTACAAATAATATTTAAATTTTACCTTTCAAATTAAAGATCCTTAAATCATATTTTACATCATAAAATATAAACACACACCCACAATTCCCCATTATTACAATTACGTGTGTGTATTGCGATGGAAGAAGAAAAACAAGGCAAAAATGTTAAAGAATCAAGAATTAGGAGAGTAGAAGAAATAAATCCTTGTGTGTATTGTGATGGAAGAAGAAAAACAAGGAAAAACTATTAACCCTTTCGACGCCAACTTTAAGTGACTGGGAATTTTCCAACCGAACTTCGTGTAAATGTATTTTTTATTATCTCTATGGCTTTGCAGCGCCCCCTAGCGGAGATATTTGGAATTAAAATTCCAACATTAACATGCTGTCGGTCCCGAACGGGTTAAGATTTTTTTTAAATTTTAATTTTATAATTTTTATATAGAGTTTCTATAGAAATATTTTTGAATTTTATTCATGACAAAATTTTTGAGACTAATTTAAACCAAAATTTTATTTTTCCTTAAATTTTGTTGTGAGGAAAAATGTGTGTGAACACTATCAAAAACAGTCCGGAAATGAAAACTATCTAAGCCTGCTTATATGAAATAATACACAGGCATTGTGGAACTGCATGCTACTGACATGAGTAAAAAAATTCGTTAAAAAAAATAAATATAACGGGAGTTATAGGCACATAATAACGAAGTTGCCTGTAGGCAGCTTTGGGGCTGAAAGGGTTAAAGAATCAAGAAATAGGGGGGTCGAAGAAAGAAATCCTTAAACCCTATTGTGGTAATAAACCATCAATTTACGTACATTTCTGGTTGTTATGGATGGTATAGAAAATCTTCAACAAATAAAATAAACTTAGAACCTTTTGAAATTTGATTGTGTCTGCAGTAAAGTTTTCTTAACAAATGTATGTTATACAGACACAGAATGCAAAATATGTACACAAAGAAAAAAAAAATAAGATTACAAAATACAAAATTGAATTTTATATTCCTTCAACACCATCCACACAAAAGAATACACGACAGCATAGACTTTATGTATGGTGAGAATAATGATGAAGAAATATTTAGATTCTGGCCAACAAGCGAATTTGTTATTTAAACATTGATTCCATTAGGAGAATTAAATGTACTAAAATCTCAAAACTTATTTAACAAATTGTCAAAAATAATTTGTTGTAGTCTTGTCCCATATTTGTTGATTAGTAATAGTAATTTCTTGTTCTCGTCTAGGAGCGTTATTCAACATTTCAAATATTAAAGAAAAAACAAAAACAACAACGAAATATTACCACAATTTGCTTTGTCATCTTGCAATATATTGCCGAACGAATTTTTCAGCCGCAGAAAGAGAACTTTTGGGTTGTGACTACCGCATTTTTGTTAGGGCAAAATCATTTTCATTTCGAATACGAGGGTATGTGTATAAATTTTAGTCGATATACATCAATGTTTTTGCACAGACATCTACTAAAAAATGTGTAAAGTATTTTAGTCTCCTAAATATATATTTGAAATTAATTAAGTTCCATCAAATCACCTTTCTGAGTTATGGGTCTTATTTTTTTCAAACACTGAGCCAGGAAAATATATTCAATTGTTTTTTTTTTCTGCGGAAAAGTACATAAAAACGTTTTTAATTTAAATGTAATCATGTCGTAATATTGAAATTTCCATCAATTTTTCAACCAAAACTCGTTCAAAATTATTTTTTTTTTCGAAAAACTGATAACACCATCGCCTTTAACGTTCAATTTTACCTTGGATAGAATATATTTAAAAAATTTGAAATCGGCGAATTTTTTTTTAACATTCCTACTAAAAAAAACCTTAAAAATTAACGCGTAAAAAATATCGATTTTTCGACAAAAACTCGTCCAAAACCTCAAGAAAACATTTTTATGGAAAAACTGCTATCGCCATCGTTTTTAGCGTACAATTTTACCTTGGAAAGGTAATATTTAAAAAAATTAAATTTTTAATATGTCGTAGTGGAACTTTTTTTTCCTCATGCCAAAAGCTATCGAAAAATCGATGGCACAATATCGATTGTTAATCGACCCACCCTAATGTACGTGTCATAGGAAATATTCTATACTTAAGCGCGAATCATGTGAGTATAGTAATTATTACTCACGATTACCTGACTCACGAACATTTCGTGTCCCGCCCCATCTCTACACAGATTAAAAAAAATATCATAAAATTCGAAGTGATAAAAATAATTATTAAAACTCAATTTTCATTTCAATACGAATAACTTAGTTAATTGATTGAATTAAATATTTTGTTGATATGACAAACTCCAAGTTTTCTTTTTCAAAAATACTTGTCAATTAATGTGTTTGTTAAAATCCTGTCAAGTTTTTTTCTAGAAATATGCAAAAACGAAACAACCGTGCGCTCACGCACGCTAATGATTGCAAAAAAAAAAAAAATAACTAACAGGAAAGACTCCCAACGCGGACTCGCAGATTTAAGAGAAGAGATACAACCTTGCGGCTGCCGATTCCGCTGCGGTGAAAAAAAACAAATTAAATGACTGCGGTTGCGGTGACGGTTGCTTTTATACATACATTCACATTATCTTTACATGGATGTGTGTGTACATTTAGTGTGGAGAGCCATAGTATAATATAGTAGCTTTACTCTTTTTCTGTAATTTGAAAAAATTAAGTAGTGTTTGTAAATTTACTTGTACATATGGTTCTTAATACCACTACAACTACATGATATAGGGACAAGCTCTCAATTTTTTAATGATTGGGGCTACTATAGTATACTATGTGGAGAGCATCAGGTATGGGAAATGAGGTTTTTGTTTTAGTATAGAAAAAAACATTGATTTTTCAAAATAAAAGTTCAATCGTTTCAACTTTTCCATCTCTGAATATAATCAAATATCGGGATTATTTTTTGAAAATAAGGCAACATTGTAGAGAGTGTAAGAATGAAAACATGTGGGTATGAGAGAAAACGCAGATAAATTAAATTAAGAGATTAATCACAACTGGGTCGTCAACGACAACGAGAATTGCTTTTTCATATATATTGTATGGGAAGCAAAATATCGACATGTCGTCCAGCGATTTTCGTCGTAATAGAATCTATTCTATTTCCATGACAACACACTAACACACACTCAAAATATTTGTTAAATAGTTGCCATATTTAGATCTAATTAATGGTTGCCATTAGAAGGGAGTTGTAGAAATTCGTATTAAATAGTGCATAAACGTTCAATATTATTTAGAAAAAAAGGAAAGCAAAACAAGAATATGGTTGGTTGTATTTGTTTCGCCATAATTCTTCATGAATTCAATTGATTTTGCATTAATTCTTGTTGTTTGACACTTTATTGTATTTAATTTTGCTTTTTTGCTGTAAATTATGTATTTTTATTTTCAATTATATTTTTTCTATTAAAAAAATAAATTTTTTGTAATCAAAGTACGAATTTTTGCAACTCTAAAAGCAAACATACACGTTCAATATTACACTGTGAGACAAATGGTAGGGGTCAGTGATCGGGAAGGGTTCAAACTACCGGGGAAAGTTATATCGGTAAAAAAGAAGTTATACGTGTCCCGGCGTTTCGCTGGGTCACCCCTAGGAATCGAGATATATCGATTTGACCTTTGGTGGTCTTTTTTTTGACATAACTCGAGAACCACTAGTCCGATTTTGCTCAAACAATTTTAAAAAAATTAAAAATTACAATTCCTTTAATCTGTTCATATAACGTTTTTCTATATACTCAACAGTTTTGCCGGTAAAAATAAATGTATGCAGAAAAAAATATTGTTTATAATTTGTTCATTTAATTGTTATTTCCTGAAGATGCTACACATTGGAGTAGCGAAATATCGAAAATAAAAAACTTTTTATAAATAAAAACCAAACCTTAAGCTCAAGAAAATAGTAGAGTTAAAAAAAGAAAAAAATATTTTTTGCCAAAAATATTTAAAAAAAGTAATAAACAAAAGGTTATTGATTTTTATGGTAGCGGTAACAAACATTTATTTTTACCGGCAAAACTGTTGAGTATATAGAAAAACGTTATACGAACAGATTAAAGGAATTGTAATTTTTAATTTTTTTTAAATTGCTTGAGCAAAATCGGACTAGTAGTTCTCGAGTTATGTCAAAAAAAGATATATCTCGATTCCTAGGGGTGACCCAGCGAAACGCCGGGACACGTATAACTAGTTTTTGACCGATATAACATTTCCCATTGGTTTCATCACATCCCGATTTTGACTGTCGCATAGTGTTATTAATAAATTTTTCAAAAATCAACCAATCAGAACATTTTATTTTTAAATACTTTGTTCTGATTGGTTGATTTAAAAAAAAATTTATTAATAATATTGAACGTGTATGTTTGCTTCTATATTTGCAAAAATTCGTACTTTGTTTACAAAAAATTTATTATTTATATTTATTTATTTATAAACACAGAACAAGCCGCAGGGTTGTATCTCTACATTTATTGAGCTTCGGATATATTGTAGAGGAGATAAATTTAAAGGACAAGTATTTTTTTTTTTTAGCTGAACAATTTCATATTTAAGGGTAAAGTCGGGTAAAAAATGGTCCAATTTTTCGTTTTTGCGGTTCATTTCATATTTGTTACAAAATAACTACAGAAAATTTTTATGTCATATGAAAGTTATTTGAGAGGCATATTTATCGGTGTATAAAACATGCTCAAGCATGCTTATTTGTTTATAGCATGAAAAACATCAAAATCTTAGGTGGTTTTGTATGGGGATGTATACAGGGTTAAGGCCCAGGGTTAAGTGGCCATTTTTTACCCCATTTTTAACCCTTAATTATGAGATTAGCTAGCTAAAAAAACGCATGTCCTTTAAATTTTTCTCCTCTACAACATAGCCGAAGCTCACTAAGATCTAAGAATCCGCGTTGGAAGTCTTTCCTTGTTTGGAAATTAAACTACAAAAGAGAATATTAAATAAAAGGAAGTGTTGTCACTCGTATGTTTTATTTTTTATTATTTAACAAATTATTTACTTTCCCGAATTAGTTTCAGCATTAATGAATTTTATGTTATATTATGTTATAAATTATTTTTTTATTTAAAAAAATAAATCTGTTTTGAAAAACTAAAAATTATTAAACTAAACTGTATTTTTTTTTTTTTTTTTAATGTTAGTAGGAACTTTTTTTTAGTAAAAAAGTAACTTAAATCAACAAATTCTTATGACAACCACAAAATTCTCGTAAGATTTCAATAAGTTAGAAAATAAATATTAAAATGCGTCAACAACTAAACTATAACAAAGTTATTTCTACAAAATAAACCTCCATTTTTATTTTTGCAGAAAAAAATTGCCTACTCTTTCTAAAGTAATGAATTCAAAATGAAAAAAATAACAAAACGAAAAAGAACTGGCAAAATAAAATGCAGAATAAATAAAAAAAAGTTGAAATGCTAAAAGTAAAAATGAAACTGTTATAGTCACAAATTATGCAAATCAAATTATTTGATGACATCGTTAAGGATTCTGTAAAACAAGATGTGACAATGACAACAAGCAATTCAACTAAAAATTACGTGTAAAATGAATTTACAAGAGACAAAATCTTCCGGCACACTTTCCGTTGGTGTAATAGATGTGGGATTGACTAGGCTTATAACATCATCGTTCTCATCTTTATCATATTATAGCGATGGTCATAAGTTGACAGCTTGAAGGTGACAGTTAAATTGCAATTTGTGTTAAGCATAACAAACGACTTGCGAATCATATTGCAGTCGTTTCTTATTCATATATCAAGTGGTAATTTTATAGTCAACTTATGACCATCAAAATATAGTCTTACTATATGTTTGCTTGTTCATGACATATAATGACAATGAACACCATCCACCATGCTGATGATGAGAATGATGATGACGAGATGAAGAACCGTAATTCGTACTTTCTTGGCACCAACACTAGTTATATTACTCACTTCCGTGTCACTATTTTATCCTTGTATTTGGTTGCTAATGTCAATGTCATGTTACAGAGAAAAATTTTATTTTATTATTATACTTCTTTTATATGTTTAAATGTAAAAAGAAGTCTAAATGTAGTCGAGTTGTAGAAATTGGACGGATTATAAAATGAAAACTCAAGGAAATATGCATTTTATCTACAATGAAGTTGTACGTAGGTCCTTTAATCCAATGTCATCTGGCGTAAAATACAGTTAAGCATTTACTACATGTTTAAGCTATGCCGCAAAAACTTTATCATTATGTGGATAGCAATAAGTTTACATTTAAGATAATTGGAAAAAAAATAAAAATAATCAAAGAATTTACTTAAGAGGCTTTCGTTTTTGCGGTTGTCATATAAAGTAAAGTAAACAAAGGATTAAGATATCTTAATTAAAATGAAAAAGGAATTATATTTTTTAACGAGTTATTAAAAAATAACCTCTAAAGACGTTAAGTAAATATTTTCAATCAAACGAATACTAGTAGAACTTTACGCAATACTTTCATAAAAAAAATTAAAACATTTCATAAAATTAAAAAAAAAAACAAGTAAAAAAGTTAAAGTTAGGTATGCTGACTATATGGTACTTAATACTAGTCTGATTGAAAGTCAACCAATATTTGGACCCGAAATCTGAATATAGTTGTTTCGAAATTTGGCTATAAATTGGTAAAAAAAATTATAAATTTTAATTTTGCCACCCGTTGGGTAAAAGTTGGAAAGTTTGTACTTGTACCCATATGAGTCAGGGTACCAAATGTTATTAAATATTTGCGACCTGTGGCGTGCGAACAAGTACATCAGCCAATTTTTGGGAAACCTTTATACTAGGTCTCAACATGCACCAATTCTAATCAAAAACCCTGTCTTGGGCCCATGTGAATCAGTGTACAAAATTTTATTAAAAAATTTTAAATTTTTGAGTGAACTACGGGTAACTACACCCAGAAAACAGATTCAGTTCTGATAACCGCATTTGTAGCCAATCGTATGGTTCGGTTGTGGTAGCCGAATTTTCCAGTTGTGGCAACAGAAAACCAATTGAGACAGCATTAATTTGACTGATGCAACGGAATTTCAGTTATACTAAGAATAATTCGGTAGCCGCAACCGAAAAATTCATTTGCTGAAACTGAACCATTCGATTGGCAACAAATGGGGTTGTCAGCACCGAATCTGTTTTCTGGGTGTATTTATATTGTGAGCCCTGGCGAGTTGTTAGGCGCCAGCTGATATTTCTGTTATAAAGTTTAAAATTTTTGACCATAACCTTGCTTAGAGCCCTTTGTCATTTGAGCATTATTTGTGTTGTTTACAAAAAAGTGAAATTGTGTCATACTCATTCCATGCTACTCTTACGTACTCAACTGGTACTCTTTTTTTTTTGTTCACAAGCTGTCCCCAAATCGATTTACAACCAAATAGTAAATATTCCCTTATTTAAGGGAATTTTTGGTATGAAATTGCAAAAATTAAGTTTGAAAGTACAGAAATTGGTTTAATGTGCAGAAATATCAGAAATATGTGCTGCCATAAAAATTTTACCCATTTTTTGTGTTAAAAATGCCAGATGCAAATAAAAAAATCTCCATAAATAAATAAACAAAAAAAAATTGGTCCGATCGGGTCAAAATTTTTACCACAGGTAACTTTTAATTGGGTTTGCAAAACAACTTTGCTTTTTTTGTCGGTTGGGCCTATCTCAATTTTCAACTTTAAAGCCCCGCCCTCTCGAAAGTAGTCGTTTTCGACAAAAACTATTTATATTTTTGAACTCACAATAAAAATATCTACCTACGATAAAAATTTTTAACTCATCAGAGATATGCCCGTTAACTGCACTTTAGCAAAAATTTTCTTTAACTGTTGACTTTTTTTAAAATAAACTATGTTTAATGCTTACCCATAGTTATCCATGTCAAATTTATATGGAAATATCTGTGGTTAACGTTTTACCTTGATTATGTTGGAAATAAAGATATTCGACCTATGCCTTATTGGCTTTATAATAAAAACTCGGCATAATTAAACCCAAAACAGGCAAATTTTACCAAAAACCGGCAAATTTATACTTTTTACTTTTTTTTTTGTAAATATGGCATTCTTCCACCACCATCAATACACAAAATGTTGCAACTCAACTTAAAAATGTTGCAACTCAACTTAATTTTATGAGAAAAATGTTGTATATCGAGTTGGCCCGAGTTCGATTCTTTTTCGAGAGAGTTAAGAGTAGCATAATTTCTCTCTATAATATAAACTCTTTGGTTATGTGTCAACAAAAAAATGGAATTAACACCGCAGCAAACAAAGCCGATCATGTATGACTCAGAAACGAGCTCCAAAAACATAAACATTTTTCCACTTTTTCCTATGAAAGTGGTTCATCCAAAAAAGGTACTCAGAACTAAATCTGAAAAAAGAATGTTTCAAATCAAAATGTTCCTTATAAATTTGAATAATTTTTGAATCTTTTTTGGGTCTGACAAATGAACCCTCAGTTTGAGACAATTTTTGAAATTGTAAAGAAAACTTTTTTTCCTAAGGGTTCATATTGTTACGAAATTAGATTGGCCTAGTATAGAAAACTCTGGAATTTTCTGGAAGAAAATAACCCAAGAGACGGAATGTACAAAATACGTCAATCTGGCAACGTAGCACTACATTTAATTATACACCTAAGCATATGCTAAGGTTTAATGCCATAAATAATGTTAAGTAGTTGGTTGATTATTAGATTTTGTGTGTGAGTGTATAGAGTTTAAGAGTAATGTAGCGTTAAGTAACATAAATGTTATAATTATAACATTTCCATACTTTTGTAGAAACATGGCTGTTGCTCACGTACTGTAACGTGCTCTCCCACTGGTTCTGGCTGAGATTTGAAGAAGTTAAATTGCAACTAATAGGTTTAGTTTTTTATTATATTTTTTAATATTATGCATTTTTATTGAAACAATTTTTAATATTTATTAACGTTTTGCAATAAAACTTAACCCATCACCTCATATTAAAATTTCTGTTACTATATAAGGCGCGCATTACCATTAGTAGAGTTGAAGTTGATTATTTATTAACATTTATGCTGTTAAGACTGCGATAAGAGTTTGTAAAGTTAGTGTCGTGTTAAAGTTAGTAGCACTCTAGTAGAGTAATAAAGAGAGTCTGTGTATGAGTCATAGTGTGTAAATAAATACGAGTGTTTAAGCTATTTCAAACTTAAGTGTATTTGTGTTTGGTTATTCCCAGCAAGCATGGCAATACGAAGAAGATTCCCCGATCATATTGCCAGGAAGAAAACATTTATTGCCGGCAATATCAATTTCGTATTGCGGAAGTTTCTTCCGTCGGGAATAACTGTTACCCGAAAGCAATACTTTCAGGCAACACGCAAGCAATACCCCAGGAAGATAAATCGGCGATATCGCTAAGTTATCATCTGGAAGATAAAAAGGTGATATCGCCAAATAAACTCCCCGGTACAATATAAATTTTTTATTTTTTAATTATTAAATTTAAGCCTGAAAAAGAAGATCTGCATACATAAGCCATTGATCAACACATTAATTATCTTGATTTCAACGTAGCCGATTTTTTCCTCGCATTAGATCTTGATTTTTTTCAAGGAATTTCTTTCCTATGTGTTTGTTGATTGTTTTTATACAAATTTTGTTTTAATTTTTTCCAAAATGACAAAGAATTTCAAACAAATTTTCTTTATCTTCCGGATGATAAGAAGGTAATATTGCCGCAATATCATCATAAAAACCTATGACAAAAAATTAATTTTTGAATTATTTTTTTCCAAATTATCTTCCAAATAATAAAAGGAAGACAATTTTAAAACACTACTTGATTATTTTCATTCAAATGAAAAATAGAAGATATCGCTTTAATAACTTCTTGGAAGATATCTTCCACATGCTTGCAGGGTTATAGTTGGTTGTTATTATAGCTGAGAGAGCACCAGGCCGGTTTATCTAAGGGAGATAAAACGTTTCAATTGCTGTTAGCGTTGAGATTGGTTATTTTGATTGCAATAGAAAAGAATCCGGTTTATTTAAAAGAAATAAACCCACGTTTTTAAACAGTAAAAACGTAACAATATTTTGTACCAGAAAAATAGTGTTCTAAAAATATAAATAAATCTGTAAAAATGGCAGAAAAGGCAACTAAAAATTTATTAAAAATTATTGCAGAAAAAATTGTTAAATCAGCAGATTTTTTGCTAAACACTAGTAAAATAAGAACAGCAAAAATAGAACTTTTAAATTTACAGAATTTTAGTTATAATTGAACTATTTTTTAATTGAAAATGACAAATTGTACTGAAAAATCTGCAGAAAATTTTGCTAAATATTACTAGACTAAAAATAGCAAAAATAAACTGGCTCGATTTTTAATTGCATTTAGAATAAAAACTCGAAAAAAACTTTGAAATTTAAAATTTTTTACAGATTTTAGTAGGTTAATTTGTTATTTTCTATTAAAAAAATTTTACCTAACATTATTATTTTTGTTGTTCCTATCTTACTAATATATAGCAAAAATAATCTGCTAATTTAGAAGTTTTTTTTCTGCAGCATCATTTTTAACTAATTTTTAGTAGTTTTAACTACATTTTTACAGACTTTTTCCTATTAGTGTACCATAAGAACGATTAATTGCCACAGAAAGGTCCCATCTCAGCTTAAATGTATTGAGCCTAAATAATATTACCAAACCAAAGCGATTTAATTGGATTTTGCATAAAACTTATATAATTTTATTCATTAAACAAATAGTGTTTATTATGGGAAAAAATTTACTCCGTTTTGAAGCCGAAAATGTTTGAAACATTATGAAAAGTGCATTGCTCTTTCGTGGTTCTTTTATTCTTAGGTATAAAATTGTTGAATGAATCGCACGATTTCGAAAAGCAGAACTTGAAACCGGGCACCTGAATAGGCTAAAAAGACAAAAGTCTGATGTGCTAAGTTTCAAAACCCTAAAAAACCGAAAAAGTAACTTGTCGAAACTGTCAACACGATATTTACGCAATGTACCAATTTGTAAACTACACCATTTCCAATTGTATTTCAGGAATTTTCATTTTATTTCAGAAATTATCAATTGTTTTTCAGATTTATTAATTGTATTTCCGAAATCGTCAATTGTATTTCAGAAAATATCAAATGTATTTTAGAAATTAATTAATTAATAATTTCTGAAATACAATTAATTTCTGAAACACAATTGATAAATCTGAAAAAATTGATAATTTCTGAAATATAATTGATAAAACTGAAAATCAATTGAGAACTTCTGAAATACAATTGATAAATCTGAAAAACAATTGACAAATTCTGAAATGTAATTAATAAAACAGAAAATCAATTGATAGTTTCTGAAATATAATTGATAAATCTGAAATACATTTGATAACATCTGAAAAACAATTAGAAATGGTGTAGAATATCTGATGAAATGATAGAACAAATTCCGGAACCCCACAATATATACAGAATAATGATTGTGCTGATTTCTGATACTACCCAAAACATTTTGCCCAAACCAACCACTATCCACGGCTCTCATCTAAAAAACTTAACTGGTTTTAAGAGAGTTTCGGTGAAAAATAACAAAAAACGTGAAAAAGGTGGCACTTTTAATTACCAGATTGACTTCCGCAAATCATATTTGCGAACCATCTCTGACCGAGCGAACACCGTTCACATTCAATTTTTAATTAAAATTTCAAGTGCACTGGTGTGGCTTAATATATTCTCTGCATTAGTTTTGTATAATTGGCCAAAAATTTCGTTTATTTATATAAAAAAATACGTACTAAAAAACCACTAAAAACTGTTTCTCGCATATAAAATTTAAGTGCGTGTTTTTTGACTTGTGAGAAGATTGGTACGTCTTTGTTTATATTATCGTTGCCCAAACCAACGTTCTATACACCTATTATACATTTTAGTATATATTGTACTTTTTGCAACGTTAATTGAAATTCTCTTTCCGAAATATGATACAAATCGTACTGTGGTGTAGGGTTTCATATAGTCGGTATGTCCGACTTTTACTTTTTTACTTATTTTTGTTTGAAATTGTCGTAAAATATAACAGTTTTATTGCTCCAACCAGTTCTCGAATTTATTCTAGAACTACACTCAGAGAATTATTTGCATGATATTAATGAATTTTTGCATAAAACTAATGAAGTTTCATTGGAACTCGTCCATTGAAACTTTTTGTTGAGTTAACGGAATTTCTCATAAAAATGTTGTGAAAAATTTAATTTTATTTATTGAAAGTTTCATATACTCAACGAAAAAGTTTCACTAAAACTAGATTTTTCATAAAATTTAAGAAATTTTTCATTTACTTTCCCAGTGTAGAAACGGTAATGACATATCATTATTTTTTGGAATACCAATGACACCCACTTACCTTCTGCATTATTTTAAAACATATAATAATGAATTACTGATAATGACTTACTTTTATCATTATTTCAAATAGAAAATAATTTTCTAGATTTTTTTTAAAATTTTTTGAAATCTATTTTCAGACTCAATATTTTTTAAACACTGGTAAGGATATATGTAACCACATATTTTTTTGATTTTTTGTATGTTGGAGAGTAAGCTTACTTGTGTGCAGCAGGTCAATTATGTTTTTATCTATTAAATATTACATGTGGATGGTAGAGCTGTTGACTGGCAATCTTTAGACCCAGGTTCGATTCCCGCACCAGAAAATTTTATTTAAAAAAAAAATACAATAAAAAATATTTTTTTTATATAATTTATTTTTTTGAAAATCTATTTTTAGACTCATTATTTTTGTCAATACTGGTAAGCACATAGGTAACGATATATTTTTTGATTTTTCGTATGCTGGTGTGTAACGACAACTCATTATTTTTCGCGACATCGCCATATAAAGGTAATAAGAAATGTAATAACAAAAGTAACTAGTTAGCATTACCAAGTATGTAGTTACATAACAACATATCTGGTAATGATTTTCTACACTGGGTTGTAAAGAAAACTTCATTAGTTTACAGAAAAATTTCATTACAACTCGTCCACCATATTGAATTTAAAATACCACATAAACAACGCACACATCATTAATAGCCATCAAATAATCGTAAACAAAACTCACGTGTTTTAAATATTTAAAAAAAACTACTTATATCCATAACAAATATGAAAAAATTTAATGAAAATCCATAAATCGATATTAAATAAACAAAACCACAACGTTTAAAAGCAGATATTAAAAAAAACAAAAAAGTTGTTGGAAAAAATAAACCGACATCAATTATAAAGAACACGCAAACAAAAACCTCCTTCAAAAAATAGAAAACCCTCAACCGCATGAATATCATACTTGGGAATTCTTCTTTAGCATTGAACATTTCTAAACATTTCACTACAATTCAATGCCAATGAAATTATTTTCAATTGGCACTGATTAAACCAATGGTAGTGAAATGTACACCAATGCAATCAATTATAATTGAGGGAAAAAGCATTGTATACAAAAAAAAATTGTTTTGGAAAAAGGGAAATTAAGACAAGAATGTAAAATTTAACAGCTATAAACACGATAAATATTTGCTATTTTATCAGATGTACGTATCAAGTATGTATACTAGACCGCACCGCAAAAAAAGTTCGCCGTACACCCTCCAATATGAAGTATTTTTGCAAGGCAATTTCCAAAAAAAAAAATGTTTGCCAAACGTAGGGGTCGCCTTTTTTAACTTTTCGCTATAGCTTCGGCATTTAAAGTCAGATTTTAAAGTGTGATATATCAATTTTTTTTGCCTCGAGGAGACCAGTGTTTTACTATAAAGGTAAAATCCAATGAAAAAAAAATTTAAAAAGGCGACCGCTACGTTCGGCAACTAATAAATAAAAAAAAATTATACTGAGTTTATCGAAAAACTTTCTTAGCAAAAGTTTAATGATTTTTTGCGAGCTTTAATTTTCTGACATTAGGGTTGTACATTAGGGTTGTAGCAACTGAGATCTGGTGGGTAACTACTAGAACGGGATACTTGAGGTCAATGGCCCTTAGAACAAAACACTGGTCTCCTCGAGAGAAAAACATCGATGTATCATACTTTAAAATCCGACTGTAAATGGCAAAGATATAACGAAAAATGTAAAATGGCGACCCCTACGTTCGGCAAGAAAAAATTTTTTGTTCTTTTATCAAAACAAAATATTTTTGAAAATAAATGCTTTTTTCATCAATTTAATTGGTTGTTTTAGGCATTGAACAATGTGTCATATGAATCAAAACTTATTTCGAAGTAATTACTTTGGGCTTAGGAATGACTTTTAACACCAAATTTACCCACAGACTTTTAGAATAACATGAAATATAGACAAAAATCAAAAAATTTTATTTTTAGCAGACTAAAATTGTGAAGTAATTGCTTAAAAACCCCGTATTTCCCCCTATTAGTAATATCTATTTTTTATTCATACGAGCCAATGTCAATTGAAAAAATTTCTGTTGGCTTTTATCAATAGTAATGCCAATAAAATCGTCAAGTAATTGATCCATTCAATTAACTAGTCCCAAGTATGATGTATATTAACAGAAAAAAAAAAAGTGTCACAAAAGCACCTATAAAAAGAAAACGAAACTTTCATATTTAAACCTAAAATAAAATATGAAAACCATTATACAAATAATGTTCAATACAGATTAAAGCTATTACATACACAGACTAACGCAACCCCACACTCAATAAACTCGTAAAAAAACCAATTGATTAATTTTCAATTCAATTGAAAACTTCAATTATGTATATTACGTTAAACTTAAATATACTTATTTCCCTGTACTTACCATCATATCTTGGGGAATGTAAAAATCGGATACAGCTGCTGCCAAAAACAATACCGCTCTTTCCTCATATGCCGCCAAACATTCACATGCAGCACGCAACAGCCACATGTAGTCGACAACACTTGTAAAGCTAACATACAATATCATCTGGGATTCACGTGCCTGTTTATATTTGGCCAATATTGGTGCGAAGACATCGACAGAGTCTGGTTTAACAGTGATTGAGGTACTTTGGCCATTGTCAGCAATATCAAGCATATCGAAAAATTGTTGCCCAGTAAAATGGCGGGTAAATGGTTCGAGGGATTTTTGTCGATACATAAAAATCACGGGATAATTGTGATCCAGAAAATATTCGGCGGCAGAGGAGCCACGTGTACCAGCACTAAAATTATCAACAAAACGTACGGTATTGTGCTCCAAAGGGACGGTTGTACCACCTGACTGTAAATAATGGAAAAAAATAGAACAAAAATGTAGAAAAAGTAAATTTCTGTTGTGTTTTAAAAGGCTATGAAATATGAAAAAAGAAAAAAAAAACAAAATAATAAATATTGATTGCAAAAAGGATACAAAAACAGTATGTAAGACGAAATTTGTATTTAACCCATTTTGTACCAAGCATGGATTCCGTGGAAATTTTTTGACCAAACTTGGTAGAAGGATAGGCCAAATAAAAAAGTTAGTAAAAAAAAATTATAAACAGTTTTCAATCGCAATTTACTATTTTTGTACTAATTTTTTGCACAAAAATTTATAAATTTACAAATTAGTTTGGAAATAACTCAGAAATTTTTATTGTATCTCCAATGCATAAAAAGGTAGTAAGTGGAGAACCGTTTGAAATTTTTACTCCAAATTTCAATTATGTTTAAGTAATTATACATTTTTTACAATCGAGAGAAAAAAAATATATTTTTTTTTTTGATTAAATTTAATTTTAATTTTTTTTTTAGATTTTACAGTTTGTTTATTTTTAGTACACTTTTTTGCTTATTTCAGCAGATTAATTTCAAATTGCAGTTTAGAACATTTTACTGAAATTTAGTAGCGTCTACTAATTATTTATACTAATTTCATTGTACTAAAATTATTGAATTATTTATTGCACAACAAATCAGTAGACATGTGTTGCTAAAACTAGCAAAAATTACCGCGAGGCTCAAAAAAGTTTAATTTCCTGTAATAACAGCAAAATTTTCAGTAGCCATTACAGTCTTTTTGGTGAGTGTAGTAAGTATTTTTTGTAATTTTCGCGCCCTCTAGTGGTGCTTTAAGTAATTCAATTTGAAGCGCTGTATATACACTTAAATGTTTAATATTTTTCAAAAATTAAATTTTTATAGTAAAGTGTTGTTTTTTCATACGCGTCAAATAGACCAACTGCAATTAATATTGTAATTAATATCCATTTTTATTAATTCTAATTTAGTAGGTTTGAGGTTAAGAAGAAGAATAAACATTTTTTCAAAAGTTATAAACCCATTGGGCAGGTTTACCAGAGAAACCCGCTACCGCTACAATTGATATGTAGCGCTTTATGATAACCTTAATCTGGTGAACGATGCTGCTTTTGTTTTTGTTTTAAAATAAAAATATTTGTAGATGTTACATTGATTTTTTCGAAATTTTTTATTCCTTTATATTTATATTTCTATATGTTTATTATTCTTTAAAAATATACAAAAACAAAAAAAAAAAAACAAACGACAGCTGATGTATCATTAACTGCTCACAAGTAGCGTAAAATTTTCACGCTACCAAAACAAGGTAGCGCTACCACAACATGTTGACTTAGCGGTAGGTAATCAAATCGTTCACCTGATTGTTGAGTAGCGGATTAGCAACACTTGAGCGTCTGGTAAACGCACTCATTAAGTTTGCAAATCAGACTAGATCTAGTTTCTGCCTTTTTTATGGACAGGCTTCATCAGTGATTTTCCATTAAATTGTATTATTGTTTATATTTTATTGTTAGATTGTTCTATATGATAATTTTTTAAACAACACGTCGGCTGTAGGAATCGAACCCATGCAATCCTGCATTACAAACGTAACTATACTAGAGTTCGACAGCTTAGCCAGTATGGCCCTGCATATAGTGCGGATTAACGGATTAACCCCCTGTTTTAATAGAGCGAAGGAATTACTCCTCCAGAGGAATTGTGTGTATTTTGTTTTTGTTACAGTAACAAAATACGTGCATTCCTCAGTCGGAATTATTCCGTTTGTCTTTTAAAAACAGGGTGCAATTTTCTACATACTTACAATTTTACAAATACGAATAGCCCTTCATAAGATCAGTCAATTTATTTTTTAAAGTGCGAACTGGGGGGTTATTATGTAATTTGATTCGAAAAGAAAACGCTTTCGAACAGAATTTTCACATTCAAAATTCAGTAACAGAAAATAGTTTTTAGTGAAGAAAAATGTTGAAAAATTGGACTTTCTAGAACGGATATCTTTTTACAAGAGTTTTAAAATTTTTCGAATCCGCTTACGTAATAACCCCCCTGTACTAGATTTTTTCTTTTTATCGAAATCAACATATCACTTTTATTATGCCGCTCGTCCTTATATTTTTAAAGATTTTTTGAAAAAAGCGCTTTAAAAAAAGTGAAAACTAGTTTTTCAAATCATTATTTGGCAACCTTGGAAGTAAAATTTTTGTAATTTTTTAAATACCATTTATAGTCAAGCCTCAAAGCATCACATGCTTTCTACGCCATTGCAATATCGCCTTCCTATCAAAAGTTATAGGCACCGCTGGTACAAAATGGGTTAATAACGAGCAATACAGTATTTGTAATAAACTAATAGTGCTGCATAAAAAATTTTATTTTATAGAGATTTTTTATAATTGAAACATATTCCCATGTTATATGGTTATAGTTATATGGTACACTCAAGCTTAAATGCTCGCTATTTCATAACCGTTACCCCGATTTTGATAATTTATACCTCATTTTAAAGATACACTCATAGAAATAATTCTGTAAAAATTTGTTAAAAATGACGTTGCAGAAAAAACTGTTGAAATTAGCCGAATTTTTTTTCTAAATACTAGTAAAATAAGAACAGCAAATAATATTTAAGTTAACTTTTAATTAACTAAAAATGAAAAATTATGACGCAGAAAATTTCACTAAAGAAAGATCTGCACAAGTGTTCACTAAATATTAGTAGACAAAAAACAGCAAATAGAAACTGTTATATCTACAACATTTTTGGTATTTTTAAGTTAAATTTAGTTGAACAAAAATTGCAGTCTAATCTGCTAAAACAAACATAAATTTATGCTAAAAAAGATTAGTAAACTGCTGATTTTCGGAGGCTAGATTTTTTTGTAGATTAGATTTGTATTAAAAACGAAAAAAAAATTTGAAAATTTCACTTTTTTTTGCGATATTTAGTAAAAATTTTAAATGATTTCAGCAGGTTAAGTTGTTATTTTCTATTGACTAAAATTTAACTAAAATATAACTAAAGTCCTGTAAATTTAACAGTTTTATTTTTGATGTTCCTATCTTACGAAAACTTAACAAAAATAATCCGCTAATTTCAGCAGTTTTTCCTGCATTTTAACTAATTTTTAGTAGTTTTAACTAAAGATTTTTTTTCTACTAGTGCATACTTGGGAATTTTTCATTGGCATTGAAATTTAATTGGCATTACTTGATCTCAATGCTAATGCGAAAAAATTTCATTACCATTCAATGCCAATGAAATTTTGTGCAATTCACTTTTCTTTTAACACTGGTGAGGCTAGATGGATCAGTCTCTAGTAATGTCAACTTGACGAAATGGCGAATTAAGATAAGAAATACGCGAAATTTTCTTTTTTTCAAAACGAAAGGTTTATGAAAACAATTTCTTTTTTCATCAATTATAACACTATGCGACAGTCAAAATCGGGATGGGATGAAACCAACGGGAAATGTTATATCGGTCAAAAACAAGTTATACGTGTCCCGGCGTTTCGCTGGGTCACCCCTAGGAATCGAAATATATCTTTATCTCTATATATAAAAGAATAACGTGACTGACTGACTGACTGACTGACTGACTCAACATCGCCCAGCCCAAACCGCTGAAGCTAGGAAGTTGATGTAGGTTCCTCTTTCGGGGTAGGCGTCCACTAAGACGGGATTTTTGGAAATTCCTACCGGAACGGGCAAAAAGGGGGAAAGTGTCCCCCTTGACGGCCTGCCAAAACCCCTTTGGCTAGAAAGCTGAAATTTAAGATATGTGTTCCTTGGAGTAGGGGCTAACTTTTCTGGAAAGTACTTTCTAGAATTTTGGACAGGGACGTTGTAAAAATGGGGGGAAAAAGGCCCCCCTTGACGGCCTGCCCAAACCGCTGGAGGTAGGAAGTTGAAATTTGGTATAAAGGTTCCTCCACTATCGTAGACATCCGCCAAGACGGGAGTTTTGGAAATTTTTACAGGGACGGGCAAAAAGGGGAAAAAGTCTCCCCCTTGAGGGCCTGCTCAAACTGCTGGAGCTATGAAGTTGAAATTTGGTATGTAGATTCCTCGACCGGTGTAGACGTCCGTTGAGACGGCATTTTTGGAAATTCTTATCGGGAGGGGCAAAAAGGGGACAAAAAAAGTACCTTTTTCCAAAAAAGTACCTTTTCCCAAAAAAAGTACCTTTTCCCAAAAAAAGTACCATTTTCCCAAAAAAGTACCTTTTTCCAAAAAAAGTACCTTTTTCAAAAAAAAGTACCTTTTTCCAAAAAAAGTACCTTTTTCCAAAAAAAGTACCTTTTTCCAAAAAAAGTACCTTTTTCCAAAAAAGTACCTTTTTCCGAAAAAAGTACCTTTTTCCAAAAAAAAAGTACCTTTTTCCAAAAAAAGGACCTTATTCTAAAAAAAGTACCTCTTTCCAAAAAAAGTACCTTTTTCCAAAAAAAGTACCTTTTTCCAAAAAAAATTCCTTTTTCCAAAAAAAGTACCTTTTTCCAAAAAAAGTACCTTTTTCCAAAAAAAGTACCTTTTTCCAAAAAAAGTACCTTTTTCCAAAAAAAGTACCTTTTCCAAAAAAAGTACCTTTTTCCAAAAAAAGTACCTTTTTCCGAAAAAAGTACCTTTTTCCAAAAAAAAGTACCTTTTTCCAAAAAAAGTACCTTATTCCAAAAAAAAGTACCTTTTTCCAAAAAAAGTACCTTTTTCCAAAAAAGTACATTTTTCCAAAAAAAGTACCTTTTTCCAAAAAAAGTACCTTTTTCCAAAAAAAGTACCTTTTTCCAAAAAAAAGTACCCTTTCAAAAAAACCTTTTTCAAAAAAAGTACGTTTTTTCAAAAAAAATACCTTTTTCCAAAAAAATACCTTTTTCCAAAAAAAAGTACCTTTTTCCGAAAAAAGTACCTTTTTCCAAAAAAAGTACCTTTTCCAAAAAAAGTACCTTTTTCCAAAAAAAGTACCTTTTTCCGAAAAAAGTACCTTTTTCCAAAAAAAAATACCTTTTTCCAAAAAAAGTACCTTTTTCCAAAAAATGTACCTTTTTCTAAAAAAATGTACCTTTTTAAAAAAAAGTACCGTTTCCCAAAAAACATACATTTTTCCAAAAAAATAACTTTTTCAAAAAAAGTACCTTTTCCAAAAAAAGTACCTTTTCCCAAAAAAAGTACCTTTTTCTAAAAAAATGTTCCTTTTCTCAAAAAACATACATTTTTTCAAAAAAATACCTTTTTCAAAAAAAAGTACCTTTTCTAAAAAAAAGTATCTTTTCTAAAAAAAAGTACCTTTTCCAAAAAAGTACCTTTTTCCAAAAAACATACATTTTTCCAAAAAAAAAAAACACCTTTTTAAAAAAAAATACCTTTTCCAAAAAAAGTACATTTTCCCGAATTTTCTAAAAAAATGTTCCTTTTCCAAAAGAAGTACCTTTTCCAAAAAAAGTACCTTTTTCCAAAACACATACATTTTTCCAAAAAAAAACACCTTATTAAAAAAAAATACCTTTTCCAAAAAAAGTACAAATAAAGTACTTTGTAAAAACAAAGTATCTTTTTCCAAAAAATTTCGTTTTTCCAAAAAGTACCATTTAAAATAGTATATAATTTCAAAAAAACTACTTTTTTTCCTCCCCCCACGGATATCTCCACTAAAACAAGGTTTTTTGATATTCGGCATAGACGTGCGCTAAGACCGGATTTTTGGAAATTCCAACCGGAACGGGCAAAAAGGGGAAAAGTCTCCCCATAAACAGTCTCACAAATTGGAAAAGTGCCTGCCCAAACCACTGGAGGTAAGAAGTTGAAATTTGGTATAAAGGTTCCTCCACTGTAGTAGACATCGACTAAGTTTGTATTTTTGGAATTCCCTACAGGATATCCCAAAAGGAAACTCGGTATGTGAGTTCCTCCTTCTGTGTAGGCGTCCGCTTAGACGGAATTTTTGAAATTCCTATCGGGAGGGGAAATAAGGTAAAAGTCTCCTCCTCACGGCTTGCCCAATCCCTTTTGGCCAACCTAAAATTTTAAATATGTATTCCTTGGAGTAGGACTAACTCACCGGCAACGTAATTTTTCTATTTTGGAACAGGAACATAGTAAAAATGGTGGTTGAAAGGGAAAAATGTCCCCACTAACGGCCTGCCCAAACCGCTTAGGCAATGCAGTTAAAATTTGGTATGAATGTTCCTCATCCATCGCAGATAGCCGCGAAGATGGAATTTTTGTAAATTCATAAAGGGAGGGGCAAAAAGAAGAAAAGCCTCACCTTGGGGGCCGGTGAAAACCCCTTCGGCTAGAAACCTGAAGCTTAAAATGTGGGTCCCTGGAGTGAGGGCTAACTTATTAGAAAGATACTTTTTTGAATTTTGGACAGGGTCGTTATAAAATGGGGGCTCAAAAAGGGAAAGTTGCCCCTTAACGACCTGTCCAAACTGCTGGAACTAGGAAGCCGAAATTCGGTACTTAAGTTCCTCTCAGCCTGCTCAAACTGCTGGAACTAGGAAGCTGGAATTCCCTGTCGATGGATTTTCGGAAATTCCTACCGAGAGGGGCACAAATAGTAAAAGTTGGCTAGAAACCTGAAATGTAAAACATATGTTACTTGGAGTATGTGCTCACTTACCGAGAAGGTGCTTTTTGGACAGGGACATTGCAAAAATGGGGATTAATGAAGCGAAAAGTGCCGCTTAAAGGCCTGCCCAAACCGCTGGAGGTAGGAATTTGAAATTTGGTATTAAAGTTCCTCCTCTATTGTAGACATCCGCTAAGATGAGATTTTTGGAAATTTCTACAGGTAGGGTCAAAAACAGGAAAAGTCTCCCCCTTAACGGCCTGGCCAAACTGCTGGAACAAGGGATCTTAAATTCGGTATTTGGATTCCTTCTCCAACGTTGACGTCCCCTAAGATGGTATTTTTGTAAATTCATACCGGGAGAGGTAAAAAGGGAAAAAACTTCCCCCTTGACGGCCTGGCCAAACTGCTGGATATAGACCTAAAATTATGTATGTAGTAGGTTCCTCCTCCAACGCAGACGTCCTCTAAGACGGAATTTTTGGAAATTCCTACCGGGAGGGGTAAAAACGGAATAATTCTCCCCCTTGATGGCCTAACCGACCCCTTCGGCTAGAAACCTATAATATATAATATGT
Source organism: Leucophora obtusa (assembly GCA_949987735.1). Lineage (NCBI taxonomy): Eukaryota > Metazoa > Arthropoda > Insecta > Diptera > Anthomyiidae > Leucophora > Leucophora obtusa. Next base: position 47,687,869 of record OX465295.1, read on the forward strand.
TTTCCTTGGAGTATGGGCTAACTTATCGACAAGGCATTTCTAGGACTTTGGACAGGAACGTGGTAAAAATGGTGGTTCAAAAGGGGAAAATTGCCTCGCCCCCCCTTAACGTCTGCGTCTTTAGCTAGAAACCTAAAACTTAAAGAACAAGTGTATATGAAACACTAAAATTAAGAAACTAAATAGGAAACGAGTGGGATTGAAACACTACACAAGTGGAATGAAATGGATATAAACGTTGAACGAGTGGAATTGAAATTATAGACATTGCAAATGGATTGGAAGAGGGAATTACCTGTTCAAACACTATCAACGGAATATGAAACTTATGTAGCATTGAAACATACTCTCCAAAAAGTTAAACAAATTTTCTGAAAGAGAAAAAACCTTAGAAAAGGAATGGAACTTATATATTCCGATATTTAAACTTCATGTAACGAAGCACCGGTGGAAGAAACCGACGCAGTAAATTTTCCAACTGAATTTGTGAATTTACTTGAATTGCCAGGTCTACCTTTACATAAACTGGAATTAAAAAAAAAACTTTAAGACACGCTAACAACGTAGCTTTGCCCGCTATTTTTAATATTATAAAATGCTTTTCAACCCTGCTTTACGTTATTTATTTTCATTCAAAACACAAATGAACAAAACTACTTACGGGTCTATCTACCTAAGTTCGCACTTTACCAAATTATCTTGACATACACACGTATATTGCAAATTATTATGGATTCATTACTAACAATCCACTCTAATGAGCAAAAGTGATTAAATATTTATTTATTTTAAACCCATTGTTGTGCAGAATTATTTATTTGTGGTGGCTGGGTGAAGGCTTTAAATAAAAAAACGAATTTAATAAAAATTGTGGGGGGCGCAGCCCCCCGGGGGGAGGGCGTAGCCCTCCCCCCCCCCTTAACCTTTAAGGCACGCTAACAACGTAGCGGGCTGCGCCCGCTAGTTTTGACATAACTCGAGAACCACTAGTCCGATTTTGCTCAAACAATTTTAAAAAAATTAAAAATTACAATTCCCTTAATCTGTTCATATAACGTTTTTCTATATACTCAACAGTTTTGCCGGTAAAAATAAATGTTTCTTACCGCTACCATAAAAATCAATAACCTTTTGTTTATTACTTTTTTTTAATATTTTAGGCAAAAAATATTTTTTTCTTCATACATTTATTTTTACCGGCAAAACTGTTGAGTATATAGAAAAACGTTATATGAACAGATTAAGGGAATTGTAATTTTTAATTTTTTTAAAATTGTTTGAGCAAAATCGGACTAGTGGTTCTCGAGTTATGTCAAAAAAAAAGACCACCAAAGGTCAAATCGATATATCTCGATTCCTAGGGTTGACCCAGCGAAACGCCGGGACACGTATAACTTCTTTTTTACCGATATAACTTTCCCCGGTAGTTTGAACCGTTCCCGATCACTGACCCCTACCATTTGTCTCACAGTGTAACTGGGCATTTAGGCATTAAACAATGCCAAACGAAAAAAATTTCATTGGTCCAAAATATAATGATATGTCATTACCGTTTCTACACTCGATAGCGATGAAAAATTGATACATTACGACAACCCGCACCGCAAGAAATCGGCCAATCAGCCAATCAATGCAAAGACGAATATCCATGGCGCCAAGGTAATGGTCTGTATTTGGTGCAACCAAAAGTTTGCCATGTGTTATGAGCTGCTAAAATCGGGGCAGACGATCACAGGCAACCTGTACCCTGAGGCGTCCTTAACCATTTGAGGGTTAAGTTAAAAATATCTTATTAAGTTTTGGCCTGCCTTGTTTAACAGGCTATTTTATGTTTATCAAAATTAATTGCAAATTCTTATTAGAATGCTTCAGTTGCCAAATCGATTAACTCCATAAAGTAAAATTAATTAGGTTGTTCATAAGGGGTGTGCTATCTGTTGTATCGTTGTATCGTCCTAACAAAAAACAGAGTTGTTAAAATTTTTATTTGTGTTTAACAACGATTTTCTATTCAGTTTTCTATCTGTTAGCACATTCAAATATAGGACACTAAACATACGTAGAAATGTTGTATCGTGCTATTCTCAAATGTCGTATTTTTTCAATTTAATTTTTAACAACTCTGTTTTTTGTTAGGACGATACAACGATACAACAAATAGCAGACACCTTGTGAACTTTCTTATTCTTTTTTAAAACTCCTGTTAAAGTATAAATTTTTTTATTTCGTAGTGTTAATATTTATTGTCAGAGAAATTTGTTTTGAATATTATACGTTTAATAGTCAATAAAGTGTTTCGAAATTAAAGTTTTATAAAATTCAGAAAGTGGAGTTAATCGATTTGGCAACTGAAGCATTTATTTATTCCTTTCTTATGTTATCCTTTTTTTTTATTAAACATTTTCTAACAAAAAAAATGACAAGTATACATTCCCAGCAAAATCTTTCATTACCAAATAAATGGTTATATAATAGAAATTCATAGCTCCGCACAACTTATTTTTTGGCGTCTAAACTAATTATTGTTGTTTGGCGTGGTCGTTTTTATAAGTAGTCACGCTTACCCGCTCGCTTACGAAAAAATGAGAAATAAGTAGTTATGAGATTTTAAATAATTAGTGGTTACACACATGCTTACAAAAAGTTTAGTTATAAGTGGTTATCCGATTGCTTACTTGATTCTTAAAAATAAGGAGTTGAGCAAATACTATTAGCTTAAGAAAATACATTCAGAAAAATTTAAGTTTTTTCTAGTGTGTAATTTTAGGACTCGTCATAAAAATTTAAACATAAAACATATTTACATATAATAAATAAAAATGTATAAAATTTAACTGTGTAAAAAGTACTTATTTAAAATATTACAAGTAAGACATTATTTTATATTTAGAAACAATGAATACAATAGGCCGTTATTAGGAAGTCATTATTTTATATTATAAAATAATGCAAAAGGTAATGATATATCATTTTTGGTAATGCAGATAGTAATGAGGTGTCATTACCAATATTTTGCTGGGTTTATTCTCCCCTATCAACTGAGCATTAATTTTACTGTCGATTATAAAACTATGAACATAGTAAAACTATTAGTTTTTTAGTTCTACACCTTCTATTGCTTACATTTTTTTCTCAATTTTTGCCATGATTAGTGGGAGTGTGTTTCAGTGTTTAATACATTGTCGAATTTATTTCGGCCTAAATTAATTTGATTCATTTAATGTGGTTTTCCCTTTTTATTTAATTTTTATGAGATTCATTATTTTGATGACTCATCTGGGAAAAGTTTTTCTACACTTTTTATATTTTGTCTCAAAGGTAAAGTTGTAAAATTAAACAATTAAGATATGACTAAAGCAGGAAAACGTAACCATTAAATAGCTCTCTAATGATTTATTTAGATAACCAACCTATTTTAAACTATTTTAGACTTTAGTGAAACTCTACTAGACAACTCCTAAGAATTCAATGGATTTTCTGTAGGAAAAAATCATCAAAATCTGAAGGTTTTCTGTATGAAAGATTCATCAGAATTTAAGGAGTTGTCTATAGAAAAATCCCTAAAATTCGAGTTTATATACAGGAAAAAGTTCCTAAAATCAGAGAAATTTCTCACACAAATTTTCCTCGTAATCTGAGAGTTTTTTATGTACCTGATTATACACTCATAGAAATAAATCTGTAAAAATAGCAGAAAAGGCAACTAAAAATTAGTTAATGCTGCAGAAAAAACTGTTAATTTAGCAGATTTTTTTTTTGCTAAATACAAGTAAAATAACAATAGCAGAAATAAAACTGTTAAATTTACAGAATTTTAGTTATATTTAAGTAACTTTTAGTTAATTGAAAATGACAAATTGTACTGTAAAATCTGCAGAAAGATTTGTTAAAATTTAAATTAAAGTTACAAAATTTTTATAACTACAAAATTTTTGTTATTTTTAAGCCAAAATTAACTGAATGCAAATAACAGTCTATTCTGTTAAATTAACAGAAATATTTGCTAAAAAAAAAATTGTGAACTGCTTTTCCAAAAAGATCGATTTTTATTTGCATTTAAAAAAATCGAAAAAAAACATAAATTTCTTTGTGAGTTTATAGGCTACTAATTATTTAGCAAAATTCTTTGCTGATTTTAGCAGATTAATTTGTTATTTTCTATTAACAAAAATTTAACTCAAATATAACTAAAATTCTGTATATTTAACAGTTTTATTTTTGTTGTTCCTATCTTACTAATATATAGCAAAAATAATCTGCTAATTTTGCATTTTTTCTGCAACATCATTTTTAACTAATTTTTAGTAGTTTTAACTAAATTTTCTACAGTCCTTCTGCTATTAGTGTATATATAGCCAAATATGTAAATATGTATAATTCTATCAAGTTATATAAGACGATATATACACTTTTTTCGTCGGGTGAACATAAAAATGAACATACATAGCAACAAAAGAATAGTAAATATGTTTATAAATTGTATACTTACTGTTACAAGGACGATTCTGTTTTGTAGTTTATTGTGTCGCTCACAAAATTCTTTCAATAATGAACGATTATCCTCAAAATCTGCTGGAGGCAGATGTGTATTATAAAAATCCTCCCAATTTGTCATAATGATATAAGTTTTGTTGATTTGTTTTAACACTCAATATAACTTGATAGTTTTAAAACGGAAACTGCAATTTGTTGGCGTTGCACGGATGCAGTTTTAAATGCACCTGATGAGAATAATGGTGGCCAGTTGAGTTTTTGAACAAAAGAAAAACACTGGTTTAATTGAAAATGTAGTAAATTAATAAAATAAAACTTAAAACTTTCACTTTCTACTTGTTAATATTCTTTGGATTTTAGTTTCAGTGCACTTTTTTTTCTATAGGCGAAAAATGAAAATTCTTGTTAACAAACTTTTATATAGTTTTAAAGGTCCCACTTGATGATGAAACGGAAATTATAACTGTCATTACAATTTTTTTGTTCTCTGCTTTTTATATTGTATGAATTATTTTTCAAAACGTTGTGTTGTGTAGTTGTAACTGGTGTTAATTTTTATGGGTTGGCTAGTTTGGTTGATGATAACTTTAAGCTATTCAAGTTCAGTTCAGTTCAATTCTCTGTTCACTTAACTGGAATTATAAAATATGAACAAAAACACAATGTTAGACAAAAAATGTATGATTATCAGAAATATTTATTAAACAAAATAGGAAAAGGAGATAAAAACCTATACTGAAAATCAATTAAGGTAATTAAAATGTTTTGCAAAAAGAAGGAAACGATATACCCACATATACATTTGTTAATTGAAGAGTTTCATGTTATGTTTATATTTTCTATTTCAGGTTAAGGTTACCCCATCGAGTAAAGGAAAAGGAAATATGTGCTTGTACACATAAATATATAAAAAAAAGTATGTTGAAAAATAAATGTCACTACAAACCTGTGCAAGTACACTCAAAAATATAAGTTAGTGGAAAAATCAGTATAAAGTCTTTTAGCCAAAAGTTTTGGTTATTGTATATTTTTACGGCACTTGACTAATTTTGAACTTATGTTTTAAAAAATTTTTTGCTAACAAAATTGTGCTGATAAACACATTGGCAAATGTTCTTGGGTTTCTTTTAGCTTTAAAAGAAACATGGTTTTACAAGGAATTTACCCCAAGGATATGTAATAGAGAATAAAGATCTAAGGTTGACATATTTTTTATGTGCAACCGCGAAGGTTTAGGAGTTAAAAAGAGGGGTCAAAATTACTCAATTTTTCGTTGTTAGCCGATGGAGAAATACATGTCATGTTGTATAACAACCAAGAAAGATATTTGCGAAAAACTCCATGTTTCATACTTTTTTTTGTATGGCGACATGTCTGTAATTTATGAAATTTAAAATTATTTTTACATAACGGGAATGTTCTCTTAAAAAGAAGTGGGCCGAAATATGAAAAATGCGCAAACACCCTCTCACCTAAATATTATAAGGAATAATACCCAGTCAGAAATCGCCAGTGGTACAAAAAATCAAGCACTGGCATACCACTGGGTAACCACGGTATTAAAAATAAATGACTGGTAGAACACTCATTTGGGACGCTTTGCCAGCGTTTGCGAAAAGCGTTTTACCAGTATTTTTTTTACAAAAATTTCGGTGGATTATAAAAAAAACCACTGGCAAAGAATTGGCTTAGAGTGATATGCCAAGGTTTGCAACCAGTGGTTATCCAGTGCTACCTAGCCAATGCTACCAGCCGTACAAAAATCAATTCACTGGAAAACCAATGATTTTATAAAAATGCTGACGCTTCGTTAAAAAATGTTTGTAGTCGGAAGGTTCCGAGTTCAAATCCGGTTGCAAGGAAAAAATTTTTTTTGGATTTTTTTTAATTTAAAATTTTTTTTGTTTTATAAAATTAATTTTTTTGTTTGTGGAAAAACTCCTTCAAGACCAACTTTTTTTTGCCCTCCCAACACTGGCATACTAGTTACTAAAAATTGTTTGCCAGTACATACTAGCATTTTGGCACAGCCTGTAGTTGTCCAGCTATTATCACTCATTTATGTGTTTAGCCATTAAATATTATATGTCTCGTTAGCTCAGTAGATAGAGCAATCGTCTGCCAATCTGACGGCCTGGGTTCAAATCACGGCAGGACCAAAAAAATACATATGAACTTTTTTTAATTTTATTTTGGAAAATATATTTCCCGACCACCTATTTATTGGTTTTGCCAGCGTTTTGCCAACGTTTAAAAATTTTGTTCCTCCAGTGCTTTTCCGGCGCTTTTTGAACAGCCGGTCCTTTTGTCTAATGATGTTATCATTTTGGGAATGGGAAAGCACTTTTTGCCAGTACTTGTACCACCTGTTAAAGTGCTTTGCCACCGCTTTCCCGTTTGTATTTTTCTGACTGGGTATGTACATATATGTGAATTTGGCCCTTAATCCTGTATACATCCCCATACAAAACCACATAAATTTTTGATGTTTTGTATTATGCCATAAACAAATAAGCACGCTTAAGCATGTTTTATACACCGATAAATAGGTCTGTCAAATACCTTTCATTTGAAAGCAAAGTTTCTCATACTTACTTTGGAACAAATATGAAATAAACCGAAAAAATTAAAACCTTCGCGGGTGCACATAAAAAAATATGTCAACCTTAGATCGGCGTGTACCAGTTGGAATACATCCCTTGTTAGTGATATAAAAGCGATATTTTGTTATTTCCTTTTTTGTTTTTTTATAATTAACTACCCAGTGTAGAAACGGTAATGGCATGTCATTATTTTTTGGACTACCAGTAATGACACCGACTTACTTTCTGGATAATTTTAAAAGATATAATAATGACCTACTAATAACTAGTTACTTGTTCCACAAGTTGATAATAAAAAATAATGCATTACCAATAATGACTTATTTTTATCATTATTTCAAACATAAAGTAATGTTCTAGACTTTTTTGTAAATTTTTTTTGAAATCTATTTTTAGACTCAATATTTTTTCAACAGTGGTAAGGATATATGTAACCACATATTTTTTGATTTTTTGTATTTTGGCGAGTAAGCTGACTTGTGCGCGGCTGGTCAATTATGTTTTTATCTATCAAATATAACATGTCGAGATAGCTCAGATGGTGGAGCTATAGACTGGCAATCTGGAGTCCAGGTTGTTTGTCATACACAGGGTTGAATAGAATCAGCTGAGATATCTTAAGAATTAAGGTTCAAAGCAAAAAAGAGTAATAATAACAAAGGATAAAAATAGCATTGTTAAATTTCGTTGATGTTAGTCTAAGTTGAGTTGTTGATAGGGAATGCAAAATCCCGCACTTTCTGATTTCCCGGGAAAGCGGTAAATTTATTTTGAATTCCCGGGATCCCGGGATCACGCAAGGAAATAAATTGGAAAATAATTTATAATTTAAAAATTTTTATAAATAAAATGTCTTACAGAACTCAAATTTTCATGACCGTGAAAAAGCTCGGGTGGTTTTTCTTGAAATTTTCGTAGTGGAAAAGAATTAATTTTGTATTAGAAATTATATAAGTTATATATAAAATTTAATAAACTAAAACTAATTATACCCAACACCACTATGTGGTCATTATACCCTACACCACTATGTGGTCAGGGTATTATAAGTTTGTGCTGATGTTTGTAACACCAAAAAATATTGGTCCTAGACCCACCTTATAGTATACCGATCGGCTCAGAATTTTTTTTTATTTCGATTTAACGATGTCCGTCTGTCCGTCCGTCCGTCCGTCTGTCTGTCTGTGCATGCATTCTTGTGCGCACTCTACAGGTCGCAAATATTAAGATATTTTGATGAAATTTGGTACACAGACCTATGTTGGCCCAAGAACGAAGCCTATTGATTTTGGTGAACATCGGTCCATGTTTAGACCTAGTGCCCATATAAGGGTCCTACTAAAATTATATTGTTTATATGCTGCAAGTCGCAAATATTAAGATATATTGATGAAATTTGGTACACAGACTTATGTTGGCCCAGTAACGCAGCCTATTGATTTTGGGGAACATCGGTCCATGTTCAGACCTAGTGCCCATATAATGGTCCCCCCAAAATTATATTGTTTATAACCTGCAGGTCGCAAATATTAAGATATTTTGATGAAATTTAGTACACAGACCTACACAGAAAAAATTTACAAAATTCTGTTTGTAATGTTAAACACCTTTTTTGCATAAACAAACAAAAAATTTTTTAAAAAGGCACCAACAATGGAATTTGTATATACAAATCCCTTTTTGTAACTTTTTTGTAATTTGTTAAAAATAAAATCAATTTTTTTTAACAATGTGTTTTGTAAATACAATAATTTTTTTTTGTAACTTGTTTGTATTTGTTAAAAATAAAAAAATAAAATTCAACAACGAGTTTGTTATATTAAAACAATTATTCGCTTTATGTTGTCGTATTGACAAAAAAAAAATACTTTTTTGAAATTTTTGTTACAATTTACAAACATTTGAGCAATTGAAAACAAAAAATAAATGATTTGTTTTTTTTTGTTTCAAAAAATTCTAAGGCTATTTTTTTAATATTTTTGATACAATTTACAAACATTTAATAAAAAAATTGTTAGATATCTAAGTAAAAAGCCAACAATTTTTTTTAATTACTTAAAATTTTGTGATACTTTTTTCTGTGTATGTTGGCCCAAGGACGAAGCCTATTGATTTTGGTGAACATCGGTCCATGTTTAGACCTAGTGCCCATATAAGGGTCCCCCCAAAATTATATTGTTTATACGCTGCAGGTCGCAAATATTAAGATATTTTGATGAAATTTGGTACACAGACCTATTTTGGCCCAAGGACGAAGCCTATTGATTTTGGTAAACATCGGTCCATGTTTAGACCTAGTGCCCACATAAGGGCCCCCCCAAAATTGGCTTGGTTACAAACTGCAGAGCGCAAATATTAAGATATTTTAATGAAATTTGGTGTGCTGACTCACATTATAGAAAATTTTGACACAAGCCCCATTTTAACCCATTCGAATTTCGGATCCAAACATTAGTTGGCTTTTACCCAGACTGGTGTAGGGTATTGTATAGTCGGCATGCCCGACTTTAACCTTTTACTCGTTTTTATAGTAAAGTGTTGTTTTTTCAAACGCGTCGTATAGACCAAATACAATTAATTATGTCATTAATATGTATTTTTATTAATTCTAATTTAGTAGGTTTTAGGTTAAGAAGAAGAATAAACCTTCCTTAAAAGTTATAAACATATTAAATTTGCAAATCAGACTAGATCTAGTTTCTGCCTTTTTATGGACAGGCTTCATCAGTGATCTTCCATTAAACTGTATTATTGTTTATATTTTTATTGTCTCTATATGAATAATTTCAGAAGTGATCAAACAGACATATACAAACATTCTACTTCAGATTTTCTCTGTTTATCTTCTTATTTCCTGACACTTTTCACAATTTCACAATTTTTAGATTAAAAAATTTTTCAGTAAAAAAAATTAAAAAATTAATGTAGAAAATAATTTTAGAAAATTGGAAAATTGTTTAAAGATTATGGGAAATTTAACTTCCTTGCAATTTTTAAAATTTAATGGACAAAGTTGTCTTTATGTTGTTTTTATGCAAACACGATTTAATTGCGTGGTTTTCTCAAAAAATATATTTTCTTTCTGGCTCTTAAAACAGGCACTAAAAGGAACATAAAAAGTTCGATCAAGTACACAAATTAATCAGTGTGTTCGTTTTCTCGAAAATCTCTTTTGTTTCCTTTTTGAATTTTTCTAATTATGGTAAAAGTAGCAAATTGTAGTAAGTAAACGAACAAGCCTAATGTAAAATTTTTACTATTTTCAAATAATGAAAAATGCTCAATTTGTTGTTGTTGATAACAAATTCGATTTGCTTTCAACAGTCAAATAAGTAGACGATTATCAAAATATTAACCCACTCAAAGGCGAAAGGCACTCATGATGGCTTTGTAGCGAAAGCCGCTGGCTTGCTGGTCTTATCGAATTCTTTCAAAAATGTTTATTCTTTGTAATTTACTTGTAAAAATTGTATCATCTTTCTTTGATTTAAAATAATTTAAACAGAAAGTGATATTAATTTATGATCTAGAGTCAAACTAAAATAACATTCATTTACTTAAATAACAGATCAACTAAAACATTTCCCCCAGAACTTATTTTTTTCAAATTCTATTTTTAGAATCATTATTTTTGTAAGCACATAGGTAACGACATATTTTTTGATTTTTCGTATGCTGGTATGTAACTCATTACTTTTCGAGACAACGCCATATAAAGGTAATAAGAAATGTAATAATAAAAGTAACTAGTTACCATTACCAGGTATGTAGTTACATAACCACATATCTGGTAATGATTTTGTACACTGGGTATACCATTTATATTCAATTGCAACAATAAATATATAATTGAGATTTATTTATAATTATTTTTATATATTCCCAGGAAAATTTTTGGAACCCGTTCTAAAATTACTAGTTCTAGAACTACTACTCAGGGAGTAAATACATATCCTCGAATAGCACCCTTGGAACTAGTGATGGTGCAACTAGTTCTTGAACCCATGCAAATTACTTTACTTTAACTACATCCTTAGAATGTTTTAGGAACTAGTTAGACATTACTTCTACATCGGTTCCCAGGATATGACACTAAAATATTTTAAATATTTTTTCTTTTTTAAATTAACAAAAAAATGTGCTGAAAATGTTTAATATCAAAATGGAACACAGCCCAAGAACTTTGCATGAGATTAGCCGTTAAAGAAAGGAATTTATGTTTTCACAATACTGACAGTGGAAACGCTTTGTGGTAAAATTGTGTTCCCGTGGTAAACTCAATAGAATAAAGCTATTAGAAACAAACAGAATATAAAATAGTAGAAGGGTATGAATGTACCTATACGAATCTGTATAAAAAATTTAAAAAAAATGGTTTGAACAAAACTTTTTTTTTGTTTGTTTAAAATAAATTTTTGCAAAACTAATTTTTCTTGAAACTATTTCAGTATCTAAAAATATTAGTTTTCAAGCCGATCTACCAAAGGGATTAGTGCTCCATGATGGCTTCTTGGAACTAGTTCTAAGCGCCACAATTCCATATAAAAATCACGTATACAAGAATAAGTTCTAGAAGCGTTCCGTAGAACTAGTACCTGTTCCTCATAGCATTCCCCAGAACTGGTTCTAAAGGTGACAATTTCAAATAAAAACCATGGGTATTAGTGCCAAAGTAGAACTAGTACTGGCTCTAAAGAACTATTTGTAGAACTAGTTCTGGAACTAATACATATTTTGCTGGGTTTTTATTAAATTAATTCGAAAGTTTTCTAAATAATTTCAAAAACATCACAAAAAAAAAACAATTTCTAGATTTAAATTTTCAAATTTTCAGCAAATAAATTAACTAAAGTAAATTTTCTTTAAAAAATTTTTAGTTTTTTCCTTTTCAGTCTATAAATATTCAGCAAAAAGTTTTATTGATTTTAGGAAGGATTTTTTTTATTTTGCAATCGACTAGGTGTTAGCACAACTTTTGCTGAACTTACTTAAAATCATCTCGTTGATTTTCAACAAAACGATTTTGCTGACATTATTAATTTTTCTGCTAGCACCCTCCTGACTCAAATTTTACTTTGTCTTTTTAACTTTTTTGCTGACTTTACTGACTTTTTTGTTTTGAGTGTAGCAAAAACGTAAAGTCCTACCTAGTAAGTGACTTCCGCTACAAAATGGTAATGTATTGCAATATTTTTATGGATTTTGATTAGAATCGGTACATGTTTAGACCTAGTGCCCATATAAATGTAGGATTTTTCGTACGCAGCAGGTCGCAAATTTAAAGAAATTTTAATGCAATTTTGTATACTGAATCACATGGGTCTAGGGACAACGTCTATATATTCTAGATAGGATCGGTCACTCAAATATAGGTGTATTCAAGAGAAAATCGGAAATATAGTCCATTTGGGCGATAGGTGCAAATATGGATCTATCCTATCTATTGTAGAATATATAGGGATAATGTTGTCCCTGCACTCAAAATGATACGTCTGTTGGCTGGACAGAAAAATTAGTTACTTTAACAAAATTTATTCCTGATTTTAACAAATTCTTTTGTTAAATTTAACAAATCTAAATTTAAATAAAAAATCTGTAAAACTACAGTTTTATTTGTAATTATACTAAGTCGTAAAATTTGTTCAAATTTAGGGTCTCGGGACCCTCCCCAATTTTGCTCTATCTCTCTTAGTTTTCGAGATATGGGCCATTTTAATAAATCGGGAGGTAAAGAAATAGCGCCATCTTTAAAACTTTGGATACGCTGGTGGCGCCATCTACCAGGTAATAACAGAAACATTAAAATATTATATTTTAACAATAAATTTTGTAAAATTTAACGAATGGGTTTTTAAAAATTAGTTATAAATAGTTTTAAAAATTAACACTCAAAACTAGTTAACCATCTAAAGCTCTTTCTTCTGATTACAATAATATTCAAACCATATATTTGGCGTTGAAAATCTACTAGGGAACAAATATTAAAATTTTAGTTTATCGCTTTATTTAGGCGATATTGCACAACAAAGGTTGAAGACGTATCTTGAAACCCAGTGGTCAAAAAATTTCGGTTTTTGCTGTAAATAAAATAAAATTACATACCGAAAATTGTTGATCAATTGTTGTTATTTCAAAAGTTATGGCGATTTTCGCTTTTTGAAAATTACGAAATTTGGCACTAAACATCAATCAATTTTGACGAAATTAGTTCTGCTTATTACTACCTCTAAGTGTATAATCTATGTTTAATTTTAAGAAAATCTGTTGGCTAGTTTTTGAGTTAGAGAGATATTTGTAAAACGTATCCTGAAGTTATCCTGTGAGTCCTGGAGAAAAACTTTTAACTGATTTTACAATTAGAGATTTTAAACTAGCTTTCCTATTATCGGTAATGTACTCCAGATCGTAAATGTATTTTTGGCAATTTTTCAAATATTTTTTTCTGTTTTAAAAAGTTAATTTTTTCAAATTTTCTAAATTTTCACTTTACATGCTTCTCGCTTGAAAACCATTCCTTATACAAAAAAAAGTTTGAAGGCGAAAAAATAGATAGTTAATTTCTCTATGCATGTAATACAACTTGTTTAATAAAATATTGTTATTTAGCCAAAAACTATTTAAAATCTGAAGACCGCCTTTAGGCGGCCTTGTGCATTAGAGGGTTAAAGTACTGAGGATTTTTAGTATAGTGCTAAATGAGGATAACTAATATCTTTGTTTAAATCAGTGTTTCAACTAAAAATTTGTTAAAAATTAGTCAAATCGATTTGAAACCCGTTTGACAGATTTTTCTACTGACGTATTATTTTAAGTGTGGGTAAAATCAAAATATCTTACTGTTTATACCCTACACCACTATGTGGTCAGGGTATTATAAGTTTGTGCTGATGTTTGTAACACCAAAAAATATTGGTCCTAGACCCAGCTTATAGTATATCGATCGGCTCAGAATTTTTTTTTATTTCGATTTAATAATAATGTCTGTCTGTCTGTCCATGCATTCTTGTGCGCACTCTACAGGTCGCAAATATTGATGAAACTTGGTACACCGACTTATGTCGGCCCAAGGACGACGCCTATTGATTTTGGTAAACATCGGTCCATGTTTAGACCTAGTGCCCATATAAGGGTCCTACCAAAATTATATTGTTTATACGCTGCTGGTCGCAAAAATTAAGATATTTTGATGAAATTTGGTACACCGACTTATGTCGGCCCAAGGACGAAGCCTATTGATTTTGGTGAACAGCGGTCCATGTTTAGACCTAGTGCCCATATAAGGGTCCCCCCAAAATTGGCTTGGTTACAAACTGCAGGTCGCAAATATTAAGATATTTTAATGAAATTTGGTTCGCTGACTCACATTATAGAAAATTTTGACACAAGTCCCATTTTAACCCATTCGAATTTCGGATCCAAACATTAGTTGGCTTCTAACCAGACTGGTGTAGGGTATTGTATAGTCGGCAAGCCCGACTTTAACCTTTTTACTCGTTTTTTATTCTCTTTATAATTTTATCATGGATGGTAACCGAAACGATGCGGTTATCGGTAAGGGTAACGCTATTTCAGATTATTTCGGTAACGGTATTTTAAGGGTAACGCTATTTCATTTATTTCGGTATCGGTATTTTAAGGATAACGGTTTTTTGATTATTTCGGTAACGGTATTTTAAGGTTAGCGATATTTCAGTTATTTCGGTAACGGTATTTTAAAGATAAAGGTAGTCGGTTATTTCGATTCATCCCGCAATTTTTTTTTACAAAAAACAAACGAGATGAAAAACAACCAGTTTATCAACTTAAAGTACGAAAAATACTCAATAACCACGTGCAATTACCAAAAGAAGAAAATTAAAAATAACGGTAATGGTATTTTAGTGGTAACGGTATTTCATTTATTTCGGTAACGGCATTTAAGGGTATCGATATTTCATTTACTTCGGTATCGGTATTTTAAGGATAACGGTATTACAGTTATTTCGGTAACGGTATTTTAAGGATAACGGTATTTCGGTTATTTCGGTAACGGTATTTTAGGGGTAACGGTAGTCAGTTGAAAGGGTTTTGAATCGATAACGGTATTTTAGCGGTATTGCCTGCCAACCCTGAATTTTATTGACAAATTTTGATAGAAGCAAATTTCAACACATTCATGGGACATTTATCTAAACGCTTCAAACCTTTTTCTTTGGCAGTCAGGGATCCCCAATATATTTTTGACAGTTATTTATCAACAAAATTGTGTTTTTATTTAAACAAATAATCATTAATTTGCCCAATTTAATCAAAATTGCGAATTGTAGCGTGCGCGCAAGAATACATGGACAGACAGACAGACGGACGGACAGATTGACATCGTAAAATCGAAACAAAAAGTGATTCTGAGTCGATCGGTATACTAAAAGTAAGGTGGTCTACACTCATAAAAGTTTGTCGGTAGAATCTACCGAAAATGACCGTTAAAACAAAGGTATATGGAGTTAAAAAGGCCACAAAGGTATTAACCTTTAAAATAAAATTTTGTTATTTTTAACCAAGGTTGGTTACCGAAACGAATAACGGTAAGGATAACGGTAACGGTATCGAATTTCGTTTGTTTCGGTAACGGTAAAGGTAACGGTATTTAAGATTGATTCGGTAACGGTATACCGTTATCGAAACAGCAATACCGGTACGTACCGGTATTAAAAATTACATTAAAACATATAAAAACAAGTAAAAACATAGCATATTCTTGCTTTTAAGTCTTAAAAATACAGATTTTAACCTATAAATTAAAATTATTTTCTATAAATTTTGTTGCAAAAATAACTCAAGATTATAAAATAAAAAAGTTAAAAAATTGTCATTTTTTATATAAATTAATAAATACCGGTAAAATACCGGTAACTGCCCATAAAAATAATGGTATCGGTAACGGTAACGGTATTCAATTTGAAACGGTATTTTAGCGATAACGGTATTTTAACGATAACGGTAACCAACCTTGTTTTTAACTGTTAAAAATAAAATAAAAAAAGAAAAAAAAATTATTGTTTTTCTTTTGATTACAAAAATATGTGTTATTACTTTTGCCTATTTAAAATTTGAAGTAAAAATTTCAAACCGTTCTCCAGATTTTATGCTTTTATGCATTGGAGATACAATACAAGTTTCTGATTTTTATTTGCAAAATAGAAATATATGGATAATAACAAATATAAACTAAACAAGAATTTTTAAAATTCAAAAAAATTCAACGAAATTTTTTATTTTTTAAATAACCACTGTTCACTGTAAAAATACTGTTTTTGTAGTTGTTTATTATGATTTTAAAAATAAGTGATTTAAACAACTTTACGAAATTACAGTACTTTTCGTTAGTTGTTTTCTTAAATAACCGTCATAAAAGTTGTTTTGCTTTTTTCTATAGAAAAACAACTGTAATTACTGTTAAAGACAAAAATTACTGATTACTACACAAACAACTGTCATGTAGTAACTGTCAAACTTTTTTGAGTGTATTTATAAAAAATGCCAAACCGCATAAAAAGTCTTCACTTCCATACAATAATAGGAGATGTCTTCTGATTATTTTAAAAGCCGCATAACTCGAAATAATGGTATTAAATTAAAAGTACCTAAACGGTTTAAGCTAATTGAAAAGGTTTTCACTTATCTTGTTTCTATTGTTATTTTCTGGGATACGTATATAATACTGTTGTGCAAAATACTGTTTAGACAAAATACTGGTCAAAAAAATTATAAAAGTCCTGCTTTTCATAATACTGTTTTGCAAAATACTGGATTTCACAATACTGTTTTGCAAAATTCTGTGAAGTAAAAATGCTGGTTTACAAAATTTATTTTATTAAAAATAACTTCAACAAAAGTACATAATTTTCAAAAATTAACAAAAACATTTAACAAAAAATTAATTTCAATGCATTTTATAAACTTAAATTAGTACAAGATTTTTGCAATTCGCTTTAGGTAGCCTGTATGGCTTAATTCACACCTTTTTCTTATAACTCTTTTAATGTTTGTGTACGCCTTTCGCTTTTGAAAAAGCGCGCGCTTTTTTGCTTTATTTTTACAAAAATTTTCGCCGCCCAGTAAAACAGGATTTTGCAAAACAGTATTATGTGCGTTCCCATACGTTACCGCGGGTACCCGCGGGAACCCAAAACAGCCCAAACAACAACAATTTACACACAATTTTGAGTACGGGAACGCCTTTGGGCTAGTTTGGGTAACTGCGGTAAAGTACGGGAACAGACATATTATGTCATATTATGTCTGTTGCCGTTCTTTACCGAAGTTACACAACCTAGCCCAAAGGCGTTCCCGTACCCAAAATTGCGTGTAAATTGTTGTTTGGGCTGTTTTGGGTTCCCGCGATAACGTACGGGAACGCACATATTGTGTTATACAGTATTTTGTAAAACAGTATTACGAAAAGCAGGATTTTGAAAACAGGATTTTGAAAACAGGATTTTGTTATACACAGGATTTTGACCCGAACCCTTATTTTCCGTTTATAATGAATATCGAAAAGAATATCGAAATCAAATCTAAGGGCGCATTTAGACGTTAGAAAAACCTGCTAAAGAAATCTCTAAGAATTTGTTTTTTGTGATAGATTTAGTGTTCTAAAATTAAAAGTTTCAGTTTTTAAGTTGTAAGTCGCAATTAGTTACCCGAATGCCAAATTGTTTTAAAAAAATTATAAAATTATAGACCGTAAATGGGTTGGAGAATAAATTTTTTTTTTTAAGTCTGCAAAATTTATCAGATAGAAATAAACGTGTTTGTTTCTCTAATAAAAAAAGAATTATGGGAATATATTTCTCATGAAACAAAGTTCAATTTTCAAAAAAATAAATTACTTTGTTGGAAAAATTTAGATTTTAAGTTGAAAATCGCAACTTGAAAATGAATTCCGATTTATCTCTACTCCCTCCTCAGTGGAAGTTTCCCAATTTATAACTTTGAAACTCAATTTTACCGCTATATATCAACTAGGGCCTATATGTTTCTTACTTAAAGTTTTTTTAATTTTGTTTCCTCTATCACATATTTAAATTTAATGAAAATACGAGGGAACTTATAAAGAGACGCTCGTCAGATTCTCTTCAATTTTCCTATTGGATTAGCAGTTCAGAAAGTCTGTAGTTGTAAAAATTTTTTTATTAAAAATCTCGTACGTTGCTTCTTAAATTAAGTATTAAAAATATATGAAAAAAAATTTAAATAAAAACGAGTAAAAAGGTTAAAGTCGGGCATGCCGACTATAGAATACCCTACACCAGTCTGGGTAAAAGCCAACTAATGTCACCAAAATCAATAGGCTGCGTTATTGGGCCAATATAGGTCTGTGTACCAAATTTCATCAAAATATCTTAATATTTGCGACCTGCAGCGTATAAACAGTATAATTTTGGTAGGACCCTTATATGGGCACTAGGTCTAAACATGGACCGATGTTCATCAAAATCAATAGGCTTCGTCCGTGGGCCAAAATAGGTCTGTGTACCAAATTTCGTCAAAATATCTTAATATTTACGACGTGCATCGTATAAACAATATAATTTTGGGGGGACCCTTATATGGGCACTAGGTCTAAACATAGACCGATGTTCACCAAAATCAATAGGCTTCGTCCTTCGGCTGCCATAAGTCGGTGTACCAAATTTCATCAAAATATCTTAATATTTGCGACCTGCAGCGTATAAACAATATAATTTTGGTAGGACCCTTATATGGGCACTAGGTCTAAACATGGACCGATGTTCACCAAAATCAATAGGCTTTGTCCTTGGGCCAACGTAGGTCTGTGTACCAAATTTTATCAAAATATCTTAATATTTGCGACCTGCAGCGTATAAACCATATAATTTTAGTAGGACCCTTATATGGGCACTAGGTCTAAACATGGACCGATGTTCACCAAAATCAATAGGCTGCGTTACTGGGCCAATGTAGGTCTGTATACCAAATTTTATCAAAATATCTTAATATTTACGACCTGCAGCGTATAAACAGTATAATTTTGGTAGGACCCTTATATGGGCACTAGGTCTAAACATGGACCGATGTTCACCAAAATCAATAGGCTGCGTTATTGGGCCAATATAGGTCTGTGTACCAAATTTCCTCAAAATATCTTAATATTTACGACCTGCAGCGTATAAACAATATAATTTTGGTAGGACCCTTATATGGGCACTAGGTCTAAACATGGACCGATGTTCAAAAAAATCAAACTTGTTCGTCCTTGGGCCAACATAGGTCTATGTACCAAATTTCATCGAAATATCTTAATAGGTGCGACCTGTAGAGTGCGTACAAGATTGCATGGACAGACAGACAGACGGACGGACGGACGGACGGACAGACGGACATCGTTAAATCGAAATAAAAAAAAATTCTGAACCGATCGGTATACTATAAGGTGGGTCTACGACCAATATTTTTTGGTGTTACAAACATCAGCACAAACTTATAATACCCTGACCACATAGTGGTGTAGGGTATAAAAACTTAAAAGGTTAAGAATATCTAAAGAAACGGTCAATTTTAAAACCACATAACTTCAAATTCGCATAAAAAGTGAACTGAGTGTAGTTCTGTTATACCAAAGATGTATTATTTTAAGTGTATACCTTGGGATGTCTTTCAGCTATTTCCGTTTTCAGTTCCCAAAAATAGTATAAAATTGCGTTTTATTCCCGATTTTTTTCCATTTTTTTAATAAATCCTAAAAATGCGAAAAGTAGTGAGAGAACTTTAAGAGCCATATTTTCTAGAGTGGACGGTCAATTTGAAAAATTTTAAAAGCAACTGAAAGATATATCTTTCTACTTTAAGGTAATTTTAAAATAAACGCTTATTTCTAAAATGGTTTTATAATGAAAATGTATTTTGATACAACCTTTATTTTGGTTGTTTTATTTTCCTTTTATAAATATTATAAGAATTTTCCTTTCTTCTCCTCCATACTTCTGTTAAAAGCAAGAAGGTAAATGATACTTAAACAGCAAAAAAATCTTAAAATGCCAGTAATTCGATAGAGGTTCTTAGAGCAGGATATACTCAGTCGACTGAAATGAAAAAAGGTAACTATGAATAATTCATAATATTCAAGAGTCCTTAAAGTACTATTATTACAACAATCATGTTACAAAATGTTCTACAGAACGAGAAAGAAAATCAAATTGTGTTTAACATTAAGGATTTTCTTTTAATTCAAGAGAAAGCTAAAAATTAGTATGATAGTTTTGTAGAATGACGTGTGTTTTAACAAAAAATATATAATAGAAAATTGCATGTCTTACACTGAATGAAAAATTGTTTACTTTTACCATTAGGTCCATTCGATTACTGGATAATTTGTACAAATTTGTACAAATTTTTACTGGATGGCGTTCGTTTACATAAATACTCAGTAAACAGAATGAAAAAAGAGAGAATAAAGTGACAGTTCTATGTTGAGAGTTTCTAAGTCTTCTTCTTTTTCTTGCAAATTTTTACTGGATAAATTTTTGCCAGTAAGAATTTGCAAGCAGAAAAAAACATATGTTTCGAAAACATATGATTGTTTATGGTAAATAAAAAAAAATATTTTCCAATTATATTATTTTATGGAAATGCAAAGCAGTAAAACTTTCAAAATAAATTATGGAAAAGATAAGAAAACCTTCTAAAAATGTTCTGCTTAAGGTTTGAGATCAAAAATTGTCTTCTTTCATAGCGACCAGTTAAAATTTATTTGTATATTTGGTGTTGTAATCAGCTGTGTGTACAAACTTGCAAATTGTTGCAAATTTTCTGTTCGCGTACATGTTTGGGAAAATTTTATTTTGAGAGTAAATCTTGTCTTACTCTCTGAAAGTTTGTACTGAGTAATTCTTACTGGACTTGACTGAGAAAAGTAATCGAATGGACCTATTTTTAAGTAGGTATATTTTTACTTTGAACTTTTGAATTGAAATGTCGAAAGATATTTTTATCCACCTTACCGCAGCAATTATTAGTTTATACGCCGAAATGTGACTCCTACTTTATAGTGGACAAGCGTTAATGGGTTTCCAAATACAAATACATAATTCACATTTTGATATGTACTTTTTCTCTTACCAGTCAACATTAAATATTCAACGCAAATATACGTCAAACCGTTTAATGTTAAAAAAAATACAAATAACTACCCCTGTATTCGTAATTAAAAGTTGGTAGCTTCTTATACCTTTCGCTATATTGTATCCATATGGCTACACTAACTTTCATCTGACAACGTCCACATCAAAAAACCAATTTGGATTTCAATTGACAATAGTTTTTTAAGGTCTTACCCATAATAACAATAAATATGTGCCTTCCCGTACGTTACCGCGGGTACCCGCGGGAACCCACAACAACAATTTACACGCAAGCAACAACAATTTACACGCAATTTTGAGTACGGGAACGCCTTTGGGCTAGTTTGTGTAACTTCGGTAAAGTACGGGAACAGACATTTTTCCCAAACAATTACACTGTGAGACAAATGGTAGGGGTCAGTGATCGGAAGGGTTCAAACTACCGGGGAAAGTTATATCGGTAAAAAAGAAGTTATACGTGTCCCGGCGTTTCGCTGGGTCACCCCTAGGAATCGAGATATATTGATTTGACCTTTGGTGGTCTTTTTTTGACATAACTCGAGAACCACTAGTCCGATTTTGCTCAAACAATTTTAAAAAAATTAAAAATTACAATTCCTTTAATCTGTTCATATAACGTTTTTCTATATACTCAACAGTTTTGCCGGTAAAAATAAATGTATGAAGAAAAAAATATTTTTTGCCTAAAATATTAAAAAAAAAAGTAATAATCAAAAGGTTATTGATTTTTATGGTAGCGGTAACAAACATTTATTTTTACCGGCAAAACTGTAACCGTATTTGTAACGAATCAGCTGTTTCGAAACCACAAGAAGAAATGTATACGAATGTTTTCTAACACGTTAATGTAAACGTACTTGCCGGAACATTCTGTTGAAATCAGAATTTTCTATCCGGCATCGAAACAGCTGAATGATTTTAGTTGGAAAAAAAAATGAAATGAATAAATAAAATTGATTCAAACAACAAATAAGGACTAAAAATTAACAAATTAATGGAAAAATTTAGAATAAAATATAAAACCACATGAAGTAGATGCTAAATAGTAATGTCGTTTACGGTAATCTATAAGTGTACTTTTTAGCTACGGCACGGTACAGTTACTTCACATTTACGTTTACGGTCCCATAATCCGCCCTTTATATTTCCGTACTTCCATCCCTTTATTTTATTTTATTAATTCAGAGTGCTCCCTAAACAAGCTTTATATCATTGAGCATTAATTGTAATTAATAATTCTATTAATCATTAATTACAATAATAATTAATGCTTTTGTTTAATATCAACGTTTAAAAAGTCGTAAAAAATAAGTAATACTTTAAGTGCGTTCCTTTATTTTTTGGGTAAAGTTCGGTAAAATGAGAGTAAGCAAAAAATCCTCTCACAAAATGACAAAATTACCCAAAAGTAAAGGAATGCACAAAACCACTTTTCAAGCCCAAAAATGTGAAAATGCGTATAATTTTATTTTGAAAAATAGAATAAACACACATATTTATTTGCATTTAAAAGTTCTTATTGATTTTGTTCAATTAATTATTATAAATAACGCATTTCTTTTGCGTATTGGTTTTTTTAATTTAATTTTTCAATTTATTTTTACAATTGTTGTTTTTGGTTATCATTGCATCCACTGTTAATTTTACAGTTTACCAAAGTTACGCGAAGAAAAAGTTTGGGTAACTTTTTTAAAAAGAGAAACACAAATGTACTCTCTTGAATGCTCTCATTTGCCCAATTTTCGAGTACGGGAACGCTTTCTGGGCAAGTTTGGGATCCCGCGGGTTCCCGCGGTAACGTAAAGGAACGGACCTTTTATTATACTTAAATATATACCAATACTTTACTATGTTAGATAAGTCAACAACAGAGTGGTAATTTTGAAGATGACAAAGCAAACTGTGATAATTTTTTGTTGTTTTTGTTTTTTCTGGGATTTAAGATGTTTATTAACGCTCTTACTTAAAAACATGAAATTCTTATTGAGTTAAGCGAACAAAAATTTCTAGAAATTCTAAGAGGTCGTCCCTTGATTATTTTTTAGGCCTGTAGTGGGATTCTCTAACTTTTTAACGACAAAATTCGGTAGTTAAGTTGTCAGTTTACTATGAAAACTTGTCAAGTTAACAACCGAATTTTATCGTTAAAAAGTTACAGAATTGCACCTCTGAATGAAATCCGGATAGGTACAAGCCTACAGCAAATTAGTTATCACAACTTTTTAAAAAAGTTTTGAGATTTTAGCATATTTACTTTAATAAAACATTTATATTTTTTTTAATATTTTTGTAATTTTCTACCAATTTCGATTAATCGATTAATCCTATGAAATAATTCGAATTATTCGTTATTCGAAAAATAACTACCAACCGATTTTCACCAAATTATGAAAAATCAAATCATAAAAATCCCATAGTTTATTATTGAACCTGAATTTTACTTATATTTCGAATTTCCTACATATTAGTAATGTTTGTTAAACATTTTCTTTAATGATACGTCATTTTGTTTCAGAAAATATGAATTCCAAATAGCTTAACAGAGACATAACTTAAAAAATAATTCCAAACATAATTTTTATCCTCGAGAATAGATCTGTTGTTGTGTTTTAAGCCAAAATAAAAAAAAATGTTTTATATCTAAAATATGTTTAATTTTACGACGTTATTTGCTAATTCTGTAAACCTGTGGAAAGTGATGTTACGTTGTTTTGCTTTTTAAATAACGATATACAATTTGATCATTTTATCATACATGCCAAACCAGGATGAGATATAAATATATTAAATTAAAATTACCATATAACAAACATTTTGACTGTTGAAATTTATGAGCAACTTTAAGGTGCAATCACTGGATGTCCCGATTAAATTCAACCAATAATTAACACCAAATTATATATAGAAAACAACATCAAATGTGTTAGTTACAGTCCCAGTTAGTTGCTAACAAAGAGGCTTAACAATTTCAAACTTTAACCTACACGAGTAAAAAAAAGATGTTTTAAAATACAAAAATATATTTCTTTGGTATAGCCTTAATCTGAAAAATGGTGGACCGTACTGTATTAATTTAGATCCAATTTAATATGATGAAATATGATCTGAAAAATTGGTTTATCTAATTTTATCAAATTAGATTTAATAATACAGTTACATTTTGATACCACTAAATTTATTAGAAGTTCGTTCAAACTGCATTAAATGTTCCATTCTATTAAATTAATTTTCGATTGTCATTATGTCAAATCTAATCTTATATGATTTGATAAAACCAATTCTCGGATCCTATTATATCACATCCAAGGTGGATCCAAATAAATACAGTACGATGCACCATTTTTATTTTGGGCAACATTAAAAAAAGATAATATTTTTTAATCGGGTGTATAAAACATAATTGCCCAACTATATGTTTATCAGAAAATTTCACTTTATTATAAGAAACACCTTTTTATATATAGATATATATTTTTTTATTATCAGTAGACACAACTTTAAGATATAAAACTTTCTGATAATAAATCTTGTCCGTTTAAAAGAACGAATTTATCGAAATTCAATAATACCGTCAAAACGAAACAACGAACTTAAGAAGACAAACTCTAACTGATAACTGAATATATGAATGAATTGAATTGTCCATAAACTGCAGGCAATGCCAAATAAATATATTACAAAAAACAAAGGAAAATATCTTGAGAACAACAAAAATGTAGAAAGGGGGCTTCAGTAGTGACAACCCACTGCACCACATACACGTTGATAGGCTCTTCTTTTGGAAAACCTTAGCCAGAAGAAAAAAGATAACGGACAGGCGCATTAAAGAAGTGAAACTAAAAACGTTTAATATTTCATTTGGAGGTTACAAGTTCAAAGTTCATACAAAACACTACAATTGGAGCGGATTCGTTATAACACATTTGTTAACAAAATATTATTAAGTTTATTAATTAACCGTAATATATTTTATTCTCACCTTTTCACTGTATTATTAGCAAATTATTAGTAACAACTTAGATTACAAACACAAAACACGAGAAAATTTACTAAATAAAACCGTGAAAATTAATAAAATATTTGACAGCTGATTTTGAGAGTACCAGCCAGTAGTGATGCCACTTTTTTGTATAAATAGGTAAACAAAAAACCTGTTACTTCGCTTGCTTATTTAAAAATTTTATTTGTACATTATTGTTTTCTTCTACTGAACGGCAGAAAACAGGCTTTGAATTCAGTGAACTTATTTAATTTTTTTTCAATTCAGTGAACTTATTTTATTTTTTTTTTCAATTCAGTGAACTTATTATTTTTTTTTTAATTCACTGAACGTAATTCTATTTTTTCTTAATTCACTGAACGTAATTTTATTTTTTTTTAATTCACTGAACGAAAATGAAATTGAACGAATTCAGTAGTGAATTAATTCAGTAAGGAATTAATTCACCATTGAATTAATTCATTTGATTTAATAAAAAGAACTATTGCAATTGAATTAATTCGTAACAAAATAAATCGAACGAAAGCAAATACATATGAATTAATTCCATTCAATATATATTGCTTAGTGAATTAATTCATCGAATTTTTAATTCAGAATTGAAAAATTGAATTAAGGAATTAATTCTTCAAAGCTCTGACTATACTTTCCATGGATCATACATATGATTAACAAAAAAATAATTTTAATCAAGATAAAATTTGTATATTTCCTTTTTTGTTTATTTTAAAATAAAGTGACAATACAAATAAAACTGAAATTGGTATTTACAGGGTAACTAAAAAATTGCCATTCAGATACAAGGTAGCGATGACTTGGTGGAATTAGCTTGGTGGACGAATTAGACAGGTTAATCTTGGATTTCTTTTCTCTATTAAATATCTAAATTTCATGCACTTCCTGTTTATATTGAAGTTCCTGTTTATATTGTTGTAATTCTCAAATTCATACAGCCTTCCAACATGTTCTATATCATGATCCGGCGTATATAGATCTCTAATTATTTATTACTTTTAATTTTATTTTAAGCTTCCTTTTGCTTCTAAAAAAAATATTTTGTTTTCTTAACATGGACGTCAGAAAATCTTTCAAGCCGAAATCCTTTAGCCGCCACTTTCCATATTATTCTCAGCGTTACCACTATTTCGCGTCGACTTGCATTGAAGTATTTGGCAGGTGGATGTACCTTGCAGGAATTAAAGTTCATTACATTAATTAGCACCAGTACCTTGTCGAGCATTATTATGGATACGTGTAAAGCTATTATAATAGTTTTGAAAGATTATATCAAAGTATTAAAATTTTAAAGCCTACAAGAAAGGTTTCTTTAAAAAATAATATTTAATTTATCTATTTGGTGTTTTAGGTGCCAAAATCAGAATGTGAATGGCGAAAAGTCGCTTACGATTTTGAAAATATGTACGGATTTCCTAATTGCATTGGGGCTGTTGATGGCAAGCACATCAATATAAATAAACCCAGAAATTCAGGAAATGTTTTTCTAAATTATAAAGGCAATTATAGCATCGTATTGATGGCAGTGGTTAATGCTAAAAGAGAATTCATTATGGTCAGTGTTGGCGCCAGTGGTAAAAACCACGACAGCACGGTTTTTCAAAATACAAAAATGTGGGCAGGTTTGGAAGAACAAAAATTAAATCTTCCGAATCCAAGCAAAATTAATGATAATGTACTACCATATGTTCTCGTTGGCGATTCAGCATTTCCGCTGAAAACGTTTTTGATGACACCATATAAGGGAAATAATTTGAGTGAAGAGCAAGATCATTTTAACTATTGCTTAAGCCGGGCAAGAGCACAAGTGGAATGTGCATTTGGTGCCCTTGTTCAAAAATTTCGGATTCTACTAGGCACAATAAATTTAAGCCCAGAAAAAACTCGGTTTATCGTGATGGCATGCTGCTATTTACACAATTTTATAAAATCGACAAAAAAGGAACAAGAAATAAATTATAATCGAAATATTTCCAACAATGGAACTTTAAATAACTCTGCTCAAGAGATCAGAGAACGTTTTCTTAATCATTTTAACAACTGAACAAACATTTTGAAATATTTTTCGTAATTTAAGTATTTTATTAATTACTTAAATGGATGATGCTTCAGTTGCCAAATCGATTGACTGTTTAATATTCAAAATAAATCTCGCTGATAATAAATATTAACACTACTAAATTACAAAAATTATAATTTAACATGAATTTGAAAAAACAATATCTACTCTTATTGAGACGTTAATCATTTTTCTTTATGGAGCTAATCGATTTGGCAAGTGAAGCATTCAAATAGGTTTTTAAGTAAACAAATTTTTATACTTGAGTTTTGAAATATTAATATTTTTTATTTCAAATAAATTGAAGTAAACAAATATTAATATTTCAAAGCTTAAATATAAATATTTTAAAATATGTATATAGTTAATTAAAATACTTGGCTTCATATTTAAAATTTTTTTTTAATATTTTATGAATTTTAACTTTTCTCCAAGTATTTTACTTAAATATTTATTTTTTTGCTATGAAATTTTTATACTTCTTAATTATTTGAAATTTTTAATATTTCAAAGCTCAAGTACACTTTTTTTTAATTTTAGTAAGTAAAACAATACTGCTACTCGAAAAAGTTTGACAGTTAATATATGACACTTGTTTGTGTAGTAATCATTAGTTGTTGTTTTTAACAATAACTACGATTGTTTTTCTATAAAAAAAAATACAACTGTTATGACAGTTATTTAATAAAACAACTAACGAAATTTACTGTAATTTTATAACGGTTGTTTAAAGCAATTATTTTACTAATTTATTAAAGTTGACACCCAAATATTTAAAACTATCTCTAAAAGGGATTTCTCTATCATTCAAGAAAAGTTTTAACCGTTTACTCTCAGGAACAACAAACCTTCTACATTTTCCAGATGCATTTCTTAAGCCCAAATTAGTTTGGAAGTATCATAAAAAAAGGAACGTATCATTCTCATAATGAATAAAAAAGAGTATAAAAAAGAAAAATATTGTATTTTTATCTTTTTCTTGTGCATAGAATTAAATGTCAAGTAATAAAATAGAAAATTTCTATTTTCAACAGAACTTTTTTACGATTTTACTTGACAACAGTTTCAATGCGTAGAAAAAAGATAAAAATATATTTCTATATTATTTTAACACATTGAATTGATTACAGATACGTTTTTTTACTTTACGATTAGACTAATGAAGCCTAGACATATTGCCTCACTTTTAGAAGAGTTAATTCTTATTCCCCAATCTTTATAAAAATTATCCACCACAGAAAGATGTAAAGAAACCTTCTCTAAGGCCCTTTGAGGAGATTCATCACTAGCATATAATCAGCATATAAAATTCTTTGAAATACTTTTAATGTGGAAAAGGTGAATTTGGCTTACTTCCCTTAAGGTTCTTATAGTGGCAAGTTATACAAATAAAAAGATTTATAAACTCAAAATAATGTTATTTTAATTTGAAAAGCACTTATTACCCAGCGTAAAAATAGTTCAGTTTTTCAATGTAAACAAAATTATTAGTGAGATCAGAATTATTTTATTTCAAATTCATTGTTGAGGTTTTAGTTATATATAATTAATAAAATAACAAAAGATATAACAAATTAATTAATGAATGACATCTAGAAAATTGTTTTTATAATTTGCTAATCGTACGTATATAAGTTCAATATAATTAAAAGAAATCTAAAAAATATTTTTATAAAATACATATACACTAACGGTGGGTCTCATACTGTAGGTTTA
The DNA here is from genome assembly GCA_949987735.1 of Leucophora obtusa. Classification (NCBI taxonomy): domain Eukaryota; kingdom Metazoa; phylum Arthropoda; class Insecta; order Diptera; family Anthomyiidae; genus Leucophora; species Leucophora obtusa. The sequence continues at coordinate 47,716,900 of OX465295.1, forward strand.
ACTTAACTAAAAATAAAATGTCAAAAAAATGTACACAAAACAACAACAAATTTTTGGGTTAACTATTAACCTAAGTTTAAACCTGCAGTATGAGACCCACCGTAAAAGTTCTATAAGTGTCACCTACCCTGATTCAATTTTTTAAAAAACATGACATAGAATTTTCAGACAATTAAAGCATTCTAGGAATCAATTTTTTTTTTTTATTATTTATTATTTTTTTTTTAATTTTAACAAATTAAGGAATAAATATCAGAAAGCAACGTCTTTCAAAGCATGCAATTCATAAATTTAAGCATATACTCACTGGACCATTTTTAAAAATGTATTTTAGAATTGAAAAAATAAAATATATTTCTTAAAAAGACAAAAATAGAATCATTTAATATTTTTACGACTTCAAAAGCATAGTGACAATTAAAGTACTACATGAATCAAATTTTCCGACCTTTAAAGGGGGTAAGGGAGGGGGGGGGGATTACAATTAAAGCACACCGACATTTAAAGTAGGTGACAATTATAGAACTTTTAGTGTAATACAAAACATGAAGTTATTAAACACTTCTTAAATTGTTCAAAAGGATTTGAAGAGTATTGATGATTTTTTTAAGTTTTTTATAAAAAAGGCTCAAACAAAAATTAAAGGCAACTTAATAAATTCAAAAGATGGTTCAGAAATGTAAATAAATTATAATATTTTGGGATCAATTCAAAAAAAAAAAGGGTTAAAAAAGGTTAATGTTTGAGCCTTTAAAAATTTTAAATTTTCATAAAATAAATCCAGAACAAGTGTATAATGACTAGAATTTACAATTCTACTTTAATATTTTCACAAATTAAGAAATTATTGATTGCATTTAATAAATTTTATTTCATAAATTATGCAATCAATTTATGACACTATTATTATCGTATGTTTCCATACATCCGCTTGGACTTGGTTGATCATGCGACTCTTGTAACTGTTTTTCAAGTTTTACATAGCGTTTTAGCGATGAACTATTCGAATCGCTGTCTTCCAAGTATTCTGAAAATGTAATTAAAAATAAAGCTTTATTTATATGTTTACCTTCTCTGTTTACACTTATTAAGTGCGTTCCTTTATTTTTTGGGTAGTTTGGTAAAATGAGAGTAAGTAAAAAATGCTCTCACAAAATGAAAATGAGTATAATTTTAGCTTGAAATATTGAATAAACACACATATTTATTTGCATTTATATTTATTTTTTTTTATTTTATTTATTCACCATTTTGTAATTTGAAAGGCTAGTGGCCAATTAATGAATTACAATATTCCAATCATTTAAAAGTTCTTATTGATTTTGGTCAATTATTATTTTACTTTTTTTTTTTACTTTTTGGGTAAATCACCTCTCACAAAATGACAAAATTACTCAATAGTACGGGAACGCAAAAAAACACTTTTCTAGCCCAAAAATTTATTTCAAAGAATAATGTGAAAATGCGTGCTTTAGTTTACAAAATTGCACAAATACTCATATTTATTTGCATTTAACGGTTCTTTTTGATTTTATTCAATTCTTATGACAAAAATAAGGTTCTTTTGCGTATTCCTTTATTTAATTAAAATTTTGAATTTATTTTCACAATTGTTTTTTGTTTATCTTTGCAACAGCTGCGATTTGTAATTTTATTAAACATAGTTAACTTTTACTACTTTTATATAAACTATGTTAAATTGATGGTGATTTCACCTATGTATGAAATAGTTGAGGTTTGGGTGTAGTTTAAATGTGATGGTTTACCATATATTAATTTGATTTTAATACTTGGATTTTCTTTTAATTCTGTGTAATTAAACAAATAAGTACTCACCAATGCCATCATCTTCGAAGTGTTGCGATGAGTGGTGCTCACTTTTCAACAATTTCTCTGAATTTTGATATTGATTTAAATTTTCGTTTGCTAAATTTAACGGTTCTGAAATGATTTTTTAAAGTAAGTACAAAAAATAAATATTGGAAAGTAGGTTTCGAAGAAAAGCTTATAGATTTTCAGTTTTTGAATAAAACCCACATCATGTCTATATATTTATGTAGATATTAAGGCACATTTACACGCGAGAGAAAACTGCTAGAGATAGAGCAAAACACACCTCTAAATAGCTCTATTGTGAATGATTTAAGCTATTTAGAGGTGTTTTTCGCTCTATCTTTAGCAGTTTTCTCTCACGTGTATATGTGCCTTTATAAATGTATTATTTTTAAATTTAACATCTATACGCTTTTCTTCATTATTTTTTTCAGTTGTGAATACTGAAAATTCGGCATTTCGATGCGGATCTAAATTAAACCTTATTGTTATAATATATAATTGTTATAATTATTCATGTCAGTTGGTTTCATAAAAAATTTTAATTATGATTAGCAGTAGAAAATTAAAAAAATCCAGTTACCCTTTTTTCGTGTTTTAGTACCCCTCGGTATTTACCATTATTAAGATATGCACCGAAATATTTGTAGGTATTTGGTGTTAGATGTCCCAAAGCTCCATAAAAAAAGGCTTCAGATATGACTTGTTTGCAATATAGTTTCTGAGTCGCTGGCAGTTCTTTATATTGGGCAGACCAATATCCTGCAATATAATCTACGTTATCCTCTTTAGGTTTGCTTTTTATTTGCTCTAACAACTCCACAGCAGTCTGCAGTAGATCCTCTTTTGACCGTTTTTTTGGTGTTCTTAGTTTACCCTAAAAAGGTAAATAAAAAATAAATATTTAAAGCCACATAAATTGACGAACTGGCTTAATAAAACCTCAACTAAATTCAGGTTTGCAAATTTCTATAAAATTTAGAAAAGTTTTCAAAAAATGTTGAAAGAAATTTAAAACCCTGGAACCACAATACAAACATTCATTTAAGTTAAAGATTTGAAGTTTTACTTTTTTAATGTATAGTGCGGCCCTTTATAATTTATGAAAAACCACAATATGGCCCTCGGTGAAAAATCCGTGCCCACCCTTGCTCTATATCATACATGGGCAAATGCGGCCCGTCAACCAATTTCATGCGGCCCTTCATTCATTTTAAAACAATCACTATTAAAATCAAAATTTAAAAATATACATAATATAGAAAACAGCGATAACAAAATAAATATTCAGCGGAGTCTCAAAAAAATTACACCGATCAATAAATATGGACTTTTTTGCACAGACTTCCTCTAAAACTTTTTAAAACATTTTCGCCTCCTACATACGAATATTAACTGAGGAATTCCTTCTTCGTTATTTATGCCTGGAAAAAATACTTTATGGCTCAATATGACATAGAAGTACTTAGGATTCTTTTGTTTTTTTGAGTTTGAATTAAAAAAAGAATACCTTTCATTTTAGGAACTATTTAAGGCTGTTCTACGGACCTCGTAAGGATCTATAAAATCTACTTTTGAGAATTGTCCTTGAAGCACTTAAATTTGGTAAAACAGTTAGACACCATAAAATTTTATTCATACAGTCATAGTAAATAATAAACCTGTGAAAATTATTAAAATTATTTAAAATTATACATTTAAATCTATTTAAAGGTGACTGCAGAAAATTTTTTGTCGATTTTTGCTAAATATTAGTAAGATTAGCAAACCAAAAATAAACTGTTAAATATAATAATAGTCGTCCTCCTAAAATCAACAGAAATATGTGATGAAAAATAGTAGACTGCTGATTTTACAAATATAAATTTATATTCTCTTAAGGCACACACAATAGTTTAAATCATTCACAATAGAGCTAATTAGAGGTGTTTTTGCTGCAACTCTAGCAATTTTATCTCTCATGTAGATGTGCCTTTACCTAGTGGCTTGAAATGCAATGAAATGTGCAAAGAAATTTGAAAATAACACACAAAGCAACAACAAAATTATTTTCGTTGTTGTTGTTTTTTGTGTTATTTTCAAATTTCTTTGCACATTTCATTGCATTTGAAGACACTAGGTTAAGGCAACTTCTACACGAGAGAGAAAATTGCTAGAGATAGAGCAAAAAACACCTCTAAATATCTAAAATCATTCACAATAGAGCTAATTAGAGGTGTTTTTGCTCTATCTCTAGTATTTTTTCTCTCTCGTGTATATGTACCTTTAAAACAATTTAAAACCATTTAAAACTTTTTTGGGTTTTTTTATTCTACTAATATTCAGCAAATTTTATGCTGATTCTAGCAGAGTAAATTTTTAATTCAAATAACTAAAATTTAGCTCAAATACAACTAAAATTTTGTATGTTTAGCAGCATTATTTTTGCTATTCTTATCTTACTAATTTTTAGCAACGAAAATGTAATTATTTCAGCAGTTTTTTATGCAAGGTAATAATGAACTAATTTTTAGCAGCTTTAGCAAAACTTTTACGGGCTTTTTCTATTAGTGTACTCAACCTGACCACCATCCCGCTTTTGACGGGATTGTACAGCTTTTTAAAGGCTTGTGCCGCCTTGAAATTTTATCCCGCTTTTAAGGCAAACCATTTAGCCTTGTCCCATATTTTTTAATATAATATTAAACTTTTGAATAAGGTTTTCATAATTAAAAATTTTTAGAGTTCTCAGCCAGCAAACAAGCCCAAAAGTTAGTCAGAAAAGTGCTCAAAATATTGTATATTAGGGGTTTTCATATAAACTCGTATTCTACTCGTAAACGGTGTAAACCTGGTGTATGTATGAGTTTAATGTCAAACTCCATACATAAAAATATTGTTTGTACAAGGTTTAAAAGGAATTTACGATTTTATATGAAATCCCCTAATATTAAACTTTCACTTGTATGATAGTGGCGCATTCAAAAGACCATTCTTTTTCGGTTCAAAAATGACTCAAAAAAATATTTTAAAAAATTCTTTACGCTAAAAAATTTATCTTTTTTTGAGTCATTTCTGAATTGTTCACAAAAGATTTAGAAACTGCGCAGTTTTTGACAAAAAGGCTTAAAATTTAAAAAAATTTTGTGCTTTGTTTGAATAATTTTTAACTTACTGAATAAGAAACCTCATAAAAATATCCAAATTTTCTAGCTGGGTTCTCAGTCTTGTGACGGAATTTTTAAAATTTAGGAATTAATTTAATATAATGAGAGGTTTGATACTTGTTATAAATTTTCGACACGAAAATGTTGTAGACCTATAAATATAAATTCCATTTACATTCAGATTTTCTATAAAAATTATATTTTTCCACGTTTTGTATCAAAATTTCGTTCTTCACGTAATTCATGTTACACATTTCAATAAATAAAACAAGGGATCAAAATCCATTAAGAAAATTTAAAATTATTTGATAAATTGTTAAAAACCTGAAACCAAATTTTTTTAAATAAACAAAACTATATTTTCGAAGATTAATTCGACAAAGTTTTTTGACTTCAGATTCGAATTAAGGACGGCAAAATATTTTAAAAACATTTATTGAGTCTGTGACTATATTTTAAAATATATTTAGATCAAAAATATAAAAAATCATAAAGTATTTCCCTGGGTGAGGGGATAACAAAGAAAGACCCACAAGGTTATTCAATGGACATTTTTTGACTTTAGATCCGGGCTTAGGAACCCAAAATACTCAAAAAAAAGTTTCAGCAGAAGGCTATACAAAAACTTTATTTTTGTCGAGTAATGTATTAATTGGTGCGGCTCGCCGTAAGTTTGTGAAATCCTAAATTTGGCCCTTCAAGCCATTTTTGTGCCCATACCTGCTCTATATCAACAAGCTGATATGGAAAAAGTACAGATTTATACCTCGTCGTTGTGTACGATGTATAAGAAACTAATATTTTTTTTGTCTTTATCAATACTATAACATGCTAAAATCCAAAACATATTTATGCTCCTGTTGATTTCAAAATAAACTAGTTAGTGATAAACCTACCTCTATTAACTGAAGCTCTTGCTCAGCTTCAATATTTTCACTGTCAATTGCTTCCATTTTGACTTCTTCCTCCTGCTCCAAAAGGAATTCTAGATGCTTGTAGTACCACAGTACTGGTTTATACACATCTGCCGCTCCAATACCAGATCTCATGCTTTCTTTCACTTTTCTAAACTCCCGTCTAAAGCAGGACCTATACGATTGTATTTTTTTTTTAAGATTATCCACATTGGCCTCCGGTTCCATTTCTCTATATTTGACCAACAATTTCTGATATGCTTCATCTTTTAAAAGGTGGTTTGTATACTTAGGGTTCTTGGTTTGCCAGACCTCTGGTAGGTTTCGAAGTAATTCGAAAAGTTCTGCCATTCTTTTACCTGTCGTAGAATCTTCCATACAAGTAGCCATCTTCTACAAAAAATATAAAATCTTTAATTAATTTTTCAAATTCACAAAATTTTCTTTGCAGCACTTACAAAAAAACCGTACAATTTCTGTTTCTGACAACAATTGTCATATAGAAAAGAGCGCCAACCAAAATGACACTAAAAAGTGTAGAACTCTGATGAAAAGCGCTAAAAAAAAAAATCGTCGTGTTCGCGAACATGTTCGCGACCTATAAGTTTTAACGAGCGAACTTGTGTTCGCGAACACGACGATTTTTGTTTGAAAATCGGCGTTTTTAGTACAAAATACAACACTGGAGCACAGGGTTGGCAAAACATCAGTGATGCCACCTTTGAATGTGGCAGCACTGTTTTAATATTGCATAGCTTATCATCTAAAACTTTGTGGCAACATTGATAAAAGGGCCAATAGTACTTTTTCGACAAGAATTTATAAAAAGTACCCATTTTGCTTGATACATGTTGCTTAATTGCTTGATACCAGTCAGAGCCTTTGAAGAATTAATTCTTTAATTCGATTTTTGAAATCTGAATTAAAAATTCAATGAATTAATTCTCAAAAGGCCATATATTGAATGGAATTATTTCATATTTGTTTTCGTTCGATTTCTTTTGTTACGAATTAATTTATTGCTACAGTTCTTTTTATTAAATCAAAAGAATTAATTCACTGGTGAACGTATTCAATTTTATAAATCGAACGGATAAAAAGCATATTAATTCCTTACATAATTAATTCACTACTAAATTTGTTCAATTTAATTTTCGTTCAGTAAACTAAAAAAAAAAAAACAAATTACATTCAGTGAATTGAAAATTCTTTAAATAAAATTATGTTCACTGAATTGTAAAACAAAAAAATTACGTTCACTGAATTCAAAATCTGTTTTCTGCCGTTCAGAACACAGTTGAGTGTTTTCAAAATATTTTGGAAATAATTCTGCCATTTCTTATCGTTTGGTCAGATTGACATGAAACTTCACAGTCCCCAATCTGAAAATTAAAAAGAAAACTTAAGTAATTTTTTGGTCAAAAAGGTACTAAGACTCTTTTGCCTCAAGTTTCTTTAAGAACACATATAGTATTCATATTTTTCTGAAAGCATACTTCTTTTAGATGGGCCTAATGGGAAAATTATTTTCCACTTATCAATTTTTCTTTCCCCAGGCCATTCCGAATTCGACCATTTTTTTACCCGATTTTTAACTTTTACAAATTTTTTTCTCTGAGTGCACCGCCGGAATTTAAAAAGTAAAAATACGCGAATATACTTCAATATGGTCCTAATGTGACTGTATATGTTAATCTTTAACACCACTATAAGTGTGGACAAGAGTGAGATGCACTTAAAAAAGTTTGACAGTTACATAACAGTTGTTTATGTAGTAATCAGTAGTTGCTGTTTTTAACAGTAATTACAGTTGTTTTTCTATAGAAAAAGGCAAAACAACTTTTATGAAGGTTATTTACTGTTGTTTTCAACTGTAACTACGGTTGTTTTTCTATAGAAAAATGATAATACTAAATTTGATCAACAATTAATTTTTTTCTACAAATAATAAATAATTAAATTTTCCCAGTTCTTGTTTAAGTTGCGTTTATACTTGCATCGAAATCCCGAGATTTGGATATTCTGAAAATCCATGAACAAAAGCAAAATAAATACATTCTCTAAAAATGTAACGTCTATAAGATTTTCTTCATTGTTTTTCACAGTGGTAGAATTTGAAATCTCGAGATTTCAATGCAAGTGGAAACGCAACTTAAGTGCAGCTTTAAAAACCGTTAGAATTAATCCCAAATTAGTTTGGTAGTAAAGTGAGGTGAAATGAGGTATCGTAAAGTAAAAATCTATTTTCAATAGATTGTCGTACGTCAAATCTACTTCCAAACTAAGTAGTTGTGTATACTATCACTAGTTCAAAGTAGGTATACAGCTGACACGTTACTTTACGATACTACTACCAGACTAATGGATCCTTTGCTCGTGTTCAAGAACAAGGTGAATTCAGAAAAAGCGAACTAATTTTTAATTAATCTATGGTTCGCCTGACGCAAAAGAAGATCTAGAAACAGCATTGAAATACATAAAAATATAAACTTTCTTTTAAATATTTCATTTATAATTCATGCTATACACTCTTTCATCTGTATTTATTTCATGTGCTGATTCAATTTTTGTCGCATACACTGTATTTGAACCCTCTGTATAGTTGCTAGTATTAATTGTTGGCGGCTTTATCATCACCTTAACCCTTTGTGTGATGTGTTCTCTTAATAAACGTCCATAATGATCGTAGGTTCGTGTTTCTTCAGTATTACTATTATCATCGGTTTTCGATGATTTACATTCATAGTTGGAACAGCATCTCGGATAATCGAGAAATTCATTAGCTGGTGGTAAACGATTACAGTCCAATTTTATGCTAACAAAGCATAATTTACGAGAAGTTTTGCTTTACTTCTTGAATTTGAAAAAAAGTGCAGCTGAAGCACATCGATTGCTTATCGAAGTTTATCCTGAATATGTACCATAGATTTCAACGTGCAAGAGATGGTTTGTGCGGTTCAGAAGGGGGGATTTAGACACGGAAGACAAAGACCGCCCAGGCCAGCCAAAAAAGTTCGAAGATGCTGAAGGCATTACTCGATGAAGATTGTTGTCAAATTCAAGAAGAACTTGTAAAATCATTGGGAGTCACTCAAGCAGTAATTTAAAAATGTTTGCAAGCAGCAGGATTTATCCAAAAGCAAGGAAATTAGGTACCACATGAGTTGAAGCTGAGAGAAAGACGATTTTGCATGTCCGAAATGCTGCTTGAACGACATAAAAAGAATTCATTTTTGCATCGAATCATTACTGGAAAAATGGATCCATACCAGCCAAATCAACGCCAAAGCCAAATATGCATGGCGCCAAGGTAATGCTCTGTATTTGGTGGGACCAGAAGGGTTTCATATATTATTAGCTGCTGAAATCGGACCAGATGATCACAGGGGACCTGTACTGAAAAACGCATGGAATATGCGACCAGACATGAAGCCGTAATATTCCATCATGACAACGCTCGGCCACATGTTGGACAACCTGTTAAAAACTAGTTAGAAAATAGTAGTTGGGAAGTTTTGCCTCACTCATAGTCCAGACCTTGTTTCGATGGATGCAGAACGCTCTCATTGGAATACGCTTCACTTCAGAACAGCCCAGCAAAAATGTGGAAGCAGTTTTTACTTTTACCGCTTCTAAAAATGTATAGCTTCGTAAACAGCACTAATGAATGGTCTAAGTTGATTAATTGTTTTCATCGACTTTTGCTGTGCTTTTCAAAAAGGCATGAAATGAGCAATACATTTTGATTGCTTAAATATTTTTTAAAATGCGGAAAAAAGTTATTTTAATAATAAAAGTGGTTTAACTGGAAATAAGAGGCATTTTCTCTTCACGGAAAAATATGCAGGAATATTGTGCTTTTGGGAAGGCATGATTTTAAATAGTCGAAAAACTTTATAATATGCACTTCCCAGAATTCATGAATTATCGACATTTTAAAAGAAAAACAAGAGCACTAATTAAAAGCGGTGAATTCATGTCTTTTCGGATTTCGAAACAAATGCTTTCACGCGAGCTATCTCGAACAAAAATCAGGCATGATATCATCAATAATTCAATCGCTTCACTGCTCAACTTTCCCTGACAAAACTGCTTCCAAGCAAGCAGTAATTTCTGCTGGGAGGATATCCGAAATGGACTTGCTTTGTTCTTGTCCTCAAAAATGAACAGTTCTTTTTGTTGGGGAATCCATATCTAACGACGGCCAATATTTTGAATAAATTTATATTGTACCAATGTTTCACAGTAAACGGCCAAAATTTGCTAAAAATCCCGCATTTTTAAGTTATGCACCATAATTAGAGTTCTCCAAATAATCTGAAACATTTGTGTACTATTCTAATACGATCTTTGTAGGGACTGTTTAAAAAATTACATTTGTTTTTAATAAAAAATCACGGTTTCCAAATAAACACTTAAATTTTACGCCAGATTTAAAGAAAAATAACGCAAGATTTAAGGAAACTGTATAGGATTTCCAACAACATACAGTTTGTATAGATCCGATCAGTACTCGCTAAATTTTACTATATACTTTGATAAAAGGTCGATATCGCAAAATTTTCATTAAAAGCCACACCCACTTAAAACAAGTGACATAACAGACGTTCCGTTAAAAGTCTGCACAATTTTCATGACCATCTTCTCCCCTTTCGGAGCTAATTTAGCCACTATTTTGATCTTTAAAAATAAAGGAAACGAGAATGAAATTCTTCACATAGTTCACAGTTCATTATTATGGGGTAAAAATGAGTTTAAAAGTTATGAATTGGGTAATTTCGCCTGCCGCAGGGGTAGACAATGATTGAATAGATAATTTTTTTTTTAAAGCTTCAGCTTAATCGGAATTCATCTTCAGGTTGCGATAAAAAATCACAAAAAAATTCAAATTTTCGAATTTTTTTTTTCTATTTTTTTTTAAATGCAAATAAAAATCGAGCATTCCATTACATTCCACTAAATTTAACAAAAAAAAAAAAAAGAAAAATTTTGTAGACTCTCTATTTTTGCTATTTTTGGTCTACTAATATTTAGTAAAATTATCTGCAGATTTTACTAACTAAAATTCAGCAAATTTAGCAGTTTTATTTTTGTAGTATTTTACTAGCATTTAGCAAAAAATCTGCTAATTTCAGCAGTTTTTTTACAAGATAATTTTTAACTAATTTTTAGCAGCTTTTACTGAAGGGAAACTACCAAGTTTTTGTCTCTTGCTAGCAGGGGTATGGCATCACCAAAAACAAAAGTTATAACGATATCGTTATCACTAGATGGCACTTTGTTAAAAAAATTGACAATTTTCTTTTTTTATTTAAATTGAAATAATAACAAACAAAAACGCAAATAAAAAAAGGAATTTTCAAATTGTATTATTTGAACAAATTTTTTCCGCTTGATTTTTTCTTATTTTGCGCAATTTTCAGCAATTTTTGAGTTTTTAAATATATGCTCAGCTGATACTAATTAGTTGCTCAGGTGATACTAAATTTCAGAGCCCCTTACCGGTGAGTAGTGTAAGTTTTGATTTCCTATCTCTATAATTAATTGTCTCTGCACTAGATGGCACTTTGTTAAAAAAATTGACAATTTTCTTTTTTTATTTAAATTGAAATAATAACAAACAAAAACGCAAATAAAAAAAGGAATTTTCAAATTGTATTATTTGAACAAATTTTTTCCGCTTGATTTTTTCTTATTTTGCGCAATTTTCAGCAATTTTTGAGTTTTTAAATATATGCTCAGCTGATACTAATTAGTTGCTCAGGTGATACTAAATTTCAGAGCCCCCTACCGGTGAGTAGTGTAAGTTTTGATTTCCTATCTCTATAATTAATTGTCTCTGTACAAAAAAAACAAGCAAAAGTTAGTTTTGCTCAGTCTAAATTCTGTATTTTAGTAAACAAGAACGGGGAAAAGTTAAATTATTTATTTGTAACATAATTTGTAAAACCAAATTAATTGTTGGTAAAATTTTGCAATTATCGAAAAAAAAAACTATAATACCTATACCATGGCCACCTGTGTACCGTTTACGTATGCTGGATGGTAGTCTATCGGTTGGGCATTAAAGTCCTAATTAATAGCAAACCGGACATTGTGAAAATGGTGCTAAAAAAAATTCAACAATATTGATGTGTTTACTTATATTAATTTATTTATAATGAAAAAATACTGTCTAATAATTGGGATAAATTTTATGTTTTAGAAATTAAAACCAATTAGGCGATTCATGGAACGCCTCGTATATTATGTGCGTTCCCGTACGTTACCAAGGGTTCCCGCGGGAACAAAAAACAGCCCAAACAACAACAATTTGCACACAATTTTGAGTACGGGAACGCCTTTGGGCTAGTTTAGGTAACTGCGGTAAAGTACTGGAACTAGTGTTTCCAATTATTCGACGTAGGCGGTTAACCGGTTAATGCATTATTCGAAAAATGCCTAAAATTGATTAACCGGTTATTCGGGTCGGTTAATCGAGAAAATTGGCGATTAATCGATTAATCGTTTAATACAAAATTAATGTATTTCCTTAATTTTTTATCAATAAAAACACAAAGAGCTGCCTATTTTTGTTAAATATAAACGTGACATACATATAAGCTCGCTATATTTAAAACAAGTTTCCATATTCTAAGGTTGAAAAGTTTTGGAATCTGAGGTTTTTTTAAATTAAAAATTTTCTTAGTAGACAAAGGTCTGCAAAAATTTTGATAAAGCTAATAAAATTTAATTGAAAATGGCAGAAAGAACTGCTGAAACTAGCAGATTTTTGGTTTGGCAAATATTAGTAATTTAAGAATAATAATCAATACTGCCGCAAAAAAATTAATATTGCATTTAAATATATGTTATATCTAAAGTTTTGAAGATTTTATTAAGATTCTTCCTTCTCCCCTGAAGAAATAAAAAACGAGCCCTCGATATAAAAAAAATAGTTGAGTTGAATTTCAGTTAATGAAAATGCTTTTTTACGCTGCAAAAATTAGAATAACATTTTTCTGATTTTCTCAGTCTACCGTTTTCTAAGGGCCATTAATAATAAAAAAAATAACCTAAAGTTTGAGCGAACTTACGCAGATAGCATTTCGTCAAACGAGTTTTAATTAAAATTTTCAGTAAGCTAATGAAGTTTTTTTCCCAATGTGACAAAGCATCATTATTTTTATGAAGCTTTTTTTAATAAAACCTTTTTTGGGTGTATAAAATTTTTAATAAATAAAAATTCATAAATAAAAATTCATAAATAGCATGTACACAATTTTCTCAGTGTGCAGTTATAAATGTCAAATTCCATATAAATTAACCCCTAAATTCATAAACGCTTTGTAAAATTATAGGAGGTTTATTGAACAAATTTTGTATGAAGATGACGTTTTGTAAACCTGTTATAACTTTACAAATCATTTATGAATTGAGGGGTAAAATTTTTTAACTTTCATTTTCTGCTTTTTGGTTATTTGTTTTAATTCGAATAAAAATTTCATTTCATTGAAACGGGTTCGGGTTCCATGGTATTCTAGTGGAACATGTCGTAGAATTGATGTGGTTTTGAACCGATTGTACACACTTTTACAAATAGAAACTTCGATATTTTGTTATAATATATGCAAACAAATTTTATTAAAATTTATCAGTCTCTTAAAACAGATGAAGTGTCTCGCTGGTGCAATGCCGACTTGCTTAGAGTTCCTTCAAAAAAGGTATTTAAAGGCTTAAGGACCTTTTTCTCTCGATTTTTAAAGAATTTGGTGGTATTTTTAGTTAGTATTTGTTTTTCTAATAAGATTTTCTTGCAATTTTTTAGCCAATGCTAAGAAAATTATGAAATTTTGGGAAAAAATAAAGGAAAAATTCCTTATTAAAAATGTAACCGGTTAATCGACCTATTTTAACCGATTATTCGGGTCGAATAATTATTTGAGTTTTAAATTATTTGTTTCGACATTAACCGAAATAGAGGCGATTAATCGAGGAATCGGTTAATCGATTAACCGAATTGGAAACACTAACTGGAGCAGACATTTTGTGTACAAGTAAACAAAGCGTATTTGCAGATACGTTCTTTATTAGGGTATTTACACTGAGTTTAATATTTCACAGATTATGAATTAATTCTTTTTTATAATCTTGACATTTAACATTTTTAGAATATTTCGTTTCGCAAGATTTTGGTCCACACATGCATTTTAAAGTTTTTAACAAGCACAACACATACTACCTAGCACAATTACTAAATAAATAAAATGGAACTTCGTTACATTAAAGCACTTGAATTATACGTATTAATGAGTAAATAAATAATGTTTAGATGGTATTTTACACCATTTTTGGTTTGCGATTTAAGGGAAAAATATCTAAAAATTTAGTTTAGCTAGAATTTGATCCACGTATGCTTTTCAACGGAAAATTTTTGCGTCCGTGAATCAAAATCTTGAAAAAGTAAATTTTTCTGTACACACATATATTCCAACTATCAGCTTTAAGCTTTAGGTCATTTTGCAAAAAATCTAATTTTTTCTTCAAATCCAAAATTTTAACAGTGGGTCTCATACTGTAGGTTTAACTTTAACTTAACTATTAAACAAAAGAAAATGTCCAAAAATGTATACAAAACAAAACAAAATTTTTGGGTTAACTATTAGTTAACGCTTAAACCTCCAGTATGACCCCATTGTAAAAGTTTTAAACGGTAAAAAGTAGTATTCAAAAATTATTTTTATATTTTTTGTACATATGTACATAGCTCATTAAATGGTGTCGTTTAAGTGCTTTAAACGAATGAAGTTAGATTTTTTATTTTTATTTTAATTTTGATATTGTACTTAACTTTAAAAACCCCTCCGCGGACCCAAATCTTGTGAAACTAAATTTACGGATACTTTTCAGTTTAATATTAGAAAACTTTTGAGCTCCTTTTTTGTAAAAAAGTTTAAACGCTGGCAGAGGTCTAAAAGTACCATGCAAATTTTTTTATTTTTCCGGTAATCAGCTCATCAATACGGATTGCGTTTAATTTGCAAAACATCGGGTCGCCCTATTATACGCTTTTTAAATTTTGTTTATAATTTCGCAAATTTTACAAGATTATTGCCATAATCAGTTATAATATTGTTTAAACAACATTTCATCTGCAGTGTAAATACGCTATTAATAATTTCTGCCACATTTTGAACATTATTTATCCTTTCCTTCTTAGATTCTAGGATTATTTCTTTAGAAAAATATTCCTTTATTAATAAAAAAGAACATTTTTTGATGAAAAATTTGAGAATGTTTGAAATATAGAAATAAATATATAAAAAAATTGTAGAATAACTTTTGTAGGGTTGGACATAAGCCCAAATTAGTTTGAAAGTATCGTTAAAAAGTAACGTAGCATCTTATAATGAATAAAAAGAGTATAAAAAATAAAAATATTGTTTTTATGTATCTTTTTCTTGTGCATAGAATTAAATGTCAAGTAATAAAATAGAAAATTTCTATTTTCAATAGAACTTTTTTACGATTTTACTTGACAACAGTTTCAATGCATAGAAAAAAGAAAAAAATATTTTCTATATTATTTTAACACATTGAATTGATTACAGATACGTTTTTTTTACTTTACGTTTAGACTAATGAAGCCTATAAATGTGCTAAAAATACGATGTTCACACTACATACGATATTACATGAACCCATTCAATATAAAAATTATATCACAGCAATAAACTAAATTGTAAAATTAATTATAAAAACATTAATCATAAAGTTACAAAGAAATAATATTTAAAAACAATTATCATATAAAAATAAATTAAAAACTACAACTACTTAAAAACCAATGGGAAATTTTTTGTGTTTTTGCAATTTTTCTGTCTAAAAGTATTATAAAAAAAATACAATTGCATTTTAATCAGGTGCAATTATAAACTAAACTATGATTGTTGTTGCTTTTGTTGTTGATGCTGGGCTACAACTGATGTTATAACATCTTGCGGCCAATAATCTTGATTATCATGGGTTACTAATAATTCGCGCATGCCATAACGTTGTCTGAAATAAAAAATACACAATTAATTTAATTAGTAATTACTAGCATTGATTGTCAATAGAAAGTAAATCGAATTAAAGAACATTTTCAAATTCTATTGAACTAATAAATATTTATTACTTCTACACTAAAAACAACTACTCACTCTATATGACTACGCCACATCACTAAAGCTGCATAGAGACAAATTGAAACTACTGCCAGTACCACCAATATGATACTTAAAATCAAATGATTAGTGGCCAAAGAGTGCTTGCCAATGCTACCCTCTTCTGCTTCGTCAGCATTAACTTCAATATTTTCGTTAATAAATTCATCAGTATTTAAGGTAATTGAGGGACCTCTGTAACGTTCTTCAATTTCAACATCCTCTTTTTTGACTTCACTTGATTCCAAAATTTCAACATCATATTTTAATCTAGCGAATAGTGTACTTTGTTTCAAATCGGCCATCATATCTTCATCACGATGGTTGAAGGTGGCTGTAGATGTATTTGAAGATAAAGAGTCCTGTAAAACGGATAAAAATATTTGCATTAGTTCTTTGTGTTAGAGTTTGCTAAGAACCGAAAAATTTTGAAACTGCGGTATCGGTTTTTCAAAATTATAAAAACCGCGCTTTCGGTTATTTTTCGGTTTTCTTGTGATATTAATAGAATTGTTTTAAAATAATTAAATATAACAATATCCTAACTAAATATATGATAATTAAATATGCATAAAAATTAAATAGTTTAATACATCCAAGATATCTTTTAAAATGCGATTGAATTTCTCACTCGAATATTTAAAGGCAATAACACCATTTCGAAACCTTTCCGAGAGAAGAAATAAACGCGGAAACCCGTTATAAAATAATTTTTTTCGGCAACTAAAGCTGTATTTTAAAGAGTTTAAATTAAAATTTTAGCAATTTGTTTAAAACAATATAAAGTTAAAATTTTATAAATTTCGCGGAAAACGAAATAAGGCTTTTTGGAAAATACGCGGTGAAAATCGTAACTGAATATGTGAAACTTAAACTACTTGACTTTTTGGTGCAATTTTTTTACTAAAATTATAAGCCTCAGTTTATGTTATCCGTAATAACAAAAATAAAAAATCCTTAAAGCAGTTTTTAATGGAGAAAATGTTCACTACAATTAAATACAAAATTTTGTAATACTACCTGAGCACAAACTATCTGATTTTTGGCTCATGTAGTTTTTAACTTGTCAAAACGCATACAAAAAAGACAAACAAAAACTAGTTTTGTACAAAAACTAGGTAGTTTTTGCTAAAGTATAAAGTAGTATAAAATAGGAACTGAGCTTTTTCGAAATTCAAGATTAAATAATATGCAATTTAATTAATTATTTTAATTAGTTAAAGTATTTTTTAAAAACCGACTTCTTTTTGTCGGCTTTCGGTTTTAAGGCTTGGAAAACCGCGGTTTCGGTTTCGGTTAAAACCTAACAGCAACCCCTACTCTGTGTAGTACGTTAATCCTAAAGTATTCGAAACCTAACGAAATATTCCAAATCCTTCAAAGGGTTTTTTGTACAGTATACTGGATAGCAGGATAACATGGTTGCATTGATAATGTACATGTATAAGTGACAGCAAACGGTTTAACTTTCGACGTTTACAAAATACATAACCCGGTGTCTTCAAATGCAATAAATTATATGATATGTCAAAACCATTGCAGATAAACGTCAAAATGATATCAATTGCAAAGTGGTGGAGAACACTTGACCATTTCATGGCTAAGAGATATCATAGATTTTTCTTCGAAAAACACAAAATTTTATTAAACATTAATTTTTATCTACAAATAATAAAAAATTAAACACTTTTCCATTCTTTTTTACCAAATTTTATGTTGTTTTTTTATTACAAAATTAAAATTAAAACGAAAAGTTCATGGCAGGCATCATTGCAAGAGCCGCTTGCATGTCAGCGATATCATGATAGTGCAATAAAATTCAAATAGAGTGTCCTCGCTTGAGATGAAATCATTTTGACAATTGTTGCTATTATTTTATTGCATGTCAAGACACTAGGTAAGAAAATATATACAACTCGCAGTGTTGCCATTTCAGTGCTTTTCGACTATTTCTTGGTGCTTTTTTCTTTCCCATACCCGGTGATTTTTTACAAATACCCGTTTAAAAAAAGCGGGTATTTACGGTGCTTTTTCAGATTTCTGGCAGTGCTTTTTGTACAGTTTATATTTTTGGTATTTATTCTCGTTTTTTTTAATTTTTATTCAATTTTCTGTCAAAGTTGAAAAAATTATACGAACTATATAAAAAATACATTTTTTCACAATGTTTGTACTACAATTTTAAATAGCAACTTCGTTATATTTAAACTTGAAATTATTGAAATATTAATTTGGTGCTTTTTACACAATTTACAAAGCTAAAATGTGTTTTTAAATTCTTGACTTAAATTTTTTTTTACCCCATTTTTGCTAAATTTTTACCCTTTTTACCCGTTTTCACAATGCTCACGGTGCTTTCCTGCCTTCAAGAGTTGGCAACACTGACAACTCTATAGCACTTTCACACTTTCACGCCGTTCATTCTAACTAGTGTCAAACAACAACAATGTAACAAGAAGAACCATTTGGCTTCCATATTGGCAAAAATAACACATATACCCAGTGTAGAAAATCATTACCAGATATGTGGTTATGTAACTACATACTTGGTAATGGTAACTAGTTACTTTTGTTATTACATTTCTTATTACCTTTATATGGCGATGTCGCGAAAAATAATGAGTTATGGTTACACACCAGCATACGAAAAATCAAAAAATATATCGTTACGTATGTGCTTACCAGTACTGACAAAAATAATGAGTCTAAAAATAGATTTTCAAAAAAATAAATTATATAAAAAAAAATATTTTTTATTGTATTTTTTTTTTTTTATAAAATTTGCTGGTGCGGGAATCGAACCTGGGTCTACAGATTGCCAGCCAATAGCTCTACCATCTGAGCTATATCGACATGTAATATTTAATAGATAAAAACGTAATTGACCTGATGGACACAAATAAGTTTACTCGCCAACATACAAAGTGTTTAAAAAATATTACCAGTGTTTAAAAAATATTGAGTCTAAAAATAGATTTCAAAAAATTAAAAAAAAAATCTATAAAATTATTTTCTATTTGAAATAATGATAAAAATAAGTCATTATCAGTAACTCATTATTATTTGTTTTAAAATAATGCAGAAGGTAAGTGGGTGTCATTTCTGGTAGTCCAAAAAATAATGATATGTCATTACCTTTTCTACACTGGGTAGTTAACTTATGATTCCATGTATGTTCTGTGGTTTTTTGTTTTTAATGTAGTTATTTGAATTTTTTCAGCTTTTCAAACCTTTTGTAATGCTTTTTTGCTTTTAATAACAAAATTCAAAATAAACTGTTTAATCGGTTTTTTTAAAGCAGCCCAAGAAAATTTTCTGTTGCAAAGAATCGGTTGTAGAATAGCTACTCTTCCTTTACAACCCCTTCTACTGTCAATTGTAATACCTATTATTATTTTTGTTTGAAATTGTCCCAAAAGCAACCACTTCTATAGCTCCAAAGTGGAACCGGTTGCCCTAGAACCAGTTCTGTAACTAGTTCTAGAACTGATTCTTCGTCAGTCATACCTTCCATATAAGATCCGTGGAACTGTTTTCGGAAGCGGTTCCATGGAATAGGTTGCATTGGAACCAGTTGCAGAATTGGTGTGATTGGCTGGCTACCGATTGTAAAAAATTTTCCTGGGAGGTTTTCTGAAAAGGCTGGATTTTTTAATACATACATATTTAAAATTAATGCAAATTATGTTAATGTAAATTTTTTTAAAAAATTACCTATATACAATTGATTTTACCTACTTAAATCAGTGAGTGTATTTTCCATATTTGTTTTTTTTTGTCGTTTTTAAAACAAATCCGTTAAGTTGTTAAACTTTCACTGTTGAATATTGAACGTGATTAAATTTCCGTAAACACAACAATTATTCATCAATTGTACGATAATGCCCCATGTGCTCCATGGGAAATTCACGGCAGTGATGGGATTTGTTGCACAACTGTGCGAGTTTTGGCACAATCGAAGGTAATCAACCTTGGCACAATCAATTAGAGTTGTAAAAGTATTGAGTATTCCGGTACTGAGTACTCAATACTGACTGTTTTTTTGAGTACTCAATACTAAAACGGTACTACTAAATACTTTTAAAGATGCAATTTTCCGTAGAAATGTGTATTTTTCGTATAAAAATACAACTCTAAAAATAGTACTCTAAAAATACAGCTCTGAAAATACAACTCTATTTGTGAAGCAAAGAAATATGTAACGAATTTTTGGGAAAAATTATTTAATTAATTTATTTAAAATGTTTTAAATTAATTAAAATGTAAATAACAATAGTTATTTAACACGTGTATGTGAATTGTGATAATTTTTCATAATAAATACGAATTCATAACATTTTTATTTTTAAATTAAAAAAACCGTTAAAAGTATTGAGTAGTATCGAGTACTCAATTGAAAAGTATTGAGTAGTATTGAGTACTCAAAAAATACCGAAATTTCACAACTCTACAATCAATACTATTTTGGCACATTTTATAAGGTTTGTTTTTCGAATTTTATATAAATATACCATACAAATTTAAGTATAAAATTTCTAAGTAGGTATAAATTAAGGGGGTAATTTTCTAAAACACTTCGGTGAAGTGTTGCGTTATTTCTATAGAAATTGTTTTTGTTACAAAAACAATTTACATTGAAAGTTCACTTCACCCAAGTGTTTTACGAAATTAGGTAGTAAGCTTCTTAAAAATTACATAGTTATAAAAATGCTGCCAAGTCTTAAAAATTCTTAGTTTTCCCCTTTTAAATGTAAACAAAAATATTTGTAACAAAAATATTTTAAATTTTGGTATTTTTAATTTGATAAAATATCAAAAACAACAAATTCTAACAAAGGAATTTGCTGTTTATTAGTAAAAAGGTAGAGAGGGGAATACAATATAATTGCTCTATTTTGCATTCGAGCGAAGTCCATATACAAAAGCAGCATTCTTACAAAGGCGGCCCAATGTTAAAATTTAATTTTAGTTACAAAAAATAAAACAAAAGTCAGGTAAAAAGGGATCAGAGCTTGAAAAAGATAATTCTTTTTTGAATCAATTCGCATAAAAATTTATTCATTTTATGAATCAGTGAATAATTTATAATAACTTTAAATCAATGATTTGATATTGAATAAAGTGAGATAATGATTTGGGCTAATTCATACTGATTCAATTTTGATTCGATTGAATAATTTGTTTTATAATGTAAGCTGTACTTTCGTTCATGCCTATCAACGTTAAGTATTTTTAGCAAATCTACGTTAACCTGATTGGAGTATAATCGAACCTATGTCAGCAAAACGTTTTAGGTAGTAACGCGAAGAAGTTACGCTAGGTGTGAAAATGTATAAACGTTGAGTTTTCAACGTTGATAATTATCCACGTTGTAAGTTAACGTGCATACGAAAAGTAATATATTAGTTTTCGTCTAGAAAACGTTTTTATGCACTTTATGCTTTTTTAAAAGTTAACGGATATAGTTAAGTCGAAAACACAGCTATAATTCGGGAAGTATAAATCAAATCAGTTTTTTGAAGTATCAATGCTGTTTTTTTTTTTTTTTGTTTTGAAAATATTAATTCGCGAATAAAAAATATGATGTCAATTTTTTAATTCATTTGAAGGACTCTATTTCAATTAAAAACATTCATTTATTAAGAGAAAATTTAATTTTATATTTCAAATTATCTTACAGATATATTAATGACTAAAATTAATTCGCAAATCATAAAAAAAAACAATTTTAAATCGTGAATAAAAAAAATATATATATAATTTATTTGAATCAAAAAAATTAACATATAATTCGCGAATCAAAAATAATTTTTTTGTATTCTTTTTTATAAATTGAATTATTACTGAGGATTGATTTATTTTTTTAAAGGTCTGAATGGAATGAACCATTTTTAGTTGAAATAAATTAATTCTTTTGACACTATGAAAATCATCAACATAAATCAAATGTATTCTTTAAATAAGTTGTTGATTGAATAACGTAGGTAATAATTCAATCAATTAAATGAGTTTTACGAATCTATTATAAGTTTTAAAAATCGAATTGAGGAATTATGTTTTTAAAGGGCTGGTAGGGATAGTCCTTTTCGTCACAAGTACCCAGTCAGAAATCGCCAGTGGTACAAAAAATCAAGCACTGGCATACCACTGGGTAACCACGGTGTTAAAAATAAATGACTGGCAGAACACCCATTTGGGACGCTTTGCCAGCGCTTGTAAAAAGCGTTTTTCCAGCATTTGTTTTACAAAAATTTCGGTGGTTTATAAAAAAAACCACTGGCAAAGAATGGTCTAAGAGTGATATGCCAAGGCTTGCAACCAGTGGTTATCCAGTGCTACCTAGCCAATGCTACCAGTGCTACAAAAACCAATTCACTGGTAGAGCACTGATTTAATAAAAATGCTGACGCTTCGTTAAAAAAGGTTTGTAGTCAGGAGGTTCCAAGTTCAAATCCGGTTGCAAGCAAAAAAATTTTTTTGGATTTTTTTTAATTTAAAATTTTTTTTGTTTTATAAAATCAATTTTTTTGTTTGTGTGAAAGCTCCTTCAAGACCAACTTTTTTTTTGCCCTCCCAACACTGGCATACTAGTTACAAAAAATTGTTTGCCAGTACTAGCATTTTGGTACAACCAGTAGTTGTCCAGCTATTATCACTCATTTATGTGTTTAGCTATCAAATATTAATATGTCTCGTTAGCTCAGTGGGTAGAGCAATCGTCTGACAATCTGACGGCCTGGGTTCAAATCACGGCAGGACCAAAAAAAATACATATGAACTTTTCTTAAATTTTATTTTGGAAAATATATTTCCAGACCACCTATTTATTGGTTTTGCCAGCGTTTTGCCAACGTTTAACAATTTTGTTCCTCCAGTCCTTTTCCGGCGCTTTTTGAACAGCCGGTCCTTTTGTCTAATGATGTTATAATTTTGGGAATGGGAAAGCACTTTTTTCCAGTACTTGTACCACCTGATAAAGTGCTTTGCCACCGCTTTCCCGTTTGTATTTTTCTGACTGTGCGAAAAAGCTAGCACTGGCGAACAGTTTTTTGGAACTAATATGCCAGCGTTGGGAGAGCAAGGAGCTTTTCCACAAACAAAAAAATTGATTTTATAGAATAAAAACAATTTTATATTAAAAAAAATCCAAAAAAAATTGTTTGCTTGCAACCGGATTTGAACTCGGAACCTCCTGACTACAAACCTTTTTTAACGAAGCGTCAGCATTTTTATTAAATCAGTGCTCTACCAGTGAATTGGTTTTTGTAGCACTGGTAGCATTGGCTAGGTAGCACTGGATAACCACTGGTTGCAAGCCTTGGCATATCACTCTTAGACCATTCTTTGCCAGTGGTTTTTTTTATAAACCACCGAAATTTTTGTAAAACAAATGCTGGAAAAACGCTTTTTACAAGCGCTGGCAAAGCGTCCCAAATGAGTGCTCTCCCAGTCATTTATTTTCAACACCATGGTTACTCAGTGGTATGCCAGTGCTTGATTTTTTGTACCACTGGCGATTTCTGATTGGGTTGTTTTACAGATTTTAACAGGGTAATTGCCAAATACAAATGAACTAACTAATTTTTGCATTTCTTATCTTAATAGTGCTGCTCGGAAGTTCATGCATTTATAATCGTGTTTTATGTACATAAAGTATGTATTTAAAATCGAAAAATATGCATTTCAAATTTAAAAAATGGATTTTTTTCAACGTTTTTAATATTATCCATTCAAATTCAGTTGTCTTTGAAAATAGCTTAAACATTGAAAATAACGGTTAATTTTCGTCAGAAAGTTAGTAATTGATTTTTTCTGATATTTTTGTCTTCGTGACAAAAAAAAATTAAAAAAATATTTCTATGCATTTTAGCAATTGTTAAAATATGCATTAACGAATCGATGCGATTTTTTGCAAAGTTGTTGTTTCGCAAAAATATTTGGTTAAAGTTGTGCTTTAGCTAACGACAACAAACATTTATTTACATGAACTTCCGAGCCCTACTTATCAATATTTCGCAAAAAATAATCTGATAATTCTAGCATTTTTTTTTTGCAAGGTCACTTTTAACTAATTTTCAGTAGCTTTTTTTTTGCTTTTTTACATGCTTATTTCTATGAGTGTAGTAAATACTTTAAATTTGTGGATATGGAGAGCTTTTTCCATCAAAATTCAAAAATGAATTTGATATTTTCTTTGTAAAATTGTTGGTACAATGTAACACATTTGCTGAATTTAAGTCATCGACTCTGCACAAGACAAAAATTTTCAAATCCCATCACTGATTCACATAATACAATTGACTGTTAAACTAGAAATTATATTTAAATAGTCACCATATGATGTGTACACAAGGAAAACGCATAGAAATTAATTTTAAAAAAAGTGTTTACAGAAGCGTGGGTTTTTATAAATAAATACGAGGGTCGTATCATAAATACCCGGTCTCGAACAGATGGATGTGCTTTAAAGAAACAATATTGTACACATTTTCGATGCCCTCAACCACTTTCGGTTTATAAATCTGATGCAATTTTGTATTAAGCTATTGGCAAAACTAACTTTAATGATTGAATTTTTTTTATTCAATCAATGGTATGTAGGGCTTTACATACTTTACATGGTGAACGATGCTACTTTTGTTTTTGTTTTAAAATAAAAATATTTGTAGATATTTCATTGATTTTTTCGAAATTTTTTTAGGCACCCGATATTAATACTTTTAAAACGTTTTATTTTGTTTTTTCCTCAATAAAAAAAAATCACTTGTGTACAAATGAATTTTTTTTTCTTGATAGATATTTTGTTTTCATAAATTTTTTTATTTTTTGTTTTCTTTTCGAAAACAAAATTTAAAAAATATCCGTACTGATATTTTCAGGAAAGTTGAGAATTGATTTTATTTTTGTATTGAGGAAAAAACAAAAAAAAACGTTTTATTTTGTATTGAGGAAAAAACAAAAAAAAAAAACGTTTTAAAACTTTTTTTTTTAGTTTTTTCTGATTACAATTACATACAAATTTTGTAAAAATTCTTAAAACAACATTCATATGGACGCATTTCTGCATCCAATGATATATACCTTTGCGTTATTAAAAAGTAATAAAAATTTCCGCCGAAAAGACTTCTACAAAGCATGATAATCAGCGATTAACATTCTGCAAGCAAATATGTTGATGCAAAACTATTCCTTTTGGCAAAATTTTTTGTCGTGATTTTTTGTTTTTGCAATCTAACTAGCTAATTTTGGTATAGGATATATGTATTATAGTCCCTAGATTATGGATTTTAAAGAACCCCACTTAAAAAATTGCAAACCAATGGCGGAACGCGAAAAAAAACTTTATGGTACAAAAAATGAATTAAAAATTGTTATCAGAAATTTACATTCTGCAAACAAATACACTGATGCAAAAAATTTTCTTTTTGTAAAATTTTTTTGCGAATTTTTTTTGCAAACTAACCACCAAACTTTGATATGAGAATATTGGTATTATAGTCCCAAGATTATGAATTTTAAAAATCCGCACTTAAAAAATTGCAAAAAAATCGCGGAACGCGAAAAAAAGCTTTTTGGAACAAAAAATAAATTTAAAAACTCAGTCAGCGATTTACATTCTGCAAACGAATATGTTGATGCAGAAATTTTCCTTTTTGCAAAATTTATTTTTCGCGAAATTTTTTGCGTACGAACTACCAAACTTTGGCATAAGATATGGGTATCATAGTCCCAAATTTATGAATTTTAAAAAACCGCACTCAAAATTTTTTAAACTTAATCAGCGATTAACATTCTGCTATACATATGTTAAATACATATACATATGTATATTGATGCAAAACTATTCCTTTTTGTAAAATTTTTTTTCCCAATTTTTTTT
Source organism: Leucophora obtusa (assembly GCA_949987735.1). Lineage (NCBI taxonomy): Eukaryota > Metazoa > Arthropoda > Insecta > Diptera > Anthomyiidae > Leucophora > Leucophora obtusa. The sequence goes on from OX465295.1 coordinate 47,742,857, forward strand.
GTTTTTGCAATCTAACCAGATAATTTTGGTATAGGATATAGGTATTATAGTCCCTAGGTTGTGAGTTAAAAAAAAACCGCGCTTAAAAATTTGCAAAATAATGGCGGAACGCGAAAAAAAGCTTTATGGTACAAAAAATTAATTAAAAAACTCAGTCAGCGATTTACATTCTTCAAATGAATATGTTGATGGAAAAATCTTCCTTTTTGCTAAATTTTTTTTCGCGAAACTTTTTGCATACTAACCACCAAACTTCGGCATAAGATATGGGAATTATTGTCCTAAGGTTAAAAATTTAAAAAAACCGCACTCAAAAAATTGCAAAATATTGGCGGAATGCGAAAAAAGCCTTTATGATACAAAAAAATAGTTAAGAAACCTAATCAGCAATTTATATTCTGCAAAAGAATACATTAATGGAAAAAAAAAAATTTTTTGCAAATTTTTTTTGGCAATTTTTTTTTGCGAACTAATTACCAAACTTTGGTATGAGATATGGGTATTATGGTCCCTAGGTTATAAATTTTAAAAATCTGCACTTAAAAAATTGCGAATTAATGGCGGAATGCGAAAAAGGTTTCATGGTGCAAAAATTTAATTAGAAAACTTATACAGCGATTTCATTCCGAAAATGAATAATATTAGTGCAAAATGCTAGTCAATTGACAAACAATTTAG